>BSBK01000070.1:7500-1390000 GCA_027943335.1 Chamaecyparis obtusa | reverse complement strand
ATGGCTCTTTGAGTAGTACAACATTGTTGGGCAGTAGATGCCAATGCATCCAAACCTTCACTCAAAATCTACTCCACAACCTTATTAACAAGATCTACATTAACATCAGGGTTCTCTTCATATGGATTCCTCTCTGCTGTAGGAGATAATCCTGACTCATCTTCTTCCATTATATAGCACCCCCTAGACATCTCTTCACTCTCTGAATCACTGCAACTATCATTTATTTGAGGATTCTTGGAGGATGAACTTATTCTTTGAAACACATAAGCTTGCTCTTCGGAGCTAGAGTCATCATCAATTATAATGACTTCTTCATTTATTTGGTTACCGAGAGCTTGTTCTTTTTCAATCTTAGGAAACTTTTCAAATGTTGTCTGCTGCATAATCTAAGACTCCTCTTTTTTCTCAAAAATTTTAGGCGTTTCCTTCTGAATATTTCTAAGTTCTTCTTTCTGCCCAGAGGTTTCTTGTTCAAAATTTGATCCTTCAAGAGGTATATCTGTAGTCGCCTTCTGCTTCTTCCTATTACTCCTTCTCAATGGAGTTTCTTCCTTTTTCTCTAGGAATTTCCATTTTTTAGAAGTGCTTGCGGCTACAGGAGATTGTTTCTTTGCCTGCGGACTAGAACTAGGACTATTTTTCTTCCCTTTGTTCCTCTGAGAAACTCTTTGCAACTCAGGAGTAGAATTTTTTGCAAAATTATTTTCTCCTTTCTCATTTAGGACTGACTTTGAAGTAGAGGAGTGAGGAGAACCCTCAGCAGTTCTAACCCTAGACTTCTTCCTAGAGGAAGATCCTGGTTCAAGTTCTATAATAATTTTCCTAAACCCTTTGTCGGTTCGAATTCTCTACTGAACCCTTCACCCAAAAGGCTCAAGAGTTGGTTCTTTAAACCCTTGCAACATAAATTCTTCCCAAGATAACTCTGACTGCTCCCTTAAGGCTTTCTCAACTATTAAATTAACCAAACAGTGATGCGAAATAGAGTTAAGTTTACCCTCCTGAACTAAAGCAGCCTGCTTCTTCAAATGTTAAACATGAAGCTGGGAATGTTTATGGGTCTATTTTCTTGCCAAAGACAACTTAGAAAATTGAAATGAATAGAATGTAAATATGACTACCATCCCTCACAAGTGAAATACTTGATAACATGAACTGTACATTGTCTAAAAAGCTCTGGTAAAGACATTCTGAACTTACCTTGCTTCCTGTCAACTTCTAGAGGTGGGTCTGAATGTAGGGTAAATTATGCCCTAGACGTTATTGGATCAAGACTTTCTTCATATTCTTCCCCTTTCTATAGAAACCCCATGACATCCGCTACCACTTCTTATGAAAATGGTAACCTCAACCCCTTTAATGTGGCCACTCCTTCTTTCAATGTGCTTAGAAATTGCAACACAACTTCATCATCCCAACCAGTGAGCTTTAGGATGTAGTCAAGCCATCCTCTCACCTGAAAATATGGCCTGCAAGCTTGATCTTCTAACAAGATATTGTGCACTATGGGTTCCCTACGGATAAGGTCACCCCCCATCTTCAGGTTGTCAAATTACCCAAACAAGGTTGCAGGAATTTTAAACACTTCAAAACAAGGCTCAGACAAGGATTTTTGAATTGGCAAGTTACAAGAAAATGTCGAATATAGAAAGTTCTAGCATTTTTAGAAATGAGCTCCAGTGTAAATATGAGTGCAAATCAAGAATATCTTGCACATTAACTACTCATTATTACTGAACCACAGACTTCATACTTAGCACATACTTGCCACCCTTAATATGTGCAAAATAATATCATAGCACACAGCTCTTAAGGATTGTCAAATCATGACAAGAAGTGTAAAGTTCAAATAAGATAAAATAATAAACATAAAGATTTGAAATGAATACATAAGACAAAATAATGATATATCTATCTCCCCCTAGCTTATGTGGCAATTGGTCCCACAATTGCACATGTGATGAGGCATTACTAAAAAGTTAGAAAAAAAATTAAGGAATAAATACCTCAATCAGTGTATGAACCTGAAATGTTGCTGAGGGCATCGGTTGTCGTACCATTGATGGAGAAAAATGAAATGGATGGGTGAAAGACAAGAAATGAAGTGGATTTTTATTACGGAGAGAGAGCTTTCACGAAGAAAGCATTTAATATGGAAGTGACAAGAATATTTTAAAGTGAAGAATGTAAATGAGTGGGAAGCTCATTATCAAAGGCTATAGGAAATATATCACCATCGGCAGAGGAGAACTACTACAGAAACTCTTCTTTACTTTGCGGTTTGAGATACAATTTCAACCTGTGACCATTGACTAGCAACTTGAACCGAACAAGATCAATAGTAGAAAGTTGGATCACCCCATTGGGAAACACAACAACAATTTCATATGGGCCTAACCAACATGTTTGAAACTTCCCCAGATGATGTTGATACTGAGAGTCATAAAGAAGCACCCAATCACCAATAGAAAAGATTCTATCCTTAATATACTTGTCATGCCATTGCTTTCGCTGTTGTTGCGGGAGTTCTATATTATGCAAGGCAGATTTGCACCATTCATTAAGTTCATTCAAACTCATTAATCTCTCTTGCTGTGTTGCATTGAGATCCAGACCAAGGTCAAGAGCTGTTCGTAAGGTTTTGTGCTCAAATTTGATGGGCATAATAGCTAACCGACCATAGACAATCTCAAATGGAGTGAAGCCAATTGTAGATTTCTAGGTAGTCATGTAAGCCCAAAGTGCTTCAAGAAGTCATGTGGCCCAATAATTTTTATGGAGTTCTATAGTATTGGTTAGAATGGATTACAACTCCCTATTAGTGACCTCTATTTGGACATTAGCCTGGGGATGATAAGGTGAGGATTTTCCATGGAAAATATTATACTCTTCCATCAAAGTAGCTATCAAATTAGAAGTAAAATGAGGTCCCTGATCAGATTGCAACTCCCTAGGCACACCTAATCATGTGAAAATAAACTCATAGAGGAATTTAGCAACATTTTTATCCTTACGATGCTTCATTAGT
The DNA here is from genome assembly GCA_027943335.1 of Chamaecyparis obtusa. Classification (NCBI taxonomy): domain Eukaryota; kingdom Viridiplantae; phylum Streptophyta; class Pinopsida; order Cupressales; family Cupressaceae; genus Chamaecyparis; species Chamaecyparis obtusa. Next base: position 1,386,969 of record BSBK01000070.1, on the reverse strand, counting down.
TTGGCCTCGGCCCACTTAGTAACATAGTCAATGCATACAAAGATATAAGACTTACCTTATGAAGATGGCTCAACAGGACTGACAAAGTCAATCCCCCATTTATCAAATGGTGCTGCAATTACATGTGGTTGTAGGGGCATCTCATTGGTCTTAGTGGGTCATCCCATGAGTTGGCATTTATCACACTTCTTGGTATACTGAGTAGCATCTTTGTGTAAACTGGGCTAATAATATCCTATTTTTAAGATCTTGAATGTGGTTCTTTTGGCAGCAAAATGACCACCATAGGGCTGTTCATGACATGCCCATAGGATATCATATGTTTCATCCTCCCTTATGCATCTACGGGTTACTTGATCAGGACCAGTATAAAACATGAATCTAGAAATCCAAGAATAATTAAAATTTTTCTTAGCTAACAACCTTCTTCCTTTAGTAGAGAATGAGCTGGAGTCTTACCAGTGGTGAGATAATTATATAGGTTGACATACCAGGGATTATGTGTAGAAAATAGAAAGAGGTGTTCATCGAGAAAACTATCGTCAATGGTTGCATGACCATTCAGGACATGCAATCGAGAAAGGAAGTCACCAACCACATTGGCCTTATCGGGCTTGTCTACTATGGTGATATCAAATTCTTGCATAAGGAGAAACCAACGAGCTAGTCTTCCAGATATTGCAGGCTTTTTCATCAGGTACTTCATAGAAAAGTGGTCATTATGCGCAAAGATAGTATAGTCGGTAATGTAGTGCCAAAATTTATTGAGTGCGTAGATGAATGCAAGTAGTTCTTTCTCAATCACCATTTAGTTGAACTTTGTTCCTTGCAAATTTTTACTGATGAAGTAAATAGCATGTTCAACAGAATCCACCTTCTGACCAAGCACAACACCAATAGCATAATCTGATGCATCTTTATGAATGTGAAAAAGCAATTCCCAATTAGGTCCTCTCAAAACTAGAGTTGTAGTGAGAACCTTTTTAAGCTGCAAGAAATATTTTGTACACTTAGGGTCCCAAGTGAACTCAACATCCTTTTTCAAAAAATTATACAGAGGTGCTTCAAGCTAACTGAAATCCTTTATGAATCTTTGATAATACTTGGCATGTCCAAGAAAACTCTGCACATCCTTCTTTGCTGATGTGGGTAATGTACTAATAACTTCAATCTTGGCAGGTCCACTTGAATGCCTTTGGAAGAAATGAAATGGCCTAGAACAACCCCCTCTTCCATCATCATAAAGCATTTCTCACTATTGAGATAAAGGTTGTAATCTCGACATCTCTAGAGAACTTTGTTCAAATTTTCCTTAGCTTCATCAAAGGTGTTTCCATAGGTAGTAAAATCATCCATGTAAATCTCCATGCAGTCAGTAGATATATCAGAGAAGATACTTATCACAACTCATTGGAAAGTGGCAGGAGCATTGCACAAACCGATAGGTAAGACTGACTAGACAAATGTCCCCCATGGACATGTGAAAGTTGTCTTCTTCTGATTGTAACCACTAAAGCCATCCAGGAAAGAGAAGTATTTCTTGCTAGCCAGATTATTAAGGACTTGGTCTATGAATGGAAATGGAAAGTGGTCCTTCTTAGTGGTTGTGTTAAGCTCACTGTAGTCAACACAAGCTCTCCACTTCCCTCCTTTATTGGGTACTATAACTAGAGGTGAGACCCATTGGCTATTAGAAATGGGGTAGATGAAACCAACATTTAACAAATTCTACAATTCATTCTTGACTATATCCCTTAAAGCTAGATTAACCCTCCTTTGAGGTTTTCAAATAGACTTGCATTCAGGGTTGATGTAGATCTACCGAGTGTAGAGTTTAGGATCTAGGCATTTCATATCTGTATAGTCCCAAGAAAAAGCTTGTTGATGCTCCTGTAGTAGCTGTAGGATGACTTTCTGCTGTGGAAGTGATAAAGCACTACTTAGATTCAATTCACATCCTGGACCAACTTCTAGCTTGATGCCCTTTTCTGCCAGTGAAAGCTGAGCCACATGAGGAGAGTCCATCTCATGAGGTAACAATGAGTGGAGGAATTGTGAAGTTTCTACATACCAAGGTGCATTTGGAGGTGGTAGCAAAGTTTCCAAATTATAGTCTGCTTGTGAACACTATTGAGATTGCACCCTCTACTCATTCATGATAATGGATGAAATTATCTCATCTTCCTCCCTAGAGGCTACAAATGGCTCCCAAGTTATCATCATAAGCTGGCGGATGGAATTGACCTCTGGATCAGCATCACCTTAATCTGGCTAGACTATTTGATCATCTTGCAACAAGGGTTGAACAGGGAAATAAAAGGTCAGGTCCTTAGTATTAACACTGTTGGATATTGTCATTTTCCCTGACCAAAAAGATATATAGGCATTTGCAGTAGCTAACCATGGCCACCCTAGACTTATTGGATAACCACCCATATTTGCCTTGGGAGAAAGGACAACAAAGTCAACTGGATATTCCTAGGAGTTCAAAGTGACTATAACATCCTCTACCATCCCATCAGGTGTGATGGCAGAACTATTATCAAGTTGAAGTATAGTTGGTGTCTCCTTGAGACTGATGATATGCAATTGAGACATTACCTCTTTTGTCATGATATTTATGGATGCACCTAAATCAACTAGGGTATTTTGAACTTGTATTCCTTGAATGATGACTGTTACCACATGGCTTCCAAGATCAAAATACTTGGGTACAGTCAATTTTTCCAACATGAGATCAAATAATTGTCCTAAGACATGGATGGTTTTAGGATCCTTTTTCTTCCTTCCTAGTTGTTTTATGCAGGCCTCCTTGATAGCTTTGGTATAAGTAGGAAATTCATTTATGGCATCTAGCAATGGTATTTTTACTGTCATCTACTTTAGTTGATTAAGCAAGTCTATCACTGCCTGGTTTTCCATAGGCTGAGCTTGCTCTTCCAACCTATGAGGAAATGGGGGCTCCTTAGCTACAGGAGAGGCAGATTTAGTTGGTACATTTGTTTTCTCAGCTGAGGCATCCTCAACTTCAGTTATGATAGGCTGCTAAGGAGAGGCAAGGGTCGTTCCTGACCTTAAATGAATATCATTCAAGGAAATAGCATAGCTCTACTATTGTGCAACTGGTTTGGCATTGTTGGGATTAGGGGTATGCTAAGAAGGTAGCTGAGTCTATTTAGGGGGAGTAGTTTTGGCTGCAGGAGGAGGCATTAAAGCCTACTGTTGAGGTGGTGGCATTAAATCTTTCTCATTTGATTGGTTCATCCAATTGTGTGGCTGCGGCCACCCTTGTTGGGATTGCCGCCAACCTTGCTGAGGTTGTTGCCAACGTTGGTGAGGCTACTGCCACCCTTGGTGAGGTTGTTTCCAACCTTGTCGAGGCTATTTCCAACCTTGTTGAGGTTGTTGCCAACTCTGCTAAGGTTGTTTCCAACCTTGCTGGGGTTGTTGCCAATTATTATACCCACTAAAGCCACTATGCTATTCATTTTTCTATTGACTACTACTATTAAAATTTGGGAGAGGATCTTGAGGCATACCTGGTCTCTGTGCTCATGACCTTCATTGGGAAATGTAGAGTACCTCTCCATTTTTGTCAATGGCCTTAAACTCAGTAGGCATAGGTTGTGACTCCACGCTTGCAACAGATTTGCACCGACAATTCTTTTTCTTCTCCCTACAGTGCAGATAATATTTTGCTAGCATGGCATCACCTTCATTTGTCTTTCTTCTTTTCTGCATGGTGTCTAGCTATGTAGCAACATCATTAATGATGTCTTGGTTGAAGTTTGACAACATGTTTGATAGCTCTACTTTGGACACCCCCACTCCATTAGACTTATGAGGTAAGTCTCTCAATCATCTTCCTTTCTTGATGGTAGCCCTAGAATAGTTCAAACATATATTCTTTATTTTAGCCCAAATTTTCTGAGTAATGTCCCCCCTACCATGAGGTCAAGGGCCTCTATGCTTCCATCATGCACACCTTTCAAAAAAAGATGCTTTTGGGATTCTACATTTAGTTGGTGCTGTGTATTACGTTGCAGGTTGAACATGAACCTGGAGACATAATCTTCCAAGGTTTCATCTTCTTTCTGGGACATTTTTAAAATGTCATCCCCTTTTAAGTCTCTTCCCCTATAATACTCTTTATACTTTGATACGAATAGATTGCTCATTGCAGGCCAATCTACTACAGTGTTGGCACCTAGGCTCATGAACCATCTTAAGGTAGCTTCCTTTAAAGTAGAGGGAAATAACTTCAGCTTGTGGGCATCAGTTGTGTAGTCATAGCTTCTACAGAGGATGTCAAACTCAAAGAGGAATGTCTCAAGGTCCTCTGTGATGAGGCCATAGAATTTGGGTAATGCAGTAGTAGGTATATTCTTCAAATTTTGGTCAACTTGCTGATTAGGAATAGGAAAAGGGAAGGTAGGTTGAGCCATTCTTGGAGGAGGACCATGTGGTGGTTGTTGGTAGATGATAAGAGCAAGTGGGTTGTCTTGATATTCTGGGTCAGCAAATAGGTCATTCAAATGGTATGATTCCTCAAAGGTTGAAGGTGAAGGCAATTGTTCATATGCATCCAAAAATACATTTTTGAATGGTTCTTCTTCTTGGATGTTCTCAGCTTGGGGTTCCTCAGGTTCTAGGTTAAAAACCTCAAATGGTTCTTCTTGGATAATGCAAGGAATAAATCTCCCAAGATGGTCCCTACATCTATGCATGCAAAATAATACAGAATGTAAACTAACTAAATGACTTCAGGGTTGAACTAGATTGACACCATACCTGGCAATGGCACCAAAAATGGTTGGTCAATATAATACCTTAGTAATAAAGGATTGGACATCCTTTTACAATTATCCTATGGTTAAACAACATCAGGTGTCATACTTAAGATAACACATTGAACTCATTTAGTGTATCAATCTGGGAGCATAGACTTGAAACGGTGGCTGCAAAATATATGCTCTAGTCTACCTTTAAAGTCATTAACTAAAGTAAAGACAATGCTGCAAGAAATCTATGCTAAAAATGGAAATAATAAATTAACTCCAGAGCTTATGATAATGCTGCAAATGATAAACTTAGTTATGCATCTAAGTTGCAGGAAAATAACTAGCGGTTTTGCTACCAGTGGCTGCATGAGCAACAGAGTAACTAATGTGAGGAAGTAAAAGTCTAATTCCTACTTAAGCAGAAACTAAGCTCACCTCCCACATGGGCCCCCATGGAAGAATGAATAGATTTAAAACTCAAAGATTGAAATCCAAAGATGTCATATATTCATTCATGAAAACATCAACATAAGTACATAATAGAAGATCAAAGTGTATTCACTTCTTTTCTGGATTACAAAATGGATTCCTTAAACATCTAACTAACTCAAAATCACCAACTCCAAATTATTTAAGCAACTAGAAAAACAAACTCCTAAGAACTAGGATCCTCCAATCATGGGTACAACAACTTTCAACAATAGGACATTAAACGCAGAAATAACTCGCATTCAAATCCATAGGAATATATGAACACACGAGCACTAGATTTCCTCCAAAGCATTCGATAATCAGGTTGACTCAGTTTGTAACAACAATTGTGATTGATTGGAAGTAGTGGAATCATAATGAAACTTGAAAATAGTTACTTGACTTAATGAAGCCACTTCGATGCCGAGTCTTCATTACCTGCTAACTTTATCTTTCCCTGCAAAAGATTAGTTCACCAGAATCCACAACACAAACCAAGATAAAGATCCATAATGAGCTTTCCTATTTTAGTGCATCCTCATCACACGACTACAGGAACACTACCCCATTAATGCAAAGAGGAAAGAAATACCAAATTTCATCATAATATCCACTTAATCTATATAATATCAACATATATCTTTAGTCTTAAAAGTACCAAATACACACATAGTCATATAATATGAACATAAAAAGTCTGAAGTTGTTTATGAAAACCCATGAGATACTTAAGCCTAAACCAGAAAATCATATACAAAACAATCCATAAACTGGGCTCATCACCTAAGAAGGAGAATATAGAAATATTTATTAACAATTGAAATGTGGAGATGAACTATAGGCTCCAACTTCAATGTCCCCCTACATTGAAAAAACTTATTGAGAATGGGATTAAAATTGAAGATGTGTTGGTTAAGAGGGGATAGATCAAATTGTTCAAAGACAATAAACCGTATACCAACACTAATAATAATCATTATGTGTCTAATTATAACAACAATAAAGGAGCTAAAAATCACAATGATAAACCTAAACTATGGTTAAAAAACAATAACAAAAATCTTGTGAATGATGGAGTTATGGAGGCACAAAACTTAAAAGCTACCCCCTTTAATTTATCAAGTGGAGAAAATTCAACATATAATGTGAATCAAATGAACAAAGCTCCTTTCAATAATACCAATTCCAACAATAACAACAACAATGCTAACAATAATCCCTTCAATAATTCTAATGTCAACAAACCTAAGCCTTTCTTTTCCACATATCAAAAGAGAAAATTCACCTTTTTAGGTGAACCATTGGAAAATGCATTAAGGACTTTGGTGGCCAACAAAATTATTACGCTACCCAAGTTAAGGCCATATTAACCCCAAGTTAAGCCAAATTGGTGGAATGATTCTCACCATTATGAATACCATCGTAATAAGGGCCATAAAACTAATGAATGCATGAAATTGAAACACCTTGTGCAAGACCTAATTGATGATGGGACGATAAAGGTTCAAGGGCCCCAAAATAATGAAGATCATATGGCTTTCAAAAATCCTTTCCTAAACCATGAAAAGGGTGAGTCATCAAACACCAATCAAAAGAATAAAAGAGGTAATGAGAAAGTCAATTTTTCCCATACCTATTATAACATCATTAATACTTTAGATAGTGATGGAAATATCATAAATGTTATTGTGGTAAAAGAGAAGCCAAGGGAAGCAACATCTAATATTGTAACTAGGGGGAAAACATAAAAAGTTACTCTACCTGGAAATGCCCCAAGAATTGTTCTACCAGATCAAATATCATCTTCATCATCAAAACAATATAATTTGGTAGACCAATTATAATGAACCCCTACTCAAATCTCTATTTTAGAATTTCTCAAGCTGTCACCAACTCACAAGGAGATTCTAGAAAAAAGCCTTGGTAGAGACTAATGTGCCTCTAAATTTAGATGCAGACAAATTTCAAAACATGGTAGGACATCTTATTGCACCTCATTGCCTATCTTTTTTAGAGAAAGATGACATGTCATTAAACCACCCACAAAACTTTCCTTTGCATGTAGAGGTTCTAATTCATAAGCATAGAGTAAAAAGAGTCCTCATTGATGGAGGAGCTAGCTTGAAAATTTGTACCCTAAACTTGGTAAAGGCCTTCAGATTTTCTGAGGAGGCTATTGACCAAAGAAAAAGATAACCATAAAAGCCTACAATGATGAAGAGAGAGCTTCTAAGGGTGTCATAATACTTCCTATTAGAGTTGGTCCAATGCATAAAGAAACCATTTGTCAAGTCCTAGACCTAAAGTTGACTTACAATATTTTGTTAGGGAGACCGTGGATCCATGAAATGCAAGTCGTGCCTTCAACTTACCACCAATGTCTAAAATTCCCTTATCTAGGACAATAAATCATGGTAAGTAGGGACTCAAACCCCTTTCAATATGTTAATAACATGAAGCCTATCAATGATTCCTTAGTCCCACATAATGCAGAAGGGTCTATTTCTCAAAGAATAGAGAAAGGTCAAAGTTCAAGAGATATTACATCTTTAAAGGGAAAAGAAAAAGAAGAAAAATAAAGTATTGTTGAAAACATTCAAAGTCCTGCTAACCTAGCTACATCGACAAAAGGAAAAGAAAAGGTTAGTGAGGAAAGTAATCCTGAGAAATAGAAAGAAAACAAAGATAAATCTATTCAAATCTACACCAAAGATGCACATTACCAAAAAAATGATCATATGATGAGATACTTTGAAAAGCAATGTCAAATTAAACAAAAAGGAGTAGGTGAATACTCCTTATCCATGATGGACCTACCCTTATCTCCAAAATCATATAGAAAGCCATCTAATCTACCTCATAAATACAATGATCACTTTTTGAGGGAAAATACATCTTCATTCATGGAGGAAGAAGACAATGAAATCCTAAATTGGCTATATAAGGATGAGGAATCAAGTGTCCATGAAAAGCACATCCAAAATGTAAGCATTCCCACACATCAATATGGGAAAGGATTTCAAATCATGTAGAAAATGGGATACAAAGGACAAGGACCTTTAGGAACAAGAAACGAAGGACTCATTGAACCCATTGAAATAACATGGAGAGATAGCAAAGAAAAGACTAGATTAGGGTACCTACACCAAGGGTACACTCAAAGAACTATCCTAAGGTCTATGACTGAATTTTACAATTAGATTCTCAAAGTGATGAGGATTCCAAAAATTGGGAATGGGACTCATTGTCAAGTGAGTCATGTCAATATAAGGAAGTTGATGTCATCCACACTTATACTCCTAGCAAAGGAAAGGAACAAGCCTCAGAATCAAATAAAAATCAAGCCTCAAGTTCTGGTTAAGTGGTCTTAGATAATGTCCGAATTAAGGTAATTAAAATAAATCAATGGGTAGGAGAACCCTATGTATGATCATGGATACCTACTATGGAAGAATCTAACATTAGGTTTAATCCACGAGATTTTTACCCAACACAAACCATAGAGGATTCTAGTGAGGAAGATTTTGACCCTAGTTCTCTAGAACATCTTGAAGAAGCACATATTATAGATTTAAGTGATACAATGTTTGAACCTTCAAATGAAGTCATGTCCCTAAAACCCATTGAACTAAACCAGAGCATTGATCCTTTGACCCTTATCTATCCAGAATTAATCGAATGGGATTCCATTGAACCTACCATAATTCCTACATTTCTAAATGATAGCTTGGTGTCCCAATACCTAAATGTGGTTGAACCTTCTTCTACCATGGAATATTAGGAAGAAGTGGCAAAGGAAAGTATCGAAACTCTCAATTCAATTAAAAATTAAATTTTTTTTTTAAAAAAATAGAAAGAATCCAATGTTGAAAACCACATAGTGGAAACATTAGATAAAAAAGAGAAAGAAATAAAGAATGATTCCAAAGGTGAAAACCCAATAGAGGCACCTAAGAAATGGATTTTGGATACTTTATCTGAGCACTATGAATAAAGATCTCCTATCTTGATTGAACCAACAAAGAAAGTAAATATTGGATCAGAATCAGAACCAAGGATCATACACTTAGCATCATCTCTATCTAGTGAAGAGAGAAAGGAATTCATTAAATTTTTCAAAGAAAAAAAAATCAATTTTGTATGGTCATACGATGATATGCCAGGATTGGATCCAAATTTAATCATGCATCATTTGAACATAAAAGAAGGAGTAAGACCAGTAAAGCATAAATTAATAAAGATGCATCCACACATAGCTTTACTTGTAAAAGTGGAGTTGGAAAAATTGCTGAAAGTTGGGTTTATAAGAGCCATTGATTATGCCCAATGGATTTCAAACATTATGCCAGTTTCAAAAGCAGACAAATCTTTTAGAATTTGTACAGACTTTAGGGATCTTATGTTGGAGTTAGGAGAGATACGTACTGAGAGGGGATGGGTGAATCAGTGCCTTCAAAAACTTTAATTGAAAAAACCTTTCAGATCTATAACTGAATGCTGGTGATAGCCGATCAAAATAACTTGAATATAATTGTATAAATCAATCATCTAGTTAACTTAAGAAAGTAAAAAACATGAAATCAATATGACAATCACATAACACAAGTATTTTGGTAATGCAGAAACCCTTGTAAGAAGGTAAAAACTACGGTGGGGACGACACCCACCAATTCTTCACTACTACAGATAGAAAAGGTTTGCCTATTAAGGCTACAAGTTTTGATCACTTCTGGTGATCTTACCCTATTAGGAGTAACATGTTAGATCAACTAGATCTACCTAGTTATAAGATTTAAACAACACTAATGGAGTGTGTACTCAGTTAAGAGATTTACATAAGACTGTTAAGTCTACTCTGTTAAGAGATTTATCAAAAACTCTATCACAATTGTAAGAAAGTAATAGGAAATTATCTGCTAGTTGACAACTCAATTGTCTGAAACAAATCTATAAGTGCTCATCAAAATATCACCTTATCTGTGATGGTTCTCTACTCTGTTCTACTCGGTAGCCTTCTTTGATTCTACTCAATCTGATATCCTCTATACTCTATTCTACTCAGTAAACTAATTGTCTTGAAGTTAGGCAATGTCTTTAAGTGCTCCGTGATTCATATATATTAGTTCACCCAACCTCATAAAATGATGCGAACATACAAAATATATAGTGTTCTATTTTTGCCACCTTAGCAAAAATTAGGTTACAAAAATAATCATAACCCTAAGATCTACGGTGCAAAATAACCTAGATCAACTATTACAATAAGATAAACATTACATTTAATGAGTATCTTTAACAATAAATGCTCCTTGATCTTGGTAAACCATTTTATGATATGTTGTAACTATTTGCATAGAAGAATGTGCCATTTCAGATTACTATGCTATTTTTTGTGATCATCGGTAAACACTATATAATCTTCTCGGTGTATATTGTGATGCTCAATTTTTACTAACCTTCGGTGTTGGTGTTGCTGGTGCTCGGTTAACTATGTAATGCTCGGTGTAAAGACTTTACTGACTGCTCTGTCTTACTTCTGGTTACCGACCAAATCAATATAAGTAATCAACCGACCTGTTTACTATCCTTTGATACTAATGACAACCTTAAATACTCAATAGAGATTAACAATCTCCCCCTTTGGCATTAGTATCAAAACTTCAAATGTATATAGACAAAATATTTTTATATATTCCTTATGTCTCCGCCATATACATATCCACAAAAAAAATTGCTAAGTACAAAGTACTCCCCCTCAGTGCATGCTCTCGGTAGTATGTAATATACATATCAAAACTATACTTATTTGGCATATACATGTTTATATTATCCAACACCAAAATCTCTGGTGTTGCTACAAGTTGTTCAGCTTTGACAATATGTGCTTCAAAAATTTTTAGGTAAGGAGTGAGTTCTTTTTGTAACTTTGTAACCTGATCGGTGATGTGTGCTTCTTGTTTCCTTAAATCTACTATCAGCCGCCGGAGTTCCTAAACTCAATGAATATGCTTTAAGAAAGCAGTTGGCTTGATGATAGCTGCTTGTGTACTCAACTTTATCTCTGCTTCTAAACCTTTTATCTTTTCATTGACTTCTACAACGAAGGTGTCTGAAGTACAAAGCTTGATGAGAAATTAATAGATTATTTGGGTAATAGATTTTACCTCAGTAATGACCTTAGATAATTTTACCTTGTTCAGTGCCACTTCTGTGCTAATCCTTTCTGCCAATTTGTTCTGAATCTTTGATTCTGCCCTTTCTTCTATTCTTTTGTCTGCATCTGTATCGGGGGCATTGATTTTATCGACGAGTGTAGCAAGTTGATCTAAGATGGAAGTATTCTCATCAATATTTGTTTTCGGTACTATCTGTTGTAGAATATCCCTCACATCATTTAACACTTCTTTACATTTGTGTTCTTTCCTTAAATTCTCTTGTGCCACTTTCCTTGAACATAATTCCCCATATCTACTCAGTTCCTTGGGGCTTAGGGTTCTCGGGTCACATTTTGGTATAATTATAACTTCATCAATGGTGACCAGCCCTTTGGCTTTCTTCTTCTTATTTTGTGCAAGAGGTGACTTATTCTCACTTATTACAATAGCTTTTTCTACACTTTTCAAAGTATCTTCCCAGTTGACACCGTATCATCCTTCTTCTTCTCCTCGATAGATGGTGTGGGAGTCTCGGTTGTAGTATTAGGTGGGTTCACCTCGATTGACTTTGTTTCTTCTGGTTCCTTTGTTTCTGTAGATTGTGCCTCTATTTTGGTATGCTCATTTGTATTTGCAGGTTGCTCAGGTGCTTGTATCTCAGTTGTATCATTATTTTGCTCAGGATGAGAAGCATCGGGTTGTACTTGTGAAATGATTTCAACTACCTCAGCAAGTACAGGTAGTTCACCTGGTAGAGATGTGAACACACTATCAGTGTTTAGTGCTTCATCTTTGTTTGGTGCAATCATCACATCTTCATCATCCTCATCATCATGATCACCGTTAGTGATGTCCTCAATGTGTGCATCATCATCAGTTTTCTTTTGCAAGTGGATCTTAACTTGATCTAGTGCATCCTGTGAAATTCTTATTTCATCCTTTTGTTTGGTAATATCAATTACCTCGGTAACTGATATACCGGTGTCCACTATTTTCTTTCCTTTGTCATCATCGATGAAAATACCTTTACCTTTTGAACTGTGTCTCTTCTTAGATAGTTTCAGGAATGCTTCCTGTTCAGCTTTCTCTTCTGCTTTCAAAATTGATGTCCATAGAGAATCACATGTGACATCCATATCACCCACATTTTCATCCATGATCTACATAGCTCTATTCTTGACTAGAAATCTAGCCTGATACTTTGTCATGTATTCACTTACAACAACATAGCTAAAGTGTGAGGTTGTACGACTTAATGAACATTCTCTTTTCTTTTTCTCTATATCTAGTGCAATAGCCCATCTCTCACTTATTTTGTCATCAAGTTCCTTCAGTAATTGACATGCGAATTCCATTGGTACTCTCTTGAATTTAATCATCATCTAGATGACATCATGTTCTAGCTTTGTCTTGTCCTCAATTGACATTTTGTCAAATTTGCCTATGCTTGGATCTGTAAGATTTCCATTCTCAATTATATCTTCAATTATTTCTTCTATTGTACTTTCCCTATTGTGAACTAACTTGAATTGATCAGGATCATTTTCAGTGTCAGTCTCCTCAATATCTTCTTTACTTCTTATGAATTTCCTCTTTTTCTTCGGTGTCTTAGCTACTTTCTTGGTCTTTCTCTTAACATATTTTTGTGTCAGTGTAGCTCCTCTTCTTTTTGCTACTTTTACTACTTCTACTTGCTTGGTAGATTGTGTAGCAGTTGATGAATGTGTCTTCATTCCTTTAGGTTTTGGTAGTTGCATTTCTTGTTCATCATTGGTAGGAGGAACCAGTGTGTGATCCTTTTCTTTGTCTGACTTAGTTTCCTCGCTATCATAGGGATTGTCAGCTAACTGTAACTGACCTTTAGTTGCTTCTTTAACCGGTGACTCCTTAGGTGAGTTAGATGCATTTCCATATTTTGTTGTGAGATCTTTTCTCATTTTCTTCGCCCTTCTAGACATTTTTCTGATCCCTATGTCTGTTGTGATTCGTGACTTAGCTTCCTCATATACACCAAACCTACTGGTAGTGATGTCTATCAGTAATGCCAGTAATGCATTAATAGATTTCAAAGTGAAATCATGATTCATTTCATATCCCATCGGTGCTAACCATTTTGTTCTCGGTTCTACTGCCTTTATCATTAAGTGGTCTGTGCTGACTACAAAACATATGTCATCTTCAAATTTACTCACTAATTCTCTTGGAATTCTACTCCTTTGTTGCATTTTTGTTTGAAATTCTTTGAAATATGCATTGAATTCCTTATTCAGATTATCTCCTAGACTTTTCATCATTTCACCGATTTGTGCAGTTATCAGTTTGTCAGATTGCCAGTTTACTTTATCGATACCTAGTACATGTTTTTGTAGATATAAAAATGTACAGACAAGCAGTGATCTATACTTACATGTATTGGACTTCTTTTCTTTTATTGTCTTCATATTATCATGCAGTTGGTGTAGTAGCAGTTCGGCAAGATCTACCTAGTGATCTTTCTTCACAATTTTATATGCCATGTCCACAGCGTTGCAGGGTACACTATTTGGTCTGCTAGATTGAAATATCTTGTACCCAATGACATGTGCTACAAATTTTACCACTGGGTATTTGATGGTTGAGATTTTTAGTGCCCTACCATCCCATTGAGCTCCAGTGTTCTTTTCTACGTTGGGACAAGATGAACTTCAAAAGGCTTTGGCTTTGTCAATTGTAGGGTACCCAGTAACCCTACTGATAATTTTCTTTGTGACCTCAACAAGTTTATCTAACCAAAATTTTCCATCATGAAATCTACTTAGAACGATTCTTATCCAGTCATTTTGGAAGGATTTTGAGAAGTATGTAAAACACGATAACCCTGACTCCCCAATCTTCTTGTATTTGGTTTTAATCTTTCCATCCGGTCCACAGACTTGTTCATAAGCAGCAATGGTCTCAATATGACATAATTCACTGATTTTGTAGTGAATGTAGGCCCTAACATCTTCTATTAACAAAACCCTATCTGGAATACTCAAAAATGCACCCATATCATCTATTTGTGCTGTGACCTTGGGATGTGGTTTGAATTTCTCCTCGGTGAAATGTTCCCTAAAAATTAATTCTACTTTCTCCTCAATGTTTTGCAATTTGCTTGTAGTCGATGTTGATGCCATAAATTGCTTCTAGGGTTTCGGCAAGCAATAGATAACCAGTGTTCGGTAGGTAGATGAACTTACTCGTTATCATTGAAGTATTGTGGTCGGTTCAATCTACATTAGCTTTGAATCTTTTTTGAAAATCTTTAGCTCGAACTCTTCTCTTAAAAATCTCTATTCTTCATAGGCGCAATGTAACAATGAACTCTGTTTTCATGTATTTATAGATTTTTTGATATTCCCACTCAAACTTTGGTGCATTAAATGTGTGACCTAACTTCTGATATGAAACAGCTGTCAGCTCGGTAATGTCTACAATTTCCTTTGCTCGGTTAACATAGAATTTCTTCATCGGTTTGCACTGCTATCGGTTAACCTTGTATAGTGATTACCTATGGGTAACCAACTCATGTTTCTTCTTTTACCGACTATGTGACATTTGTAAACTTATAACACATAAACCATAGTGCATCTTTATTCATGCATATTTGGTATTTGTACATCATATATAAGGAACTGTATGTAAAATGTGATCATTTAAAATGTTAGTTCCATACATACCTTTGTCATCTTAAGTGGAGGTACCGATGTCACCCAATCCAGTGGATGAGGTTTCACCGACAATGTTACTTGACTCAGCATTCTCATTAGATGCCTTCTTCCACATTGAGTTCCTTAACTTTGTAATATCTACAATGTTATATCCACTCTCAAATATATGGTTTTCATTAGGTGCTCGGTCTCTGCAGTTATTGCTTACATGACCGACCTTGTGACAGTGCATACATGCCATTCCTGCATTTATCCAATTTCTTAATTGTCCAATCCGACTCTTTCTATAACAGTTTGCTGCATTATGTCCATACTGACCACATACAACACAATTAGTCCATGTATTATAATCCCAAACATATGAGTTACCTTATCTCTTCGATTGATATGGCTTTTGTTGTAGTTTCTCTTTAGGTGTCTAGACTTGTTCCATTTTTGCCTTGCAGTCTCGTCCAGTGTGTCCATGCTTATTACAAGTATAGCATATTTTCTCCTTAGTAGCATTATTAGCAATGTCATTCTTCTTAGCTCTACATTCATAAGTTGGATGTCCAAACTTACCATAGTAATAACAATATCCATTGAATTTGGGAATGACATGAGGTTTACCTTGTGCTTTGCTTCTGCACACATTAGATGTATGTCCTGGTTTTCCACAGTGATAACATGTCAACACTTTAGGTTTCTGACTTTGATTGTTGTTGACTTTTTCAGCTTGTTGTGATGATTCTCCTTCATCGGTGTAGCCTATACCTGCTCTGCTTCTGAATCTCCTCTGATTAGTCAAAAAATCATCAATCTTTTTAGAACTATCCTTAGCTATCTTCATCATTTCATTGTGTTGCTTTTGTATCTTTATTTCATTTCTAAATTTTTCATTATCTTCTCTGAGTATTGCAACATCTTCAAGTCTTCTTGATAATTCTCCATTTACTCGATTCATTTCTTGATTAATTTTCATCATCTGATTTGATACTTGGAAGTGACGATTAGTGATTCTCTGTATTTCACTTTCTTTTACTTGAAGTTGTTCAGTCATCAGACAATAGCCAGATTCTATTTTTGTTCAGCTTGTCTAGCATTGTTCATGATTTCCACCATTCTCACCATTTGAGATTCATGACCGATTTGAAGTGCTTTCACTTGCTCAGATAGATGCTGATTCTTTTCAGATAAATCAGAGATTATGCTTTCAGATCCATCAGAGATGCTTCTAGAGCTTGATCCAATATGATCAAATATTTCATCAATAGGTTCTTCATGATAACTGATTTCATTCAGTTGAATTGCAAGGTTCTTCCTTTCAACCAGTAATTTCTTCAGTTCTTCCTTGGCTTGTTTATACTATTCCACAAACATCTGTATTTGTATCTTCTGATTCTCAATAGTCTTGTCAAGCTTGTATCTCTCCATGACTTAGATCTTTACCCTTCAGTGGTTAGACTATTCAACAAGAGAACTGAGCTCTGATACCAATTGTTGGAATTAGGAGAGATAGGTACTAAGAGGGGAGGGGTGAATCCGTGCCTTCAAAAACTTTAATTGAAAAAACCTTTCAGATCTATAACTGAATGCTTGTGATAACCGATCAAAATAACTTGAATATAATTCTATAAATCAATCATCTAGTTAACTTAAGAAAGTAAACAACATGAAATCAATATGACAATCACATAACACAAGTATTTTGGTAATGCACAAACCCTTGTAAGAAGGTAAAAACTGCGGTGGGGATGACACCCACAAATTCTTCACTACTGGAGATAGAAAAGGTTTGTCTGTTAAGGCTACAAGTTTTGATCACTTCTGGTTGTCTTACCCTATTAGGAGTAACATGTTAGATCAGCTAGATCTACCTAGTTATAGGCTTTAAACAACACTAATGAAGTGTGTACTCGGTTAAGAGATTTACATAAGACTGTTAAGTCTACTCTGTTAAGAGATTTATCAAAAACTCTATCACAATTGTTAGAAAGTAATAGGTAATTATCTGCTAGTTGACAACTCAATTGTCTGAAACAGATCTATAAGTGCTCATAAAAATATCACCTTATTTGTGATGGTTCTCTACTTTGTTTTTCTTGGTAGCCTTCTCTGATTTTGCTCAATCTGATATCCTCTATACTCTGTTCTGCTCGGTAAACTGATTGTCTTGAAGTTAGGAAATGTCTTCAAGTGCTCCGTGATTCATATATATTAGTTCACACAACCTCATAAAATGATGCAAACATACAAAATATATAGTGTTCTATTTTTGCCGCCTTAGCAAAAATTAGGTTACAAAAATAATCATAACCCTAATATCTATGGTGAAAAATAACCTAGATCAACTATTACAATAAGATAAACATTACATTTAATGAGTATCTTTTACAATAAATGCTCCTCAATCTTGGTAAACCATTTTATGATCTGTTGTAACCATTTGCATAGAAGAATGTGCCATTTTAGATTACTATGCTATTTTTTGTGATCATCGGTAAACACTGTATAATCTACTCAGTGTATATTGTGATGCTCGGTGTTTACTAACCATCGGTGTCAGTGTCACTAGTGCTTGGTTAACTATGTGATGCTCAGTGTAAAGACTTTACCGACTGCTCTGTCTTACTTCTAGTTACTGACCAACTCAATATAAGTAACCGATGAACCTGTTTACTATCCTTTGATACTAATGACAACCTTAAATTTTCAATAGAGATTAACATCTTAATCTTGCATGTCCTAAAGATGACTTTCCATTACCAAGCATAGACGCCATCGTAGATCTGACAACAAGACATTCAATTTTCTCACTTATGGATGGGTTTAGTGGTTATAATCAAATAAAGATAGCACTTGAAGATCAAGACAAGACAACATTCACATGCACATGGGGGACATTCTATTGGAATGTTATTCCTTTTGGCCTAAAGAATGTCAGAGCAACCTATCAAAGAGCCATGATGACCATATTCCATGACATGATGCATAAGTTCATGGAGGACTATGTAGATGATATACTTGCTAAATCTCACTCAAGAGAAGAGCATCTACCCATCTTAGAGAAATTTTTTGTAAGATTGGAGAAATTCAAAGTAAGGCTAAATTTGAAGAAGTGTACATTTGGTGTTCAATCAGGAAAGCTACTAGGGTGCATTGTTTTAGCAAAAGGAATAGAGGTAGACCCAGCCAAAGTCAAATCCATCATGGAAATGGAAGAGCCTAGAAACATAAGTCAGATGCTATCTCTTCAAGGTAGGATCCAATCCATTCAAAGATTCATCTCTTAATTAGCAGAAAAATTCCATAATTTCACTCAACTCCTTAATAAGGACATAGTTTTCAAATGGGATGAGAAATGTGAAGAAGCTTTCAACTTGTTGAAGAAATATCTAATGAACCCTCCAAATTTGATGCCACCTATAAGAGGAAAACCTTAATTCTATACATTTCAATGACTGAACAGTCATTAGGGGCACTCTTGGCACAAGAAGATGAAGAGCATCCTATTTATTGTATATAGTCAAAAGAGATCTTGAAAATACCAAAAACATTGAAAAATAGAAAAAAAGAAAACAAATCAGAAATGCAAAAAAGATAAAAAATAGTAGAAAATTGAGAATGAAGAAATCCAAAAACATTCATATATGATCCTCAAAAAGATGTTGTCTTGGTGAAAACCTAGCAAATAGGCACCTTGATGATATGAAAAGAAAAAAAAAATTGAAAAAAGAGAAAAAGTGCCTTTGTGAAAACCTAGCAAATAGGCGCCTTGGTAGAAAAAAAGAAAAGGATTTAAAAATAAAAAAAGAAAGCAAGATCCATTCAATGGGTGAAAACTTGGTAAACAGACACCATTGAAAGTCCAAGTCAGTCACATACCTAGCCATCATCCTTGTAAATATTGCATTTGCCAACATTTATATATATTGCATAATAAAACCCCACAGTTGCATTTGCAAGTACCTAAGGATTTTGGTCACCTAATCTGCAAATTGTCCTAAGTCCCACAAGCGTAATCATATCAAACTGGGGGAAATCTACTCTAAAGAAGGAAGGATTCATCAAAGGAAAACTTTAATCAGTCATCGAATCAATTCATCAAAACACAAGTGAAATGGTCAATCAAATCCTAACTCTAATCCAAGTTGAACCAAACGCAAAATTTGATCCAAGATCTTACATGACCCTATCTTTATCAAGATTAAAAGTATGAAATGGATGGAACTACACTTGAAATATGGATTTGAAAATCATTGCAATTTTTTTTTCTAAAGTGTTCACATGATTGATGAAATCATGTCTTTCTAGCGAATTGATGAAAGTTTTTAAACTAGACAAGCTATGATGAAAGTATGATATTTTATGAATGACTATCTTAAAATCAAAGTTTTAAAGCATGTATTATTTTTCTAAGGATGTGATCATCAAAGAATCATTGAGGACTTGTACATATGATGAAACTAAGATTTTTGTTTGTTTACGCAAAAGGATAACTTGGATATTTTGATATTCAATATCATAATACCAAAATCCACTTGCAACATAGAATCTAACAAAATCGGTATTCGTACTCTCATGATTGACTTCAATGAGTGATAGCTATACCAAATAAATGGGAAAGAAATGAAAGAGGTGAAAGAAGTATTCATATCATCATGGTTTAACTAGTGATGGTTGTACCAAATTAGGATTCCAAAAACTGCTCAATGATGAATATAAGCTCCAAATTTTTGAATAGTGACAGTTAGTTGCATACATCTTAGATTAAATGCATTTAATGTATTTGCCTTTCTTAGCCTAAAAACTAAATTTCAAGAGGAAAATAGAAATGGGGTGTAGTCAAATAAAAATCAAAGCAAAATCAAAACTATATGTGATCAAATGTGTTGGAAATCCAAAATAAAAAACAAGGGTGCATTACATTAGTTCATGAGCATTTGTTAGATCCATGTTATATTTCATTCATTTAGGACTTTCCACCCTAAAGTACCAATTAGATTCTTTGCATTAGGTTGCATTCATCATTCAAATCAAATTCATTAAGTGACATTGCATTAGGTTGCATTCATTTTAAATATTAAACTTTCATAAAATAACATTGGATTAGGTTGCATTCATTTTAAAAGTTTCATCTCATTTAGCATGCATTCTTTAAATCATTCATATAAATCCATTAAGTGCATTTATCATTGCATTCATTAGTTAATGTTCATTGCATCCATTAAGTCATTTCATTCAAATAGACGTAAATTCATCATTAGGTGCATATCATTTAGTTCATTCAAAATCATTGCAGTATCATGGCATCTACGTTCATTAACATCATTTATCTATATATAACATTTAGAATCATTAATCATTAATCATTAAATATCCATAATCATTATTCATTACATCATATAGGTTCATCACATTTACATTTCATATCAATTCCATTCATCCATTACATATATCCATATTACCACAAATAAATATATCCATAAACGTCATTACATCATATTATTCATTAAATCATTACATCATCATTTAAAGCATTTATATATCATTCACATCCATAAAGTATTAAAATATCGTAACATTAATCATTACAAAAATTACATCATTCAATTTATATTACAACCATTCTGATGAAGGGTGCTCCCCTTAATAACACAAACACATAACAGAAACATAGCAACAACAACAATTTGCAAGAATAGAAAATGGGCTTCTTATTATCTCCACAAATGTGAAATTACAAATTTCAGAATTACAATATGCAAAGCCACATGGGCATTTTCCCTTACAATATTCTGTAGGACAAAGCCTCGAATCATTGCCTAGATCTACCCCGAACTGCCCTAGACAACACTATGGGCCTTCTTTATATAGGCAATTTCCACCGCCCGAGAAGGTTCCAGAATTTTAGCCCTTAAGGCCGACTATACATAAAATTATTTTATTTTCACAATTTTTACAATAGGGTTGGCTCAAAAGAAATACAAAATATGCTTTTAGGTAGCCCAACTTCCAGGGGCCATAACTTTCTAACCGTAGCTCCGTTTATCTATTATAACCACTTTTTAGAAATGCCAGGACAAGATCTACGGTGCTTGACTTGTGCAAGCTCCAGTCAGCAGGGTTCGATCATGATCCAGAGCTTTTAAGGCCTTCAAAATTGACCTGAAAGATTTCATACCCAAAAATCTTAATAACTTCACCAATACAGATGATGTGGCAATGAAACTCAACTAGTAGGTTGATATGACTAAGATGAACCTCCAACTATGAAATTAGAACATTTCGGGATCATATGACCAACTTACTAAAAATAGTAAGTTTCCATAAATAGAAGCTCTACACAAAATAGCCCTTATTGAAAAGCAAACAAACATATTTTTGGGTGATGCAAGATTGCTCTTATACCTAGGATGCTCCTGCATCAGACACTTGGGGTAATTTGAGAAGTGACCCCGTCACGTCTCAGGTGTGAAGAGGAAAACCAAGATGGTTAACCTCCTCCTTTGTCAGCCATGATGAATCTTCAATAGGTCATCCTTTCCACTTGACTAGATATTCTTCATATGTCCTGTTCCTTGTGCTTTTGCCAACATGACTATCTAGTATATCCTCAATCTCTTTGGTATCTAAACTAGTTGCTAGAATACTCCACTGTGCTGCCGTGATCTTATCTTCAACACCTCCTTCATGATACTTTGCCAAATCTGAAATGTTAAACACTAGTGAAATATTTAGCTCAATAGGCAATTCTATCTCATAGGCATTTCCTGAATCATGCTTCTTTAGTTTCTTACATGGCCCAAATTTCTTCATTTTCAACTTGTTATATGTACCAACTGAAAATTTCTCCTTCCACAAATGAACCATGACTTCATCTCCAACTTGAAATTCCTTATACCTTCTTTCCTCATCTACCTTAGCCTTATACTGTGCATTCATCTTGGTAATATGCTTCCTCACCTCCTCATGGATGGTCTTCAAGTGTTCTGCAAAATCCTCAGCTTCATCACTACTTATCTCTCCTTTATCTATCTTTCTCAACTCAGATGCATTTCTTGGACTACTTCCATATACAATCTGGAATGGTGATTTACCAGTGCTCCTATTAATAGAATTATTGTATGCAAATTTCGCCTGTGGTAAAATCAAATTCCATCCTACTGGCTTATCTCCAACCAAACATCTCAACAAATTTTCCAAACTTCTATTCACCACCTATGTCTATCCATCAGTTTGTGGATGATGTGATGAACTGAACTTCAAATCTGTCTTCAACTTCTTCCACAATGTGTGCCAGAAATATCCAACAAACTAAGTGTCCCGATCTGCAACTATGCTCTTTGGCAAACCATTTAGTCTCACTACTTCTCTGAAAAACAATTCTGCTACATGAACAACATCATTAGTCTTCTTGTAGGGAATGAAATGTACCATCTTCAAAAATCTGTCAACCACCACAAAAATTGAATCATGTCCCCGCTGAGTCCTTGGTAAACTAAGAAAAAAGTCCATACTGATATCCTCCCAAGGTTTCTCTGGTACAAGTAATGGTTGATACAACCCTATATTCTGCTTTACTCCCTTCGCCATCTGACATACTCTACAACTCTGTACAAACTTCTTGACATCTTGCTGCAATGGTGGCCAATAATAATTCTCACTAACCAAAGCAAGGGTTTTGTCACGACCAAAATGTCTAGCCAATCCTCTACTATGCTTCTCCTTGATGAGATTCTCCCTTATAGAACTTTGTGGAATGTACAACTGATTCCCTCTGAATAGCATATCATCCTGAATGATGAAATCCAACCACTTTGTTCTATCTAGAGTAACAGGTTCCTTACAAGCTTTCCAAGATTCTCCAAAATCAGGATCCTCTGGATACAAGTTTTTGAGTTCTTTGAACCCAACCACCTCAATCTGCATCTCTGTCAGCAATAGTTTCCTTCTGCTAAGCGCATCTGCAACCCTGTTAGACTTTGCACTCATGTGTTTTAAATCAAATGTATAACTCTGCAAAAACTCAACCCATTTAAAAGTCCTTTGATTCAACTTTCCTTGACTATTCAACTATTGCAAAGCTTGATGATCAGTATACAAAAAAAACTCCTTAGGAAGCAGATAGTGTCTCCACTTCTTTAAAGCCTGAACTATAACATAAAATTCCTAATCATAAACAAAATACTTTCTCTTGGCATCATTTTACTTCTCAGTAAAATAAACAATAGGTTTACCTTCTTGGCTCATAATAGCTCCTATTGTAGTACCACTAGCATCACAGTCTACTTGAAACACCTTATTAAAATCTGGAAGTGCTAAAACAGGTTATTTTGTAACTTTCTATTTCAACAGTTTAAAACTTTTATCTGCCCCAGTAGTCCACTTAAACTCTTTTCTATCCCCTGTCATTGTTTCAGTCAAGGGTCCACAAATACTGCTAAAATTTTTAATAATTTTTTTGTAAAAGCTAGCCAAACCATAAAAATATCTTACCTCCATAGCACTCCTTGGAGTAGGCCAGTCAAGGATAGCCTATACTTTTTCTAGGTCTATTTTTACACTTTTTTCTGAAACTAAAAAACCCAAATACACTAACTCTTTCTTCACAAAATTGCACTTCTTCAAAATTATCAATAATTTCTCTTCTCTCAACTTCTCAAACACCATACGAATATGCACCATATGTTCCTCCAATGTTTTACTAAAGATCAAAATATCATGTAGGTAAACAATGACAAACTTACCTAGAAACTCTTTCAGAACCTCATTCATGAGCCGCATGAAAGTGCTCGGTGCATTGGTTATACCAAAAAGCATGACTAACCACTCATATAGTCCTTCCTTTATTTTGAAAGCAGTCTTCCATTCATCTTCTTCTTTGATTTGAATTTGATGATATCCACTCTTCAGATCTATCTTTGAGAAATACACAGCTCCACTCAAGCAGTCCATAATATCATCCATTCGTGGCAATGGAAACTTGTACTTGATTGTGATCTTGTTTATTGCCCTAGAGTCTGTACAAATCCTCCCTTCTCCATTCTTCTTTAGTGCTAATACTGTTGGTACAACACATGGACTTAGGCTCTCCTGAATCAACCCCTTCTACATTAACTCATGTACTTGTCTATTCAACTCATCACTTTCTGCTGGTGTCATTTTGTGTGCTGCCTTATTTGGCAAAATGGCTCGTACAATCAGGTCCATCTAATGATTGATCTTCCTTATTGGTGGTAATCCATCAGGTACATAATTAGATACAATATCCTGAAACTCATTCAACAAATCTGCAACTTCTATAGGTACATCTTCTACCTCCTCTTTACTAGCTTTTGGAATTAAAAAAAAACACACATGCTCATGCCTCATACCATCTAGAAAATTTCTTCCATAAACAAAAGTTATTCTTGCATTACCACATACCTTTTCTTCTGTGTCATTCAATGACTTTAGCTTATGTCACACTCCATGCTTTGTTAGGGAATAGGTATTCGCACAACCATCATGTACAACACACCTGTCAAACTGCCATAGTCTACCCAACAACATATGACATGCATCCATAGATATGATATCACATAGTACCTCATCATGGTATCTGCCAATCTTGAACCTCACTAGGCATTGTTCATTGACCATGACCTTGTGGTCATCCTGTACCTAGTCAATCTGATATAGATGTGGGTGTTTCTGTCTCTTGAGCTTAAACTTTTTTACCATCTCTTTTGACACCAAATTGTTAGTGCTTCTACTATCAATAATCACCTCACAACATTTACCCTCACACTTGCATCTAGTGCGAAATAGTCTCCTCCTTTGCTCAAGTTCATTCTCACCACTCAGTAGGACTCTTCTATTAATCAACATTTCCCCTCTTTCAACATCTTCAGAATGTGATGATCTGACATCTTCATCAACATGTGAAACTCTGGCCTGGCCTTCATTCCTCCTATCTATCCTTCCTTGGTGTTTAGGACATTCAAATGCCCTATGACCTTCTCCACAATGAAAACATGTTCCATGGAAGCCTCCTCTTCCTGATCCTTGTCCTCTTCCTATTCCTCTTTGATCTCTATTATTCTGATCATGGAAATGATTGGAAGTGTTTCTTCTCTTATTTTGACTGCTACTGGCATCATTCTTTTTTTTCAGATCTTCATTTTGACCACCATATGACTGTCCACTAGATCTTCCACCACAACCTCTTCCGTTTTGTCTTCTCTCAAACTTCTTGTTTAACTTTTCCTCTACTTGTAGGGTAAACTGGTATGCCTCTTCAATATTGTTCATTCAAACCAAATTCAGCTCCTCCTGAATGCTCAATCTCAACCCATTAAGGTAACGGGCAACTTTCTTCTTATCAGCTTCTGCATGGCCTGTATAGATGAGGATTCGATAGAAATCCTCCTTATACTCCTAAATAGATCTTCCTACTTGCTTCAAACTTTGTATTTTCTTCAGTAGATCAAGCTCATAATCAACAGGAATGAACTGCCACTTCAATTTATCCACCATCTGATCCAATCTTGTGATTTTATCCTTTCCTCTTTGATTTTGCTCTAATTGGATCTGTTGCCGCTAGATCTTCACATGACCCTTCAATCTAGCCTTTGCAAACTTGACCCGATCAGGATCCTCGACGTCTTCATACTCAAAATATTCTTCTAATTCATTGATCAAGTTGATAACCTCCTCTGGGTTAAGATTTCCTAAAAATGCAGGAACCTCAATCATAGGTCTTTTCTCAATCTTGGAAATGGCCCGAAAAAGTCTTTCTTCCTCCTAGTTCAGAATTTCACCTTCTTCTTGATCAGAATTTCCTTCTCCCTTAGCTTCATCCTCTCTTTCATCTCTGACATTAAGATTCATTCCTCTGTGAATCTCTTCTTGCAATGCTCGCACTTTTCTCTGAAGTTCTCTAACCTCAGGTGTCATAACTCCAGCTCTTCCGCCACGTTCCCTTCGTGGAGGCATTTTCATGCTGCTTGCTAAAACCCTAACCACGGTCCTAGTGCAAACTGCCTCATAGTCTACAAGTTGTCTACACACTTAGGAACTCCTACTTGGATACCACTTGATGAAGGGTGCTCCTCTTAATACCACAAACATATAACATAAATAGAGAAACAACAACAATTTGCAAGAACAAAAAATGGGCTTCTTATTATCTCCACAAATATGGAATTACAAATTTTAGAATTACAATATGCAAAGCCACATGGGCATTTTCCCTTACAATATTCTGGAGGACAAAGCCTCAAATCATTACCTAGATCTACCTCAAATTTCCCTAGACAACACTACGGGCCTTCTTTATATAGACAATTTCCACCCCCTGAGAAGGTTCCAGAAATT
The DNA here is from genome assembly GCA_027943335.1 of Chamaecyparis obtusa. NCBI lineage: Eukaryota > Viridiplantae > Streptophyta > Pinopsida > Cupressales > Cupressaceae > Chamaecyparis > Chamaecyparis obtusa. The sequence goes on along the minus strand of BSBK01000070.1, from coordinate 1,360,533 downwards.
TAGCCCTTAAGGCCGACTATACATAGAATTATTTTATTTTCACAATTTTTACAATAGGGTTGGCTCAAAAGAAATACAAAATATGCTTTTAGGTAGCCCAACTTTCGGAGGCCATAACTTTCTAATCATAGCTCCGTTTATCTATTATAACCACTTTTCAGAAATGCCAAGACAAGATCTACAATGTCTAACTAACGCAAGCTCTAGTCAGTTAGGGATCGATCACGATCCAGAGCCTCTAAGGCCTTCAAAATTGACCTGAAAGATTTCATATCCAAAAACCTCAATAACTTCACCAATACAGATAATGTGGCAATGAAACTCAACTAGTAGGCTAATATGACTAAGATGAACCTCCAACTGTGAAATCAGAACATTCTGAGATAATATGACCAACTTACTAAAAATAGTAAGTTTTCATAAATAACAACTATGCACAAGATAGCCCTTATTGAAAAGAAAACAAAAATATTTTTGGGTGATGCAAGATTGCTCTTACACCCAGGATGCTCCTGCATCACATTCATTTATTCTATGTCATACATAAGACAACCATTTAAGCATAAATAGAATATGTGCATCCATATCATAAAACTACATTCTGAAAAGCATAAAACAAAGCATATAGGAGATAGACTCATGTAGATCTACATATCATAGTAAATCACTTAAAAATGAGGTCCAACACATAATGAAATCACATAAAGTAAATCTATCAAAACTAAGAATCAAAGTCTATGGTATCATCATCATAAATTAACAGAGTATCAAAGTCTACGATATCATCATGAAACATCAGGAAACCAAAGTCCATCAAAGTATCAACAAGTATCAACACATAAGGGAACATCAACTAATCAAAAGAATACAACAGAGTCCAATGTCTCAATATAAAAAAAAATGATCATCATATACATCAATGAATAAAGAATGTATATCATCTCAACAACAATGAATCAATTGGTTGAGCCACTAGCACCGTCAGCACATCATGACTAGGACTAGTATCAGGAGGTCTACTCGAACTAGCCTATAGCCCATGCTGACTCATAGCGGCCATAAAAGCCTACATCATACTATTGAGTTAGCTAACCTATTGTCTAATATCATACACATCTAACTGTAAGGCTCGAACATCTGATGCAGCCGTTGGAGCCTCTAAACTGGGAGCCTATGTTGGAGGAGTCTGTGGTGGAGGCATGGAAGAGGATGGCATGGAAGAAGATGGAACAGATAAAGATGGAATGAAAGAAGAAGATGGACAAGATGAAGAAGATGGCATAGAAGCAGAAGTAGGAGCCTGTACTAAAGGAGCCTATGGAATAACTGGTAGGATAACCTATGGAGGAGGACCCTGTGCCTGATTTAACGGAGCTTGTGATGCCTGGGCATCCACCTGCCTCTGACTTCTGATCCTATGACAACACAATCTAGCTGAAAGATCCATAATAAACCGATACAAAACCTTATCAACACCTCGACCCCCAGCAGGACTACCCCTCATTTGAACACCACCACCACCCCTAGGAGGAATGGGAGCAGTAGTAATAACTAGTATGAACACTCTGCCTGCTCTAGCTACTTGATGACCTGATCATCCCCAAAAAGCCCATCTCCTATAACCCCTACATCCATCTCCACCATCACCTCCATCCCCACCATCACCTCCATCCCCATCGTCATCATTGACTCCTCATCAATCCTAGGTATCCTCTAAGCTGGATCAGTAAACCTCGAAAAAGGGTTCCGAGTGAACCAATCTACATACTCATCAGTCATGCCTGCATCAATCACATGATCCCTTATGTCCCATGAAAAGTGACCTAGGTCCCGTATCTCTTGACAAGCTAGCCTATAATCAACCTGTGGCCCCCATAGTGATCTCTTAGCCTGCACACGAGCATACATAGAAACACCCTATGGCATACCTTTGTGTACGACCATACTGTCATAGCACTCTCCGCAAGAAAAATCTCTCAATGATGTGTGGAGTGCGGCCTATCATTCATCATGGGCAAGACATAAATGGAAGCTCTGTAGAATCCTTGGGCCACGCCTCACACCCAATGTATGGTTTCCAGACAACCTGATCCATATCATCAATCATGCGGTGCCAGTAATCTTACTTTCCCATATATGCCTGTACCACCATGCCCTCGTACATCCAGGAAAATAGCCACCTAGGATCACGGTGATGCACTACAACTGGCCTAGTCACTGGGAGATGCTCCCATGTCCATAAATGTAATAGATTCACTCCCGCAGAGAGTTGAAGAGCACCGAGAAAATAATGTGTAGCTCATGGTAAAGTTGCGCTAGAACGCAAGAATCCCAATCAAAGCATTGGGGCTGAGCCATCAGGTCCTCTAAGATGCAACCCCAACCGATTGCAAATCCATGTCCTCGGTGATCAGGCACGAGGAAGCCTCCAATCAGCACACCCAAACTAGCTGACAGAACCGGAAATAAATGAAACTGGGACCACTGGATATGGTCATCACCAATTGTGGGGTCCTGGAACACCCGCCGACATGATGTGCCATCATAGACCTTGTCATAGAAAACTAACTCTCCTTGAGTAGGAATGCAGAGGATGCGGTACATATCCTCAGGGGTGATAGTCATCTCCCCCATCGATAAGTGGAAGGTATTATGGTCAGAGTGCCACCTCTCTGCCATAGCTGTGATGAACCCTCGATTCACTCAGAATCAAGGTAGGACAAGCAAGAAGGAAAGCCCGCATCTGCCTATGTGTCAGCAATTTGGAGTGCTCAGATCGTCGATCATGTTGAACAATAATGGATACAAGCCTCAAATGACCAGTGACTTAAGCACGGCTTGCAAAAAGCAAGTTAAATCACATTCTTTTTGAAATCAGTTATCTTTTGAATCATCCTAAGTCAATCAAATATTTACAAAATATCAAACCACAATCAATTTTCCTAATTCTATTAGGAGAGGATGGAAAATTTATCATCACCTATCATCTAAATCTATATTGACAATCAAACATTCAAACTAAATTGATTTAAACTGACATCTTATGACTTGCTACCAAATCAGGTCTCTTACCTAAGCCAATCAATTGATCAATGACAATGAATGGTTCGAAAAACTGACTAAGTCATTTACAATTTTTCCTAATAGGGTAAAAGTGCTATTTTAATGCTTTAAAGCGCTAAAAATAAAAAGCGCAACTCAAAAGATTAAAAGTGCTATATAAAAAATTAAAAGCGTTGTTTTAAGGTGAAAACGCTAAAAGGTTTTAAAAGCGCTACAAGAAATACTGAATGCGCTAGTAAAAACATCAAAAGCGCAAAAGATTTTATACGTGCTAAAGAAAAATTTGAAACCAAAAGAGGCCCTAAACTAGACGTTTGAATGTGCTATTTAAACATGCAAAAATACTATTTAAAAGTGTAGAAGCACAAAAATAAGTGTAAAAGCACTTGAGAAATGATTAAAAGCGCTATTTTAATTTAAAAATGCAAAAAATGAGTGTTTTAGCATGAAAAATCCATTTAAAAAAAAATTAAATGCATTAAATTGACATGATAAGTTGTCGGGGTACATACCAGAGGTCCAGAGGTCAGTCTAGCCATAGGTATCGGTGCCCACGCTCAAATGTGTGCTCTCGAATTAGGATAACCATTGCAACTAATTCAGAGAAGGCAGAGAGAAAAGTCAACTAAGAAAGTGAAAATGAATAGTAAAATTGACTTTTTACCCCTATATATAGGCCATTTTGACCTGAAAAGGGCATCTTTGACCAGAAAATGACCAAGGACCCAAAATTTTCACCAAATCAGCCAAATCAGGGGCATTGTACAATTAATCTAATTAATTGTATAGTTCAAATTAAATCAAATTAACCCATTTAAGGGGTACACATGGCTATACAAATTAAATAAATTCAATTAATTAATTCCTATTTTCTCTCAACCACCAAATGGGAGGAAAATGAATCAACCAATAGGAATTGAGGACTAAGCTCACATGGATCAAGCCTAAATCGAATCTCAATCACTGACTTGGAGAATGCATCTTGTCCACTCATTTTGTCTTCTTGTCCCAAGCTTTGAGGATAAAATATTTAAATGGTCTCCAAAGGTGGAAGCATGGACTCAACTCTCACCTAACCTTGATCAACTCAACTGCACCCCCTACCCTTGCCATAATTCACTCAATAATGATCCACAAATCAAAGAATAGCATCAAACCTCTTGCAAATTAGAGATAGAAAGGCAAATGGAATTGAACTATTAGCTTTGTTTATCATTCATTCTCATTTTAGGACTATCACTAATGGAAGCTTGCTGAGAGTTTTGCATTACCATCCCTAAATAGTGATCCACATAGTGCTTTATTGTTCTTAATTTGTTAAAATAGCTTATTCTTTGTGGTAATTTAGTTATTTTATTCATTTATTTGCAATACTAGCCCTATGAAGGTACCTTTTCTAGTACACACATCTTTTTTGTGAAATTCATCATTTACTTGTTTGATAACCAATTAGGACACACCAAAACAAAACAAGCTTGTGATCTTCCATCTAACAGCTTGGCAAAGCCCTGTGACCAAGGCCACGTATTCTACTATGTTATTTATATAGGAAAATGTTAATATGTTTGATTTAGGGATGAAATCTCCTTGTGGTCTAATAAATAGAATACCTACCCTTGATCCCTTATAAGTGAAAGATCTATCAAAGTAGAGCTTCCACTGAATGTTAGGGGTGACAATCATGATGGTTTCATCAGGAAAATCTATGAAAATTGGATGATTGTCAGGGATACGAGCCTCTACAAGTTGATCAATGATTATTTTCCCTTTGATTACCTTGTGTTTTGTGTACACAATATAACATTCAATGAGTATCATGACCCATTTTGTTGTGCGTCCTATTAGAGAGGCTTTAGATAACACATACTTGAGTGGGTCAATCTTTTCTATAAATTGTACCTTATGATTGAGCATGTAGAGATGTAGTTTTTGTGTGCAAAAGACTATAACCATACAATCTCTCTCAATAGTTAGATAATTGAGCTGATAACCTACCAAAGTTCTGGTAAGATAGTATATGGCATACTCTTTTCCATTATCATCTAGTTGTGCTAGGAGAGAACCCTGTGCTATGGTAGTTGCCTAAATGTAGAGGATCAAAGGTCATCCTGGAACAGTTGGGACCAACATTGGTGGATTAGCTAGATATACCTTGAGTTGTTCAAAATCCTCTTGACATAAGCAATCCCAAATTAATTTGATATCCTTTCTTAGAAAGTGAGAGAAAGGATGCACCTTGTCTACCAACTCTGACACAAATCTTCAGATGTATTGAAGTCTCCCTTCTAAGCTCTATAGTTGTTTTAGAGTTTTAGGAGGTGGAATCTCCAAAATGTCTTTCATCTTCTTAGGATCCACTCCTATTCCTCTGCAAGAGACAATGTAGCCTAACAACTTCCCTGATTTCCCACCAAAGACATATTTCTTGGGATTTAGCAAAACCTTGTACTTCTCCAACCTACCAAAGATTGTGGTAAGGATAACAATGTGTGATTCTCGTTTCTTGGATTTTCGTAAGATATCATCCACATAATCTTTCGTGATCACATTAAGGAGGTCATTGAAGATAGTTGTCATGGATCTCTAATAAGTAACACCTGCATTTTTGAGACCGAAGGGCATGACCCAGTAACAAAACGTACCCCAAGGTGTAGTGAATGTTGTTTTGTGTTGGTCCTCCACTACTATGTGAATATGATTGTATATAGAAAATTCATCCATGAGGGACAACATCTCATGTCCAACAGTCAAATCCACTATAATGTCAATATTAGGAAGTGGAAAATCATCCTTAGGACAGGTGATATTAAGGTCTCTGAAATCAGTATAGATCTGGATGCCCCTAGAGTGTTTACCTAGTGGTATAATGTTGGAGACCCATTTAGGATAATCTATGGGTCTAATAAATTCCTCTTTGAGCATCTTTTGTAGTTTGGCTTTGAGGAAGAGTGCCACTTGTGGATGCATCACACATAAATTTTTCTTTACAGGTTTGATTTTTGGATCTACAACAAGGTGGTGTAAAACTAGGTCAGTATCAAGCTAAGGCATATCTTTATAAGTCCATGCAAAGTTGATGTGTTCTTTCTTCAGAAATGCAATCATGGCTTCTTTTTCTTTCTCATCGAGGGAAGCTGCAATGTAGGTGATCTTTGGATCTTCTTCAGTCCCAATATTGATTGCGACTATATCTTGTATGAGGATATAAAATTTCTCTAGCGGTAATGACATAAAAGAAAAGTAACCTTCCCCCTCCTCTAGTGCCTTAAAAAGGTTTTCACTAGAGGACATGTCCTTTATTTTATCTTTTTCTTCATCCAAGAGTGCCTCAGAAAGGTTTTCACCCAAGGATGTTTTCCCATTTTTTGGATTTTCTTCTTCTTCGCTTTTGCAACTAAGGGAGTTTACTTGGCTATCGAAGAAGGCTTGCTTGTTGTAGTGGATATGATGTTCATTTTCTTGGAGATTTCTTAGTCCAAAAAGTGTTAGAACTTCTTCATCCAAATCACATATGTCTAAGGTAGGTGGCGAATGTTGTTGGTCTCAATCGATTAGCTGAAGATTGGTAAGGGGAAGTTCAGGTGAGGAAAGGTCTGATTGGGTGATATGGAGGATATGGGTGTCAAGCTCATCTTCAATGTATTGGAAAGGAACTTCAAAGAACTCTTCCTCAGTGTCTAAATCAGATTAAACCAAATAATAGTCCTTGGAAAAAAATTTCTTAGTCTCTATGGAACATCGAACCCAATCCTTTTCCATGGAGGTATCCAGTTTCTTTGATGAGAGTTTTTCTTCCAATTTCTTTTTCCCCAAGGCCAGTACCATGATAGCCCTTTCTTTCAACAATGGGAGTGGTCTTAATATATTTCTCCTTAGGGATATCCACAAGTTTATCTTCCTCATCATCAAATAGACATGATATGACATTATGATCCATGTGTTCATCTGAAAGGGATCCCCAATGTTCAAATATAGTCTTATTGCATTTCATGGTTTCCTTATCTCCCTTAGGGAATATTTGTGAAGGTTTACCATAAGATTTGAGGGAGAGGGGAAGCTGACCAATACACATGGCATTTATGATCTTATACTCCCTCATACCTTGATTTGTGAGCCTAACCTTCTTTTCAAACTCAGTAACCTTTTTCTTTCATTTAGATTGGTTAGACATCCTTTCTTTGTCTTCATAAGAAGTGGACTGAATAGGAGTTTCTTGTGTGACAAGACTACCATACTCATTTAGTGGGAAATAGTTTTATTACTTACCTTCCAGCCTTTTGCAATACTAAAAGGGTTCATGGTCTCCATGGATTTTTATTTTTCCTCCATGGTGTAGGAGTTTTAAACATTGATGAAATGTGGATGGGACACTTGAGATAGCGTGTATCCATGGTCTACCCAAGAGAATGTTATAGGCAAAATCTAGATCGAGCATTTGACAAACTATTTCAATAAGAGTTGGGCCCACCTGTAAGGGTAGTACAATGAGACCATTACTCACCCTTTCTCTGTCATCATATGCTTTTATTATGATTCTTTTATTTACATCAATAAGGTCCTCAGAAAGACCTATGTTGTGAATCATACTTAAATTACATAAATTCAGACTAGGTCCCTTGTCTATGAGGACTCTTTTGATTTAGGTATTATGGCTGGTCACTTGGATATGGAGGGGTTTATTGTGGTGACGATTGAGAGCTTGGAAATATTTGTTAGTAAACACTAGGTTTTGTTGGGAAGCTAATTTTTTTATCATTGCTTGAAACTAGGATGCATTGATATTTTCAAGGACATGGGACTAAGTCAGGGAATTTTCAAGGACATCTTTTTGAATAGGAGATGTATGTAGAAGCTCTAGGATGGATATTTTCACATGAGTCTTCTTTAATTGAGAAAGAAGGTCATAATGTGATGTAGGCCATGTTGATGTGGATGGTGCAATAGGTGGATCTCTAATAGATGGGTTCACAATGGCTTGTATGATGACTCGAGGATGATGAGTGACAACATTACAATTAGCACTCTTTAGGGTTAGCATGTTTAGATGAGCTTCATTTTGTTTGATGTGGCCACACAATAAGTCAAAATCACATACATCATTTTCTTCTAGGCTATCGCAAGTTTGTTCCTCTCTTGAGATCTTGTTTTTAGTGTAATCATAGGAAAAGACTTTGGTTGATGAGGAATTACTTTGATTGTTCTCTAGAGAAGGCTTAGAATACATTTTTAATTGGGCATTAGAGGCAGAGGCATTTTGACTTTCTACCTCAATTTTACCATCATTAATCAAATCTTGCACAAAATGACTAAGTTTCATGCATTTCTTGATTTCATGCCCTTTAATGCAATGATAATTGAAATATTCATTATCCTTATACCAATTTGATTTCATTTTATTGTCATCAAAAGGCTTGGTGTTAGGATAAACCGTCATCCCTTGATTGACTAGACATCGAAAGATGACATCAAGGGAGTCTGACAACTGTGTTAATTATTTTCGTTGTTGCGGTCTATTGTTGTTATTATTGTTTTTATTTCCATTATAACATCAGAATAGGGAGCCATGATAACCAGATCCCTAATTTTGATTTTGGTTGTTCGGATTATTCTAATTGCCTTGATTATAAGGTTGTTTTGATTGTTATTTATGATTGTGATTATTCTTATCATTGTTGTTGTGATTACCTTGGTTATTGTTGTTGGATGCTTGAAAATTTTGGACGTGTCTAGCATCTATCACTTCATCACTAACAACAACTTTGTTCTTAGACCAGAACTTGGGTTTATCATTAGTGCTTTTAGATGAATTAGGGGTATAATGTTTAATGATTCCTTTCATCAAATTTCATCTTCAATAGACTTCCCATTTTTAATGAGTGCCTCAAATGAGTCTAGGGAAACCATTTTCATCTGGAATGACATCTCGATAACTAGATTCTCAATGAAGATATCAACAAGATGTGAGTCAGGGATTTTCCAAGGCATGCGATTTACAAGATGTTGCGATCTTTGGAGAAAGTTAGCAATGGTTTTCCCATTAATTGTTTTGTGTTGCATAATTCACTAATTGATGCTTGGTGTTCGATATTGCAAGAGTATTGTGAAACAAACTTCTCAGCGAGATCATGAAAAGTAGATACTGAACTGAGAGGAATACTTAGTACCCACTCTAGGGCAGGTCCACCAAGACTCCTGGTGAAGAGTCTTAGAAGGAAATGATCATTGTGGGAAAATTTTTGAGCTTCTACATAAAATTCCTTGATATGTTGAGTAGGGCATGAGTCTCCCTTGTATTTATGAAATTTTGAAATTTCAAAATTGGAAGGGAATGGTTGAATAATGATTGATTTGTCAAATGAATAAGGACATATCTCTGTGAAAGATAATTTCTTCTTCTTGCCTTTTTGCAAATTCATCATCATGCTCTTAAGCTCGTCAATTTGTTGGAATAGTTCAAGAGGATTATTGTTAGCAATTGTATGATCTTGATGTGTTCCTCCTCTTAATGATGCATTATTTCCTCTGAGAGGGGAGGATTTATGTTGTGGTTATGGTTGGTGTTGTTCATATGTGTAGAATTTTGATTTTTAGGACTACACTAGACTTTAAGAAAGTTGAAACAGAGCATCAGCCTGAGGACCCTAGTTGTTTGAGTTAGTATTTCTTAGAAGCTATTGGATTCGTTCAAGTGTATCATAGGGAGGTTGATTCATATTATTAGATATTGATAGCGTGATGGGCATTGCCTTGCCTTTGTTGGTTCGAATCAAATTATTCACTAGAAAGGTTTCATAAATTTTTTTAGGAAGTGTGACACCCCTCTGAATAAGGTTCATGAATATATTAGAACTATTGGCTTGGATTAGATCTTCCACTAGGCTCAAATTGTTAGGATCATCAAAAAACTCTTTAGCTTGTGGATTGGAACTGACACTTTTGGGTATGATTGTGTCAGATTCTATGTATGGTTCTTCCTCATCATTAAAGTCTTCCTGATAGACAATCTCTTAATCATTATACATGGCGAGATATTCTTGTCTTAAATTTTCTTGTGATCGGGTAAGTACCATGAACGAGTGACCTTAGAATGGTTGGATCAAAGAAGGATGGATGATTAATGAAATATGATGAAGAAAAGAAAGGATTTGATGAACTAGGAGAAAATTGGACTAAGTTTAGATTGGATTAAGAGGACTAAGCTGCGAGGATTGATTTGATTTTGTATTAGATTGATTGATTAGGTTGGATTAAAGGGGAACTAAGCCTCAAGGATTGGTTTTATTTAAAGGTTTGGAACAAACCTAGGTGAAATAAGACCTTGTGATTATCCAAACACATGATTGGATTAGATTTAAAGTATTCTTTTTTTTAAGTGATAGAATGATGATCCCCCCAAAAATAGGATTGGACTAAAACTACTAGAGAAAGAATTAGTTCTCAAAGTAGCAAGAGATTAATGTTTTCTTTGATTTAAGGTCCGCGAGACACTATTAGATTGATTCTTTCACCCAACAAAGAGTTCTAGCTCTATTAGTATTTGATTAAGTACAATAGTATAGTTCTTGTTAGAGGAAAGACCCAGTTAGGAGTCACAACCTTGTTAAAGGTTTTTAAAAATGGCTCACAGCCTAGTCACTTGACCAAAAGAAGGTTAAATCCACCTTCAGAACTCACTGTCCAAAGATCTAAGAGATTTAATATAATATTATCTGAATTGAATTATAGAACTAACCTCTGTCAAGACAATCCCTTCCTTGTGACTCAATGCACAACCTCTTCTCTACATCAGTAGTCCTTTCATCTCACAAGCTCGCACATCTTCCACACTTCTACAATCATAAGGAAAGACTTCCTTATATACAACTTATATTCATAATTATTGGGTCGCCCAATTACAGGACCTCTCCCATAAAAAATTACATAGATCCATGCAAGGATACACACAAAATCCTTAACAATATTACAATAATTATAAATCATGAAATAGTCATCCACAACATTAATTCATGCTTAATTATTCAAGAACACGCTACCACTCTTGGGTCAACTTCCAAATAAATCTTCATTGAGGTATACGCCACAAATGATGTCACCAATCACACTAGTACTTTATAATCACATAGTAGACTCTCCCATGTGTCTTCTAACATTCCCCAAGCTTGTAAGGTTTAATTTATTTCTTCATTGAAGTTATACTACAACTAATGAGACCAACTCTGTGAGTTTCCTAGTCACTAGCCCTGTAGCCAATTTTAGCCAATGCATCCACAACTTGAGAAAATAAGCATATAACCATATGTGAACATGACCAAAAATAGTAAACATTTTATGCTACACAAATCTTAGCTCACAAGAGCTAACTCATCATATATTGACCATACAATTCTCTACAACCTATCTATCTAGTCTTTCTGCAACTTCTAGATTTCCTTTTTGAAACATATGTTGACATTGATGACAAAACAATAAATGCCAACAACATAGGCTACAACAATTCCAAAAATCTCCCCCTTTGACATTGATGGAAACATATGTGAAAAACCATCAATCCAAGAAGTAGCCTTTCTCAACAACCTTCTTCAAAGATCCCCCTAAACCAGTAAGGTTTTTTTGCAATATCTCTCCCCCTTTGACATCAATGGAAAAGGGTGCCATTACAAACATCCTTTTTTGTCTAATTTTCTAGGTGTATCTTTTTTCAAATCTTCAATACCTTCAACTACTAGGTGCAAGATCACCTTGATCTGGTCAACTATGCTCAAACCATTACTCCCCCTAAGGAGTAAAACCTCTACATCAAGTCCACAAATGATATAGCACTGAATGCTAATGGACTTGTGCACTATTGCATCTCCTTAATTACCTCTAGGCGGGGCTCTAACCCCAAGCTTACCTCTGAGATACTCAAATGTATCTTTGTTTAGTGGTTTGGTGAAGATGTCTGAAATCTTCTCCTTTGTGCTTATGTATTCAAGCTTCACCTCTTTCTCTTTCACCTTATCCCTCAAAAAATGATACTTAATTGAAATATGTTTTGTTTTTTAGTGCATCACTTGATTTTTTGATATATTTACTATACTTGTGTTATCACAATGTATGCTAACTATTTCTCCAAGGTTCACACCAATGTACTTAAACATTTGTTTCATCCAAACAATTTGTGTGCAATTAATTGCAGCAGTGACACACTCTAATTCATTTTTTGACTAAGCTATATAGTTTTTGTTTTTTCTTAACCAAGATGGTAACCTCTTTCTAAGGAAAAAGGCTCCTCCACTTGTTCTCTTATTGTCATCTACACTACCTGCCGAATATGCATCATTGTATACTTCTAATGTGAAGTCTTTTGACCTATCATACCACAGGCCAAAATCAATTGTTCCCTTTAGGTATCTGAATATCCTCTTGACTACAACAACATGTGTTTCCTTTGGATCTTCCTCGAATCTAGTAAAAATTCTAACTACACTTGCAATATTAGACCTAGTATGTGCTAGATAATGAAGACCTTCTATCATAGATCTATATTCTATCTAAGGTACATCTTTTGTCTCATCTGAAGTAGATAATTTATTCCCTATTACCATGGGATTTACAAATAGCTTACTATCATCCATGCCAAATTTCTTTAGAAACTCCTTAAGATAGTTGGTCTAAGATATGAAAATCTCATTCTTTTCTCTAATTTGTTTGCATTCCTAGGAATAACTTTATCTCCCCTATCATAGACATATCAAATTCACTCTTCATCTCTCTTGAAAACTTGTTACTCATAGAATCATTACCTCCAAAGGTAATGTCATCAACAAAGACTTCTACTATCAAAATGTCTTCATCATTGCATCTCAAGTGTGAATTGTTATCTACATTTCCTCTTTTGAAACCAAGATGTAATAAATATCTATTTAATCTAGCATACCAAGAACTAGGTGCTTGTTTTAGACCATATAGTGCCTTCTTTGATCTGCAAACCATGCCTTCATTACCTAATAGAGGAAAATCATCAGGTTTATCAATAAAAACCTCTTCTTCTAAGTCACCATCAAGAAATTTTGACTTGACATCCATCTGATAGACCTGAAATCCTTATATGCAACAAAGGCTAAGAGTAACCTAACTTCTTCTTGTAGACACCTAAAATTGTCCATTCACACTAATGTTAATTTTTATTAATATTTTCCCTTAACATTATGGTTAATTTTATTAAATGACTATAATCATTATATTCTTCTATTTATTTAATTAATTTAACTTTGATTAAATAAAGTCATTGTCCCTTTGTATTTAAAATTTATTTAAATACTTTAATATATTGAATTGAATTTAATATATTATCCCTCCACTTCCTTTTATAAAATAAATTTTATTTATTTTATTCCTCCACTAGCCTAAAGTTCTTTTAAACCATGATTAAATTAAATTTATTTTAATTTAATTCATTTTTCATTTTTCTTATGCTTACCTTTTTCTAATATTCCTCTAATCTTAATTTAAAAGTGGATTAACTCTAAACATGTACACAATCACCTTTTCCAAGATGGCCACCTCTCCATCTTTTTTCTCTACCAATCATTTTTTTAATTCATTTTTCCCTCTAAAAGTGAAGTTTGACTTTTGCATCTTTTACCACTTCACCTTTTTCAAACTCTACCTAACATCCTTTTGCCTCTTAATCTTAGCCACTCATTTCTTTTGCCTCTTCATCTTAGGTACTCCTCTTTTTCCTCTTAATCTTGGCTATCCATTCTTTTGCCTCTTAATCTCCACTGTCTAATTCTTTTCATTTTCTATAAAAGGAGGCCTCACTCCTCATTTTAGGTCTAGGTTCTTTTTCTTTTTAATCTCTTAGCTCTTGCATCTTCTAGAATTCTAAATCATTCTTGTTCTTTTTTTAATTGTAATATAATCTTGTTCTTAGATCTTAATCTTGTTTCATTATCATAGATCTTAATCTTATTATCATTATCATTATCTAGAATCAATCTTGCATCAATCTTAATCTTTATCATTTGTGAAGCTTGGGGCAAGTTCCTCATACTTGTTCTCAATCCCTTCACCATCATCTAGTTTGTATCCCATAGTTTTGCATTAGTTTTGCATTTCATTTGTGTTGGGAGAGCATATCCACATAATCTCAAAGAGAAAATCAAACAAGGCTTTGGGTGCCCTTTTTTTAGCTCATCAAAGGTTGTAGTGAAAGTTACTTATTTTGTTGCATATGAAATTACTAACATCTAATGTGATTTTGTTTGGTGTTTTGGTGATTTTAATTTGCAAAAAATAGGTCCATATATTCATTGCATACATTTTGCCATGCTCGATGGGACCCACATCCCTATTGGATCTACACTTTTGAAGATTTTTCTATGCTAATTCTTGTGTATGTTGAGTTAAAGAAAAAACCCTAGGGTTTTTGAAAGATTTGATCATATCTTTCAAATGGTTGGGAGTTTTTTTTTAAATGTTTTATTGCATGTGGGGGATCATCATAGTATGTCTCAGTCCAAAATTTAGATTTTTCTGATTAGTTTTCCACGAGTTATAATTTTTTTATGATTTTTAATAAAAATTAATTTCGAGTCGCAAATCACCATATTTTTTAGAAAACTTTAAATTTTTAGAAAGGTCTGAAAATTATATTTATGGAATGTTATTTGTGTTTTTTTAATTTTGATGCACAAATATGGCTCAAAAATTTAATTTTTGAAAATTGGTATGTTTTAATAAATCAGGTATCTAGGGTACAAATTAAAGAATTTTTCCAAAATTTTTACATTTTTGGAAAGATCACTATTTTTTTAGTAGGGGTCTCTTCTTTGCATTTCTATTTTTATGCCCCAAATCATATCAAACATATAAGATCTTGTTGACTAGGTCAAATGCAAAAAAATTAAAATTTTGTTATGAATTTGCACTTTATTTGCACATTGTTCAATGCGTGGTTGAGTTTTCTTAAAATTTTCTCATATTTTCAATCTTCTAATAGTGGTTTTTCAAAATGGTTGACCAAGATTAAGACATCTTGAAACTACTAATCAATTTATTTTGTAGGATGTTTGAAGATCTTGAAAAGATTTGAGACTACTAATTCATTGGTTTTGTAGGTTGCCTTGGAGGTTCAAGAAAACATTTTGTCTACTTTAATTCTATTTTTATATGCACATATTTTAATTAGGAAGGTTCATTTATTATGATTTAATTGGGTAGTAGGAGAGTATGCTCTTTCCTCTTTGAGGGGAAATCAGAAATCTAAACCTACTTAATTTGGTCATTATAAAGAAATCTTGGGTAAATGAACATGTGCTTTATGTGTTTGGGAGAAACTATGGAGTAGGAGAGTATGCCCTTTTCCTTATGGAAAATCAGAAATCTTGACCTCCATTAGCTATCCATCTTACTTTTCTTACATTTACCTTTATAGGGCCTACCAAGGGAGAAATATTTTGGGAATGACCCAAGTGGGGAACAAGCAAACCCAGCTACTCCATCCCACTATAATCAAATGGTTCCTTCAATCCAAAGAGAGGGGAGACTTGGATATTTTATATTCTTGATGCTTCTTCATGTGTAGGGCCTAGTTGCATCAATCTTGCTAAGAAAGACTACATTTGATTGGGTGCTTGTAGGGCTGTCAACGGTCTCAATCTTGTTTACTACAAGGGGAATATGTTCATCTAGTATAAGGCCGAGAGGTATGAATCTTTCTTGTGAGACTATACATTTTGGATGCTTGTAAAGGTATAGGCCTTAATTCTTCTTGCATAACTATAGGGGATAGCATGAACAGAGGACTTTACTAGACACCTAAGGATTTAGAGGCCAACTATTTTAGACTTGTGACTTCCTTTGTGCAAGGATTGATCCAAGTAGACTTACCCAGATCACCCCAAGATACTCACCACATGTGTTCTCTTGGATGCTAAAGCTTGAATATGGCAATATGGAAAGACATGCACCATGGGCATTGTTCTTTCCCTTTTGATCCATAACTTGCATAGTCCTAGGAAAGGCTATTCAACCACTTAATTGTGGGGCTAAGAGCATAAAGTTGTGGGAAAAGGTTAGAAAAATTCCTTTTTGACCTTAGGTAGTGTGTGTTTGATGTGTCTTCGATTGTGTTGAGACCCGTGAAAATATTTTGGACATGTACATTGCAGTATTACTTTCTATGTTCTAGTTCAATCCATATATCCCCTATCATCCAAATCAATCACATCATCCATTCAACTTGTCTTCAAACATCCCTAATCTATCCTTCCTCTTCATCCACTCTTAATCCAAATATTTATCCACACCATCTTCTAATCATCCAGTTTTGACTTAGGATCACTATCATAATCTTTGGGCTTTAATCATCATCCAAATCAAAACAAATCAAATCAAATCCAACTTTGAGGCCCTGCCCTCGAAAATCCAAAATCAAAACCAAATAAAATCAATCAAAATTCTTGAGGCACTACCCTTTAAATAAATCAAATCCATCATCCGATTATATCAAAATCCTTAAGGTCCTTCCCTTTTAAATCAAAATCCAAACTTGCTCCCAGTCCTAAGTTTGTATTTCTTCCATCATCAAATCTTTCAATCTTAAATCAAATCTTCCTCTACATCATCTTCCTCTAATCCAATCCAAAATATTTAATTCAACCATCATGAACATGGATTGGTTTCACAAAATGGTAGAGGACTTCAAAGTGCCAAACCGTAATCCTCAAACTATACCTCCAATCGAACCCCTTTACCAAATCAATCCTCAATACATCATATCTAATCCCAATCCATCTTCTATTTCCTATCCTTCCTCTACCTTTGACAAGGGAAATCCATCTCATTATCCTTCATCCACACATGATTCCTTCCATCATCCTCATTAGGCCTCTAACATACCCAATCTTGCCCAAGATATCGAAGAACTTAGAAATACCATTCTAAGCTTGCAAACTGAACATCAAAAGAAAACCTTTGAAGACATATGTCCTCACATAGTTATTTAAAGCCATAATTCCCATCTCCCATACTATCCCAATTCTCCACCTAATCTCCCATACTTTGAGCTTAATGTCCAAAGCCCTAATCTAAATCCCCTAACTAAGCCTCAACTTCCACACAATCCTAATCCTCTAGAATCCACATCATTTCTATCCTTCAAAGCTTCACAATCACACAAAGGTAGACAATACACTCCCCTTGTAGACCCTCTTGATGTCATATTGCACCTACTTATTGACCAAAACATGATGATTTTTCCAAACACTATTCCCTTTGAGGAGAGCCAACCCAAACCTACTTGGTATAAGGAAAATGAATACTGTGATTATCATCGCATCAAGGGTCATGATATCAAGAAGTGCTTAAAGTTTAAAAACTTTGTCCAAGACCTCATTGACAAATGAGAGATTGAAGTTGAAGATCCCAACCCCTCCATCACATCACCCTCACAATTCCATATATGTCAAGACCTTGTCCCAAAGAATGATAGAATGAATTCTTAATCCCCTTTAGATCAAAGTTTTCCTCCATCTCAAAATCGACCTATCCCTCTTGATCCACCTCATGATTCCATTCCTAATTAGGATCAAGGCATTCCCTCTACTCCATTCCATTATAGCCTTCCATTTCAAGATCCATCCCTTCCACTCTACCACATAATCCTCCCCAAATTCAAGATCAAAGTACCCCTTCATCTCTATGTCATGATTCCAATCCCTCTCAAGATCCCATTATTCCCCCTAATTCCCCTCATGATCCTAATCCTCTAGAATATCCCACTCTCCTTCTTGATCCTCCATCGCAAGATCCTAATCCTTCACAAGATACTATTCCTCCTCAAGCTCTTATTATTCATATTAAGGAGCCTCTTAAGGACCAAGGAAACCTTACACTTGATGGCCTTGGTGATATCACTCACTCTACAGATGCTCATATCCCTCCTACACCTTATATACCTCCATTCAAGTGTAGACATATTCCTTCATTATCTTCCAAATCCATCTTGGGCCCCTATATCCTTAAAGGAAATCCTTCATCCTGTTTGTCTATTTTGGGCCCTTAAACCCCAATGCTAAACCCTTCATCCTTTCCATCCATTTTAGGTCCTTATATTCCTCCATCCACTATACCTCTCACTCCTAGATCATCATTTATTTCTTCCACCATACCCCAAGATCAACAAAGAAATTCATCCTTGAGATATTTGTATCCATCCATCCATCAAAACCTATTATATGAGCCTCATTCATCCACAATTCCCAAGTCTTTTACAAGTAATTTGGATGTGCAACATAAAAATAATAAATACAAGAATCTACTTACATATGAAGATAACCATGCCCTATCTAATTGAAATGTGGCTACAAAGAAAAGGGAAATACTCAAGAGACCATAAGGGTCCTCCAAGAAAAAAAAAATCAAAGCAAATATGGGTTCCTAAATCCATCATGGAAGAATTGCTGTCAAAAGAGAATAAATGTAAAGAAAAATCAAAATTTGTGTGGATTCCCAAGTCTCTCTAAAGGAATGAAATATAAAATAATTATCAAAGTTGACATTCAAGCTTCCAAAAAATTCCACTCTGTATTCTTCTAAATATCTTCCATTCTCTCCTCCATCTATTTTGGGTCCTTGTGTCCCAAAATCCACATCACTTCCTACATCAAAACCTCATGCTAGCCAATTCATTCTCCCTTCAACTTTTCACTACCCTTCAAGGTGTATGTCAATATTGATCTTTCCATGATTTCCACCTACTCCCACACAAACCTTTCAATACCCTATCCAATATCCAACTCCTATATCTATTCCCTACCTTTCTATATCATATCCTCCCATTCCTCTTACCCCATCTTATGCATAAATCCTTAGCCATTAGCTACCTTATCCTCCATATATTTCCCCTACCATCACCATTATCAACATCTTTAATCTTACCTTTCAGTGGCCTTGGCCAATCATAGCATATCTTTCTAAAGGAACATTATCCAAAGAGCATCAAGCTCAAATTCCTCCAAAAGAAAAAAGAAAAAAAACAAACAATTTTTCCAATGGTGAAAACTTGGTAATCAGGCACCTTGGGAAAATACCATGATGAAAACCTGAAAAATAGGCATCATGTGTAATCATTTCATCCTATTTCTCTTCATACTTGGGGGAAATTCCTTCTCCCTATCCATCCATAATATATTCCTTATCATCTACTTCACATATATATCATATCTTTTCCATTCATTTATCCACCTCCCCTTGCACTCTATACTTGGGGGAAAGCTCCATCCATTCTATGCTACCATAAATATCTTCCACATTCCCTATCCACCATCCATTGTCCTATTTAGAAGTTCATTATCATTTCATTTTCCATTTTTGATCTTGACTATCCTATGCATCTACTTTATCCATATGTACCTTCCATAACGCTTACTCCTTATCCATCCATTTTTCTACATAATTCCATCCATTTTAACATCTTTGATCTTGACATACCTATCCTCCATCTCCTAGTCATAGTCATATTCATTCCCTTAATCCATCATTCATAATACTTTTTGATTCCATACGCATTCCCATGTCCTTGATCTTGATTATCCTATACATTTCTTCCATCCATTATCTATTATCCAATTCTATCTATATCCTCCATATCATTATCTCATATCCTCTTCATACCCTCCATCTCATATTCCTCATCCCTCCACTTTCCACTTTCATACCTTTTCCCTTCATAAAAAACTAGAGGTACTAAAATATAAAGAAAATATCTCTGCATGCTTTGGACAATGAACAAGCCTTCATATCCTTCATGCATCCCTTACACACCATCTGTCCACTTCATACATCCTTTATCCAAATGTCCCTCCATCTTTCATCCTCCACACCATATCACTTTCCTCCTTATCATCTCGATCTCCTATCACCATCCTTCCATCCTATACATTTTTGTCCTTCATCTTTCCATCCTTCATTCTCCTCCTAGTGTGGGGCATGTAACTCCTTTTCTGCATATTTCTTAGATCTCCATCCCTATATCCCCCATCCTATAATCTTCCATATCCTACCCTTACATATCCATTCATTTCATCTATCTCCTATCCAATCCCCATCCTTCCATTTCCATCCTTCCATCCTCTATCATTCCTTGGTTATCCATTGTCATTGGTCCCATTCCACTTATCATTTTTCATATCACATCCTTCCAATCCCTTAATGATCCCTTCATCTTATTCAAACCATCTTGTCAATCAAATCTATTTATCTTCTAATCCAATCCATTTATTCCCCTCACATGCTTGTCAATTTCATCTTATCCAATCATCTTCTCTTTCAATCCTATCCTATCCAATCCATTTATCCAAATAAATTAAAAAATTAAAAAAAATAAATCAAAAGATCACTATAATCCAAAAGATCCCAAGTCATTCCAATCAAGTGCAATCAATACTAATCCATGCAATCCAATCTTTAAATCTAGCACATTAACCTTTAATTAAGCCATCGTCTTAAACCAAAATCAGTTGATAATCAATTGATCAATTTCAAATCGAATCATCATCATGGGATGTATCATTCCAATCATTGAGACCCTGCCCTCCCAATCACTCAATTAATCAATTGGTTTTCATCTTGACTAGGGTAAATATGTTGGTTTTCTTTTGGTTTGTTGTACATTCTTGCTATTTTCTTGTATGTATTATTATTTTTTGCATATATCATGGTCTTTGCATCCTATTGTCACAGGGGCATCATGGTCTTCAATATCATAGCATCATAAGGCATATGGTTGTACTTGACCTTTTTGATCACGTACTTGGCACATGGTCATCTTGGTTCCTCATACCTTGGTGCATAATGTCAAGAACAATATCAAAATAGGATATGCTCTCCCATGTTAACACAATGATAGTTTGCATTTAGGTTCATTTTGCATTGGAGGCCTTTTATTCACTTCCTCTATTCTCACCCTTACTTTTCGAAAAAAATTGTCAAAATTAATTTTTTGCTCAATTTTCTTGAGGGGGCACCATCCTCATCATCTTCCCGTCGTTGCTTAGGCACAACTCCTGGGGCATCTTTCTTTATTCTTCTTTGATGCAATACCAATTTTGACATCGCATCAAAGAGGGGTAAAATGTAGACACTTAAAATTGTCCATTCACACTAATGTTAATTTTTATTAATATTTTCCCTTAACATTGTGGTTAATTTTATTAAATGACTATAATCGTTATATTCTTATATTTATTTAATTAAATTTACTTTAATTAAATAAAGTCACTTTTCCTTTGTATTTAAATTTTATTTAAATACTTTAATATATTGAATTCAATTTAATATATTATCCCTCCATTTCCCTTTATAAAATAAATTTTATTTATTTTATTCCTCCACTAACCTAAAGTTCTTCTAAACCATGATTAAATTAAATTTATTTTAATTTAATTCCTTTTCCCTTTTTCCTATGCTTACCTTTTTCTAATATTCCTCTAATCTTAATTAAAAAGTAGATTACCTCTAAACATGTGCACAATCACCTTTTCCAAGGTGGCCACCTCTCCATCTTTTTTCTCGACCAATCATTTTTTTAATTCATTTTTCCCTCTAAAAGTGAAGTTTGACTTTTTTGTCTTTTGCCACTTCACCTTTTTCAAGCCCCACCTAACATTATTTTGCCTCTTAATCCTAGCCACTCATTTCTTTTGCCTCTTCATCTTAGGTACTCCTCTTTTGCCTCTTAATCTTGACCATCCATTATTTTGCCTCTTAATCTCCACCGTCTAATTCTTTTCATTTTCTATAAAAGGAGGTCTCACTCCTCATTTTAGGTCTAGGTTCTTTTTCTTCTTAATCTCTTAGCTCTTGCATCTTCTAGCATTCTTAATCATTCTCATTGCTTTCTTCATTGCAATCTAATCTTGTTCTTAGATCTTAATATTGTTGCATTATCATAGATCTTAATCTTATTATCATTATCATTATCTAGAATCAATCTTGCATCAATCATAATCTTTATCATTTGTGAAGATTAGGGCAAGTTCCTCATAGTTTTTCTCAATCCCTTCACCATCATCTAGTTTGCATCCCATATTTTTACATTAGTTTTACATTTTATTTGTGTTGGGAGAGCATATCCACATAATCTCAAAGAGAAAATCAAACAAGACTTTGGGTGCCCTTGTTTTAGCTCATCAGAGGTTGTAGTGAAGATTACTTATTTTATTGCATTTGAAATGACTAACATCTAATGTGATTTTGTTTTGTGTTTTTGTATTTTTTATTTCCAAAAAATACGTCCATATTTTCATTGCATACACTTCCAACCACGCAACTGGTGCAAAATTTTCCTCAAAGTCAATTCATTCTTGTTGTGAATATACCTTGCATACTAATATGGCTTTGTTTCTGGTCACAATACCATCTTCATTCATCTTATTTCTAAATACCCATTTTTTTCGAATAAAATTCTTTTCTTTAGGTCTAGGAACCAATTCCTGAATGTTGTTCTTTTGTATCTAATCCAATTCTTCTTCTATTTATTTGATCTTTGATTCATCTTTGCATGCTTCATTAGTAGTCTTTGGTTCAACCTATGAAATCAAACTGATTGCATCCTTGGTTTGTGACCTTGCTCTAGTGCCTTTACTTTTGTCTCCAATGATATGGTTTTGTGGATGATTCCTTTGCACATATTTAGGTGTCCTAGATAACTTTTTTTGCTCATCTAGATTTATATCTATCTACCAAATTTCTTGTGACTGGTCCTAATTTGTTTCCTATCCTTTTTCTTAATTTTGACCTTTATTTTGACTCTGATTATTTTAATTTATTCCTTGCCACTCTTGACCATGACGGTTAAATTTTTAAGCTCTTTCCTGTACTTGAAACTATTGGAGATTTTCCAGTAGGCCAGTATTGACTGAATGTTTGTCATTGATGACAACATATGGAAAGTAACATCCATGGAAGTCTTATGCAGTAAGCTTTCTACATATGTAGCATGGACATGATATCAACATGATATCATGGGCGCAGAGGTTAACTGTTAGTACTGATAGTTATATAGCAGCTTGTGTCAGTAGTGTTCTTGACAGAGTAACATGCAGTTTTCTGTGTATGGTTGTCCGTACAATTATCATGGAGCCTTACATGGTTGGATATATTTTGAAGACATGTTAGCGATGTTTTAGTCATAGACACATAGTCTGATATTTAGTAGAAGTGAAGTTATGCAGTCACTATTCACCAGTAGCAGTTTTCTATGTTTGTTTAGAAGAGCTGACAGAAATTTTATTGGTTTTGGAGTTGTGCGTATCTTTTGGGTATGCACCCTTGGACTTAATCTTAGAGAATATTTATTGATGTTTGGTTAAGAGCGCATGAAGTAATTCAGCTTGAGGAGAAAGATACAGTTGTTTTGGTAGAGCCGACAGTGTGTAGCACGCATCTATAATTATCTTATTGGACAGGTCCCAGAATGTGTCGTGTTCATAGTAGAGCAGACAAAATGTTTATCAAAGTTTGTTATGGTTTCTCTAATATGATTTTAAGGTGGTTCTAATAGGCCGACTTGATTATATCATTTAGAGGAAAGATATTTATAGGCAGTCATTTGTGATTGCTTGAGTGTGGTTCATAGTTCATTAAGCAGAGCAGAGCAGAGTGTGTGATATGTTGAACCATCAGAGGAAGGTCTATGTGACCAAGTGTTTATGCTATTCATTATAACTAATCTAGACAGTAGGTCTAAGCGCAGTTCACCAAGATCCAGATATAGTGTGTATCTATTTTTCAGAAGGTTGTAGCCTTTGCCCCTTTGAGTAGTGAGGTCTCAGACAGTGCGTCCTCTCCCCTAATAGGGACAATTGTAAAAGACTCCTAACATGATCTGACCCTTGACCATGTCTAAAGTACTAAATTTATTGTAAAGAAACTCCTAACAGGGTTAAGGATATTCTAACAAAGATCATAATACACTAGTGTAGAATATTAGTGGGTGTCAATTCCCACCGGGGTTTTTACCTATTTGGGTTTCCCCATAACCAAAATATTGTGTTGTGTTCAAGTTTTCTTTCATTGTGTTTATGCTTTATGTTTAAGTATACTTAATTGGATAAAGAATTGAAACTTGTAGATAATTGATTCACCCCCCCTCTCAGTTATCTCTTGGGATTATTCCTAGCAATTGGTATCAGAGCCAAGTGCCTTAGAGAGAAATTTTAATAGCTTGAGGTTGATTAGATGGCATACTTCAGGAAAGAAAGTCCTAAGTTTGATGGAGAGAATTATATTGATTGGAAGAACAAGATGGTGACCCATTTGCAGTGCATTTCTTTTGAAGTTTTTGATGTAACTATCAAAGTAGCCAAGATTCCTACCTTAGAAGACCTTGCAAAGGATGATGCTACTGATAGGAAAAAGGAATTGTTTCATCATAATGCTATAGCCAAAGAAGCTCTTATCAGCGCCCTATCTGATGGTGAGTTTTCAGAAATAAAAAAGGTAGATACAACCCATAAAATATGGAAGCACCTAGAAGACATATTTGAAGGAGACTAACAAGAAAAGGATGCACATAGAAAGACATGGAAGAAAAGATACAATGCATTAGAGATGTTTCCTAAAGAAAATATTAGAGCTTACAATCAAAGGATAAACGAAGCGGTTGCTAGAATCAGAAACAATGGTGGAGAGATGTCAGAGGAGGACATTATGGACAAGTTAATGACTATTCTCACTCCTGAATATGAAAGAAAGATCAACATCCTTGATGAGACCATGTAGCTTACATCAAATTTCAAAAGAGAGACCTTGATCAGCAAAATCTTAGCCTTTGATATTTCAAGATTGAAGACAGAACCTAAAAGTGAGACAACCTTGAAAGCTACAGTTCATGGTAAGAAATCTGCAAACACTTCTAGTAATTTTGATGATGATGATGAAGAGGAAACATTAGATGATTTCATTTCTATGATTTCCAAAAGAGAAAAGAAAGGAAAATGAAAATATGAAGGTCAATTAGCATTTAAGTTCTTTTCATGTAATAAGATCGGTCACTTTGTATCTAAGTGTCCTACTAGAGCTAGAAAGTTCAAAAAGGATTACGAGCCTAAGTACTCTAAGGAATACTACTATGCTGGAGATGGAGTTTCAGATGATGAATCAGGTGAAGAATAAATTGGATTCATTGCTATTATAGACAAAATGAATAATAAGAAAAATCATAAAGATGAGAAAGAGGAACAAGAGCTAGCATTGATTTCCCAAGCTGATATAAGGATAGACTAGATTATAAACAGTGGTTGTTCACATCACATGACAAGTGATAAAGACAAGTTTGTTCATCTAGACAAATACAATGGTGGGATGGTTAGATTTGGAGATAACACTCCTAAACCAATAGTTGGCAGAGGAGCCATCACTTTGGATGGAAAGAATAGTACTAATGATGTTCTCTATGTAGATGGTTTGAAACATAACCTTTTTAGTGTTGGACAGTTACTTGGAAAAGAATATCAGTTGGAGTTCAAAGATGAAAAATGCATCATTAACAACAAGGATGGTGTTATGATTGCATCAGACTTGAAAACAAGAGGTAATGTTTTCCAACTAAATTTATAAGCAAGTTGTTTTATTGCTAAAGTTGATGATAGTTGGTTGTGGCTTAAAAGACTATGTCATATCAATTTTGATAACATAGTAAAGATAAGCAATGTAAAGGCAGTAAGAGATCTACCTATCATAGAAAAACTAGTTGATACTATATGTAGGGAATGTATGATGGGGAAGTATGTGAGAAATTCATTCAAGAGAAAGCAAAATTCAGCAGAGAACAAGTTGGATCTGATTCATATAGACCTATGTGGTCCAACTCAAACAAGATCATACTATGGTGAAAGGTATTTCATTTTGTTTATTGATGATTATATTAGGATGATGTGGGTTGTGTTCTTGAAAGATAAGTTAGAAGCATTTGAGAAGTTTAAAATATTCAAAGCTAAGGTTGAAAATGAATCTGGACTAAAGATAAAATGTTTGAGATTAGATAGAGGAGGAGAATTCACCTCTGACAGATTCTATGAGTATTGTGAAGAACATGGCATAACGGATAGTTAAGTGCACCTAGAACCCCTTAGCAGAATGGAATTGTAGAGAGAATAAATAGGATCATCCTTGACACAACACGCACCATTATGATAGAAGGAAAAGTTGCACACACCTATAAGAGAGATGCAGTCAATACAACAGTCTACACCATCAATAGAATTCAATTAAGGCCTAACATTAACAAAACACCATATGAGCTATGGTTTGGTAATTGTAATACCCCAAAAATGGGCTATAAGTTCATTAATCTCCTATATCAACAATTCGAATGAAATCAACATCGAAGTCCTAATCTAAGGCACATCTAAACATCATCGAATCCTAATTGATTATCTTAAATTCTGCATCGGGGAATATTCTTAGCAATATTCCTAATTATCTTAATTATCTTTAATTTAATGATTATTTGGCAATAAATCACATTTATCCTAAGTTTGGTTAATTGAATATTTTCATATTTAATTAATTAGATTTAATATCTTGCCACTTAATTGTGTAATTAAATTTAATTCTATCTATTATTAATTGTATTATTTAATTTTGATAATAAATCTAATATCTTATGAATAATTGACTAAATTTTTATTTAATTAATTAAAACAAGTTGTCATTATTTAATAATATAGTTTTTAATAAAAGTTTGATTAAATAATTGATTAACCCATAAATCAATTATTTATTTTCAAAAATCAGTTAAGTTGATCATAAATCACTTTATTTATTTATTAAATCATAATTATCCATGTGCACATTCAAGGACCAGTTAAACTCAAATTGGAAAATCAATGCAAGTTGTTAGCTTTTTGAAACTCAACATCTTTTTGAGTTGTAAAGTTGATCTAAACTTCTAATTCGAGTTGAACTGTTCTTTTGCATGATTTTTGTGACTTAATTATCTGTTATTTAAAAATAACTCAAAAATCAACTTGAGTTATTTGAGTGATTTATGGCTTTCTTCCATGCACCTCCAAAGCCTTGGATTTCTATAAAACCAAGGCTCAGCTCTTCATAATTCATATCTCACAAATTGCAAACTTACTCTACATGAATCATAGCATATCAGATTTGGAGAATTTGCACAATTGGAGCTTGAAAGATAAATTTGAGGATTCGAAGCTTTGTGAGATCAATTTCAAATTCATAGCTTTCATATTATTGTTAGATTTTTCATTCTCATATCATATCATTTTTAGATTAGCATTGCATATCAATTTCTATATTAGCATAGATTCATATCAGTTTTTCATATCATTGCATAGAAAATATAAAAAATATAGATTAATTGCATTCATATTTCATATCAATTTTGCATCCAAATCCTTCATTTAGGTGTCGTCTAGGTCACTAATCTCGATAACAATTTGAGAACATTAATCTCGCACCTACTAGAAGGTAGTAAATTGCTTGGTTAGATTAGATTTCAATTTTGCACGATTTTGATTTTTGCTAACCTCTAATGTTTTGCTGAAGTGTTGTGTCTACAGATCAGGTACAATTTTCACACACACAGTAATGTTCCCATAGTAAAATACTTTAGAATCTTTGGAAGCAAGTGCTACATCAAGAGGGATCAAGCAGTAGGCAAGTTTGATGCAAGAAGTGATGAAGGTATTTTTCTTGGTTACTCTACTAAAAGTAAAGCTTATAGATGTTTCAATTTAAGATTGAAAAATATCATTGAAAGTGCTCATGTTAAGATTGATGAAAATTTTATGGTTCAAGAAAGATATCATGATTACTCACCCATGATTGAAGAAGAACCCAGACCCTCCACTAGTGAGACAATTATTGAGGAAATGTTTAACAGTATTGATGTGTTATTCAATGACCCTAAGACAAGTGAAGAAGGTACTCCTAAGGTTGATGAGTCAACATCACCTAAAGTTCCAAAGTTCACATCTAGAAACCATTCCAAGAAAGACATCATTGGAGATAAGAGTGGAAAAGTCTTAACAAGATCACAAGCAAAGAACTCAGCTAGCAGTGAAGCGATATGTTTACTATCTCATATTGAACCCTTAAGTGTTGAAGATGCATGTAATGATTCAGATTGGCATGATGCTATGAAAAAAGAACTTGAACAGATTATTAAGAATGACACTTGGGAACTGATCCCAAGACCTAGTGATAAGAATGTGATTGGAACAAAGTGGATATTCAGAAACAAGATGAATGAAGATGGTACAGTAGTAAGAAATAAAGCAAGGTTAGTATGTAAGGGATATGCACAAAGAGAAGGCATTGATTATTCAGACACATTTGCACCTGTGAGCATATTAGAAGCTATTAAGTTGTTTCTAGCTTATTCTACAGTCAAAAACTTCAAAGTATATCAGATGGATGTCAAGTCATCATTCCTAAATGGAGATTTGAAAGAAGAAGTATACATTGAGTAGCTAGAAAGATTCACCTTATCAGAAAAACCTGATATGGTATGCAGATTGAAGAAGGCCCTCTATGGACTTAAGCAAGCCCCTAGAGCATGGTATGAGAGACTAGATGGATATCTAACCAAGATTGGATTCAAGAAAGGAGTAGAAGATTGTAATCTATTCATTAGAGAGACATCTGAAGGTCTACTGCTTGTAGCTATATTTGTTGATGACATTATCTTTGGAGGTAATGACAAACTAAGTGCAAAATTTTTCAAAGAAATGCAAAATGAGTTTGAGATGAGTATGATTGGTCCTATCAAATATTTTTTGAGAGTAAATGTGCAGCAGATAGAAAAAGGAATTTCTATTAATCAGTCCAAGTATGTGAAAGAGACTGAAGAAATTCAAAATGGATGATTGCAAGCCAGTAGGAATCTCTATGATCACTGTATGCAAGAATACAAAAGAAGATGACTCACCAGTTGTAGATATAACATTGTATAAGTCTATGATTGGTGGACTCATATATCTTACTTAGACTAGACCTAATATTTAAAATGCAGTTGGCATAGTTGGAAGATTTGCAGCAGAACCTAAGAAAATTCACCTCATGGCAGTAAAAAGAATATTCATATACTTGTAGGGCACTATAGATTATGGTCTATGGTATCTTAATATAGAAAATATTGAGCTTCATGTGTACATTGATGCAGATTGGGTAGGATGTGTTGATGACAGAAAGAGTACATCAGGTGGAGCAGTGTTTCTTGGTGATAGACTTGTCACTTGGACAAGCAAGAAACAAAATTGTATTTCTCAGTCAACAAGAGAAGTGGAGTATGTTGCAGTAGCCTTGAATTGTTCTACAATTGTTTGGATCAAGTAGATGATAAAGGATTTTGGAATTCATATTGATTATCCTATTTTTATTCATTGTGATAACACTAGCACTATCAATATGTCTAAGAACCCTATGATACATGCAAAGACAAAGCACATTGAGATCAAGTATCACTTCCTAAGAGAGAAAGTGGTAGAGAAAGAAGTCAAGCTAGACTATGTAAGTACTAAAGATCATTTGGAAGATATATTCACAAAGCCCTTGCCTAAGGATACTTTTGAGTATCTCAGGGAGAAGTTGGGAGTAACTCCCTTCCCTGATTCTGCTTAGAAGAAAGAAAGAAATGCATCAGTCCTCAGGGACTGATGGAAGGTTGACTACTCTACCTTAGGACTAGTACCGATGCTTAAAATGAATGGTGCCCTTTTCTATTGATGTCAAAGGGGGAGTAATATAAAGAATCATGAAAAAAAAAAGTAGTATACTAAGGGGGAGCAGTATTTAGTTATGACAACAATTTAGTTGAAGAAATGGAGAATGTTGGAAAATATTACAGCAAATGGAGGATTCATCTATGGGGTAGTTTTGAAAAGGAAATGGAGAATGTTATAAAATAAATGTTCATTTGGGTTGATGGTATTTTTTCATTTCACATGTTTCCATCAATGCCAAAGGGGGAGATTGTTGGAGATTTTCCAGTAGGCCAATACTGACTGTATATTTGTCATTGATGACAACATATGGAAAGTAGCATGTGTGGAAGTCTTATGTAGTAATTTTTCTATATATGTAGCATGGACATGATATCAGCATGATATCATGGGCATAGAGGTTGACTGTTAGTACAGATAGTTATATAGCAGCTTGTGTCAGCAGTGTTCCTGACAGAGTAACAGGCAGTGTTTTGTGTATGGTTGTCCGTATAGTTATCATGGATCCTTGCACACTTGGATATATGTTGAAGACATGTTAGTGATGTTTTAGTCATGGAAACATAGTTTGATATTTAGTAGAAGTGAAGTTATGTAGTCACTATTCGCTAGTAGCAATTTCCTGTGTTTGTTCAGAAGATTCGACAGATATTTTATTGGTTCTGGAGTTGCACCTATCTTTTGGGTATGCACCCTTCGATTTAAGCTTGGAGAAGAGTTATTGATGTTTGGTTAAGAGCGCATGAAGTAATTTAGCTTGAGGAGAAAGATACAGTTTTTTTGGTAGAGCTGATAGTGTGTAGCGTGTGTCTATAATTATCTTATTGGACAGGTCCCAGAATGTGTTGCATGCATAGTAGAGCCAACATAATGTTTATCAAAGTTTTTTATGGTTTCTCTAATATGATTTCAAGGTGGTTCTAATAGGCCAACTTGATTATATCATTTAGAGAAAAGATATTTATAGGTAGTCATTTATGATTGCTTGAGTGTGGTTCATAGTTGATTAAGCAGAGAAGAGCAGAGTGTGCGAAGTGTTGAACCATCAGAGGAAGGTCTATGTGACCAAGTAAAGTGTTTGTTCTATTCATTGAAACTGATCCAGACAACAGGTCTAAGCGCAGCTCACCAAGATCCAGATATAGTGTGTATTTGTTATTTAGAAGGTTGTAGCCTTTGCCCCTTTGAGCAGTGAGCTCTCGGATAGTGCATCCTCTCCCCTAATAGGGACAATTGTAAAAGAATCCTAATAGGGTCTGACCCTTGACCAGGTCTACTGTACTAAATATATTATAAAAAAACTCCTAATAGGGTTAAGGATCTTCGAACAAGGATCATAATAGACTAGTGCAGAATATTAGTGGGTGTCAATTCCCACCAGGGTTTTCACCTATTTGGGTTTCCCCGTAACCAAAATATTGTGTTGTGTTCAAGTTTTCTTTCATTGTGTTTATGCTTTATGTTTAAGTATACTCAATTGGATAAAGAATTGAAACCTATAGATAACTGATTCACCCCCCTCCCCCCCCTCTCAGTTATCTCTTGGGACTATTCCTAACAAAAACTTCTCATCAATCCTAACATTTTCACTTTCAATCATCTTTCTAATTTTTAGATTATAGCATCTACAAGCCATTCTCTTTGTAGAATACCCAAGGAATATGTCCTCATCATTCCTTTCATCAAATTTCCCTATGCTATCATCCCTTCTAATGTAAAACTTTCTACCAAAAATTTTGAGATAATTAACAGTAGGGATATGACCAAACTATAGCTCATAATGTGTCTTACTAGTACCATCTATGACTTGAACTCTATTCATTTTATATATTGTGGTGTTAATTTCTCTCTCCAATGCATGTGTGAAACTCTTCCCTTAATTAAAATAGTCCTCTCAACATCAAGAACTGATACGTTTCTTCTCTCAACTACACCATTTTGTTGTGGTGTTCTAGGTGCATATGTCTATCTCAATATGCCATGTTCTACATAGAAGGTATTAAATTCACCTGATATGAATTCACCACCTTTGTCTGATCTCAAAAATTTGATCTTCAATCCCATCTCTGTCTCTACTTTTTCCTTAAAAAACTTGAATATTTGAAAGGCTTCTAATTTATCTCTAAGAAAACCTACCCATAGAATTTTAGAATAATCATTAGTAAATAGAATGAAATACCTATCACCAAAGTATGACCTAGTCTGAGTAGGTCCACATAGATATGTATGAATCAGATCTAACTTTTTTCTGGCTAAAAAAATATTTTCTATGAAAGCTACTTCTTGTCTTCTTTTCCATTATACACTCTTTTCATGTTGTGTTAGCTAGCTTCACAATCTTGTGTAGATCTTTGACAACATTAGTGTTTCTTGCCTTTACAATATTATCAAATTTAATATGACAAAACCTTCTATTCCATAACCAACTTTCATCAAATTTAGCAACAAAATAACTTACTTTTGTAGATTTCAACTGAAAGATATTACCTTTTGTCTTTCTATTGGATGCAATCAGATCTCCTCTGGCACTTATGATTGTACAATGTCCATTCTTGAATTGTAGATGATAACCCTTGTCTATCAATTGACCAACACTCAATAGATTATGTCTCATTCCATTAACAAACATAATATCATCGATGCTAGTTTTACCATCCAAAGTAATAGATTCCCTTCCAATGGTTTTCCTAGGAGTATTGTCACCAAGTTTGACAACACCAACATCATACTTTCTTAACTCAACAAATTTATCTTTATCACCAGTCATGTGTTGTGAGAACACACTATCGATTATCCAATCATCTTTCCTCTTAACATGAGATACCAATGCTTTTTCTTGACGGATAGGTTCTTCCTCTTTGATTTCCAAAAAACCAAGTATATAATTTATATCTCCATCATCATCAGATGCACCATCACTAACATAGTAGCACTCATTGTCTTTCATATATTTACCATACTTAGGTTTATGTTTAGGAGTTCTAGTTGGACATCTAGAAGAAAAATGACCAACCTTATTGCAATTAAAGCACTTTAAAGGAAATTTTTCTTCAAACTTACCTTGACCTTTCCTTTCTCTTCTTGTGATCATGGATAGGATATTTTGATCCACATTGTTTTACAATTCTTCAATGTGCTCCCATTGCTCAACATATTCTCCCATTCTTCATTTTATTTACTTTCTCTGTTGGAACTTGCAAGACCTGTTCCTTCTTTTTGTCTTTATGCATTGTCACCTTGAATGTTGTCTCAACTTTTGGTAAAGCCTCCTTAAGTTCTATGGTCTCAAATGTTGTTATCTTGGACACTAAAATTTCTCTTGTGAAATTATTAGTTAGTGGAATGATCTCCTCTATGGCATGCACTTTAGTTTTGTACGCTGATGTCAATGATCTCAGAATCTTTGAAATGACTTCATCTTCATTGTAAGTTCCTCCATTGTTCTTGATCCCAGTCACACATTTTGTAACCCTTTGAACAAACATCCTTACTATTTCATCTTCTTTCATTTGAAGTGTCTCCATGCTCACTCTTCAATTATGAAGTTTGGATCCTTTAGTGTATGTAACTCCTTCATAGAGAGCTATCAATATTTTCCATATATGATGTGCTTTGTCTAGATCTCTGATCTCAAAGAATTCACCTTCAGATAATGCACTTATCAATGCTTCTCTGGCTATGATGTTGTACCAAAACATCTTATTCTTCCCATCATCACTTGTAGCAGGATTTTCCAACTCATCTTCAGTCTTGAGTACTACACATTTCTTAGTCACTAACCAATAATCCAAGCCAAAAATAAACAAATGAGTCTTCATCTTATCTTTCCATGCATCAAAATTCTCTACATCAAACTTGGGACTTTCTTTCTTGAAGTAAGACATCTTGGATATTTTTCCTCAAGCGGTCAAGCTTTCTCTCTGAGGACCAATAGCTTTGATACCAATTTTTAGAATAACAATGTACCAATCAACTGGGGGGGGTGAATCAGTGGATGAAAACTTATTAAACTTAATTCCAAATAGAAACCTTATACACAATTCAAAACAACTATAACGCATGAGAAAACAATAATACAAATATTTATTTCCAAGGAAAACACTGTTAAGGGAAAAAAAACCCAGTGGGGATGGTACCCATAAATCACTACTATGAGTATAATAACCCACCAAAGAGTTATAGCCTTGTTAGGAGCTGATTAAGTACAATAGTACAACCCTTGTTAGAGGATAGAATCTGTTAGGAGTCAAAACCCTTTTAAAGGTTCTTACAAGTGGCTCACAGCTTGGTCACTTGACCAAAGGAAGGTTAAATCCACCTTCAGGACTCACTATCCAAAGATCTGAAAGATTTACAATAATATTACCTGAGCTAACTTCTAGAACTTACCTATGCCAAGATAGTCCCTTCCTTGTGCCTCAATGCACAACCTCTACTCTACATTAGCCACCCTTTCAACTCACAAGTTCACACATCTTTCACACTTCTACAATCATAAGGAAATACTTCCTTATATACAAGTCACATTCATAATTCATGGGTTGGACAATTATAGGACCTCTCTCATAAAACATTACATAGACCCATGCAAGGATACACACAAAATCCTTAATAATATTACAATAATTATAAATCATGAAATAGTCAGCCACAACATTAATTCATGCTTAATTATTCAAGAACATTCTACCACTCATGGGTCGGCTTCCAAATAAATATTCATTGAGGTATACACCATAGATGACATCACCAATAATACTAGTACTCTATGATCACACAATAGACTCTCCCATGCATCTTGTGACATTCCTAAAGTTTGCAAGGTTTAATTCATTTATACACTAAAGTTATATTGAAACTGTTGAGACCAACTCTGTGAGTTTCCCAGTCACTAGCCCTATAACCAGTTTTAGTCAATTCATCCATAACTTGAGAACATAAGCATATAAACATATGCAAACATGACCATAGATAGTAAACATGTTATGCTACACAAATCTCATCTCACAGGAGCTAATTCGTTGTATATTGACCATATAATTCTTTGCAACCTATCTATCTAGTATGTCTGCAACTTATGCATTCCCTTAGTAAAACATATGTTGACATCAATGACAAAAAAATGAATGCCAAAAACATAGGCTACAACAATCCCAACACAATTGGCTACCATGACCTCTAAAAAGGGAAGAAAAATGATTGTTGATAGTGGAGTTCTCATTTTGGAAGGATGGGATATATCCTTTGTTATTTCCTCTGATATCCTTATGAGAAGGCAAAACATCGATCTTTCAAATTTGACTCCAGATCAAGAAAAGAGTTTGTCTTTTGGATTTTAATTTGATGATAAGCTGGATATACTTTCTATTTGGTCTTTGTAACCCCAAACTAAGAATCTTTCTATGGTTTCTCACCAAGATAAAATTTGTGGACAATTACTTCTCAAGAATTCTTCTGATTTTATAGGTGCACAAGCATCTGGTCTAGTGGTAGATATTGCACAAATTTTGCATGTGGTTTTAATAAGAAAACAAGAAAAGATTTCATCATTAGAGGCTAGGAATAAGATGTTGGAAGATAAACTTCAGGCCATATATGGACTTTCCATTGAGGGATCTTCTTATGAAGAAATAGAAAAGTTGAAAATTGAAATTTCTACATTGAATGTTGAAAATGAAACTTAAAAGTGAAATTGGAAAAGTTAAACATGGACACTTCAAAGAAAAAAGCCACAGATGATGCAGTCTAATTTCTTATTGATACCAAAATAATTGTTCTTTGAAGGAAAACAAAGGAGATATGGACTGATTATTTAGAATTTTTGAACTTTTAGTTTACTCATTTACAATGGTAGAGGTTCCTCACTTGTTATCACTCTTATTTGAATTAATTGATTAGGGGTTTTAAGTCTTATTAAAGAATGTTCCCTCCATGTCCTCTTCAAGATTTAGTATCAGAATATGAATGAGAGTTTATGGTTTTGTCTCAATTATTTTCAAGGCACCAGTTATATACAAAGATGATTGGGACATAGATGTCTAGTTTCTATAATTTAACTAATTGTGGGATGTCATCCCTTTTTGTTGATTGTGTTAGTCAATTTTCCTGTCATTGCAAAAATCCTAAGAAAATGGTCTTATCTTGCAAAAATCTTGTGAAATTGTCATATCCACCCGCAATACTATTTTGATCTGCGAAGAAAATCTATTAGGTTTCATAGCTTGTGACCTTAGCCATGGATTATTTAGAGTGTGTCCAAGCCCCATTTAAGATCGCATGTGCTCATGTGCAAAAAATGGAGAGATATGGTTGCTTGAAGGTCTGAGAGATAGGTCTAAATCCATGTCCTAGGGTTTCCAAATTTTTTCTAAGTGATAAACCCTTGGCCAATTCTATTTCCTCATTACCTTTTTGGGCCACTTAAGTCCCCATTCTATACATGTCTAATTTCCTTGCCTGGGCAGTTACGTTTCTATTCAACAATCCAGCAACTAAGCGTTCACCAGTTCTCCAAGTTTTTAGGTGGTTAGTCATTTTATTCAATGATCTAGTGAATGCAGTGTTAATGCATTCTCCTGATCCTAGCGGTTATGTTCTTAACATTCAAGGATCCAGTGGGTGGTCAAGTTCTCCTATTTTCATTGAATCTCCTGATAAAGCATGGACATGAAACATTCCTAGATTTAGCGAGGACCGTAGATGGGTGATTAGATCAATAGCTGGCATGTGTTCGCTTGACAGAACTCAAGGTTAAAAAAATATTCAGCGATTTAGTGAATGCGTTCAGTCGCGTGATCTCTAAACAAGACATGGGTTGAGTTAAATATTAAGTGATTGGGAGATTTCTTCAATCACTGGTTCGCTGAGTAAAAGTTAAGTTAAGATGAAGCTTTAAAGATTAAATATGAGTTGTAGATGTAGATCAAGATCAGTGGTTGGCACTGATTCTCCAAATGTAAACCAGGGTAAAGAAATCTAGCGACTTGGAGATTCCCTCAATCACGTATTATCAAGACTTAAGCCCAGCTAAGAGAAAGATTCAACAATCACACTAAATCCTTTGTTTATGTAATCTCTAGATGGGCTTGGGTTAAGTCAAAGGAAAGTCCTGGGTGGTTAAGTTTCTATTTAGTGATCTGGTGACTAAGGCTTTCGTGTATTCTCATGATTTAACCAGGGTCAGACCAAACATCAAGTGATCATGAGAATGTCTTGGTCACTTATTCTCCAAATCAAACCCTAGTTAAGGATAACATTCAGCGATTATGAGATTCTTGCAGTCGCTAAATCACTAGATAGACATAAGTTAGGCTGATAGGTTATATATTTTCAAAGATCAACATGGACCATAGGATAAAATATTGATCAATGCTTGTCGCTAGTTTTCCTGATGAAACCGTGAGTCAAGAAAAGATTATGAGATCATACAAATTCCATTGTCACCCAATTTCCAGACCAGGCCCATGTTAAGAAAAAGGTTTGATGATCAAGTGAAGTCTTCAGTCATGTATGAGTTAAGACAAAGGACTTGGAAATAGAATCTAGACCGTTGATGAAGATATGATCAAGTGGTGGTCGCTTGTTCACTAGATGGAACTAGGGGTCAAGGAAAGATTGTGAGATTGTGTGAATGCTTCATTTGTGTGATCTCCTGACTAGACTAGGGTTAAGATTTTCTTTTGGTGACCTAGAGAATGCCTTTAGTCGAGTATTCGCTAGATGACTTTAGGTAAAGGTTGCTTGCCGAGGTTAAGGTGGGTCTGGTGCCATGTTTGCTGCTGTGCCTATTTCTAATTGGATGTCGAGATATGATGATGTGGTCGAATAATTTTAAAAGTTTTAAGTGACCATTATCATTTAAAGTGAGCCGCTCGATGTGCTGGGAAGGACTAAGATCAACGGTCATGTTTTAAACTTGGTCAATTAGCTGTTGCTGCCAGGATTCAAAATTGTTTAAGGGTTTGTTTGCAGGGTTTTGATATAGTGAAATAGATATGACAAGGCCAAATCAGATTTGATATTTTTTGGGATGGTTGTAGGTGAGAAATGATGAAGAAGATATGGGTAGCCATCCTGATCTGATTTTGTTTCCTGGGGTGCCATGCTGATTTAATACGAAAGACTGATGTTTTGACATGGTCGACTAGGGTTTGTTGGATGTCAAAATTATTTCCATGCCCTGTACACACAAGTTTTCTTTAGGTGGTCATAGAATTTATTTATTTTTGTCTATAATAAGAAATCAGTTGAATTTGTATTTGCAGTTATCCTGTTATGATGAAACCCATATAATTGTACCTTAGATTTGATCTGATCCTCCCAGGTTTCCAGGCTTTCTTGATTGTTTCATTTCTTGTTGTACCTGGTGGTTGTAGACCTAATTTTTCCCTAAATGATCTGTAGCTTGTTGCAATCCTTTTTAAGGATTTCCAAGATTATTTAGAGGGGTTCCAAATTTTGGTAATCTAAGGGGTTCTAATTTCCCTAGTTCCATTAATGGTATTCTTCCTATAAATATATTGCCTTCTTCTCTGTATATAGGGTGTTCCCTCTTTCCTTTTTGGCTTGGAGAATATAATATAAGTTGTAACAGTCTATCTTATGAATAAGATCTCATTATTTTCATACTACTATCAGATTGTCTCCATTTGATTCTTGAACTTGTTGATTAGAGCATCAAGGGTGTTTTAATCTTTCTATTGTATTTCCAAGGTGTTTGCAATAGAGTTGTTTTCACTGAAATAACTAAGTTTAGGACTAGTTTTCAAATGTGTATGTGTTGGGATATCAAGGGTATCTCATACTTGTCTTTCAATGGATGTTGATTAATGTATTACTTGTTTCTAGGTCTCTTCTAAGGGGAGGGTTAAAATCCTTTGAATAAGTGATTGCATATTTGAGTACTTGGGTGGATTGCTAAGTAGGATCTGATCAATGGTGTATGTTTGGTGTAAGGCATCAACATATTAGAATGTATTATCCTCTTTATTCATAGCTCTCTGTTGCATTGATTTGTTTGAGTTTGTTGCCCATTGGATAAGGCACTAGTTTATGAGAGACTTGGGGTATTTTAGGGGTCCATTCAATCCAAAAAATTTAAATGAAATCATTTTCCCTTTCATGTTTGATAGGAGAAGTTAGGAGTAGTTTCTAGTTTTCAGATTCATTCTATGCAAGTAGGATATTGCATAAGACTTGGTGAACATTGAGGTACATGATACCTATAGGAGTCTGAAAGCTATTCCATAGTCATATATCTGCAGACCTATAATTTTTCACAAGAAGTTATGTATGTGTAGATGAGGTATACCCGCCTGATTGATTTGGAGCTCAAAGTGTAGGAGGATCATTCTCTTGGTCCTTGTTAATTGGCCCTTTTTCTTGTCAGATTTAGAGTGGTTATTGAGAGTCAGCGACATTAATTTGTCAATTGAATTGTAAATATGACAATGTGGGAAAAAGGAACCAACAAAATGGCAACTCTACTGGGGACAAAATAAAGGACAAAAAGTTTAAGATGTTTGTTTTCTTTCTTTTTTGAATTATCCCAGAGACTTAGCCCAAAGTATAGAGTCAAATTCAATAAATTATTATATCATCTCACCAAGTTGTGAGTGGCAACTCTGAGTTCTCTGCTTGATCAGTGCAGTCCCCAATAAACAGTGTGTAAAGGCCTGGTGAAGTTTTGTGTTGATTGGAAGGAGATACAAAATAAGTACTACTTTTTCCTCTTTAAGGAGGTGGCAACTCTACAAAGCAAAAAACCTAATGGAGCTACAAGGAAGGCTCTAGATCTGCCCTGCTTCCTAGTCAGAAAATTAAGTCTCGCTGCAGTACTTCCAAGTAATTTGATTTTCATGTGCCTTTCTTTTATGAAAATCAATTGTAAAAAATGTATCCCTATCAAGTGTTCAGTACTAGTATAAGGGGATGAGTATTAGTAGGTAGTTCCTTATGGAGGAATACATGTCCTTTTGGTTTGATGGCATTGAAGGTACCCCAAATGATTTTTCTACTTAGGATGGGGAAGGCTTTCCAAGATTCATGGTTGATGGATCAGATTCAAAAATCCAACATGTATATGATCTCATGAGTTTATTTGGTGAAATGGATGTTGAGCCTAAAGATGTTTCCATGAGGCTACTCGTACAGTCTCTTTCACATAGTGCAAGGGATTGGTTTGTATGCCTTCCTTCATGTCCAATCCCTTCTTGGGATGTATTAATAGAAACATTTATAGAAAATTTTGATGAAGGAGCTTATATGGATGGATATGAAGAAAAGAATGAAGATCAGATGCAAGACATTAGTGTCATTGTTGATCCCACCGTCCATGATTCTGATTATGAAAATGATCATCAAGATTGTTACTCTCAAGAAGAAACTTGCAGAGAAAAGTGTTGAGATCTGACAGTTAGGGGAGGACAAGAGATTGAGGGAACTCGTAGTTCTTTATGTTGATCATGAAGAGGCTAGTTGTTTTGATGTTGATTCTCATTGTGCAGAGAGTATTGATTATGATATTGAATTTGAGATCAATGCATATGAGGATGCTGAAGATGAACCTATGGTTGACAATATTTCTAATTTGTCTATAGATTTTTCTTTTTATCAACATGAGAAGGCAGTCTTCTTATCCTGATTTGAGGATGTTTTGTGTGAAATGCAAGAAACTGATTATGATGCAGATGATGATTCATGCACTGATTTCTTTGCACAAGATGATTTGAGGCCAGAGATGCATGTCCTTGTTTCAGACATGGATGATTTTTTTAGCACTAGGGGTGAGGCTAATGAAGATGAGGAATAAGGTCCAAAGTCCATTGAGCAATGAAAGGATTTCAGGACTCTTGGTTGATGAATTTTAAAGGTATGCACCTGATATGGACTTTGATTTGTAGCTCCCCTTTGACATATCCTTTGACACTAATAATGAGTTAGGTGTCCAAAGTGATGAAGATGATCCATGTTTACTAGAGTTCCCCTCATGTAGTAACTCCACAAAAGAAGAGGTTGAAGGCCATGAAAATGTTTTTTCCTATCATAAAGATTTCAGTGATGATCAAGTTTCTTGTTCATATCCTTTTCCTTCTTTTTATAAATATGATAGTGAGTGTGACAGTATTGAGGACTTTGTCTTCAATGATTGGGACGGTAAATTCTTTTATGAAATTGATGATGCAGATCAATTGTCCCACTACCACAAAATTTGTGAAAGAGACCTTCACGAGATCATGCGCCAGCCATTGATCTTGGATCAACTAGCACTTCCACTGGCCATCTGACCCATCGATAGTCCTAACACATCACCA
Organism: Chamaecyparis obtusa; assembly: GCA_027943335.1. Taxonomy (NCBI): domain Eukaryota; kingdom Viridiplantae; phylum Streptophyta; class Pinopsida; order Cupressales; family Cupressaceae; genus Chamaecyparis; species Chamaecyparis obtusa. Next base: position 1,319,417 of record BSBK01000070.1, on the reverse strand, counting down.
CCAAAAGCCATTGTTTACCGCTTGTCACACGGTTGCATGCGGTTTTGAGACCACATGCGATCATGTGACCAACCACAAGATGCTACCCCCGTCGACTTGGAGTTGACTGGAAGAATAACCCTGGGTTCACTTTGGGTTCACTTTTTGTTAGTCACTGAACCACTTGATCTTTTCTTAACCCTAGGTCACATCCAGCAACCATGCAAAAATGTTAACCATGCAACTGCGAACCTGCCTTACCAACCCTGGGCCCACCAGTAGCTGCCGAAGTCCCTGCTGACCATTGACAGTTTGTCGCATGGTCGCATGGGCTCGAAAGAGCCCATGTGATCATGCGACCAACTGGAAGATGCTACCTAATAACTAAACACATCACCACTGAAACCATTGATGGTTTGTCGCATGGGCTTGGAAGAGCCTATGCGATCATGCAACCAACCGTAAGATTTTAGCCACTGACCGCCAGACATTTTTTGACCGCTGATCCCTGCTGATACCGCATCAATGGTTGTCGAATGATCTCATGGGATTGAAAGATCCCATGCAATCATGTGACAGTCATTGGATCTTCACTACATTGGTATGACTTTGAGGAACTGGGACCCGCCTCTTAGAGTTGCACACTTAGGGTCGAAAACACAGAAGGCTTTCAAACCGAAGGTTGAAAACACAAAGAGTTTTTGACACTAAACACTTAAGAAAAATGCTGACACTGAAGAAGTGTGAAGTGCGGAAGGTCGAAAACAACCAAGGTTTTCTCTTGAAGGTCAAAAACATCCTGGGCTTTCAGAGCGAAGGTAAAAAACACACTGAGTTTTCGACACTTGAGCACTTCTTTGAAAAAAGGACTGCGGCCAAAAATGAATGATAAGGAATTTTTTGGGTAACATTTTGGTGACCTCTGTGGGATGTCAGCCTGCTAGACATTTAGACCAATTTCCTTGAAGCAATCCACTGGGCATAGGAGTCAATTCTTGAGCACAAAAACTTTCTGACAGGGAGAGGAACAAAACTTTGCTCGAGCACTTCTTAGAAAGTAAGAAAAACTAATCTAGAAAGCAGGGAAGCTAACTTAGCCTAACCAGTTACAAAAACCTAGTCAAACAAAGCCATTCACTGGCATGTTGAAATAGCTACCCTTTCTCCTTAGGACATTGCACCTTTCATACAGGAGGATAGCTAACAAGGAGGGTAGTACACACAGTTGTATGAAGAACCGATGCGCTACCTCTTGAAGGACATAAACAAATTAACTCACCTCCACCAATAGATTTTTATCTCCATTATCCAGGGGTAGATAAGTGATTTGAGCTTGCTCCTACTGAACTACAAGCTCACCTTCAGCCTTAGCCTCCTTTGAAGATTCAAGTTTGGACACAAACATGACTGGATATTCATGGCTGGCCTCTATTCTTGCTAAGTACCTTAAAGGGCAACCCCTGGAAAGAATGAACTAAGAGCTCCCTTTCCTACTATCAGGATGCATCTCATCAATAAATTCAGCAAGATGATAAAAATTATGTCCCTCCATGATAGTCTGCCATAATATTTCTTCTTCTGTAGTTAGCGAACCACCCTCTTCATTAGTTGAAACATCCAACAGCTCATCAAAGGTATCAAACTGTCTCATATTCCTAACAATCACTGGCCCCTCCTTATGGTCCAAGAAATATGATTCTTTAGATTCTTCCCCCACTTTACTGCAAACCGGCCTAAATTCTTCAATTAAGACATTATCAACCTCCTCATCCTGCTCAATGTAAGAAGGCATCTCCTCAAAAATATTAGTCGGGCTCTCACCTTCCTCACTTTCTTTCTTATCCTAATCTGATTGCTCTAATCCACCTTGATGTAATAGCCTTACTTGCTCCTCATGATTATCATCGAAAAGTATACCTAAAAGACAAGAATCATCCTCTTCCTGATGGCTTAAAAGTGCTTGAGGTATAGTGGACTCTTTAAGAATTGGCTTATAGGGCTTTATTTGCTGCAGGACAGGTTCATTATCATCTAGAAAATCAAACCTTCTAGGTATCTCATTTATAGGAATAGGATGAAGTGGCTGGAAATTTGAGACAAGGTCATGAATAGGCTCTAAAAATGCATGGAGATTAGACTCATGTTGACTAAGATTCTAAATTGGAGGAGAGAATCTAAAACTTGGAAAATTAACAAAAGTGTCAGTGGACTTACCAGGAAAGGAGCTTGAGATTTGGGCTTTGTGAGTCTCTTGTTGCATTCCATCCTTAGGGGTATGTGCTTGAGAGGTCACTGTCTCCTGTTGTAACACTTTTGACCTTTCTCCATTAGGAAGCTCATAGTTCAAGAGAACAAGTGGACAATCTGTGGCCTCCCTCCCAAAAAATGGGTTCAGGTGACAGCCAACTGCTTTGACGCTTTGTGTTGGGAATGTCCTCTTGACTGATTATATGGATGGAAAGGCCTTTTTACCAAATTTTTCCTTTTGCTCTGATGCTTCTCTTGATATTGTGGCCTAGACTCCTGATATAGTTGCTCCTAAACTTGCCACTGCTGGTTAGGATTTTGATCCTCTTGTTGATAAAGTGATCCATCCTCCAAATACTGCCCTTTTACAGTGATCAACTCTTTGGTTAAAGCCTACAACAGGCTCATCATCTCCTTGTTTGTTGCTTGTTGATCGCTTTTCACTTTGAGTAGCTCTTGAGGAAGGTCAACTATGGACTTCCCATAGCTAGTGCTTGCCTGAGGTTCCATTAATGTAGGTATGGGGGTAAATGGAGGCATCTGCAGAGGTATAGTAGGCTGAAGATTATGAGAGATAGGCATGGGTGGTCTTCTGTCTATCATCCCTACCTGGATTAAGTAATTCTCTGCTTAGACAGCTAGGTCAAAAGCCTGGGGCAATGAAGTACCTCCTAAAGATTGAATCATGATAGATATATCACTAGTTAGGCTTCTCAAAAAATAAAGGAAAGCAAAATCTACTGAAGGCCTTATATTAATTGGAATCCTATTCCATGTCTTGAGAAATCTGCCATTAAAATTTGTCATCAACTCATGAGGATCTCTCTTTATAACTTGGAGCTGTTCTACTAGAGACAAAGAGTCTACACTATCCTCAAAGTATTTGCTAAGGAGATCTCCAAGTCTGTCCCATGAAGTATTTTCTAAACCATTCTAGAGCCTTACCTTTGAGAGAGGTTGCTAATAGCTTGGTGGCCACATCCTCTTGAGTTACATTGTGTATACTACAGATAATGGTCACATCTCTAATGTGTTCAAGGGCTGTTGTCTGTCCCTCACCTGTGAACTCAGGTATACTTTTGAGTGCTGCCAAGGGCACATCATGGTGTTGGGAAAAACTTAATGAGCTACCTTGATTAAAGGGTGCAAATGCAAATAGTCTTGCCATCAGAAGGGTCTATTTTCTTCATAAGCTCTATCAGAAATTGGGTCGCTACCCTTAACACCCATGGAGTCGCCAGATATACTTGAGTACTAACCTCTTTAAGGCCTATATTATGCAATCAGTATATCAGAGATAACATAATATTTGAAATTGACTTCTTTTGTAGTCCCACCAGGCGTGCCAAAAATGTTATACACTAAATTTGTGCCTTTGATCTCAAGCTCTCGTAGTCTTGATAATCTAGTATAACTATTATACACTAAATTTGCACCCTTAGTTCAAGCTCTCGTAGTCTTGATAACTCAATATAACAAGGGACTCATCTCAAAGTTGTGGGACCTTTTGCTAACCGAGATGAGACCTCCAGATTCTAGGCTGGTTCCTCTTGGATAGTCACCCAAATTTGCTCTTAATAGGAAAGTAAACTTTGAGGGGAAAGGGTTAGAAGGAATGCATGAAAAGGGAAATGACTGAAAGCAAATCTACCTACTAGGTGATGCACTGAACTTGGGTTTGGATCTCAGTATAGAGGAATGAAACCAGTGGAAAAATCAGGTCTAATAAGTCACCACAATCTAGATAGGTTTGCATAAGTATTTCATAGGAAGGCCTGGACAGAAGACTCAAACTATGACCTGCAAACAAACATCCACTCCTATAGCTCGGTGCAAGATTGAGACAAGATTGTTAGAGGCTCAAAAATATCCACAAAACATCTAAATCAGATCAAACACAATAACACACACAGCTACAGAAAGAGAGAGGGACCAGGAACCCCAATTTCTATTAACAGCATTCATAAACCTCAATCCAATAAGAGACAAACTCAGACAAGGAAGCATAGGGATAGGAGAAATGCCACAAAATACTCTACAATGTTTGAATTTATCAATGAAAACTTAAAATTTGTGGAAAAACCAGGGAACAGAAAAAATGCTACAAATGGTTCTCCAAGAAAAGACTTTCTTTTTTACAAAATGTGAATTTTGAGCACTACTGGCTCCAAAAAATAATATATACCACTCACTGCATGCAGGCAGGAATCAAAAATATCTCCTTAGGGTTACATAACTTTGTAATAGAATAATCAACCCTAAAACAAGTCACCTCTGATCATAAATGTACAAATATCCCAGTAGATCAGATACATTTGTGTTTGCATGCTCACTTCATGCTTTTTCTTGCAAAAAAAAAAATTGGCTGCCATGATCTATCTACCCTCCTGCAACCCCACTCTGCCATGAATGCTCAAAATATGATCAGATCTTGAAAGGACACAAAATGGCACCCTTAAAAACTCTGCAAACTCCTTAACTGCAACTGCCTTCAAAAATTCAATTTTTAGCTACCCTGCCGCTTTGCACATTATCTTCAAAAGAATACCCATGAAAAATAGGCTACACCACTTTTGAAACTAACTTGGTCGCATGATTGCATGAGCTGAAAGGCCTTCATGTGATCATGCGACGTCCCCTTAAAAATTGCCTTACTGCCAACCGCTCTCTGCCAAGCCTGGAAACTTCACTAAATTGCATCCACCAGCTTGGCGAACAAAGAAAACATACAGGCACTACCAAGTTAGAAGAAAAGGAAGGCCTCTGCTAAACCACCGCCAACAAAGTCTAGCCCTACGAAATTTGCCAACTGTCAAACCCTTTGCCATGTGGACCAATCAGAAACTGACCACATGCCTTGAAAAGTCAGCGGTCGCATGATCACATGAGGCCGAAAGGCTTCATGCGATCATGCGAAAACCCTTTGAAAAACCTACCTCCACTTGACAAATGCTTAGGCCCACAAGATGACACATGGCATGCCCTCATTCATCTTAGCCACCACATGAGAAACCACCGCGGCACCCTGGCATGGACCCATAGCAACACTGCTTGTGAGCACCAAACCGCCAATGGTTTGTCACATGGTCGCATGGGCTCGAAAGAGCCCATGCGATCATGCGACTAACCACATGATGCTAGCATGCCGACCGCAAATCGTCACCTACAGACCGCTACCCGCAAACCGTCACCGCTTGTCGCATGATCACATGCGGCCAGGAAGGCCCATGCGATCATGCGACAATAGTAACCTGTGGCCCTTGCTTTCAATGCCACTGGCCAGCACCAAACCATAGATGGTTAGTCACATGGGTGCATGGGCTCAAAAGAGCCCATGCAATCATGCGACAAATCGCATGATGCCACCCCAACTGCCAGGTGACTGCTGATCCCACTAACGGTAGAGAAAGGGCCCACCACAAGGTATCATCCTGTCACATGATTGCATGCGGCAAGGAAGGCCCATGCGATGATGTGACAACCATAGGATCTAGATTGTACTTGCACAACTAGATGGAACTGGGACCCGCCTGTTAGAGTTGCATGCTTAGGGAAAAAAGTCGATGCCAGAGAAATATAAAGTGCAGAGGCGGTCAAAAATAGACTGGGTTTTTAGACCGGGGTTGAAAACATAGAGAATTTTCAGCGTTGAGAGGTCAAAAACACACTGGATTTTTGACACTTTAAGTGTTTTACTTGGAAAATAGGACTGTGGCCAAAAAGGAACGACAGGGAATTTTTTGGGCAACATTTTGGCAACCTCTGTGGGATGTCAGCCTACTAGACATAGACCAGTAGCCTTGATGTATCCATTGGGCATTGGAGTCACTTCTTTACGCAAAAACTTTCAGAGACCAAAAACTGAACCGAAAAGACAAACCTGTGCACGCGCATCTCTTGGAAAATAGGGAAAAGCTAAACTAGCAAGCTGGAAGAAAGCAGGGAAAATATTTACAAGGATTTACAAGAAGGACCTACAGAGAAGGATTAACCTCAAAGCACAGCATCAAGTGGAAACCATTCACTGAGATTGGTAGGGCAGCTCCTTCAAGGGTTGAAAGCTAAAAAGCATTGGATCCTCTACACTCTATTATAACAAATGGTCCACCCCAAAAGGAATCAAACTTTGTGTGCTTGCCAGGTTTTGACCTGAACTCATCCCATTTGAGAACTACATCTCCAACCTTGAAGTCTCTATTTCTGGCTCTTTTGTCAAAGCTTCTCTTTGTTTGATTGTGATGGAATGCCATATCCTGTATCGATTTATCTCTAATCTCTTCTAGCTCCATCAATTGGGCATATCTGGTTTGCATAGGATCACTTTCCTCAAACAAGGCATACTGAGTGGCCAAGTCCAAGGCGGGTAATTCAGTTGAAATAGATAACTTAGCCTCTTTACCATACACCAACATGTATGGGGAATTACCAATGATTTTCTTTGGGGTAATTCTATCTAACCACAAGGCAGATTTCAATTTAGTATGCCAGTCTCTCTGACTGTCTTGCAGGGTCCTTTTGATTATTCTAATCAAATTCTTATTTGTTGATTCTACCAAACCATTCTCCTAGGGATAGTAATTGGAACTTGTATTTTAGACAAATGCCCTTCTTGACTACCCACTCTGATACTTTGAGGCTTGTAAATGCTAATGCATTGTCCGAAACTATAGAATCGGGAATGCCAAATCTATGAATAATGTCATCATAAAAACTTAAAACAACACTCTCATTAGCTTCCTTTAAAGTGACTACCTCTGTCCACCTAGTGAAATAATCGGTTGCAGTGATTATCCACTTGTGTCCTGCACTAGATGGAGGGTTAATCATGCCAATGAAATCTATACCCCACTTCATGAAGGGCTTCTCTATTTTGACTGGTTGTAGGGGCAGAGCTGCAAATCTTTCCTTCCCTGCAAAAATAGCACATTTGATGTATCTTCTAACATAATCATGACTGTCTTTGAAGATAGATGGCCAATAGTATCCAACCCTCATGATCTTAAAAGTTGTAGTCCTAGGAGAGAAATGGCCACCAGAAGCTCCATCATGAAACTCAAATAAGACATCTGCAACCCTTTCTGAATCTATGCATCTTAGAAGGACACCATTGTGATCATTTCTAAAATTTTTTTTATCTATTAGCAAAAAAGGAATAGATTATAGCCTGTAATACCTCCTTTTTGCTGAATCTAGGCCTGCAGGACATTGTCCTGTCTTCAAATAATTGATCATATTAGGCAACTAGCTAGTTGCCTTGGCTTGCTCTCCTGTAGAATGCACCACCAAAGATGCATCTATGTATTCCAATTTCTTTGAACTTCCATCTTCTGCCAGATGCTCACAAAGACCTCTTCCTCTAACCAGCTTGGTAATCTGAACATCTATGTCATATTCCATCACCTTGGTGATCCAACCAGCTCTTTTTTCATTTAGGTCCTTAGAAAGCAAAAATTCCTTGACACTTGGATGAGCAACCATCAAATGCACCTTGTTATGGGTCAACAAATGTCTGAATTTTTTGAGGCTTTTTACCACAGCAAGAACATGCTTTTCTACAAAAGAGTATCTTTGTGTATACTCTTCTAAACCTTTGCTGAAGAAAGCAATAGGCTGCTCCAATCCTTCAGCATTTTCTTGAGTCAACATTACAGATATAGCATCATGACCACCATAAGCATAAAGGATAAAATCCTTATTGAAATTTGGGTTTAGGAGAGCAGGAGCTTCTGTTAAGGCTTCTTTAATAGCTTGGAAGTTGACTTTTCCTTCTCTGGTCCAACCGAAGGCTGAACCCTTCTTTAACATGGCTGTCAAAGGCTTGAGTAACTCTACAACATTAGGCAAGAATCTCCTAACAAAGTTAATCTTTCTTATGAAAGATTGGAGACTTTTCTTGTGATGCGGTAATGGTATTTTTAAGATGGCTGCAATTCTCTCAGGGTCCACTGTAATTCCTTCTTTAGATACTACATATCCCAATAGTTTTCCTTCATGAACCACAAACACACATTTCTTGGGATTAAGGGATATCCCAAACTCTCTGCATCTTTCAAAAATCTGCCTCAAATGTTTGATATGGTCTACTGCATGCTTTAAGTAGACAGTTATGTCATCTAGGTAGACCAGCACAAACCTGTACATGAGGCCCTTAAAGGCCATATCCATTGCCTTTTGAAATGTAGCACCTGCATTCAACAAACCAAAGGGAATCTTCTGATATGCCATGGTTCCCCACTTGGTTGTAAATGCAGTCTTATATTGATCCTCCTCTTTCACTAAGATTTGATTGTATCCTGAATAGCCATCCAACAATGAGAATCTCTTGGATCCAGAGACACATTGTAGAATTTGTTCCATAGAGGGTAGTGGATGGCGGTCTTTTAATGAGGCTCTGTTCAAATCTTGGAAGTCAACACATAACCTCAGCTCCCCATTCTTCTTCCTGATAGGAACAAGGTTGGAAACCCAACTAGTATGTTTGATGGGGTAGATGATGCCACTTTCTATTAGTTTGAGTACTTCCTTATGCATAAGTGGTTCAAGCTTGGGATTAACAGGCCTTTTCTTTTGCCTTACTGGTTTAGCATCAAGCTCCAATTCAATAGTGTGCTGAGCAAGGGCAGGATCAAAACACTTGAGGTTTTCATATCCCCATGCAAAAACATCACTGAATTCTCTGAATAATTTAGTGTAAGCTTGCTTTTCTGAATTAGTGTTTACTTTTCCAAATTGCAGGCTCTTACCTGGTTCCAACTCTAATTCAGCACAATGTTCCTATTGGACTACCAGGCCAGCTTTATTTTTCTTGACTTCATCATCCTTGTTGAAGATAGTCTCTAAGGTGACAAGACCTTTGGGTATCTTATTAGATTTAAGTTGTATCACTTGATCACCATAGTTCTATGATAATCTCTTTTGATTGTGCCATGAAAAGATATCCTCTTCAAACAAGAACTGTAGAATTTGTTCATCATTGTCAAACACTTGACAATTAATATCATTATCAGGAATTGAAGGTCTGACAATAATCTTAATGTGTTGCTGATCTATCTCCTTTGAAATGTTATTGGGAATGTCAAACTGAGATCCAATAGTATCTAACCTATTAGCATTTTGATTTAACTTTCTAGAGATAGCAATGATATTGAAAGCATGGAAATCTTCAATTGCATCCCAAACTCTATGTTTGTATTCTTTCATGACATCATTTTTGGTTGCACTCATCCCTCTCACTTGGCTGACAACAAGTTCACTATCACCATATACCTTTAATGCTTTAAGCCCTCTTTTCCTGGCCCACTCTAGTCCATTAACTAGACTTTCATACTCTGCAGTGTTGCTGGTGTAGGAAAAACTGAATCTAAAGGCAGTGTAATACCTTTCTCCTTTTGGGGATACCAGCATAGCACCTCCACCAGAACTGTGTCTACTTCTAGCTCTATCAAAGAAAAGTTCCTAGACCTGACTATCCTGATCATCCGAACCAGTGTATTCTTTGAGAAGGCTTGGTTCTATGGCTCCACTTTCTTGGATCAGATAACTCCTCAAACCAAAATCCCAGACAAGATCCTCTTGGATCTCTGAGGTTCTTTCATCTAAGAGAATATCGGGGATACTCTCTATTTTGGTGTTTGCTTCATTGATGGTTGGGAAATCATTGTCATCAAATATAGGACAATTAGTATTGATGGAATTGGACACATATGGCTCTATATGATGCATTGCTAAGGCTTTTGATTTAATGGTGACTTTGGTACCATACCTTGTATGGAAGAGCATTTGAGACCAGTTGGAAGAAATATAACCTCCTATCTTGGCTGTGAACTCTCTTGAGAGACATATGGCAAACAATGCAAGGAGATCTATGATATATATGTCAAGGAGAATGGAAAAATTAGGACTAGCATGGAGAATCAGACTGGTATCCTTGGCCACACCTATAGTACTAACTGAGGATCCATCAAGTTGTGTAACCTTCTTTTGAAAGGGTTCATATTTAAGTCCTAATTGATCAGCCACTTTCTTGGGCATTACAGTGCTAGTAGCTCCACTATCTACCATACAATTATGTACTAAAGATTTCCCAATAATTAAAGATACATAAAAGGGAGGTGGCTTTAAATTCCTACCTTGCATGGTATTGGCCTTGGAGTTGCTAGTTGGACTCTCCTTTCCTTGATCAGTGCTAACCAACACTGGTTTTGTAGCTTCTTTTGTAGGTTGAGGATTTGTTGCTTCTCTCATGGCCTTCTCCAAAATTTTAGGTTGTCCTAGAATAGACAAAGAATCCCACATAGACATGGTGACATTTGCCTTCTTCATGTTGTCTACAATATTATAAGGTGCCACACTATGTACTCTTTGTTGTGCTTTTATTATAATGGGTTCTGCCTCTTTTGGAACTTGGCCTTCTTTTCTTGTGGCGACAAGGGCCTCCTTGGATGTGATAGGGGTAGCTTGTTGTAGTGGCTCTATAGATGTAGTGGCCTTAGTACCAAAATCTTCTCTCTCCATGTCTTGGGCTCTTCTTTTTGCTTTTGTGTAGGCAACAAAAGTAGCTTCATCATTGACTCCATTAAAATCCGATTGCTCCCAATTGAAAAGAGCGGTCTCATTCTCTTGTGTTTCTTGTTGAGGAGCTATCCCACTAGAAGGAGCCTCTGTTTGAGCTTGTGAAGCATTTTGAACCATTAGTGCTTGGTTCATCCATCCATTAGAACACGTAGCTTGATTGTGGGGCTGATTGCAAGGGAAACACCATTCATTATCCATGGCCATATTGTTTTGACTAGGAACCATATCCTTGACTGGATTTACAGAATTAAGAGGTGCAGGGTTATACGGTTGGAATGGCCTTTGGTTAAAGTTTTGTCTTTGCCTTTGATAGCCTCCTTGATATGGTGGCCTATTTTGTTGATAAGGCTGTCCTTGATTTTGGTATTGCTAATTAGGACTTTGGCCTTGTGATTGGAAGGGCGACCTGATGCCTTGGTTTTGTTTTTTCAAGTTTGTGACCTCTTTGGTTAGAGTTTGCAGCAAGTTTGTCATTTCTTGCATACTAGTTTGCTGACTATTCTTCACCTCCTGCAACTCTTGGGAGAAATTTGTTGCAGCATGTTCTTGACCACTGGTACTAGCTTGAGGTGCTGATATTGTGGGAATAGGGGTAAATGGGGGTACTTGTGCAGGTGCAATGGGTTGAAGGCTAGGGAAGATAGGCATAGGAGGTCTCCTCTGTATCATGCCTGCTTGGATCAAAAAAATTTCAGCCTTGACAACAGTGTCAAAGGCTTGGGGTAAAGTGGTACCACCCATAGACTGGATCATGATAGAAATTTGGTTATTTAGACTTTGTAAGTAATACAGGAAGGCATGGTCAGCTAATGGCCTTACAGAGACTGGGATTCTATTCCATGTTTTAAGAAATCTACTATTATAGTCTGTCATTTTCTCTTGAGGGTCTCTTTTTATAGTTGTTAATTGCTCAACCAAAGACAAGTTATCTGATTTATCCTCAAAATGCTTGCTTAATGCATCCCCTAATTCATCCCATGAAGTAATAGAACCAATAGTTAAAGTTCTAAACCACTCTAGAGCCTTACCTTTCAGAGATGCTGCTAATAATTTGGTGGCCACATCTTCTTGAGTAATGTTATGTATGATGCAAATGGTGGTCACATCCCTTATGTATTCAAAGGCTATTATTTATCCCTCCCTTGTGAAATCAGGTATGCTCTTTAATGCCACCAAGGGCACATCATGATGTATTGCAAAGTTTAATGGGCTCCCCTGATTAAAAGGTGCAAAGGCAAAATTTCTAGCCATTGTAGGAGGTGTAACCTGAAGATTAACAACTGTATGAGCTGTATCTACTAGATTTGGATCTTCTTCTTCTTCTTCTAGATCTCTGGTCAGAGATCTGCCTCTTCTTCTGAAATGAAAGAGGAGAGGTCTCCTCTCTGAAGTATCAAGAGGTGTAGATTGGACTCTTCTTGCAGGATATTCTCTCTGAGTTGACCTGCCTTTATAGCTTCTTTTCAAGGGAAACTCTAAAAATTCAGTAGGCTTTGAGCTTCTAGTCTCTATCTTTCTCATAAACTTTAGACAAGGTTGACCTGAGTCTTTGAAACTAGTGGAGTCACCAGATATACTTGATAGAACAACCTCTAAAGGTCTATTTTATGCAATCTGTATATCAAAGATGACATAATTTCAACAAATGAACTTTTTTGCTATCCCACTGGGCGTACCAAAAATGTTATACACTGAATTTGCACCCTTAGTTCAAGCTCTCATAGTCTTGATAACTCAGTATAACAAGGGACTCATCTCAAGGTTGTGGGACCTTTTGCTAATCGAGATGAGACCTCCAGATTCTAGGCTGGTTCCTCTTGGATAGTCACCCAAATTTGCTCTTAACAGGAAAGTAAACTTTGAGGGGAAAGGGTTAGAAGGAATGCATGAAAAGGGAAATAACTGAAAGCAAATCTACCTACTACATGATGCACCGAACTTGGGTTTGGATCTCAGTATAGAGGAATGAAACCAGTGGAAGAATCGGGTCTAATAAGTCACCACTCACTAGATAGGTTTGCATAAGTATTTCATAGGAAGGCTTGGATAGAAGACTCAAACTATGACCTACAAACAAACATCCACTCCTATAGCTCGGTGCAGGATTGAGACAAGACTGTTAGGGGCTGAAAAATACCCACAAAACATCTAAATCAGATCAAACACAATAACACACATAGCTATAGAAAGAGAGAGGGACCAGGAACCCCAATTTCCTTTAACAGAATTCATAAACCTCAATCCAATAAGAGACAAACTCAGACAAGGAAGGATAGGGACAGGAGAAATGCCATAAAATACTCTGCAATGTTTGAATTTATCAATGAAAACTTACAATTTTTGGAAAAACTAGGGAGCAGGAAAAATGCTACAGATGGTTCTCCAAGAAAAGACTTTCTTTTTTACAAAATGCGAATTCTGAGTACTACTGGCTCCAAAAAACAATATATACCACTCACTGCACACAGGCAAGAATCAAAAATATCTCCTTAGGGTTACATAAATCTGTAATAGAATAATCAACCCTAAAACAAGTCACCTCTAATCATAAATGTACACCAACATATCCTAGTAGATCAGATACATTTGTGTTTGTGTGCTCACTTCATGCTTTTTCCTGCAAAAAAAATAAAATTGGCCACCATGATCTATCTACCCTCCTACAACGCCACTCTGCCATGAATGCTCAAAATCTGATCAAATCTTGAAAGGACCCAAAACGGCACCCTTAAAAACTCTGCAAACTCCTTAACTGCAACCGCCTTCAAAAATTCAATTTTTAGCTACCCTGCCGCTTCGCACATTATCTTCAAAAGAATACCCATGAAAAATAGGCTACACCGCTTTTGAAATGAACCTGGTCGCATGATCACATGAGCTGAAAGGCCTTCATGTGATCATGTGACATCCCCTTGAAAATTGCCTTGCCGCCAACTGCTCTCTACCAAGCCTGGAAACCACGCTAAATTGCATCCACCATCTCTGTGAACAAAGAAAACCTACGGGCTCCGCCAAGTTAGAAGAAAAGGAAGGCCTCCACTAAACCACCGCCAACAAATTCTGGCCCTACGAAATCCACCAACTGTCAAACCCTTTGCCATGTGGACCAATCAGAAATTGACCACATGCTTTGAAAAGTCAGCGGTCGCATGATCGCATGAGGTCGAAAGGCTTCATGTGATCATGTGACAACCCTTTGAAAAACCTGCCTTCACTTGACAAATGCTCGGGCCCACAAGATGACACATGGCATGCCCTCATTTGTCTTAGCTACCACATGAGCAACCACCTCGACACCTCGACACGGACCCATAGCAACACTGCCCGCGATCACCAAACTCCCAATGGTTTGTCGCATGGAAGAGCCCATGCGATCATGCGACTAACCGCATGATGCTAGCATGCCGATTGCAAATCGTCACCTGTAGACCGCTACCCGCGAACCGTCACCACTTGTCACATGATTGCATGTGGTCAGGAATGCCCTTGTGATCATGTGACAATAGTAACCTGTGGCCCTTGCTTTCAACGCTACCTGCCAGCACCAAACCATAGGCGGTTAGTCGCATGGGTGCATGGGCTCGGAAGAGCCCATGCGATCATGCGACAAATCGCATGATGCCACCCCAACCGCCAAGTGACTGCTGATCCCGCTAATGGTAGAGAAAGGGCCCACCACTAGGTGTCCTCCTGTCACATGATCGCATGCAGCCAGGAAGGCCCATGTGATCATGTGACAACCATAGGATCTAGATTATACTTGCACAGCCAGATGGAATTGGGACCCGCCTGTCGGAGTTGCGCGCTTAGGGAAAAAAGCTGATGCCAGAGAAATATAAAGTGCAGAGGCGGTCGAAAATAGACTGGGTTTTCAGACTGGGGTCAAAAACACAGAGAATTTTCAGTGTTGAGAGGTCAAAAACACACTGGATTTTTGACACTTTGAGCGTTTTACTTGGAAAATAGGACTGTGGCTGAAAAGGAATGACAGGGAATTTTTTGGGCAATAATAACATGGAAATCATCTCAAGGTTGTGGGACCTTTTGCTAACCGAGATGAGACCTCCAGGTTCTAGGCTGGTTCCTCTTGGATAATCACCCTGATTTGCTCTTAGACAGGAAAGTAAACTTTTGAGGGAAAGGGATAGAAGATATGAATGAAATGGAAATGACTGAAAGCAAATCTATCCTACTAGGCAATGCACCAAAATTAGGGTATGAATCTCAGTATAGAGGAATGAAACCAGTGAAAGGCTTAGGTCTAGGAGATCACGGCTCTTTGAATAGGCTTGCATAAATATTTCATAAGAAGGTCCAAAATAGAAAGAGGCTATTTCAGGAAAAGATGGTTTTCACAAACAATAGCATTACTGAAGATTCAGGCAAAATTTATGACTTGCAAAGAACATCCACTTCTACAACTAGGCATAGGAATGAGACATGATTGTTAAGGGGTTAAAGTATACCCACAGAGAGATTCACATCCAATCACCCACAACAATGCACGAAATTGCAGAAATAGAGGACCAAGAACCCTAAGCTATCACTGAGAAACATGTAAAAAATACTGAAAACCATTAAGAGATAACTCACATAAGAAGACATAGAGATAGGAGAAATGTCATAAAATATCTTCAGTATCTAAACAATCAATGAAAATTACAATTGTAGAAAGCTAAAAGGATAGGAAAATTGCCACCAATTGCTCTCTGAGAAAGAAACTTTCTTTTTACAACCACTGGATTCTGAGCACTACAGGCTCCAAAAAATGTTATATACATCACTCAACTACATGTAGGCAAGAGTCAAAAATTAACCAAGGTTACAAAAATCTACATAAAATAAACAAACCCTAAACCAGTCGCTTCTGATCATAAATGTTCATCTTGAAAATATCACAACAGATCAGATATTTCTCCTTGCATGCCCATGCCTATACTGATCCTGCCTGTAGATCAACAACCTTGACTTGACAACCCCCTGCAACCCACTTAGCCATGAATGCTAAAATCTGATCAGATACTGGAAAGGACCCAAAACGGTAGCCTAAAATCTCTACAAAATCTCCCAACTGCAACCACCTCTAAAATCATCAATTTCTAGCTACCCACCCTTGCAAACATCTCCCTTAGAAGAAAGCCCATGAAAATAGGCCGCATCGCTTAAAAACACCACTGGTCACATGATCGCATGGGCTAAAAAAGCCTCATGTGATCATGCGACAAGCTTCGCTGAATCTACCTCTGCTTGCGATAGAGATGCTCAGGACCCACAAGACATCACACCTATCAAACCTTCACCATGCTTAACATGTGGACCAACCAAAAACCAACCACACATTGGTCAGACCCATGATGATATCAACTGAAAAACTTAGAAGAATCGAAATGGCTGTCGCATGATCGCATGGGATCGAAAGATCCCACGAGATCATGTGCCAACCGTTGATCTTGGATCAACTGGCGCTTCCACTAACCATCCAACCCACCGATAGTCCTGACATGTCACCACTAGAAGCTGCCACTTACCACTTGTCGCATGGTCGCATGCAGTTTTGAGACCGCATGCGATCATGCAACCAACCGCAAGATGCTACCCCCACCGGCTTGGAGTTGACTGCAAGAATAACCTTGGGTTCACTTTGGGTTCACTTTTCCTTAGTCACTGAACTGCTTGGTCTTTTCTTAACCCCAGATCACATCCAGGGACCACACAAAAACCTTAGCCATGCAACTGCGAACCTGCCTTACCAACCCTGGGCCCACCAGCAGCTGCCGAAGTCCCTGCTGATCGTTGACGGTTTGTCGCATGGTCGCATGGGCTCAAAAGAGCCCATGTGATCATGCAACCAACCAGAAGATGCTACTTGATAACTAAACACATCACTACCAAAACCATTGACGGTTTGTCGCATGGTCGCATGGGCTCGAAAGAGCCGATGCGATCATGCGACCAACGGTAAGATTTTAGCCACTGACTGCCAGACATTTTTTGACCACCGATCCCTATTGATACCACATCAATGGTTGTCGTATGATCTCATGGGATCAGAAGATCCCATGTGATCATGCGATAGTCATTGGATCTTCACTACACTGGCACGGCTTTGAGGAACTGGGACCCACTTGTCGAAGTTGCGCACTTAGGGTCGAAAACACAGAAGGCTTTCAAACTGGAGGTCGAAAACATAGAGAGTTTTCGACATTGAACACTTAAGAAAAATGTCGACGCTGAAGAAGTATGAAGTGGGGAAGGCCTAAAACAATCGAGGTTTTCTCATGAATGTTGAAAACATCCTGGGCTTTCAGAGTGAAGGTCAAAAACACACTGAGTTTTCGACACTTGAGCACTTCTTTGAAAAAAGGACCGCAGCCAAAAATGAATGACAGGGAATGTTTTGGGTAACAGTTCCTATTTTTGATTGGATGCCGAGATATGATGATGTGGCCAGGTAATTTTAAAAGGTTTAAGTGACTGTTGTCATTTAACATGAGTTGCTTGATGTGTCAGGAAGGACTAAGATTAATGGATGTATTTTAAACTTGGTCAATTAGTCATTGCTGCCAGGATTCAAAATTGTTTAAGGGTTTCTCTCTAGGGTTTTGATACAGTGAAATAGATATGACAAGGCCAGATCATATTTGATTTTTTTTGGGACGGTTGTAGGTGAGAAATGATGAAGAAGATATGGGTAGCCATCCTGATCTGATTTGGTTTCTTGGGGTGCCATGTCGAGTTAATGTTGAGGACTGATGTTTTGACATTGGCGGCTAGGGATTATTGGATGTCAGAATTATTTCCATGCCCTATACACGCAAATTTTATTTGGGTGGTCCTAGCATTTATTTTGTTTTGTCTATAATAAGAAATCGATTGAATTTGTATTTGTAGTTAGCATGTTATGATGAAACCCATGTATAATTGTACCTGATATTTGATTTGATCCTCCTGGGTTTCCAAGCTTTCCTGATTGTTTCCATTTCTTGTTGTACCTAGTGGTTGTAGACCTAATTTTTCCCTAAATGGTATGTAGCTTGTCGTAATCCTTTTTAAGGATTTCCAAGATCATTTAGAGGGGTTCCAAATTTTAGTAATCTAAGGGGTTCCAATTTCCTTGGTTCCATGAATGGTATTCTTCCTATAAATATATTGCCTTCTTCTTTGCATATAGGGTGTTCCCTCTTTCCTTTTTGGCTTGGAGAATATAATATAAGTTGTAATAGTCTATCTTATGAATAAGATCTCAATATTTTCATACTACTATCAGATTGTCTCCATTTGATTCTTGAACTTGTTGATTAGAGCATCAAGGGTGTTTTAATATTTCTATTGTATTTTTAAGGTGTATGCAATAGAGTTGTTTTCACAAAAATAACTGAGTTTAGGACTATTTTTCAGATGTGTATGAGTTAGGATATCAAGGGTATCTCATACTTGTCTTTTAGTGGATGTTGATTAATGTATTACTTGTTTCTAGGTCTCTTCTAAGGGGAGGGTTAAAATCCTTTGAATAAGTGATTGCATATTTGAGTACTTGGGTGGATTGCTAAGTAGGATCTGATCAATGGTGTATGTTTGGTGTAAGGCATCAACATATTAGAATGTATTATCTTCTATATTCATAGCTCTTTGTTGCAGTAATTTGTTTGACTCTGTTGCCCATTGGATAAGGCACTGGTCTATGAGAGACTTGGGGTATTTTAGGGGTCCATTCAATCCAAAAAAATTAAATGAAATCATTTTACCTTTCATGTTTGATAGGAGAAGTTGGGAGTAGTTTCTAGTTTTCAGATTCATTCTATGCAAGTAGGATATTGCATAAGACTTGGTGAACATTAAGGTACATGATACCTATAAGAGTCTGAAAGTTATTCCATAGTCATATATCTATAGGCCTGTTATTTGTCACAAGAAGTTATGTATGTGAAAATGAGGTATACCCACCTAAGTGATGTGGAGCTCAAAGTGTAGGAGGATCATTCTCTTGCTCCTTGTTAATTGGCCTTTTTTTCTTGTCATATTTGGAGTGGTTATTGAGATTCAGTGACATTAATTTGTCAATTGAATTGTAAATCTGATAGTGTGGGAAAAAGGAACCAACAGATTGAATGGATTGAAAAAAGACTACTAAGGTCTCTAAGACTTTTCTTTCTTGGAAAGTAGAGTTAGATGCTTTGGGAGATATTGCAATTGTAAATATAAGATATGATGAAGATGGATCTTTGATTTTTTTTAATAACTATGTTGAGGATTTGGTTACAATCCATCGGGGATGGATTAAATTCAGTAAGGCCAAGACTATAATAAGTGGTAAATATTATATCCAAAATATAGGGATTTTTCAATAGCTCAAGAGTGGTGAATTGAGTATTTTGTGATAAATTATGCTAACTCTAACCCTCTTTTCTTGTGCTTTGAAATTTTGATCTAGAATGTAGTCGTTGGTGCTTCCTGCCAATTGTGAAATCTTTGGGATGTAGGCCTTATTTTGATTTGGGATTAATCTTATCATACTCTAAAGATAATCTTCACTCTAAAGAAGGAGATTTTGCCACAACTTGATTCAATTTGGAGGAGTAAATGCTTATATTTTGAAAAGAATGTACTAAGAAGCGTGTTGTCATGAATATTCATTGAGTTTTTAACACCTCATCATCTTTTTGTCAACTTTCTTCAAACTCATAGAGAACATTTTTTGAATATATCTACTCCAACTACTCCTCTCAAGGAAAAGGGATGAATTTCTAAAAAGGTTGTCAATAGGTCATTTAGTTTTTTGTCTTTTAGCCAGATGGTGGTTACCTACTACCAAGGATATCTTTTATAAAAGGTTTGAAGCTTATTTTCTCCCTTGTCTTATAAAAGGGAATCCAAAGCCTTATTTTGAGTTTTCTAGTTGTTAGATTGGCTACTAGTCATTTTATACTTGTAAGTTCAATAGGTTAAGTCAAATCATGTTTCTTGTTTTAATAATATAGCTCTTATGTTGACATATATATTTGGTGAAATTTTTTTGCAGTTGCAAAAACAACATGAAATCAAGCATAATGATTTTCAATGTTGTCCTTTCATATATATTTTGGACTCAATGAAATAAAAAAATCAAGGGTTTATGGTTTCTCTATTTCTCTGTGTTAGGAATTGTAAGTGATTCTTGAGATCTCTAAAGAAGTGATTTAAATATTACTTGAAGATCTTGTATGAATCTCAGAGATGTATGTGATTGTTGTAGAACATACTTTTCATTATCATAGTTGATCAATATAAGGTGTTGAGTCAATGCATAAATTGGTTTTTGGTTTTACTCGATGAAATTTTAGAATTGCGTTCTTATGAATCTGTATACCTTGAATAAGGCACTTGTTTGAGTTGTCTCATTAGATTTTATTATATTTCAAAAAATAGTCACTTTTCTCAAGTATTTCATTTCTATTTTTATAGCCTTAATGTCTTAAAGTTAGATGTAATTTTTTCTCATGATTCAAAATAGCTTCAAATCATAATATATAGCTAAAACATTTCCAATCATATGTATGCTTGATTGTGTATATTAATAACATATATGTTATAATACCCACAAAGAAGGGATTTTAGGATCAAAAGGGTATTAGTTGGGTTTACTTGTCTTGGTTTAACAGAGCCAAAAGTGGAGAGAGTTGTGATTTTCCCCTTATCCCTAATCACACTTTCTTATGTTATCCATTAACCCAATCTGCAAGGACTAAAAATGGGCTATTTCATATAAGTTATTGGTCCATCAGTTGGAAAAATCAATGCTAGGTATAAGAAGAAAAATGTAATTGAAATCAAGTGTATCTCACAATTCCAATACAATATAATAATATAAAAACAGTCATAGAATCACTTTGAGAGTCTATCTCAGATCAAAATAATACAAGAAATAAGGCAACCACGAGAGGCACTATAAGTTAAGCTTTTGAAATAAGTTTAGAGTAACCATACAATGCAACTTGCAATCAAAAAATTATAAATGGTATGAACAAAAGGTTTCACCATGAATCAACAATAACAATGTTCTATTCAATTATTTCAACTAAGTGTAAACTAATAAAAAATAGTGAGAAGTAGGAAACCATGCTAACACCCAAAACAACACAAGTTCTCACCAGGCTAAAGAATGAGTTTGTATTTACTCTAGAAATATCTTACCAACAATTTCACAAATAAGTTTCTTCTCTTCTACAATTAAAATGAAAAAGCCAATATATAGGAATTTCAATTACAATCGAGGGACTATATTGATTCTAAATCAATGACCAAGATAATTCAAGGAAACCCTAATTGAAGTTTTCTAACATCACAACCTATAAACATTTAATGCAAACCAATGAAAAATAAGGTAGCCTCTAAGGGAAAATAGGAAAAAATCAATGCCACATAGGATCATAACAAATTATCTTTTAGGATTATGTTTCCTTTATCTTTCTCTGATAGAAAATTTTGTGAACGTGGGGATGGTGATGTTGACCTCCTCTATTGGTGGATTTGGTGCAGCCTCCACCTTGTATTCAATGATTGCCAACTCAATTATATACATGGAAATAACATTTTTCCATTTGATCCTCATTCTTAATAAGTATTCATGAAAATTATGAGTAAGGGCCCATCTTCGAAATGATCTTCTAAAATATAACTTGTAACTTTGAAGAAGGTATTATTCCTCTTTTCTTTCAACTCTTCCACATTCATATCCCTATCATCATCCACTTGTTTGAGCATTTGTCCTACTAAAATGATAACTCTATCTTGAATATCATCAACCATTTATCTCAATTAACCAAAATCTTCCTTTACTTTCTTGATGATTTCCTTCCTTAATATCAATGCATAATACCATCAATGAAAGTAAATTGCTTGATTTTATTTTATGACACTTCCTTTCACCAAAGTTTGTTTGGTAATATTCATTAGCACCTGCAAGTTTAGGATGTTCTTCTCTTGAACATGATGAAATTATCCACAAAAAGAAAGTAGGGTTTTAATCATATACTAAATGGTACAACTTTCCCATATATCTATACTAATTCCTTAATGAATTCATTCGCTCTCTAAAAAAACCTTCCAATCCATTTATTTTCTACATGTGCTATTGACTTCATTCCTTCCAAATATTCAACTGATTACTTTGAGAGTTAATTCATAAGAGGGAAAAATGTTTCATCTATTTTCTGAATTCAATCAATCAAGTATCAAACATAATCTCTTGATTCCTTCACTTTTTTCTTAAGTTGATGTTTCTTTTTTTCCTCTTTTCTCAAACTTTCCTTAAGTGTCTTCACAGATTCATCCAATTCTTCAAACTCTTGTTCTCTTGTTGTTGGTCCCAAGTTAACAATAACAACTTCATACTTATCTTGAGTAGTGTTTTCTTCTTCCTTGTCAACTTTTGGAATTGCAACTTGCATTGTGAGAGATTCTGAACTTCCTTTTGTGATCTTGAAATATTTCTTTGATAGATTATTTTCCATTGTTCTAGCAATCCTTTGAAGAAAATATTCCAAGTTATCAGCCATATTTCCTTCTATTATATCTCACTTCTTCATTCTATTCTTTAGCTATTTAGGAGTGAGATTGTACAACACCCTCAGTTAGCTCTTAATTTTCTTATAATTTCTAAGTTTTAATATCAGCCCTTCATTAGCATCTTCATTCGGAAAACTCATACCTGTATCTTCAAGGACTTATTTGATCGACATTGTTCCTTGTTTCCTCAAGTGATCTTCAAGAACTTCCACATTTTGAGGAGGATTTATCTCTTGGCAATGTTGTTGAATGGACCTAAAGGGTTCATTTTCACTTTAACCTTTTGGAACACTTGGATCTATCCTAACTCTCTTTTGTGTTTCATTCTTCATAATAGATGTTACATTTCCTTGCATTGAAGAATTAATAACTAAGGAATGATTCATTCCTAATTTTTTCATTTTTTTGTCATGGTTCTTCACTAGAAACCTCTTTTATCTTCATCTTCTTAGGTTGTGAAGTTTCAACTATTTCTTTCCTTTTCTTGTTACCCTCACTTTCTTATTTACTCGTTTCTACTTCAAATTGATTTCTTGTCTTTTGTCGAATGATTCATCCTTAGAAGATTGTGATTCAATGTCTTCCATCAAATCAAAATTCAAAGGGGTATTTGCTTCTTTCAACTTATTGACTTTCTGATGCATCCATTTTTGTGTTTGTGTTATAACTAGTCTCATCAATACATTCAAGTCTACTATTTCTACTTCAAACCAATTAGGGGTAAGAAGAGTTTTACCCTCTTCTTCTTCAAAATGAGTTTGAATTCAATTCCCATCATCTTCAAATTGATTTGAAATAACTAGAAAGTTATAACCATATGTACTAATAATCTAAACCACATTCTATTTCTAATATCAAATTCATCCATATATAGAATATACCCAATAATCCTCAAGGTGTATCTTGTGCCTATACTTCCTCCCATAATTTCATATAATTTTATAGTAAGGATCAAAATTCATTCTAGATGTGTAATGCCCTGCCAAGCAACCTAGGAGAAATTAACCTAAAACATGTTACTAAGTTTACAAAATATTTTTTTCCTTAAACTTTTACAAACAATATTGAATAAAAAAGTAGAAATAGTAACATAATGTCAATACATACTCATATACACAGTCTCAATTTAAGATAAAAAATCTCAAGGGTTCCTTGATGTAGAATTACGCATATACAATTGAATCTATTAAGTACAATAGTCATATAAATATTCTACATAATTAAACTAAAGTACATCATCTCGTACAAGAATAAATAAATACATCTAAACCATAAGGTATACATGATGTCCTACAGCCATTGCAAAAGTCGTAGGGTATGCAATTGAAATTTAAGTACAAAGTACAAATAAAAAGAAATAATAGGAAGAAACCTCCAAGGATGAAAGAATAATAAGCAACCAGAGCAAGGATCATCCAACATTGCTATAGGAATGTCAGAGTCTCAAATAATAAGAGAATCGCTACCTCATGGAAACCTGTGATTCCACTCCCACCATGTTGAGGAGATAACATCAGACCCCACTTGAATAATGATACCAAAACCAATCACCAAGTAGTACTAAACAAGGGATACTGAAAGCTTCCTATCTCAAAGGTATAATGTAAAACTCAAGGGTACACATACTAATCTAGATGAAACCAACACACGTAGAAAAACTAAGATGAAATTAGGGAAGTGTCATCTCATATGTCAACCCCTTGGAATGATCTCACTGGACTCCAACTCCCAAGTGTGATCATATGCGGAACCTGAAATCCTTTCATGTAGACAAGGATAACTGATCATGCCAGAACTCACCATCATTACTAAATGGGAAAGAATCTTCTCCCACTCCCATCCTTAGCCTATACTAGCACTCAAGGCATGGGAGATGAATCCATTATCTTATTAATTCATTTTAAACCCCATTTAATGTATTAAATTATCACTTATTTAAGTAACTTACTAAGGATACCCAAGTAGCCACTTCTAGGCTCTGACACCTCCAAAGCAAGCCACTTCCCCTCTAACACCTAGATAACCTATCATAAGCTCATAAGTCTCAAAAACATATCATAGATCATTGTGAATCATAAAAGTCAAGATCTGGTTCAAAAATGTCATAGGAACACACATGTGAGGCCTCACCCCGAGCCTGCCATAGCCATTCAGTTTCTACTTTCGAGATAGACTTATTTGATGATTATGTTTTGATGCTCTATGGATTTATTGATACTTTATGTTATGGTTTTATCACCTTAGAGTTTAGTTGCACATTTAGCTATGTTATTTTGATGAAACTGTGATATCTATTTGGAACCTTTATGTGAGATTAAGTGGATTTTATGAATGATTATGATTTCATGATGATATTTAATTGCAATTGAATTATATATGCAATGATTATGATTAAGTTTAATTTAGTGATGAATTATGTATTTCATGATGATTTGTATTTATGTTATAGATAAATGATTATTGCCATGTGAATTATGAAATGTCAGATGAATTATCTTGATTATTAATGTTATGAATTTACATGTTTTTATTCCTTGGACAACTAATGTTGGAATTTAGTGTGCAGGGAATTAAACCATAGTAAATTCGGGGAACCAAAGCATAGACCAATGTGAAATCAATTTGAGCCAAGGTTGCGTCTAATGAGAGGCAGAAACCTCATTGTATTGTATTTTATTTATGAAAGTAAAGTGCATGAGTGTATTTAATTTATATGTAAATTGTTAATGTAATTTATGTTGTGCATGTCCAAGTGGATATGCCACATGGCTTGTGATGTGTCTTTCTTGTTTGTGTCACTTGACACATGTGTGTGTACTTGTGGCCATGACATGTCCACTTGGGGATTGGATGCCCACCAACCTTGATGGTACTCCTTTAGGATCCCCATGTAAACCTTTGGTTAGGAAGCCTTAGAGTAAGTCAAACCATGTTGAACCTGAATTCAAACTTCAAGTGAATTTTAGAGAGGTTAAATGAGCCCCTAAGGTGTAGTTAGGGTCTTTTTTAGCTACCCCACTTGATGTACCTTAGTTTGGATGTTAAATTTTAGTCAATATTGAGCCCATAACTCATTTATGGTCCTTCAAAATTACCTCTCAAGTGAAGTTTTGAAAATTGAGGGTTGGCAAATGAGGACAAGCCCATTCCTCTTTCCCCATTCTTGGTCTCCATATCATTTATGAGGGGAGACAAGGATGGATGGAAAATCTCCATGAGCCATGCCTATTAATGAGGGTTAGTTGGGGGTTTGGTTGGGGACCTCTTTTAGTAGGAATTTTGGAAGAAGAATTGGGTTGACACCCACTCTCTAGATTTGTAGACTTTGCTAGTTTGGAGAAGGAAGGATTAGAGGAGGTTCTTCATCAACTTTCTTCCATAAGCTTGGACTTTAGGTTGGTGGCAATCATCTTTCTACTTGTTATGTTTTCTTGTGAATGAGCTCTCAAGAATATTTTCATTCTTGCATGGAGAAACTAGTTTTGTGATATTATGTGCTTATAATTTTGTGAATCTTATTATTGTATGTGATTAGTTGTTATGTGCATACTTGAGCTTGTTGTAGTGTATGATTTCTTTGTTATGTAAATGTGAAGTTTTGAGCTCTTGAAGATTTTTTTGTTGTTATGTATTGTTTTTGTTAAGGGAGTTTTTCTCAAGGCCACACTCACCCTTGGGAGGGAAGAGTAGCCTTGGGGGTGAAGGGAATTTTGGGACAACCATGGGTGTAGAGTCTCTCTTTGGTAAGGAGAAGGAAGAAACATGGATGTATGGGCTCCATGTAGCCATTTCTTTTGGGGGTCATAAGGGTTTGTATGGCTTGAAGCCATGGGGGTCATAAGGAATGTCATTGTGTTGAGATTTTGTGGCAAAATGTGTGTTGAGAAAGCCAAGAGTAGGCTTGTCTTTTGTTTCTATGAAATGTTCTTTCTCCCCTTGAGTTTTGGTTCCACCTTCACCCCAATTTATGAGTCATTTGGAGACTCTTTGTTTTAGCCTTGGATGAGAGTTAAATGTGATTTTTGTGATACTGTGAATTCGGTTTGCTTGAATGTAATTTCATGTCTATGTGATGGTTCCCCAAACTCAGGGGTGGCTTCATAGAAGCCTAGGTTGGGAGGTGAGCACTCCATGGCCTATATTTGTTTATTTGCAGGTTTGGAAGCCATTGAAGACTTCATGTTTTGAAGTTGTGTTCTTGGAGATAGTTGAGAATTATATTCAAAAGTTGATATGGATTCCTTTGGTTTAATTATTGATGTTATTGTAAGGGAATCTTAAGGATTTCTTTGAGCTCAATGTTATTTTGTAAAGGAGTCAATACTCCAAGATTTGTGTTGTATCAAAGTGATGTATAATCAAAGACTAGAGTAATGTTTTGTTTCCTTTTGGATAGATTCATTTCCTTATGAAAGTATTGTATAATGTTCAAAGGAAGATTTTAGTGTTCCCATATTATTTTCAATAAGGAATGGGCAATGTATTAGTTCATTTGAAAGAAAATAAAGTTCTTGTTGTAGTAGTTTTTGTGAATATTTTGTGTATTTTTCCAATGATAAACTCTATGTATTCATGTTAATAAATTATAAAGAAGTAAAGTTATGTAGTATCATTATAGTTTCATTTCATAGATTCCATTTGATTAAAATTCTAGTGATAGGAAAGGAATGATTCAAACACATTTTCTCTCTTTCAATGCAATTGTTTTATTATAGTGATAGTATTTGTTGAAAGCAATGGACTAAAAGGAAAATAGATATACAAATGTTAGACAAAGTTTCATTTAGTCACTTTATCAAACAATCCCTCTTTTTATCTCATTAATAATAGACTTGTGAAAACTATTGGAAAAAAAAGAGAGAAAAGAAAGTGATCAAACAAGTGAACAAACTAGAGAAAAGAGGCAAAAAGAGACCTACAAGTCTCTGGAAAATGTATGGGAAAAATTTCCATACATTTTCCTTTGCCACAGTCAATATTTAATTAGTTTCCTCTATTCCATTTGTTGACTAGACATAAAAAAGGGCTAGTCTATCCTATCCTAGAAGCCCAGTCATCATGGGGGACCCACCCGGGCTATCACCCCAAAAAGGTCCCCCACAAAAAAAATAAAAATAAACAATGTGTTGCAAACAAATATTAAATTCAAATAAAAAAATAAAAATAAAATAAAATTTGGTATTCCTTTTGAAAAAAAGGGGACCCATGATTGGTGGGCATAAAAGTTAATAAATGTTTTTTTTTTTTTAAAAAAAAATTTAAAATTTTTTTTTAAAAAAAATAATCATTTTTATTGGGGGGGGCCATGGACCCCACAATCCCTCTCCCTTCGCTTACGCTAGGGGAGCAACGGCCTACTGCAGCAGGTACCGCCTTGCCGAGAGCAGGGTACCGCCCTGCTACGATAGGATGGGTCTGCTTGTGGGGTACCAGGCTATTAGCGTGGCCCCACAGCGGGTTGGTTAGAAAATAAACATGCAAAAAAAAACAAAAGTTTTATTATTTTAAATTCATTTTTTATTTATTATTATTATTATTTAATATTTATATTCATTAATATTAATATTAGTAATTAATATAAATATTATTTAATAATTAATTTATCATTTATTTTATATTATTTTATATTTATATTAATTAATATTAATAATATTAATTAATATAATTATTATTTAATAATTAATTTATTATTTAATAACTTTGTTATTTAATAATTTTATTAATTAAATGATATTAATTAGTATAATTATTATTTAATAATTAATCTATTTTTGTGATTTAATAATTATATTAATTAATAAATACTATTAATTAATATAATTATTACTTAATCAAATATGTTTTATTTAGACTTATTTAAATTAATTAGGGGTTGAAGTATGTTTTTCTTGTATAGATATTATAGTTTAATTTTTAGTGTATTTTTAAAAAAAATGTAATTCAATATTTCGATTATCGGTCTTGTTAGGAACCATTTCTTTATATAATAGTTTGATGTAGTTCTTGACCTAAAATTAATGCCATTAGCAAGGATAAATTCATTTTTTGAGTAGCAACTAGATTGCAATATAATGGTTAGCTAAAGTTTAAATTTTGGTCTTTAGATCTTAAGTTTTTAACCCTTTTATTACATGTATATTCTATTGGGATGAAACTTGAACCTGTAGTCAACCTGGGTATTAGGTGAGACACTCGTTATACTTAGGGGGGAGTGTTGACGATCACCCCTCATCATGCTACCCCTCAACCGAAAGTTGACCAACTCTCTCTCGGGTTTAATTGTTCAAACTTTAGATAACCGAAAACCCTAAACTTAAACTCATTCCATTTTTTAAAAAAAGTTGGTGTGTTTTTGTGTGCAAATTTATGGGCATGACAACTTGGTATCAGAGCCTAGGTTTCAACATTGGAACCTAAACCCATTACGTTTCTTAACTAACTTTAACCCTTTTGAAATCATTAGGATGCCTCCCCTTACACGTTAAGCTCGAAGATGTATTAGAGGATGAAGGGCTAGGCGATCCCCCTTAGGTCGCAAGCAA
This sequence comes from Chamaecyparis obtusa, assembly GCA_027943335.1. Classification (NCBI taxonomy): domain Eukaryota; kingdom Viridiplantae; phylum Streptophyta; class Pinopsida; order Cupressales; family Cupressaceae; genus Chamaecyparis; species Chamaecyparis obtusa. The sequence continues at coordinate 1,290,531 of BSBK01000070.1, read as the reverse complement.
GTTGAACAAAGAGCTAAGATATCGGCAGTTAATCAGCCACCACCACCACCACCACCACCTGATCCTTATCAGGAGGTCTTGTTAGCCTTACAGATACTCATCGGGGTTATATAGGAAAGTTTTCCTCCCATTATTCCTCATTTTAAGCACTAGCTATCTGGGGGATAGAGATCAGAGGCTAGAGAGAGGACTAGGAGCCCTCCACAAGATTGTGAGGAAGGGCAGGGGGCACATGAGGTGGAATCAGTTCACATGCCAGAACCACCACCTGGAGTTGTTTAGAGGGCACCCCGTGATGCTGGGGACCATATTAGAGATCTCCTTCAGTTACAACCACCTTTTTATTATGGTTCTACAAAGGGTACAGATGTCGAGGCATGGCTTTTGAGCTTGGACAAGTGCTTTGGGTTGTGTCAATATGATAGCAATGTCAAGGCTCATTTTGCAGTACTCCTTTTGAGAGGAGGTGCTTCCACATGGTGGAAATAAGAAGAATTTAAGAACAACACTATGGACACCATGACTTGGGAGACCTTCTTAGAAAGCTTTAGAGACAGGTACCTATCAAAGCACTATAGAAAAAGATGTATTGATGAGTTCCACGAGCTCCAGCAGAGAGGACTCATAGTGCTACAGTATGAGACCCAATTCCTTGAGTTGTTACCTTATGTAGACTACATGAAGGATGAAAAGATACAAGTCAACTATTTTGTTAAGGGACTCAATGATTGGATATCAGGATAGGTTCACATGACCTCTCTAGGAACCTTTTGTGAGGTAGTTGAGATGGCTTTGGTTGTAGAAGAGATTCGGGGTAAGTCTAGAGATAATCGTGACAGGTCTCAAAACTATAACTCCACATCACAGTCACAAGGGCACTAGAAGAGTCACTGGAAGAATAACAACGGGTATTCCTTAGGGTCTTTTAATAAGAACCCACAGCAGTAGACCCAACAAAATTAGAAACATAAGCCACCACAGGGACAGTAGGGATCTAAGCCCAAACATTGGCAGGCACAACAACAGAGGAAGGATCACCGACAATAGTATACAAATGCACCCCTAGCATAGACTCAACAGTCCTCTCGGGGTGGTTTCAATGGTTCTAGTAGGACTAGAGGACAACAATTCTCCAGACCAAAGGGAGTTTAGACTCACACTCGTGGTCCTTGCTATGCATGTGGTGCCATGGAGCACTTAGCTTGTGATTGTCCACAGGGTCATATGTCAGGTAGTCAATGGATGGCAGCATTGGAGCCTATAGTGGGAGACTTTGGAAAGTCTCACAGGGTTTTTGCAATAGTTTATAACTGCTAGGCCGAGCACCAAGCCACAATGATCGAGGCTGTAGGTATGATCAGCAGTATTAGTGTTACCATATTATTTAATTCTGGTGCTACTGATTCTTTTATATCTCCATTTGTTGTGGATCATTGTGGGCTTATGGCAGCAAGACAAGAAGTTGGTTGGGAAGTGGAGTTAGCATCAGGGTCTAGAGTGTCATTCAACTCTTTAGTGAAGGATAGCTAGGTGCAGATTGGTGATTTCATCACTACTGTGGATCTTCGTATCACACCTCTTGGTTCTTATGACATAGTGCTTGGCATGGATTGGATTTATGCTCATAGAGCCAAGTTAGATTGTTGATAGAAGAGGATTGAGTGCCTTGATGATCATGGTACACCTATTATGATTTGCGGGATTCAGAGAGGCATCTCTCTTCGTATGATCTCAGCTATGCAGCTTAAGCGGAGCATGTGGAAGGGATGTCAGCTTTTTGCTATTACCATCAGTTATAGAGAGGATGAGGGGGAAAAAAACCATCTCTTGATGATTATCCTATACTTTAGGAGTATGCAGATGTGTTTCCTACTAAGCTTCTAGGCATGCCTCCTCGTAGAGCAGTAGACTTCCATATTGATCTTGTGCCAGGAGCTGCACCAGTTTCGAGGGCATCTTACAGGATGACCACTGATGAGCTTAATGAGCTCAAGATTTAGTTAGAGGAACTTTTAGAGAAGGGTCACATTCATCCTAGTGTTTCACCTTTAGGTGCACCTGTTATCTTTGTTAAGAAGAAGGATGGATCCTTGAGGTTATGTATGGATTACCGATAGCTTAATAAGCTTACCATCAAGAATCGGTATCCACTCCCTAGGATTGATGATTTATTTGATCAGCTTAAGGGTGCTAGAGTGTTTTCCAAGATTTATCTTAAGTCAAGTTACCACTAGTTACAGATTGTTGACAGTGATATCCCTAAGATGCATTCCATACCAGATATGGGCATTATGAGTTCACAGTTGTACCTTTTGGACTCACCAATGCTCCAGTAGTTTTCATGAGCCTTATGAATGAGGTATTTTGCACTTTCCTAGATAATTTTGTAGTAGTGTTCCTTGATGATATATTGATTTATTCATGGGATGAAGAGGAGCATGAAGAGCACTTGAGACAAGTATTGCAGTGTCCTAGAGACAATCAGTTGTATGGCAGTTTGTCAAAATGTGCTTTCTATAGGATAGAGATTCATTACCTTGGGCATGTTATTTCAAGAGATGGAATCTTAGTAGATCCATCTAAGATTAGAGCCATCATGGATTGGCCTACACCTACTTTAGTGACTGAGGTCAAAAGTTTTATGGGTTTGGTAGGTTACTACAGGCATTTTGTAGAGGGTTTTTTTAGAGTGGCTCATCCCATCACTTCTCTTTAGCATAAGGGAAAGAAATTTGAGTGGACCGAGAAGTGCAAGAGGGCCTTTAAGGAACTCAAGAAGGCACTTACCAGCACTCCTATCTTAGCAGTGCCTGATCCTTCAGCGAATTTTGTTGTATGCACAGATGCTTCCTTAGATGGTTTGGGAGCATTTCTTATGCAGAATGGGTGAGCCATTGCATATGAGTCTAGGAAACTTAAGACTCATGAGCTCAATTATCCCACTCATGACCTTGAGTTAGCTACAGTGGTTCATGCCTTAGTGAGATGGCAGCATTTTATTTTGGGTCATTGGTTTGAGCTCCATTCAGATCATTAGAGCTTATAGTACATCTTCTCTCAGCTGAACCTAAATGCACGTCAGCGTAGGTGGATGGAATTCCTATGTGAGTACAATTTCAATGTCCACTACATCAAAGGAAAAGAGAATGTGGTTGCCGATGCTTTGAGTAGGAGACACCATGGGGCCTACTCTATGATAGCAGGTACTAAGTTGAGGGATTGGATATTGCATCATTTGCATGAGGATGTTTGGTATGCAGAGGTTAGTCAGATCATTCGGTCTCAAAGTACTCTTGAGGGTAAGTATTCAAGTTATTCCCTAGATTTCGATGGGCTTTTATGCCATAGAGGATGCATCTATGTCCCATCCTCCGATGACTTGCGAGTTTTCATCATGCTAGAGGCCCATAGAGCCCCTTATGTAGTGCAACCTGGAGTCAAGAAGATGCATGCTGATTTGAGGCAATTATATCATTGGCCAAGGATGAGACAAAACATAGCTGAGATAGTGGCACAATGTCTTGAGTGTCAGGGGTTAAGGCAGAGCATCATCACCCTAGTGGTTTGCTTCAGCCTCATGAGATACCAGAGTGGAAGTGGGATGTTATTTCCATGGACTTCATCATTGGTCTCCTTATGTCGTCTTGATGCCATAATGCCATCATGGTGACAGTTGACAAGATGACAAAAGTAGCCCACTTTTCACCCATTCAGACCACTTTTATAGCCCTAGTAGTAGCTTAGGTTTTCTTGCTGGATATTGTTAGACTTCATGGCATACCCCATAAGATTATTTCAGATCGGGATTCTCTCTTCACATCATCCTTCTAGAGAGGATTACAGATAGCTTTGGGAACTAAGCTCAATTATAGCACTGCCTATCACCTAGAGACCGATGGTTAGACAGAGAGGGTAAATCAAGTGTTGGAGGATATGCTCTGCATGTATGTCATGGATCATTAGACTAGGTGGGAGGAGTAACTTCATTTGGTTGAGTTTTCCTACAATAATGGGCACCACACTTCTCTAGGTATGCCTCCCTATCAGGTATTATATGGTAGACCATGTAGGACACCATTGAGTTGGGACCACATTAAGGATAGAGTTGCTTTAGGTCTTCAGTTAGTGCGAGAGTTGGAGCAGAAGGTGATTTTGATTAGACAGTGTCTGAGGGAGGTACAAGATAGGTAGAAGAAGTATGTAGATGCCAAGAGGGAAGATCATAGCTATCAGGTTCGAGATAGAGTCTTTCTGAGAGTGTGACCTCATAAGAGTCCAATTTGATTTGGAAAGGGCTCTAAGCTTGCACCCAAATTTGTCGATCCTTTTGAGATTCTTGAGTGGATAGGTCATGTCGCCTATCATCTTGTTTTTCCACTGAGCCTGTTACGCATCCATGATGTTTTTCATGTGTCAGTGTTGAGGAAATATATTTTTTGATGAGACCCATATCATAGATTGGGATGCCTTGCAGGTAGATTCAGATGGTCAATTGGCTTTGGAGCCCATCTGCATTTTGGCATGTTGGACACTAGCACTTTGAGGCCGAGAGCTCGACCAAGTTAGGGTCACGTGGGATTGCTATGATGAGGTTACGTCATCACGGGAGGACACAATGCATATGAGAGCACAGTATCCCCATCTTTTTGATGAACTCTAGGAGGAAGTTCATGCCTAGGGGGAGGATGTGAGGCCTCACCCCGAGCCTGTCATAGCCATTCATTTTCTTCTTTCAAGATAGACTTATTTGATGATTATGTTTTGATGCTCTATGGATTTACTGATACTTTATGTTATGGTTTTATTACCTTAGATTTTAGTTGCACATTCAGTTATGTTATTTTGATGAAACTGTGATATCTATTGGGAACCTTTATGTGAGATTAAGTAGATTTTATGAATGATTATGATGTCATGATGATATTTAATTGCAATTGAATTATATATGAAATGATTATGATTAAGTTTAATTTAGTGATGAATTATGTATTTCATGATGAGTTGTATGTACGTTATAGATGAATGATTATTGCCATGTGAATTATGAAATGTCAGATGAATTATCTTGATTATTAATGTTAGGAATTTACATGTTTTTATTCCTTGGACTACTGATGTTGGACTTTAGTGTGCAGGGAATTAGACCATGGTAAATTTGGGGAACCAAAGCATAGACCAATGTGAAATCAGTTCGAGCCAAGGTTGCGTCTAATGAGAGACAAAAACCTCATTGTATTGTATTTTATTTGTGAAAGTAAAGTGCATGAGTGTATTTAATTTATATGTAAATTGTTAATGTAATTTATGTTGTGCATGCCCAAGTGGATATGCCACATGCCTTGCGATGTGTCTTTCTTGTTTGTGTCACTTGACACATATGTGTGTACTTGTGGCCATGACATGTCCACTTGGGGATTGGATGCCCACCAACCTAGGATGGTACCCCTTTAGGATCCCCATGTAAACCTTTGGTTAGGAAGCCTTAGAGTAAGTCAAACCATGTTGAACCTGAATTCAAACTTCAAGTGAATTTTAGAGAGGTTAAATGAGCCCCTAAGGTGTAGTTAGGGTCTTTTTTAGCCACCCCACTTGATGTACCTTGGTTTGGATGTTAAATTTTAGTCAATAATGAGCCCATAACTCATTTATGGTCCTTCAAAAGTACCTCTCAAGTGAAGTTTTGAAAATTGAGGGTTGGCAAATGAGGACAAGCCCATTCCTCTTTCCCCATTCTTGGTCTCCATATCATTTATGAGGGGAGACAAGGATGGATGGAAAATTTTCATGAGCCATGCCTATTAATGAGGGTTAGTTGGGGGATTGGTGGGGGACCTCTTTTAGTAAGAATTTTGGGGGAAGAATTGGGTTGACACCCACTCTCTAGATTTGGAGACTTTTCTAGTTTGGAGAAGGAAGGCTTAGAGGAGGTTTTTCATCAACTTTCTTCCATAAGCTTGGACTCTAGGTTGGTGGCATTCATCTTTCTACTTGTTATGTTTTCTTGTGAATGAGCTCTCAAGAATATTTTAATTCTTGCATGGTGAAACTAGTTTTGTGATATTATGTGCTTATAGTTTTGTGAATCTTGTTATTGTATGTGAGTAGTTATTATGTGAATACTTGAGCTTGTTGTAGTGTATGATTTCTTTGTTATGTAAATGTGAAGTTTTGAGCTCTTGAAGATTTTTTTGTTGTTATGTATTGTTTTTGTTAAGGGAGTTTTTCTCAAGGCCACACTCACCCTTGGGAGGGAAGAGTAGCCTTGGGGGTGAAGGGAATTTTGGGACAACCATAGGTGTAGAGTCTCTCCTTGGTAAGGAGAAGGAAGAAACATGGATGTATGGGCTCCATGTAGCCATTTCTTTTGGGGGTCATAAGGGTTTGTATGGCTTGAAGCCATGGGGGTCATAAGGAATGTCATTGTGTTGAGATTTTGTGGCAAAATGTGTGTTGAGAAAGCCAAGAGTAGGCTTATCTTTTGTTTCTATGAAATGTGTTTTCTCCCCTTGAGTTTTGGTTCCACCTTCACCCTAATTTACGAGTCATTTGGAGACTCTTTGTTTTAGCCTTGGATGGGAGTTAAATGTGATTTTTGTGATATTGTGAATTTGGTTTGCTTGAATGTAATCTCATGTCTATGTGATGGTTCCTCAAGCTCGAGGGTGGCTTCATAGAAGCCTAGGTTGGGAGGTGAGCACTCCATGGCCTATATTTGTTTATTTGCAGGTTTGGAAGCCATTGAAGACTTCATGTTTTGAAGTTGTGTTCTTGGAGATAGTTGAGAATTATATTCAAAAGTTGATATGGATTCCTTTGGTTTAATTATTGATGTTATTGTAAGGGAATCTTAAGGATTCCTTTGAGCTCAATGTTATTTTGTAAAGGAGTCAATACTCCAAGATTTGTGTTGTATCAAAGTGATGTATAATCAAAGACTAGAGTAATGTTTTGTTTCCTTTTGGATAGATTCATTTCCTTGTGAAAATATTGTATAACGTTCAAAGGAAAATTTTAGTGTTCCCATATTATTTTCAATAAGGAATGGGCAATGTATTAGTTCATTTGAAAGAAAACAAAGTTCTTGTTGGAGTAGTTTTTGTGAATATTTTGTGTATTTTTCCAATGATAAACTCTATGTATTCATGTTGATAAATTATAAAGAAGTAAAGTTATGTAGTATCATTATAGTTTCATTTCATAGATTCCATTTGATTAAAATTCTAGTGATAGGAAAGGAATGATTCAAACACATTTTCTCTCTTTCAATGCAGTTGTTTTATTACAGTGATAGTATTTGTTGAAAGCAATGGACTAAAAGGAAAATAGATATACAAATGTTAGACAAAGTTTCATTTAGTCACTTTATCAAACAATCCCTCTTGTTATCTCATTAATAATAGACTTGTGAAAACTATTGAAAAAAAAAAGAGAGAAAAGAAAGTGATCAAACAAGTGAACAAACTAGAGAAAAGAGGCAAAAAGAGACCTACAGGTCTCTGGAAAATGTATGGAAAAAATTTCCATACATTTTCCTTTGCCACAGTCAATATTTAATTAGTTTCCTCTATTCCATTTGTTGACTAGACACAAAAAGGGCTATTCTATCCTATCCTAGAAGCCTAGTCATCATGGGGGACCCACCTGGGCTGTCACCCCAAAAAGGTCCCCCACAATAAATAAATGAATAAACAATGTGTTGCAAACAAATATTAAATTCAAATAAAATATAAATAAAATCTGGTATGCCTTTTGAAAAAAAGGGGACCCACGATTAGTGGGCATAAAAGTTAATAAATGTTATTTTAAAAAAAAAAATTTAATTTTTTTTTAAAAAAAAAATCATTTTTATAGGAGGGGCCCATGGGCCCCACACCCCCTCTCCCTTCACTTACGCTAGGGGAGCGGTGGCCTGCTGCAATAGGTACCACCCTGCCTTAGCAGGATGGCCCATGCCGAGAGCAGGGTACCGCCCTGCTATAGCAGGACGGGCCCGCTTGCGGGGTACCGCGCTGTCAGTGCGGGCCCCACGATGGGTTGGTTAGAAAATAAACATGCAAAAAAAAACAAAAGTTTTATTATTTTAAATTCCTTTTTTTATTTATTATTATTATTTAATATTTATATTAATTAATATTAATATTAGTAATTAATATAAATATTATTTAATAATTACTTTATTATTTAATAACTTTGTTATTTAATAATTTTATTAATTAAATGATATTAATTAGTATAATTATTATTTAATAATTAATCTATTTTTTTGATTTAGTAATTATATTAATATAATTATTAATATTTGATAATTAGTTAATTTGTTTGGAAATTTAATAATTATATTAATTAATAAATACTATTAATTAATATAATTATTACTTAATCAAATATGTTTTATTTAGATTTATTTAAATTAATTAGGGGTTGAAGTATGTTTTTCTTGTATAGATATTATAGTTTAATTTTTAGTGTATTTAAAATATAAAATGTAATTCAATATTTTGATTATCGGTCTTGTTAGTAACCATTACCTTATATAATAGTTTGATGTAGTTCTTGACCTAAAATTAATGCAATTAGCAAGGATAAATTCATTTTTTGAGTAGCGACTAGATTGCAATATAATGGTTAGCTAAAGTTTAAATTTTGGACTTTAGATCTTAAGTTTTTAACCCTTTTATTACATGTATATTCTATTGGGATGAAACTTGAACCTGTAGTGAACCCGGGTATTAGGTGAGACACTCGTTATAATTAGGGGGGAGTGTTGACAATGATCCCTCGTCATGCTACCCTTCAACCAAAAGTTGACCAACTCTCTCTCGGGTTTAACTGTTCAAACTTTAGATAACCGAAAACCCTAAACTTAAACTCATTCCTTTTATAAAAAAAAAGTTGGTGCATTTTTGTGTGCAAATTTATCGGCATGACAACACATAACCAACTTCCATCACATATACATCATAACATAATCAAGAGCTTCCATAAGGTTGGGTTATAGAAAAATCAAATGCCATACAAGTATGCAAGACAAACAAACATAACACTATTTCCTACCTTGTCTTTGGTAACAATTCTAAAAAGGATGACGTAAGAATATTCCCTCTTAACCCACAATCAGAAAAAGAAAACATTCACAAGAATTTATTAATAATAAATTAATTTATTAACATCATTACAGAAATTAATTTATTAAAATAATCACTAACACAACTATAATTACATCTCCAAAATAAATTTTATTAATAAGAAAATCAATTTATATTGTTATTTAAAATAAATTGATTCTCGAATTAATAATTACTAAAATAATATAATTTTATAATAAAAATTCTCAATTTAAAACTTTGATCCTAAAATAACAAAAAATATTATTCTTTTTTTTTTTTAAATTTAAAACACACGTTTCATAAAATAACAGTTATTATTTTAAATATTTTATAAATTATAATATACATATATATTATATTTAAATATAATATATATATATATATTAAAAATAATAATAATAAAATAAAATAAAACAAAATAAATAAAGTCCTTTGGGGGGGACGTACCCATGCCCCCTATCACATCGTGTGGCCCTAAGGGTTGTCGTGCGATGGTATAGCTTGTCACTGAAAGCATATGAAGCTATCGTTGGAGTTGGGGGGTAAAGCCCTCCCACCCCTAACATATAATTCTTTTTTGAAAGAATTCTTTAAACAAAAATTATACAAAAAATCCCACATGAAAAATTATAGGAATAATTACTAGGGTTTCAGCAATTGATAAAGATAACCATATGTCATTTTTTTAATACAAAAATGGAAGGCCAATATTGAAACCCTTAAATACGAATAGTAGAATTTACAAATGAATTGAAGAACAAAATAAACACAAAAATACATCTATTATCAAACCCTTACACATAGAAGACACAATGCAAACAATCTTTTCGAAAATAAATAATACATAGGATTCAAACCCTACCAAGTAATAACACCGATCGATCTGGAACAATAGAAATTTGAGCAATTCCAAAATACTCCAATTTTTCAACAAAATTCTTTTACTCCCAAAAACCAGATCAATTTGTAGTGCCTCCCTCATTTTCCTCTTAGCATGAACATCCTAATGGTGTGGTTTCGACTTTCACACCTGATGGGTATGATCATGTTCATCCCATGTGAGGGTGAATCCGTTAGGAGGATTGTTTTTGGAGCATATTTTCAATGCCCTGCGTGAACTTGGAGACGTAGGGTGTGGTCTTGGATCGTGTTCTAGTGACCCTTAGAGATAGGGATGAGTCGGTCCTGAGAATGTAGTGATTTTTATCTGCATAATGTTTTATGGTGACATCATGAGATGCACCTTGTTCAACTTTGTCTTGTGTTAATCAGGAGGTTATCTTTGGGGTCGTGACAGGTGTACTGAGGGACCCTACCCTGGTCTTGTTATTGTATTTATTCTTTTGCATTATGGACTCAGTAATTAGATAAGCTATGTTGATGCATTATAGATTTGTATTCTGATGGATAAAGGCTTGACCATTATTTTGTGATGTACTCTTTTTCATGTTTATTATGTACTCATGTCAATAATTCTAGGATGCTCTATGTTTGTAATAAGATTAATTGAATTCAACTGATTTTTAGGATAGTGCAATTGAGTGCATGTTTTGTGGGAATTGAATTGGAACAAGGAAATTTAAAGAATAATAAGGTGAGATATGTATTCTAATGAAGTTAAATATTGTTTTCCTTGTGTATGTAATTTCTAGAGGGAATGCAGTAGGAAAGGTGTGTTGAGTCATGAATTGAGTAGGTAGAATGTGCCCTTTATGAATATTTGAAATGTTACTATTGGATGTGAATGTCCACTTAAATAACAATTTGAATTTATATTACGTTGAGATGTGAATTAATAAATAAATGATTTTAGTCTTAATGTTATGAAAAAACTTCTAGGTATTATGCTTTGGTTATTAATTCAAGAAATGTAATTCGAAATGATTATGAAATCAATTGAAATGTTAATATTATCTTGATTATGAAAGGGTATTTGATATGCTTGTGAATATTGTATTCTTAGAGATTTTGTGGTGAAGGAAATTAACAATGGATAAGTCAAATTATAGAATGTTGTGAAAATTACAAGTTGATTATATGGTGTATTTTATGTGATCATTAATGTTGTGTTTGTATATATATGTTTATGGTCTTTCATGAGCTATTGATATTTTGATCTAGTGTGCATAAAATTGACCATAGAATTAAAATGAGGGAAAATTAAAGATGGATGCATGAGGGGCCACCTTGGACCATCTTTAATTTTCATGATAATATTGACCCATTGTGTAAAACCATGGGAAGGAAATTTTATGTCAAAAATGTATTTGTTGTACCCCATCCATCTTTGTTTCCTCAAGCTTGGGGGTGGCTATGTAATGGCCTAAGTTGGGAGGCGAGTCTTCATAGTCAAATGATTTTTTTTTGTAGATTTCTAATTGAAGAAGTTGTTGGTTTTGTTGAAGGAAAAAAGATTTTGTCATCTATTACTTGTAGATTTTTATGTTGTAAAAAGGGCTAAAAAGTCATGTGTAAAAGAGTAGTGTAAAAAGACCATGTAAATGCCTAAATGCATGATGAATGCTTGTAAAAGTTTGTATTTGTATGTGTAATGTTTCTCTATAAATTTTTATGTATTTCTAAATAGAGTGTAAAAAAGATGATTTCTTATGCTTTGAATGCAAAAAAAAATAGTTTGCTGATTTGGTTTTCCATTTGAAAAAAAATTAGATTTTCTTTATGTTTATAATCTCCTCCTTAAGTAGAAAAAATTAACTTCAAGTATTTATTTGAAAGAGAAAAGTTAATGTAGATTTACTTCGTAATTACCTATGTAAGAATATATTTCATTTTGATATCATGTTAGTTTAAAAAAAATCTTGTATATACACCTATATATGTACTTGTATATATACATAGATGTATATACCCTATTGAAATACATTGTTATGTTGATGTTTAAAAAAATAGACTTAGTTATTCTCTATCTTTCTTCTTGTTGATTTTAGAAGAGTATATATACATAAATATATATGTATGTATATACACACCATTGGTGTGTATATACACACATGTATATTTATGTGTATACAAAACTTGAAAATCTCCATCTTCTTCTTGCTCTTTGCCAAACCTGTAATAACCAAATGAGAGATTAGGATTTTGGTAGATGTTTTATTCTTAGTCTAACCCTAATTTCGAATTAGGGTTAGGGATGACTTTTTGGAGTCATTTTTAAAATTTTAATTTTTAGTTAAGTTATCATTAAATTCTATCTAAATTTTAATCTCTATTTTATTATAATTTAATCATTGTTGACTTTTCACAATCACTTTATTTTGAATTATGTTTTAATATTATTTTATTAATCATTGAGATTTTAAAAAGATTCTTTTTTATTATTTAGTAGGATTCTGTTTGGATTTAAATCACTGATTTATTTTTTATTTTTATTTTTATTGAGATTCTGAAAGATATTATTTATTTATTTAATGAAATTCTATTTGGATTTTAATCCCTGTCTTATTTTAATTTAATGACTGTTGACTTTTGATAGTTACTTTAATTTGAATTCTGATTTATTTATTATTTTTATTTTCATTGGGATTCTGAAAGAGATTCTTTATTTATTTACTAGGATTTGTTTGGATTTTAATCCCTATCTTATTTTAATTTAATGACTATTGACTTTTGACAGTCATTTTAATTTTAATTTTGATTTATTTATTATTTTTATATTCCTTGAAATTTTAAGCAGATTTTGTCTTTTGTTTTAGTAAGATTTTAATATTCAGTTATTGGTTGCCTTTCTAACTTTACTTAATTGAAAATGTGGACATCATTATTTGCTAAATTTTACTTATTATTTTAATATTATTATTAGGTTTCATTATTTACAATTGTAAAGCTAATAATAAAGTCTTATTGCATATTATTTATTAATTTTAAAATGTTGGTGATGAAAATTAAATATTTTATTTAATAGTATTGTATTATTAATTAAATGGACCCCTATGAGTTTAATATCATTTTGGGATTTGTTTCTTTTAAAATTTTGAGGCAATTTATATTTGATCATTATTTTACCTTTATTATAATGTTGGTGATTAAATTTATTATTTATTTATTGTAATATTTTAATATTATGGAATTTCTAAGAAAAATTATTTAATGTCCTAGGATGGGACTTAGGTAAATATTTTCCCTTATCATTAATGATAAATTTAATATTAAAGCTTTATTATAGTTATTTTAATCCTTTAAATGTTTAATTTAAATTAATTAATTAACTTTGATAACATTATGTTTTGGGATTAAAATATAGTATTTTAAATTAATTATTATTAACATTATAACTTTAAAATGGGTAATAACTTTGTAATCCTAAGTTTCATATAGGAATGTTTTTATGATCCTATTTCATCAGTTTAATGTTTTCTTGAGATTTGATATTTTCAGATTTAAAATTTAATATTTATTTCTAATTGAACATTATTATTATTTTTAATATAACATTGGTGGTAAAATTTAATATTTAATTTATTTATATTATTTTAATAATTAATGGGTTATTTGGGGGAGATTATTTAATGTGCAAAATGAGACTCAGATAAATATTTCTCCCTTAGCATTAATGTTAAATTTTATATTAATGTTTTATATGGCTATTTTATTGCCCTTAAATTATATAATTGAGATTAATTAATAAACTTTGGTAGCTTTATGTCTTAAGTAAAAATATAATATTTTGTAATAAAATATTTGAACATTATTATTTTAATGGGAATAATTTTATAACCCTAGTTTTTGCATAAGGTTATTATCTTGGTCTTATTTTATCATTTTATTTGTTGATGTTATTTTTGTGTTTTCTAACCTAGTTAGTAATCTGGTTCACGATAGGAACCATTAGGGTTACTAATGTGATTGATTTAATCTTTTATTTAATTTAACCCTTTTGGGTGTGTTGACCCTACCTTTGACTTTTTACTATTATCTAAGTTTTAATTTTCACTTTTGCTTATATCTTTTGTTATCTCTTGTTAGAATCTTGTTAGGGTTTTGAGTAAACTAATGCACTTAACAAACAAGGGATGTTGGAAAGCTAACACATGTCATGATAGCTCTTGAGATTAAACTTGTGTTGGGTTATGCATTCATACTTGTTAAAGTGTTCCTTAGTGCGTTACCTTGTTGTCTTTTGTGTATTAAAAAAAATTGTTGCGTGTGTTTTGCCCTATTTTTTTTGGGCATGACACAATTCCTGAAACCTGTGTGTGTGAGTATAATGAACAAGAGAATTCTATTAATAATATCATATTTCTATTTTTTTGTTGTTTCTTCTTTTATTTTTTTTATTTTTTTTGTTAGGTCGTTCGGAGTATTTTATCTATTTTTTATATTCTCGTTCTTATATTATTTATACACACACACACACAAAGAGATATATACACACACACACACACACACACACACACACACACATATATATATCTACACATATACACACACACACATATATATGTACACACACACACACACACACACACATATATATATATATATATATATATATATATATATATATGTATGTATGTATGTATGTATGTATGTATATATGTATATGTATATATGTATATATGTATATATATAGATATATATATACATATATGTATATGTATATATATATACATACATATATAGATATATATACATATATAGATATATATACATATATGTATATATATATACATATATGTATATATATACATCTATGTATGTATATATATATATATGTATGTATATATATATACATATATGTATGTATATTGTGTGTGAGTGATTTACACCTTCATGAAATTACAAGATTAACTAAGAACAACAAGAATTAGAGCAAAATAATCTAACAAATGCACAATTAATCTATCAACATCTCATGGATCTCTAAAATAAAGTGGTAAATGAGGCTCTCAGCTATGATCCTCACTAGTGACACTCTAAAGATGAGAATTAAGCTATATGATATGCAAATTTAGATCTAATTATCAAATTCTAGCTCTATTTGATAAGAAAATCTCTAAAATGATCAACAATTAAGCTAATATCAATGAAAATGCTAAGTGAGTGGTGTGGATGCAAATTGCAAGAGCTTTGCTACAATTCAAAGATATGGAGTGGATTATTAATGCCTCAAAATGCCTTCTATTTATAGGATTTTCCCAAGGGTAGGGGGTAGAGTGAGATAACCATGGTTATGCTTGGGTAAGGTCAATTGGCTTTGCTTTGTCCCTAAATTGGGGGACAAACATTTAAATGGTTTCAAAAGGCTGGACCATTTCAACAAAAGTGAGTGATTTGTGTCCATTTTGTCTCCTTTTTTGCTTTGTTGAGGGAAATTCATATTTATTAATTAATTAAAGTAATTAAATTTAGCCATGAAGGGTAAGAGGTTCATTTTGATTTTTCATTTCAACAACTATGTCATTAATTGAATTTAATCAATTTCATAGTGTTTTTCCCCTTTTCAAGCTTTATTTAATCATTTAATCATTTAATTGAATTTTCCTTTGATTTGAATTGCCTTTGTTCCATTTATCGATTTTTAGTGCTATTTTGATGATTTGATTACACCTTTGATTGAATTAAGCCTTTGCCAATTTTCCATGTCTACAAATGCCCCTCTTTGAGTCGATGTGCGAAGAACACCGATTCAAAGATTCCCTTAGTCTGATGATCTGATTCAGGTCTTGGTTCTGATATGCCTCTGATCGTTTTGATTGATGTACTTCCTGATGATGATGATGTGCCTCTGATGATGGTGCTGATATGATTCTGATGCCTCTGATATGATATTGATCTGATATGGGTCCTGATTTGATGATAGGTCCTGGGTTTATTGATAAAGGTCCTGGATTGATTGATAAAGGTCCTGGGTTGATTGATAAAGGTCCTGGGTTGATTGATTGCTGATATGTTGATAGGTTTGATATGATGACAGATTTGATATGAAACTGATATGCAATTGATTTGCCTCCTGATATGATACTTGATATGATATGATATGATACTGATATGATAACTTGATGTGATATGATATGCCCCACTGATAAATGTTTTTGATGTGGTGCCCATTTGATACTCTGATGCCCCCTCAGAAATAAAACATATTAATTCCTTGATTTGAACGATTTTGAGTAGTTGGAATATGTTTTGATTTCTGAAAAATATTGATGATATGCCATGACTCACAATTTGCATATCCAAGATAGATAGGTCTGTTGTAGTTAAGCAAAACAAGTGATTATAACAAGATAATGGTACCAATGAATGTGATTTGTCAATCTCATAGGATAGTTCTGATAGGATAAATCAATCAGTGTGAAAACCGATATGATTTGATACTGCTTGCTTCGTTCTCAGGACACAGAGACATGAACAATGGTACTGGGTGTGATTGCTTGATACTTTGATATGATTGATTGACGTAAGATGATTCACTGATATAAAATACTGATATGATTCCCTTGATTTGTGAAATAGGCACATTTTCGTAAATGATATATATATACGGACCTTAGCTTCTTGGATATTTGGACTTAAGTCATGAGTTTGACCTAGCTAGAGTACATGTTATTGAGATGATTGATTATGGAGCTCTTTCAGTTTGTTGATATTATATCATGTTATTTTAGTTATTGATCAGGACTTGGATGTATCACTTTGATGACATTGTATCTTTGATTAGACAAAGTTCATGGATCTTTGATATTATGGACATTTATGATTTATGGACTTTCCTTGATTCTTGATTGAATGACCCATTTTATGATTGATCAAGATTTCAATTGAATGACCCCCCTTTTCCCTCGAAAAAATACTACAAACAAAGGCACATGCAATTAATCGAACATGATAATGCAATTAACCTTCCATGATAATGCAATGCAATGCAGCTAAGTGTCACTAGCTTTTAGCAAATAAATGCCTTGAGGATAAATTTTCATCATTGAGCACTTTGGGACCGGAAAGCAAGTACAATCACCACTGCCCACTGACATGATGATATGAATACCACTTTTTATCGCATTTGGTAACCTCCTTTTTGAACTAGTACAACCCACACTAGTCGAATAAACCAACTATGAGAGTATGAATACCAGTTTCAACGAATTCAATGTTGCATAAACAAGCAAAGGTCAACCTTCCACCCTATATGAAAGTCCTCGATGGTTCTTTGATGACCATGTCGTTAGACGAATTCACATAAGTTGTTGGATATCCCTCAAGATAGTCACTCAAAGACAAGAAAAATATCATGTCTCCATCATCGCCAATCTAGTCGAAACATCATCGATTAGCTAAAAAGATGTGATAAAAATCAATGTAAGTAAAGATCATCAAAAGAAAGCTTCAAGTGTTTTGCATTGTTTCATGATTTTCAAAAAGTATTTCCAAGTATTCTGATCTTTTTAAAGTGTTTTGTCAATTTTTAATCCCGAATAATAAAGTCAATGAAGGCTCATGGATCAAGTTGTGGTAATTGAATTCTTGGTTAGTGAACAATGATATCCATCAAAGGTTCACGAAAATCTTCTTCTCTCTTCTAAAACTCTGATAATTCCCTCTCTGATGTGACTAAATATTGTACTATTGAATCCTTTTGAAGTTAATGCCTTGCTTCATGTGAATTCATGCTTGTTTGCTGAAATCCGCTGATTAAGATCAAATGCCCCAGTTGGATAGAAAAAAATTTGGACTTGGGCACACTTTCAAGATTTTACCGAAGCTCAGTTTATGCAAGATGCAACTCAAAAGCACTTCATGCTGTCCTTTTTACCCGCTCTCAAACAAGATCACATTGGTTTGCCCCCAATGTCTTAGCAAGATATAGGACACGAAGGATGGATTTGCAAGCTGATGGATTAGAGATGGAAAGGCTATGATGAAAGAAGTATGCGAATGTGACCCATAGGACTATCTCCTCAAGAGTACCCAAGCTAAGGAAAAAAATGATATAGCAATGTGAAGCATGTTTTTGGATAAGCCATGAAAGTCAATTGTGCAGGGCTAGATAGTGTATAGGATAACAATTTGCTGCCATGAAAAGGAGTGATCCAAAAGAGTGGACATGTCAAGAAGTTCTTGATAACAATTTTTTTTTTTAAAGTTCATCTTCTTGATCAAGACCAAGGGTCAATTTGGGTAAGATGTGGATAAGATAACACAATCAAGATAAAGGAGTGATGGAGGCTATGACAGGATGTTTTGGGATTATGAAAAGACTATCAAGGAATGATGAAGGTGAATTTGGGATAAGCAAGATCATGATAGGGTAACATGGATGCAACAAGTACATAAGCTGATGGAAAGGATAACGAATGTTAAGATACTCAATGCTCATGGATGTGTTCAACCTTGTCAAGATGAAGGTGATAGAGGAAATATGGATGAAAGTGAGGTAAATGATAGGAAGATGGAAGATGGCATGGATGAAACTTACCCCCAAGTGTAGAGTGCAAGAAGGAAGAATTACGCATGATGCCTGTTTGCCAGGTTTTCATCATGGTACTTGTCTAAGGCACCACAAGAAGTGGTTTTCACCCTAGATTTATTTCTTTTTATTTTTGCTACCAAGGTGCCTATTGCTAGGTTTTCACCAAGGCACTTTTTCTCTTTTTTCATTTTTTTTTTTTTTTCTTTGTTTTTTTTTTTTTTGTATTTTTCAATATTTTCCCAACATTAGAATCTTTGGACAATGCTCCTCTGAAAGATATGCTATAATAAACCATGGGTATGACTAGGATGCTCAAAGATATTGATAAGAGGGATGGAAGTACAAAAAGTATGCATTGGAAAATGAATGTGAGGATAAGAAGAAGGTATGTTGAAGATGGAAATGTTGGCAAGATCAACTTTGACACACACTTTGAAGAGTGGTGGAATGATGGAGGAACAATAGATGATGGAGGTAAGGATCTTTTTGAGGTAGTGGATTTTGGGATGTAAGAAGATGAAGGATGTTTGGCAGGAGATGGAATGGAAGCCTTTGGAAGCTTGAATGTTAATTTTGATTCTTCTTTTGTGTGCAAGTCTTTCAACAATGACTTGGGAATCCACATATTCTTTGATTTTTCTTCCTTTTGGAATGCTTTTGAATGCATTTCTTCAATGAGGGATTTAGGAACCCACATTTTATTTTTTTCTTTTTGCTTGATGGACCTTTGCGGTCTTTTGGATATTTCATTTTTCTTTTCATTCACATGTCGATTATATGGGACATTGTGATTTTTATGCACATATGGATTCTTGGATTTATGTTTTTTATGTTGCACATCAACATTGCTTCCAAAAGACTTAGGAATTGTGGATGAATAGGAATAATATGGATGGTTCATATGGATTGGTGTTTGGACATTCTTCAAGTATGTGTGTCTTTGTTGATCTTGATACATGGTAGGGTAAGTGAATGGATAGCTAGGGATGATAGGAATAGTTGATGGGGGAATATATGGACCTAGTATGGATGGAAGGGATGAAGACTTTTGTTTTGGGACATAGGCACCCAAAATGGATTTGGAGGATAGTGGAAGTATGTGGTTGTATTTGAATGGAGGGATATAAGGTGTGAAAGGGATATCAATATCTTTGGAAGGAGCTCCATCATCAACGTTCTCATCTTTAAGATTTATCTTTATACTAATAGGCTCATGAGTAGCTTTGATAGGAACACATTTGATAGGATCAACTGAAGCTTGAAGGGATTTATTATCTTGCAAGGGATTTGGAAGAATGATGTTTTCTTGAGGTGAACATGGAGGAATATCGCAAGGAAATGATGGGATGCTTTTATCTTGACAAGGATCTTTGAATTGTGTAGAGATGGTATTTTGCTCTTGATTTTCAATATGCTCATTGGAAGTTATGGAAGGGATATCTTGATCTTGCTTGGGAAGTGGAGAAGATGTGGAACTTGGAAGGGTACTTTGTTCTTGGAACGGAAGGATATCATCTTGAAAGACATGAAAGGATGCAAGGGGATCATCACAAGGTTCAAGGGATATGGGACCTTCATCAAATATGGGAGGGGTTTGTATATAATCTTGATCTTGATCTTTATCAATATTTGTTTCTTTTCTCTTTGGATTATCTTCTTGACATGAAGCCACTTCTAAGGATAAGGTAGATGTTTGGATATGTGTGGGGGATGTTTGGAAGAATGGTGTAGGATCCTCTTGAATAGGTATAATAGGCATTGAGGCACATGAAGCTTTGGGTTCTAAGATCTTTGAAGCATGGAAACAATATGCAGCAAGATGTGAGTTAGCTTGGGTTTCTTTTAGAGGTAGCCCTTGAGGGTAGACATAGTCAATGGGAAAAGTATCATCATTAGGCTCATTCTTTGATGGAGGAATTTTGGATAATTGTGGAGCTTTGGGAGATGAAGAAAAGATGAAAGGAATGCTAGCTATGGGAGGGTCTTTGCTAGATAGAGGTTCGGGAGATGGATGAAGGATGAAAGGTGTACAAGTCATCCAGGGAGAAACCTTGTTAGGAGATGGACAAAGGATGAATGGATTACTCTTGCTATATGGAGGTTTTTGAATTAGATCTTGCTTGAGAGTGGTATTTTTCACTCCATATTCTTTATTATCTTGATCACAAATAGGTTGATTATGCAATTTCCTTTGATCTGAGATAACTTTATTTCTCTGAAATGCTTCTTTTTGTGAGGAGGATGAAGATACGGATGACCCATCATCATAGAGGAAAGGACAAATTGATCTTAATGATGGCTCTTTAGATAAAGTATCTTTTTTCTTTTCTTCATCCTTTCTTAAAGTTGATGTGTCATAATTATGTGGAAGCTTAGCTCCTGCTTGAACTAACTCCATGAAATATGCTTCTTTATCCTTCTCCAAGACTAATTTCATTATTTCCATAAACCTAGGATCTTGAATTGCTTCTACAACTTCTTCTTCAAACACCTCATCATTTTGATTCCAATGGACATTCTGATATGAGGACAATGAAGATATGGATGGCCAATCATTATAAAGAAAAGGACACATTGATCTTAATGATCGCCTTTTAAATAAAGTATCTTTTTGTTTTTCCTCATCCTTTCTTAAAGTTGACATGTTATAATTGTGTGGAAGCTTAGCTCCTGATTGAGCTAAAGTCAGGAAATATGCTTCTTTATCCCAGTTCAAAATTCGTTCCATTATTTCTATAAACATGGGATCTTGGGATGCTCTCACAACATCATCTTTAGACACCTCATCACTTTGAAAAGAATAGCTTGATATTAATAATGGCATTTTATATGATGTATCTCTTTGGTTTTCCTCATTCTTTCTCAAGGTTGATGTGTCATAATTATAAGGAAGTTTAGCTCCTGCTTGAGCTAAAGCTAGAAAATATGTGTCTTTATCCCACTTCAAAAGTAATACCATTATTTCCAGAAACACGGGACTTTGGGATGCTTCAACAACGTCATCTTTAGAAACCTCATCGCTTTGATTCCTATGGAGATCTTGATCTTGACTTCGATAATTATGCTCCATAACAGGATTGATTTGTTTCTCAAATAAACTTCCTTCGTGAATTTCAATCCGGTTGGGTTGGTTTGGAATGGGTAAATGGTATTGATCAATTTTTTAAGATTTAAAAATTTTAATTGTATTTTGATCAAGTACTTTGGAACTTCTTGTTTGAAAAGTTGAAGACAATCTCAACACACACATCAATAGTTCACCATGTCCCTAGATCATTCTAATGTGTATATTCTCAAATGTTTCCACGGGTTTGATCACAAGAAAGACTTCCAAGCAAGCTACCTAGCACAAATTTGGCTTTTAAATGGCTCTATTAGGTAGTTTTTGCTATTTTACCATTTTGTAGTAAGTTTTCAATTCAAAAGAGATCTTAGCCTTTCATCCCCCAAGTATGTTAAGGGGCTTCCCACACGCACCGAAGCACGATTTTGCGCAATCCGTTAGGACTACTAGAGGAAGTTCGAAAGAACTAAAATCCTTTTGTCGTGTACCCCATTAAGGATACCTGCATTTCATTTTATAGTGGGTCAGATTCTCGCGGCAAAAGCAAGTGTATCCCACTTTGGGCTGTCCCTCTCATCGGCCCTTCTAAGGCAATCTCGGGAGGCGAGCCCACTAAGTTTTAAACATGTTCATTTGAAAGCATGAAAAGTGGATTTGGTAGAGCAAGTTTGGGAATTTGATTCACTCAAAGAGTGAAGAGCATATCCCTATTGCTTTTCCCTTATCCCAAACACTCACAATCAATTTGGTTCTTTTTCAACCCCGTGACAAAGGGGTTCTTAGAATTGAAGTGTTTATTTTTTCCTTTTATGATTAAACTATGTTTTGAACTTTGAAAATGCCACAATTTAAGGGAAGTGCAAGCTTGATGAGAAAAATACCTCAAACGATGCTAGCAAAGGCTAGGTGCATTTTTAAGTAGTAGATTTTTCATTTTCTCTCCAAATCCTTCTCTTACCTTAGCAAAACGTTCCCTCCACCAACAAGTTAGTCAGCACAATACAAACAAAGTGAGGGGAAACCAAAATCAAAGCTAAAAAATGATATGATTGATTATGCTTTTGATTCCTTTTTACCAAAATACTTGAAAAATTCTTACAAATTTAAGGACTAAATTCTCAATTTAATGAGACATATTTTCGTTTGTAAGCATCTACAACAGCAATGTATTTAGCATATAATTCTACTTCTTTCTCTAAATCATTGTTGAGAACAAAGGTAGAATGTACCCAGTTTTCTTTCCTTATCCTTTTAGAGATCAATTTCTCCTCTAAATTGTGCCTTCTCTCTAGTTTTTGCACTTTCTTATGACAGACCATGCTCCTGAGACAAAAAAAAATGACAGTAAAGTTAGCATACAGTCCTTATTTTGACAAAATAGAGAAAATACAGTCAGGCGACATCATCCAGACTGCAGGCGAGATTAAATTTAACAAAGACGTGACTACTTTAACCGAGAGCGTCACCAAAAGGGGCTCAAGTGAGATTAAAATAGACAAGTGCGATATCAAATTTTTCAAACGCGTGAAATCTTTAATACATGCGACAACAGCAATTACTCTGATATAATATAAATGCTAAACCAGGCGACATTTTCCATGCTAAAGGTGAGATCTAATTTGATAAAGATGTAATTACTTTAACCGCGAGCGTCACCAAAAGGGGCTCAAGCGAGATTAAACTAATTAAGTGCGATATCAAATTAAACAAACGCGTGAACTCTTTATTTCAGGCGACAAATTAACTGAGAGAAGCGACATTTAATTAATTGAAAATGACATTTAAAATACTCAAAGCGACAAAATAAATGCGAAAGGCAGGAAAATCCCTTTGCACTAGGCGGAAAATCATTCCTCGACCGTGGCTTTTAATTCTTTCCAGGCGACATCTAAATAACCAAAGACATCAGCTGCTTGTCCGTGAAGCGAGAATTTAATTTCCGCAGGCATGATTTCTTTCTTCAGAAGCGTGATTTTGCAGGCTGAAAAACGTGATCGTTCAGACTCCAGGCGACATTTTAATTTCCGCGAGTGACATCTCTTTGCTTTAGGCGTGATTTCTTTACCGGCAGGCGTGATTTCTTTCCTGTGACCTGCAAACAGTGAGCAAAATCATGCAATTCTAGCCTAAATTTTGTAAATAACATGGAAATTATGATAAATTTGAGGCCTAGGGCCCCACGGTGGGCGCCATTTGTGTGTGAGTGATTTACACCTTCATGAAATTACAAGATTAACTAAGAACAACAAGAATTAGAGCAAAATAATCTAACAAATGCACAATTAATCTATCAACATCTCATGGATCTCTAAAATAAAGTGGTAAATGAGGCTCTCAGCTATGATCCTCACTAGTGACACTCTAAAGATGAGAATTAAGCTATATGATATGCAAATTTAGATCTAATTATCAAATTCTAGCTCTATTTGATAAGAAAATCTCTAAAATGATCAACAATTAAGCTAATATCAATGAAAATGCTAAGTGAGTGGTGTGGATGCAAATTGCAAGAGCTTTGCTGCAATTCAAAGATATGGAGTGGATTATTAATGCCTCAAAATGCCTTCTATTTATAAGATTTTCCCAAGGGTAGGGGGTAGAGTGAGATAACCATGGTTATGCTTGGGTAAGGTCAATTGGCTTTGCTTTGTCCCTAAATTGGGGGACAAACATTTAAATGGTTTCAAAAGGCTGGACCATTTCAACAAAAGTGAGTGACTTGTGTCCATTTTGTCTCCTTTTTTGCTTTGTTGAGGGAAATTCATATTTATTAATTAATTAAAGTAATTAAATTTAGCCATGAAGGGTAAGAGGTTCATTTTGATTTTTCATTTCAACAACTATGTCATTAATTGAATTTAATCAATTTCGTAGTGTTTTTCCCCTTTTCAAGCTTTATTTAATCATTTAATCATTTAATTGAATTTTCCTTTGATTTGAATTGTCTTTGTTCCATTTATCGATTTTTAGTGCTATTTTGATGATTTGATTACACCTTTTGATTGAATTAAGCCTTTGCCAATTTTCCATGTCTACAAATATATATATATATATATATATATGTATGTATATATATATATAGATACATATGTCTATCTATATATATATATATATATATAGATACATACGTCTATCTATATATATATAGATACACACACACACACACACACACACACACACACACACACACACACATATATATATATATATGTATGTATATATCTATTTACATATGTATATATATATATATATACATATATACATATAGATATGTATATATATATATGTATATATATATATATATGTATACATATATATACTATATATATATATATATATATGTATATATATATATAGATATATATATATACATATATGTATCTATAGATATACATATATGTATCTATATATATACATATATGTATAGTATATAGATGCATATATGTGTATATATATATATATATACATATATGTATATATATAGATATATATATATATATACATATATGTATATATATAGATATATATATATATATATATATATATATGTATATGTATATACATATATCTATACACACACACACACAACATATATGTGTGTGTGTGTGTGTGTAGATATATGTGTATATATATATATACATATATGTATATATATATATATACATATATGTATATATACATATCTAGGTATATAGATTTTTTTATTTTTCTTTTTAGTATTTTTATATATAGATCTATAGGTCTAGATTTAACACCTCTCATTTATATAGAGGTCCTTTCTCTCTAATTTCTGTCTTTAAATATAAACTTATTTGTCTATACTTTACTATACTAATTCATACACACACACACACACACACATATATACATGTGTGTGTGTGTGTGTGCCCAAACACGTATAGACCAATGTGGCTATACAAATACAAAATATGCATTCATATTTCATATTTTATAGTCACATTAACCTTCACATATTTGGACATATATATTTTTATATATGTTAAAACATGCAAAGATTTATGTGACTATATTAATACAAAATATGCACTCATACTTTGTATTTTTATAGTCACAACATTTGTCCAAACACATAAAGGCTAATGTGACTATAAAAATACAAAATATGAATGCATATTTTGTATTTTTAGTCACATTAATCCTCACATGTTTGGATATATATATATATATATATATATATATATATATCTTTTCTTACATCTTTTGGTGTATGGGTACACGTGGGTTTCTTCCAATCATCCATTCTTTTTCTTGTGTGTTTCCCCCTTTTTTGTTGCATCTTGTGCTGATTTTTTTGGGTGTTTTTCGGTTGGCCTCATTTTTGTTCTCCTTATTTCTCTTATCCCCTTTTAGTTGTGTGCTTATTGTAGAGTTTCTTCCCTACCTTGGGGCTCTTATTTTTACTTTTATTTCCTTTTTCTTGCTTGTTTTTGCAACCTTATTTTATGTTTTCTTTTTCTTCTCTACACAGTTTTCTAGGTCCTTTCCTCTCCTTATATCCCTTGAGACAGGCTGGGTCTACACTTTTTATTTTACTATTCTTGCACTCTCTCTTCCTGATGATGGATCACAAAGTGTGATCTGAAACGTTGATGCTAAAAACACACACAATCTAATCCAGAAACACACACACAAGAGAATTCTAATAAAGGAAAAGAAACCTAAAATCAGAAATCAACCATGCAATCCCATAACTCAAATCAACTCCTAAAACTTTGTTAATATCAATATTCCTTTTGCATGATTTTCAATTTAATAATTAATAACTTAATGCACCTCCACTCAATATTAATTTTAAATTAATGTTTCTTATTTTTATCAATTCACTTAACTTTAAAAAATCACTTTACTCTTTTGTTTATTTTTAATTGATTGTGCAACTTAATTGCATATCAATTATAACTAGAAGAATATTCTTTTAATCATTAATCCAATTGATAATTTATCATCAATTGTTAGATTTCTCTTTAATTAAATTTTTAAATTTTAATATTTAATTAATTCCTTAAATTTTAAAATTAGACTTTGATTAAGTCTTTTAATTGATAAATGTATTTTATTAATTTATATTAATTAAATATCCTCATATTTAATATTTTTTTATATTTAATAAGATTTAATTATCAAACCACATAATAAATCTCAATAAATTACTTAACCAGTTCACAACAATCACACCAACCATAGAACCAACCAAAGAACAAAAAAATCAACCGAACCTAATAAAACAATAATCATGCTCAATGAACAAGGCTTATGAATTCACGTCACCTAAATGAATTCAGAGAGGTAATATATCAAAAAATTGTCCACTATTTCAAGACAATAAAATGGCTTAGGTTAGGATTCAGACCTGAATGTTATCTCCCCTCTCTTACCCTTGAGACATTGCGGTAGGGCACACTCATCTTGACAATTTAGGGAAGTTGATGCCTGATACCTGCTGAAACCTACATAAAAGACAAGCATGTACATCCACACACACACACACACACACACAACAAGAAATAGTAGGGATCGAGACATTGTGTAGATATCACAACAAGGTAACTAGGATTATGTCCCTCAACCACATCAAGCACGTCAAACAAAGAGGTAAAACATACATGATAGCCATACACATGCAAGTATGGGGTAAGTAATATCATGAATATAATGATATATTTAATCATATAAATAATCATAATCAAAGTAATAGCATCATCTAATTGTAAACATATGATATCTCATGACTATCCAATATTAAATCACCATGTCATGTCATATGTTCCAAAACTACATAATAAAGCTGAAATAATCAATGCGCACATGAAATTAGCCTAAAAGGGTTTAGCAATATAAAAATGAAAAAGAAAACTATGGGTGGGCACTACATTGGCCTCCCCTAAAATTAGGCTTACTCCTTGAAGCCTACAAATAATTAGGGAAATAAATCTCGTAATCTCCCTGCATCTTCCCAAGTCACTGATGAATCATTAGTAGAGTCCCATTGGACCCTTACCTACTTGATGGTGTGATCCTTGAGGGTCAATTCCCACTACTAAAGTATGAGAACATGCTCCAAAGCTAGTTGTTTGTCCTCTACCTATAATGCATTCCAGTCAATAACATGTGTAACATCTAGAATATACTATCTAAGTATTGAAACATAGAAAACATCATGAACGCAAGATGAGTTGGGCGAAAAAGCAAGATGGTAAGCAACTAGTCCTATCCTCTGAAGAATCTCAAATGGGCCAAAAAAATGACGAGCCAACTTCAAATCCTTTCCATAATGGATCAGACTCTTATGTAGACGCACTCTCAGAAACACCTTAACACCAATTGCAAACTATCTATCCACCCTATGAGCATTTTCATACTTCTTTCGTCTATCGTGGGTTGTACTCACATGCTCACATATGTGTTCCACCTGTTGCTTCATATCTTGAAGCATCTTAGGACTTCACATAATACAATCCTCTATCCTATCCCAACTCAAAAGTGTACGACACAGATGACCATACAAATCCTGAAAAGGCGACATACCAATCAAACTATGACAACCATTGTTGTAAGAAAACTTGACAAAATATAAATAGTCCTCCCAATGAGTCTATCAATCCATGGCATACATCCTCAACATATCCTCTAACACTTGATTAACCCACTATGTCTGTCCATCAATCTCAGGGTGATATGCCAAACTAAAATTCAGTTGTGCTCCAAGATCATGTTGCAAAGAATTCCAAAATGTAGGAGTGAATATTGGATCCCAATCTGATATAATCCTCCAAGAAATACCATGTAGTCTCACAATAACCTACATAAAGACTCTAGCTACTGAAGCTATTGTATAGGATTCTCTCATTAGAGAAAAGTGTGCTACTTTGGTCAACCGATCAACAACAACCATGATGGTATCATGTCTACAAGGAGTCATAGGTATACCCATAATGAAATCCATCGAGATGATATGCCATTTTCATGATGGAACAAGATAAGGCTGTAAAATCCCTACTAGATGCTGATGGTCTACCTTAACCCTCTGACGCTCTAGACATCTTGCCACAAAATCATCAATGTCACATTTCATACCAGACTAGTAATATAGTTGTTGAAGGTCCGCGGGCATATTCTTGATACCTGGATGTATCGAGTAAGGTGCACGATGAGCCTTAGATAAAATATAGGTACAAAGATCAATTGATGGAGGTACATATATATGGCTCATATAACACAAAAGACTATCTAACTCCAAAATATAACCTAAAATCTTTCCTTCCAAAGGTGTCCCTGACTCTATCTCAACAATCACTTCCTTGTACCAAGTATCTATAGGAAGTGCCTGTAGTATATGACTCTAAAAATCTACACCAAGAGTCAAAGATGATATCTCATGCCTCCTGCGAATCAAGGTATTGACAACCACATCCTCCTTACCTTGGATTTACTTGACCTCAAAGTCATACTAAAAAATAAACTCCATCTATCACCTCTACCTAGCATTCAGGTTAGGCTGGGTAAAGATATAGTATAAACTGTGGTGATCACTATGAAGTTTGAATTGATGTCCCAATAGAAGATATCTCCATCAGAGTAATGCATGAACTACTATAGGTAACTCAAGATCATGTGTAGGATAGTTCAATTCATGATCCTTGAGTTTGCAAGATGCGTAAGCAATCACACATCCTTCTTGCATAAGGACTAGTATTCCAAGACCTTCCAAAGAAGCATCAACATACACAATTAAATCACCCATTGGGTTGGGTTTTCTAGAATAGGTGCACCAGTTAGATGCTCCTTGACATTCTAAAAAGACTCTTCACACTTCTCTATACAAACACACTTCTTCCCTTTCCTTTGAAGAGAAGTGATATGATATGAAATTCTAGAGAAGTCATGAACAATCTTGCGATAATATCCCACTAAGCCCATGAAACTACGAACCTCAAACACATTGGTGGGGATTGGCCAATCAACCATAGCTTGAATCTTTGAAGAATCTACTGAAATACACTCACCTATGATCACATGTCCCAAGTACTAAACCTCAGACTGAAAGAAGTCAAACTTCATCGTATTGGCATACAACTTATTGTCATGAAGATGCTACAAAACTAGTTGTAGATGTTCCTCATGCTCTTCTATAGAATTAGAAAATATCAATATATCATCTGAGAAGACGAGAAAAAATGGTCAAGGTAAGAATTAAATAATCCATTCATCGGGAACATGAAAAATATGGAGCATTTTTCATACCGAAAGGAACTACTGTGAAAACATAATCTCCATAGCGAGTGAAACATGCAGTCTTGTGAATATATACATCCTGGATGCATAACTAATGGTATCTTGATTTGAGATCGATATTTGAGAATACCTTGACCCCTTTTATTTGATCAAAGAGATCATCAATCATTGGAAAAGGATACATGTTCTTTATTGTTACCTTGTTCAACTGTCTATAGTTGATGCACAAGCGTAAATATCCATATTTCTTCTTAACAAGGAGTATAGGTCCTCTCCATGGAGAAACACTTGGCCTAATACTACCTTTTACCAAAAGATCATCTAATTGGAGCTTAATCTCACTCAACTCTTGTGTGGTCATCTGATAAGGATCTCTAGATATAGGTTGTGCTCCTGGAACAAGATCGATGCAAAAATCTATGTCACGCTTTGGTGGCATACCCGAAATATCACTAGGAAAGACATCAAAAAATTCCTGAAGAGTAGTATGATCAAGAGTCTTCTCCTTAGTTTCAATTTCATCCAACTCATTCATATTTACTAAAAAAACCTAACAACCCTTTCGCATTCTTCGTTTGACGAAGAGATATAAGATGCTAAACTCCCACAATCTCAAAATTCTTGCCAACATCATCCTTGCATTTGATTATATTATGTCTACAATCAATTTTGGCTCCATGAGAACCCGCCAATCCATCCCAAGGACAATATCATATGATCCCAAAGGGATCACACGAAGATCAACCAAGGTAATAAATTTACCTAGGTTCAACTCACATTTATGCACTAGAGAGTTTGTTGATACCCTTGCCCTAGAGACTAACTCAAAACAAATCCAAAATAATAAAACATTATATAATCACAAACTAATTATCTATGATAAGATAATGGTGGCAAAAATAGACAACAATAACCTCTAGCAAAATCATCTTGTTGCTTGGGAACTTTGGAAGTTTTTATGGATAAGATGAAAATCCTTGCAATCTAATGTAAGTGAACTTAGGAACTTGAACAAACCACAAACCATATTTCTTCACCAAGTCCTTATCTTCTTGTGACAATATTTTATGAGTGCCTCCTTGTAGAATTTTGATAGTATACATAAAAAAGGAATCATTTATCCTAATTGAGGATAACATTTGTATACTTTGAGTTATCTTTCTTCATACCCAACTTGTCCCTTACATGCCAGTTATCTATATCTATAACTTATTGCCAATATGTAGATAATATATGAGCTCATATAGAATGATCGAGAGCATTCAAAGTCCCTCAATTGATTATATAGCTTTTCACTGAATATCTTAGCCCAATTGATCATCTTCACTCTGAATGCTATCTCCTCAACAAAGTAGAACATCCATGGCTTGAAGCAAGAAGCTTGAGGCCATCCCATTACTCTATTCAATAAAAAAAAAGATCCCTATATTCTTGTTTGAAGTTGGAATTAAGAAGTTTCTTTGGAATTTTTGAAATATAACTCCTTGGTTGCAAAATCCACACATCATTGATAATCTCAAAAAAAGTGTTGATTCCATCATTGTATAATATCTTTAAGGATTCCTCCTTTATCTTGTAGATTATAGAATTGGAGATAGTAATATTGAAAGTCTTCATCATAGAATCCTTTGAAAGATAAGCCAACACTCTACCATCAAGATCTATCACTTTCCTTTTCTCATGATCATAATGTCTATCACACTGTACCATCAACTTGGTATATTGCACTACAAGGGGAGAATCGACGGCTTGCATAACCCCATTCCTCACCATCCTCTTTGGTAACCTAGATGGATTGCAATTAAACATTCATTCCCTAAATTCATCTATGTTGATATGTCCAAGGTTAGGGTCTCTGATCTTCTTCCACTTTGAAATGATCTTAGACTTTGGAAGCATCCCCTTGAAATTGTACTTCATTTGAGTTTGTCTTGAAACTCCTTCAATTTTAGCACTCGGAATCTAACACTAGTGCAAGGAAAACCTTGTATTATATCTATGAATATATATTCATGTAATACTTGTGTTTTAATTCTCACTTGAGAGTTTGAAAGACAATTTACTTTGGAAATCAAACTATGGAAAAAATTTCAAAAGGAATTTATGCATTTTTATCTTCTAGCAAAAATCAAACTTAGACAATCTTTTATTTTCACCCTTCAAGGTCTAATTGCAATTCAAATTTTAGGTTTGGAATTTACACCTAAAGCTAGAAATATTTTCTCTCATTTTCTTATTTTATCACCTCAAATTTGGAAATTTCGCACCTTGCTGAAGGAAATCACACTTGACATAATTTTAATCTTCCTTAAATTGCCTTATTTTTTATATAATTTGTCTTTCTTTACAGGAAATTAGGTTATTTTTGCTAGGTTCTACACACAATTCGCTTCAATTTATATCTTATTCTACTTCTTCTACTAAATGTTTGATGTAGTCCGTCTTCTATTTGATCCAATTTTTCCTTCTAATGTCTAGATGATCCACCTTCAGGCCTGAAGTTTGTGCCTATCTGGTTGAGTCTACTATTAATTTGCATTGAATTTTTGTTTGAATGTGTTCAAAAGGATAATCTTTATCTCTCCTTTATAGAACTCCATGAAGAAGTTTTGATATCACTTGACAAGGTTGACCTAGTTATTTGATTTTATTCCAAATTTCCTCTCTCCAAGAGGCGACCCATAAAGTAGTCACACGTTTTCCCTTGATGGAGGCAACTCCATTATTTTTTTCATTTTAAAATTTTAAACTTTAATTGCAAGGGCAAAAATATGACCCTATTACAGAATTATGTGTTGAAATTTGAGGGGGTCATGGAAAATGAGGTGGAAAATGGAGGGAGTTAGGGACAAGTGAGTGGAAAATTGATGGGGTCAAGGAGAAGTTGGTGAAAATTGAAGGTGGTCAAGGACAAGTAGGTGGAAATTAAAAATGGTCAAGGACACATAAGTGGAAATCGAAGGTGGTCAAGGACAAGTAAGTGGAAATCGAAGGTGGTGAAGGACAAGTAAGTGGAAATTGAAGATGGTCAAGGACAAGTAGGTGGAAATCTAATCCTATTAGGGAATTATGGGTGGAAACTTGATGGGGTTGTGAAGAAAGAGGTGGAAAATGGAGGGGAATAGGGACAAGTGAGTGAAAATTGACGGGGTCAAGGAAAATTAGGTGGAAATAGAAAGTGGTCAAGGACAAGTGGGTGGAAATTAAAGGCGGTTAAGGACTCATAATTGGAAATTGAAGGTGGTCAAGGACAAGTAAGTGGAAATTGATGGTGGTTATAAACAAGTACGTAGAAATTGAAGGTGGTCAAGGACAAGTAAGTGGAAATTGATGGTGGTTATAAACAAGTAGGTAGAAATTGAAGGTGGTCAAGGACAAGTAAGTGGAAATTGATGGTGGTTATAAACAAGTAGGTAGAAATTGAAGGTGGTCAAGGACAAGTTGGTGGAAATATGATCCTATTAGGGAATTATGTGCCAAAACTTGAGGGGGGTCACATAGAATGAGGTGGAAAATGGAGGGTTAGGGACAAGTGATTGGAAAATTGAGTATGTAGAAACTGAAGGTGGTCAAGAAATATTGAGATGAATAAAATGTAGCACTTGTTCATGATAAATGATAAATACAATTCTCAAAAAAGTTGTAGAAACAACATAATCATTTAATTATATTATATTTCCATAATCTACAACACTATTGTAATCAGTTTCTAGATTTGATTGTGTGCAAGATTTATTTCATCAATTTTTGGATCACACTCCATGATACATCATCTTTCATATCCTTGAACTCTTATTCATCCTGATGATGGATCAGGGGTGTGATCCGAAACATTGGTGATAAAAAATCTTACACAATCAAATCCAAAAATTGCTTACAATATTAACATAATCATTGTTGCCAACTTCTTATTGTGGAAAAGATAAGAGTTCCTAGTTGCCAACAGCGTAGAAGACATATAAAGTGCTATGGTTGTTGCAGAAGCAAAAGCATAAACCCAGATGATAAAATATTGTAGAATGCATTAGTTGTAAAGAAATAACACAAAGAATAAAATGGAATAATAGAATAACACAACAGAGATTGATTTATGTGGTAAACTCTTGACAAAACATCAAGGAAACATCCATGGGGTAAGATATTGGTAATATTATTACTCAAGAAAAATAATTACAATCCTCATGGTTGGTGTTGTCATAATTGCACTTGTAATTTGCAATTCATATAATCTTGCAATATACAATTCTGAAATTTTATTGTTACTTTGCCTTCAAGGCAGCAAAGATATATATAATATCTTCAAGATAACAACCACCACTAAATAAGAAAAAAATAGTTTTATTTCTTTCTTCAACATAGAAAAAATCAGCTTTATTCCTTTGAAGAAATTAACAATTTCCTTTCAAAAAGAAAAACTTATTTTATTTCTAAAAGATGAGATAAGATATACTTTCTTTTTCTTATTTTCCTGTTTTATTGTTGTATAACATTATTGCTATATTGTTGTCACAATCCAACAATTTCTACCTTAACAATAATTTTCTTGATAAATCCTCATGCCCAACTAAGATATAGGCTCCTTAGACTTCCTATAGAAATATTAGCACGTGTCTCTAATCACAAGACAACTCCAATGCTCACCTATGTCTCCAAGTAACCATGAGTACCTCTAATCGACCAATACATGCTAAGCTCCAAATGCAACACCGCACTTTCATGAAGCTCCTAAGAAAATGACCAATGTACTCAACATCTCCTCAAATGAAGATCATATGCTTCTATGAACATATCACACTCCCACAAGCACTTGTCACGCCAAAACTCTGATACACAACTAAGAGTCCACCATGGCACTTGACACCAAAACATCCTCTAAACTGGGGAATACCCACAACTTTTTGAAATAGAAAAATTGCAAAACCTCTCCTGCAATCAACAACTAATAATTCAATGCTTTCATATAACCAAGGAGTGAGACCATGAACTCAACATAAGTACTCCATATCGTAGTCCAAAAACAATTGTGTAACCAAGATGTCAATACCCATCCAACATGAATACCTTCTCATTGCTATTGTTTCCTCTTTGACAATATTGAAAAGAAAAAGAACCGATTCCAAATCTTCCTAGTCCTCATAAGACATATCTATAGGTTTTTTAAACTTTCCTATCAATATCTTGTGCAATCTTTGTTACACTAACAAATCGTGCATCATGTGCTTCCATAGCTCAAAGATATTCCTTTCATTAAATTTATCCACCTTGCACCTTGCATTCAAAACCTTTGCCATTTGATGTTGCAAAATCAACATCAAATACTAACACAACTAGTACAAAACTAATCAATCTAATACCACTTGTTGTGGAAGAGGAAGCATAAACCCAAATGACAAAATATTGCGGCACAAATTTGTTGTAAAGAAATAACATGGAGAATAAAATGGAATAATAGAATAACACAAGAGACGCTGGTTTACGTGGTAAAACCTTGACAAAACATCAAGGAAACATCCATGGGGCAAGGTATCGGTAATCTTATTGCTCAGGAAAAACAATAACAATCCTCATGGATGGTGTTATCATAATTGCTTTTGTAAATTTGCAATTCTCGTACTCTTGCAATTTATAATTTTAAAATTTTTAGTCACTTTGTCTTGAAGGCAACAAAGATATACATTATATCTTCAAGATAACAACCACCACTAAACATTGAAAAACCAATTTTATTTCTTTTTTCAACATAGAAAAAACCAGCTTAAACTGGCAATTTCCTTTCAAAGAGAAAAACTTGTTTTCTTTCTGAAAGTTGAGATAAGATATACATCCTTCTTTTCTTCTTTTATAGCTTTATTGCTATATTGTTGTCACAATCCAACAATGGTTATAGCTTGTAGGAACCTATGTGAGTATGTGCGTAATTGCATAATTGAATACATAAGGTAGATGACAACCTTAAAATGTATGAGGAAGGTGGGACGAGAGATTTTTTGGATAATGGAATGAATGTGTCATTATAGTGAAATGGACTCAGCTTCCCAACCTCTTCTGTCCCGTGGATTAGACTAGTTCTAGTTCTAGGTAATGATCAACCTCTTACTCTCAACCCCTTCCTAAAGGGTGAGCACCTTTTCAAGAATGGAATTCAACCATTCAGAGATCTTTCGCATCCTTCCAATCTATTATTGGAGGAGCTGGACTCTGATCACCAACATTGTTAGTGACTAAATTTGGCCCAAGACAGCTATGACAGTAACTATAGACATGGTTGATGAATCCCTGCTCACCAACATTTGACCAGCTTCCTCTTAAGTGTTTATATGGAAGATCTCTTCCTAAGCAATCATTACAACAAAGACTTGATGCTAAGTGGAGGTGAAAATTCAGAGAGGCCTAAGTGGAAGATCTTAGAACAGCTCTATGTGAATCTAAAGTTGATGCTATGTCACAAATGGTTGCCTGGAAGCTACTCCATCACAAGCTTCGTGTTGGAGACCACATCTATGATTTATTTATCATTTCATTCGGTATCCAATCTATCATTGTAATGAAACATTAAAAGGCATTTTCAGGGGCTGCAAGATTATTATATTGGTTTGTTCTACTATATACAATGATATCAGACTTTTTTTCGGTGAACTCTAATGAATAAAGTTGTTCTTAGTATTCGTACTTTACACAAAACCGTTTCTGAATCATTTAGGAAGCTTATTTTGAAGCATATGCAAAAAAATAGATGCAGTATTGTTTTCTAACACTAACACTAATTTGTCCAGCCTTCCTCGGGAATCTCCAAATGCCAACACAAAGCTTGCAAAAACTAGAGAATGATCAAGCAAATCTTGACATCAAAATAAAACAGTTACCAACTCTGCAATATAGTTGAATGATAGAGGAACTCTCCTCACAAATCAAGGACAGTTGATCATAGGAAACCTGCAATTTATTCAGAACATGAATCGAACAATCCATGGATTGGCTTTCAAGATGGGGATCAACTTTGGAATCCCCATCACTGAAGAATAAACAACATTTCTTCTTGTTGCTGGGCTATGTCTGCTTGGGATTATTTCACAACTTCGGCTGTTATTAGCATACATACACTTTTACAATTCATAAGAATATAACAAGGCTTCTTGGGAAACAGTTTTATGAGTTTTACATTATCAATTTTTTAGATCACATTCAGCAATCCATCATCATTTTGTTCCTTATTCCGATTAAAAAAGAAAACTCAAATACTGATCACAGTGTGTGATCTCAAATACTGTAAAAAACACATAATTGTTTTCCGAAAAACACTCTTACATTCTTCTGTTACTATTACAAAAACTCTAGCTGTTAAATCTATGGTTTTTAACATCTTGGAAATGCCGTTTATTTGGGGGCACTTCCTGTGATTGCTTTTGCCAATTAAGAAAAAGTGAAGTCAAGATGTTTAATAACAAAATTACATGGAAAGTAAAAACTGGATCATTTTCCATGAACAGGTACCCTAGATCAATGAAGTCACAGTAACAGAGTAATATTTCTTGTGCTAAGTAGGTAAAAATATTCAAGGAAGCTGCAGCTGGCTGATAAATCTAAGACATGCATACAGAATATAATTTACTATCAAAGTAAACAAACTAGAAAGGCTTGCTATGTCTGAATTGACAATGGCGATTGGTTAAAAATCGCCCGGGTCTCTTCCTACAGTGATTATATTTGAAGTAAGTATAAGTCATCACATCCTAGCATTTTGTCAAACAATTTGTGTGCTTTATACATTTCCTACTAATGTTATAGCAAGATAAAGCTCGAAATGAGTGTTGCGTCTGCTATTGGCAATTTTCGTTACCAAACTAACTAGACGACAATGGCCTGCTCTTTGAGACATCTCCCATTGAAAGAGTCTGTATAGCATCATTAACTTGTCGTCATCGATTGGAAACTATCAACCCTTTGGCACTTGCATTCCTTGCACTCTCATTTATCGTCAATCAACTTGTTTATCTCAAGGCTGTTTTCACAAGTATAGCTTCATGAATAATGTTCCAAGACAGGACTGTATGATCTGTTGAAGAAAATGAGCCACGCCTCAATCATCATATGAAATCTATACCAAAAAATATAGTTAAAAGATAGCTAATAGCTCAGAGCACCTCAGTATATACATTGGAGATCCTTTGTTCGAGTTTTAATTAGTCCATACAAAATAAAATTACTCCAATTCAACGGTAAAGTATCCAACACATAATGAAAGGTTCTAAATTTGAACCCTTACTGATTCATTCAAAAGATCATAAATAACATATAGATCAAGCTCCTAAATTTGAGCCTTACTGATCCATCCAAAACAATATAAAGAAATAGAAACAACATCTAGAGCATACAATATGATCGATAAGAAGTCATAATATGGACAGCAAATTTCTACAATGCAGACAGATGCCTCACAAGTAAGAGGAACTAAGAAAAAATTATGTTTAATGAAGGATGGACAAAAGCAGAACTCCAGAGTTGAGAATGTAATCAAACCCAACCATGAATTGAACGAAACCAAACCAAAGCATGTCAAGGTGTCATGGCCAAAGTGAGGGTTTGAAACACAGCAGACGAAAATGAGCGAATCCCAAAGGAAAACTGAAATTACAAGGGAAGACTTTTGCATTGAGATGGACTCCACTTTGCCTATCCCACTTTATAATTCTTTAACATGGTTTTTAATGCCTAACTGGAAGAGAAATAAGCCTATGGCCCCTTTGAAAATATGAAACCACAAAGATTTTAAGACCCTCCCTGCCAGATACATTAACCCTTAGATTAGAAAGATGACCAACAACCAAATTTCCTTCTTGATGGGTATGAAAAAGCTTAGAGATACGACTTCTATCTGTCAACATCCTGGTGTAAGTGATTTGATTCAATTTCCAGTTCTAATGATTTCTTCTTCATTGCATTGATTGCTCAAAATTGAACCCCCTTCAAATTTAGATTCAGCCACTTTCTTTAGATCACCAATTGGAATCCTCAGAACCTTTTGCTTCTGCCAAGTTGTTTAAATTAACATTGCCCTTCCCGTGTACTCTCATTGTTGATAGTACCCTTCCACTTCCCAAACTCCTGGATTTCTTTAGCTCCATCAAAATTGATCTGAAATAATTTTTACTAGGAAGATTTGATCATCAAAAGGCTTGATCTTCTATTTAATACTAATTCGAGCATTAGATATATTAATGTGGAAGGAACTCAGGTATGAAATCCATTATATAGTTCTCAATTTTTTTCTTATGTTATAAATGTTATTTTGAAAATCATGGATAACACACACAGTTTGTTACTACTCCTTAACTAGCTTGTGCCTTAAAATGGTTCAAACCAAGATAATTAGATAATGCATGGATCATTTATCCGCAAGACATTGCATATAACAACTAATAGGAACTCATACTTACAGGAATATGGTGATAAAATGCTGCTTATTCTAGAATTTAGTGCAGCTTTAAGAAATTATGGAAAGTTTCCACATAAAGCACATCAACAAACTAAATCAACGAAACAGGATTTGTTAACTTCATGGAGAAGATCAAACATGGATTAAGAAGGCCACCAAATATTGTTGAGCTCGTAACCATGCAATGGTATCAAATATGACTGTTCAAATACTGTTAGCAATCTACCGTCAATGTTGTACATCATTCTTCCCTCCGCATCAAGAAAAACCAACTTATTTCCAGGCAGATATACTGAAACCCACCCACAACTGTTAACCACTACCTGTGGGTAATTGCACCTCTTAACCACTCTTGTAGAAATTCTCAGACCATTCAACTCATTATTAATGTTTCGACCATACAGTGCTTCTTCACATAGACTCCTTGGAAAAGGCTGAAACTCTGACCATCGGCATTTTATTTTCCCCTCATCTACATCTTCAATCAACTTCCATAACGAGAGCTTCTTGTTGTACACCAAAACAACATTTCCATCACACCCACTTAATTCCCAATCAACCAAATAGTCAATCATTGGTTCCTCTTCTCTCTTTGGCTGTTTAATGATATCCCAACTTCTCTCTGCAACATTAAATGCTGCAACATCAAACGTAAACCTCCAGTTGATCCCATCCACACTGCTCTTATTGATCCAATAGAACTTTCCTCTAGAGAACCCCTTCCCCAGAGGGACAAATAGATATGGGGGGATCAGTTATCTCCAATCTGACCCATCCATTTGTCTCTGAATCATAGATCTCCATCACCACATTGTTGTTAACATGATTCATTCCTATGACCAAAGTGCAGACCCTTGTGGATGTATTAAAAGCCAATCCAATGAAATCCCATCTCTTAAGTTGGGTAGGAGGGGGGAGGGTTATCCATGTTCTGGTAATAGGGTTGCAAATGCAAAATGAAGTTGATGTTCTATCCTTAAAACAACAAATGAGGCTCTTGCACACAGTCAATACATTGACCATCCCCTGTTCTAAAAACTCTAATGAAAATTTGTATACAGGGCAAGAGTGTTCTGGTTGAAGTAAATACCAATCTTCAAGTAGATATTTGGTGAAGGACGAGGGTCTGAAGCAGCCAAAGAGGAAAGCAGGAGAGGAGCGTAC
Organism: Chamaecyparis obtusa; assembly: GCA_027943335.1. Lineage (NCBI taxonomy): Eukaryota > Viridiplantae > Streptophyta > Pinopsida > Cupressales > Cupressaceae > Chamaecyparis > Chamaecyparis obtusa. The sequence continues at coordinate 1,250,077 of BSBK01000070.1, read as the reverse complement.
CGGGACAATTGCTGAAATCGATTGAATTGTGGCATTTCCAGATGAAAGAAGATGATTCCATTGTTTACAAACAGTCCTCAATCTCCTAATGATCAAAGTGGGGAGATTAGCTAAAATTAGCATTAATAATTCTTCTGAAAGGTTGCACCATATCTCACTGTTCATCATCTCAGTATTTTCTGCCCTTGCAATGCCCACCTTCAGACCTCCTGCTAACTCTAATTTTGTTTCTTCCAACATACGTGCTAAATTTGGTGGAATGAAAGGCATGTTGTCATTTGCTTGCCGAAAGATCCTCCTGTAATACATCTTGACACAGAAACAGAGCTTCCGGAGGATTCAATACTTAACAACCAGCTCTTCTCTGATATAATCTTAAATCAGTGGTTGCAATGGTCGATCTCAAGTATTAACTTTTGCTTCCAAAAGTATATAAAAAGTGCCAAACTGTGTTCTCATCAACATACGCAAGTCATGACCCATCGAAAACATCACCAGATTACTTTTCGTAAACTATGAACACTAAAACTGGTGACGTTTTTTATTTATTTTTTATTTTAGAATTGGAAATTACATATACTCCCATTCTTCTCGTGTGCTTAATATATTAGTTTTAGATATAAAGTTACTTTATTTGTTATTTTATTTGATATTAGATACTAGTTTATATATACTTTACGTATATATAATAAGCCGAGAGATATCCTTCTCACGCGTCTATTGCATTGAGAGGAATTATGAGAATAGGCGCCTCCGGAAAGATATTATTATTATTATTATTATTATTATTATAGTTAATCTACAATAGTAAATTAACTATGTGAGAAAAAAAGTGATTATATATAGGTATTGATTAACACATTGAATTAATTAATTTGATTAGGGTTAACATTTAGCGTTGTCGTTAAGGTTAGAGTTTGGTTTAGATTTATTATTATGATTAGGGTTAGGGCTTAATGTTAAGGTTGGATTTATGGTCATGGTTATGAGGAGAATTATGGTTAGGGTTAGGAATTACAATAGGTTTCAAGTTAGGAATAGGGTTTTGGTAAGTGTTGAGGCAAAGGTTGCAATTACTATTAGGTTTGGGATTGGAATTATAATTAGGTTAAGGGTAAAGATTTAGATTTGGTCAAGGCTATGGTTTGGTTTAGGGTTAGGGTCAAGTTTAGGATTAAGGTTAAGATTAGTATTAGGATTAGAATTTAGCTTAGGTTTATGATTATGGTTAGGATTAATATTAGGGTTAGGGTTTAGTGTTAAGGTTTAGTATTCAAGTTTAGTGTTATAAGTTGAATAAATTAATATAATTAGGATTAGGGTTAGCATTTATATCATCGTTAGGGTTAGAATTTTATGTTATGCTTAGAATTATGTTTAGAGTTTACATCAAAGTTAGGGTTAGGGAGTTAGGGTTAGGGTAGGGATTAAGTTTAAAATTATGAGTAGGGTGACATAATGGTTGGGATTGGAATTATTATTATGATTATGATAGAATAATAGTTATGCTAGGATTAAGTTCAAGATTAGGATTGGCATTAATGTATCATGGCTATGGTTTAATGTGCCATTTAGTGTTACAATTTATATCATGTTTAGGGTTAGCATTAGGGTTAGAGTTTCATATAAATTTATTATATTAATTAAGTTAGGGTTTAGTGTTAAGGTTGGGTTTACAGTCATGGTTACAAGTAGAACTATGATTATTTTTCAATTGAATTATTTTATAAAAGTTGAATGATGAAAAATTTTCTAGAGATTTTGAAATGGGAAAGAAAATAAATCGGAATACAAAATGTATACAAGTTACATCAAAGTTAAAATTATGTTAAGATTAGGGTTCAACTTGGTTTAATGTGTAATTAAATTTAGAGTTAAGGTTAGGGTTCAATCTAGTTTAATGTTTAATTTGGTTTTCAAGGTCGAATATTTCTATTTCTTCAATAGGTTTCTCAATGACCTAAAGATTTAGGTCTAATTTGATTTAGGGTTTGGGCTCAATTTGGTATACATTGTTAAGTTTGGATTCGATTTGGAGTAGAATTTAGATTAGAATTAGGGTTGCAATTCCACTTGGTTTAGTGTTATAGTTATAATTGGTTTAGTGTTAAGGTTAGGGTTCAATTTTATATTGGTTTAAGGTTCAAAATGGTTTTGTTCATGCAAAGATATAAGATATAATTCCCTCTTTTGTGCTAATCATATTGGTTGACTTTCAAAGACCTCATAAAAGATTATCAATAATAGAAAGCAAGAATTTTTTATAAAAAAGTTTAAAATAATAATTTTGTTAAATAAAAATAAATATTTAAAAATAATAATTTCATTATTATTATAAATATGAAAAATACTTTTCAAATAATTTTATTATTATTTAGAAACTTTTAAAAAAATTGACTTTTGTTTGAGTGTCGTTATATGTTCCCATGCCAACCGTAGGGTCAGAGTAAACTCATCCTTTAAACTAAACATGTTTACGCTACTGCACTGACAATAAAATCATCTGAAAAGTTATTGTAATCAATTTCTTCCCCCTGCTCCAATTTTGAAACTTCTAACATGACATTTGGTCCTCATCGCAATAGCTATCTTCGAACTACTTCGATTAATTATTCCCATTGGCACTCTTTCATAACTCTCCATTAATCATTTTGGTTCTGTATTGATGTCCTTAACTCTATCAGCCTATTTTCATAATCTCAGTGCAATAGGCGTTTTGAGAAGAATATCTCTCAACTTATTTTATATATATATATATATAGTAGCAGTCATGATGCAGAATGAAAAAATATTATTATTATTTTATTATAGTTAATTTACAATAGTAAATTATAATAATTAAATATATAATTTTGATTAAGATTATTGTTAGGGTTAGTTTTTATTAGGGTTAGTTTTTATGTCATAGTTAGTATGATTGTTCGAGTTAGGGTTTAATTTAGGATTAGGGTCAGGATCACATGGTTTAGAATTTATGATTAGGATTATAATTAAAATTATGATTAGAGTTTACATCATGGTTAGTATTATCATTAGAGTTAGGATCAAGGTTTATGATTATGATTATGGTTCAGGGTTAGAATAAGGATAAGGGTTTAGGTTTACACAATGGTTAAGGCTAGAATTGACTTTAGGGTTAGGGTTATGATCTTGTTTGGGAATAGGCTTTAATATTTGGGTTAGGATTAGCATTAGGGCTCAATGATACAATTACAATTAGGGTAAGGATTTACATCATGATTAGTAGTATGTATTATGTTAGTATTTTGATTAGGATCAAGGCTGATGATTATAGTAAGGGTAAGCCATGTTTATAACTGGTTAGAGTTAGGGTTTTTATTATGGTTAGAATTAGGGTTTAGAGTTTAGTGTCCCAAAATAAAGATAGAAGAAATATAAAGAATATTAAGTACCCTATCTTATGGATCACACAAATAAATACTTTGTTAATAAGGATATAAATATAAAGGATAACAATAAGAGTTATTTCAAATAAGTATTTCCTATTTTTATTTCATATTTTCCACCATCTCAATTCACTAATTATCTGTAGACAAGGTTACAATTTTTATTTTATTTTACTATTTATGTATGTTGGACTTATAAGATAATTCATCTTTGTGTTTAGTATAAGAGAAGAATTTGATATCTGCTAGATTCATTAATAGTTAAGAATGTCAATTGTTAGAAGAACTTATATGAACTTATATTTCCACCTCTAATAAAGACCAACAAACCCCTTGCATTATAATATTTTTTGTAATATTCATCTTACAACTCTTTTGTTTCTTAAATACATTCTTTTGTTTTCTACATACACCATCTTGTTAATCTTACACCACATTCTTTAAATAGTATTTATAATTTTTTTAAATGAACATTCTTAAAAATTGTTTGTGTATAATATTTTAAAATGAATAAGATACTAAACATATATATATATATAAAATTAAGTTCAGGCTAAGGTTCGTCTATAAAATTAAGTTCCAATAACACCAAACAGGTACACATTTTATTGCTGTAGCTGTACTCTATTAATCCACGCAAGCCACTTTAAACTGAAAATAAAAACAGCTCTGAAGCTCTGAATAATGATATCCGCACTAGAGATTTTCAGTCACAACAAAATATATATTCAATTAAAAATATATATTCAGTTTTGGACATCACTGACATTTAGAAATGTACAAATTTCTGTAAATTATTTTAGTATCCAGGCGGAATATTCGAATTACCTGCAAGAGTCCAGAGAAATATAACGCTGTTTCCAAAAAATTACGAAGAATTATATATTATTCGATGAAATATTTACTCTAAGATAAATTGATTGTCACACACATGTATACAAATCCTCTTGTTCATCAGGGAGAAAGCTTAGAAGACATCATATTTTTGAATTCAGAGAAATCTAAAACTCCATTGTAATCTGAATCAAATCTGCATATCATTTTCTGGCATGTTTGCGAATCTTGTCCGTGTGGAATACAAATGTTAGATGCCTATGCTGAATACAAAGCACCTACAGACATTCTATCTTCCACTTTGTAACTGCAATGGCATGCGAAAGGTTTCTTTTTTATGCAGACAGGGGAATAGACTAGTTCTAGGTAATGATCAACCTCTTACTCTCAACCCCTTCCTAAAGGGTGAGCACCTTTTCAAGAATGGAATTCAACCATTCAGAGATCTTTCGCATCCTTCCAATCTGGTCTTGGAGGAGCTGGACTCTGATCACCAACATTGTTAATGACTAAATTTGGCCCAAGACAGCTATGACAGAAACTATAGACATGGTTGATGAATCCCTGCTCACCAACATTTGACCAGCTTCCTCTTAAGTGTTTATATGGAAGATCTCTTCCTAAGCAATCATTACAACAAAGACTTGATGCTAAGTGGAGGTGAAAATTCAGAGAGACCTAAGCGGAAGATCGTAGAACAGCTCTATGTGAATCTAAAGTTGATACTATGTCACAAATGGTTGCCTGGAAGCTACTCCATCACAAGCTTCCTGTTGGAGACCACATCTATGATTTATTTATCATTCTCATTTGGTATCCAATCTATCATTGTAGTGAAACATTAAAAGGCATTTTCAGGGGCTGCAAGATTATTATATTGGTCTGTTCTACTATATACAATGATATCAGACATTTTTTTGGTGAACTCTAATGAATAAAGTTGTTCTTAGTATTCGTACTTCATACAAAGCGGTTTCTGAATCATTTAGGAAGCTTATTTTGAAGCATATGCGAAAAAATAGATGCAGTATTGTTTTCTAACACTAATACTCCTTTGGGAGTTATGTAAAAGTTTTACTCCTACACACTCCAAGTATCTAATTTGTCCAGCCTTCCTCAGGAATCTCCAAATGCCAACACAAAGCTTGCACAATAAATGTTCAAGATTTAAGAGAAGCTGCAAAAACTAGAGAATGATCAAGCAAATCTTGACATCAGAATAAAACAGTTACCAACTCTGCAATATAGTTGATCATAGGAAACCTGCAATATATTCAGAGCATGAATCCAACAATCCATGGATTGGCTTTCAAGATGGGGATCAACTTTGGAATCCCCATCACTGAAGAATAAACAACTTCGGCTGTTATTAGCATACATACACTTTTACAATTCATAAGAATATAACAAGGCTTCTTGGGAAACAGTTTTGTGAGTTTTACATTATCAATTTTTTAGATCACATTCAGGGATCCATCAAAGTGTCAACCCTTTGGCACTTGCATTCCTTGCACTCTCATTTATCATCAATCAACTTGTTTATCTCAAGGCTGTTTTCACAAGTATAGCTTCATGAATAATGTTCAAAGACAGGACTGTATGATCTGTTGAAGAAAATGAGCCACGCCTCAATCATCATATGAAATCTATACCAAAAAATATAGTTAAAAGATAGCTAATAGCTCAGAGCACCTCAGTATATACATTGGAGGTCATTTGTTCGAGTTTTAATTAGTCCATACAAAATAAAATTACTCCAATTCAACGGTAAAGTATCCAACACATAATGAAAGGTTCTAAATTTGAACCCTTACTGATTCATTCAAAAGAGCATAAATAACATATAGATCAAGCTCCTAAATTTGAGCCTTACTGATCCATCCAAAACAATATAAAGAAATAGAAACAACATCTAGAGCATACAATATGATCGATTAGAAGTCATAATATGGACAGCAAATTTCTACAATACAGACAGAGAACCAATCCAAATGCCTCACAAGTAAGAGGAACTAAGAAAAAATTATGTTTAATGAAGGATGGACAAAAGCAGAACTCCAGAGTTGAGAATGTAATCAAACCCAACCGTGAATTGAACGAAACCAAACCAAAGCATGTCAAGGTGTCATGGCCAAAGTGAGGGTTTGAAACACAGCAGACAAAAATGAGCGAATCCCAAAGGAAAACTGAAATTACAAGGGAAGACTTTTGCATTGAGATGGCCTCCATTTTGCCTATCCCACTTTATAATTCTTTAACATGGTTTTTAATGCCCAAGTGGAAGAGAAATAAGCCTATGGCCCCTTTGAAAATATGAACCCACAAAGATTTTAAGACCCTCCCTGCCAGATACATTAACCCTTAGATTAGAAAGATGACCAACAACCAGATTTCCTTCTTGATGGGTATGAAAAAGATTAGAGATACGACTTCTATCTATCAACATCCTGGTGTAAGTGATTTGATTCAATTTCCAGTTCTAATGATTTCTTCTTCATTGCATTGATTGCTCAACATTGAACCCCCTTCAAATGTAGATTCAGCCACTTTCTTTAGATCACCAATTGGAATCCTCAGAATAAACCTTTTGCTTCTGCCAGGTTGTTTATACTTTATAGTGTGATCAAGGCTATGGAGTAAATTAACATTGCCCTTCCTGTGTAATCTCATTGTTGATAGTACCCTTCCACTTCCCAAACTCCTGGATTTCTCTAGCTCCATCAAAATTGATCTGAAATAATTTTTACTAGGAAGATTTGATCATCAAAAGGCTGGGTCTTCTATTTAATACTAATTCCAGCATTAGAGATATTAATGTGGAAGGAACTCAGGTATGAAATCCATTATATAGTTCTCAATTTTTTTCTTATGTTATAAATGTTATTTTGAAAATCATGGATAACACACACAGTTTGTTACTACTCCTTAACTAGCTTGTGCCTTAAAATGGCTCAAACCAAAATAATTAGATAATGCATGGATCATTTATCCCCAAGACATTGCATATAACAACTAATAGGAACTCATACTTACAGGAATATGGTGATAAAATGCTGCTTATTCTAGAATTTAGTGCAGCTTTAAGAAATTATGGAAAGTTTCCACATAAAGCACAACAACAAACTAAATCAACGAAACAGGATTTGTTAACTTCATGGAGAAGATCAAACATGGATTAAGAAGGCCACCAAATATTGTTGAGCTCGTAACCATGCAATGGTATCAAATATGACTGTTCAAATACTGTTAGCAATCTACCGTCAATGCTGTGCATCATTCTTCCCTCCGCATCAAGAAAAAACAACCTATTTCCAGGCAGATATACTGAAATCCACCCACAACTGTTAACCACTACCTGTGGGTAATTGCACCTCTTAACCACTCTTTTAGAAATTCTCAGACCATTCAACTCATTATTAATGTTTCGACCATACAATGCTTCTTCACATAGACTCCTTGGAAAAGGCTGAAACTCTGACCATCGGCATTTTATTTTCCCCTCATCTACATCTTCAATCAACTTCCATAACGAGAGCTTCTTGTTGTACACCAAAACAACATTTCCATCACACCCACTTAATTCCCAATCAACCAAATAGTCAATCATTGGTCCCTCTTCTCTCTTTGGCTGTTTAATGATATCCCAACTTTTCTCTGCAACATTAAATGCTGCAACATCAAACGTAAACCTCCAGTTGATCACATCCACACTGCTCTTATTGATCCAAAAGAACTTTCCTCTAGAGAAAACCCCTTCCCCAGTGGGACAAATAGATATGGGTGGATCAGTTATCTCCAATTTGACCCATCCATTTGTCTCTGAATCATAGATCTCCATCACCACATTGTTGTTAACATGATTAATTCCTATGACCAAGGTGCAGACCCTTGTGGATGTATTAAAAGCCAATCCAATGAAATCCCATCTCTTAAGTTGGATAGGAGGGGGGAGGGTTATCCATGTTCTGGTAATAGGGTTGCAAATGCAAAATGAAGTTGATGTTCTATCCTTAAAACAACAAATGAGGCTCTTGCACACAGTCAATACATTGACCATCCCCTGTTCTAAAAACTCTAATGAAAATTTGTATATAGGGCAAGAGTGTTCTGGTTGAAGTAAATACCAATCTTCAAGTAGATATTTGGTGAAGGACGAGGGTCTGAAGCAGCCAAAGAGGAAAGCAGGAGAGGAGCGAACCGGGACAATTGCTGAAATCGATTGAATTATGGCATTTCCAGGTGAAAGAAGATGATACCATTGTTTACAAACAGTCCTCAATCTCCTAATGATCAAAGTGGGTAGATTAGCTAAAATTAGCATTAATAATTCTTCTGAAAGGTTGCACCATATCTCACTGTTCATCATCTCAGTATTTTCTGCTCTTGAAATGCCCAATTTCAGACCTCCTGCTAACTCTAATTTTGTTTCTTCCAACATACGTGCTAAATTTGGTGGAATGAAAGGCATGTTGTCATTTCCTAGCCGAAAGACCCTCCTGTAACACATCTTGACAGAGAAATAGAGCTTCCCAAGGATTCAATACTCAACACCAGGTATTAACTCTGATATGATCTTAAATCAGTGGTTGCAATGGTCGATCTCAAGTATTCACTTTTGCTTCCAAAAGTAAATAAAAAGTGCCAAACTGTGTTCTCATCAACATACGCAAGCCATGACCCATCCTCGAAAATATCACGAGGGACGTTTTTTATTTATTTTTTATTCTGGAATTGGAAATTACATATACTCCCATTATTCTCGTGAGCTTAATATATTATTTTTTAGATATAAAATTATTTTATTTGTTATTTTATTTGATATTAGATACGAGCAATCTTCTTGGTTTTTATTTTTACACCGAATGTGTTTCATATTTGAAGTGAATCGACCCGACTCTAAATCATTCTGTTCATTCATTCTGTCAGCCAATAGAAACTATTTTTTTCATCCCATGTACGATACAACTTGAGTCAGTTTTTCTTCCCGTGTTTGCCATTGCCGGCGAAAAATTATCTGGTGGTTGTGAGTAGTCGGAAGATTTGTCAATCATCGGAAGTATTCAACAACAATGGATACATAAAAATATAAAAGAAATTACTTATTTTCATAAAATGCTGATAGTATTAATGGAATTATAAATTTTAAAAATAAAATGATAATAATAAATTTTATTAATAAATTTGTTAAAATAATTTATTATTATAATTATAATCAGGAGTAATTATATTTATTATTTTATATTCAACCAGAATTTTTTCATGTATGGAATTGTCTCACACTAGGAAAATGCTTTCAGACTGTTTGTAAGCGGTTTTACAATCATGGTAGTCCATGCGACCATGGTTTTCCCTACAATTTCTTTTGATCAAAAATGAAAAAGTAATCAATTAACAGGGGCTACAAATTGCGTCACAAATGACTGGTAGTGATTGAAATCATAGTGTCTTGCGACATCTGATAGTTGAATGAGAATTTGGTTTAAATTTCAAAATTTACTGACCAAAACCAAGGTTGTTTTTCTCACCAAAGGAAGGCTTCTCCTATGCACGACGTTACGAGACTTCTTGAGGTTCGAAGACCCCTACAAACCTAGACTGAGTGTCTAGTTGAAAATCAAATTGTCTCTTCCTTTATTCCAACCCCTTTCCTCTGCGCACATCCTTCTATGATCAACCTTTTCAATTTTCCTGAGGTTTCTAGACCTCTGCCCTCGCAACCCCCTTCATGTTATCTACCGCTGCTCTATTTTTTTAAATATTATTGCCTCTTCAATTTGCACCCCTCTGTTCATTTCTCTTTTTGTGCCTTTTGGGAAAGATTTGTCGATGTCGCTCTAAAATCTTCCCTCTTCATTCAACTCCCCTCTTTCCCATTCATAAATTCTCTATTTTTTTAATCGTTGCTTTTCCAATTGATTTCTTGTTCGTTATCAATTTGCAATAGGGATTTATTTGCCACTAGTTGGTTTTACTTTCTTCTAATCATTCCAATTTACCAATCTTATTTTGACTTCCACGTTTCCATTTTTTTATTCCATTGTTGATCCTGCTCTAGGTTGTGAGAAATATGATAAAGGTTGTGGAAGTTGGCTTTATAGTTGCCAAATATGTTTGTGCACCTCCATAAGCTCCAATCTTGTAACTGATGTCTTCATAGATTCTTGCCACTTGATGAAATGTGCATTGGCTCTTCCTCCTTGAACACTTGTATGAGTCGATAACCATAACTAATTCATGGAAGAATATGTTGGCATTTTTAACTTTTGATGAAGCCACTAATACATTTGGGGCAAATTTTTTACAACCTTTTTTTTACAGCTATGGTTTTTCTTTTGCTCTATCGGATTTTACAAAGGGAAATTTGATTATTTTTAAAAAAATTGCCCGTGTCCATCGGAATTCCAATGAACACGAGCATTACTTATTAAAAAAAGGTAACATTGTATCATTTTCCTGCGGGCCCTTGTAATATCAAGACCCAAAAACCATCAAATACTTGAGTTGGAGATTAACAAGGGTTTCTGCATTAAGATTTGGAGATTTCAAGGCTTGCAGATTTTAATATTTTTCACGGCCCCTTTTACACTCACAGGTAAGTTCAACACCTATTTTTTGCATTTCTTGAAGGTTTCTAGTCTATTCTTTATAATATGGTTTGTGCTTCCAAATTTGGAGTCAGCTATAAGAAATGGTAACGAATTTTATATTTACTTGAGTTGTTCCTTACATATGCTTGAAACCCTTGTACCACCATCAGGCTTTACTCTTCTCCTTGCTTTTTGTCTTGGTGAATACTCTGTTACCCTACATCACTTATTGGTTGCAATTGTTCTTGTGTTGTCTTTATCATCTTCGTGTAGGGTACTTGCATTAAAATATTCACTATCCTCAACCTTGCAATGTTGTCACTGCTCTACATTTTTATGTCTGTGATTAGGTATGACTATTATCTTCATTCGAGTGGGCACTTTATGCTACGAATACCACATTACTATTATGACATTTTACCTCTTCATTATTTAAAGCATACTATTTATTGATTGATGATACAGTAAGGTAACTCATATCAATACTCGTACTCAAACAAACACTCATTGTTGTCATGTTCTTAGGTAACTTATCTTTGTCTACAACATAAAGCTACTCCTTCACTATATCACAATACTCTCTTCTTCTTGTTTAAAATTTGATGAACACAACTTCCATATTTTTAAATTAACATTCAAAATTATGACTGCACTTTTACAACTAGCATTGATGGCACTTTCATTCATGTTCATTATTTTCTACATTTACTATCATTAGGACTTATGATCATAGGATGAATATCTTATAATAGCACAATTTTTACTATGGATGTCACTTATGCATAGCAGGTTCATTATTTTCTACCATCAAATACACCATCTACCAAGAACAATCAAATACATTAGCTACTAGGTCTTGGAGCCACCAACATGAGTGGGCTTTTCCAACACCTTTACTTCATTAGATTTGCATACTTCGGGAGATATTAAAAATTAGAGGCACACTTTCAACTTTCATCCTTTGCACATCCTCTGGTTCATTTACTCTTCTTGCAAACATATGAGATGGAACACCTCTAGTCAGCTCTTCTTTATGTGATAACATCATTTCCATTCTTTCCATATGGTCTTCTATCTCAACAAAGGCACTTGGATACAATCTATCATATATTTCCCTCTATATTTTTTCTACCATTATTTTATTCTATATATCTATTCTCCTAGAAATATGATTCTCATCTATATTCCTAATGCAGAGCCATCCTCCAATGATCCTCTACACCTTTACCCAAACCCACAAGTAACCAATTGTCCTACTCTGGTAAGGACTCGACCAATAGGACTCTTCTAGTCCCAACACTTTCCTAGACCTTCCAATGGTCACAAACTTCAACTTGTCTGATGACTGATCAACAAGACACGGCTGTGACAAATAACACAACTTCAAATCTGATTACAAACTTCATTAACTGGTTAACATCAAATTCTGATCACACTAAACATAACCCTCTTGTTCCTACTCTTGTGGCAGCATATCTTCTTCATACTCTTCAACATGAATTCACTTTCCCATTTACTGGTCCCATTAACATACAAACTTAACACTTTATGCTTGACAAACTCAACAATTCTGATTTTTGTTTCATAGTTCTATTCCCTCAACATCTAAGACTCTTTTCTCCATTAACTCTACCAATAGACTCATTGGTTGTTCAATATCCAAATATTTGGAATTTCAATTTTTCCACAACACTTCAAATTTGTAAGTGTACACTTTGTATATCTCGGATACCCTAACGGAGGGTTTCACCAATTAAACTTCAAAAGAATATTTCTTTTGCAAGTAGTAACCAAAAAAACTTCTTATAAAACCAAAATGGACTTAGTTCATAGTATAAACATATTCAATTAGGTATCTTTCAAAATAATAACATATAGTTCAAGTAAAACATGGGCAAACTGGACTGTTACAAATGATCAAAACATGGAAAATATGTAGGTGTATCATCTTAAAATGGAAGCACTTCCATGTTAAGGACATTTAGCTCTCCTTAGAGGGTGTTTTGGGCCATCATCATGTTGTCCTCTGTTTTATGCCCCCTTCTCATCTTTTGTGCCTATTTAGGGCTTTGTTTGGGCCTCCCTAGGCACTGTTTTCCTCACCTGGCACATTTTCTAGGGGTCCTAAACCCCTGGGTCAAGGTTGACCTCGACCTTGACCTAGGTCAAAGTTGACGTCGACCTTGACCCAGGTCCCCCTTTTCATTAGAAAGTTTTCCAAATGCGGGGGGAAACCCAAAAATTTATTTTCCCGCTTTTGGGTCGACTGTTTTGGTCTCTGAAACGGTAAACTCTTAAATTGCATTTAATCTAGGTCCATTTCTAGGGGTAAGGGCCCAATGAGAATTTATTTCTCATATTTCAGCCTCTCTAGGAGTTTGTGCCCTAGATCTCTATAAAAGGAAGCCTTCTCCTCTCATTTTCTCCATCCCTCATGAATTGATTATCAAGAACTCTCAAGCAAATTCAAGCAATCATCTATTCAAGCATTCAAGTTCTCCATTGAAGATCAAGGATTCAAGCATTCAAGCCTTAGATCTATCCATCATGGTGGTGTGATCTTCCTTCAAGATCCTTTGTTCATCTTCAAGATCTATTCATTCTTCCCTCAAGGTGGATTTCAAGCATACAATCATGGAGGTATTGAATTACATTTATGGTTTTGATTTACATTGTTAAGTCCAAAGCTTTCATATCAACATACTTGTTTACATTTCAAATAAAGTTGCTTATCTATTAAATATCATAGCTTCGTTGTTAGATCTACTTCTACTACTTGCTAGCATTCTCTATTTTAATTCCATTTTTAAGGTTGATTCCAAAACCAGGGTTTGACCATGGCAAACCCCTCATCCAACAACAAAACCCTTTTTCTTGTAGGTATAGGTGTGGGACAATGAATATCAATGCAAATGTGAGTACCCTTTTCACCAAACTTTTGGGAGCCACGGACAAAATTTTCATCGGAACAGTGCAGGTCAAGGATGAATTTTTGGGGTAAGATTGTATGCCAGGCTAAGATCTTACCCCGGTCCTTGGGTCAAGGAAGACCTTGCTCTGAAAGACAAAAAAATTATGGGTTTTGTAGATCTCAAAGTTTCACTTTTGAGTCACGAAAATCAACAGTTTCTGAGGCTGTTTGATAGGGTTTTCAGCAAATTATTTTTCAGAGGTAAGTACTTTCATTTCTTCATTTCAATATTAGCATTTCCATTTTTACATTCCATCCCCTTAGAATTCATATACATATGATGTAAAATATGGGTTTAGGGTCTCTTTCATGTGCATTATTCTAAACCCTAATCATCAATATTTTATATCTTACAGTAGGAAAATAAGGTTTTTATTGATTCCAATCTCTTTTACATTGACTATTCTCGACTCTCCTGCCCATGGTCATATACTTATAAAGGCTTTTAAGATCAATTTCTCACCTCAGACCTCAACTAACCCTTAAACCCTTACACTAGCCCTCATTAGGCCATATATGCCTATATCGGCATATTTGATTACATTGACATATTTTGACTCAAATGACATTAAAATGGCACTAATGGCCACAATTACATCATAGAATTACCTTATAATTCTTATTAGCCTTCAAATGCACATGTTTTCTCCTTGCACCAATTCTTGATCAAATAATCATAAAAAAAGAGTACATGTTTATATCCACTTAACTCTTGGTTCAATTTAGCATTATAGACAAAAGACTCGAGGTCAAACCACTCTCTTTTGTTTTCACTTGGAAAACCATAATGCTACGATATCTTGTGTATGAGTTCATACACCTTTGCATTAGCAACATTAAAATATCCAAAGAAAAGTGTACCAAGCAAAAAATATTTCATGTTGTAGGACTCAAGATGCATAAAATCAAAATAGGCTAACTACCTTACAATTTCTAGGTACGCTACCCTAATAAAAATTGTTCTAGGTAGGAGAAATGGGATGCTTTCAAAACCATACACCTAAATATTTGTACAATCATCAAAATCATACCAATCACCCAAATGTGATCAACCTTCCCTCTTTCATTTTTATCCTTAGCTCTCAACACCTTTTGAATTTAAAATGACAAATTATAATTATGAGGGTGACCAAGATACATATAAATATGTTTGACAAAGAATTCTTCAAAGAACAAATAGTGGGATCCAATACATTTGCTATCCCAGATAGTGTAGTCCATATCTAAATAGCCTTAATATTTCTATCATAATCCAAATCCCTTATTCTCAACTATTTCTTTTGCATCCCAATCTCCTAACCCTCATATAGAATAAGATGCATAAAAAATGTGTAATTCTTGAAATGTATGGATTCACTATCCCTCTTAATGGAAGCTAGACCTTTATTGATTTCATTTTCCAAATAATCAACACAATCAAAGGGATGAGCAATTTATCTATGTATTTTAGTTTCTAACACCATAGGATCTATCAATGTAAATAGGCTAACACCTCATAATGGGGCCTAAGGGGCCATCTCATAATTTAAATAGGATAATAAAGCCATTTGAGACTCATATGGAGTCATATTACCCTTCACCTATTCTAGCTCTTGGTTGGGTCATGTACCAACCAACACCAAATCTTGGCCTTTATGCTCTTGTCCAAATTAGTGTGGACTAAATTACTCCATGTATGGTCCACCTCCAATTAAAACCTTCTAATTTTATCTTACCACACAAACCCTCTTTTTTTATTACACATTTATCTTGTCCCCATAATATTGGAAATATGTTGTCCATACTCCATGCGAACATCTAATCCTTTCTAACAATTTGTGGTGTTTTACAACTCTATATTTCTCTACCCAATGGATACTCACTCGCTACCCCCTTCATAGTTGTGGCTTCTTTAATCATTTGAACTTCTTACATTTCAATAGGACAACTTACTACAATTACAAAGACACTTCTTAAATCTCAAAGACACTTAACACTCCAAGATGTATATAAAACTTAGATTGAACTAACCCCATCAATGGGAACTAGGATCAACTCAAAACCATTTTTTATCTCGTTTTGTCTAGACTGTCCTCATCCATGGTGGGATAGATCATCATATAAGAACACTGATGCAGAGCCTTAGGGCCCAAAAGGCTCATGCACCATTAAAGGTTTCTTTCCCTCACTTAACCCACACTAAATCCTTCATTTGACGATTCATTTTTGTTTGACCGATCCACATGACTAACTCTGATTGCATCTCCTTCTTAGGGCTGATTCATGTCCATGTACAAACTCTTTTCCTTCTACTTGTTCCACTATGATAGTCACTTGTTTATCTCATTCTAGTCTCATTCTAAGACTTATTAACACATCCTTAATTCCATCAAAGTGTCTTCTTTGTGATGGTTTTGAATGGGAACAAAATTAGGGTCTGATTGTGACAAGGTGACACTTACAAAAATTTGACATAAACTTGTTGTGAACAATCCAAAACTCCCTTTTAGCCTTGGATCAACGAAAGGAATTGAATGAGAAGTGCAGTACCAATCCACTAAAACAACAATGGTTTATAATCAAAGGTTTAAAAATGACAATTACATTCTTCCAAACTGTCTATAGCAACTGACAATGATAGTGAGTAATAAGAACTACACTTTGAACAATGTGGGACTTGTTAAATAGTTTCTAGCAAAGGAATATCCTTGAGGAGTGAATGGAGTACTTAGGACAATTAGCACACAATAATGATATCCAACAAAAGTGTATATGAACCCCAATGATAAAAACTGTCTCTATTATAAGGATTGAACAATTAGGACTTTGATCAATACAAATAGACTTCAAGAATCATCTAACATCCCTTTCCAAAGAAAAATTGGAACTATTTATCTAACCAATTTTAATCAACTTGGCCATTGGTCTTCAATTAAGCCATATAGTAATGCAAATGTTGCAAAGTTGTCATTGACAACTTTTGCAATATTGATGCAACATTGACATTTTTACATCTTTTGACCTTAGAAACCTTGCAAACATTATTGAAATAACCTATAAACACTATTCCAATGCCCTATTCACCTACCCCTATTTGACCAGTTTGATTGGTTTGACCAACCTAGGGCCTTATAGGCCAAATGATTACATTATGGCTCATAGGCCTTACACTTCAAAATTGGCCTTTTAGCCTTCTCAAAATAGAATCAATAAACATGTCTAGACTTAAACATGTCTTTTCATGCATTAGATTTCAATTTTAAGGCCCAATGAGCCACTATGTAACCATTTGGCCTATTAAGCCCTAGTGATCAAGATCGAGTCAAACTAGTCAAACTAGTTAAATAGGGTGGAGATGGCATAAAACTGATGTTTAGCAAATCCTAAATTAAATGAATATTAGCACCTTTATTTTGGGCCTCTCCTATTGCATGAATATTAGCACCTTTAGCTACTCTCTTATTTGATGTGGATTTTATTTTGTACTATTTAAAAAAAATTTAATATGGAATCGGAATTTCGACGACATATCAAATTCCACCGATGAGGATGTTGTATGTGTGACAACATCCTCGTCAAATGTACAACCCCAATGGTCATCGAACGTCTAATGACCTTTTGAATTCCACCAACAAGGATGTTGTGTGTCTGATAGAATCCTCGTCAGATGTGCAACCCCTGACAATCATCAAAATTTTGACGACTTGTCAAATTCCACCAATGAGGATGCCGTCAAACACACAAAATCCTCATCAGAATGGAAGCCCCTAGTTAGCATTGGAATTCTAACGCATGTCAAGTATTTCTACACCACGTTGTCGTTTGCTTCCCAAAAACTACTACTCGCAGGCTTGGCGTTGACTTTAGGCATGTACATTATTTCTCTGAATGCCAACACTGGTTCCACACAATATACCTTACATCTACACACTCTCCTTCACAAAGTTGAAACTAATTGGACAAACAAGAAACTTCATTTCACAGATTGATTAACATTAATGACAGAAAACTTAACAGTGTTCATATAACCAAGGAGTGAGACTATGAACCCAACATAAGAACTCCATTCCATAGTCCAAAAAAATCTATGTAACAAAGATGTCAATACTCATCCAACATGAATACCTTCTCATTGTTATTGTTTCCTCTTTGACAATATTGAAAAGAATAATAACCAATTCCAGATCTTCCCAGTCCTCATAAGATATATCTACAAGTTTCTTTAACTTTCCTATCAATGCCTTGTGCAATCCTTGTTACACTAACAAATCATGCATCATGAGCTTCTAAATTTGGCCCAAGACAGCTATGTCAGAAACTATAGACATGGTTGATGAATCCCTTCTCACCAAGATTTGACCAGCTTCCAGCTTCATCTTTAGTGTTTATATGGAAGATCTCTTCCTAAGCAATCATTACAACAAAGACTTGATGCTAAGTGGAGGTGCAAATTGAGAGAGACCTAAGTGGAAGACCTTAGAACAGCTCTATGTGACTCTAAAGTTGATGCTATGTCACAAATGGTTGCCTGGAAGCTACTCCATCACAAGCTTCCTATTGGAGACCACATCTATGTTTTATTTACCACCATTTGGTATCCAATCTATCATTGTAATGAAATATTAAAAGTCTTTTTCTAGGGCTGCAAGATTATTATATTGGTTTGTTCTTCTATATACAATGATATCAGGCTTTCTTTTTGTAAACTCTCATGAATAAAGTTGTTCTTAGTATTCGTACTTCACACAAAGTGGTTTCTAAATCATTTAGGAAGCTTATTTTAAAGCATATGCAGAAAAATAGATGCAGTATTGTTTTCCAACACTAATACTCCTTTGGGAATTATGTAAAAGTTTTACTCCAACACACTCCTTCAAGTATCTAATTTGGCCAGCCTTCCTCAGGAATTTCCAAATGCCAACACAAAGCTTGCACAACAAATATTCAAGATTTACGAGAAGCTGCAAATCTTGACATCAAAATAAGAAAGTCACCAACTCTGCAATATATTTGAATGATAGAGGAACTCTCCTCACAAATCAAGGACAGTTGATCATAGGAAACCTGCAATATATTCAGAACATGAATTGAACGATCCATAGATTGGCTTTCAAGATGGGGATCAACTTTGGAACCCCCATCACTGAAGAAAAAACACAATTTCTTCTTGTTGCTGGGCTATGTCTACTTGGGATTATTTCATAACTCCTGATGTTATTAGGAGATATAAACTCTTCATGAGTTGTGTGAGTTTTACATTATTAATGTTTTAATCACATTCAGTGATCTATCATCATTTTGATAAAAAAATTCAAATATTGATCATCCTGTGTGACCTCAAATATTGATAAAAACTTTATTCACAAATTGTGTGAATTTTACGTTATCAATGTTTTAAATCACATTCAGTAAGCCATCATCATTTTGATACAAAAATTCAAATATTGATCACCCTTTGTGACCTTAAATTTTGTTACTATTAGAACAGCTCTATCGCTATTAAATCTATGGTTTTCAATATCTTGGAAATGTAGTTTATTTAGAGGCACTTATTACGATTGCTTTGGCCAATTAAGAAAAAGTGAAGTCAAGATGTTTAATAACAAAATTACATGGAAAGTAAAAACTGGAGCATTTTCCATGAACAGGTAGCCTAGATCAATGAAGTCACAGTAACAGAGTAATATTTCTTGTGCTAAGTAGGTAAACATATTCAAGGAAGCTGTAGCTGGCTGATAAAACCTGCATAGTATGCTTAGCATACATAATATAATTTACTATCAAACTAAACAAACTACGGGCATAATTCCTAATCCAAAGCACTCAGTTTAGCATGCTAGAAAGGCTTGCTATGTTTGAATTGACAATGGTGTTTGCTTAAAAATCACCTGGGTCACATCATAGCATTTTGTCAAACAATTTGTGTGCTTTATACATTTCCTACTAATGTTATAGCAAAGATAAAGCTCAAAATGAGTGTTGTGTCTGCTATTGGCAATCTTCGTTACAAAACTAACTAGACAACAATGACATGCTCTTTGAGACATCTCCCATTGAAACCCTTTGGCACTTTCAATCCTTGTACCTAATCGACTCAGCTCTCCATAGTTCCTTAGGATTTAGTAGGAAGATCTCATTTATCATCAATTAACTTGTTTATCTCAAGGTTGTTTTCACAAGTATAGCTTCATGAACAATGTTCAAAGACAGGACTGTATGATCTGTTGAAGAAAATGAGCCACGCCTCATTCGTCATATGAAATCCATACCAAAAGATATAGTTGAAAAGTAGCTAATAGCTCAGACCACCTCACTATATACACTTGAGGTCTTTTGTTCAAATTTTAATTAGTCCATACAAAATAAAATTACTCCAATTGAATGGTAAAGTATCCAACACATTATGTAAGGTTTTAAATTTGAACCCTTAATGATCCATTTAAAAGAGCATAAATAACATATAGAGCAAACTCCTAAATTTGAACCCTTACTGATCCATCCAAAACAATATAAAGAAATATAAACATCATCTAGAGCATACAATATGATCGATTAGAAGTCATAATATGGACAAAAAAATTTCTACAATGCAGACAAAGAACCAATCCAAATGCCTCACAAGTAAGAGGAACTAAGGAAAAATTAAGTTTAATGAAGGATGAAGAGAATGTAATCAAACCCAACCATGAATTTAACGATACCAAACCAAAGCATGTCAAAGTGGCATGGTCAAAGTGAGGGTTTGAAACATAGCAGATGAAAATGAGAGAATCCCGAAGGAAAACTGAAATTACAAGGGAAGGACTTTTGCATTGAGATGGCCTCCATTTTACCTGACCCCACTTTATAATTCTTTAATGCCTAACTGGAAGGGAAATAAGCCTATGGCCCCTTTGAAAATATGCATCCACAAAGATTTTAAAACCTTCCCTGCCCCCTCCAGATATGAGGTCCATCTTTTAATGAATACTTATTATCGTGGGAAATTGACAGACAAGCATCAATGATGACCAGCCTTGACGTCTAACAACAGATTACGTGACTCATGACTTATATAATTGTTGAATGTCTCAATATAACTCCATGGATTACGTAGATTACAATGTCTCAATACAACTCCATGGATGTATGATAATAAACTGGCCATTTTACAACTCATGGATAAATTTGATTCAAAAACCATCAACCACACTTTTAGAGAAGGAAACACAGAAGCGGATGAGTTGGCGGACTTAGCAGCCAGAGGATCAAATTTGAAAAGTATATCCAACGTCAACGAAGCTCTTCAAGTCTAGTCATCAAAATACTTTGGTTGGTTCAGACCCCGATGGTGTCCTGCCTTGCAAGTTGACAGAACGGCTCCTTGAGGTGATAAGATGGGTGTCTTTCCTCATAGCATGGATATGAGCTCAAAGCATTAAATGAAATCTAGATCGAGGACAAGAGGAGTAGCCACTTATTGATCAACGATGGGATGTTTTCCATTGCTCAAACCCAAACAGTACGCTTCAGTGTTAGCGGAATTTGATAGGACAAAATTAGCAGAGATCTAGTGGATAGCTTCTCAAGGCCACTTGCTGCAAGTATTCCTCCTCCTCCTCCACGGAAATGGACTCTTCATCGGGTTCGACATTAAACGGGTGCTATTTACTCGGTTTGTTGGTAGCATTTTGGTAACATTTTGAAAATCAGCTAGAAAATAGGGGTAGAATTAGAAGTTTTACATCGGCCTTGCGAACATGTGTCTTCTTAAACCCTGGTTGTTTTCAACCTTGTGCCTTTCTACATTTGCGCACTTATCTTTTGGCACCGAAAACCCTAGATGTTTTCGACCTCACGCTTCTTCCCTTTTGTCAGCACTCCTTGTTCGTCGGTCTTATGTGCGCAAGTGCGATCGGTTGGTGGGCCTGACTCCCTGACAGGATTCTCATCTAACGGTGGGCGTAAGAGCTTATGTGATGTGTCAGAGGCATGCGAATATGAGACTAGCCGTAGATCTTGCTTTGTCTACTTTTCCCGGCTGGTGGTCCCGTTTGTCAAAGAATAAAGTGATGTGCTGTGTTTTGGTTGGTTCGCGTGGTCTGAGGTGGCGGGATGGCAGATGGGCTCGGTTCTTTTGGAAAGATTCTTGATCCTGTGGTTGTCATATGATCGCATGGAATCTTTCTAGCCCATGCGATCATGCGACCATCGTCCGATCTTCCCAAAAGGTAAAGCTTCTCTTGGCAGTGGGCCCGTTGTCTTGTGTTGCCAGTGGTGCGCATTTTTCATTGGTAGGGAGCGATGAGTTGGCAGTTTGTTGATGGGGTGAATGTTAATGGTTTGTTGCATGTTCGCATGAGCCAGTTTCATGCTATGTGATCATGCGACAAACCCTTTGGGCAAACAGTGGCGGTGAATATTTGGTCGGCGTGGCGGTGACGGTGGTAAGTGTAAGCAGTTTGTCGCATGTTCGCATAGCCCTTTTCTTGGCTATGTGATCATGCAACAACCATTAAGAATGTCGACGTTGCGGAGTAAAAGTGGGTCTTGCCGACGTGCTTGTTTCTGGTTGGTTGCTTGCTGGTAAAGTGACCAAGGATCTTTCAAGGGGTTTGTGACTGTTGACCGCGTGACTTTGTGACACTGGCGCCATAAACATGACCGTTTGTTTTCAAATTCAAAATTCTTTGAGGGGTTTTCGCGACATGAAGTACCCAAATTTGTGGTTTTAGCGGCTGATCTCGACTGGTTTGGTGGCGCTGGATGTTGCCGACTAATCCAAGGGTCTTAGTGGTCAATAGCAATGATGTTTTTGTACCCGGTGGTGAGTGGTGGAGGTGTGTCGCATGTTCGCATAGCCCTTTTCCTGGCTTTGCGATCATGTGACAACCATTGTTTTGTAGGGTTTTCAAGCAGTTAGTTGTTTGCGATGAAAGTGGTAGTCGATTACTGTTGTCTATAATTTCTAGCACTCTGCTCTGAACATTGGGCCTGCAGAAATGGGCTTAAAACTGATGATAATTCTGTTAATATTTGCTTAATATTTGCTTTTACATATAAATATAAAAACCTCGGCTTCGGCCCTTCATCGATCAAAAAAATAAAAATTCAATATGACTTAACCGACTTCTAAGTGATCGATTAACTAAGAAATCACTAATTAATCACATGGTCGACTAAGATATTAGGACGTTATGTTTAAGAGGTCTGATTTAGAAATAGTGATTAATAAGATTAGTTAATATTGTTACCAAATGAATAATTATGTAAGGCAGGATGGTGGAAACAATTATTAGTCTTAGTCAATTAAGAAAGGGTTCGAATGAAGAAATGGGTATGGAGAGGAATATGAAAACACCTTTTCCATACAATATATGAATAGAAGAATAAGCTGTGACAATTACAGTTGAAGGGGAGAATATAAAAGTTACGGAGTGACAGTAAAAAGGGAATAACAGTAAAGAGTAAAGGAATATATTAAATACGAAAGGACATTCGGTAGAGGCTACAGCCCTAAGGTATGAAACTCATATATTATTTTATTATATATATATATATATATATATATGTTTATGTTTATATTTAAAATTTCAGAATATTAGTATTCTTTTATGGATCAAAATGGTTGTATTGTAATTGATGTAAGGAATTATTTACAATTAGATTATTGATGTGGACTTAAATTATTATATATAATTATTGTGGATGATATGGGCCATAGAGAGAACGAACAAAGTATTCATTAAAAGATGGACCTCATATCTGGAAGGGGCTAGAAGTAAAAAAAAATTCAGAAATAAAAGATCAGAGCTTGCAAGAATAGCTTTAATCATTCTCATTTCATTGCATAATTGAATACATAAGGTAGATGGCAACCTTAAAATTAATGCGGAAGGTAGGACAAAAAAATTCTTGAATAATGGAATGAATGCGTCATTATAGTAAAATGGACTCAGCTTCCCAACCTCTTCTGTCTCATGGATTAGACTAGTTCTAGTTCTAGGTAATGATCAACCTCTTACTCTCAACCCCTTCCTAAAGGGTAAGGGTGAGCACCTTTTCAAGAATGGAATTCAACCATTCAGAGATCTTTGGCATCCTTCCAATCTATTCTTGAAGGAGCTGGACTCGGATCACCAACATTGTTAATGACTAAATTTGGCCCAAGACAGCTATGTCAGAAACTATAGACATGGTTGATGAATCCCTTCTCACCAAGATTTGACCAGCTTCCAGCTTCATCTTTAGTGTTTATATGGAAGATCTCTTCCTAAGCAATCATTACAACAAAGACTTGATGCTAACTGGAGGTGCAAATTGAGAGAGACCTAAGGGGAAGACCTTAGAAAAGCTCTATGTGAATCTAAAGTTGATGCTATGTCACAAATGGTTGCCTGGAAGCTACTCCATCACAAGCTTCCTTTTGGAGACCACATCTATGTTTTATTTACCACCATTTGGTATCCAATCTATCAGTGTAATGAAACATTAAAAGGCATTTTCTGGACCTTTAAGATTATTATATTGGTTTGTTCTGCTATATAAAATGATATCAGGCTTTCTTTTTGTAAACTCTCATGAATAAAGTTGTTCTTAGTATTCGTACTTCACACAGAGCGGTTTCTGAATCATTTAGGAAGCTTAGTTTGAAGCCTTTGCGGAAAAATAGATGCAGTATTGTTTTCCAACACTAATACTCCTTTGGGAATTATGTAAAAGTTTTACTCCAACACACTCCTTCAAGTATCTAATTTGTCCAGCCTTCCTCAGGAATTTCCAAATGCCAACACAAAGCTTGCACAACAAATTTTCAAGATTTAGGAGAAGCTGCAAAAATTAGTGAATGATCAAGCAAATCTTGACATCAAAAGAAGACAATCACCAACTCTGCAATATATTTGAATGATACAGGAACTCTCCTCACAAATCAAGGACAGTTGATTATAGGAAACCTGCAATATATTCAGAACATGAATTGAACGATCCATGGATTGGCTTTCAAGATGGGGATCAACTTTGGAACCCCCATCACTGAAGAATAAACACAATTTCTTCTTGTTGCTGGGCTATGTCTGCTTGGGATTATTTCATAACTTCTGCTGTTATTAGCAGATATAAACTTTTCACAATCTATAAGAATATAACAATGCTTTTTGGGAAACAGTTGTGTGAGTTTTGCGTTATCAATGTGAATTTTACGTTATCAATATTTTAGATCACATTCAGTAATTCATCATCATTTTGTTCCTCATTTTGATAAAAGAAATTCAAATATTGATCACCCTGTATGACCTCAAATATTAATAAAAACTCTCTGTTACTATTAGACCAGCTCTATTGCTTTTAAATCTATGGTTTTTAATATCTTGGAAATGTCGTTTATTTAGGGGCACTTATTGCGATTGCTTTGCATTTTCCATGAGCAGGTAGCCCAGATCAATGAAGTCACAGTAACAGAGTAATATTTCTTGTGCTAAGTAGGTAAAAATATATAAGGCAGCTAAATCTAAGACATGCCACCCAAGATAATATCAATAAAACCTGCACAGTGTACTCTGCATACAGAATATAATTTACTATCAAACTAAACAAACTACGGGCACAATTCCTGATCCAAAGCACTCAGTTTAGCATGTTAGAAAGGCTTGGTATGTTTGAATTGACAATGGCGTTTGCTTAAAAATCACCTGGGTCTCTTCACACAGTGATTATATTTGAAGTCAGTATAAGTCATGACATCATAGCATTTGACAAACAAGCTTTATACATTTCCTACTAATGTGCTCAAAATGAGTGTTGCGTCTGCTATTGGCAATTTTTATTATCATCGGTTGGAAACTGTCAACCCTTTGGCTCTTGCAATCCTTGTACCTAATCCACTCAGCTCTCCATAGTCCCTTAGGATTCAGTAGGAAGATCTCATTTATCATCAATTAACTTGTTTATCTCAAGGTTGTTTTCACAAGTATAGCTTCATGAATAATGTTCAAAGACAGGACTGTATGATCTGTTGAAGAAAATGAGCCACGTCTCATTCGTCATATGAAATCCATACCGAAAGATATAGTTGAAAAGTAGCTAATAGCTCAGAGCACCTACATATATTGGAGGTCATTTGTTCGAACTTTAATTAGTCCATACAAAATAAAATTACTCCAATTAAACGGTAAAGAATCCAACACGTCATGTAAGGTTCTCAATTTGAACCCTTAATGATCCATTCAAAAGAGCATAAATAACATATAGAGCAAGCTCCTAAATTTGAACCCTTACTGATAGAAATAGAACATATAGAGCATAAAGATCATATAGAGCAAGCTCCAAAACAATCTATAGAAATAGAAACATCATCTAGAGCATACAATATGATCGATTAGAAGTCATAATATGGACATAAAATTTCTACAATGCAGACAGAGAACCAACCAGATGCCTCACAAGTAAAAATTAAGTTTAATGAAGGATGAAGAGAATGTAATCAAACCCAACCATGAATTGAACGATACCAAACCAAAGCATGTCAAGGTGTCATAGCCAAAGTGAGGGTTTGAAACAGAGCAGACGAAAATGAGAGAATCCCAAAGGAAAACTGAAATTACAAGGGAAGGATTTTTGCATTGAGATGGCCTCCATTCTGCCTAACCCCACTTTATAATTCTTTAACTTGGTTTTTAATGCCTAATTGAAAGGGAAATAAGCCTATGGCCCCTTCGAAAATATGAACCCACAAAGATTTTAAGACCCTCCCTGCTAGATACATTAACCCTTAGATTAGAAAGATGACCAACAACCAGATTTCCTTCTTGATGGGTATGAAAAAGATTAGAGATACACTTCATGACTTCTATCTATCAACATCCCGGTGTAAGTGATTTGATTCAATTTCCAGTTCTAATGGTTTCTTCGTCATTGCATTGATTGCTCAACATTGAACCCCCTTCAAATGTAGATTCAGCCACTTTCTTTAGATCACAAATTGGAATCCTCAGAATAAACCTTTTGCTTCTACCAAGTTGTTTATATTGTGGTCAAGACTATGCAGTAAATTAACATTGCCCTTCCCGTGTAGTCTCATTGTAGATATTAATGTGGAAGGAAGTCAGGTATGAAATTATTTTTACTCAGAAGATTTGCTCCATCAAAATTTATCTGAAATAATTTTTACTAGGAAGATTTGCTCATCAAAAGGCCTGATCTTCTATTTAATACTAATTCCAGCATTAGAGATATTAATGTGGAAGGAACTCAGGTATGAAATCCATTATATAGTTCTCAATTTTTTTCTTATGTTATAAATGTTATTTTGAAAATCACGGATAACACACAGTTTGTTACTACTCCTTAAATAGCTTGTGCTTTAAAATGGCTCAAACCAAGATAATTAGATAATACATGGATCATTTATCCCCAAGACATTGCATATAACAACTAATAAGAATTCATACTTACAGGAATATGGTGATAAAATGCTGCTTATTCCAGAATTTCCTGCAGCTTCAAGAAATTATGGAATTTTTTACATAAAGCACAAACAACAAACTAAACCAACAAAACAGGATTTGTTGACTTCATGGAGAAGGCCACCAAATATTGTTGAGCTCATAACCATGCAATGGTATCAAATATGACTGTTCAAATACTGTTAGCAATCTACCATCAATGTTGTGCATCATTCTTCCCTCCGCATCAAGAAAAACCAACTTATTTCCAAGCAGATATACTGAAATCATTAACCACTACCTGTGGGTAAATCAAATCATTATTAATGTTTCGACCATGCAATGCTTCTTCACATAGGCTCCTTGGAAAAGGCTGAAACTCTAACCATCGACATTTTATTTTCCCCTCACCTTCATCTTCAATCAACTTCCATCTTGTTGTACACCAAAACAACATTTACATCTTGACACAGAAATAGAGCTTCCGAATGATTCAATACTCAACACCAGGGCTTTTCTGATATGATGTTAAACTAGTGGTTGCAATGGTCGATCTCCAGTATTAACTTTCCTTCCAAAAGTAGATAAGAAGTTTCGAAATTATGTTCTCATCGACATACGCAAGCCATGAACACCACATTACTTTTCATAAACTATGAAAACTGGGTAAGTGTTTAATTTTTTAAAGATATAAAATTATTTTATTTGATATGAGCAATCTTCTTTTTTTTATATATTGATATAAGTTATTGGACTATGAGAAAACTAGATAAAGCGTCTTGTATTGATTACTAAGGTAATAGCAGAGCTATTCTCCTCTTGTTTTTCGAAATCCCGATTCAATTTAAGGTTTTTTTTGTTTTTTTTTATAAAATTTCAAAAGGAAGGAATTTATATGTAGATGATATCAAATTAAATTTTAATTTATTTGGAGAATTTAAGAAATAATATTTTCATTGATTTCTTTTTCTTTTGTAGTTGATAAGCATCACTTTTTAGAATTACAGCTTCTAATTTGGTATGTCCTTGTGCTTTCTATATTTATAGCATATACTAGTACATATTCTTATAAATCCAAGATAAACATTTTAATCATTAAGAACTAGTTTTTTTTAATTTAAGACATTGAAGATTTTCTAATAGTTTTTTTTTTTTTATAAAATTGTTATTACTAGTTGCATTCTTCACTAGGAAATCACTTTTATAGAATAGGAGCTTGAAATTCTTATTCTGAATAAGTTTTATTACCCTACCTAATATCAAGTATTTTGCAACTCTATGGTGGTTTTAAATGATTTAAATTCAATTGAATTTTAAATTGTTATTATGCTTTCATTTTTTTTGTTGGTCGTAATCATCTCTATTTTTGAGTTTCAACTTGTTAATATATGAATTTTGTGTGAAACATTAATCTCGTATTGTTTCATTGTCATCTTTACATAGTCTAGACATTAGATATCTTTTTGCAAAGTTTATGTGAAATATTGATCTCACACCATTACATTGTCATTTTTGTTTGGATAAGTTCATTTGAATATGATATTCCATATCATGAATTCTGAGAGACAAAAATGATTGAATTATGTTTTACGAATTATTTTTTTCTCTTAGATATATTTGGTTATGAATAAGTTAAATACATCATAAATCATATATAATGTTAATATGAAATTAATACACCATGTCAAATTGTACAATAATTGTGGCTAAGTGTTAAGATGAATTGATTGTTATGATGATAATCTCTTTATAATAATAATATTTTCTAATCCTATCAAGGATAGAATAATTCAACTATTTATTTGTCTTGCTCCAACTACTACATATGGATAATAACTTGATCTCACCCATCTTCATTCATCACCAAAATATGTAAAGCTTTATTTTCCTCTTAAATCATTTTTCGTAGTTTCTAATTGGTATAACTTGTTTCAATTTAGTTATAGCCTTCTTGTTTCTTGAGAATATCTAAAACTTTGTGTCTTTCAAATTATTGTTTTTATATTGATAGAAGAAACTATTGATATTTGACCATTTCTTTCGAACTTTAAATATAATAGACAACATCTATCTTTATTGGAAGTTGGCCTCTACTTTGATAATTTTTACTATCCCACAAAAGTTTGAGTCCCTCCACCATAATTTCTCCTTTTTCATAAATATTCTACTCATTTTTTTATTTTCATCATTAAAATTTTAGGGTTGTCCTTGATGCTCTATTCTAAAATGAACCTTGAATTTGGATTTAGATTAGAATCTCTATATCCCTCTATATATTTTTGTCCATGATAACTTGTGGGATACTTAGACAAAAGAGAGAATAGCAGTGTGAGATACAGTTTCTTGAACTCGATAGCATGGAATCTCTAAAAGATTTATTTTTTATCAATTATTTTAACAACTTTTCTCACATACGATATTTTATCCTCCCAATTTGCCTCTCAAAAAATATAATATTTTATGAAGCTTATAGACATTAAGAGCCTTAACAAAATCATTCATCATTTGTTTGATATGACTTAAATAACCAAATACAAATTCATATATGGTTGTCCATAATTTTACAGTCTCTTATTTGTTACTTGTGTCATTTCTTCAATCCGCTGATTCAATCTTATTGGGAGGTATTTTGCATAGTCCAAAATGTAAGAGGTGTTTTCCTTTTAGCTACTCCTTTACCTTTATAGCATTATAAGTGGGAGCTTCCTAATAATATTGTCACTATTTTACGGTATCTTATTTTTAACAAATCAATTCTTTAATACACTTATTGTTTTTCATAGTCCTCAATGTAAGAGGTATATCCCTTTTGGTTGCTCATCTACCTTTAGAAGATTATACAGTGGGGGCTTCCTAATCAATAAAGTTTGTTCTACTAAAAATATTTATTGCAACACCAAGATTTGAAGAAGAACTAAATAACATTAATAAGTGCTAATGCACTGACATATTTAAAAATTAGTAACTAAAAACTAAATATTTAACATTTATTGCTTAAAGCTCTTGAGCCATTATAAATTCATTATATAGGCAAATATTTTTCTTTTTGTAATAGAAAATATCATGTTATTGTAACATTTATTCTTAACCCATCTTTGTTGTGAAAAAATAATGTTAATTGTATACTTCATTAAAAAAAAGGTTTTTTTTTTTTTATATTAAATAGCATCAAAACAAGGGTGTTGTCCCTTACACAACCACAACCCAAAGGCATAAAAACCAACAACAAATATCAGCACCGCACTAACAACATATCAACATTAAAAACTATGAGAGTTCAACAAAAGGTGGTAAGCTATATCTAACAACAAACCAAAAATAACTAAAATAGTCCAACAACATATCAACAACTATAACTAACAAACTATAAACTACCAAAATGTCATCCTAGAACCATGGTCTAATATACCAATAGAAACAAATTGAGTTTTAACATAGAGCCCCATGGGAAACTAACAATATTAACATTTAAAAACTAGAGGAAGATACACATGACCAAAATGCTTGATGTCACATCCATCTTGATGGAGCACATGGCTCCAATCCTCAATTAGGAACTTAAACAGTTGTAGTTTCCCTCATCCTCGACATATTTCCCCAACACCTTTCTCTCCATAAGGCACAAGGATGTAGAAAAACTATGCATGATGCAGAGGTTGAACTTTGAGATGCTTCCCATCTTCCTTTCTAAGTCAAGAACCTTGTTCGTCAACATTCTTTTCTCGTTCTTCAATGCCACCATCTATCTAACCATAGTTTGGCATTCAATGCAACTACCTTTGATAGCGGTCATGTTAACATCCTCTTCCTATGGTATTACATCCTTTGTAAAGTCCAGCCGCTTCATTTTCATGCTAGTAGAGATATGAGTACAACTATTATTTTTAGATTTCCCTGAGCTTTAAGTTGTTTCCATTTCATCCCCTTCACCCTCAACACTCTCCTCCTTCCCTCCCTTATCAACATTATTTCCACTCCCCTGATCCTTGTCCCCTTCCTTCGAGTCATAATCAACTAGTTGGGCCACCTTATCCACAAAGCGGGTCGTCATCTTGTGGGATATTTGTGGGTTGCTCTCATTTTTTCTATTCTTCTTCCCAACATCTTCTTCCTCCTCACTAATCACTTCTTGGATCAAGAATTAAAATTTTTTGGCTAAAAGGGAGGTGTTTTTATCTTTTATCTTTCTTGATGTCAAGGGGTATAATGATCCCTTTCTTATCCCTTGACTTATTTTCCATAAATTAGTGCAATTTAGGAATATTGGATTAGGGGATCATCCTTCTCATCAAGAATGTTAACATATTGACCATCATTATTCTTAAATGTAAATGCAAACCATTAACTGATACCTTAATGATCATAGTCTAGATTTAACATTCAAGGATCTCTTCATATAGATCACACGAATCCATTCTCTTTTCCTTACTAACGTCATCATAAGGTGGAAGACTTAATGTTCCAAGGGCATGTGAAACAGACTACAAGTGTTCTCCCTCAAGGCATAACCCCAGTGTCAGGACAACTATCATTTGCCTGAAATTACTCCGTCTCTCCTTTCCACAAAATCCCTACCCTAAGACACCTTAGTAAGAGATAGGAGGTAGATTCCTATTATCTATAAACCAAGTATTAGGTTTATATATATATTCACATGCTCCATATATATTAAATCTTCTAGTTATATAATCTAATTATATACTCCCTGTATGATTCAAATATTTAATATATATAATTTTAAGTATTATAATTTACTCTGTGTGTGTGTGTGTGTGTGTGTGTGTGTGTGTGTGTGTGTGTGTGTGTGTGTGTGTGTGTGTATTTATATGCACACACACAAACACACACACACACACACACACACACACACATATCTTGTTCCCTTCTCATTCCTCCCATGAAGAGTATCCAAATATATATATTTTTCTTCTATTTTATCCTTTCAGAATGATTTCAATCCTTATTAAATATTAGTGAGATTTAATGGTTGCATCTTATTGGGAAGAGACACATCCTTTTATTAACAATTAATTAATCTTTCTTTATATGTCACTCTCTCTTAATGTATGTGATTTTCTTCTCTTTTTTCCCCTTTCAAATGAAGTTTTATTCTTCTTTTTATATATCATGCTTGAAGGAGTCACATCTTTTCATTTTATGCCTTTTGACCACTCATTAAACTTAATTATATTTTAGTTTAATTCGTTTGTATTTTAACTTGATTTTATTTATAATTATTCTAATTTAGATTTCATTTATATTTCTTTTATATTAAACAATTTAACTCTTTTATATTCTAATTTAGATTCTATTTATATTTTATTATTATTATTAAATATTATTTTAGAAAGGGAACATGATTTTTACATTTTTGTCTTTTGTAAAGTATTTATTTATTTTTATTTTATTTATTACTGATATTTATTATTAAATCTTATTCATAAAGAGGAAATCACAAGGGGATAAAATCTTTACTTTTCAAAATAAAGAAGTTTCCTAGCAGTCAAGGAGGGTGTGGGGCTTTCAGGTGTTTTTGGTCAAGAATCTGATGCAGGAGCATCCGAGAATCAAGGCTGTTGACTTAGATGTGGATTTTGGTTGAGATTTACTTCCAAGGGTCATAACTTTTGACTCGGTTGTGGGTTTTGGCTGAAATTTTATAGGCAGTTGCAGTTTTGGTTTTGGCTGGATCCACAATCTCCACTCGGCTACCAATACTCAGGCTTCTCCTACTGAGCGTTGTATCCATCAAAGGCATCAGTGAAAACTTCATGTCATTCTTCTCAACAGTAAACACATTCCGGACATAGTCATAAATAGCTCTACAATCATATTGTCAAGATCTACCAAGCAATATATCACAACTATTCATCTTGACAATGTCACAAAGCACAAGATCCTTGTACTGGTCAATCTGAACATCAATGAAGCATTGTTCTCTTACTTCCAAAGCATGAACATCTTGTAACCAGCCAAGCCTATAAGGACAAGGATGCTTCATTATATTCAAAACAAATTTCTGAATCAAGTCCTTAGCAACAAGGTTATCAGTACTACCATTATCAACAATAACATTATAGAGTTTACCTTCAGACTTGCATTGGGTTCTAAACAAGTTACTCCTCTGACAAGGTTCCTCCTTTGTACCGAGCAATGTTCGCCGAAGCAGCAAGTTCTCTGATTCAAGTTCATTCATGTTCTCATTCATCACAACAGTTCATCAGTCAACCTTCTTCTATGTACACTAAAAAGAACGGTGTCCTTCCTCTCCATAGTTATAGCAAGTACCCTTAAAGATAACTCTACCCATCTTCTTCTTCGGTTCCACATGTTTCTATTCATCTTCTGCATCAGTCGATTTTTCCTTCACTGAGTGATCAATCTTTTCCTTCCCTCAAAATTTACTAGGTTGTTTCCTCTTCAACTTATCTTCTGCCTTCAGAGCATACTGATAAGCATCTTCAATAGCATCAATCTTTAGCATACCAAGCTCATCCACAGTATTGAATCTCAGACTATTCACATACCGAGCTACCTTTTCCTTACCAAGCTCTCGGTGTCCAGACTGAATAGTAAGTTTGTAGAACTCCTCGGTATAATCTTCAACAGACAAATCCTTCTGTTTCAGATTCTGTAACTTCTTAAACAAGTCAAGCTCATAGTCAGAAGGTATGAACTTAGCTTTCAACTTAGTCACCATCAACCTCCATCAATTGATCTTTGTTTCACCTTCATCTTTTCTATCTCTTTGTAGTTCTTTCCACCAAAGAGCAGCATGTCCTTTCAACTTTGTCTGTGCTAATCTCACCCGAAGAGGATCTTCAATTTCGTCCATCTCAAAGAAATCTTCAAGTTCACCAATCCAATCAATCAGATTGTCGGGCTTCAAAGTACCAGAGAAAGTAGAAAGTTCCATTCGGTAACTGCTGCTAAACTGAGCTCCAGATCTATGCAACCGAGTAGTTCTGTCTTCACCAGATATGTTCCTCCGGTCATCACCACTACATCCAGCAGTTTCAAATTCCTCAGCAGCTTCTTCATAGCCATCTTCAGTACCAACATTCCGAGGTACACCAGCAACAGATCTCATGATCTCAACGACCATGTCATTCTTCATCAATTCTATCTCAGATCTGACATCCAATCTAACTTTATCAGAAATCTTTGATTCCACAACATCACAAAGATCTGCAATAGCTCTAGGGTCCAATCTTCTTAGAGGCATCCTTAAAGATATGCAAAAATAACCCTCTGCAACAAACCCTCACCGATCACCTTGTGGCAATCTCCAAGTTGTGTACAAGTCAAATCTAAACCTGCTACCTTGAACAAACAACTAGGGCAAGATTTCACAAGTTCAGTGCTTCGGATTTGCAATCCAGATTGCGCACAATCTCTGCTCCAACAGGATCAACTTCGCAAGATCAACCTTGCTAGGTCAACCTTTGCTTCACAAGATCAACTACCAGCTCCAACAGGAACAAACTTTAGCTCTGATACTACCTGATGCAGTCAAGGATGGTGGATCCAATGAAGGAAAGCCCAACCTTGCAGCCAACATAATTACATAGCAGAATGTATGCACCCAAAAATGGTCGCCTAGACTTTGGGCCCCATTTATTCAATTTATCAATCCTGAATCACTTTTATCAATAATCAATATTTTCAACATTATTAATTTCTTGATCAAGTCTTAAATTCGATCATATATTAGATTTTTATCCTTGGGCTAACCATTTATCCTAAGTCTTTATTTGATTAAAAGGAATATTTCCTCCTTTTTTGATTAAATAAAAAGCCCCACTTTTCCTCTTATCCTAAGTTGCACAAATAAAGTATTATTCATATTTTATAAAAAGGAGAAAATCACTTTTTGTCTCATATGGACATAAAGTCAACTCTTATTTTCCTATTGGAGGATACTTGTGCACATAGATTGCTCCTCTTTCAAGCTCCACCGCTGATTAAGACTTTTTGCCTCTTAATCTCAATGGTCCATTTCTTGGCACTTCTTATAAAAAGAAAGCTCTCTCCTCCATTTGCATACCATGTTTTTATGCTAATGTTATGCTGTAGGTTTTAGGTGCATTTGGAGCTTTTGAAGATATTGAAGACTTGCTTCATTTCATTACATCATTTAGTTGCATATTTCCTTTGCTTAATTTGCATGATCATGGCATATTAGCTTAGTTTCCTTTTATGCAATAGAGTAACTCACATAGCTTAAATAGGAAGGCTTTGTAACACTTGTTATTTCCTTTCATAGATTAGTTGCATTGTACTTTCCTTTCATAGCTTAGATTGCATTCTCATTTAGATTTGCATTGCATTGCATATTTGATTCTTAGAGATATTGGCATTGTTGCCCTTGTCTTCATTTGAATATCTCATTGTATGGTTGACTAGCAAGGTCACAAGTTTATAGCTCTAGCTGAGAGCAAATTCATAATCTTGCAACTCCATGCATAAAGAGCTATGGATCGATTTGTGAGGGCTCATTCTTGAGTTTCCTTGCATGTAAGGATCCATAGAAGTGCACAACTTTTGTGTGTACATTTCTGGCGCCCACCGTGGGGCAGAGCAAACTAGCTTTGTCCCTTTTTTTTCTGCATTTTCATCATTTTTCGTCAATTTTTCGGCAAGTTTTTAGCGTAATTTTCATTCTCTGGTTTTTTGTCTCAGAATATCACGCGATACTTCTCAGTATATTGTGCGATACTTCTCAGTATATCGCGCGATATACCTTATAATACCCGCGTGACACTTCGCGTCTCAGAAGAATCGCCCGCCCATATTAAGGTATATCGCCTGGTGTCGGGCGAAGTATCGCCTGGCATAAGGTGAAATATCGCGCAGACTAAAAAGTATCGCCCCAGTGTACTGCGAAGTATTGCGCGATACTGGTGTCTATACTGTGTCTGTAACTGATAGTGAGCTTTTTTTGGGCTATTTTATCTATCTTGCAAGTTTCGGGTTGTTAGCTATCTTTTTGAAATTTTCTGAAATTTTCAGCATTTTCAAATCCATGCCCATTTTTTTTTGAAATTTTGCAAATGGTATCAAAAGTTTAAGTGTGATATATCGTTGGAAAGGTCTTTTCGAGCCTAATCTAACCATGATGGTTTCATTTTCAGATTTGATCATTTGATTAGTTATTTTTGCAGATTATCTTTTTTTTCATGTACTAATCATTGGTAGACTTTGGATTTTGATTCTCCTAACTCTTGTTGGTCTAACAAGTTGTGGTTGTAGGTGCTCTCATTACTTGAAATTTGTCAAAAGAATGCATGTCAAAGAGGGCTACTAATGGTTTTTGTAGGGCTGCCCAAGCATAAAAACAAAAAAAAAAATCTTGCTTGTTCATTTGCTTTCCTTTTAAGTGTGGCAAAAACTAGTTGTTTCATTTATTAGGCACTTAAGATCTTGTTGTAGGAATTCTTGGGTGGTAGGAGAAGTATGCTCTTCACCATTTTGGTGAACCAGAAAATCTTGACCCATCTTTGAATTTTGAAAACAAGAGGGTAAATGAACTTTGTTTGGTGTGTTTGGGAGAGATTTTTGAGATAGGGGAGTATGCTCTTCACCCTTGTGGTGAACCAAAAACCTTGAACCTCAAGAATTGATCCACTTTTTGTTTAGATTTAAAATCTTTTAGCGGGCCTGCTCTTGAGCAATCAAGAGGAACGACCCAAGTGGGGACAAGCTAATACCGAGCTATTCCAACCCACTATAATCTCAATGCTATCAAGGACACAAAACCTTGGTAGACATAACACTTGTCTTCGCTTGATGTAAGTAGCTCATGGGATTGCGACCATGGGAAAAATATTGAGCAAGAATGCTTAAGGTACTCTTGAGGCCGCGAGGTCCTAGTCCTTTATGAGGAGCAAGAGGGGTGTTATGAACGGAAGCCCTTACTAAGAACCATAGGTTAGAGGCCACCTTGTTTAGCCGCTTATCTTCTTAGTGCAAGGATTGATCCAAGTGGTTTACCCGGATCACCTTAAGATACTCACCATATGTGTCCCTTTGGTTCTGTCATTTGACACTTCCACGACAAAGCCAATATCTCTTGTGGGCAACCACTTGGTGTGAGGCAAGGGGGCATCAAGTTGTGGGCTAAGTTGGTAAGTATTAAGCCTTGTCTTGTAGGTAGGTATTGCTTGAAGTGTCTTCGATTGTGTGATACCAGTGTAAACATTCTCAACATACAAACAATCGGTAGCATTCATAGGGTGCAATTTTATTTTTGATATCATAAGTGTTTGTCTTGGCAAGGTTGCTTTTGCCCTTATTTCAAGTGTTTGAAGACATGTTTGATCCTCTACTGTTTGCAAACCTATCCAATTGCTGTTGAATTTGTGATTGAAATCAGACATTTTCACCCTCACATTCGGAAACTTGAAATTAGACCTTAAAAACTCAAAATTTTGCACAAATTGGTCAAGATCAACATCAGTATCACATTAGCCAAAGAGAAATATCGCATTAGAAGGTTGTTCTTGGTGAGGAAGTTTATCTCTAGAATTGTGAGCTACATTCTTGGGAAATTCTCATACTCTTATTGTCCAAATAATTTTCATTTAATCTCAATTTCAATTATATTTTGGCCTAGCCCAACCTCCTGGTTCAAAAGTGCAAGGGTAGTCACCCTTTGATTTGAAGCACCTCTTTGACAGTGTTGGTAAAGCCCCTTCTTCTATCTTTTCATTTCTCTTTGGACAATAGAGAACTTTGATTATCCTAGTTTGGTATTGACATTTTGTGAGGTCATCCTATTACCAAGGGTCTTCTATTTTCAGTTTTTCTTGGTCAGTCCAGATCTTAGATCCTAGATGTTGTCATGTCGCTCAACATCTCAATGAACATTATGGTATCAATTGCACAAGATGGCTCTTAGTCTTCTACTTTCTTCTCCATTTCCCATGTTCTTCTAAAGTCTTCTATTCCCATGGGAAATTCTTCTTCTTCTTCTTGATTCTTTTTCTCCTATCTAGTTTGCATTCCTCTATTTTTCTATCATTCCTATGCTTGATTTCTCCTCTTTTGGAACCATGAATCTTAACTATCTAGCTTTGGAACCTTTATTAAGAATAGATGATCTTGAGCTCATTGACATATTTGAAAAGTGTTGTTCCTCCAAAATTCTCATGAGTGATGAATTTATAGCAAAAATAAAAGAAAAGATGTTTAAATCAGATGCCTTTGCTAGAATCATAAACATGATCATATCACAATTTTCTTCTTCCAAACATTCTTCATCATCTAAATCTTCTCATTCTTCTTCACCTTCCAAGTCTTATCATGACTCTTCCAGACATCATTCTCATTCTTCATCTTCTAAGTCTTATCATGATTCTTCTAAACACTATTCACATTCTTCATCTTCCAAATCTTATCATGACTCTTCTAAACATTATTCGAATTCCTCATTATCCAAGTCTTCTTCTTCCACTAAGTCTTCAATTTCCTCTTCTTCACAATCTCATTCTTCTTCTACTTCTCCTAAGAGTCTTACTTCTTTTCAGAAGACATACCATAAAGAGCAACGTGATAGTCCTTGTGATGTCTCTTCCACAAAGAGTGACACACCTACCTTTGATGACTATGATGACTATGATGATGGACAATGTAGCAATACTTATGGCACCTCTATTCCTAAGAGTCCTCATCGTCGTGTGCTTAGGCTTACTAAAGGGTCATCCTATTGGATAGATTGTGATGGTGATCCATATGATTATGATTTTGAGAGAAATTATGATATTTGTTGTGAACAATATGATACATCTACTTCTATTGAGGAAGAGAAAGCTTTCCGTGCTGATTATAAATGAAGATACTATGAGCATGTCTTGTCTAAAAACTCTCATGCTGAAAATAAAGATTACACTCTCCAGCAAGATCATGTTAATGCTGAACCTTTGTCTTGTGATGGTCCCCTTCCATCCTCTACTTCCTCCAATATCCACACATCTCCTAAAACTGCTAAGTCTTCCAAATCTTTCACAAAGCCTTCAAGGAGCCTTAAGAGCACAAATCCTTCATCCAACAAAGATCCTAATGCTTTCCATGCGGTTCCGTATAGTTATCCTCAAGGGCCACCTCTTAAAGATACTCAAGATAACCTTCACTTGGCTGCAAATACTTTCAATAATGTCGAACCTAAAGAGCCTAAGCCTTCATCCGCTATAATGCCTATTTCAGCTAGTCCTTCACCACCTTTTCCAAAGTCTTCCATACAATCCCAACATGCTTCCTTGTCCTTAGAAGTGGCTCCATGTCAAGAGGACTCTAAAAATGATAAAGAAAAGAACATAAAGAAAGATCAAGATCAAGGACCCTCCATATCATCCAATTCTCTTCATGATGTATCTTCTCCATTGCATGGTTCTTTTGATCCTCTACGCTCTTCCGCATTCATTCCACCATATCCTAAGCAAGATCAAGCTACTACTTACACTATTGAGCTTATTGATAATCAAAATAACCTTACCACACTTGCGCTTTCCAAAGATGATGTTTCCATTAAGGTTATTAAAAATGGTGTTGTTACTTCTGATGTTAAGCCTATTGAAAATCAAGAAAAAAATGATGCGCTTATGCTATCCAAAGCAACTTGTCAAGATCAAAGTCTTCCATCTTCTTGTTCAACCACTCCATGTTCACTTTCGCTTTCTGCTCTTCCTAAATCTTTGCAAGCTACGAATGATCCTATCAAAGAAACTGCTCCTATTCAAGATGTGCATGATCCTGTTGAAAATCCTAATGTTCACTCTAAAGATGTTGATATCCTTGGTTGTGATATAGATGTTGATGAACTTATTGATTATCCTTTTTCATCTTCCACATCTATCCTTGGACCTCCTCCACCAATACTAAGGGCTTCATGTCTTCCTTCCATATTGGGTCCTTATATCCCTTCACTTTCCCCTCCTAATTATCCTAATTCGTCATCCATTTTGGGTCCTTACATCCCTCCATCTCCTATCTTTCCTGAAGATCAACATAGATGCATACCCTTGAATCCCTTTCATCCACCCACCCATCTAAACCAGTCATATCCTCCTTCTTCTTCCACAAGTCCCAAGTCTTTTGGAAGTAACTTGAATGTTCAATACAAGAAAAAGAAAAAATATAAGAATCCGTCAAAAAAAGATCACCATGTCTCCTCTAATCGACATGGAAGCATAAAGTCAAAAGAGATATCTAAGAAGAAAACTACAAGACAAGTATGGGTTCCAAAATCCATCATTCAAGATATTCTCTCTAAATAATCAAAAGGAAATAAAAAGCCAATGGCTATATGGATTCCAAGATCTCTCTTAAGAGAGTCTCATGTTGAACAACAAGTGAAGTTGACATTCAAGCTTCCAAAGGCTTCCACTTCATCTTTTTCCAAAAAATTCTTCCATTCCATGCGCCTGAACCACAACTTTTGCTAAATATTTTTTATATTCCTTCTCGTATTCCTCCATTCACATTTGAGAATTATAACAAGCACACCAATCCTCTCTTCGAGGAGTCAGATAGCAATAATGAACTAGAATATGGTTCGCATTTGGACTAGAATATGGTTTACGTTTCCTCCATTTTTCCCGTCACCCTTCAAGGTGTGTATTGACGTTGATCTTACCTTTCTTTCCATCTACCTTTTCACATTCCTTCCATTCATTATCCTTCTACCTTCTATCATTTTCCCCTCATTTGTCTATTCCTTCTGCGTCTTCCTTTCCCCTTCAGCATCTTTGAGCAGATCATTTTGAATCCTTGGCATATCATGGTTTATCCTTTCAAGGAACATTATCTAAAAAGCTTGCCTTCTTCCAAAAAAATCAAAAAAATAGAAAAATTCAAAAAATAGCAAAAAATTAAAAAAAATTGAAAATGTGTCATGGTGAAAACCTGGAAACAGGCACCTTGGTAGCAAAAGTAAAAAAATAAAAATTCATCCTATGGTGAAAACCACTCCCTTGTGGCACCTTGGATAAGTACCATGATGAAAACCTGGCAATCAGACATCATGCGTAGTTCTTCTACATATTTCAACCATTCCATCTTCTCTCTTTGATCTTGGCAATGTTGATCTATACATGAACATTTGGCTATCTTGTGAGCTATCTTCCGATGATCTTGCTTTCATTCCATTCATGTTTAGCCTTCATATTTATTTTCCTTCATTCATTCTAGCCTTTCGCTGTCCTTTTTCCCTTTGGTCTTGATCTAAAAATAAAATAAAAAGTAAAACACGATGATATGAAGCCTCTTGACATGTCTACTCCTTTGGACTGCATCCTTCCTTCTTTTGCAATGTGCTTTTGTGACTTATCCTATGCTAGCCTCTCATTGCTTGTCCAAATGTGTTTTTCATGACAACAATTTTTCCCTAGCTTGGGTACTCTTGAAGAGTTTGACCTTGAGGATTTCTTCCCTTCACTCTCCCTCATTCTCATGTCTTCCATCTCATTCACCAGCTTGCTTATCCATCTTGTCCCTCACCTTCCTAGACATTGGGAATACATGATGTGATCTTGCTTGGGAGTTTGATGCCCATTCTGTCTAGGGGCATTCTTTGTACATACTTTATGGATCCTAAAAAAATACCAAAAAAATTGATCTATGATGCTGAAAAAATCTTAAAAAGCATAAAAAAATCTTGAAAAAATACAAAAAAATCAAAAAACGCAAAAAGTTCAAAAAAAATATAAAAAGTGCCTTGGTGAAAACTTGGAAACAGGTGCCTTGGTAGCAAAAATCCAAAAAAATGAAAATATGAAAAAAGATTCCAAGTGGTGAAAACCTGGAAACAGGCGCTACTTGAGGCCTTTGCACTCGTATTTGTTAGCGTGCGTCCTCGACACTGAGCCTTTCCTTCATGCCTTGACCTTATTTGGCTTAGTCTGGAATTGGTCTTTGTCTTTGTCTAGGGGGGCATAACTGTTAGCATTGGTCTTTTAGGTGCGTTTGTCTCTTGGGGCATTTCACAACAGGTGTTTTTCAACACCACCCCAAACAGTGTTTTTCAACACTACCTTTGCGTCGAGTGTTTCTTAACACTTATCAGATGTCTTGCCTATAGTCTAAGTATGATGCGATAGTGCTCATTTGCAGATGCAATGATCAGAGTCTGACTCTATGACCAACACACACACACTTAAACAATCAACTTGTTGAGATATGTTAACTTTATTTTTCTTTGTGTGCTGTCTATGAGGATTTCTTTGATGAGTGGTCTCTCCCTAAGAAGTTTTCGATGATGCATAGCTAGAAGACTGAGGGTATGAGAACATGTTTTCTTTCTTTATCTGCTTGTGGGTATATTTTGTTGGTCCTAACTGTCATGAGCATTTATGCTGGTCTTACTTGACCCTATGGATTGACAAGGTATTATCCTTGACTATTTTGCGAGTGCATGCTTCTAGCTATCCTGATTTTCATGTGTCTTGATACAAGCATAATCTCGCCATATCAAACTTAGGTGATCTCACTGCATTAGTCATCTTGACCTATATGTCTTTGATGCCTAGGTGAGATTTCCACATTTCTATCTGATAAAGATCATATTCATATCCACATAGTTATGCTAGTGTGCATTGTATGATCTTACGACGCTACCAATAACGCTCGATGATGATAATTAGATGTCTATACGCATTGTGACCTTGCAAGTCAACCACTTTCATAGTAGCTTGCATTTTTAGGGTCATGTTAGATTAGTTTTGCACTTTGCATATGGAGAGAGCTTTCATTTTTATGATCTATGTACTAGTTGGTCAACTGTGCTCATTTTCTGATTCTTCTTGATCATATCTTTCATTTCTAGTCTTTCATATCACATCATTTTCTATCCATTTTCGGACTCGAAATTGAAATCTGAGTCGCGTTTCCAAATTTTCTCATTCTTTTACGCAGTTGACTGACCTTTTGAGGCATAATTTGATTTTCGGTGGAATTTCTTCCTTCCATGTCTCTCAAATTTTCTAGTCTTTCATCCACTCTATTTCTAGTCTTCTGTTTCTATTCTTCTACTTCCTCACTGGGGCATGTTTCATTGCCTAATGGTTAACCTATTGACCCTTACCTTCGATTATGATTTCATTTTGATTTGATCATATTTTATCAATTCGCTGTTCTCCTCTCTACCTGATTTCGATTTCGATTCCGAGGGGGCAGTACCTATGGGATTCTCATCCCTGATTTCCTTGATTTTCTTGATTCAGACATCTTTTGTGAGCTGTCGCTCAAATTTGAGATTCTTATCTCTTACTTTGAATGTGATCCCGAATCGACCTCATGTTCAAAGACCTTTGTTTATGCTTTGTCCGGATATGATCCTGAATCGACCTCACATCTGAGTTGTTTTGTGATCCCAGATCGATCTCACATTTCAACTTCATTATTTGACTGCATGTGTTCCCAAATCGATCACACATTAGTCAAAGAGGGGCAAATGCGTGCACCCAAAAATGGTCGCCTAGACTTTGGGCCCCATTTATTCAATTTATCAATCCTGAATCATTTTTATCAATAATCAATATTTTCAACATTATTAATTTCTTGATCAAGTTTTAAATTCGATCATATATTGGATTTTTATCCTTGGGCTAACCATTTATCCTAAGTCTTTATTTGATTAAAAGGAATATTTTCTCCCCTTTTGATTAAATAAAAAGCCCCACTTTTCCTCTTATCCTAAGTTGCACAAATAAAATATTATTCATATTTTATAAAAAGGAGAAAAGCACTTTTTGTCTCATATGGACATAAAGTCAACTCTTATTTTCCTATTGGAGGATACTTGTGCACATGGATTGCTCTTCTTTCAAGCTCCACCGCTGATTAAGACTTTTTGGCTCTTAATCTCAATGGTCCATTTCTTGGCACTTCTTATAAAAGGAAAGCTCTCTCCTCCATTTGCATACCATGTTTTTATGCTAATGTTATGCTGTAGGTTTTAGGTGCATTTGGAGCTTTTGAAGATATTGAAGACTTGCTTCATTTCATTACAT
Source organism: Chamaecyparis obtusa (assembly GCA_027943335.1). Classification (NCBI taxonomy): domain Eukaryota; kingdom Viridiplantae; phylum Streptophyta; class Pinopsida; order Cupressales; family Cupressaceae; genus Chamaecyparis; species Chamaecyparis obtusa. The sequence continues at coordinate 1,205,872 of BSBK01000070.1, read as the reverse complement.
CATTTAGTTGCATATTTCCTTTGCTTAGTTTGCATGATCATGGCATATTAGCTTAGTTTCCTTTTATGCAATAGAGTAACTCACGTAGCTTAAATAGGAAGGCTTTGTAACACTTGTTATTTCCTTTCATAGATTAGTTGCATTGTACTTTCCTTTCATAGCTTAGATTGCATTCTCATTTATATTTGCATTGCATTGCATATTTGATTCTTAGAGATATTGGCATTGTTGCCCTTGTCTTCATTTGAATCTCTCATTGTATGGTTGACTAGCAAGGTCACAAGTTTATAGCTCTAGCTGAGAGCAAATTCATAATCTTGCAACTCCATGGATAGAGAGCTATGGATTGATTTGTGAGGGCTCATTCTTGAGTTTCCTTGCATGTAAGGATCCATAGAAGTGCACAACTTTTGTGTGTACACAGAATACTCAACACAATAGATAACACAACAATTATTTCAAACAATTTGCATAAACATGCCCGACTGTAAGGCCTTCTAAGTTAGGGCCAATTACAAGAAGAAACAATTCTGCAAGATCCACAAATAGATCCAATACAATCTCAGCTAGTTCAGCTCTGAAGACAATCAGAAGCTGATGGAAACCCTAAGGCAGATCTAAACTTGAGCTCGCAAGCCTCCAAGCAATCTCCTTGTCTCCAAGTGTGCAAACCACTAGCTCTGCTACAAACAACTATCAGATAACAATCTGATCTGCAAGATCATGCAAGATCTTTTCCACAACTTCGCCAACTCCATCTTTCAAAACCTCAGATCTGATTCGCTAAGTCTTCCAAGTCATAACTTCTCAATGATCCTTTTCTCTTCCCCTAAACATCTACCAAAACATCTTATAAATACTAGTCATCAGCCACAAGTCGGCTAGATGAAACTATTAACTCCCCAAACAAATAATTAAATTCCATACAAGTTAGCTTACAAATGTATACAAACATTTAATTCAGCATGTCGGCCTAAAACAATAGCTACCAAAAATAAATGCACCAAGTCGGCCCAACAAATCACACAGAACTCTAGTCATTAAGCCAGAACTATCGAGCAATAATGAATTAACCGAGCACGCCAGGTATCACCGAGCACCAGTGTCAACCGAGCACCGCAGGCATGACCGAGTAACACTTCATCGAGCGTTAGAGATTATCGAGTTCCTTCAGTGACCAAGCTTCCTTCAATGACCGAGGTCGTCGGTTAAGGATGCAACCGAGTAACACCGGCCAAAACACCAACACCCCATGCAGTTTCACCGAGGACAAAGAATGCCCCTGCCTTAACCTTGGATGCCCCTGCATCACTTCATTAAGTTGATGTTTTGGGGACTTTTGCAAACTAAACAAGAACCTTGATATGTAGTCCTCCAAACTATCATCTTCTTTTTGTTGCATTCTAAACATTTCATCTCCTCTCATGTCACTTCTCCTGCAATATTCCTTATATTTTTGGAGGAATATTTCCTTCATTTCATTGCAAGTAGTAACAACATTCCTCCCTAAGCCCATGAACCGTCTCAATGTTGATTCCTTTAGAGTGGTAGGAAATAGCTTAAGCTTGTGAGCATCTATGGTATAGTCATAGCTCCTACAGAAGATGTTAAATTCAAATATGAAAGTATATGGGTCTTATGTTACTAGACCATAGAACTTAGGAAGAACTGAGGCATAGATGTTCTTGAGGTTATTAGTATCATTTTGGTTAGTGATGGAGAATTCAAAAGTTGGGTGATTAGGTCTCTCCATCCTTGGTTGAATCCTCAGTTGATAAACTACTAAAGCAAGTGGATTGACAACCTTATTTTTATCAACTAGGTCCACTAGTGGATGAAGAATCAGATTGGCAAACATGTCAACAAAGGGATTTTGGTCAACTGGTTCTTCCAAGGAAGATGAAGAGACTAAATTAGCAATTGCATCAACATAAGGAGTTTCTTCTTCTTCTTCTTGGTGAACAAAGATCTCACCTCGCTAGTTTCCAAGATAGGGGTCATTATGATGGAATCTCCTTAAGCCATCTCTTCTTCTTTCTCTATGCATGTAGTGGTAAATCAATAAAAACAATGGCTCTTAACTTATTAGACTGAAAACTTTTCTTAAAACAAACTACTGCACTATTGAAAATAAATGACTACTACAAATGACTACAATGGACTTCTTAGTTTGACACCATCCTTGACAATGATGCCAACAATGTGGGTCTCCTTCAATGGCTTAAATAACTAGGCTATAAAACCTTAACTTAAGGATTAAACTTCAATGACTTAAATAAATAGGCTATAGAACCTTAACTTAGGGATTAAACAACCATGGAAAGTACTTATCTTAGTCATCTCAAAGATTCATTTCATGTCAACCTAGGGACCTATTACTTGAAATGGGTTTGCAAAATGTATGCACTCAGAATTCACTTTGTATAGCCATGCTTCTACAGCTGAAAATGAAATAATGTTACAAGTAAAATCCATGGAAGGAAATAACTGAAAGACTCACAACAACTATCATCTAAACTGCATTTAATTAAACAACATAAGTGAAGTATATTGACAACTAGTAGAAACTACTCTTCGAGCTTTGGCTACATGAACTGTCGCAAGAAGTATTTCCTAGTGGTTGCAGGAACAATCAACTATCAAATAGTGACTAATTATTGCATGCAAGATAACTACTAACTGCTACAATCAAAACACTCACCAAGTGACCCCCTTAGCGAGTCTCTTACAAACTCAACTATCTGCTATGAACTCAAAATATCATTCTATTGAATACAAACATTGTTACATGCTAAGAAGTTGAAAATTACTTTACTATAAAATTGAAATATGAAAGATACAATGGCAACTCTCTCACTAACTAACTAACTCTACTCAAAGAGTACCTACACTTTATTTATAAGGAAAACTACAACTAACCTTATCTATCAATGAACCCACTCCCAAGCTAGTAGGAGGGTGTTGATTTATTACAACATGAAATAGGGAGTCATGCTCCAAGATAGAAACATTCAAAGCCTATTTCTTGTTATAGAGAATGTATAGCATAACCAAATACCCCTAAATCTACTCTTCTTTAGTAATGAAATTAAGATTCCATTATGAATCATTATGGTTGCTTTGACGATAGTTGTTGAATTCTTCATGCTTGGACTTTGTCTTCAACTGGCTGCTCTGCTAGAACCTTCTTGCTACAAGATCTTTGACTGCTGACTTTCTCTTTTGCATGACATATTAGTTTGCACAAAAAATATAGGCGTATATACATAATGCATCAGAATAAACATACCTTCATTAACATGCATAATTACCATGAATATACCACATAGCAATATAGATATGCATTTATCTCATTCATCCAACCAAAAGATATAAAGGATAGGTTTATAGTTACGATCAACAATCTAAGAAAGTCATCTAAAAGTCAGCATAGAACATAGAAACAAGGTATTGAAACCTTATCACATCTAAGATCCTCCTAAAGAACTTCTAAAAAGTATAAAACACATGACGAAAATGAGTCATTAAATGAGCTCATCAAACTCCGTACCGTAGTCCAAAAAGATCTGTGTAACCAAGATGTCAATATCCATCCAACATGAATACCTTCTCATTGCTATTGTTTCCTCTTTGACAATATTGAAAAGAAAAAGAACCAATTCCAAATCTGTGCAGTCCTTATAAGACATATCTATAGGTTTCTTTAACTTTCCTATCAACACCTTGTGCGATCCTTGTTACACTAACAAATCATGCATCATGAGCTATGGAAGCTCAAAGATATTCCTTCCATTAAATTTCTCCACCTTGAACCTTGCATTCGAAACCTTTGCCATTTGATGCTGCAAACTCAACATCAAATCCTAACATGCAACTACTACAAAAGTAATCACTCAGATACCACTTGTGGAAGTGGAAGCATAAACTCAAATGATAAAATATTGCAGCACAAATTAGTTGCAAACAAATAACATAGAGAATAAAATGGAATAATAGAATAACACATGAGACACTAATTTACATTGTAAAACCTTGACAAAACATCAAGGAAACATCCACGGGGCAAGATATTGGTAATCTTATTGCTCAGGAAAAACAATTACAATCCTCATGGCCAGTGCTATCATAATTGCTCTCGTAATTTGCAATGCAAGATTTTTACAGTCACTTTGCCTTCAAGGGAACAAAGATATATATTATATATCTTCAAGATAACAACCACCACTAAACATAGAAAAACCGGTTTTATTTTTTTCTTCAACATAGAAAAAATCAGCTTAAATTGACAATTTCCTTTAAAAGAGAAAAACTTGTTTTCTTTCTAAAAGATGAGATAAGATATACTTTCTTATTTTTTCTTGTTTTCTTGTTTTATAGCTTTATTGCTATATTGTTGTTACAATCGTACTTTGCCTTGGCATATATGGCAATTGCAGGTTTTTGCTATTTTAGCTATCTTAGTATCTTACCGTAGCAGTTTTTTGATTTGCTTTGCTCAGTTTGAAGCATAGACATTTAAGGATATAAACCAGTGCTTCTGGTTTTGTATGGTATTTAATGCTTTCTCGGCCTCTATCGGAAGCCCTTTGATACTTTGAAAACTTATGTATGTTTTAAATATGCTAATATATATATATATATCTCGACCTTGGCCCCTTAATGATCAAAAAAAAATAATAGTTATAGGCTGTAAGAACGTATGTGAGTATGTGCATACATAAGGTAGATGGCAACCTTAAAATGTATGTGGAAGGTGGGACAAGAAATTTCTTGGATAATGGAATGAATATGTCATTATAGTGAAATGGACTCAGCTTCCCAACGTCTTTTGTCCCATGGATTAGACTAGTTCTAGTTCTAGGTAATGATCAACCACTTACTCTCAACCCCTTTCTAAAGGATGAGCACCTTTTCAAGAATGGAATTCAACCATTCAGAGATCTTTGGCATCCTTCCAATCTATTCGTGGAGGAGCTGGACTCTGATCACCAACATAGCTAATGACTAAATCTGGTCCAAGACAGCTATGACAGAAACTACAGACATGGTTGATGAATCCCTGCTCACCAACATTTGACCAGCTTCCTCTTAAGTGTTTATATGTAAGATCTCTTCCTAAGCAATCATTACAACAAAGACTTGATGCTAAGTGGAGGTGCAAACTCAGAGAGACTAAGTGAAAGACCTTAGAACAGCCCTATGTGAATCTAAAGTTGATGCTATGTCACAAATGGTTGCCTGGAAGCTACTAAGTCACAAGCTTCCTGTTGGAGACCACATCTATGTTTTATTTACCATTCCCATTTGGTATCCAATCTATCATTGAAATGAAACATTAAAAGGCATTTTCTGGGGCTGCAAGATTATTATATTGGTTTGTTCTGCTATATACAATGATATCAGGCTTTTTTTTTAAACTCTCATGAATAAAGTTGTTCTTAGTATTCATACTTCACATAAAGCGGTTTCTGAATCATTTAGGAAGCTTATTTTGAAGCATATGCAGAAAAATAGATGCAGTATTGTTATGTAAAAGTTTTACTCCAACACACTCCCTCAAGTATCTAATTTGTCCAGCCTTCCTCAGGAATCTCCAAATGCCAACACAAAGCTTGCACAACAAATGTTCAAGATTAAGGAGAAGCTGCAAAAACTAGAGAATGATCAAGCAAATCTTGACATCAAAATAAAGGAACTCTGCAACATAGTTGAATGATAGAGGAACTCTCCTCACAAATCAAGGACAGTTGATCATAGGAAACCTGCAGTATATTCAGAACATGAATCGAACGATCCATGGATTTGCTTTCAAGATGGGGATCAACTTTGGAATCCCCATCACTGAAGAATAAACACAATTTCTTCTTGTTGCTGGGCTATGTCTGCTTTGGATTATTTCATAACTTCTGCTGTTATTACCAGACAAACTTTTTACAATCCATAAGAATATAAACAATGTTTCTTGGGAAACAGTTTTGTGATTTCTACATTATCAATGTTTTAAATCACATTCAGTGATCAATCATCATTTTGTTCCTCATTCTGATAAAAAAACTCAAATACTGATAAAAAATTCACATAGTTGTTTTCCGAAAAACACTTTCATTCTTCTGTTACTATTAGAACAGCTCAAATGCTGTTAAGTCCATGGTTTTTATTATCTTGGAAAGTTAAAAACTGGAGCATTTTCCATGAACAGGTAGCCTAGATCAATGAAGTCACAGTAACAAAGTAATATTTCTTGTTCTAAGTAGGTAAAAATATTCAAGGAAGCTACAGCTGGCTGATAAATCTAAGACATGCCACCCAAAATAATATCCATAAAACCTGCATAGTGACTGTGCTCTGCATACAGAATATAATTTACTATCAAACTAAACAAACTACGGGCATAATTCCTGATCCAAAGCACTCAGTTTAGCATGCTAGAAAGGCTTGCTATGTTTAAATTGACAATGGCGTTTGCTTAAAAATCACCAGGATCTCTTCGCACAGTGATTATATTTGAAATCAGTATAAGTCATCACATCCTAGCATTTTGTCCAACAATTTGTGTGCTTTATACATTTCCTAGTAATGTTATAGCAAGATAAAGCTCAAAATGAGTGTTGCGTCTGCTATTGGCAATTTTCGTTACCAAACTAACTAGACATCAATGATCTGCTCTTTGAGACATCTCCCATTGAAACAGCCATCATCGGTTGGAAACTGTCAACCCTTTGGCACTTGCATTCCTTGTACCTAATCCACTCCGCTCTCCATAGTGCCTAAGGATTCAGTAGGAAGATCTCATTTATCATCAATCAACTTGTTTATTTCAAGGTGTTTTTCACAAGCTTCATGAATAATGTTCAAAGACAGGACTGTATGATCTGTTGAAGAAAATGAGCAACGCCTCATTCGTCATATGAAATCCATACCAAAAGATATAGTTGAAAAGTAGCTCAGAGCACCTCAGTATATACATTGGAGGTCCTTTGTTTGCATTTTAATTAGTCCATAAAAAATAAACTTAGTCCAATTCAACGGTAAAGTATCCAACACATTATGAAAGGTTCTAAATTTGAACCCTCGAGGAATCAGATTAATTTTCATTTTGGATCAAAATTGGAATTAACTTATGTCAATTTTACTATTCCCGTTTTCCTATTCCAGATTAATTCCAGCAACCAAACGGACCCTTAATAATCCATTCAAAAGAGCATAAATAACATATAGAGCAAGCTCCTAAATTTGAACCCTTACAGTTACTGATCCATCCAAAACAATATAAAGAAATAGAAACGACATCTAGAGCATAAAATATGATCGATTAGAAGTCATAATATAGACAGAAAATTTCTACAATTCAGACAGAGAACCAATCCAAATGCCTCACAAGCAAGAGGAACTAAGGAAAAATTAAGTTTAATGAAGGATAAACAAAAGCAGAACTCCAGAGTTGAGAATGTAATCAAACCCAACGGTGAATTGAACGAAACCAAACCAAACCATGTCAAGGTGTCATAGCCAAAGTGAGGGTTTGAAACACAGCAGACGAAAATGAGCAAATCACAAAGGAAAACTGAAATTACAAGGGAAGACTTTTGGATTGAGATGGCCTCCATTTTGCCTAATCCCACTTTATAATTCTTTAACATGGTTTTTAATGCCTGATTGGAAGGGAAATAAGCCTATGGCCCCTTCGAAAATATGAACCCACAAAGATTTTAAGACCCTCCCTGCCAGATACATTTACCCTTAGATTAGAAAGATGATCAACAACCAGATTTCCTTCTTGATGGGTATGAAAAAGATTAGAGATACACTTCATGACTTCTAGTTCTATCTATGGACATCCTGGTGGAAGTGATTTGATTCAATTTCCAGTTCTAATGATTTCTTCTTCATTGCATTGATTGCTCAACATTGAACCCCCTTCAAATGTAGATTCAGCCACTTACTTTAGATCACCAATTGGAATCCTCAGAATAAACCTTTTGCTTCTGCCAGGTTGTTTATACTTTATAGTGTGGTCAAGGCTATGGAGTAAATTAACATTGCCCTTCCCGTGTAATCTCATTGCTGATAGTACCCTTCCACTTCCCAAACTCCTGGATTTCTCTAGCTCCATCAAAATTGATCTGAAATAATTTTTACTAGGAAGATTTGCTCATCAAAAGGCTTGATCTTCTATTTAATACTAATTCCAGCATTAGAGATATTAATGTGGAAGGAACTCAGGTATGAAATCCATTATATAGTTCTCAATTTTTTCTTATGTTATAAATGATATTTTGAAAATCATGGATAACACACAGTTTGTTACTACTCGTTAAATAGCTTGTGCCTTAAAATGGCTCAAACCAAGATAATTAGATAATGCATGGATCATTTATCCCCAAGACATTGCATATAACAACTAATAAGAATTCATACTTACAGGAATATGGTGATAAAATGCTGCTTATTCTAGAATTTCCTGCAGCTTTAAGAAATTCTGGAAAATTTCTACATAAAGCACAACAACAAACTAAACCAACGAAACAGGATTTGTTAACTTCACGGAGAAGATCAAACATGGATTAAGACGGCCACCAAATATTGTTGAGCTCGTAACCATGCAATGGTATCAAATATGACTGTTCAAATACTGTTAGCAATCTACCGTCAATGTTGTGCATCATTCTTCCCTCCGCATCAAGAAAAACCAACTTATTTCCAGGCAGATATACTGAAACCCACCCACAACTGTTAACCACTACCTGTGGGTAATTGCACCTCTTAACCACTCTTTTAGAAATTCTCAGACCATTCAACTCATTATTAATGTTTCGACCATACAGTGCTTCTTCACATAGACTCCTTGGAAAAGGCTGAAACTCTGACCATCGGCATTTTATTTTCCCCTCATCTTCATCTTCAATCAACTTCCATAATGAGAGCTTCTTGTTGTACACCAAAACAACATTTCCATCACACCCACTTAATTCCCAATCAACCAAATAGTCAATCATTGGTCCCTCTTGTCTCTTTGGCTGTTTAATGATATCCCAACTTCTCTCTGCAACATTAAATACTGCAACATCAAACCTAAACCTCCAGTTGATCCCATCCACACTGCTCTTATTGATCCAATAGAACTTTCCTCTAGACTAAACCCCTTCCCCAGAGGGACAAATAGATATGGGTGGATCAGTTCTCTCTAATTTGACCCATCCATTTGTCTCTGAATCATAGATCTCCATCACCACATTGTTGTTAACCTGATTCATTCCTATGACCAAGGTGCAGACCCTTGTGGATGTATTAAAAGCCAATCCAATGAAATCCCATCTCTTAAGTTGGGTAGGAGGGGGTAGGGTTATCCATGTTCTGGTAATAGGGTTGCAAATGCAAAATGAAGTTGATGTTCTATCCTTAAAACAACAAATGAGGCTCTTGCACACAGTCAATACATTAACCATCCCCTGTTCTAAAAACTCTAATGAAAATTTGTATACAGGGCAAGAGTGTTCTGGTTGAAGTAAATACCAATCTTCAAGTAGATATTTGGTGAAGGACGAGGGTCTGAAGCAGCCAAAGAGGAAAGCAGGAGAGGAGCGAACCGGGACAATTGCTGAAATTGATTGAATTATGGCATTTCCAGGCGAAAGAAGATGATTCCATTGTTTACAAACAGTCCTCAATCTCCTAATGATCAAAGTGGGCAGATTTGCTAAAATTAGCATTAATAATTCTTCTGAAAGGTTGCACCATATCTCACTGTTCATCATCTCAGTATTTTCTGCTCTTGCAATGCCCACTTTCAGACCTCCTGCTAACTCTAATTTTGTTTCTTCCAACATACGTGCTAAATTTGGTGGAATGAAAGGCATGTTGTCATTTGCTAGCCAAAAGACCCTCCTGTAACACATCTTGACAGAGAAATAGAGCTTCCCAAGGATTAACTCTGATATGATCTTAAATCAGTGGTTGCAATGGTCGATCTCAGGTATTAACTTTTCTTCCAAAAGTAGACAAACAGTGCCAAATTGTGTTCTTATCAACATACGCAAGCCATGACCCATCCTCGAAAATATCACGAGGGACGTTTTTTATTTATTTTTTATTCTGCAATTGGAAATTACATGTACTCCCATTCTTCTCGTGTGCTTAATATATTATTTTTTAAATATAAAATTATTTTATTTCTTATTTTATTTGATATTAGATACGAGAAATCTTCTTTGGTTTTTATTTTTACACCGAATGTGTTTCATATTTGAAGTGAATCGAATCGACCCGACTCTAAATCATTCTGTCAGCCAATAGAAACTAACTTTTTCTTCCCCCGGTCGGTACGTACGATACAACTTGAGTCCGTTTTTCTTCGCGTGTTTGCCATTGCCGGCGGAAAATTATCTGGTGTTTGTGAGTAGTCGGAAGATTTGTCAATCATCGGAAGTATTCAACAACAATGGATACATAAAAATATAAAAGAAATTACTTATTTTCATAAAATGTTGATAGTATTAATGGAATTATAAATTTTAAAAATAAAATGATAATAATAAATTTTAGTAATACATTTGTTAAAATAATTTATTATTATAATTATAATCAGGAGTAATTATATTTATTGTTTTATATTATATAATATAATTATTTAATTTAATCTAATATATATTAAATCATGATAGTATTTTTAATTAATTAGCCGATAGGCTTCTTCTATGACGTTGCTTGCAACCGGAATTTTCTCACGTATGGAATTGTCTCACATTAGAAAAATGCTTTCAGACTGTTTGTAAGCGGTTTTACAATCATGGTAGTCCTTGCGACCATGGTTTTCCCTACAATTTATTTTGATCGAAAATGAAAAACTAATCAATTAACAAGTGCTACAAATTGCATCACAAATGACTGGTAGTGATTGAAATCATAGTGTCTTGCAACATCTGATAGTTGAATGATAATTTGGTTTAAATTTCAAAATTTACTGACCAAAGCCAAGGTCGTTTTCCTCACCAAAGGAAGGCTTCTCCTATGCATGACGTTACCAGACTTCTTGAGGTTCGAAGACCCCTGCAAACCTGGACTGAGTGTCTAGTTGAAAATCAAATTGTCTCTTCCTTTATTCCAACCCCTTTCCTTTGCACACATCCTTCTATGATCAACCTTTTCAATTTTCCTGAGGTTTCTAGACCTCTGCCCTCGCAACCCCCTTCCTATTATCTACCGCTGTGCTATTTTTTTAAATATTATTGCCTCTTCAATTCGCACCCCTCTGTTCATTTCTCTTTTTGTGCCTTTTGGGAAAGATTTGTCGATGTCTCTCCAAAATCTTCCCTCTTGATTTGACTCCCCTCTTTCCCATTCATAAATTCTCTATTTTTTTAATCGTTGCTTTTCCAATTGATTTCTTGTTCGTTATCAATTTGCAATAGGGATTTATTTGCCACTAGTTGGTTTTACTTTCCTCTAATCATTCCAATTTACCAATCTTATTTTGACTTCCACATTTCCATTTTTTTATTCCATTGTTGATCCTACTCTAGGTTGTGAGAAATATGATAAAGGTTGTGGAAGTTGGCTTTATAGTTGTCAAATATGTTTGTGCACCTCCATAAGCTCCAATCTTGTAACTGATGTCTTCACAGATTCTTGCCACTTGATGAAATGTGCATTGGCTCTTCCTCCTTGAACACTTGTATGAGTCCATAACCATAACTACTTCAAGGAAGAATATGTTGGCATTTTTAACTTTTGATGAAGCCACTAATACGTTTGGGGCAAATTTTTGATGACCTTTTTTTACGGCTATGGTTTTTCATTTGCTTTGTCGGATTTTACAAAGGGAAATTTGATTATTTTTAAAAAAATTGCCCATGTCCATTGGAATTCCGATGAACACGGGCATTACTTATTAAAAAAAGGTAACGTTTTATCATTTTCCTGCAAGCCCTTGTAATATCGAGACACCAAAACTATCAAATACTTGAGTTGGAGATTAACAAGGGTTTCTACATTAAGATTTGGAGATTTCAAGGCTTGCAGATTTTAATATTTTCCGCGGCCCCTTTTACACTCACAGGTAAGTTAATCGACACCTATTTTTTGCACTTCTTCTTGAAGGTTTCTAGTCTCTTCTTTATAATATGGTTTGTGCTTCCAAATTTGGAGTCGGCTGTAAGAAATGGTAACGAATTTTATATTTACTTGAGTTGTTCATTACATATGCTTGAAACCCTTGTACCACCATTAGGCTTTACTCTTCTCGTTGCCTTTTGTCTTGGTGAATACTCTGTTACCCTACATCACTTATTGGTTGTAATTGTTCTTGTGTTGTCTTTATCATCTTCATGTAGGGTACTTGCATTAAAATATTCACTATCCTCAACCTTGCAATGTTGTCACTGCTCTACATTTTTATGTATGTGATTAGGTATGACTATTATCTTCATTCGAGTGGGCACTTTATGCTACGAATACCACATTACTATTATGACATTTTACCTCTTCATTATTTAAAGCATACTATTTATTGATTGATGATATAGTAAGGTAACTCATATCAATACTCGTACTCAAACAAACACTCATTATTGTCATGTTCTTAGGTAACTTATCTTTGTCTACAACATAAAGCTACTCCTTCACTATATCACAATACTCTCTTCTTCTTGTTTAAAATTTGATGAACACAACTTCCATATTTTTAAATTAACATTCAAAATTATGACTGCACTTTTACAACTAGCATTGATGGCACTTTCATTCATGTTCATTATTTTCTACATTTACTATCATTAGGACTTATGATCATAGGATGAATATCCTATAATAGCACAATTTTTACTATGGATGTCACTTATGCATAGCAGGTTCATTATTTTCTGCCATCAAATACACCAGCTAACAGGAACAATCAAATACATTAGCTACTAGGTCTTGGAGCCACCAACATGAGTGGGCTTTTCCAACACCTTTACTTCATCAGATCTGCATACTTCGGGAGATATTAAAAATTAGAGGCACACTTTCAACTTTCATCCTTTGCACATCCTCTAAATGAGGTTCATTTATTCTTCTTACAAACACATGAGATGGAACACCTCTAGTCAAATCTTCTTTATGTGATAACATCATTTCCATTCTTTCCATATGGTCTTCTATCTCAACAAAGGCACTTGGATACAATCTATCATATATTTCCGGCTATATTTTTTCTACCATTATTTTATTCTATATATCTATTCTCCTAGCAATATGATTCTCATCTATATTCCTGATGCAGAGCCATCCTCCAATGATGCTCTACACCTTTACCCAAACCCACAAGTAACCAACTGTCCTACTCTGGTAAGGACTTGATCAATAGGACTCTTCTAGTCCCAACACTTTCCTAGACCTTCCAATGGTCACAAACTTCAACTTGTCTGATGACTGATCAACAAGACACGACTGTGACAAATAACACAACTTCAAATTTGATTACAAACTTCATTAATTGGTTAACATCAAATTCCGATCACACTAAACATAACCCTCTTGTTCCTACTCTTGTGGCAGCATACCTTCTTCATACTCTTCAACATGAATTCACTTTCCCATTTACTGGTCCCATTAACATACAAACTTAACACTTTATGCTTGACAAACTCAACAATTTTGATTTTTGTTTCATAGTCATATTCCCTCAACATCTAGGACTCTTTTCTCCATTAACTCTACACATAGACTCATTGGTTGTTCAATATCCAAATATTTGGAATTTCAATTATTCCACAACACTTCAGATTTGTAAGTGTACACTTTGTATATCTCGGATACCCTAACTGAGGGTTTCACCAATTAAACTTCAAAACAATATTTCTTTTGCAAGTAGTAACCAAACAAACTTCTATAAAACCAAAATGGACTTAGTTCATAGTATAAATATATTAAATTAGGTATCTTTCAAAATAATAACATATAGTTCAAGTAAAACATGGGCAAACTGGACTATTACAAATGATCAGAACATGGAAAATATGTAGGTGTATCATCTTAAAATGGAAGCACTTCCATTTTAAGAACGTTTAGCCCTCCTTAGAGGGTGTTTTGGGCCATCATCATGTTGTCCTCTATTTTCTACCCCCTTCACATCTTCTGTACCTATTTAGGGCTCTGTTTGGGCCTCCCCGGGCATTGTTTTCCTCACCTGGCACATTTTCCAGGGGTCCTAAACCCCTAGGTCAAGGTCGACCTCGACCTTGACCTAGGTCAAAGTCGACGTCGACCTTGACCCAGGTCCCCCTTTTCATCGAAAAGTTTGCCAGATGCGGGGGGAAACCCAAAAGTTTATTTTCCCGCTTCAGGGTCGCCTGTTTTGGTCTCTGAATTAGTAAACTCTTAAATTGCATTTAATCTAGGTCCATTTCTAGGCGTAAGGGTCCAATGGGAATTTATTTCTCATATTTTGGCCTCTCTAGGAGTTTGTGCCCTAGATCTCTATAAAATGAAGCCTTCTCCTCTCATTTTCTCCATCACTCATGAATCAATTATCAAGCACTCTCAAGTAAATTCAAGCAATCATTTATTCAAGCATTCAAGCTCTCCATTGAAGATCAAGGATTCAAGCATTCAAGCATTAGATCTATCCATCATGGTGGTGTGATCTTCCTTCAAGATCCTTTGTTCATCTTCAAGATCTATTCATTCTTCCCTCAAGGTGGATTTCAAGCATACAATCATGGAGGTTTTGATTTAAATTTATGGTTTTGATTTACATTGTTGAGTCCAAAGCTTTCATATCAACATACTTGTTTACATTTCAAATAAAATTGCATATCTATCGAATATCATAGCTTCGTTGTTAGATCTACTTCTACTACTTGCTAGCATTCTTTATTTTAATTTCATTTTTAAGGTTGATTCCAAAACCAAGGTTTGACCAAGGCAAACCCCTCATCCAACAACAAAACCCTTTTTCTTGCAAGTACAGGTGCGGAACAATGAATATTAGTGCAGATGTGAGTACCCTTTTCACCAAACTTTCAAGAGCCGCGAACAAAATTTCCATCAGAGCAGTGTAGGTCAAGGATGACTTTTTGGGGTAAGATTGTACCCCGGGGTAAGATCTTACCCTGGTCCCTAGATCAAGGAAGACCTTGCTTCGAAAGACAAAATATTTATGGGTTTTGTAGATCTCAAAGTTTCAGTTTTGGATTATGAAAATCAACAGTTTCTGAGACTGCTTGATAGGGTTTTCAGCAGATTATTTTTCAGAGGTAAGTACTTTCATTTCTTTATTTCAATATTAGCATTTCCAGTTTTACATTCCATCCCCTTATAATTCATATACACATGATGTAAAATATGGGTTTAGGGTCTCTTTCATGTGGATTATTCTAAACCCTATTCATCAATATTTTATATCTTACAGTAGGAAAATAAGGTTTTTATTGATTCCAATCTCTTTTACATTGACTATTCTCGACTCTCCTGCCCATGGTCATATACTTATAAAGGTTTTTAAGATCAATTTCTCACCTCAGACCTCAACTACCCCTTAAACCCTTACACTAGCCCTCATTAGGCCATATATGCCTATATCGGCATATTTGATTACATTGACATATTTCGACTCAAATAACATCAAAATGGCACTAATGGCCACAATTACATCATAGAATTACCTTATAATTCTTATTAGCCTTCAAATGCTCATGTTTTCTCCTTGCACCAATTCCTGATTAGATTATCATAAAAAAAGAGTACATGTTTATATCCACTTAACTCTTGGTTCAATTTAGCATTATAAACAAAAGACTCGAGATCAAACCACTCTCTTTTGTTTTCAATTGCAAAACCATATGATACAATATCTTGTGTATGAGTTCATACACCTCTGCATTAACAACATTAAAATATCCAAAGAAAAGTGTACAAGCAAAAAATATTTCATGTTGTAGGACTCAAGATGCATAAAATCAAAATAGGCTAACTGCCTTACAGTTTCCAGGTACGCTACCCTAATAAAAATTGTTCTAGGTAGGAGAAATGGGATGCTTTCAAAACCATACACCTAAATATTTGTACAATCATCAAAAGCATACCAATCACCCAAATGTGATCAACCTTCCCTCTTTCATCTTTATCCTTAGGTCTCAAAACCTTTTGAATTTAAAATGACAAATTATAATCCCGATGGTGACCAAGATACATATAAATATGTTTGACAAAGAACAAATAGTTGGATCCAATATATCTGTTATCCTAGATAGTACAATCCATATCTAAATAGGCTTAATATTTCTATCATAATCCAAATCCCTTATTCTCAACTATTCCTTTCGCATCCCAGTCTCCTAACCCTCATATAGAATAAGATGCATAAAAAATGTGTAATTCTTGAAATGTATGGATTCACTATCCCTCTTAATGGAAGCTAGACCTTTGTTGATTTCATTTTCCAAATAATCAACACAATCAAAGGGATGAGCAATTTAGCTATGTATGTTAGTTTCTAACACCATAGGAGCTATCAATGTAAATAGGCTAACACCTCATAATGGGGCCTAAGGGGCCATCTCATAATGTAAATAGGCTAATAAAGCCATTTGAGACTCATATGGAGTCGTATTACCCTTCACCTATTCTAGCTCTTGGTTGGGTCATGTACCAACCAACACCAAATCTTGGCCTTTATGCTCTTGTCCAAACTAGTGTGGACTAAATTACTCCATGTATGGTCCACATCCAATTAACACCTTCTAATTTTATCTTACCACACAAACCCTCTTTTGCTTTTACACATTTGTCTTGTCCCCATAATATTGGAAATGTGTTGTCAATACTCCATGCTAACATCTAATTCTTTCTAACAATTTGTGGTGTTTTACAACTCTATATTTCTCTACCCAATGGATACTCACTCGCTACCCCCTTCATAGTTGTGGCTTCTTTAATCATTTGAACTTCTTAAATTTCAATAGGAAAACTTACTACAATCACAAAGACAGTTCTTAAATCTCAAAGACACTTAACACTCCAAGATGTATAGAAAACTTAGATTGAACTAACCCCATCAATGGGAACTAGGATCAACTCAAAACCATTTTTTACCTCGCTTTGTCTAGACTGTCCTCATCCATGGTTGGATAAATCATCATATAAGAACATTGATGCAGAGCCTTAGTGCCCAAAAGGCTCGTGCACCATTAAAGGTTTCTTCCCTCACTTAACCCACACTAGATCCTTCATTTGATGATTCATTTTTGTTTGACTAATCCACATGACTAAATCTGATTGCATCTCCTTCTTAGGACTGATTCATGTCCATGTACAAACTCTTTTCCTTCTACTTGTTCCACTATGATAGTCACTCTTTTATCTCATTCTAGTCTCATTCTAAGACTTCTTAACACATCCTTAGTTCCATCCAAGTGTCTTCTTTGTGATGGTTTTGAATGAGAACAAAATTAGGGTTTGACTATGACAAGGTGACACTTACAACAAATTGACATAAACTTGTTGTGAACAATCCAAAACTCCCTTTTAACCTTGGATCAGTGAAAGGAATTGAATGAGAAGCGCAGTACCAATCCACTAAAACTCTAATGGTTTACAATCAAAGGTTAAAAAATGACAATTACATTCTTCCAAACTGTCTATAGCAACTGACAATGATAGTGCGTAATAAGAACTACACTTTGAACAATGTGAGACTTGTTAAATAGTTTCTAGCAAAGGAATATCCTTGAGGAGTGAATAGAGTACTTAGGACAATTAGCACACAATAATGATATCCAACAAAAGTGTATAGAAACCCCAATGATCCAAACTATCTCTATTATAAGGATTAAACAATTAGGACTTTGATCAATACAAATAGACTTCAAGAATCATCTAACATCCCTTTCCAAAGAAAAATTGGAACTGTTTATCTAACCATTTTTAATCAACTTGGCCATTGGTCTTCAATTAAGCCATATAGTAATGCAAATGTTGCAAAGTTGTCATTGACAACTTTTGCAATATTGATGCAACATTCACATTTTTACATCTTTTGAAATTAGAAACCTTGCAAACGTTATTGAAATAACCTATAAACACTATTCCAATGCCCTATTCACCTACCCCTATTTGACCAGTTTGATTGGTTTGACCAACCTAGGGCCTTATAGGCCAAATGATTACATTATGGCTCATAGGCCTTACACTTCAAAATTGGCCTTTTATTCTCAAAATACACTCAATAAACATGTCTAGACTTAAACATGCCTCCTCATGCATTAGATTTCAATTTTAAGGCCCAATGAGCCACTATGTAACCATTTGGCCTATTAAGCCCTAGTGATCAAGATCGAGTCAAACTAGTCAAACTAGTCAAATAGGGTGGAGATGGCATAAAACTGATGTTTGGCACCTCCTAAATTACATGAATATTATCACCTTTATTTTGGGCCTCTCCTATTGCATGAATATTAGCACCTTTAGCTACTCTCTTATTTGATGTGGATTTTATTTTGTACTATTTTAAAAATAAATTAATATGGCATTTTGATGACATCAAATTCCACCAACGAGGATGTTGTATGTCTGACAACATCCTCATCAAATGTACAACCCCAATGGTCATCGGACGTCTAATGACCTTTCAAATTCCACTGAAAAGGATTTTGTATGTCTGATAGCATCCTCATCAGATGTGCAACCCGTGACAGTTGTCAAAATTTTGACGACCTGTCAAATTCCACCGACGATGATGCCATCGAACACACAACATCCTCATCAGAATGGAAGCCCCTAGTTGGTGTTGGAATTCTAACGCATGTCAAATATTTCTACACCACGTTGTTGTCTGCTTCCCAAAAACTACTACTCGTAGGCTTGACATTGACTTTAGGCATGCACGTTATTTCTCTGAATGCCAACACTGGTTCCACACAATATACCTTACATCTACACACTCTCCTTCACAAAGTTGAAACTAATTGGACAAACAAGCAACTTCATTTCACAGATTGATTAACATCTAACAGAAAACTTAACAGTGTTCATATAACCAAGGAGTGAGACTATGAACCCAACATAAGAACTCCATACCATAGTCCAAAAAAATCTATGTAACCAAGATGTCAATACTCATCCAACATGAATACCTTCTCATTGTCATTGTTTCCTCTTTGACAATATTGAAAAGAAAAATAGCCAATTCGAGATCTTCCCAGTCCTCATAAGACATATCTACAAATTTCTTTAACTTTCCTATCAATGCCTTGTGTAATCCTTGTTACACTAACAAATCATGCATCATGAGCTTCTATAGCTCACAAATATTTCTTCCATTAAATTTCTCCTCCTTGAACCTTGCATTCAAAATCTTTGCCATTTGATGTTGCAAAATCAACATCAAATCCTAACACAACTACTGCAAAAGTAATCACTCTGATACCTCTCGTAGAAGTGGAAGTATAATCCCAAATGATAAAATATTGCAACACAAATTAGTTGCAAATGAATAACACACAGAATAAAATGGAATAATAGAATAACACAAGAGTGTTAGCACAACTTTTAATCTGCAATACGGTGCAATCGTCCATTATTTATGATGAGACAACAATCGCATGTTAATTAGGTTGTAATGATTCAATTGTATGTTAAGCTAACTAAGGAGTTCTTATCTTTAACTCCATCTTTCTCTTCAGAAATTTCATATATTTATTGCATAATTTCTATTCTATTCTTTATATATTTATTGTAATTCTTGTATTTAGAACCAATGTGATCATAGAATAAGAGATAGAATTATATTTTGTACAGTTCTATTTTCTTATGTATTTTTATTTCTTCAAATATTGTTTTTCTTTCTAGCTAGATCTATGTTAAAAAGACTACATGGTATCAGAACTTAAGAACTAGGAAAGAGAGTAAATTTTTTTGAGAAACAAAGGATCAGAGCTTGCAAGAATAGCTTTAATAATTCTCATTTCATTGCATAATTGAATACATAAGGTAGATGACAACCTTAAAATTAATGAGGAAGGTGGGACAAAAAAATTCTTGGATAATGGAATGAATGCGTCATTATAGTGAAATGGACTCAGCTTCCTGTTGCGAGGTTTTCACAACACCACCCCATCACAGATGTGGACCCCCTTTTCTTTGCCGTCTTGTTGCTGTTTGCAAACACTGGTTGAAAATTGGCTAAGTATCGAAGTGGGAAAGTAACACTACTAAAATTGCCTAAGGATTGAAATGGTATTGATCTAATTCTAATCTGGGAGATGGAGCGAAGTTGGAAGATGAGAATGGATGGAAGACGAGGTAAATTGGGCAAATTATGGAGTATTTTGGAGATGGGACTTGTTTCTTAGTTCAAGTCTATTTCTTGTTCATCTCCGAGCTGTGCACGATTTAGCTCTGTCTATTTCTTGTTCATCTCCGAGCTGTGCACAATTTAGCTCTGTCTATTTGTTGCTCATCTCTGAACTAAATGAGTTTTAGTCCCCTCTAATTGTCGCTCATCTCTGAGCCAGGCATGTTTTACTTCCATCTAATTTGTGTTTCATCTTGGGGCTGGGGCCTCTTTTCGTGCATTAACTTTATTGTTTCATCTCACAATGCACTTTTCTAAGGCCTGGGTTTTATATAGCAGACTTAAATTGGGCCTTGTTTAGACCCTCTAGGCTGCCATTTATGAGGTATATGGCCCAGATTTCAAGGATCGATGGTTATATCCACTTCTGCCCCTTTAAAATTGGTAATACAACTGCAAAATTCAAAGTTTTGACACTTCAAAATAATTATTTTACCCAGAATCCGAGTCTGATCAGCAGGGCAAATAAATTGGATTAAGAAATGCCTTGAGGTCTCCTTTTATACGGAGCAATTTGCATTGGGCCGGGCCTATATCAGACAGCTCCTCAATAAATTCAAATCTGGGCATAGAAAATTTAATTTGGCCCTAGATCCAAGGCGTACTGCATTGGGGAGTTTAGGCACCCTTTAATTCATATAACATTGGACCTATTCAAACTAAAAGTTAAAAATTGGGCGCATGGCCTAAAATCTGCATTGAAAATAATAAATTTTGAGCTTAAAATCCAAAAATCTGGGCACATAAATTAATTTTAGGCATTAAAAATATATAAATCTGGGTGCATAGAATAAAATTTTGTTTTGAAATTATAAAATCTGGCACTAATTTCGAAATTTCAGGCCCTTTTATTGATGGCGCAAGGCATGGAAAAGGTGAAATAGGGCTTCCTTATTGATGGTGCTACCTTTTCCCCTAATGAATTTTGAAATCAGGGTTTAATTTGATAAAATTTCAATGCAAAATATTTATTTTAGGGAAAGTCGGCCCTCCTTCTTTGGCAATTAATTAATTTTATTGACTCTTGTGTGCAGGTCAGCCCTCTAAATCTAGGGCTCTTGGCAGGTATAAGGATGGAGCGCCTCCTCTCCACTCTCACCATTCTTCATCCATCAAAGGAAGATCCAAAAGTCAGGAGGGAGCAGCGAAATACAAGTTAAGGAGCAATCCGAGTTCAAAGACAAGCAGCGAGTTTGAACAGGGCCCGTGACATCATTTTAGAGAGATCTACTAGGGCAGCGAAGTGGCAGATTTGAATCATAAATTGGACAGCAATTTTCATTAATAGCAGAGATTTGGTCCATAGGGCAGCGCTCTTCATCAAAGGGGCTAAGGCGAAACTGAGGTGAGGCCAGATCTGGCATCAGGAAGAAGCAGCGACATTGTCCTAATACAAGGAGGCCATCGAAAATACTAAAGGCAGAGCAGTTCAAATTTGGAGTAGAAGGGCCACAAAATTATATAGAAGGGCCATAAGTAGACCAGCGACTGTCATAGATAAGAGGCAGGTCCGAAATTGGTAGAGGAACAGTCAAAACATCTAGGGCATCAACAATGAAACATAATAAGGAGGCAGCGAGCTGGCCTGGTAGGGCTGCGATACCATTTGGAGACTCAGGTCTGACATTTGAAAGGCAGCGACATAAATAAAAGGGGCCTTGTGACATCATTTTGGAGGGACCAACAGTTGTTAGGAGCATAAATTTGTTGAGAGGAGGAGTGAATTGAGAGCAGTGACTGTTATGTTTGAGGGAGCAAAATTGATTTTAAGGGGTAGCTGCTCATCTTAGGAGCTTCATGGTCTTATATAATGCAGCTGAGTGGAGGAGGTCATGTTCTACTTATGCAAGAGATGTAAGCTATTATGAATACAGGCTTGGATGCTTGTCAAGTGTCCACACAGAAATAATTGATGAAATGGTGTCTAGATTCATTGAATGCGAGAAGGAAAATGAGGATGAGACACATGATTCCCAAGGTGATGACATGGCATAGGCCCACAAAATCTCAAGGATATTGATTGGCTGATTAATGAATGCTTCATTTTGGTTGGCTCATTTGGTGCCAAGTGGCATGGGCCCACATGTCCTATCTTTTCATTGGCGCACAAGTATTTTGAATTTTCCTATTGGGTGGTGGCTTCTTCTACATGTGCCCTCTTCTTATTGGTCCACATGTCATGGATCCTTATCCGGTTGTTAAGGATTTGAATTTTCTTATTGGTCCATGGGGGCAATGTAATTTTCCTATTGGCCCACATGGTGGTGCTTAATTGTAATTGAGTGAGCATTAAATATTTGTAGTAGGTGGTTATGGAAACCCTAATTAGGGCTCTTTGCCTCTTAATCTCAGCCCTTCATTTAAGGTTTTTGCCTCTTAATCTTGGCCACTCATTGTATTTGAAGCCTCTATATAAGGCCTCCTGCTCTCATTTTGTAAAGAATTGGAAGATTGAAGAAAATTGTTGCTTAAGTAAAGCCATTATCGTTCTTCTTATCATTGTTGTGTTTTTGCATGGTGATTGAGTTGGAACACTTGGTGTTATTGCATGGTTTCTACTTCCACAATTAGAATAGGATTTTTATTTCAAAGTTGTTAGAGTAAGGGTAGAAATAGATAGATTGTGTGGCGATATTGGTGGATGTTTGATTGGATTCTATAAAACTAGGCCACTAGCTCCTTGTAGATGCAAGGGTGCCCTGCGTGGTAATCTAGTAATTGCACTCAAGTTCAATTGACATTAGATCCTTAATTTGCACTCCAAGTTGGATTGAGGGGAAGGTGTTGATATGAAAACCATTTGAGATCCTTTGAAGCTTCACACTAGGTGGAGTTAAAGTCATAGGCAAGCCTCCATTTGGTAGGAGTCCTAGTCCATCCATTGATTTCCCATCCATAGTTAGAAATAGGAAGTAGTCTAGATAGTAGAAGTTTGAAGAGCAAAGTTGGAAGTGATATAAATCATGGATTTACTTTATCATTTATTGCAAAGCCAAATCTTTAGCAGTGCAAGAAAGTTGACACCTTTGAATAAATCACATAAGCCTGCCTAAGTGATTAACCAGCAAATCACATCATTTCAACTGAGTTAGATATCTAGAAGTGTAAGGAACCTTGGAGTCATTTCATGATCTTCATTGCAAAGCTTAGCATGAGAGATGACTTTGTTCAAGAGAGGATTTAATGTTTTATGTTTCTCGAAGTATTGAATATTTAGTCCTGCATGTTGTGTAAGTGGAACAAAACTCGCATCAACACTTCCCAACCTCTTCTGTCCCATGGATTAGACTAGTTCTAGTTCTAGGTAATGATCAACCTCTTAATCTCAACCCCTTCCTAAAGGGTAAGGGTGAGCAACTTTTCAAGAATGGAATTCA
Organism: Chamaecyparis obtusa; assembly: GCA_027943335.1. Taxonomy (NCBI): domain Eukaryota; kingdom Viridiplantae; phylum Streptophyta; class Pinopsida; order Cupressales; family Cupressaceae; genus Chamaecyparis; species Chamaecyparis obtusa. The sequence continues at coordinate 1,182,166 of BSBK01000070.1, read as the reverse complement.
ACCATTCAGAGATCTTTGGAGGAGGTGGACTTTGATCACCAATATTGTTAATGACTAAATTTGGCCCAAGACAGAAACTATAGAGAGGGTTGATGAATCCCTGCTCACCAACATTTGACCAGCTTCCTCTCAAGTGTTTATATGGAAGATCTCTTCCTAAGCAATCATTAGAACAAAGACTTGATGCTAAGTGGAGGTGCAAATTGAGAGAGACCTAAGTGGAAGACCTTAGAACAGCTCTATGTGAATCTAAAGTTGATGCTATGTCACAAATGGTTGCCTGGAAGCTACTCCATCACAAGCTTCCTTTTGGAGACCACATCTATGTTTTATTTACCACCATTTGGTATTTAATCTATCATTGTAATGAAACATTAAAAAACATTTTCTGGGGCTGCAAGATTATTATATTGGTTTATTCTGCTATATACAATGATATCAGGCTTTCTTCTGTAAACTCTCATGAATGAAGTTGTTCTTAGTATTCGTACTTCACACAGAGGTTTCTGAATCATTTAGGAAGCTTATTTTGAAGCATATGCGGAAAAGTAGATGCAGTATTGTTTTCTAACACTAATACTCCTTTGGGATAAGACAGTTGATCATAGGAAACCTGCAATATATTCTGAACATGATTCGAACAATCCATGGATTGGCTTTCAAGATGGGGATCAACTTTGGAATCCTCATCACTGAAGAATAAACACAATTTCTTCTTGGGATTATTTCATAACTTCTGCAGTTATTAGCAGATATAAACTTTTCACAATCCATAAGAAGATAACAATGCTTCTTTTGGAAAACAGTTGTGTGAGTTTTACGTTATCAATGTTTTAATTATATTCAATGATCCATCATTTTGTTCCTCATTCTGATAAAAAAAACTCAAATATTGATCACCATGTGTGGTTTCAAATATTATAAAAAATTCACATAATTGTTTTCCGAAAAACACTCTTACATTCTTCTGTTACTATTAGAACAGCTCTATTGTTGTTAAATCTATGGTTTTTAATATCTTGGAAATGCCGTTTATTTAGGGGCACTTATTGCGATTGCTTTTGCCAATTACGAAAAAGTGAAGTCAAGATGTTTGATAACAAAATTACATGGAAAGTAAAAAACTGGAGCATTTTCCATGAACAGGTAGCCTAGATCAATGAAGTCACAGTAACAGAGTAATATTTCTTGTGCTAAGTAAGTAAAAATATTCAAGGAAGCTGCAGCTGGCGGATGAATCTAAGACATGCCACCCAAAATAATATCAATAAAACCTGCATAGTGTGCTCTGCATACAGGTTATAATTTACTATCAAACTAAACAAACTACGGGCACAATTCCTGATCCAAAGCACTCAGTTAAGCATGCTAGAAAGGCTTGCTATGTTTGAATTGACAAAGGCGTTTGCTTAAAAATCACCTGGGTCTCTTCGCACAGTAATTATATTTGAAGTCAGTAGAAGTCATGACATCATAGCATTTTGTCAAACAAGTTGTGTGCTTTATACATTTCCTACTAATGTGCTCAAAATGAGTGTTGCGTCTGCTATTGGCAATTTTCGTTACCTGCTCTTTGAGACATCTCCCATTGAAACAGTCTGTATAGCATCATTAACTTGTCACTATATACATTGGAGGTTCTTTTTTCGAATTTTAATTAGTCCATACAAAATAAAATTACTCCAATTCAACGGTAAACAATCCAACACATTATGTAAGGTTCTAAATTTGAACCCTTAATGATCCATTCAAAAGAGCATAAATAACATATAGAGCAAGCTCCTAAATTTGTAACCCTTACTGATCCATCCAAAACAATATAAAGAAATAGAAACATCATCTAGAGCATACAATATGATCGATTAGAAGTTATAATATGGACAGAAAATTTCCACAATGCAGACAGAAATACCATCCAAATGCCTCACAAGTAAGAGGAACTAAGGAAAAATTAAGTTAAATGAAAGATGAACAAAAGAAAAACTCCAGAGTTGAGAATGTAATCAAAGCCAACCATGAATTGAACGAAACCAAACCAAAGCATGTCAAGGTGTCATGGCCAAAGTGAGGGCTTGAAACACAGCAGAAGAAAATGAGCGAATCCCAAAGGAAAACTGAAATTACAAGGGAAGACTTTTGCATTGAGATGGCCTCCATTTTGCCTAATCCCACTTTATAATTCTTTAACATGGTTTTTAATGCCTAATTGGAAGGGAAATAAGCCTATGGCCCCTTTGAAAATATGAACCCACAAAAATTTTAAAGCCCTCCCTGCCAGATACATTAACCTTTAGATTAGAAAGATGACCAACAACCAGATTTCCTTCTTGATGGGTATGAAAAAGATTAGAGATACACTTCATGACTTCTATCTATCAACATCCTGGTGTAAGTGATTTGATTCAATTTCCACTTCTAATGATTTCTTCTTCATTGCATTGAACAACTAATAAGAATTCATACTTACAGGAATATGGTGATAAAATGCTGCTTGTTCCAGAATTTCCTGCAGCTTTAAGAAATTATGGAAAATCTTTACATAAAGCACAACAACAAACTAAACCAACGAAACAGGATTTGTTAACTTCATGGAGAAGATCAAACATGGATTAAGAAGGCCACCAAATATTGTTGAGCTCATAACCATGCAATGGTATCAAATATGATTGTTCAAATACTATTAGCAATCTACCATCAATGCTGTGCATCATTCTTCCCTCCGCATCAAGAAAAACCAACTTATTTCCAGGCAGATATACTGAAATCCACCCACAACTATTAACCACTACCTGTGGGTAATTGCACCTCTTAACCACTCTTCTAGAAATTCTCAGACCATTCAACTCATTATTAATGTTTCGACCATACAATGCTTCTTCACATAGACTCCTTGGAAAAGGCTGAAACTCTGACCATCGGCATTTTATTTTCCCCTCATCTTCATCTTCAATCAACTTCCATAATGAGAGCTTCTTGTTGTACACCAAAACAACATTTCCATCACACCCACTTAATTCCCAATCAACCAAATAGTCAATCTCTGGTCCCTCTTGTCTCTCTGGCTGTTTAATGATATCCCAACTTCTCTCCGCAACATTAAATGCTGCAACATCAAACCTAAACCTCCAGTTGATCCCATCCACACTGCTCTTATTGATCCAATAGAACTTTCCTCTAGAGAAAACCCCTTCCCCAGTGGGACAAATAGATACGGCTGGATCAGTTATCTCCAATTTGACCCATCCATTTGTCTCTGAATCATAGATCTCCATCACCACATTGTTGTTAACCTGATTCATTCCTATGACCAAGGTGCAGACCCTTGTGGATGTATTAAAAGCCAATCCAATGAAATCCCATCTCTTAAGTTGGGTAGGATTGGGGAGGATTATCCATGTTCTGGTAATAGGGTTGCAAATGCAAAATGAAGCTGTTGTCCTATCCTTAGAACAACAAATGAGGCTCTTGTACACAGTCAACACATTGGCCATCCCCTGTTCTAAAAACTCTAATGAAAATTTGTGTATAGGGCAAGAGTGTTCTGGTTGAAGTAAATACCAATCTTCAAGTAGATATTTGGTCAAGCACGAGGGTCTGAAGCAGCCAAAGAGGAAAGCAGGAGAGGAGCGAACCGGGACAATTGATGAAAACGATTGAATTATGGCATTTCCAGGTGAAAGAAGATGATTCCATTGTTTACAAACAGTCCTCAATCTCCTAATGATCAAAGTGGGCAGATTAGCTAAAATTAGCATTAATAATTCTTCTGAAAGGTTGCACCATATCTTACTGTTCATCAGCTCAGTATTTTCTGCTCTTGCAATGCCCACTTTCAGACCTCCTGCTAACTCTAATTTTGTTTCTTCCAACATATGTGCTAAATTTGGTGGAATCGAAGACATGTTGTAATTTGCTAGCCGACAGACCCTCCTGGAACGCATCTTGACACAGAAATAGAGCTTCCGAAGGATTCAATACTCAACACCAGGTCTTCTCTGATATGATCTTAAATCAGTCGTTGCAATGTCGATCTCGAGTATTAACTTTCCTCATACGCAAGCCATGACCCATCCTCGAAAACATCACCAGATTACTCGTTATAAACTATGAAAACTAAAACTGGGGACGTTTTTATTTATTTTTATTGAATTTTTTATTTTGGAATTGGAAATTACATATACTCCAATTTTTCTCGCGTGCTTAATATATTCTTTTTTAAGATATAAAATTATTTTATTTATTATTTTAATTGATATTAGATATGAGCAATCTTCTTGTATTTTAATATATTGATAAGTTATTGGATTATTAGCAAACTAGATTCCAAAAGATGTACATTGATTACTATTGCAATAACCAAAGGATTTACATGTAGATTTGATATCAAAATAAACTTTAGTTTATTTGGAGAATTTAAGAAATATTTTTTTTTAAATTTTTTTTTTTTTATAGTTAATAAGTAGAACTTTCTAGAATCGCATTACAAGTCTTTAATTTGATATGTTCTTGTGCTTCCTTTCTTTATAGCATATACTAGTACATATTCTTGTAAATCCAAGATAAACATTTTTGTCATTAAGAATTAGTTTTTCTTTATTAAAGACATTGAAGTTGTTCTAATACTCATATTTTTCTCTGAAATTGTTATTACTAGTTGCATTCTTTTACTAGTTGCATTCTTCACCACTGATCACTTTTATAAAGTAGGAGCTTGAAATTTTTCATTTGAATAAGTTTTATTACTCGTATCTAATATTGAGTATGTTGTCACTCTATAGTGGTTTTAAATGAGTTAAATTCAATTGAATTTAAATTGTTATTATGTTTTCAAATTTTGTTGGGCATAATCATCTTTATTTTTGAATTTCAACTTGTTAATATGTGAATTTTGTGTGAAATTTTAATCTCGTATTGTTTCATTGTCATCTTTACATAGTCTAGACATTAAATGATATTTCTATAAAGTTTGTGTAAAATATCGATCTCACACCATTACATTGTCATTTTTGCCTTGATAAACTCATTTCAATATGATATTCCATATCATGAATTCAAAGTTGATTAAATTATTTTTTAAATTATTTTTCCCTTAGATATATTTGGTTATGAATAAGTTAAATACATCATAGGTCATATATAATGTTAATATGAAATAAGTACACCTTTAGACAACTAAACTTGATTAGGCTTGGATTACGAGGCAAGTGGGAAGTTTAGGAGGATGTGATGGGAGGAGAGAGAATGAGTGGAGGGTTGATTTAGCTAATCATGGGTCATTAGCTAATTAAGGGTGATTAGTATGTGTGAATGGGTTGGGTTGAGTATGAAATCCAAGTTAAGATTTTGGGATGGGTTTGGTTAAGGGTTAAAGTTAGTCCAACCATGTGCTCAAATTAGATTAAATGCATTATTTAATTCCAGGTGGGAGGAAAATAGGGTTTTATGAATTAATTTAAATAGGCATATGTATCAATTTAAATTAATAGAGGAATGAGGATTTAATTAATTATCAGACTATAGGTTTGTCATTTTGATAATTAATTAGTCTGTAGTTAATTAATTAAATTAATTAACTAGGCCCGGTGACATAAATTAACCAAATAATAATATTTAATTAATAGAATGCCTTAGGAGAAAGCTAAATAGGATTACTTAATTGCGTAATCAAATTTAGGTGTCTACAACACCATGCCAAATTGTGCAATAATGGTGGTTGTGTTAAGGTGAATTGATTGCTATGATGATAATCTCTTTATAATAGTAATAATACCTTCTAATCCTATCAAGGGTAAAATAATTCAACTATTTTTTTTTGTCTTGCTCCAACTACTACATATGGTGATACCTTGATCTCACCCATCTTCATTCATCGCCAAAATAAGTAAAGCTTTATTTTCCCTCTTAAATCATTTTTTCATGGTTTCTAATTGGTATAACTTCTTTCAATTTAGTTACAGTCTTATTGTTTCTTGAGAATATCTCAATCTTTGTGTCTTCCAAATTATTGTTGTTCTATTTTGTTTTTTATATATTGATAGAAGAAACTATTGTCGTTTGACCACTTTTCTCAAGCTTTAAATACAATCCACAACATTTCTCTTTCTTGTAAGTTGGCCTCTACTTTGATAATTTTTACCTTCCCACAAAAGTAATTTCTTATTTTTCATAAATATTCTACTTTTTTTTTTCATCATTAGAAATAGGGTTGTCCTTGATGCTCTATTCTAAAATAAACCTTGAATTTGGATTTAGATTAGAATCTCTATATCCTTCTATATCTTTTTGTCCATGATAAATTGTGGAATACTTAGACAAAAGAGAGAATAGTGGTGGTAGATATAGTTTCTTGAATTCGATAACATATAATCTCTATAAGAATCTTTCTTTAAGAATGATTTTATCAACCACTTTTCTCGCATATGATATTTTATCCTCCCAAGTTGCCTCTCAAAAAAAATATAATATTTTATGAAGCTTGTAGGCATTGAGAGTCTTGACAAAATCATTAATCATTTATTTGATATGGCTTAAACAACCAAATACAAATTCATATATGGTTGTCCATAATTTTATAGCCTCTTATTTGTTACTTGTGTCATTTCTTCAATTCACTTATTCAATCTTAATGGGAGGTATTATCCATAGTCCTCAATGTAAGAGGCGTATCCCTTTTAACTACGCCTTTATCTTTATAATATTATAGTGGGAGCTTCCTAATAATGTTGTCATTATTTTGTGATGTCTTATTTTTAACTTAAATCAATTCTTTAATGCACCCATTATTTTTTATAGTCCCCAATGTAAGAGGTATATCCCTTTTGGTTGCTCATTCACCTCTATAACATTATAATGGGAGCTTACTAATCATTAAAGTTGTTTTTACTAAAAATATTTATTGCAAAACCAAGATTTGAAGAAGCACTAAATAACATTAATAAGTGCTAATGCATTAACATATTCAAAAAATTAGTTACTAAAAAATAAATATTTAATGTTTATTGATTAAAGCTCTTAAGCCATTACAAATTCATTGTATATGCAAATATTTTTCTTTTTATAGTAGAAAAATATCATGGTATTGTAACGTTTATTCTGAACCCATCTCTGTTTTCAAAAAATAATGTTAATTGTATACTTCATTAAAAAAAATAGTTTATTATTTTTTATATTAAATAACAACAAAACGAGGGCATTGTCCCTTACACAACCATAACCCATAGGCCTAAAAACCAACAAAAAAGATCAAAAGGACACTAACAACATATCAACATAAAAAACTATGAGAGTTCAACAACAAATTGTAAGCTATATCTAACAATAAATAAAAAACAACTAAAATAGAGTCCAATAACATATCAACAACTATAACTAACAACAAACTATAAACTACTAAAATGTAACTCTAAAATAATAGTCCAATATACTAGTAGAAATAAAAGGAGTTTTAACATATATCCTCATGGGAAACTAACAATATTAACATTAAAAAACAAGAGGAAGCTACACATGACCAACAAGATTGATGTCACTTCCATCTTGATGGAGTACATGGCTCCTATCCTTAGTTAGGAACTTAAAAAATTCCTTGTAGTTTCCTTTATCCTCAACATCTTTTCCCAACACTTTACTTTGCATAAGGCATAAGGATGCAGCAAAATGTGCATCACTTAGAGGTTGAGACTTGAGACACTTCCCATCTTCCTTTCCAATTCAAGAACCTTGTTCCTCAACATTCCTTACTCATTTTTTAGTGCCACCATCTCTTCGTCCATATTTTGGCATCTAGTGCAACTTCATTTGATAGTAGTTGTGTTGGCATCCTCTTCCTCTAGTATTACATCCTCTTTTTAGTCCATCCACTTGATTTTCATGTTGTTAGAGATATTAGTAGAGTTATTTTTGTATATTTCTATGAGCTTTAGGTTTTTTCCATTTCACCCCCTTCACCCTCATCATTCTCCTCCTTCCCTCTCCTCTCCACATGTTTTCCACTCCTCTAATCCTCTTCCTCTTCCTTTGATTCATAATCGACCAGCTGGACATTTTTACCCTTATCCACAAAGCGGGTTTCCAAATTTTGGGATCTTCGTAGGTTTCTCTCATTTTTCTATTCTCCTTCCCAGGGAGATCCCACAATAGTGGGTTATAATTTTTCCCACAAAGAAAAATTGAGCAGATGAAACTATCACTTACTAAGTCCCTTCGATCAAAGTGCTCCCTTTGGTCAAAGTACCCTATGAACTTTGATCAAATCCCATGATGCATGGGTCTTCGATTGAAGTAAGTGCTTTGATCAAAACCTGTGTTGTGTGGCCTTCGATCAATACTATTTTCCACCATCATTTCCATAAATGGTTTATAAGCCCAATGTGATAGTTATTTTGTCGCATTCAACAGTTGCTTTGGGCTCCACAAGTACTTCTAGGGAACACCCTTGGCCGAGGAGGAAACTTTCAATGACAATCCTTCCATTTCTCTCCACATATTGACACTACTTGATACCAAGTACATGATGAACTACAACTGATTGAATACCTGAATGACTTGAAGATCAATGATTAGAGATCACCGAGTTACTAAAATGATATGTAAGATAATTAAATCAATCATTATGTTGTCATTGATGTCAACTAGTTTTGATAGTACTTATCATGTTAGTTACAAACATCTAAACATCTGTAAAAAGAGAGAAAAAATGAAGAACTGAGATATCTACATGGAGAAAGATGGATATGACAAACGAGGACAAGGAATACTTTGGGTAACTTATTGATGAGTCTATGATCTCATATTGTTGATTTGATTATGTTGCATTAATATATTATGGAGGAGGAAGAAAAATTGTACAAGGCAATGTGGTCGGTAAATGAAGACTTCATTATACACCGAGCTAGTGTTGTGTATACCGAGTGAAAGTATTAATCAAGTTTGTATTCATCGATGCATTTCTTTGTTAACCGAGTATGGATGAAATTATTAAATGCTTAGTTTAGTTGAGAGAAAATGATGAGCTGGAAATTGTTATGATTTTGAGATTGAGGATAAAGTTTGTTATGAGATCCACAACTGACAAAATTTGAAGAAGATCTAAAGGATGGAATTGAAACGTGTTATTGACACAACTACCGAGGAAGGTCTAAGAGGTAAAATCAGGGTAACTCGGGGACTTTTTCAAGACTTGGGGATGGCTTGGGGACGTCCCAGAAACTTGGGGATGGGGGCCAAAAAAAGAGGGACTTACTGCCATCCCGGGGACAATCGGGGACGTCACAGACATCCCTTGACTGTACCAGAGATGACCGTAAGTCCCCAATGTCAAGGCTCAAAAAAAAGTTTAAAAAACTTTAAAAAAAAAAAATGCCTTTACATGGGTGGGGTCGTTTTGTGGGCCCCACCACCACACTTGCCCAGAAAACCCTAATTCATCCCTCTATATTGGCATTATGAGCATTTTGGGGTTTTTTATATGCTGTCCATTATTTGTAACAACAACTTTGTGTTTTGGATTTTGTAGTTGAAAGAGGAGGTTTGCATATTTTCTCCATTCTCCAAGTGATTGTGCAAGGGTTCATTTCCAGTGCAGCATGATAGCAACAATGACTCAAATGAATCTGATTTTGATGTCGTGTTGGCATCAAAAGAATATGAGCAGCAATGTGCTTCATTTTTCTATATTTTGATTTCTATGTTGAACACGATGATGAAACTTTATGGTAGCACTTAAGCCTTTGGGCATTTTCAATTTTACTTTTCTATGTTAAACTTATATTTTTGTTATCATATGCATATTGACAATTTGACAATGAATTGAAATTTCAAATTTCCAGTTTTATGAATGCATAATAGAGTTAGACTATAGTTTTACTTTTAGTATTTACTAAATGGCATTGAAATGTTGTATGTTAAGGTTCTATGATGTATAAATGGCATGCATTGTCCATATTTTCAAATGAATGTAATGTATACTTGCAAATTTCCTTATATATTTGAAAAATTCCCTATATTTATATAAACGTCCCCTTTGTCGGTCCCCCCCCCCCCCCGTCCCCAAAATCGGCCAAAAATATTTTCGTCCTAGAAATTTGTCCCCCCGCGTCCCGCTGTCCCCATCCTGGAAACTCATGGTTACACTGGGTAAAATCAATGAAGGAGCATAAGCAGCAAAATATGATGGTTGATATGAAAATGGTTTATCTGTCTATATAAGAGATATGAGTTTCTTTATTGAAACTATGTCGAAAGAAAGAAGACTGCAGAGATTTCACATGAATACAGTTTCATGCATGGATGATCAGACTAGTGGAAGGAGAACCAAACTACATAATAGAACCAAGCATCAGAGAGTTGTTAGCGAGTGAAAGTAAGTTGAGGAAGTGAATTGAAATATTGATCAGAGGATTTGTATGGGCTTAGAATAGATCTGAACATCTGAAAATTGAGTTGTATTGTAATTAGATCAACTACTGTTTTAGTTTAACCATTGATACAAAAAATCTCCTAACCGAGTGGACTTAACCGTCTTATGTTATGCCCCTATGTCATTCAAGGAATGTACATTGTTATCTTATTGAACCCATAGTGAATGCTAGTCAAAAGTTAACTGTTAGTCTTAAATCCTCTAACAAGGTCACACCTAACAATGTGTTTGTAACCTTTAACAGGGTTGGCTCTTCACTGAGCTCACTTCAGAAGAGTGAAAATTATTTTGGGTTACCGGTCCTAGGTGGTTTTTCCCTTAGGAGGGTTTCCACATTAAATCATTGTGTTAAGTGTTTCTGTGATGATTGTTTTATTGTCATACTTTACATACTGCATATTTAATTTGGTTGGTAATCACAATAAGTTAATTAACTAGTAATTGGTAAAAGGCACAGATAGTTTAATAGTGTATGTTACCAAGCTGCAAAATTGATTGGAATTGTTTTGAGTGTTACATCTTTGTAATTGGGACTGGAGGATAACTGATCTAATTGATTCACCCCCCCTCTCAGTTATTCTAACAATTGGTATCAGAGAACATTGGTTGCTTGGAACAAAGTTTTAAGGACTTCAACAAAAAGATTACAAGATGTATAAGAGGGAAGTGCCGAAGTTGAACAAGGACAACTTTTGTACATGGCAAAGTTGGATGAAACTTCATCTATCCAGAATTGGAGAATTTTCTATACCTTTACTAGATAATGGCTATTTACAACCACCTGGTCCTTTGACTCTTGATCAGTTAAGAGACTGACATGAACACAACATCACTATGATAGAGATAGCTACTGCTCTTACTGATGCTGAATTTCAAGACATCAATGATTGCACTACTTCGAAGGAAATGTGGGAGAAATTTTCCCTAGTACATGGTGGTGATGCAAATGTGATGAGAGCCAGAGCTGAAAGCTTGAGAGGCAGATTTGATGATATGAAAATGAAGGAAGGAGAAAACATAGTACATTACTCAAACCGAATTAAAGAGGTTGTCAATGCTAATCGTGGAGCTAGTGGTGTCATTGATGAAGAAATAATGGTAAGTAAAATTTTGAGAACACTTTTGCCTATCTATGCAATCAAAATATTTGCAATTCATGAAATGAGGTCTGCACCTAATAGAACACTTACTCTTGATAGTCTGATTGGAAAGTTAACCACTTTTGAGCTAAACAATTATGATAACAGTGTTGTACCAACTGTTGAGTCTTCTTTTATGTCTTCTCTTAAGATTGGTAAATCTAGTAGTAATCACAATATAAGGAATAAAAGTGATAGAAATAGCAATGATGAGCTTGTGAACTAGAATCACTAATGACCCAAAGACTGCCTAAAGGTAAAGGTAGATATAAGGGTAAATTACCTTTCGCTTGTTTTAATTGCAAAGAAGTTGGTCATATTACTGTTAGATGCCCGAATAGGAAAGAAGATGAGAATGACAGAGACAGATACATAGGTGGAAGCTATGGAAGAAGGAATAACAAAGATAACCAATACTACAATAGAGACAACTGAGATCAGAAAGATAAAGGTAAAAAGGTATGTTACTTTGTTGAAGAGAATGATATAGACACCGACACAGATGATGATGTTGAGGTGGTGTTTTTTGCAATGAAAGATGATTCAGAGGAAGAGGAAAGGTATGTAGAAACATCACTCATTTCTAAAGTTAGTAAAAATGATACTTATATCATTGATAGTGGTTGTACACATCACATGACTGGTGATGAAGATAAGTTTGATCATCTTGAGCATTATAATGGAGGTTCAGTAAAAATGGGTAAATGATACACCTTGCATGGTTAAGGGAAAAGGATCTTTATTGATAAATGATAAAATCAGATGTGATAATGCTTATTGGGTAAAATGATTGAATTAAAATTTTCTAAGTGTAGCACAACTTAACAACTCAGGTCATCGAGTGGCATTTGAAAGCAAGAAGGTGAGAATCTTTGATGAAAGTGGAAAGCTTGTCGGAACAGGAGGACAATCAAAAGGTAACTTATTTTATCTTAACAATGCCAAGACTTCTTGTTTACTGGTGAAAAATGAGGATGCATGGTTATGGAATAAAAGATTATGTCATGTAAATTTTGATAACATGATTAAGATCAATAGAAAGAGAAAAGTTAGAGGACTGCCTAGCCTAACTAACCCTGATCATGTTATGTGTCATCAAGGTCAGAAAGGGAAGATGACAAAATCTAGTTTTAAAAGTAAAGACTTCAAAAAAAAGAATCTTGGAGTTAGTTCACACCGACCTATGTGGTCCCATGAGAAATCATAGCTACTATGGAGATAGATACTTTATTCTATTTGTTGATGATTATACTAGATTGATGACTATCATGTTTTTAAAAGATAAATCTGAGGCATTTAAAATGTTTAAATGGTAAAAGGCTAAAGTAGAGAAAGAAACTGGAAAAGAACTGAAATGCTTGAGGTCTGATAGAGGTGGTGAGTTTATTTCTAATGAATTCACTAAATATTGTAATGAGCATGGTATCAAAAGACAGGTTTCTACACCTAGAACACCACAATAGAATGGGATTGCTGAAAGGAGAAATAGATCCATTGTTGACTGTGTAAGAACACTGATGATAGAGAAAAATGTTGCATAGATGTATTGGAGAGAAGCAGTTAGCACAACTGTATATGTCCTGAACTGAGTTCAATTAAAGAAAGACACAAACAAGACACCCTACGAGTTATGGTTTGGATACACACTGAGTGTAAGTTACTTCAGAATTTTTGGTAGCAAATGTTTTATTCTGAAAGATGATAGGAACGCGAAATTTGACTCAAAAGGGGGTGAGGGAATATTTCTTGGATTTTCTACTAAAAGTAAAGCTTACAAGTGTCTGAATAAAGTTACTAATAAGATGATTGAAAGTGATAATGTCAGAGTTGATGAATTTGCTGATAAAAATGATGATGAAAGCAATAAGGAGCCAGAAGACTATGGTAGATTTGTTTATGTTAAATATCTAGAGTACTTATCGAAGCCACAGGTTGAGTTGACCAAGCATCGGGAAAATAACACCGAGGAACAACAAAGGGAAATCGAGGATCAGGAAGAAGCTGCCGAGCAAGGAAATGAACCTGAACAGAATGAAGAACAAAGAAGAGATCAAGTGCTAGCAAGATTTTTTAGAAGACATCATCCTAAGAATCAAATAATTAGAGACAAGCAAGATGGCATGCTGACAAGAAGTAAGTTAAGACAAAATGTATGCTTAGTTTATGAGTTTGAATCGAATAATGTTAAGGTTGCACTTGAGAATGATGAATGGATCAATGTTATGAATGAAGAGATTGAAAAAATTGAGAAAAATAAGACATGGACTTTAGTACCTAGGCCAAAAGATAAAAATGTTATCGGTACTAAATGGATTTTCAGAAATAAGCTGAATGAAAATGGAGAGGTAACAAGGAATAGAGCTAGACTTATTTGTAAGGGATATGCACAAGAAGAAGATATTGATTATGGTGAAACTTTTTCACCTATTGCTAGACTAGAAGGAGTCTGCATGTTACTTGCATATGCTACACATAAGAAATTTAAAGTCTATCAAATGGATGTTAAGTTAGCTTTTCTGAATGGAATACTAGAAGAGGAGGTCTACATAGAACAACCAGAAGGATTTGTTGATCCAAATCAGAAAGACATGGTATGTAGACTACATAAAGCTTTATATGGATTGAACTAGGTACCAAGAGCATGGTATGAAAGGTTACATACTTATCTTTTAAGTATTGGTTTTGCAAGAACTAGTGAAAACAATAATTTGTACATGAAAGGAGGATCTGATGATACTATTTTGATTGCTGAAATATTTGTGGATGATATAATCTTTGGAGGACAAGATCATATTTGTAAATCATTTGCTGATGAGATGAAAAAAGAATTTGAAATGTCAATGTTTGGAGAGATTAAATTTTTCTAGGCTTGCAGGTTATTCAATAGAATGATAGAATTTTCATCACACAATCAAAGTATATTAAGGAAGTATTGAGAACATTTGGCATGGAAGATTCTAAACTAGTAGGAACACTGATGGTCACAGGCTGTAAATTAACAAAAGATGATGAATCTACAGAGGTAAATCAGACACTGTACTAATCTATGATTGGGAAACTGATGTATGTAGTACACATTTCACCTGATATTGCACATGAAGTACAGATTGTGGCTAGATTTTCTGCCAATCCAAAGGATTCACATATAGTTGCAGTGAAAAGAATCTTGAGATACCTGAAGAAAATAGAGGATTATGGTTTATGGTATCCCAAGGAAGGAAAATTTGAACTAAGAGTTTACACTGATGCAGATTGGGCTGGAAATGTAGATGATAGAAAGAGCACAACTAGAGGAGCATTTTTATTTGGTGAAAAACTTGTAACTTGGACAAGTAAGAAACAACCTTGTATTTCTTAGTCTACTGCTGAAGCAGAGTATGTTTTTGCTGCTACAAACTATTCAAACATTGCTTATATCAAACAAGTGTTGGAAGGGATGAATGAGGTAATCACTGAGCCGGTGATTATATATCGTGACAACACTAGCGCAATAAATATTTTTAAGAATCTTGTAATGCATTTGAAGACCAAGCATATTTCAATTAAGTATCACTACTTAAGAGAAAAAGTACAATAGAAGCAAGTAAAATTGGAATATGTTACATCAAAGGAGAAACTTGCTAATATTTTTACCAAGCCTCTACCGAAGGACACTTTTGAATACTTGAGGACTAGACTTGGGGTCTGTCCCCTGTCTATCGATCACTAATGTGATCTGGAGGTTGCATCAGCCTATTCTTATCAGAAGATCATTCATATTGATGCAACATAGCTCACACTTTAGATTATGTCTAAGGTTGTGAATGATTTGAGGAGCTAGAATAGAGAATTTGCATATCAGTATACAGAGATACATTGTCTGCACCAAACAACAAAGAGTTACTTGGCTATTGCAGAGTTGTATGTTTCTATGTTTTTCTTTGGCATTGTTGTCAAAGGGAGAGATAAATAGTAGGAGAGATACAAAATGAACTATCTATCTAAGGGAGAGATAATCTAAGAAAGTTAGGGAGAGATTTTTTGCTGAGAACAAAAGGAATCTGAGAGCTAAAAAGATCAAATCCACGGAGGAGAGTCTGCACTTGTAATGCTATTATGTAACGTAGTGATTAAACATATTAAAAATCAAGCTAGGAAGACCCTACCGAGCTACAACATTTACTTACATAGTTGTAGAATACATGTTTGGTATGTTTATGACATATTTTCATTTTGCTTGTGTTGCCATCAATGCCAAAGGGAGAGATTGATTAACTACAACTGATTGAATACCTGAATGACTTGAAGATTAGTGATTAGAGATCACTGAGTTGTTGAAATGACATGTAAGATAATTAAATTAGTCATTATGTTGTCATTGATGTCAACTAGTTTTGACAATACTTATCATGTTAGTTACAAACATCTAAACATTTGTAAAAAGAGAGAAAAGATGAAGAACTGAGTTATCTACATGGAGAAAGATGGATATGACAGATGAGAATAATGAATACTTTGGGTAACTTATTGATGAGTCTATGATCTCATATTGTTGACTTGATTATGTTGCATTAATATATTATGGAGGAAGAAGCAAAATTGTACAAGGTAATGTGGTTGATAAATGAAGACTTCAGTATACACTGAGCTAGTGTTGTGTATACCAAGCGACAGTATTAACTGAGCTTGTATTCACCGATATATTTCTTTGTTAATTGAGTATGGATGAAAGTATTAAATGCTTAGTTTAGCTAACAGAAAATGATGAGCTAGAAATTGTTATGATTTCAAGATTGAGGATAAAGTTTGTTATGAGATCCATGACTGAAAAAATTCAAAGAAGATCTAAAGGATGGAATTGAAACATGTTATTGACACAACTACCAAGGAAGGTTTAAGAGGTAAAATCAATGAAGGAGGATAAGTGGAAAAATCTGATGGTTGATATGAAAAATGGTTTATTTGTCTATATAAGAGATATGAGTTTCTTTATTGAAACTATGCCAGAAGAAAGAAGACTACAAATATTTCACGTGAATACAGTTTCATGCATGCCTGATCAGACTGGTTGAAGGAGAACCGAACTACAAAATAGAACCGAGCGTCAGAGAGCTATTATCCAGTGAAAGTAAGTTGAGGAAGTGAATTGAAATATTGATAAGAGGATTTGTATGGGCTTAGAATAGATCTGAACATCTGCAAATTGAGTTGTATTGTAATCAGATAAACTACTGTTTCAGTTTAACCATCGATACAAAAAATATCCTAATCAAGTGGACTTAACTGTCTTATGTTATGCCCCTATGTCATTCAAGGAATGTACATTGTTATCTTATTGACCCCATAGTGAATGCTGGTCAAAAGTTAAATGTTAGTCTTAAATCCTCTAACAAGGTCACACCTAGCAATGTGTTTGTAAACTTTAACAGGGTTGGCTCTTCACCGAGCTCACTTTAGAAGAGTGAAAATTATTTTGGGTTACTGGTCCTAGGTGGTTTTTGTTAGCTTGTGGTGACTAATTAGGAAAGTACTATCCAGGAAAGTACTGTACACTTTTCCTCCCAACCTCGGCCCCGAGGAAATTTTTTTTGAGGCCGACTAATTTTTTGATTATTTGGGCCGACTACTTATAACTCATTCTAACCCTAAAGCAGAAAAATATTGTATAATATGGCTTAGGGTTAGGGATTTTTCATTATGTATGATTTTAGTACTTGCGGCAGAATTGGGCTGTAAGGGATTACAGATTGTAATCAGGTTGTAATCACTGGATAATAATAATATTGGACTCACTGTTGGTGGACGTAGCCCAGGGATTGGGTGAACCACGTTAAATCTGTGTGTCTTGTGTTCTATTCTGTGTGGTTTATTATTTTCTGATATTAGTTATATTTGCACATAATTGTTATTTCTGCCTTGTTAATCCTAACAAGTGGTATCAGAGCAAGGTTATTTCATTCGTTCTTTCATCTATTCTTTGAAGCAGGTCTCACGAGTTAGTGGGAGAGTCTCTCGGTTAAGTGGGAGAAATGGCAGACGAGGGTAGGCTGAAGGTTGATAAGTTTAATGGGAAGAACTTCCAGTTATGGAAGATGCAAATGGAGGATTATCTCTATCAGAAGGATCTATGGCGGCCATTAGAGGGAGTAGCCAAGAAAGAGCAATCAATGTCTCAGGAGGATTGGGATATTTTGGATAGGAAGGCACTGGGGAGTATTAGTCTATGCCTGGCACAATCGGTGGCATTTAATATTACTGAAGCAAAGACAACTAAAGATCTGATGGAAACCCTAGCGAAGTTGTATGAAAAGCCTTCAGCTTCAAAGAAGGTATTTCTTATGAAGCGTTTATTTAATATGAAAATGGTAGAAGGTGGATCAGTTACTGATCATTTGAATGAGTTTAATACAGTTACAAGTCAATTAACCTCAGTTAAAATTACTTTTGATGAAGAGGTTAGGGCTCTCTTGATTTTGTGTTCTTTGCCAGAAAGCTGGAATGGCTTGGTAATGGCTGTTAGTAATTCTGTTTCTGGTTCTAATACCCTAAAGTATGATGATGTTATTGGTGTTATATTGAGTGAGGAAATTTGTAGGAAAAGCTCAGGGGCATCCACATCGGGTAGTGTATTGAACACAGAAAGCAGAGGCAGAACAAGAGATAGAGGAAACAACTCTGGAAATCATGGGAAATCAAGAGGAAAATCAAAGGGAAAGAGGTCCGAATCTAAAGGGCCAAATGATTGCTGGTACTGTGGAAAACCAGGTCATAAGAAGAAAGATTGTTGGTCTCGGAAGAAAGATCAAGGAGACAAAAATGATGGAAACAAGGAGGCAAATGTGGTAAGTAACAAATCCGAGGAGGATGCTTTGCTCTTGTCCTTAGAAAGTATTGATGATTCATGGGTTTTAGATTCTGGGGCTTCATTTCATGCTACACCCCATAGAAGTTATTTTGTTGATTATGTCCAAGGGGATTTTGGGCTAGTTTATTTGGGAGATAATGAACCCTGTCAGATTGTTGGAAAGGGAAAAATTAAGATTAAGTTGCAGAATGGGAATCATTGGCTACTACAAGAGGTAAGACATGTTCCAAGGCTGAGTAGGAATTTAATTTCAGCAGGGCAACTGGGTGATGAGGGTTGCACAGTTACTTTTAATGATAAAAATTGGAAGGTTTCAAAAGGTTCCTTAGTAGTAGCAAAAGGTGTGAAAGTAGGCACCTTATATCTTTGTACATGTCATACTGTTCCTTCTACTTTAATTGTTTCAGAAGATAATGAATGTTCAGGAACAGTGGCTGCAGTTGAGCAGGAAGAACATCAAACTGTTGCTATAGATTCTGACATAGCACTGTGGCACAACAGACTCGGGCACATGAGTGAAAAAGGTATGAAATTACTTCATTCAAAGAAAGTTTTACCTGGTCTGAAATGTGTCAATATGGATTTCTATGAAAGTTGTGTTTATGGAAAACAAAAGAGAGTTAGTTTTGTGAAGAGTGGGAAGGAAAAAAAAATGAGAGATTAGAGCTTGTGCATAAAGATGTATGGGGACCAGCTCAGGTATCTTCCCTTGGTGGCTCTCTGTATTATGTTACATTTATAGATGATGCAACAAGAAAAGTATGGATTTATTTCCTTAGACAGAAATCTGATGTATTTCAAACTTTTAAGAAATGGAAATGCTTGGTTGAGAATGAGACTGGTAAAAAGTTAAAATGTCTCAGATCTGATAATGGTGGTGAGTATTGCAGCATAGAATTTGAAGAATATTGTTCCTCTAATGGTATTCGTAGGCAGAAAACTGTACCAAGGACTCCACAAGAAAATGGAGTGGCTGAACGCATGAACAGGACAATAATGGAGCGTGCAAGGAGTATGAGGTTGCATGCTAGGCTGCCCAAAAATATGTGGGCAGAGGCAGTGAACACTACTATTTATTTAATCAATAGAGGCCCCTCTACTCCTTTGGACTGTGGTATTCTAGAGGAAGCATGGAGTGGTAAGAAGGTGAGTTATTCTTTTCTCAAAACCTTTGGTTGTGAAGCTTTTGCACTTATAGATTCTGAAAATAGAACCAAGCTGGAAGCTAAGTCAAAGAAATGTGTATTTGTTGGGTATGGCATTGATGAATTTGGTTATAGGCTTTGGGATTTTGAAAATCATAAAATTGTAAGAAGCAGGGATGTCATATTCAATGAGAAAGTATTGTACAAAGATCTGTTGCTGCAGCATGAGAAGAAAGAAAATGACTATGTAGTACTGGATGATACTCCACAAGTTCATGTTCCAGTAGTTCCTTATGCTCCGCAACAACAGCAACAACAAATACCACACACCCCAGTGAGTGTTAGACGGTCAAAAAGGCTAAGTAGAACTCCAGAAATATTTTCTCCATCTTTGTATTCTATTCTGTTAACAGATGCTGGTGAACCTGAATGTTATAATGAAGCT
Source organism: Chamaecyparis obtusa (assembly GCA_027943335.1). Lineage (NCBI taxonomy): Eukaryota > Viridiplantae > Streptophyta > Pinopsida > Cupressales > Cupressaceae > Chamaecyparis > Chamaecyparis obtusa. The sequence goes on along the minus strand of BSBK01000070.1, from coordinate 1,162,176 downwards.
GTGCAGGTGGATACAAAGCTTCAGTGGGAGTCTGCAATGACAAATGAAATGGACTCTTTGCTGAAAAATCAGACATGGGATTTATGTAAGTTACTTGCAGGTAAAAGGGCTTTACAGAATAAATGGGTTTACAGGATAAAAGAAGAGGATGGAGGTACGAAAAGATTTAAAGCCAAATTAGTCGTAAAAGGATTTGCACAGAAACATGGTATTGATTTTGATGAGATATTTTCTCCAGTTGTTAAAATGACTTCTATTCGTACTATTTTAAGTATTGTGGCTACTGAAGATTTGCATTTAGAGCAGCTTGATGTTAAAACAACCTTTCTTCATGGTGATTTGGATGAAGAAATATATATGGTTCAGCCACAAGGATTTGAGGTCAAGGGTAAGGAGAATTTGGTGTGCAGATTGCAGAAAAGTTTATATGGCTTGAAGCAAGCACCTCGGCAATGGTATATTAAATTTGACACTTTTATGAATGGGCATGGATATAGTCGGTGTCATTCTGACCATTGTGTTTATTTTAAGAGGTTGGATGATGACAGCTACATTATTTTATGTTTATATGTTGATGATATGCTTGTAGCTGGGTCTAACATGGATCACATTAAGGGGTTGAAACAACAGTTAGCAAAATCTTTTTCTATGAAGGATTTGGGGGCAGCAAAACAAATCCTTGGTATGAAAATTTGTAGAGATAGGAAAAATAAGAAATTGTCTCTATCTCAGGCTGATTATATTGAGAAGGTGTTGCAACGTTTCTCTATGGAAAATGCCAAAGCTGTCAGCACACCTTTGCCTGGTCATTTGAAATTGACTAAGGATATGTGTCCCAAGACACTAGAAGAAGAGACTAAAATGTCTAAGGTACCTTATGCTTCAGCTGTAGGGAGCTTAATGTATGCTATGGTATGTACTAGGCCAGATATTGCACATGCAGTGGGAGTCGTTAGCCGTTATATGAGTAACCCTGGTCTTGAGCATTGGAATGCAGTCAAATGGATTCTCAGATATTTGAGAGGCACATCCAGTAAGTGTTTACACTTTGGGGGTTCTACTACTACTGTACAAGGCTATGTTGACTCAGATTTGGCAGGAGATATAGATAGCAGGCAGAGTACTACAGGTTATATATTTACTGTTGGTGGGACAGCAGTGAGTTGGATTTCTCGACTACAAAAGGTGGTTGCTTTATCCACTACAGAGGCAGAGTATGTTGCTGCTACAGAGGCAGCCAAGGAGATGATATGGCTTCAATTCTTCATGGAAGAATTGGGACATCCACAAAAGGATAATTTTCTACATACAGATAGCCAAAGTGCCATTCATCTTGCAAAGAATTCTGCTTTGCACTCAAAGACAAAACACATACAGTTGCGGTACCATTTCATTCGATTAGTTTTGGATGATGGACAGTTAAGGCTGGAAAAGATTCATACTGATGATAATCCAGCAGATATGTTTACAAAGGTAGTAACAAGGGAGAAGTTGAACTCATGTTCAGCTTCAGTTGGTCTTCTAGAATGAACAAAATAAAGGAACAACTGAGTCCAAGGTGGTTCAATCTAGTGGGAGCCTCATGTGGGTAGCGGTATTGCTATAGGATCAGTCTCCAAGTGGGAGGTTTTTAGTATAGTGTGGATACTGATCAGTCACCAAGTGGGAGATTGTTAGCTTGTGGTGACTAATCAGGAAAGTACTATCCAGGAAAGTACTGTACACTTTTCCTCCCGACCTCACTGGGGTTCGGGGCCGGGCCGGGCCCCGAGCGGGGGTTTGGGGGCGACAGCCCCCAAGAGCAGGGGTTCGGGGGCGCAGCCCCCGAGGAAATTTTTTTTGAGGCCGACTACTTTTTCAGTTATTTGGGCCGACTACTTATAACTCATTCTAACCCTAAAGCGGAAAAATATTGTATAATATGGCTTAGGGTTAGGGATTTTTCATTATGTATGATTTTAGTACTTGCGGCAGAATTGGGCTGTAAGGGATTATGGATTGTAATCAGGTTGTAATCACTGGATAATAATAATATTGGACTCACTGTTGGTGGACGTAGCCCAGGGATTGGGTGAACCACGTTAAATCTGTGTGTCTTGTGTTCTATTCTGTGTGGTTTATTATTTTCTGATATTAGTTATATTTGCACATAATTGTTATTTCTGCCTTGTTAATCCTAATAGTTTTTCCCTTAGCAGGGTTTCCACGTTAAATTATTGTGTTATGTGTTTCTGTGATGATTTTTTTATTGTCATACTTTACATACTGCATATTTTATTTGGTCGGTAATCACAGTAAGTTAATTAACTGGTAATCGGTAAAAGACACAAACAGTTTAATAGTTTATGTTATTGAGCTGCATAATTTATTGGAATTGTTTTGAGTGTTACATCCTTGTAATTGGGACTATAGGATAACTAATCTAACTGATTCACCCCCCTCTCAGTTATTCTAATAGTACACTAATTTCATCTCTTTTTATTTATTTATGCTTATAAATTGTATATATATTTTTAAAAATTATTATGTTATTAGAATTTAAATTTATGCAATTATATATTTTCATTTTCTGTAGTTTTTAATTGTTGTTTTATTAGACATATAAAATACCATTAAACCATTATTACTCTCTCTCCCTCTCCCTCTCCCTCTCCCTCTCTGTCTATTATATTCTCTCTCCCTCTCTCCCCTTAAGTTTTTTCACCCCTTTTAGGTCTTTTTATTTCCTTTTAACCCACACACACACTCTCATAATCCCCTTAAGCCTCTCTCTTTCTCTCTCTCTAGATCAAGCTCTCTTTAGGTCTTTTTATTTCCTTAATACACACTCCAACTCTCAATCCCCCTAATCTCTCTCTCTCTCTCTCTCTCACACACACACACACACTCACTCTCACTCTCACTCACACACACACACAAAATCCACTTAAGATCATCTTTCTCTCTCTCTAGGTCTTTTTATTCTCTTAACGCTATCCCTTTCTAGATCTTTTTACTCTAGCTCTCAATCCCCTTAAGACTCTCTCTCTCTCTCTCTCTCACACACACACACACACACACACACACACACACACAAAATCCCCTTAAGATTCTCTCTCTCTCAAACACACACACACACACACACATGCACAAACACTCACTCACACAATCAATTGTGCGTAATCCTCTCTCTCTCTCTCTCAAACACACACACACACTCACTCACTCACACAATCAATTATGTGTAATTCTCTCTCTCTCTCTCTCTCTAGATGTCCTTTATAGTATATGGATTCATGTGCATGTTATAATTTATTTGATTTACTTGATCTAATTTAGGTGATGTACTTGTTATTTTAAATCTAATTTAGGTGATGTACATGTTAATATTAAATGAATATTTAATTTTCATCATTTAAAATTGTACATGTGTTTGATTTTAATACCATTTATAGTTAATGACATTCTTTTATATTAAATTTATTTTCATAACACACATATCACTTACATAATTTGTAACAAAATATGTTGCCCCTAGATGGCCCATTTTGAGCCTGTAGTACAACCTAATGAGGTTGATGTACTTGATATCACTGCTATTTATTAATGAGGTTGATGTATTGATGTTGCTAGATTGAGAACTTCTATATAGACATTTGATGGGGTATACAAGGATATTTGCCCCATTTTTTTGTCTAGTCTAGAGAGATTGAGTGATTGCTTGAGATCGTATACCTCATATACCCCTAGATAGTTTTTTATATATTTTTAGAGACTAAGAGAAGAGATGTTGAGTGACGTGTCCTTCAAAATGGTCAAACACCATGTCTTGAAGGATATCATCAAATGAGAGGTTATTCTATTTTATGAGGGGAAGCCAAGGTGAAGGCCTACTAGGTCATGTGATGTGTTGATACATAGATAGCTACTCTTATTTACACATTTTTCCTTGAAAAACATGGTTTTTATACGAATAATTACCAGATTCCATTATATTTTACACATCATTTATATGTTGAGGTCTATTTGGGCCTTAGTGTCAACTACCTTGATATTCCTATTTATTTTGTTTAGGGGCACAATTGAGTTACAAAATGTGATTAGTACCATAGAGTTGATCGACCCACACCAACTCCTAGATACTTGGTTAGCCAAAGATTTGTTTCCATAGCAACATCTATGGTACCCATTACAAACATAGTAGTTATTGGTTCCTAGAGGGAAGAAATTGATACAATTGGTGATATTGCATCTTTAGGTCCTACTTGTATCATCCTTAAAAGTTAGCACCCATTAATTCACTTCTTTAGGACCCTTTAGATCCCATTTTAGTGAATTCTAGATCTGAGTTTCTTTATGTTTGATTTCCCACATCTTTCATTTTCTTCCCTTGAAAATTTTCACACTTCCCAAGCTCCAGAATCACTTTGAAATTAACCATGTTGTGACTAGGTCAACATAAGTTGTCCTTGTCCTTGGGCTTTAATTTTTAGTGGGCTCTAGGCCCAATGCAAGGGTTTTTCTTCCCAATATTTATTTGTGGTCATCCAAACAATATTGAGTCCCAAAATGAGTGTAAAATGGCATCAAGGCCTCTCATTTTGACATCCATTACTATCCTTGATTATCCATTACATGCTATTGATTATGCAAGAAATCCATTATTGTGTAACTATTGGTGATTTCAAGAGAAAGTACAAATTTTTTTATTGAAGTGGCGGACTCAAGATTTGAAGGAAAGCACCCATTGAAGATATTTAAGTCTCCATCTCTTCAAGTCTTCATTCAAGAAAAGACAATATTCCCTAGTTTATGCAAGTTTCTCTCTCATGGCCAAGTAGAGGAATTATCAAGCTAGTAAGAAGATCCACAAGCATACATTCATTCAAGATCTAGGATTGTCAAGTGTAGATCTATTGCATTTGTGAAGACATCCTTGATCCTACATTATTTACAAGCATCTTCATGGGTTTATCAGATCCTGACATCCATCCATGGGGGTTTTTTCATGTAAGCTGAATATTTACATTTTCTTTATTTATAAAAATTTCGCTATATAGTTTCTACTTCATTACAAGGTTGATTACTATAAAGGGGCTTGACCAAGGAAAGCATCTTTCCACTACCTTTTAACCCTTTTTCATGTGTGCAAGAACAATTTGTCATAGTTTCTGATCCAAATTTCAAGAGTTACAGAATCAGTCTCACATCTTTCACATAATTCATTAGATTTTGACTCTCTGAGACAAGATCAAATTTCTTGGACAAGGTCGACTTTGGATGATATTTTCCTCTAGATCCCAAATTTTCATAGTCAGAATTTACAGGTGTTAGAGTGCCAGATCTTGAACCATTTCTAATTTCGACAATTCTGTGACAGTCAAAATCAGATCTAAAGTTTGCCTAGCCTCTTATCTCTTCAAGATGAGTTCATTCATCTTATTTTCATCTAAAGTTTACTTTTATGAGTTAGATATGATATTACATCTTGTTAATATCATTTCATTCATTGTAAAATTAATTATTTTCATTCATTTACATACCACCCCAAAGAATTCAGTGAGTGATCTATTATTCTCTACATAGCATTGCTCACCATTTTCTTATGTAGAATTTGGTGAATCCACCTCTTTCATGCATTTTACCTTTTGATTTGGTAGTTAAATCATCTTTACATTACATATCTAGTTCTACTTTGTATGCATTGTGATAGTGACTATTTACATTACATCTTTGCTACATTAAATATGCATTCATATCTAGTTTTAATTTGATAGTTAATGTGCTTATTCTAAAAAGAATTTATTTTCTCATATTTATTTCAATTCAAATCTCATAATTTCATTGCATTTATTTTTCCTTTCATTCCTTTGTGCCTGATTTTTTCATAGACTTATGGGTTTCTTTGATCTCGAACTCTCCGTCTTTCTTAGGAATCTTGATGAGACTAACATGCATCTTAATGACATCAATCCTATTACAGAGAATAATTCTTCTCATTATTCTAATGATGAAGATTAAGTCTTAAGGTTTCCTCCTGACCAAGTCCAAAAAATTTCCCATGATTTTGAAAATTTTGAACAATGGATAGCTCAAGAAAACCATAATCTTGAAATTATTTCTGTTGTAGAAGGTATAAGGGAACTTATTCATAATGATGAACATGGTGTTAATATTTTTCATATTATTTCTCATTTTTTCATACCAATGTCAAACCTCTTATGGATTATGCTCAAGATTTAGGTCTCAATCCACATATTAAAAGTTCCTCTTTTCTTATCTCTACTTTCATTCCTAGTGAGTCCACTTTTAGTCCACCTATCGTAAAACTTCAATCGAAAATTCCAATCCTACACATGTGAGTCTTCCTAATCCTATTCTTCCCTTCTTCCCTTCAAGTGTTCTATTTGTTTCAATTCCTTCATCCATTCCCACATACCATAGTGTTCCCTTTTCATAATCAAATCTCCTTTCGAACAATGCTCCTAACATGCTTCATGCTTCTCCTCCCACCATTTATACTATCAATTCTAGCATTAATATCTTGGCTCAAACTGTGTCTTCTTTGCAAGAACAAATTTCCTAGTCCATGACTCAATCCAATTTTAACATTCCTACTTGTGATATTTCTAGTCCTTTTTGTTTGGATATCATTTGTGCTATTATCCCAAAAAGCATTAAGATTCCTCACCTTGAGACCTATAACGATAGGGGTGTTCCTTTGACTCATATTAAGACTTTTCAAACCTTGTCTAGAAATTTATCTGATGATCATAGGTGCATGGAAAAGTTGTTTACTAAGACCTTTTGAGACAAATCCTTGCAATGGTATTATTATTTACATCCTTATTCCATTGATTCCTTTCACAAGCTTGCTAATTATTTTATTCAACAATTTCAAAATAACATTGGTCCTCAAGTTTCTTTGACTAATTTGATGCATTGTAAATATGAAGTTAAAGACAAATTTAGTGACTTCATTGGTATATTTAAAAATTTTCATGTTCATAGTTCTTATCATGTGCCTGATGTTGATGTGCAACACATTTTTATTGCTAATTTACAAAAGGACATTGGAGATAAGATTCTTCTTTTTGAATTCTCTTCCTTTTCTCAATTGTGTGTAGTGCTTCATCATTATCAACTACAAGAGAGTCAATTTGAGAGTGCCACTCCAATGGTTCTTGTTCTCATTAATAAGAGTTACGCCACATCCAATTTCAACAAGTTTTAGAAACTAAAAACCTCCATCAAAATCAACAACTCATTCAACACCGTTGATGAGCAAGTGGAAACAACATCCAAAGGTGTGGCTCCTTTGTCATCTATTTTTACATCTACTCATAATTTTACTCATCTTTCTAAATCTTTGCATACTGTGATGTTGAATATAATTAATGCTAATGTGTTAACACTTTCTCCTGTCAAACCCATTAATCTTTCTAAACCTAAATAAAAATACTTCAATCCCAAATATTTTTTTCAATACCATTGTCAACCTGGCCATGATACTGAGAGGTGCTACCAGTTGAAAATTGTTATTCAATACCTTATTGATTACAATGCTATATCTATGGAAGGTGATAATAACAATGGGAATAAATTTGTAGCATGTTCTAACAAAAACTTGCAAATATATACCAATCCTTTTCCATCCCATTCAACTCAAGATTTTAAGGCAAGCACCCATTGGAGATCTCCAAGTCTTCATATCTTCAAGTCTTCATTCAAGAAAAGACAATCTTCCCTAGTTGATACAATTTTCTCTCTCATGGCCAAGTAGAGGAATTCTTAGGCTAGCAAGATGATCCAAAACCACATATTCATTCAAGATATAGGATTAGAAAGTTTAGATCTATTGCATTTGTGAAGACATCCTTGATCCTACATTATTTACAAGCATCTTCGTGGGTTTATCAGATCCTAACATCCATCCATGAGGGTTTTTCATACAAGGTAAATATTTACATTTACTTTGTTTATAACACTTTCCTTATGAAATTTCTACTTCATTACAAGGTTGATTCCTATACAGGGGCTTGACTACGGCAAGCCCTTTTCTACAACCTTTTTCCCCTTTTTCTTGTGTGCAGGAATAGGTTGTCAAATTTTTAGATATAGTTTTTAGAATTTATAGAACCAGTCTCAGATCCTTCAAAAAATTCATCATATTTTGACTCTCTAAGATAAGGTCAACTTTCTTGGACAAGGTTGACTTTGGTCAAAATTGTCTTCTAGATCCTAAATTTTCACAGTCAGAAGTTACAGGTGTCAAAGCGCCAGATCCAAAACCATTTCTAATTCCGATAGGTCTGCAACAATCAAAACTAGATCTAAAGTTTTCCTAGCCTCATCTCTCTTCAAGGTGAGTTCATTCTTCTTCTTTTCATCTTAAACTTACTTTTATGCATCAGATCTGATATTACATCTTATTAATTATCATTTTATTCATTATATAATTAATTCTTTTCATGCATTTACATACCACAATCACACACATTCCACATTCTCTTTAAGGAAAGTAAACCCAAATTCCTCCACTCTCATTTGGATCTTGCATTAGCACCCTTTCATCCATCTTGGGTTGTGCTAATCTGAATTTATTGAGGGTGATTCTTTGGGAGCATACTTATTTTCCTAATGTACAAACCCTAGAATTTGGTGAGTGATCTATTATTCTCTACATAGCATTTCTCACCATTTTCTTATGTACATTACTATGACATCAGATAGGCTATGCAAACATATTTTGAGTCGACCTAAATTATTGAGAGAATATTCAGGGATGTCATCTAGTGTAGGGATTGATTATGAGCCATATAGGGTTGCTTGCATCCTAACACTATAGGATTTATAAGCTAGCTTGGGAGTTGATGCTAGGAAGAAATGTCTTACATTATTTACTTGAGGACCTTCTACATGCATATTTGTTTATTGTATTGAGCCATCAGATACTGATAGAGGGTGTTAGATTTTTTATTAAACACTCACATCTTGTAATGATACTAATTTAGTCCATGTTGAGACATACACAACACTCACATCACTCTATGCAACATGAACCTATTAGGAATAGTCCCAAGAGATAACTAAGAGGCGGGGGGGGGGGGGGGGGGCGGGGGGTGAATCAGTTATCTACAAGTTTCAATTCTTTATCCAATTAAGTATACTTAAACATAAGCATAAAAACAATGAAAGAACACATAAACAAAACACCAATATTTTGGTTACAGGGAAACCCAAATAGGTAAAAACCCTAGTGGGAATTGACACCCACTAATATTCAGTACTAGTGTATTATGATCCTTGTTAGAAGATCCTTAACCTTGTTAGGAGTTTCTTTACAATATATTTAGTACAATAGACCTAGTCAAGGGTCAGACCCTGTTAGGAGTCTTTTACAATAGTCCCTATTAGGGGAGAGGATGCACTATCTAAGAGCTCACTGCTCAAAGGGGTGAAGGCTACAACCTTCTGAATGATAGATATACACTATATCTAGATCTTGGTGAACTGGGCTTAGACCCATTGTCTTGATCAGTTCCAATGTATAGCACAAAAAATTTACTTGGTCACATAAACCTTCTTCTGATGGTTCCACACTTCACACACTCTTCTCTACTCTTCTTAATCAACTATGAACCACACACAAGCAATCACAAATGACTGCTTATAAATATCTTTCCTCTAAATGATATAATCAAGTCAGCTTGTTAGAACCACCTTGAAATCATATTAGAGAAGCCATAAAAAAATTTGATAAACATTCTGTCTGCTCTATTATGCACGCAACACATTCTGGGACCTATCTAATAAGATAATTATAGACGCATGCTACACACTGTCGGCTCTACCAAAACAACTAGATCTTTCTCCTCAATCTGAATTACTTCATGCACTCCTAACCGAACATCAATAACTCTTCTCTAAGCTTAACTCGAAGGGCACATACCCAAAAGATAGGCACAACTTCAGAACCAATAAAATCTCCGTCGGCTCTCCTGAATAAACACATGAAACTGCTACTGGCAAATAGTGACTACATAACTTCACTTGTACTGAATATCAGACTATGCGTCGATGATTGAAACATCACTAACATATCTTCAACATATATCCAAGTGCACAAGGCTCCATGATAAATGTAAAGACAACTATACATAGAACACTATCTGTTACTCTGTCAGGAACACTGCTGACACAAGCTGCTATATAACTATCTATACTAATAGTTAACCTCTGCGCCCATGATATCATGTCCATGCTACATATACTAAAATATTACTACATAAGACTTCCATGCATACAAATTTCCATATGTTGTTATCAATAACAAACATGCAGTCAGTACTAGCCTGCTGGCAAATCTCCAACAATCTCCCCCTTTGGCATTGATGGCAACATGTGGAATGAAAAACCACCACCAACCCAAATGAACATTTCTTTTATAACATTCTCCATTTCCTCATCAAAACTCCCCCAAAGATGAATCCTCCATCTGTTGCAATATTTTTCAACATTCTCCATTTCCTCAACTACACTTCTGTCATAACTAAATACTACTCCCCCTTAGTATATTACTCCTTTTTACTTCTACTTTTCATGACTCTATATATTACTTCCCCTTTGACATCAATGGAAAAGGGTACCATTCATTTTAAGTACTAGTACTACTCCTAAGGTAGAGTAGTCAACCTTCCATCAGTCCCTGAAGATTGATGCCTTTCCTTCTTTCTTCTAAGAAGAATCAGGGAAGGGAATTACTCCCAACTTCTCCCTGAGATATTCAAAAGTATCCTTTGGCAAGGGCTTTGTAAATATGTCTGCCAACTGATCTATGGTACTCACATAGTCCAGCTTGACTTCTTTGTCTACCACTTTCTCTCTTAGGAAGTGATACTTGATCTCAATGTGCTTTGTCTTTGCATGCATCACAGGGTTCTTTGACATATTGATAGTGCTAGTGTTATCACAGTGAATAACAATAGGATAATCAATCTGAATTCCAAAATCCTTTATCATCTGCTTGATCCAAACAATTTTAGAACAATTCAAGGTTGCTGCAACATACTTTTCTTCTGATGTTGACTAAGAAATACAATTTTGTTTCTTTCTTGTCCAAGTGACAAGTCTATCACCAAGAAACACCGCTCCACCTGATGTACTCTTTCTATCATCAACACATCCTGCCCAATCTGCATTAGTGTACACAAGAAGCTCAACATTTTTTGAATTAGGATACCATAGACCATAATCTATAGTGCCCTGCAACTATTTTAATATTCTCTTTACTGCCATGAGGTGACTTTGCTTACGTTCTGCTGCAAATCTTCCAACTATGGAAACTGCATTGGAAATATCAAGTCTAGTCTGAGTAAGATATATGAGTTTACCAATCATAGACTTGTACAATGTTGTATCTACTGCTAGTGAGTCATCTTCTTTTGTAAGTTTTCATCCACTGATTATAGGAGTCCCTACTGGCTTGCAATCATCGATCTTGAATTTCTTTAATATTTATTTCACATACTTGGACTGATTAATGAAAATACCTTTCTTTGTCTGCTGCACATTTAATCCCAAAAAGTATTTGATAGGACAAATCATACTCATCTCAAATTCATTTTACATCTCCTTAGTAAATTCAACACTAAGTTTGTCATTACCTCCAAAGACAATATCATCAAAAAATATAGCTGCAAGTAGTAGACCTTCAGACGTCTCTCTAATGAATAGATTAGAATCTGCTGCTCCTTTCTTGAATCCAATCTTTGTTAGATATCCATCTAGTCTCTCATACTATGCTCTAGGGGCTTGCTTAAGTCCATAGAGGGCCTTCTTCAATCTACATACCATATCAGGTCTGTCTAATAAGGTGAATCCTTCTGGTTGCTCAATATATGCTTCTTTCAAATCTCCATTCAGGAATGCTGACTTGACATCCATCTAATATACTTTGAAGTTTTTGACTGTAGTATAAGCTAGAAATAACTTAATAGCTTCTAATCTACTCATAGGTGCAATGTGTCTGAATGGTCTTGCCTTCTCTTTGCGCATATCCCTTACATACTAACCTTTCTTTATTTCTTACTAATGTATCATCATTCATCTTGTTTTTGAATATCCACTTTGTTCCAATCACATTCTTATCACTAGGTCTTGGGACCAGTTCCCAAGTGTCATTCTTAATAATCTAATCAAGTTCTTCTTTCATAGCGTCATGCCAATGTAAATCATTACAAGCATCTTCAACACTTAAAGGTTCAATCTGAGATAGTAAACATACTGCTTCACTATTAGCTGAGTTCTTTGCTTGTGATCTTGTTAAGACTTTTCCACTCTGATCTCCAATGATATCTTTCTTTGAATGGTTTCTAGATGTAAAATTTGGAACTTTAGGTGATGCTAACTCATCAGCCTTAGGATTACCTTCTTTAGTTTTCTTAGGGTCATTGAATAACACATCAATACTTTCAAACATTTCCTCAATATCTATCTCACTAGTGGAGGGTCTGGGTTCTTCTTCAATCATGGGTAAGGAATCATGATATCTTTCTTGAAACATAAACTTTTCATTAATCTTAACATGAGCACTTTCAATGATCTTTTTCAATCTTAAATTGAAACATCTATAAGCTTTACTTTTAGTAGAGTAACCAAAAAATATACCTTCATCACTTCTTGCATCAAACTTGCCTACTGCTTCATCCCTCTTGATGTAGCACTTTCTTCCAAAGATTTTGAAGTATTTTACTGTGGGAACATTACCAAACCATAGCTCATATGGTATTTTGTCAGTGCCAGGCCTTAATTGAATTTTATTGATGGTGTAGACTATTGTATTGATCACATCTCTCTAGTAGGTGTGTGCAACTTTTCCTTCTATCATAATGGTGCGCGCTGTATCAAGGATGATCCTATTCCTTCTTTCTACAATTCCATTATGCCAAGGAGTTCTAGGTGCACTTAACTGTCTCTTTATGCCATGTTCTTTGTAGTACTCATAGAATCTGTCAGAGGTGAATTCTCCTCCTCTATCCGATCTCAAACATTTTATCTTTAGTCTAGATTCATTCTCAACCTTAGCTTTGAATATTTTGAACTTCTCAAATTCTTCTGACTTATCTTTCAAGATTGTAACCCACATCATCCTAGTATAATCATCAACAAACAAAATGAAATACCTTTCACCATAGTATGATCTTATTTGAGTTGGACCACATAGGTCTATATGAATTAGATCCAAATTGTTCTTTGCTGAATTATACTTTCTCCTGAATGAATTTCTCACATGCTTTCCCATCACACATTCCCTGCATATAGTATCAACTAGCTTTGCTATGCTAGGTAGATCTCTTACTGCCTTTACATTTCTTATCTTTACTATGTTATCAAAATTGATATGACATAGTCTTTTATGCCATAACCATCTGTCATCAACTTTAGCAACAAAACAACTTGCTTCTGAATTGAGTTGGAAAAAATTACCTCTTGTCTTTGAGAATGATGTAATCATAACACCATCCTTGTTAATAATGCATTTGTCATCTTTAAACTCCAACTGATAGCCTTTTCCAAGTAACTATCCAGCATTGAGAAGGTTATGCTTCAAACCATCAACATAGAGAACATCATCAGTACTATTCTTTCCATCCAAGGTGATGGCTCCTCTACCAACTATGGGTTTAGGAGTGTTATCTCCAAATCTAACCATATCACCATAGTATTTGTCTAGATGAATAAATATGTTTTTATCACTTGTCATGTGATGTGAACAACCACTATCTATAATCTAGTCTGTCCTTATATCAGCTTGGGAAATCAATGCTAGCTCTTGTTCCTCTTTCTCATCTTTATGATTTGTCTTATTATTCATTTTGTCTATAATAGCAATGAATCCAATTTCTTCTTCACCCAATTCCTCATCTGAAATTCCATCTCCAAAATAGTAGTATTCCTTAGAGTACTTAGGTTTGTAATCCTTTTTGAACTTTCTAGCTCTAGTAGGACACTTAGATGCAAAGTGACCGATCTTATTACATGTAAAGCACTTAAATGGTAATTAACCTTCATATTTTCCTTTTCCTTTCTTTTCTCTTTTGGCAATCATAGAAATGAAATCATCTAGTGTTTTCTCTTCATCATCATCATCAAAATTACCAGAAGTGTTTGTAGATTTCTTACCATGAACTATTGCTTTGAAGGCTATCTCACTCTTTGGTTCTGTCTTCAATCTTGAAATCTCAAAATCTAAGATTTTGCTGATCAAGGTCTCTCTCCTGAAATTAGATGTAAGATGCATGGTCTCATCAAGGATGTTAATTTTGTTTTCATATTTAGGAGTGAGAGTAGTCATCAACTTGTCCATGATGTCTTCTTCTGAGATTTCTCCACCATTGTTCTTGATTCCAGCAACTGCTTCATTGATCCGTTTATTATAAGCTCTGATATTTTCTTCAGGTAGTATCTCTAATGCATTGTATCTTTTCTTCCATGTTTTTGTGCATGCATCCTTTTCTTGTTTGTCACCTTCAAACATGTCTTCTAGGTTCTTCCATATCTTGTGGGTGGTGTCTACCTTCTTTATCTCAAAAAATTCACTATCAGATAGTGCGCTGATAAGGGATTCTTTAGCTATAGCATTCTGATGAAACAATTCCTTTATCCTTTCAATAGCATCATCCTTTGCAAGGTCTTCTAAGGTAGGAATCTTGGTTGCTTTGAAAGTTACATCAAAAACTTCAAAAGCAATGCACTGCAAATGGGTCACCATCTTATTCTTCCAATCAAGATAATTCTCTCCATCAAACTTAGGACTTTCTTTTTTGAAGTATGCCATCTAATCAACTTCAAGCTGTTAAACTTTCTCTCCAAGGCACTTGGTTCTGATACCAATTGTTAGGAATAGTCCCAAGAGATAATTGAGAGTGGGGGGGGTGAATCAGTTATCTGCAAGTTTCAATTCTTTATCCAATTAAGTATACTTAAACATAAGCATAAACATAATGAAAGAACACATGAATGCAACACCAATATTTTGGTTATGGGGAAACCCAAATAGGTAAAAACCCTGGTGGGAATTGACACCCACTAATATTCAGTACTAGTGTATTATGATCCTTGTTAGAAGATCCTTAACCCTATTAGGAGTTTCTTTACAATATATTTAGTATAGTAGACCTAGTCAAGGGTCGGATCCTTTTAAGAGTCTTTTACAATAGTCCCTGTTAAGGGAGAGGACACACTATCTGAGAGCTCACTGCTCAAAGGGGCGAAGGCTACAACCTTTTGAATGACAAATATACACTATATCTAGATCTTGGTGAACTGCACTTAGACCTACTATCTGGATCAGTTCCAATGTATAGAAAAAATACTTTACTTGGTCACATAAACCTTCTTCTAATGGTTCAACACTTTGCACACTCTGCTCTGCTCTTCTTAATCAACTATGAACCACACACAAGCAATCACAAATGACTGCTTATAAATATCTTTCTTGTAAATAATATAATCAAGTCAGCCTATTAGAACCACCTTGAAATCATATTAGATAAGCCATAAAAAAATTTGATAAACATTCTATGTGCTCTACTATGCACGCAACACATTCTGGGACCTGTCCAATAAGATAATTGTAGACACACGTTACACACCGTCAGCGCTACCAAAATAACTGGATCTTTCTCCTCAAGCTGAGTTACTTCATGCACTCTTAATTGAACATCAATAACTCTTCTCTAAGCTTAACTCTAAGGGTGCATACCCAAAAGATAGGTGCAACTTCAAAACCAAAAAAATCTCTGTCGGCTCTCTTGAATAAACACAGGAAGCTACTGCTGGTGAATAGTGATTGCATAACTTCACTTCTACTGAATATCAGACTATGCATCCATGACTGAAATATCACTAACATGTCTTCAACATATATCCAAGCGCACAAGGCTCCATGATAACTGTATGGATAACCATACACAGAACATTGTCTGTTACTCTGTCAGGAACACTACTGACACAAGCTGCTATATAACTGTCTGTACTAATAGTTAACCTCTGTGCCCATGATATCATGCATATATCATGTCCATGCTATATATACTAAAATATTATTGCATAAGACTTCCATGCATGCTACTTTCCATATGTTGTCATCAATGAAAAACATACAGTCAGTACTGGCTTGCTGGAAAATCTCCAACAAAAGCACCCATAAATCACTCAAAAATTTTAGACGAGGAGATAACGGTTGACTAGGTCCTTATCACATGTGAGGGCTTGGAGATATTTGAGGAGTATCTACAAAGATTGAGTCAGATGGGATATATAGATATACTACTACAATCAGACTCTACACCACTCCCCTCTTAGATGCATATACCCTACACTCCTCACTACTAGAGAGAGATAGGACCAACGATGGTGTGCATGATGAAACTTTTGTGGAGGATATGATGGTAGAAAATGATCCTCCTACACTTGACACCTAGGTATTTAATTTGATTTATTTTAGCATGAATGTACTCATTCAAATTTTAGTTTAAACTGTACATAGTTCAATTATTTGTAGTCACATACTAATGGGGAAAGATAATTTCATGTAGGCATAGTCATCTCATATTACCCCCATCTTAGGGTTAGAGTGTGTGTAGGTGAGATTTAGTCGATGTGAGACCTTCTAGTGGGCAGGTGATTTTAAATACTTAAACATGTGTACAATTATTTATATGTTTACATATATGCAATTGGACACATGTATATGTATGAATGTTAATGTTATTTTTACTTAACAAAATTTACATGATTATATATTGATATATAGCCAAATGTTGTACTAAATTTGTAGGGATTGGTTGCAACACATCTATTAGAGGAGGACACTTAGTCAAAGGGTCACTCTATTTGTATGCATCATGATGAATTGGGTTAAGAATAAATCCATTTGGACATACATTATTTACTTGTATATGTAGACTTTCATAGGTCCATGTTTACACATATTTGGACATCTCTAATGGTTCTATACTTGTACATTTCATTATTATATATTTGACGTGTGTGTTTATGATTTGACATATATATATATATACTCTAGACCTTGACATAGATGATTCATGTGTTTATTATTGACATCTAGATACATGCTTATTTATCTATTGTTTATATTTGATATGATGTTTATCTAGATTGTTAGATCTATGTTCATACACATGCTTATCTAGATCTATTTTATATGTGTTTATTTTTATGATCTTTATCTAGATGTTTTTCATGTGTTTATCTAGATGTTCTACACGTGTTTACTTGTAAATATGATGTTTATCTATATGTTTTACTTGTATTTATGATTATTGGCATGTGTATTTATGATGTTTTACATTTGTTTAATACATAAATTAGTGATGTTTTACATGTGTTTACTTCTATATATGATTCTTATCTAGATGTTTACATGCATTTATGATAATTGGCATGTGTGTTTATGATTCAAGACATGTTTACATTTGACATTGACTTACCATGTAATGTATATCTCTAGATTAGATCTATTTATATATGTTTAAATATCTAGATCACAATCAATACATCAATTCATCAATATAACCTATATATAGCACTATTTGATAAGTAAATAACCTAGTATTTAATATTTAATGTAAATTTAATACATCCCCTTAAGACATACATAAACATAAATAATCCATCATCAACAAAGAAACACATCTATAATATATCTAACCATCTAGATACATTGCATGAATCATAGTTGAATAAAGATATCATCAATAGTGATCCTAAAAATTATCCAAACAATCACCACAAGTATAATCCATCACATGTCATCATAATCAAGTGATACACCATCAAAACATGATAAATAGTCCATCACAACAATCAATGTCCTAAGAAGTCCTAACTAAAAAGACATGAAGGAAAACCTATGGAAGGGTATTACAACATTATTTTGACCACCTCAAGTAGTTCAACTTTCTCTTGGAGAATATGTAATATTATCTCATGATGCTCACTATCTAGTCTCGACTTGCGATGTCAACATTGTGATTTAACTAGGTGGAGAGAAAGGGAGCTATTAATTACTAGGTGGCTATATTGATATACCCTATTGCCAGGTTGATAATCAACAAAGTGAATCCCAGGTTGGACTATTTTGATTTTCTTGAAATATGTTCCTTGTAAAACAACTAAACCCGCACCAAAATTTTTAACAAAATTCAAAACCTTTTAGAATTGTTTACACACACACAAATAAATTCAATATCTAAAGCATCAAATCTATGGGAAACAACATTCCATCACTTTCTTCAGGTTTAGTTAACTTCATCCTTTCTTCAGTGCAACACAATAAATAATAACTAACTCCTACATTTCCAAGGCCCCCAATCATTACAAATATGTCTCCTACGATGCTGTGAACTCACTTCATCTTCTAAGAGGAGCATTTTGAAAGCCATCACTATCTTCTATTATCTTTCAAAAAATCTAATAGTGGAGATAAAATTCAATATCATAATGAAAACAACAAGTTTCAATTTTTTTTCCCTCACATAATATATCTTCAATCTCTCAAACAATATTTGTCCAAACTTTATATCAAGTTTTGACTTACAAAATGAAACATATAATTCATCTTGGATTGTGTCCAACTAATGTTTTGTATGTTCATCATATTCATTAGGTTTGATCCTATGTCTGATAACATCTCTACTATTTGGTGAAGGTCAAGTATTATCATTCCAAAATGATTTGGTCAAATTTCTAATTCCATCCTCAATCCTACTAGAAGGAGGAGCTCTACACATAATTTACCAATTTCCTTCCAAGGTATTATCATCCAAAATCATTCTCCTTTTTAACATATCGTGATATTATCATCCTACTAAAACCATTCTTAGATGAAAGTGAAGAGATTTGTCTTTTTTGGGGGCATATTTTTACTTACAATGGATTTTAACATTACTCTTCTTGTAATGTCCTTATCTTCAGAATGAGATCATTTTGTTAGGAATGGGAACACTAAGAGGGGGGAGTAGGGGTGAATTAGTGTTCATTGTATTTTATCTTTTTACTTTAATCTTTAAACTGAACTTGAATGCTTAAGAACTAAAATAAACATTCACATAACATGAAATCAACACATGACACCAATATGGTTATAGGGAAACGCAAATAGGTAAAAGCCCCCGGTGGGAATTGACACCCACTAATATTCTGTACTAGTGTATTATGATCCTTGTTAGAAGATCCTCAACCCTGTTAGGAGTTCCTTTACAATTCTTTAAGTATAGTAGACCTTTTTAAGAGTCAGACCTTGTTAGGAGTCTTTTAAAATAGTCCCTGTTAGGGAAGATGATGCACTATCCTAGAGCTCTTTGCTCAAGTGGTGAAGGCTACAACCTTCTGATCTCAGATAGACACTATATCTGTAGGATGAACTCACTGTGACACTACTTGTCAGATTAGTTCCTTTGATGCACTAATGCTTTGACCTCTTGCAAAGCTCTAATACATCTTATACTGTCTTCGCATACTTCTACTCTTCTTATCACAACTCTATCTCAACTTCCATACCAAATACAATGGGTGCATCTTATATTTATACGTGCATACAAAATAAACAACTAGGTCAACCCTTAAACCTATTACATATAATGCTTCCAAATGAATTGGCTTAAGCGTGTTTACAATAGAACATATATACATGTTAGAAACCTAAATACAATAGGTGCATAGCCTTTACATCATTAGAATATAGTCACAACAAAAAATGATAACTGTCGGCTGCTTACTCTATTCTTCACTGGCACACACTAGCTGTGCAACTTCAACCGACTGTATCTTTCTCATACTTGTATATCTAATTATGTGCTCATAGAATAAGCATGAATATAGTCTAACTTAACTTCTAGGGCACACACCATAACTTAGCCATACACACGTGTACTGATGCTCTGAGCTACAGGAACTCTGTACACTATCCAGTCTTCAACACTTAACCAATTTTTGATCTTCTCATCAAGTGTGTTGTCTCCAAATTGCTATATGAATTTTTTTCCATAATGAAAACACTATATTAATTCATATCCATCAGTATAGCCAACTTTCCAACAATCTCCCCCTTTTTCATTGATGGCAACAAAGGAATATGGCCAAGTTGCTAACTGTCCTTAATACAAAAAACTTTTTGTCATCTATACATATACTTATATCTCCCTATACATATTATGATCCATATTCTATACACAACTCCCCCTTTGACATTAATGACAAATGTGTTTCAAAAATCTATATCTATACATATTCATTGAGGGAAAACATCCGGATATACTATCTTTAGGTTCTGGGTCTCCTTCTTCCAAAAAGTGATCAAAGAGTTTACTATCTGGAGATGGGCACATAATGAATACTAAAGCTTCTCCATCTTCTTCAAGTCTATGGAAGGACCTTGATCATATGTTACCATTGTGGCATCTATGCCCTTGATGTTCTGATTGAGTATATCTAATGAGGGTGCAAGAGCATTTCTTAGCTGTGTTTTCCTTCCTCTGATGTTTGACATTTCTTTTTCTTCCTACTCAATCTTTTCTATTTGTCATTGGTATACATTATTACACATGTTTACATCTATGGAACTATCTTTCATTGAACTCTTGACTTTCTCAATCATAGCTTCTACCTCTTTTATTTTCTTGAAGTGGGCATCAGTAAGCTTATCCTGATCCATGCATTCTACAATGATTTTTCTTCCTTGATCTACAAATTCTTTCAAGGATGCTTGACCAATCTTGAGTGAGCTAAGGTCAAGTGCAAATTTGTTCACCAATTCATTCAATCTCTTCTTTAGATACTTTTCTTCTACAACTAGGGATGCAGATTCTTCAAGGCTTGAGAAATTACTTTTGAAATGTGAGATGATTGTACTCACATCATCAACAGAGTGTATCTTTGACACTTTCTTATCCTTTGGCAACAAATTGTTCAAAATGTTTACTGATTCTACCAGGAGGGGATTCCTCATCACTTGCTTTTCTTTGGATTTCTCCATAGCTAAGACGTTGAACTTAATCAAGTCTTCTTCTCTCCATGAGTCCAAACTAGATGTGTCATGTATAAAACTTGACAACAATGCTGCTAAAGGAGTGATGGGAGTGTTGTCCATAACTTCTTGTTTCACCTTGGTTGACATTTCATCTTTTTTCTCACTTTCTTTCATCTTTTCTTTTTCTATCTTTTCTTCCTCTTTTTCTATTTTTTCTTTTTCTTTTTCTTTTTCTTCTTCTT
The DNA here is from genome assembly GCA_027943335.1 of Chamaecyparis obtusa. Lineage (NCBI taxonomy): Eukaryota > Viridiplantae > Streptophyta > Pinopsida > Cupressales > Cupressaceae > Chamaecyparis > Chamaecyparis obtusa. Next base: position 1,140,900 of record BSBK01000070.1, on the reverse strand, counting down.
TGTCATCATGAATCAATACTTCTTCTTGATGAGTGGGAGGTATGTTGCTGCATAACATTTTAGCTTCTTGTGCACTCACAAAAACTTCCTCAAACTTATCCAAGTCATTGTCTGTGGCTGCCATTGCAATCTCTACATTGTCAATGAAGATTGTATCATCTTTTTGTGTATCTATCATGGGCGCAGACTTATCTACTTTTGTTTGAGTTTCTCCTGCAGGCACTAAATTCTGAGGACTTGTAAATGGTATATTGGTGGTCTCTGCTACTTTGTCTTGCTCACTAGGTGCTTGAGTGATGGGTGAAAACTTAGGTTTCATGTGCTACTCTAAGAATACCTTCTCAAAGGCCTTCTCTATTTCCTTAGTTATCAGCTCATAGTCTTTGTTCATAATGTGTAGTGTTCTCATCTTTCTTCTTAAGTGCGGCTTCACCAAATTCAATAACAATGTCTTTTCTTCAATAGAACATACTGGAAGATTGGAATCAAGTGTTTATTCCCTGATTCTGAATTCTTCTTTAGTGGCTTGTCTCTTCAAGGCATCCATAATCTCCCATACCTTATTTGGGATAGCTATCTTCAATTCAAGAATTGTCTTCTTGAATTTTATCATATGTTTGATCATCATCTCATGAATTGCTGACTTATCAATTTCATGATATTTGTCATAAAACTTGGCTATCTGATCTAGCCTTCCTTCTTCTACTACTATAGTCCTTAACACTTGAAGACTAGGTATGAATCCTACTACCGGAGGTGGCTACACATTTTTCAATTTTCTTCTTGTGGCTCTAGTTGAAGGGTGACTTGTGGCAGTTTGTTTTCTCCTCTTGGGCATCATAGGAGATGCATCTGTGGGCTCAATATCAACTGTAACAGTGGGCACAGGATTAATATCATCAATTTTATCCTGTTTATCCTTTGGATCATTAGTCTTCTCAATCTTTACCTTTTTCATCTTGGGATCATCAGACTTAGCTTCCACTATGGATGCGCTCTCAATTTCCAAAGAAATATTTTCTTCCCTTTCTTTGTCTAGGTCTTCTTGTGTTACTCCATGAATTTTGAGTATCTCAGATGTAATCTTAGAGGCTTTTCTCTTAGTTGCTATGATGTTTAGTTTAGCATCTATCTCTCTTGTCTTCTCCTCATAAGTTCCCCATCTTGGCTCATTAGGGTCAATAGGAGCTGAAAGAAATACTTGAGCATATGCTTCTAAAACTTGTTCCTCTACTTCATATCCAAGTGGATGAATCCACTTTGTTCTAGGTACAAATGTCTTCCTGCATGTTGTATCTATTTCAACCATAAAACAAATAGTATCCTTGTATTTCTCAACTATGTTTTCTGGAATTCTATACCTCATTTGCATCTTGACCCTGAAGGTCTTCAACTCCAATGTTATGTAATCTCTCAAAGTACTTTTAGTGGTTTCCTTGTAAGATATCTATGGCATGGTTGGAATGGACTTGTCCATATATGAATCTGATACTTTCCCAACTATACTTAGATACATATAAATGATCAAAGACCCAAACTTGAATATCTTGGTCTTGTCATGCTTGATTTCCTTGATGTTATCAATCAACTATGCGCGCAAGATCTCACAAAGATTGAACTCCCCATCTTCCTTCACAAGTCTAATGGCTACTATAATTGTGCCCACAGACACACTATTCACCCTGCTGGTGTGATGAAACCTGTATCTAAGTATCATAAACATCAATTTGATGTATGATTTCTCAATAGGCTCAATTTTCATCCCACACCTATCACTCCTTGACTTACATGTTTGCTCAACAATTTTCCTAACATCCTTGCCTACTGGAAGATGCCTATCTTTGGGAGCCTTGTCATCTCATATATTAGGTCACTGGTAATTCTGACCAGCAAATCACCTATCCAAAATAGGTCATCATGAATTCTGCTCAAAAGTATTTTAATCTATTCTGTCTCATAGAATTCATATGTCATAGCATACTCTACTATGGGGTGATCATTCCACTTCACATATTCATCTAGGAAGGTTTTGTATATTTTTAACATTGTTTCCATATGCGCCCTTAACCTAGCCAATCCTATTGGTTCCTTCTTACAGTAGATGTAAGCCCTAATGTCTTCCACATGCATAACACCCATAGGCATGTGGGAGAATGCTCCCTCTAAATAATCTAGGGTAGACTTAAATGGATTCTTTTTGAACACATATCTTTTCTTTTCTGCAACATCAAATACTATGGGAGTGCCCATCACTTACTTGATTTATTGCTTTCCAAGTGTTCTCCAAGATAATTTGAAGACTTCTGAATTAGCACTACGAACTAGGGTTTTTGCAACCAAGCAATTATGCTGCTAATCATTGATAAATCAATCTCCAAGTCTTCACAATAACTTCTATGGCTCTTTCTACTATTCAATTGCTCTGATTTCGAATGCAATGAGTAATCAAAAAACTTTCTATGTACTTAAAGTGAAAATTCTGCCATTAATGCATGCTGTGTAAACTAGGCCGCCACTTCAAAATTTCCAACTTTTGTTCTGCTAACAATCTATAAGTGCACTCTTGCATGAAGGTAACTTTATACTCTAAAATATTAAGTTCAAAGGCACATACTCTGAGAGTGAGTATACCAGCCACGCAGGGGTTTAGAGCTAAATTATCTCCCCCTATGACCTTGAGGGCCATTCATTCAAATGTAGAGGGTGCGTCCACTATGGATGCATCCAATACTTTCTCATCAACTTTGTCCTTCTTTCCTTCTATCCAAATCAAGCTCACATCCTATGAGGCTTTCAAAAACTTGACTTCTCCTTTGGGATCCAAAACTGGTTCTTCAACCTTTTTAGGGATTTCCTAACCTTGCGTCCTTGATCTACAAAACTTTGAGCTATGTCTAGCCTTATTACAAGAGTGACAAATGACTGGAGGTCTTATATTCCTTGGTGCATTGACATGAGTCACCATTTTGCATTGTCTTGTTGAGTGACCATGTTATAGTTACATATCTGACATGTAACATTCTGAGAATTTCTTACATTTGTCTGATTCTGATTTCTCTGATCATGCTAAATCTTGTTCTTCTTACTAGTCTTGAAATTCATAGCTCTATGACCAAATTTATTGCATGTATAACATTAACCATTAAAAGGTCTTACCTCTATATAGTTGTTCCTTGCAATGTGTCCATGCTTGTTACATGCAAAACAAGTGTGTTCTACTTGCTTGCACTCATTCTTAGGTGGTCCACCATTATCTTTGGTTTGATCTTTAGTCTTCTTAGTATCAGTAGAGTCTTTTTATGAATCCTTTCTTGCTCGCATGTTGTCAATATGATTTTGTGCTTCATTATATCCAATACAGCTAGTGTCTCCTTTGGCTCTTCTTGCATACAACTGAGATTCTATCAAATCAGAACTGGTGTGTAATTTGTTAATATGATTCTTTGCTTCTTTCAATTCAGATTCCAAGCTTTCTTTGCTATTCCTTAGTTCCAAGATTTCCAAGTTAGCTTGCCTTAGTTCCTCATTGAGTTGAAGGTTCTCTTTAACTTGTTCATTATAGACTTCTTGATTGTTGATAAGCTTATCATCGAATTCTTCAAGTAGTTCTTTTAAAGATGCATTGTCTTCATTTAGCTTTTTGACCTTTTCTCCTAGATCATTGTTAGAGCATTCTGTCAAATCCTTTCTTATCCTTTTGATAACTAATTGTGCATCACTGACCTTTTCCTTTAGTTCTTCAATTTCTGTTTCTGATTTGTCTAGATCTTCAAGAGCAACTTCAAGATTTCTTTTCAGATGTTTCATTTCTACTTTGTCCATGATCTTCTCAAGTGGTTAAACTTCTTTGTAGAGGACCAGAGCTCTGATACCAATTTTTAGGAATGAGAACACTAGGGGGGGGGGTGAATGAGTGTTCACTATATTTTATCTTTTTACTTTAATCTTTAAACTGAACTTGAATGCTTAAGAACTGAAATAAACATTCACATAACATGAAATCAATACATGACACCAATATGGTTACGGGGAAACCCAAATAGGTAAGAAAACTCTGTGGGAATTGACACCCACTAATATTTTGTACTAGTGTATTATGATCCTTGTTAGAAGATCCTTAACCTTGTTAGGAGTTTCTTTACAATGATTTAAGTACAATAGACCTTGTTAAGGGTTGGACCCTATTAGGAGTCTTTTAAAATAGTCCTTGTTAGGGGAGAGGACACACTGTCCTAGAGTTCACTGCTCAAGTGGTGAAGGCTACAACCTTCTAATCTCAGAGACACACTATAATTGCAGGATGAACTATCACTGTGACACTTGTAATACCCAAAAAATGGGCTATAGGTTCATTAACCTCCTACATCTACAAATCAAATGAAATCGACATCGAAGTCCTAATCTAAGGCACATCTGAACATCATCGAATCTTAATTGATTATTCTTAATTCTGCATCGGAGAATATTCCTAGAAATATTCCTATTTATCTTAATTATCTTTAATTTAATGATTATTTGACGATAAAGCTAATTTATCCTAAAGTTTGATTAATTGAATATTTTGAATATTTAATTAGTTAGATTTAATAATGCCACTTAATTATTTAATTAAATTTAATTACATTTATTCCTAAATTGTATTATTTAATTCTAATAATAAATCAAAAATCTTATGACTAATTGATTAAATTCTTATTTAATTAATTAAAGTCAGTTGTCAAATTTAATGATATGGTTTTCAAATAAAAGTTTGATTTAATAATTGACTAACCCATAAATCAATTATTTTAATTCAAAAATTAGTTAAGTTGAGGATAAATCACTTTATTTATTTAATTAGTTCATATTTAATTGTGCACATTCAAAGAGCAGTTAAACTCAAAATCAAGAAATCAATGCAAGTTGTTAACTTTTGGAAACTCAACATCTATTTTGAGTTCAAAGCCGATCTAAACTTCTGATTTGAGTTAAAAAGCTATTCTTGCATGATTTTGCATAATTATGTGAGTTAATCATCTCTGATTTCTTGATGACTCAAAAATCAACCTGAGCTCATCAAGAGTGATTTATGACTTTTCTCATGCACCCTCAAAGCCTTGCATTTCTATAAAATCAAGGCTTCATCTCTTCTAAAAGGATCCACAAAATTGCATCCTCATGTTGGCGAATTGGTGATCGAAGAATCCATCTTTTGCGAATCCAAGCTGTTGTGAGATTTTCCTTTGTTTGTGAGCACTCATATCATTTTTAGATCAATTGCATATCATATCAGTTTCATCTAGACTAGTTTCATATCAGTTTCTTTCATTATAATTGCATAGAAAATACAAAAATATTGAATAAATTTGCATTCATTTTGTATCCATCTTCTGCATTGAAATCCTTTGTTTAGGTGTTGCATTGTCACTGGTCTCGGTTTGATCTGATAATATCATACTTGCATCTACGAGAAGGCAGTAAATCACTTGGTTAGCTTAGTTTCCATTTCATTGCATGATTTTGATTTTTGCTAACCTCTAATGTTTTACTGAAGTGTTGTGTCTACAACTAGGTACAAAATTCACAAACACATTTCTGGCACCCACCGCGGGGCCTTGAAACAAGTTTCCATTCAATTTCTATCAATTTCTTGTTTTTTTTGGTTAAAACTGTGATCTTTTATTTTTTGTCTGAACATTTTTTGTACGACTTTATGACAAAAGTCATACTAGGAAGCACCCATTGTCATACAATAGTTGATTCTATCAAGGCTCGTATCAGAAGGTACATATTATCATTTGGTAGCTCTATTGTCGTATGAGAAGATACCCATTATCTTACGAGTTTCCAGACTATCGTCTAGGAGGTAACCCACGGTCGCACGAGTTTTGACACCAAAATTCAATTATCATTTCAAAATTTTTAGGTAGTTTTTCAGATTTGATTTTTAGATTTGGACTGATAGCTAACCCTAACAATTGAGATTTTCTCTTTCTCATTGGTATATGTTGATTCTGATTGGGAAAAGCGTGAGAAAAATTGCTAAAATAGGTAAAAATCTACTAAGCGCGTTGCGAGGAATTCAGATATTCTCCTCAAGCTGATAACATTTTGATTTGGTTAAAACAAACTCTTGCATGTCAAGCTTGAGTGACTTTTATTGCTTTCATATCACAAACTTCATTTTGGGCTATAGAACGAACATAGATTTTCTTTCTACATATCTGTTATACATAGTAAATAGGCCCTATGAACACTATTTGTGGATGATCTCGAGAGAGTGGGCTTCATTCGCTTGTTCACACATGCAAAGCTCTTCTTGATGAAGGATCCCCTTGTAGGTAGGGAGGATACTGAGATTGTCTTGCATTCTATTGGGTTTGTAGTCCTCAACTTTTGATTGATACATTCGCTCTCTAGAGAGGTTGATCTATCATGAGTTGTTGACATCATAGATCTTGGTGAGATAGTTTCAATCTTAGTGTGTCAGATTAATCTATCTGCTTTGTCTTGGTGAAGTGAAGAGGCTAGGGGATTATGCTCTACTTCCTTTTTGGATAGTACCAGAAACCCAAATCCTTTAATCTAATCTAGTCCCCCTGTGGTATCTTTTGTGAGTCACCTTTAGAGAGGGTTAACCATAGTGGACATTCCCTTAATTGGGTCAACCACATGGATGGAACCTCACGCGGTAATAGCCATTTTCATCGTGGTAGTAACAACCACTATATAAATATCCTTGTGGAGGAAATCTTCACAGGTGTGATCTCTTGTTGGGCTATCAGATCTCCCTAGCAGCTCTTGATGTATTAAATTCTCAAACTATGTCAAAACCCCGGTGCACCTAGATTGGAGTTCACCCTCTTGAGATCACAAAAGTTGCAGAGTCAGACCATTACTACAAACCCTATTGAGGCCAAATTTTCATTTTTCTAGGAATATGTGCATTATTGAAAAATGTTTTGGAACATACACAACTAGCACTCCTAGGGATTAGCATATTTAGTCCCTTAATTGTTCATGTGTAGGGTTGCTTTGTCCCCTGTTCATTATTTTTAGACATGCTTGGAATCACTTGCTTATTGTTTTGTGTGCTTTTTTTAATCTATTTGGTTACTGAAAATGAATGATCCCGAAATAATCTTCAAACCTGGACAGAAAAATTTGCGAACAATCTAAAACTGAAAACCTAAAATTTGCAAAATCTGAAGTAAAATTCCTTTCTAGAGTCAAAGTCATCCTACAAGGTTAGAAAGTCATATGAGTTTTGGCAATTGTCATTTCAGAACCCCTGTATTGTCATATGACAACTTGCATAGTGTCGTACGAGTTTTACCACCAGTCAAAAGCAAAAAGTCAAAATCCTGCTATCAACTATCGTGCGAGCTTTGCAATTATCATACAAGTTTTTTCAACTATCATTTTAGAGTATACCCACTGTCATACGATCCTGCAGAAAGTTGTTTGAGAAATTTTGAAAAATTGCTAGAAAGTTGTCAAAATTGTTAGAGACCCAATTTTTACAGCCTATTTCTAGAATCTGTCGAACAAATCACTGTGTTAGGAACAGAGTAGAAACTAGAAAGAATCCAATCATTTTCCCAAAGTGGCCTCTTGAGTCTGATTCAGCCTTCTATTTAATCAATTTGAGTCTTTTTCATCTTGTGTCAAAACCTTGTCATAATTATCAATCTTCAATCAATCTTCAAAATGACTAAGTTTTGCGAACCTGTGTCTGCTATCTTTTGGGCATCTACCCATACTACTAGGGTGCATTATCCTTCATTGACATCCAATCTAATATTCAATCAATCCAATCTTGACAAGGTTGCATCATTTGATCTTCTTGAATCAATTCATTCTTCAGTTGTCTTAATCTCGTTCTCTTGCTTCACCTAAGGTTAATGGTGGAAACCAGAGATTCATCATGAAAACATAGAGAACAACCAAAAATCTCTTCAGAGACATCTTCTATGATCGCTCAGACTATTCATCAATCCTACAACACTAACCTATATGGAGAAGATGCTCTTGGAAATCTATTCTTGAAAGGTGGTTATGTCACCCCTCCTGCATCAATCCACACAATTAATCAACCCACACCTCCTATATCAATTTAAAAAAGCTATTAGATGACCCCACATCAATTCATCTCGATGAAATCTCATAATAACATGTCTCAAGGTGGAACACACCACGGGTCTCAAGGAGCTCACTCTCAACATGGTGCAGATCAAGAACCTACACCTTCTAAAATTGCCCAATATCAAAATGATGATAACTTCAAAAGAATGATGAAACATTTCTTGAAAGAAGATAGAGAGGCATATTTTCTAGAGTTAGCTCATCAAGGAGCTAAACTTCCTCCCAAATTTAATGTTGAAGATATCATTATGCATGAGGAAGAAACCCCTATCACAACTATGATGAAACAGATGCATGCCATGCAAGTCAAACTTAACAAACTTGAAAAAGAAAAGGAACCTAAGGAGTTCTCCATGGAGGACCTATGCCCTTTTCCATTTGATAAAGACTTGTACATTCTACCATTCTCTAAGAGAGTGGAAATGCCTAAATATGATAAGTATGATGGAAACTCTAATCCTCAAGATCATGTCAGAGAATTATGTACTCAATCTATGGAGTTCATGCACAGACCAACCTATCTGATGCATCTCTTCCCTTGATCTCTGGGAGGAGAAACCATTCATTGGTTCTCTAGAATGCCTCTTACTATCAAAACCGTTGAGGAGTTAATAAAATTATTCTATCAGCAATACTCCTATAACATTCAACATCTGGTCACCATGATTGACATCTACAATCTGAAACAATATCTAGGAGAACCATTCCTGTCATTTCTTAAAAGATGGAGGAAGAAATTCTCTCTATATGCTAGACCTATTCTAGAAACTAAGAAATTGGAAATCTTCATCAATAATCTTGTTCTAGAAATCAACTACCCTTTACAAATGCAAAATCATACATCTTTTGATAAGATGGTAGACAATGCAATCAAACTTGAAAAAGTACTTGTGAAAAAGGGAGATATCACACTTCAAAAAGACAAGTATGAATCTAGATCTAGTTCTAAGGACAAGAACAAAAACTAGAACAAGAACAAGGGCATCATCACAGATGGCATTGTTGATACTCTCCATGCCCCATCTAAGGCACCAACTTTCAATCTAACTATCGGTACCCAAGCCATCAAAGCTTTGAAACAAAAGGTACCCGAATCATCTCAAAAGATGAAAGAGTACAAACCTTGGTCTACTGATAATAAACAAAAGTTCACTCCTCTTGGAGAATATTTGGAATCAGCTATGAAAACTCTCTTGGCTAACAATATCATCTCTTTGCCTGAGATCTGACAATTTGATCCTGAACCTAAACCAAAATGGTGGAAGGAGAATGAATTATGTGACTTCCATCATAGTAAGGGTCATAAAACTAGTAACTGCTTGCACTTGAAACATACCATTCAAGAAAAAATTGATAGTGGAGAAATCACGATTGATAATTATAAGAGCAATAATGATCATACAACATTCACAGAGCCATTTCTAAAACATAGTCAAGGAGATTCATCTTCTCAACCTAATGTGGGTGCTAAGGTCAATTATGCTTATTCTGGAAACAATGTTGTTATCAATATGGTTGAACCATGCCTATCTGAGCATTGCAATGTTATTACAATTGTAAGAAAAGATAGAGAAAATCAATCAACTAATGCAGTCACTTGATCACAAGCTTAGGCACATCTGCAAGGACAAATCCTAGATTCATCAAATGTCCCTAAGGTGCCTTTCAATTTCTCATCTACTTCTAAACAGAAGGCTACATCTAAATTTTCAAATCCTAAAGACACAAGGCCTACATCTTACAACATTGTCCAACAACTCCAACACACAAATACAAAAATCTCCATGTTTGAGTTGCTTTGGATATCTCCAGCTCATAGAGCCATTCTAGACAAAGCTTTTCTCAAATCCAATGTCCCTGAAAACCTTGATTTAGATAGGTTCCAGACTATGGTTGGTCATCTTACGTCTCTATAGTATGTTTCCTTTTTAGAGGAAGATGATAACTTCTTGAGTCATCTGCATAATCAACCCTTGCATATAGAAGTCTTGATCCAAAACCATCATGTCAAACATGTGTTGATAGATGGGGGTTCTGGTTTGAATATCTATTCTTTCAGCTTGATCACACAATTGGGATTTTTAGAAATGGCTATTGATTTTAGAAAGAAAATAACTATCAAGGCATATGATGAAGAAGAAAGATCCTCCAAGGGAACAATTGTCTTGCCTATCAGAATGGGTCCTGTCATTAGAGATACTACATGTCAAGTTCTTGATATACATTTGGCTTACAACATCCTTCTAGGGAGACTTTGGATACATGAAATGAAGGCTATTCCTTCTACATACCATCAGTGCTTGAAATTTCCTTATGAAGGAGTAGAGGTAACCATCCCAGTAGATGTATCTACAACTTGCAATGCATTGAAAGAAAGCATTGATAAACTTGTTACTAATAACAGAGAATCTTCCACTAAGCAGCTAGACATTGCTTCAACATCCAAAATGGAAGACATTACTAAAGAGGTCAGAATCAAAGAAAATGGTATGGGAGATTATACTATGGAGCTAGTCTTATCTTTGACATCTCTCCCTATCTCGCCTAAGTCTTATGGGAAAACTCTGAAACAGTCCAAACCAAGATCTAAAGAACCTCTTGAGGTGTATAAAAGAAATTTTGTTGCAGAACAAGTATCTAAACAAGAATTTGAAGAGGATGAAGCTGTGTTTGCATGGCTCTACAAAGAAGAACCTAAATCTCAAATTGATCAATCATGTGACTCTAAAACATCGAAGGTCCCTTATAAGTCATATGGTCCAGGGGACAAATTGATTACAAAGATGGGATATACAGGAAAAGGACCTCTAGGACTACAAGGTAAAGGTTTTCTATCACCTTTTGACCATCGTGGTCAAGTAAACAAGAATACAATAGGTCTAGGATACAAGAAGAAGCCTTTCTATCTTAGCAAGAATTCCCCACATGTCCTAGAATAGATTGGACCAAAGGAGGAAACAATACAACAATTTGATAGTGATGATTCTGACACTATTGAGGAGCTCATTCCTTATGAGCATTTTCCTAAAGAAATAAAAGACCTCCTTGATGCTGAAGATGATCCAGTAAAAAGAATCAATGTAGTAAACACACAAGAACCTACTATAGAACAAGAGATAGTTGCACCATAAGAACTAGCTAATCTCGAAGACAATCAAATAGACAAAGAAGAAGGTGGTAGTTATTCTAAGATAGATTCTCATGAGTATGAATTCAAATTAGAATCTGAGGGTAACCCTTCTTGGGGTATTCACCCTGACTTTACTCATGTTCTCAATTTTCCTAGAGGTAGAGATGAGGAATCAAATGACTATGAATGGGGAGTCATTCTAGTGGAAGATGAGCTTATCACAGAAAAACATATTGATATTATTCACCAATATGCACCTAAACCCAATGAAAGTCTAGAGTGAAATAATGAACTTAACAAGTTTGATCCACCTATGGCTGAATTGGACTCCCATAGTGACATTGAGCCTATTCATGAATTGAACATTTTTAGTTGTAATATCACCTTTGAACTCAAGAGTCAGGTTAGGACCAATGATGACAGATCCATATCCGTAAACACTATTTCCCAATCTTTCACCGCTTTGACTATCCAACATCCTGAACTTCTTGACCAAATCTCTACAAATATGAGCCAAGGTATTTATACCTTCCTGAATGACTAAGCCCTTGCTTGCTACCTCAATGTAGTTGAGCCTATGAGGACTTCCATCAGTGAACTGAGTGTTAGCATGATGAAGTCGGACATCAAGTATCTTAGTAAAAAGAATAAGAATAAAAATAAAAAGAAAATGAGTTTTGAGGGTGAAAACCACTTTGTGGCAGTCTCAGAACCTACAAAAGTAAAAGTAAAAGACATATCCAAAGGTGAAAACCTCTTTGAGGCACCTAAGGATGAGATATTTGATGTCCTTTTGAGTCATTTACATGATAGATCTCCAGTTCTAATTGAGCCCACTCAATCCATCAACTTGGAAACAATAGAGGAACCATAGTTGATCCATGTAGCACAATCCTTATCAAAAGAAGAAAAGAAAAAATTTACAAAATTCTTAACAGAAAAGAAGAACAACTTTGCATGGAAATATTCAGATATGCTAGGGTTGGATCCTGATCTTATAATGCACCATTTATTTGTTTCTCTTGGAGTAAAACCTGTTAAAAAAATTAAGAAAGATGCATCCACATGTTGCACTGTTGGTCAAAGATGAATTAGAGAAACTTCTTAAAGCTGGATTCATCCATGTTATTGACTATGTTGAATGGATCTCAAATATTGTACCTATTTCTAAACTAGATAAATCAATTAGAGTGTGCATAAACTTTAGAGATGTAAACAAAGCATGCCCTAAGAATGATTTTCCACTACTTAACATTGATATGATAGTGGACATGATTGCAGGTTTCGAGATGTATTCTTTAATGGATGGTTTTTATGGATATAATAAAATCAAAATTGCTCCAGAGGATCAAGAGAAAACTACTTTTACATGTGCATGGGGTACCTTCTGCTGGAATGTCATGCCATTTGGGCTTAAAAATACTGGTGCTACATATTAGAGAGCTATGACATCTATTTTTCATGACATGATGCATAGAACTATGGAGGATTATGTTGATGATACTTTAGCAAGATATATGATTAGAGTTTAACATCTAAATGACTTGAGCAAGATACTAGACAGAATGGAAAAATTTAGTCTCAGACTAAATCCTAAGAAGTGTGCTTTTGGTGTCACTTTTGGAAAGCTCTTAGGATATGTAGTTTCAAAGAAGGGCATTGAAGTTGATCCAACTAAAGTAAAGGCTATAATGGAGATGTAACCTCTAAAAAACATTAGTCAAATGAGGACATTACAAGGGAGAGTACAATCTATCAGGTGTTTCATATCACAGCTTGCGGATATCTCACAGTCTTTTACAAAAACTTTACATAAAGGTGTGACCTTTGCATGGAATGAGGAATGTGAAAAGAACTTTAACCATATCAAGAAATATCTATCAAATCCTCCTATCTTGATGCCTCCTATTCAAGGGAAGCCATTGATCTTATATGTCTCTATAATAGATACATCACTGGGGGCATTACTAGCACAACATGATGAGAATAAGAAAGAAAGAGCTATATATTATATCAGTAGACCATTGGTAGTGTATGAGATGAACTATTCAATGATTGAGAAATATTTTCTAGCTATGATCTTTGCATCATAAAAACTGAGACATTACATGTTAGCTCATACCACACATTTGGTAGCTAAGATTGATCCATTAAAGTACCTACTAAGCAAAGCTGCCCTCACAGGTAGATTAGCCAAATGGGTCATGCTCTTAAGTGAATTTGACATTGAATATGTTAAAAGAAAAGCTATTAAAGGCCAAGTTATTTCTGATCAATTAGCGGATGCACCTATTTTTGATGATAGACCAATGCAAATGGAGTTCCCATATTCCTCTATCATGAATCTTTCTTCTAGAGAATGGAAATTGTTCCTTGATGGCTCCTATACACAAAATGGATCTGGAGCAGGCATATTGTTTATCACACCTCAAGGATACTCCATACCTAAAGCTTTCAGATTAAATTTTCCTTGCACAAATAATATTTCTAAATATGAAGCCCTTCTTAATGGCATGAAAATAGCAATTGAGTGGAAAGTGACAGAGATACACATTCACGGAGACTCCCAACTTGTTATCCATCAAGTCAATGATGTGTACCAAATGACAGATGAAAATCTCATTCCATACAAAAGAATGGTAGATGATCTAAAGAAATACTTCATATCTATCACATTTGAAAAAATTCCTCGAACAAAGAACAAGGCTACCGATGTAATGGCAACACTATCTACCTTATTATAGTAGCTTGAACATGAGCTACGCTATGAGTTCCTGGTGGAAGCACTATCTTATCCTACATAGGATTCCCTCAAAACTTGAATGATTTGCACAATTGTCAGTCATGATTCATCTTGATACAAAAACCTTTTCTCCTATCTCCAAGACCAAATCATTTCCGATACCTTCAATCGCCATGAAAAAAGATACCTAATCCGTAATGCCTCCTGATATCTCATCATTGGTAATGATCTATACAAATGAGGTCTAGATGGTACACTACTTAGATGTTTAGAATGAGAAGAGTCTCAACATGCACTCGAGGAAGTCCATGAAGGTATATGTGGGTCACACTCGAACGGTTTAACACTAGCTCAAAAACTTATTAGGGCTAGGTACTATTGGCCTGAAATGGAGAAAGATGCAATCAAATTTGCTAAGAATTGTCAAAAGTGCCAAGTACATGGTAACTTAATTCATGCTCCAGGGAAAGATCTAATTACCTTTACTACACAATGGCCTTTTCACCAATGGGCATTTGATCTTATAGGATCCATACATCCTCATTCTTCTAATGGACATACCCATATAATCACAGCTACATACTATTTTACAAAATGGGTAGAAGCAGTCCCCTTGACTCAAGCAACCAAAAAGTAAATTTCTATGTTCATTCTAAACTACATCATATGTCGGTATGGTATTCCACACTCTATAGTCACTAGATAATGGTGGACAATTCAAGAATAGAGACTTAGATGATCTATGTGCCAAATTCAAGATTACACAACATTGGTCATCTATCTACTATCCTCAAGGGAATGGACAAGAAAAGGCTTCTAACAAGAATCTATTGAAAATCTTGCACTATATAGTTAATAAGACAGGAAGAGACTGGCATCTCATGATCAATCTAGCTCTTTGGGCCTACATAACAAGTATTAGAACACCCACTAGGGCTACACCATTCACTTTAGTTTATGGGTCTAAAGCGGTACTACCTATCGAGGTTGAAATCCCATCACTAAGAATCAAAATGCATGGTCTAGTAACTGATGATGACTACAGAGTGTCTAGGTTGCAAGAACTTGAACTACTAGATGAGCGCAGACAAGTAGCGTATGATCATCTCAGAGTGTATCAGAAAAGAATGTTTGGAGGCTACAACAAGAAAGTCAGACACAGAAAATTTTAGGTTGGTGATCTAGTCTTGAGAGAGAATCCTAAAAATCAATCACATCAAGAATGCAAGGGGAAGTTTGAACCCAAATGGCTGGGTCCCTTTGTTATCATTGCTACTTTTGGCTCTAGAGCCTATCAACTCTCAACGACTGAAGGAGAAAAACTTGAGAACCAATTGACATTCTCCATATGAAAAAATTCTATGCCTAAGGCATTCAGTGTATGGTAAAATGTCGTGAAAAATTTATAAAAATCTGAAAAATTCCTGAAAAAATGAACATCTTGGTGAAAACCTAGCAATAGGCACCTTGATGATTCACAAAAAAATAAAAAAATACCAAAAATATCAAAAAATTGGAAAAATGAAAAATACAAAAAATGAAAAAATAGAAAAAGTGCCTTGGTGAAAACTTGGAAACAGGCACCTTGGTAGCAAAAATAGAATCTCTGCCAAGATGGTGAAAACCTGGAAAATGGGTGCCACTTGTTTCAAAATACTCCATCTATCATTGCAATCTTGGTATTTCTCAACTTTCAGTCTTTCTTTAGTTTGTACATATCTCTTGGTTTGTTTCTGCATATCCTTGTTTCAATAAAGTTGGTATGTACACCAATAAGCTCAAGTGTCTATATCCTATCAATGCTTAACACTTGGGGGAAATCAATGTCATATCCTATGGCCTCCAATACATCTTAGATGAGTCATATCTAGTCAGAGTCCTTTGAAGCTTCATCTAAGTCAGTCGGTCTGTCTCCTCTCCAGAAAGGATTTTAAATCTACAACAACATAATCAAACATCAACACAAATTGAAAACAATCTATGCTTTTTACATTCTTTTATCTCCTTTTATACTTACTGATTCGGATTGAGATTTTTGCATATTGTATCCCTTGGAGCTCTTCGATGATGTCCTTTACATAATTTAGAGAGTGATGATTGGGGGCATAATCTTTTCTTTGTCTTCTACTTGTATGTGAATATCTAACAACTTTGGAAATTATGGATTGAAATGGTGTCAAACTGTAAGAGCCTCTATCTCTAATTGGATGGCCATGCATACTTCGACCATTGATACCCAAAAAATTCAAGGAAGTTTGATCTAACTATTGTCTTTTTGGGTGAGTCCTTTCTTCTACTATGAAACACGATCTTGCCTAAGGATGTGAATGATAAAGGGTCACTACGGGTAATTCACACTAGATTTAGAATGATCTCTTAACTGTTTGATGTGTTTGAATGCAAGGCGTATTTAGGTCATCATGATGTTTATGTTTTGATGCTTATACAAATTGCTATATCAAAATGGGCATGATATTTAGGTCATCCTGGCGTTTGTGCCTTGGTGCTTATATCTAATCTGACATTTTGAAAATAAAATCAATATTCATATGTCCATGGTTGTCCAACCAGTGGGTGTTGTATTGATTCTTGTGTATACAAATCGATATTCATATGTCTATGGTTTCATAACTAGTGGACATTGTATTGATTTATCCAGTTACCTAAAAGTTCAATGATGACAACAAATCGACACATGATTAGTGACTAGGTCCTAGGTCTTAGGTTGCATTTCATTCTGCATTTCATTTTGCACTTTGCATGATCTCAAAAATTGCTTGAACACTTAAATGATTCTTCAAAACCAATAATGCTAAACATGACACAAGGACTGAGCATTGTATGAAGGTTCCTCCAACGAAACAATAAGTAGAATCCTTTTTCAGGATCAAAATCACAATATGAGATCATTCATATTATTAACTACTTGCATAATCAACCTTCAATCATCATAGAAATCTAGAATTCAACTTAGCTGATTATCTTACATCAAACTATCAAAATTTCAACTTGGTCAACTATGGTCAACTCATGGTTTAACCTAGTCAAACTTGGTCTCCAAGATCTCTAAATGATGCAGAAAATGTTCTCAAACGTGTATAACCACTTCTCAAATCAATTAACATGCTTCTAAACTATAATGCTAACTTTTCTTGTCAGATTTCAATTTTAATCCCGAAGGGGGCATGGTATTGCACATCATTCAAGTTTGTAAATCTAAATCTGCAATCAATCTTTCTCTTAGTAATCAAGACAACAACTACGTCTAGTTGGCGACTCATCAAAAGTCCTCGTTGCTTGGGGAAAATCTATCATCGCTTGGGGCATATCAGATTCATCGAGATCCATATCAATCTGGTATCCTAATCTATCTTGTAAACTGTATCAACTTTTCGTAACCATCGGTTCATTAGTGTTATTTCCTTGGTTCTTCATAACTTAAGGGTTTAGATGTGATACCAATGTGATTCTTATTGACAATCAGGTCTAGAATTGATCACTCACTTCTTCATAATCATAAGGTTTAGAATCAGGCATTTTGACACTTTTTCATAATCATCGGTTCATTGCTGTTATAGTTAACATTATCTTTGGTCATTCAGGACGTAACATCTTCAAATCGTTCAATTAGTTTCTATCTCAGAATTGGTTCATCTTTCAAATTAGTTTCATATCATACACAAGCTATCTTTGAACCACTACGCTTCGCACAGTAATTCAAAGAGGGGAAAAATGTAATACCCCAAAAATGGGCTATAGGTTCATTAACCTCCTATATCTACAAATCGAATAAAATTGACATCAAAGTCCTAATCTAAGGCACATCTGAACATCATCGAATCTTAATTGATTATTCTTAATTCTGCATCGGGGAATATTCTTAGAAATATTCCTATTTATCTTAATTATCTTTAATTTAATGATTATTTGGTGATAAAGCTAGTTTATCCTAAAGTTTGATTAATTGAATATTCTGAATATTTAATTAATTAGATTTAATACTGCCACTTAATTATTTAATTAAATTTAATTACATTTAATTACATTTATTCCTAAATTGTATTATTTAATTCTGACAATAAATCAAAAATCTTATGACTAATTGATTAAATTCTTATTTAATTAATTAAAGTCAGTTGTCAAATTTAATGATATAGTTTTCGAATAAAAGTTTGATTTAATAATTGACTAACCCATAAATCAATTATTTTAATTCAAAAATTAGTTAAGTTGAGGATAAATCACTTTATTTATTTAATTAATTCATAATTAATTGTGCACATTCAAAGAGCAGTTAAACTCAAAATCAGGAAATCAATGCAAGTTGTTAACTTTTGGAAACTCAACATCTATTTTGAGTTCAAAGCTGATCTAAACTTCTGATTTGAGTTAAAAAGCTATTCTTGCATGATTTTGCATACTTATGTGAGTTAATCATCTCTGATTTCTTGTTGACTCAAAAATCAACCTGAGTTCATCAAGAGTGATTTATGACTTTTCTCATGTACCCTCAAAGCCCTATATTTCTATAAAATCAAGGCTTCATCTCTTCTAAAAGGAAGCACGAAATTGCATCCTCACGCTGGCGAATTGGTGATCGAAGAATCCATCTTTTGTGAATCCAAGCTGTTGTGAGATTTTCCTTTATTTGTGAGCATTCATATCATTTTTAGATCATTTGCATATCATATCAGTTTCATTTAGACTAGTTTCATATTAGTTTATTTCATTATAATTGCATAGAAAATACAAAAATATAGAATAAATCTGCATTCATTTCGTATCCATCTTCTGCATTCAAATCCTTCGTTTAGGTGTTGCATTGTCACTGGTCTTAGTCTGATTTGAGAATATCATACTCACATCTACTAGAAGACAGTAAATTGTCTGGTTAGCCTAGTTTCCATTTCATTGCACAATTTTGATTTTTGCTAACCTCTAATGTTTTATTGAAGTGTTGTGTCTACAGCTAGGTACAAAATTCACACACACAACACTGCTTGTTAGATTAGTTCCTTTGATGCGCTTATGCTTTGACCTCTTGCAAAGCTCTAATACATCTTATTATGGACTACAACTGATTTGGAATCTGATTGAAGAATCCATGATTAAAGATCACTCAGGAGTTGCTGATTAGAAATGTAATATGATTAAATTAGTATTATGTTGTCATTGATGTCAACTAGTTTGACAACACTTATCTTGTAAGTTACTATACCGAGACATCTGAAGAAAGGTGAAAGAAATGAAGAATAGAGAAATCTACATTAGAATGATGTACATGATAGATGAGGATAAGGAATACATTGAGTAACTTTTTGATGAGTCTATGACTTGATGATATTGTCTTTATTATGTTGCATTCATCCATGTTGAAGTATAGAGTCGAAAGAAACAAAGCAGTTTTGTCAGTAAATGAAGCATTTCTAGTATACAACGATAGAGTGTAGTGTATGCCGATCACAGTATTAACTGAGCAGTGTTCATCGATGCATTTCTTTGTTAACTGAGTGGAACAGAATGAACTAAATGATTAGTTTAGCCAATAAGATTGATGAGCTGGCAAGAGTATACCATTGAGGTAATAGATAATGTTTGTTACACAGATTGATGGCTGATGAAATTCAGGAAAGATCTAAAGGATGAGAATCAAACATGTTATTGACACAAGTGCCGAGAAAGTTTGAAGCGGAAAAATCTATGAATGTGGTTAAGCGGCAAAATCTGATGGTGGAGAAGAAAATGATTTACTCATCTATATAAGAGAACATAATTTCTTAATAGAAAGAGACTGGAAGAAGTAGAAGCTACATGAATATCATGTGAAAAAGGTTTTCATGCATTATGATCCTACTGGTTAGTAAGAACCGAGCTGAAGAATAATTACCGAGCTACAGAGAACAATTACCGACAGATAGTAATTTAATACAGTATTGAATTTGAAGTGAAATATTGATCAGAAGGATTTGTATGGACTGAATATTGATATGTAATATGCAATTGAAGTTGTATTAAGGTAGATCATTTATTGTTACATATTTAACCATTGTATACAGTCAAAATCTATTAACCGAGTGGATTCTGAAAGTCTTATGATGTATCATTCATAGAATGAACATTGTTATCCTGTCAACCCCATAGTGAATGCTAGTTGGACAATAACTTCTAGTCTAAAATCCTCTAACAAGGTCACACCTGACAGTGTGTTTGTAAACTTTTAACAGGGTTGGGTCTTAACCTACCTCACTTTAGAAGAGTGAACAATTTTGGGTTGCTGGTCTCAGGTGGTTTTTCCATTACAGGGTTTCCACGTTAAATCTCTTGTGTTATGTGTTGATTGTGATATTTGTTTTTTTATCATTCTTTACATGTTACATGTTAGATTTGATTGGTAACTGTTATAGTATTTGACTGATAATCGGTAAAAGAACAGACAATGAAAGTATTTAGTGTTTATCGAAGAGTACAAATTAGAGAAGTTGTTTTGAATTATACATTTTGTTTTGGGACACTGGATAACTGATTCACCCCCTCTCAGTTATTCTAACAATTGGTATCAGAGCGCTGGTTGCTTGGAACAGAGTTTTAAGGACTTAAGCATAAAGGTCTCAAGATGTATAGGAGGGAAGTATCGAAACTAAACAAGGAGAACTTCACAGTATGGCAAAGCAGAATGAAGCTACACATATCTGGAATTGGAAACTCTGCACTAGATCTGATGGAGAATGGCTACATACAACTGCCCACTGGTCCGTTAACTCTTGATCAACTAAAGGACAAGCATGAACATAATGTTACTATGATGGAACTTGTTGCTGCCTATACTGACACTGAATTTGAAGATATTAAGACATGCATGACTTCCAAAGCAATGTGGGATAAGTTAACACTAATATACAGTGGAGATCTAAATGTTAAAAGAGCCCGAGCTAAAAGTCTAAGAGGGAAATTTGATGATATGAGAATGAAAGAAGGTGAGAACATTGTCCAATATTCAAATAGACTCAAAGAGGTGGTACATGCTATTAGAGCATCTAATGGAGTAATTGATGATGAAACAGTGATAAGCAAGATTATCAGAACTTTGCTACCAGTTTATGCAATTAGGATTTCTGCAATTCATGAAACAAGAGCTACATCCAACCTTACTCTTGACACTCTGATTGGTAAACTTACAACTTTTGAATTAAAAAACTTTGATAACAGTGTTGTTCCTTCTGTTGAATCCACTTTCACATCTTCTTTGAAGATTGGAAAGTCTAGCAGGAATAGTAAGAATTGTGATAGTGATGACAATACCAATGATGAACTTGATGAGCTTGAAGCTCTTATGGCTAGAAGATTGCCCAAAGGAAAAGGAAGGTATAGAGGTAAGCTACCTTTGGCATGCTTTAATTGTAAAGAAGTTGGTCACATCACTACTAGATGGCCTCAGAAGAAAGATGATGATAGATCTAAAGACCGATCTGAAGGAAGCTATGGGAGAAGAGTCAACAGAGGCTACCGACACAACAACAAAGACAACCGAGATGAAAAAGGCAAAAAGGTATGTTACATAGCTGAAGATATTGAAACTAAATCTGATTCTGATGATGATATAGAAGTTGTATTTGTTGCTATGAAAGATGACTCAGAGGAGGAAGAGAAACAAGAAGAGACATCACTGATCTCTAAAGTAAGCAGAAATGATACATGGATCATAGACAGTGGCTGTGCACACCATATGACTGGTGATGTAGAGAAGTTTGATCATCTTGTTGAATATAATGGAGGATCTATGAGAATGGGAAATGATGCACCTTGTATGGTAAGAGGTAAAGGCTCACTAATGATTAATGATAGATTACAATGTGAAAATGCATACTGGGTAGATGGACTGAACTATAATCTGTTAAGTGTGGCTCAGCTGAACAATTCAGGCCACCGACTGGCTTTTGAGAGAAAAAAGGTGAAGATCTATGATGATGGATGAAGACTTGTTGGAATTGGTACACAATCCAGAGGTAATCTATTCTATCTTGATATGGATTAGTCTTCTTGTTTGTTAATAAAGGATGAAGATGCTTGGTTGTGGCATAGAAGGTTATGCCATGTGAACTTTGACAACATGATCAAGATTAGTAGAAAGAAAAGAGTTAGAGGATTGCCTAACTTAACAAAACCTGATCATGCCATGTGCCATGAATGTCATAAAGGTAAGATGACCAAGTCAATTTTTAAAAGCAAAGAATAATCAACAAAGAAGATACTTGAGTTGGTTCATACCGATCTATGTGGTCCTATGAGAACTCAGAGTTGTTCTGGTGATAGATATTTTATTCTTTTTGTTGATGACTATGCTAGACTGATGACTATTATGTTCCTGAAAGAGAAATCTGAAGCTTTCAAAATGTTTAAGTGGTATAAAGCTAAGGTAGAAAAAGAAATAGGAAAGGAAATAAAATGCTTAAGATCTGATAGAGGAGGTGAATTTATCTCTGATGAATTTACAAATTTTGTTAATGAGCATGGAATCAAAAGATAGGTATCTGCACCGAGGACACCTTAGCAAAATGGCATTGCTGAAAGGAGGAATAGGTCTATAATTGACTATGCTAGAACATTAATGATATAGAAGAATGTTGTTCAGACATATTGGAGGGAAGCTGTCAGTACAACTGTATATGTTCCTAATCGAGTACAATTGAAGGACTCCAATCGAACACCTTATGAACTATGGTTTGGACACAAACCTACTGTAAGTTAATTCAAAATTTTTGGAAGTAAATACTTTATTTTGAAAGATGAGAGAAATGGAAAATTTGATTCTAAAGGAGATGAAGGGATATTTTTGGGATATTCCACTACAAGTAAAGCATATAAATGTTTGAACAAGGTTACAAATAAGATAGTTGAAAGTACTAATGTTCATGTTGATGAGTTTGATGATAAGTACATAGAGGAAAGTACAAAGGAACCAAAAGACTATTGTAGATTCACTTACATTGAACATCCATAGTATCTATCGACACCGCAAGTTGTAACAACCGGTCAGTAGGGAAATAATGCAGGACAACAGGAAACACAAACCGATGAACGAGATGGAGCTACCGAGCAAGGAAATGACCCTGAACAGGATGAGAAAGAAAGGAGAAATCAAGTTTTGGCTAGTTTTGTTAGAAGACATCATCCTGAGACACAAATCATTGGAGATAGACATGCTGGAATGCAAACTAGAAGCAAAACAAGACAAGGTACATGTCTAATTTGTGAATTTGAACCTAAAAATGTGAAAGTTGCATTAGAGAATGAAGAATGGGTTAATGCAATGAAGGAGAAAATAGAGCAAATAGATAAGAACAAAACCTGGTCCTTAGTACCCTGACCAAAAGATATGAATGTTATCAGTACTAAGTGGATATACAGGAATAAATTGAATGAAAATGGTGAAGTCACAAGAAATAAAGCTAGATTGGTATGCAAGGGATATGCACAGGAAGAAGGCATTGACTATGGTGAAACATTTGCACCTGTTGCTAGATTGGAAGGAGTCAGAATGCTACTTGCATATGCTGCACACAAGAAATTCAAAGTCTATCAAATGGATGTGAAGTCAACATTTTTAAATGGTATACTTGAAGAAGAGGTCTACATTGAACAACTTGAAGGATTTTTTGATCCCGACAATAAAGACATGGTATGTAGATTACATAAAGCTTTATATGGATTGAAGCAAGCACATAGAGCATGGTATGAAAGACAACATACTTACTTGTTAAGTATTGGATTTGTTAGAAGAAGTGAAAACAACAATCTATATGCGAAAGATAATACCATTGATACTATTATCATTACTGAAATATTTGTTGATGACATTATCTTTGGAGGCTTAGATCTTGTCTGCAAGGCATTTGTTGATGAAATGCAAAAGGAATTTGAAATGTCTATGTTTGGAGAGATTAAGTTCTTTCTTGGACTACAAGTGATTCAACAGAGTGATGGAATATTCATCACACAATCTAAATACATAAAGGAAGTACTGAAGACATTTGGCATGGAAGATGCTAAACCTGTGGAAACACCAATGGCTATTAGATGCAAATTGACAAAGGAGGATGAAACTACAGAAGTAAACCAGACACTTTACCTATCCATGATTGGTAAGTTAATGTATGTAGTTCATAGTAGACCAGATATAGCACATGCTGTGGGTATTGTTGCAAGATTTTCTACTAATCCTAGAGAATCACACATGATAGCTACAAAATAGATCTTAAGATACCTAAATAAAATAGAGAATTGTGGATTATGGTATCCTAAGGAAGGGAAGTTTGAACTGAAAGTTTACATTGATGCTGATTGGGCTGGAAATGTGGATGATAAAAAAGCACCACTGGAGGAGCATTTTTCTTTGGTGAAATACTTGTAACCTGGACAAGTAAAAAAAAGACTTGTATTTCTTAGTCTACAACTGAAGCAGAGTATGTTGCTGCTACTACTAACTATTCAAAAAATGCATATATCAAACAAGTGTTGGAAGGAATGAATGAGGTAATCACTAACCCGGTGATTATATATTGTGACAAAAATAGTGCTATAAATATTTCAAAGAATCCTGTTGTGCACTCTAAGACAAAACATATATCTATTAAGTATCATTACTTAAGAGAAAAAGTGCAAGAGAAGAAAGTGAAGTTAGAATTTGTCACATCTAAAGAACAACTTGCAGATATTTTTACAAAGCCTCTATCGAAGGACACATTTGAATACTTGAGGACTAGACTTGGGGTCCATCCCCTATCTATCGGTCACTAAGGTGATCTGGTTGTTGCATCAACCTACTTTCATTAGAAGATCATTCATGTTGATGCAACATAGTTCACACTTTGAATCATGTTCAAGGTTGTGATTAAGTTTGAAGAAATTGAACCGATTGGGATATCAGTATTCAGAGATATAGAGGAAGACAAATTTTTTTGTTTATTTGTTTCTTTGGCATTGCTGTCAAAGGGAGAGATAAATAATATTAAAAAGAAAAAGCTACGAAAAGGGACAAGCACCGATGAGAACTATCTAAGGGAGAGACAATCTGAATGAGATAGAGTATTTAAGATTAGTTACAAAGAACAGAAGCAGGAACAAGAGAACTGAAAAGAACACAACTATAGAATGGCAAAGCTATATTATTTAATGCTGGTTTAGTAACACAGTGATTAAACAAATTAAGTCTATTTGAATTACAACATTTTGTTCACAAAGTTGTAGAATATATGTTTGGTATGTGTATGGTACATTTCATATTACTTGAGTTGCCATCAATGCCAAAGGGAGAGATTGTTGGACTAGAAATTATTTGGAATCTGATTGAAGAATCAGTGATTAAAGATCACTGAGGAGTTTCTGATTAGAAATGTAATATGATTAAATCAATATTATGTTGTCATTGATGTCAACTAGTTTGACAACACTTATCTTGTAAGTTACTATACTGAGACATCTGAAGAAAGGTGAAAGAAATGAAGAACAGAGAAATCTACATGAGAATGATGTACATGACAGATGAGGATAAGGAATACATTGAGTAACTTGTTGACGAGTCTATGACTTGATGATATTGTCTTTATTATGTTGCATTCATATATGATGAAGTATAGAGATGAAAGACACAAAGCAGTGTTGTCGGTAAAAGAAGCATTTCTAGTATACACCGATGGAGTGTAGTGTATACCAATCATAGTATTAATCGAGCAGTGTTCACCAATGCATTTCTTTATTAACCGAGTGGAACATAATGAACTAAATGATTAGTTTAGCCGATAAGATTGATGAGCTGGCAAGAGTATAACATTGAGGTAACAGATAATGTTTGTGTCACAGATCGATGGCTGATGAAATTCAAGAAAGATCTAAAGGATGAGAATCAAACATGTTATTGACACACAAGTGCCGAGAAAGTTTGAAGAAGAAAAATCTATGAATGTGGTTAAGCGGTAAAATCTGATGGTGGAGAAGAAAATAATTTACTCATCTATATACGAGAACATAATTTCTTAATAGAAAGAGGCTGAAAGAAGTAGAAGCTATAGGAATATCATGTGAACAAGGTTTTCATGCATTCTAATCATATTGGTTAGTAAGAACCGGGCTACAGAACAATTACTGAGCTAGAGAGAATAATTACCAATGGACAGTAAGTTAATACAGTATTGAATCTAAAGTGAAATATTGATCAGAAAGATTTGTATGGATTGAATATTGATCTGTAATCTACAATTGAAGTTGTATTAAGGAAGATCATTAACTATTACATATTTAACCATTGTATACAGTCAAAATCTCTTAATTGAGTGGACTCTAAAAGTCTTATGATGTATCATTCATTGAATGAACATTGTTATCCTGTCAACTCCATAGTGAATGCTGGTTGGACGATAACTTCTAGTCTAAAATCCTCTAACAAGGTCACACCTGACAATGTGTTTGTAAACCTTTAACAGGGCTGGATCTTAACTGACCTCACTTTAGAAGAGTGAACAATTTTGGGTTGCCGGTCCCAGGTGGTTTTTCCCTTTACAGGGTTTCCATGTTAAATCTATTGTGTTATGTGTTGATTGTGATATTTGTTTGTTATCATTCTTTACATGTTACATGTTAGATTTGATCGGTAACTGTTATAGTATTTGATTGATAATCAGTAAAAGCACAGACAGTGAAAGTATTTAGTGTTTATCGAGGAGCAGAAATTAGAGAAGTTGTTTTGAATTATACATTTTGTTTTGGGACACTAGATAACTAATTTACTCCCCTCTCAGTTATTCTAACATCTTATACTATCTTCACATACTTTTGCTCTTCTTATCACAACTCTATCTCAACTTCCATACCGAATACAATGGGTGCATCTTATATTTATACGTGCATACAAAATAAATAACTAGGTCAGCCCTTAAACTTATTACATACAATGCTTCCAAATGAATTGGCTTAAGCATGTTTACAATAGAACATATATACATATCAATAGCCTAAATAAAATAGGCACATAGCCTTTACATCATTATAATATAGTCGCAACACAAAATGATAACTGTTGGCTGCTTACTCTATTCTTCATTGGCACACACTGGTTGTACAACTTCAACTAACTATATCTTTCTCATCCTTGCATATCTGATTATGCGCTCATAGAGTAAGCATGAATATAGTCTAACTAACTTAAATTCTAGGGCGCACACCATAACTCAGTTGTACACACGTGCACTGATGCTCTGAGCTGCAGGAACTCTGTACACTATCTAGTCTTCAATAGTTAAGCGATTTCTGATCTTTTCATCAAGTGCACTGACTCGAAAGTGCTATATGACTTTGTTTCCATAATGAAAATACTATATTAAGTCATATCCATTAGTATAGCCAACTTTCCAACACATTTTTTTAATAGAACCCAAACATTTCTTAGCATTTTCAATAATATATTTTTACAAGTGATAAAATTTTCTCTTTTTCAATGATGAATCTATACTTGAAAACTTTAATGGCTCTTGCAACTTATTTTGTAGGAGTACAATTGAAATCAAGTGGGCTTGTTCAATTATTTCAAGATTATCAAATTTATCCATTATTTGATTTGGAATTGTATTCATTGACCTCCTCTTAATGTGTTATGGTTTTTCAAAATAAAATCTTAATTTTTCCACATCCATTTCAAGTAAATGATCTAGCTTTTTATAATTAATTTTTCTCTTTATAATTTGAGCTAGATTTATATGCTCATCCATACCAGTAGGAGAAAGTGATCTTGACCCTTCTCCAACATTCATTTCTTGAACTTGGGTTGAGCCTTCTCCAACATCTATTTATTGAACTTGGGATGATTCTTCTTCAACATCCATTTCTTGAGCTTTTTCTTGAGCTTGAACTTGTTGATCATGAGAAACACACAAAAAAGAAAAAAATTATGAGAAAAATTTAGAGAATTAAGAGACCTAAAGACACTAAAAAGAGACTAAAATAATAACAATAATATATATATATATATATATATATATATATATATATATAGAGAGAGAGAGAGAGAGAGAGAGAGAGAGAGAGAGAGAGAGAGAGAGATCCTAAATAGACTTAAGGGAGGGAGGGGGAGGAAGGTCCTAAAGAAGGATGGAGAGAGAGGTTGGAAAGAGACACTGATCAAATGGTTTATATGTTGTCATTGAAGGAAAAAATCACCATTGCACATGTTCGCATATCTTAATTTGATCTTATTGAAGGGCAGATTGGATATTTGGTAAAGTATGGCAATTAGCACTATAGTTGACAGTTTTCGGTAAAAGGTTTAGTAGAGACACCTGATCTCACATTATATGGTGTGAACCTAGGGGAAGTATAATAAAGGTAGAATATATCATTTCCCTAATTCATGAGGTCAAATTTTTTGTTGTTTTCAAGATATGTAGATCCTAGTATCAGTTTCTGGTAAAGCAGTGAAGAATAGTGATAAGGTATAGTAGATCCTTATGCGTACCTATCAGATCAATTTTAGTGAATTTTTTTAAGTTCAAGGATGTTGATTCAACCTTTTGAGATAGCATGTGGAAATTATTTTGGGTCCACCTTATGTTTTTCATGTAGATCCAACTGAAAATTATACATATTTCATTATTTTATGAAATATTCTTGAGGCTGATCAGTGGATGATTAATTCTTGGTAGCAAATTTATAAGATCAATTTGTTTGATTATTTTGGCATTTATAGTGTGTGTTTATGTACAAAGTATATTGATTTGAGGTTTGAGTAAGATGATGGAAGAAAGATAGAATAAAGTGTATTGACTCGGTATATTGTACTTAATTAGAATTTTTTTGGCATATGTAAATGATGAATCCAATTCAATCTATCTATGGATTGTAGTCCATATATTTTTTAGGTAGAAAGCCTTCTTTTTTGTAACTGAGAAATGAGCTCTAGGTTGTAATCTTGAATACCTGTGCATTCTTTTTAAACCTTTAAGAAGTTTATATATTTATGCAGAGTATATCTTGTGAGTTCCATCCCCACTATGGTTTTTCCCCTAACAAAGTTTCCACACAAAAATATTGGTGTTATGGTGTTGTGGATGTTTTTTTGATGTTTCAAAATTTTAATTTTCATTGCATGTGGTTTATGGTTAAATAATAACCTATGTAAATTCAAAAATTGCAGAACACTAATTCACCCCCGCTCTCAGTGTTCCTTAATACCAAAAAGAAAGACAAACATAGAGATCAACAAGCATAAAGAACTTGATAGAGAGAGAGAGATAAAAAAACATAAATGAGAGAGAGAGAATTAAGAGAGATAATTAAATATACATACCTTCTTTAGTTCTATAATAGTATGTCAATGATTTTTCATAATTGTTTTGCTCCTTTTCAGTTGACCAATTTTGTTGAGGGTTATTCTTCCTTGATCTTTTATTTACCATATCCTTCTTTTGAAAAAATGCACTTGAAAAGTTTCCACCTAAAAATGCACTTGAAAATTCTACACCAAAAAATGAAAATTAATCTTATTTTGTTTTAAAAAATAATGAGAAAAATATATTATATTTATATCAAACTAATAATTTGAAAAAATTAAAAATTATTTAACAAGGTTCAAGCAAACATGGTTAGTTAATACTAACCATGTTCGCTCGAAGTTGGATGTTACATAAATTTTTGTGTGGCATGTGTTTGATCAAAGACTAGTTCGATCAAACCCTTACATGTTTGATCGAACCCCTTCAATCAAAGATTTATTCAATTGAACACCCTTATTATAGACTTCTCCCCCAAAGTCACCTTGTTTCTATAGACTTTTGGCCTTCAAAGCTTTGGTTGAAGGCTCAAACACAACAATCTTGAAAAATCCAAATACAAGATTATTCTACTTGGAATGATCTTTTCAATGCTTATGATTTTGATATATATTGAGTTTTTTATGAATTTGTATTTTTAGTTTTACAGAACATAGGTTTTCCACCATATATCAACTTCTATGTTCAATGCTTGTGGAAAAATAGTAAACTAAGTTAAAAATTTTGAAAAATAGTTTCTCAATATGTATTGATGTCCTCTTTCCAACAAAAAAGTAATCATTTAATTTTGATACATATAGAACAAGTTACTAAGTAGTAAATGAACCTATGTCTAAATTTTACTTAATGTCACTCTAAAATACAAAATATTCAACACAATCAAATAAAACAAACTACAATTACTAGATATTAGTGTTACAAAGGTAAATTCAAAAGAATCACAAGTTCACTTTAAAATTGTTGTTTTTTGTTAAAAAATAGTTTTCGAAAGAGATGGAAAAAAGGACACAAATCAATTCCAAAAAATTCCAAAAAAAAAAAAAATTCCAAAAAAGGATCAACACACAAAATGATAAAAAAACTCTAATTTACATCATCTTTAAATACATAATGGTTTAGAAGCAATAAATGTCCAAATGTGAAGTTTTTTTAGAATGTTCATTTCAGTGTCAAATTTGGCAAAAAAGTGTAACCCACTATTATGGGACTACCCCCAACCTCTTCTTCCTCCTCACTAATCACTTCTTAGATTAAGTATTTGGACTTTTTTGATAAAATGGAGGGGTTTTTAATTTTTCTCTTACTGGATGTTAAGGGGTAGAAGCTTTACATTTCAAAATGAAGGCTTTGTATAAGTCATGGAGGGTGTGGGGGTTGTTAGAAAGTAAAGTTCACCAAGATAACTAAGAGGGGGGGGGGGGGGGGGGGGGGTGAATCAGTTATCAGATAAATACAACTTTTATAACCTTTAACATATTTTTACCATGTAAGAAATGTAAGCAACAACCATAGAAAGATATACATACAAAAGAACACAATAACACAAGATATGTTAACTAGGGAACCTCTTGATCAAAGAGTAAACCCCGGTGGGAATGATGCCCACAAAAGATGCACTAATATGAAAATTCCTTGTGAGAGGATGGAATTTTTTAGGAGCCTTATGAAATACATTCAGTACATATGAATCTGTGTTAGGGGATTTTGAATCCCTGTTAAAAGATTCTAACCCTGTTAGGAGTTATGGAAGATAGAAGGACCCACTATCCAAATAGCTTCTAGGGCAAGATCACTGAACACACTGTCCAATTGATCTTTATATTAATCAACAGAATAATACCAAAAGATTATTGATCTCAACAACTTATCACTTCTCCTCGGACTGTGGCAAATTGCACCAACTGCTTCATCGGATCTCAATACTAGATCTCTGCAATTCACATATCCTCTTACAATAAATATTGCACAATTCCGCAATTCACTTTCATACTATATCTCATGTCCATTCTTAAAATAAAGAAAATCAATTCTTCATTTATACCACACTCAAATAATTACAAATGAGTCGGCATACAATTTACAAAATATAATCTTCCATACGTTACACAATATGCCATAATTACATAAAACTGTCAGCTTCCAAACAAGATAATTCTTTACTCATGCAACCTCTAACCTTGCTATCATGTCCACATCATGATCATCATGCATTCATCATCTGTACAACCTTGCATAATTAGATTCTATCCCAACTAGGAGATATCATCTAATTTCCATAAGCCGCTTCTCAGGAACACTGCCTGAATACTATTATGAATAGTCCCAAGAGATAACTAAGACGGGGGGGGGTGTGAATTAGTTATCTACAAGTTTCAAATCTTTATCCAATTATGTATACCTAAAAATTAAGCATAAACAAAATGAAAGAACACTTGAACACAACACCAATATTTTGGTTATGGGGAAACCCAAATAGGTGAAAACCTCAGTGGGAATTGACACCCACTAATAAACTATACCAGCGTATAATGATCCTTGTTAGAAGATCTTTATCCTTGTTAGGAGTTGATATTTACAATGCAATAAGTATAGTGACCTAGTCAAAGGTTGAACCTAGTTACAAGTCTTTTATGATTGACCCTATTAGGGGTGAGGACGTACTGTCTGAGAGCTCACTGCTCAAAGGGGTGAAGGCTACAACCTTTTGAATAATAGATACACACTATATCTAGATCTTGGTGAACTGCGAGGTAGACCTTCTGTCTTGATCAGTTCCAATGAATAGCACACTTTATCTTCTCTTTCACATAGACCTCTTCTTGATGACACAATACTTCACACTCTCTACTCTGCTCTAATCTTTTATCTCCATGTCATACTTCTAGCAATGAAAATGACCGGCTATAAGTATATTTCTTCTAAATGATATAATCAAGTAAAAATATTAGAACCACCTTGAAATCATATTAGAGAAACAATAACACTCTCCAATAACATCTCTTTCAGCTCTACCATAGCTCTACTAAGCACGCAACACAACCTGGGACCTGTCCAAATTAATAAGTGTAGATGCATGCTACATACTGTCGGCTCTACAAATTAAATAATAATTTCTCCTCAAGCTAAATTAAATCATGCTCTCTTAAGAAAACCTTATTAACTCTTCTCTAATCACTAATCCAAGCACACATACCAAAATGATAGGCGCAACTCCTATACCAATATAATCTATGTCGGCTCTTCTGGATAAACATAGGAAATTGTAACTGGTGAATAGCCACTGCATAACTTTACTTCTATTGCACATCAAACTTTGCGTCCATGAATGGAGCAACAATAACATGTCTCCATCACATATCCAAAGGCGTAAGGCTCCATGATAACTGTATGGACAATCACTCACAGAACACTGCCCGTAACTCTGTCAGGAACACTGCTGACATGAGTTGCTACATAATTGTCTGTACTAACAATTAAAATCTACATCCATGATATCATGCTGATAAAATTTCTATTCTACATATAATCAAAGCTTACTACATAAGTATTCCATGAATGATACTTACCATATGTTGTCATCAATGACAAACATATAGTCAACACTGGCTTGTTGACAAATCTCCAACAATCTCCCCCTTTGGCATTGATGGAAACATATGGAATGAAAAACACCACCAATCCAAATGACCAATTATTTTATAACATTCTTCATTTCCTCATCAAAAATCCTCCAAGGATGAATCCTCCATATGCTGCAATATTCTTCAATATTCTCAATTTCCTCAACTGAATTGCTTCTTTGACTGAATACTACTACCTCTTGCTACTCCATATTATTCTTTCTTAATTTTGTATGTACTCCCCCTTTACTATTGTTTTTCATGACTATATACTACTCCCCCTTTGACATCAATGGAAAAGGGCACCAAACATTTAAGTACTGGTACTACTCCTGAAGTAGAGTAGTCAACCATCCATCAATCACTGAGTACTAATGCTCTTTCCTCTTTTTCTAAGAAGAATCAAGGAAGGGAATTACTCCCATCTTCTCCCTGAGATATTCAAAAGTATCCTTCAGTAAAGGCTTTGTGAATATGTCTACTAATTGATCTTTAGTACTCACAAAATCCAACTTAACTTCTTTTTCTACTACTTTCTCTCTTAGGAAGTGATACTTAATCTCTGTGTGCTTTGTCTTTGCATGCATCATAGGATTCTTTGACATGTTAATAGTGCTAGTGTTATCATAATGAATAACAATAGGATATTCAATTTGAATTCCAAAATCCTTTATCATTTTTTTGATCCAAAAAATTGTAGAATAATTCAAGGTTGCTACAACATACTCTACTTTTTCCATTGACTGAGAAATACAATTATGCTTCTTGCTTGTCCAAGTGACTAGTCTATCACCAAGAAATACTGCTCCTCCTGATGTACTCTTTCTATCATCCACACATCCTACCCAATCTGCATCTATATATACATGAAGCTCAACATTCTCTAAATTATGATACCATAGACCATAATCTATAGTGCCCTATAGATACCTGAATATTCTCTTTACTACCATGAGGTGACTCTGTTTAGGCTCTGTTGCAAATCTTCCAACTATGCCAACTACATTATAAATATCAGGTCTAGTTTGAGTAAGATATATGAGTTTAACAATCATAGACTTGTACAATGTTATACTACTACTAGAGAATCATATTCTTTTGTAAGTTTGCATCCTATTATCATGGGTGTACTCATTGGCTCACAATCATCCATTTTGAACTTCTTCAATATTTCTTTCACATACTTAGATTGATTAATGAAAATACCTCTCTATGTCTGCTGTACATTTAATCCCAAAAAGTATTTGATAGGTCGAATCATGCTCATCTCAAACTTGTTCTGCATCTCCTTAGCAAATTCTGCACTAATTTTGTCATTACTCCCAAAGATAATGTCATAAAAAAATATAGCTACAAGTAGTAAACCTTCAGATGTCTCTCTGATAAATATATTACAATCTATTGCTCCTTTCTTGAATCCAATTTTTGTTAGATATCCATCAAGTCTTTCATACCAAGCCCTAGAGGCTTGCTTAAGTCCATAGAGGGCTTTCTTCAATCTGCATACCATATTAGGTCTATCTGATAAGGTGAATCCTTCTGGCTACTCAATGTATACTTCTTTCTTTAACTCTCCATTCAAGAATGCTGACTTAACATCCATCTGATAAACTTTGATGTTTTTGAATGTTGCATAAGCTAGAAACAACTTAATAGCTTCTAATCTACTCACAGGTGCAAATGTATCTGAATAATCAATACCTTCTCTTTGCACATATCCCTTGCATACTAACCTTTCTTTATTCCTTACTACTATACCATCTTCATTCATCTTGTTTCTAAATATCCACTTGGTTCCAATCACATTCTTATCACTAGGTCTTGGGACCAGTTCCCAAGTATCATTCTTAATAATCTAATCAAGTTCTTCTTTCATAGCATCATGCCAATCTATATCATTACATGCATCTTCAACACTTAAAGGTTCAATCTGAGATAGTAAGCATACTACCTCATTGCTTTATAAACTCTTTGCTTTTGATCTT
Organism: Chamaecyparis obtusa; assembly: GCA_027943335.1. Lineage (NCBI taxonomy): Eukaryota > Viridiplantae > Streptophyta > Pinopsida > Cupressales > Cupressaceae > Chamaecyparis > Chamaecyparis obtusa. Next base: position 1,105,984 of record BSBK01000070.1, on the reverse strand, counting down.
GTTGTGACTTTTCTACTCTGATCTATAATGATACCATCTTTAGAGTGATATCTAGATGAAAACTTTGGAGCTTTAGGTGATACTATCTCATCTACCTTTTGAGTTTCTTCTTCACTTGTTTTAGGGTTATTGAACAATACATCAATACTGTCAAACATCTCTTCAATAACTGTCTCACTAGTGGAAGGACTGGGTTCTTCTTCAATCATAGGTGAATAATCATGATATCTTTCTTGAAACATAAAATTTTCATCAATCTTAACATGAGCACTTTCAATGATCTTCTTCAATCTCAAATTTTAACATCTATAAGATTTTATTTTAGTAGAGTAACCAAGGAAAATACCTTCATCGCTTCTTGCATCAAATTTTCCTATTTCTTCATCCCTCTTGATATAGCACTTGCTTCCAAAGATTTTGAAGTATTTTACTATGGGAACATTACCAAATCATAGCTCATAAGGTGTCTTGTCCGTGCTAGGCCTTAATTGTAATCTATTGATGGTATAGACTATTGTATTGACCGCATCTCTCCAATAGGTGTGTGCAACTTTTCCTTCAATCATGATGGTGCATGCTATATCAAGGATGATCATATTCCTTCTCTTTGCAATCACATTCTATTGAGGGGTTCTAGGTGCATTCAATTGTCTCTTTATGCCATGTTCTTCACAGTACTCATAGATTCTGTCAGAGGTGAATTCTCCTCCTCTATTCGATCTTAGACACTTTATCTTTTGTCCAGATTCATTCTCAACCTTAGCTTTTAAAATTTTAAACTTCTCAAATACTTCTAACTTATCTTTCAAGAATGCAACCCACATCATTCTAGAATAATCATCAACAAACAAAATGAAATACCTTTCACCATAGTATGATCTTGTTTGAGTTGGTCCACATAGATCTCTATGAATCAGATCCAACTTGTTCTCTATTGAATTGTGCTTGCTTCTGAATGAATTCCTTACATGCTTTCCCATCACACATTCTCTGTAAATAGTATCAATTGGTTTTTCTATTGTAGGTATATCTCTTACTACCTTTACATTTCTTATCTTTACTATGTTATCAAAATTGATATGACATAGTATTTTATGCCATAGCCAACTGTCATCTACTTTAGCAACAAAACAACTTGCTTATGAATTAAGCGGAAAAACATTACCTTTAGTCTTTGAACCTGATGCAATCATTACACCATCCTTGTTGTTAATGATGCACTTTTTGTCTTTGAACTCCAATATATAACCTTTTTCAAGAAACTGTCCAACACTAAGAAGGTTATGCTGCAAACCATCTACATAAAGAACATCATCAGTGTTGTTCTTTCCATCCAATGTGATAGCTCCTCTACCAATGATAGGTTTAGGAGTGTTATCTCCAAATCTAACCATGCCACCTTTTTATTTGTCTAGATGAACAAATCTATCTTTATCACCTTTCATGTGATGTGAACAACCACTATCTATAATCCAATCTGTCCTTATGTCTGCTTGTGAAATCAATGCTAGCTCTTGTTCCTTTTTCTCATCTTCACATGTTCCATCTTATCATACATATTTTATTTAATAGAAATGAATCCAATTTCACCTTCAACTGAATCATCATCAGAAACTCCATCACCAACATAGTAACATTCTTTTGTATACTTAGGCTTGTAGTTAGTACTGAATTTCTTAACTCTTGTAGGACACTTAGATGCAAAGTGACCAATCTTGTTACATGAGAAATATTTGAATGGTAACTGACCTTCATACTTTCCTTTTCCTTTTCTTCCTTTCTTAGAAATCATAGCAACAATATCATCTATCTCTTTATCTTCATCTTTATTATCAAAATTACTAGAAGTGTTTAAAGATTTCTTACCATGGACTGATGGTTTGAAGGTTGTCTCACTTTTAGGCTCTGTCTTCAATCTTGAAATCTCAAAAGCTGAAATTTTTCTGATCAAGGTATCTCTCTTGAAATTTGTTGTAAGATGCATGGTCTCATCAAGGATTTTGATCTTGTTTTCATACTCTACTATAAGAGTAGTCATCTATCCATAATGTCTTCCTCCGAGGTCTCTCCACCATTGCTCCTAATTCTAGCAACTACTTCATTAATCCTTTGGTTGTAAGCTCTGATGTTTTGTTCAAGTAGCATCTCTAATGCATTGTACCTTTTCTTTCATGTCTCTCTGCATGCATTCTTTTCTTGTATATCTCCTTCAAACATGTCTTCTAGGTGATTCCATATCTTGTAGGCTGTGTCTACTTTCTTTAACTCTGAAACTCACTATCAGATAAGGCACTGATAAGGGCTTCTTTGGCTATTACATTTTGATGGAACAAATGCTTTTGCTTGTTAGTAGCATAATCCTTTACAAGATCTTCTAGAGAGGGGATCTTAATTTCTTTGATAGCCACTTAAAAAAATTCAAAAGCAGTGCACTGCAAATGTGTCACCATCTTGTTCTTCCAATCAGGATAGTTCTCTCCATCAAACTTAGGACTATCTTTTCTAATGAATGCCATCTGATCAACCTCAAGATGTTAAAATTTCTCTCTGAGGCACTTGGCTCTGATACCAATTGTTAGGAATATTCCCAAGAGATAACTGAGAAGGGGGAGGTGAATTGGTTATCTACAAGTTTCAATTCTTTATCCAATTAAGTATACTTAAACATTAAGCATAAACAAAATGAAAGAAAACTTGAACACAACACCAATATTTTGGTTATGGGGAAACCCAAATAGGTAAAAACCTCGGTGGGAATTGACACCCACTAATAAACTATACTAGTTTATAATGATCCTTGTTAGAAGATCTTACAACCCTATTAGGAGTTGATCTTTACAATGCAATAAGTACAATCACCTGGTCAAAGGTCAAAACCTATTAGGAGTCTTTTATGATTGAACCTGTTAGGGGCGAGGACACACTATCTAAGAGCTCACTGCTCAAAGGGATGAAGGCTGCAACCTTCTGAATAATAGATACACACTATATCTAGATCTTGGTGAACTACAAGGTAGACCTACTATCTTGATCAGTTCCAATGAATAGCACACTTTATCTTCTCTATCACATAGAGCTCTTCTTGATGACACAATACTTCACACTCTCTGCTATGCTCTAATCTTTTATCTCCATGTCATACTTCTAGCAATCAAAAATGACTGGCTATAAGTATATTTCTTCTAAATGATATACTCAATTTGGCATGTTAGAACCACCTTGAAATCATATTAGAGAAACAATAACACTCTCCAAAAACATCTCTGTTAGCTCTACTAAGCACGCAACACAACCTGGGACTTGTCCAAATTAATAAGTGTAGACACATCCTACATACTATCAGCTCTACCAAATTAATGGATACTTTCTCCTCAAGCTTAATTACATCATGCACTCTTAACCAAACCTTCTTAACTCTTCTCTAATGACTAATCCAAGCACATATACTGAAATGATAGGTGCAACTCCTGTACCCATATAATCTATGTCAGCTCTTTTGGATAAACACATGAAATTATAACTGGTGAATAGCCAGTACATAACTTCACTTCTACTACACATCAGACTCTGCATCCATAAATGGAGCAACACTAACATGTCTCCATCACATATCCAAAGGTGCAAGGCTCCATGATAACTGTATAGACAATCACTCATAGAACACTGTCTCTAACTCTGTTAGGAACACTACTGACACAAGATGCTACATAACTGTCTGTACTAACAATTAACCTTTGCATCCATGATATCATGCTAATAACATGTCCATGATACATATACTCAAAGCTTACTGCATAAGTCTTCCATGCATACTACTTACCATATGTTGTAATCAATGACAAACATACAGTTAGCACTGGCTTGCTGGCAAATCTCCAACAAATGCTGCTTCCACTGAATTACACATTGTTGGTGTAATTAAATATTTACTAATTAAAATTATTTAAGTTTACTTAGGATAATTCATTTGCATATTAGTTGTCATTGTGACACCTAGGAGTATGCATTTCATTTTAGCACATGGTTAGGAGAATTTCCACTTTAGGTGTGATAGTTGTCATCACATACCTCTTTTTGTGTGAGATCCACCTTTAGTGCTCTTATCACATTATCATCCTCTCATTGTTGCACATGTTTCACATACTTTGATGTACAATGGAGGATGATCCACCTTTGGTGGACATGTGATTCCACCTTGTGTGGGTGATATCTTTTCATCTCCTTATCATGTAGTCTTATTGCATTGCCTATATATTTAAGCACTCCTACTTTGTATTCAATTTAGTTGGCTATAATCAATTATTTGATCATTTTTCCTATCTCTCTTGTGCTATCTCTTGAGCTTCTAGATCTTGGCATTTATCCTTTTCCTTAGGCAAATTCTTACACACATAACTATTATGAATAGTTGAATTTCTGTATGCGCTCTTGAACATGATCTTAGGACACAACATAGATTAAGTCCTCAACTCTGCATAGCTTGATCTACAATATCCCACATGTGTTAATACAAACACTATTTGCTTCTCCGCTAATCTTTAGTAGATCACTGTGTTGACATAAATGACAATCACAGTCATGAATGCAATAAAAACCACTATAGAATGGTTGTGAATACTCCCCCATAGGATATATTTATCATTCATTCCTAACAATCTCCCCCATTGGCATTGATGTCAACATAGATTAAAAACATCCAAGTTTCATGAATACCAACACTGTAACACTACTCTGAAATGTTTTCACATCCTCTTCATCAATCAAATCTTGCTTCATTTTCTTTCTCAATTCTTTTAGTTTTCCATTTTATATTGCTTGTATCCTTCTCCCTCAAATTCTCTTTAATAAATGATTTTTCATGTATCCTTCTCCCCCATTGACATCAATGACAGATAATGCATCACTATGTCAACAACAACTTCAATGTCAAAAGACACTTTTCAGAAAATACATTCACTAGATTCCTTATGACTCATCTTAGAAACACATACTCCCCCATAGAGGAAGTACCAACATTGAGTCCAGAAAAAGACAAAGCTCATATACCACTAGACTGATGCAACAATCTGCATTGTATGTGACTGAATGTGACCTCTAAATTAGACACAACACAACATGGTCATTATTCACTTGATAGAATTTGGGAGAGAGTATGAAGAACTCAATCCAAATTCCATGGTGAGGCGACCTGTTGCCTCCTATGTGAATGGGGTGTTTGAATACTCTCAGAATGAGAGCCAACAGCTGGGAGACCAATTCAACAATGGAGGATTTCCAAGAATCAAATATGAGCAGAATGAAACTAAGCTAAGAATGAATGCAATTAATCTAGAAAACTTTGAAAGAAATATGAAATGCAGATTTTTAGTTGATTTTGAAATAAAGATGATATTAGACTAAGAACAAGTAAGCAAATTTAATCTAAATGTGCAATGAAATTACACTAATATGAGAAATTAAACTAGATAATGCAATAAAAGAGCTTTGAAAATAATGAGATATGAGACTAAAAAAAATGCTATAGTAAGGATGCTCTCAAAACTTGCTCTCTCTTGAATGAGAAAAAGAGGTTCATTAAATAGACCAAGCCAGAAGAGGAATGAAGAGTTTCTTGATTCGAAACGGTGGACTCTTCATTCCTAATTGAGACAAAAAGACAATGAATTATTTAATTAAAAGAATGGAATTTGCCACATGTGGGGAGGTGACCTTTCGAGTAATTTGAATTGTTAAATTCAAATAAAGAGGCGTCCATTCAATTAACTAAATATTTATTAATTCCTTTTTGATGTGTAATTAGCTAAAGGGGGTAGATTTAATTTAATTAGAAAGCACTTAGGACTTTACAATTAAATTAATTTATCATAGGGGTAATTTAGCCAATTAAGTCTAAGACTTTAAGAATTAATTTAGCGTTTGATTATTGCAATTTATGGTCTTTGCAATTGACATCAAGTCAAATTGAGTCAGATATGAGAGAGAAAATTGCCTAGGGAACTAGGACTTTGGTGATGTAAAATCAAGATAATGCACCAAAATTGATGAAATTAAATAGGTGCCAATTTTGGGGTATTACATTTGCCCCTCTTTGAATTGATGTGCGAACAGCGTGTTGATTCAAAGAATAGTCTGAAGTGACAGATGAAAGCAGGTCAAAGCATGAATTTTTTCGAAGTCTAAGTTAGATTGCGAAGACAACGATCTTAAAAGAGAACCAGAATCGGGGTTAGATTGCCCCAATACCAATTGATGAAGATGCAGATTTAGGACTATCTCCGAATCAGGGTTAGATTGCCCCAATACGAAGCTTAGTCCTCCGAGACCCAGGTTAGATTGCCCAGATAACGGTCTAAAAGAGATTTTGAGAGTCATCTCCAGAACGAAGCTTGACTCCCAGGAATTAGGGTTAGATTGCCCCAATACCCAAAAGATTTCAAGAACCATCTCCAGAACGAAGTTTGGTCCTTGAGGATCCGAGTTAGATTTCTCAGATACCTAAAAGATGGATGATAAGATAACAAGATGCGAGGCACCAAGATGCCCCTAGCGATGAGAACTGATGATTCAAATCAGACTGATTCAAGAATAGATTCGACAAGATTCAAATGATGTAATCATCCTGCCCCCTCGGGAGCGAAATGGAAAGATGACATGTCAGAAGGATGATAAACAACAAGAGATTGCAGAGCAAAAGTAATTAGACTAGATTCGCGAAGCTATAGAAGTGAATCGGAGCAAAGCAGAGGTCCTGTTGACCAAGTTTGACCAAATTTGACCAAATTTTGACTAGGGTTGACTTGATGAAAAGAAGCAAAGATCTCAAGAACATGATGTAAAGATGAGGATCTAGCAAGAAAATGACACCAGAAGGTTGACTGCACAAGCATCTAATCCAGAAGGAGTTCAATATTTAAAACGCGATTTTAAGCCACTTAGAGATGTCAGATTTCGATTTCGATCCCGAAAAAGGATGCAGCCAAGATGAGACTGGGACAAAAGATGAGAACCTTTGATGAGCAGATCTAGAAGAAAGCAATCAAGAGAGCAACAAGAAAGCGCTCCAAATGCAAGCCTAGAATGAAAGATGTAAGTCTAAATGCAGGCCTAGGATGAACAAATGCAATCCTCCGAACTCGGCTGTTGGACTCATCGTATTTATCATCATTGAGTTCTTTTAAGCACGGGACAATCGCAAGATGCCATACAATTCTCCCCAACATGAGAATATGAATATGACATAAGTCTTAGGTTTGTCGGAATAAGGTGTAAGCATTAAGGCATAAGAAGCCAGAATGACCTGAACACCTATTCCTTTTAATTTAGCAAGTTAACATAAGCATCAAAGCACATTTGCTAGAATGACCCGAATGTCTCTTGCGAACAAACACACCAAGCACATAGGAGTTCCTTCTTTTGCCAAAGATTTCTCGCAGTGACCCTTACGTTCACTTAGCAAGACGAGCGTTTACAATTTCATTAGTAGCAGAAAGAAGTCACTCAAAAGACAAGGAGAAGAACCAACCTCACCAAAGCATCCATATAAAAGGAGTCAAGGTACGCATGGCCATCCAATACGAGATAGAGGCTCTTATAGACGGACACCCCTCTTAAATGAATTCTTTGGATCATTGGAACTAAACCAACAAACAGAAAGCAAAAAAAAGCAAAGCAAACAAACAAGCACTCAAAGAAAACAAAGCTCAACATGTCTCAAAGGAACACACATTTAGTTTTAGTTTCAGTTCAAGTTCGTGTTCAAGCGGATTGAAGACAATTTGAAAAGATAATGTTCGAAGTCTCAATGAGATAATGACAGTAGGCAGACGTAATGAGAATCACTGGTGATTGATAGAAGGGAGAAATCCCGAAGAAGAGAGATCGAACAAAAGCTAGGTATCCGTAGGCAGGCATAGTGAGAACCACTGGTGACCAATGCTCAAAAGAGTTTCTGAAAGTGAGGACAATGCCCCCTAGACTAGGCAGATGCCCCCAAGTGTGAACTAGTTCCAATCCATGAAGAGTCGAGGAAAACTCAAAGACAAGTGCATGAGCTAGCAAACCAAAGCAGGAAACAAACTAAAGGAGGAAAGCGGGAAAACAAACTAAAGCAAGAAAGGAAGGAAACTAAAGCAGGAAACTAAGAGCCAAGCGACGCTGAGATGAGATGTTACTTCAGAAAAACAAGAGGCACCTGTTTACCAGGTTTTCACCATCTTGGTAGAGATCCTATTTTTGCTACCATGACGCCTGTTTACCAGGTTTTCATCAATGGCACATTTTTCTCTTTTTCAATTTTTTTGTACTTTTCTCTTTTTTTGCTTTTTTTGTATTTTTTGAATATCTCATTTTTTTTGTATTTTTCATTTTTTGATTTTTTTTTTTTGTATTTTTGAAATTTTCTATTTTTTTTGTATTTTTCACATTTTCTATTTTTTTTTGTATTTTTTTCAAATTTTCTATTTTTTTTTGTATTATCAAGGTGCCTGTTTACCAGGTTTTCACCAGGATAATAGATACATCAAAGCGCCTATTTGCTAGGTTTTCACTAAGATGATCATTTTTTCAGGACATTTTGCAATTTTTAGGATTTTTGAGCATATATCATTTTTAGGATTTTTTCAGGACCAATAAGTATGTACATGAGCATATTGAGAATGTCAGCTATAGAACTTCTTAGATGAAGAGCGTTGATGGGCTCTTTGAGTTTCTCTCCTTCAGTAGGAATCTCTGAGAACATAGTATTTTGTAGTAGTAGCCAGCTAAGAAGTTGCAGAATCAGAACCAGATGTTGTAGCAGTAACAGGAGATCCAACCAGTAGTGTCCAACTATCGAGAGACCCGTAGTCAAGGAAAGATCACTTAAGTGAGACCCAAAAATATCCTCATGGACACATCTTAACTCTTTGTCAGATTTCCCACGCTCTAAATGCTTAGGAAGAGTACATTCTAGATTTCTCTTAGTCATGTCATTAGCAATGAGGAGATGCTGATATGCACTTTGGGAAAAGGCAAGATGGAGTGAAGAGGGTAAAGTATGAGAGGCAAGGGTGATGGAATGGAGGGAAGCATGAGAATTTTGGAAGCTTGAATGACAACTTTGATTTTTTCTTTCTTTGGAATCCACATAGCTTTTGAATTTTTTCTTCTTTACTTTGAGGTGCTTTTGATGACAATGCCTATAGAATGGATTTCGAGATCCATTTTTTATTTTATTTTTTGGCTTTTGATTGTCTTCTTCTTTTTGAGGACCTTTGCGGTCTTTTGAACACCTTTGTTTCTTTCCTTTCTTCGTAGTCACATGTCAATTAGATGGGACATGATGACCTTGAGATATAAGTGGATTCTCATTATTTTTATTTTTATGTTGCACATCCAAGTTACTTCCAAAAGACTTAGGAATGGTGGATGAAAGAGGCTTATATGACTGGTTCAGGTGGAGAGGTGGAAATGGAAGTGGACGGGCCACTTTTCTGGGAGATGAAGAGGGAAGAGAAATCGATGGGATGGGCTCAAGTGCAAATATATCAGTATCATCCTCATCATTCATGAATGCATCAGATAGATCAAGAAAGTAATCTTCCATATAGCATTGTTGATTGTGAGTCATCTTAGAAGAGTCAGATAAGTTTGGAGGAATATTATGTGAGACTAACCAAGATGGTCTATTCCAAGAGTTAGGTCCCCTTTCAGGTGGTAAGAGTGCACGAATAGGAACCATTTCAATTTTGGATCTTCCAATATTCCATGAAGCTGTAACAGAATGGGGTCTTACATACCCATGATTTGCTGGAGTAGTAGGATTAAAGCTTGCAGCAAATGGCGTAGGAGCCATAGGAATGATCTCCACAGGAGGGTGGAAAGGATCATCATCAATAGCTTGATCTGGAGGATCATAACTTTCTCCTCTTTCTGAGTTGTTAAGACTAGCATATGGGTGCATAGCATCAACTGGTATTTCTGTAGTAGCATCTGATATGGAGTCCGATTCAGCTAGAGACATAGTCAGAGGTAGACTTTCTTCATCACTATCATCTGTTAAAGGAAATGTTTCTTCAACAGCAGGATCTTGTTCAGTAGTAGAAGCAGCAGAGTAATCTAGAATAGGCATACCTTGAGGCATACCCAAGAGGAGGGAAGCATCCAACAGTTGCTCCCAATCAGTATGTGTGCCATTGGAGATGGAAATAGTAGGAGTCTGTTCAATAGCAGAAGTGGTGGAACAATCCAGAGTAGGCATACCTTGAGGCATACCCAAGATAAGGGAAGCATCCAGCAGTTGCTCCCAATCAGTATGTGTACCATTAGAATCAGAAGTAGTAGGATTTTGTTCAACAGTAGAAGTGGTAGAACAATCTAGAATAGGCATACCTTGAGGCATACCAAAGATAAAGGAAGCATCCAATAGTTGCTCCCAATCAGTATGTGTGCCATTAGAGGCAGTGACATATTCAGTAGTAGCTGCAGTAGTAGAAATTTGTTCAGTAGAGTGTATAAAATCCTCCTGGTGAGGACCAAGATCATGTTCTTGAAGCACTTGAGAAGGTAGATAAGACTCTTTCTGGTAGTCTGAATCATAATTTTGAACATTCAAAGATCTTTCATGTGTCATAGGCTGAATCTGTGTTTCTTCATTATCTGAATCCTTGCATGAGTGAAAGCTATAGCTAGGTTGGTCAAGCTCATTGCTCTGATAGCTAATACCAAATCTATCTTCAGAAGGTTCCTCATAGGAATGTGGAGATGGAGGGAGAGTTGTCAATGACAAGACGGACTCAATCTGATATTCCCCCATGCCAATATCTTTGATCTTCAAGGTCTTTTCTATTTCTTTGAGCTTAGCATCATAGAACTCAATGGACTCTCTATTGGCAAGAACAAAGCTGTCTGTTGTTTGGGTAAGCATCTTAGCAGAGAAAGTATTTAGGCTAGCACTATTGTTAATGAGGATGCGGGGGATACTCTTGGTGCCTTCCATAAATTCAGTGTGCAGGAGAGCATTATGCGGGTGGCTTAGCAAGTGATCGTCTTCCTCAGAGAATGATAAATAATGAGGCGAGGTCAAATGACCCACCATAGATTGAAACTGGTCGAGATCAAGATCTTTAGGGATGTTTTCCTTGGTGAGGGCTTTATCCATAGATAGTTTTGGTCTGGATGTCAAAGGTTCGGGACCTTTGAGAATAATCTTTGCATGAGATTGAGGGATAGCGTTCGCACAAGCTAGAGATTTTGTGGAGTTATACGAGGGAGACGCAGGGCCTCGCAAGACAAAGGGAGTTTTGGGTTTAGGAGTATCCTTTCTCCCTAGAGAAATGATCATGTCACAATGAGAGATCCAAGGTTTGTTTCTAGCAAATCTGGAAGGCGGTTGAGCTTCTATTGTAGCATTCTCAGTGGCATTGACTGTTTGCATACTAGAGCTAAGATTAAAGACAGACTTTGAGGGTTTTGGCATGTTAGAGCTGAGATTGAAAACCAACTTTGAAGGTTTTGGCATGTTAGAGCTGAGATTGAAAACCAACTTTGAAGATTGTGGATCTCCCATCTTGTTGGTAGTATTATGAGAGATCGTAAAAGAGTTGATAGGTTCAAAAGGATCAATAGGTTTAATTTTAGAAAGTGACCCTTCAGAGTCTTGCTGGTCTTCAAACAATGGGTTATAATATTCTTGAAATAATAAGTTAGACTGTATCTGAAACAATGGATTGTAATACTCTTGGAATGATGAAGAATGTGAGAATTCCTCACGAAGTTCAGATTTCATAAAAAATTCAGGATGACCTATGTCTTGATTATGAGGTTTACTTTGATCTTGATCAGTATTCTGAATGGGATAAGTCTTTCCACTTCGAGTCGTGACAGTCATAGACGAAGGTGTAACGAGCAAAGATTCAGGATAAAGCTAGACTCTGTCTCTAAGATAACGAAAAGGAGATAAATGGCTAGAACAGCCAAGATGCAAGATGAACCTGGTACGAATTGTCAAAAAGAGATGGCTAGAACAGCCGAGATAAGACAATCGCAACGCAAGGTACAAGAGCACAATGAGATAAGGTGAATAGATGAGAGACAACGCGAGTCAAAGCAAAGATCAATCGATTCCTAACTCAAGACAACTAGTTTCTGACGGTGAATGGCAGGAAAATAGAAAAACAAATCATGGACAAAAGGCAGATTAGATTTATGTCATTGATCAAGCACATAAGACAGCAATCAAGGAGTTCAAGCAAACAGTCTTCAAGCAATGGGCAAGGGACAAAGCAACCTTGCGCATGAACATGAATAGTGACTTAGTATTTCTACTCCCTAAGGACTCTACTTGTGTATGTTCTTGAGAATGTTTTAGCAGACACTTAAAACACAACAACATCCTAGCAAGTTGTCTACAAGGATATACATGGCTTTTCTAAAAGGAGTCCTCGATATACGCAAGGTACGTGAGGCACAAATCTGTAGATGAGAAGAATTAGAAATCACACAGCCAGGGGGAGACGGTAACCCAAATCTCCTCCTTCACTTCTCAAAGGTATAAAGTTCTTTGAGGCTTAGCCAAGAGTGAAATCTAACTCATTCCCAAGAGAGGTGTCTTTGGATTCACCTCCCGATATTTATACTCCGCCGAAACACGGGAGTTAAGGTGGTCCCTTGAGGTGATGAAATCCCCAAGCAGGCCTTCTAGAAATGAAAAGTAAGTAATTCTCTATCAAAAAGTATTGAAAAGCACTAAAGGTGGAACACTTAACCCTTCAAGTAAATGTGAGGTGAGTCCACAAAGTGGTGCATTTAACTCCTCACACAAACTCAAAGTGAGTCCACACCCTAGAAAACAAGTGAGTTCCAAAAAGCACAAAAGGGTTGCCAAGTGGAACAATTAACGCTTCTTTCCTATAGACCCCTCCCCTTTAATGTGGCGCTGAGATTGCAACCACAGGGCGGAAATGAGGGGCCGGTGGATTAGCGAGTCCAATAACCCAAGATAGCAATCTAGATCAATCACAAGTAATCTAAGACTGCTAATCAATACTACTCATAAGTGCAAGAGGGTTTGAATCATGGAATATTTAACTTTCCAAGTAAACATGAAGTGAGTCCACAAAGTGGTGCATTTAACTCTTCATGTAAACTAGGAATGAATCCATGCCCTCAATTACTCAATGAGATGTTTTGATATTTGAAACCAAGAATTACTTATGGTTTAAACACAAACATTCACTTACATAAACTTGTATGAAAGAAAATCTATGTTCATTCATTTCCCATTAAGAGCATCAATTGAAATGTGTTTTATGAAAGCATGTAAACACTCAAGCCAAACACATGAAAGATTAATTTTAATCCCAAAGTCCAAATGTTTTAAAGATTTTAAGAACTCACCTTAGGTCCAAAGATCTGCAATCCAGCATTTAGCACACATCCGAAAGTATAGAATCAAGACAAATCAATGACAAACCGTAAGATATGTAACATTGCTGTCTTCAAGACAGTCTTTAAAGATTGATTTATTTGACCCATAAAATCATAATATTAAAATTTCTGGAAAGAATGAAGTTTTTATCTAACACTAAGAACTATCATTTCCCAAAGTTACAAGGTCTTATGATTTCATTTGGTACCTCAACCAATAACCTTTTCAGACTGTAATTTTTCTGTCATAAATCAGATTTAAAACACCAAACCCTGCCTAGGGAATCACATATCTTTCTCAAAAAGAATCAAAATGAAACCAAACCAAATTTACAGTAACTATTAATGAATCTAGTTTTCAAATATGTAATCCATTTATTTTTTTCATTCATAAATCATTTTCTAAGAATAAATCATTACCTGCAACTCCAATGCAGATTGTTAAAAACCAGTTTTCACTCAAATGCTCATAACTTTCACAAATCTGCATAAAAATGACTCAAACCAAAAGGAAATGAAAGTTAATTCACATATCTTTCCAATGAATATTATTAAAGATCCTTATTCTTCACAATTTGTCCGTATCAGACATTTCAATCTGACTGTATTTAGAGAATCTCAAATCTGCAAATACCCACTTTCACCAAAATGATCATAACTTATTCATTTCTTTATAAAAATGAACCAAACCAAAAGCATGAGAAAGAGGATTAATCATTCTATCCATCCATTACTATATTACAAGGTTTTAAGACTGTAAATGGCCGTACAAGGCCTGAAAGCAACATTAAAATTGAAAAACCAATAAAGAATGAGGCCAGAAATTGATCTTTTCTGCCCCACGGTGGGCGCCAAAATGTATGTGACTGAATGTGACCTCTAAATCAGACACAACACAACATGGTCATTATTCACTTGATAGAATTTGGGAGAGAGTATGAAGAACTCAATCCAAATTCCATGGTGAGGCGACCTGTTGCCTCCTATGTGAATGGGGTGTTTGAATACTCTCAGAACGAGAGCCAACAGCTGGGAGACCAATTCAACAATGGAGGATTTCCAAGAATCAAATATGAGAAGAATGAAACTAAGCTAAGAATGAATGCAATTAATCTAGAAAACTTTGAAAGAAATATGAAATGCAGATTTTTAGTTGATTTTGAAATAAAGATGATATTAGACTAAGAACAAGTAAGCAAATTTAATCTAAATGTGCAATGAAATTACACTAATATGAGAAATTAAACTAGATAATGCAATAAAAGAGCTTTGAAAATAATGAGATATGAGACTAAAAAAAATGCTATAGTAAGGATGCTCTCAAAACTTGCTCTCTCTTGAATGAGAAAAAGAGGTTCATTAAATAGACCAAGCCAGAAGAGGAATGAAGAGTTTCTTGATTCGAAACGGTGGACTCTTCATTCCTAATTGAGACAAAAAGACAATGAATTATTTAATTAAAAGAATGGAATTTGCCACATGTGGGGAGGTGACCTTTCGAGTAATTTGAATTGTTAAATTCAAATAAAGAGGTGTCCATTCAATTAACTAAATATTTATTAATTCCTTTTTGATGTGTAATTAGCTAAAGGGGGTAGATTTAATTTAATTAGAAAGCACTTAGGACTTTACAATTAAATTAATTTATCATAGGGGTAATTTAGCCAATTAAGTCTAAGACTTTAGGAATTAATTTAGCGTTTGATTATTGCAATTTATGGTCTTTGCAATTGACATCAAGTCAAATTAAGTCAGATATGAGAGAGAAAATTTCCTAGGGAACTAGGACTTTGGTGATGTAAAATCGAGATAATGCACCAAAATTGATGAAATTAAATAGGTGCCAATTTTGGGGTATTACATGCATCACTTCTTGAAAGTAAGCTGGGGCATAACCCCAAGCATACCTCTTAGATACTTAAATGCATCCTCAGGCAAAGACTTTGTAAATATATTTGCAATCTTCTCTTTTTTACTTATATAATCAAGTCTAACTTCTTTCTCTCCAACTTTCTCTCTTACTACATGATACTTTATTTCTATATGTTTTGTCTTATAATGTAGTACATGATTCTTAGACATAGTAACTATATTGGTGTTATCACAGTGTATAACAATAGGCTCATCAAATTTTATTCCAATATCCTTCAACATTTGTTTCATCCATATTATCTGGTTACACTTGTTTGTTGCTGCTACATATTATGCTTTTGTTGTGCTTTGTAAGATACAATTTTGTTTCTTTCTTAGCCAAGAAACCAATCTTCCTCCAAGGAAAAATTCTCCATCACTTGTACTCTTTGTGTCATCAACACTGCCTCCCCAATCTGCATCTGTATATGCACATAGGGTAAAGTCATCAAATTTTTCATACCACAATCCATATTCAATTGTGTCTTTCAAGTACCTTAGTATCCTTTTTACTGCTGCATGATGTGATTCTTTAGGATCAACTTGAAATCTTGCAATGATTCCAACCACATGTGATATGTCTGGTCTTGTATGAGTTAAATATTGTAATCCTCCAATCATAGATCTATACCTCTTATGTTCAACTATAAGAATCTCATCTGTGCTAGATAACTTGTGTCTAGTTACCATAGGTGTGCCAACTGGCTTACAATTATCCATTCCAAATCTCTTCAATAAGTCATTCAAGTACTTTGTTTGACATAAGAAGATACCATCACTATTTTGTGTTATCTAAAATCCAAAAAAATATTTCATCTCACCAATCATACTCATTTCAAATTTAGTCTTGATTTCATCTGCAAATTTATCACTGGCTTCATCTTCTCCTCCAAAGATAATATCATCAATAGAAATAACTACAACCAACAAACCATTTTCAATTTCTTTCATATACAAGTTACTATCTACTGTGCCTTTAGTAAATCCTAATTTTATCAAATACTTATCTAGTCTTGCATACCAAGTTCTAGGTGCTTGTTTTAAGTCCATATAAAGCTTTGTTCAGTTTACATACCATGTCTCCCTCATGAGTTAAGGGAAAACCTTCAAGCTTCTCAATATAAACTTCTTCTTCTAATTCTCCATTCAAAAATGTTGACTTCACATCCATCTGATATACTTTAAATTTCTTATAGGCTGCATAAGCCAAAAACATTCTTACTGCTTCAATTCTTGCTATAGGTGTGAAAGTTTCTTCATAGTCAATTCCTTCTTGCTATGAGTATTCTTTACATACCAATATTTCTTTATTCCTTACTTCTCCTTGTTCATTCATCTTGTTCTTGACTACCCATTTAGTTCCTATAACATTCTTATCTTTAGCTCTAGGGACCAACTCCCATGTCTTGTTCTTTTCAATTTGATCTAGTTCTTCCTTCATTGCTTTAATCCAATATTCCTCTTCAAAATATTCACTAGTAGATTTAGGTTCAATTTGAGAAATTAAACACAGTTGTTCTTGTACCATATTCCATGTCAGAACTCCTCTTTCTATGCTCCCAATAATCTACTCAATAGGATGATTTCTTGCTAGATTCCTATTAGGTGTCATTGTCTCAGTTCTTTCTTCAACTGTAGGTTCTTCTCTAATTTTCTCAATGTAGCTTTCATTCTGCAAATCACTATTAGTTTCATAGAATAATTCAACATTTTCTTGATCAATTCTAGGATGAGTTCCTTCATTTGATTCATAATCAAGCATTCTTTCTTGAATTTTGAACTTTTCATTAACTTTAACATTTGTGCTCTCAACAATAGTTTTAGTTCTTTTATTGAAACATCTATAAGCTTTTCTTTTCAATGAATAACCAAGAAATATACCTTCATCACTTCTAGGGTCAAAATTTCCAATGTCATCATCTCTCTTAATATAACATTTACTTCCAAAATTTTTGAAATACTTAACTAATGGTGCATGTCCAAACCATAGTTCATAAGGTGTCTTGTCTGTGTCTTCCCTAATCTATAATCTATTCATTGTATATATTATTGCATTCATTGCTTCTTTCCAGAATATCTTCACCAAGTCATTTTCAAATAACATAGCTCTTGCTGCTTCAGTCACTGACCTGTTTCTTCTTTCTGCAATACCATTTTTTTTAGGTCTTCTAGGGGCTGAAAAATGTCTCTTAATTCCATTCACTTCACAAAAAGTGTTATATTATTTTGAAGTAAATTCTCCACCTCTATTTGATCTCAAAAATTTAATCTTCATTCCAGATTCATTCTCAACTTTGTTCTTAATTACTCTAAACTTATTAAATGCCTCAGAATTTTCTTTAAGAAATGCAATCCACATCATTCTTGTAAAATCATCAACAAGAATCATAAAATACCTTTCACAATAGAATCCTCTAGTCCTTATGGGACCACTCAAATCTATATGAACAATTTCCAACTTCTCTATGTAATACCCCAAAATTGGCACCTTGCAATTATAATCAATTTTGGTGCATTCCTTCAAACTTCTATATCATTAAAGTCCTATTGTACTAGACAATTTTGTCTCCTAATTGACTTCACTTGACTTGGTGTCAAATGCAAAAAACCCTAAATTTGCATTAATCAAATACTATATTTAATTCCTAAAATATTTGACATTTATTGGCTAAATAATCCCAATGATTAATTAATTTAATTATAAAGTCCTAGTGCTTTAATTAAATTAATTCCACCCCATTTAGCTAATACACATCAAAGGAATTAAATATTATTTGGTTATTTAAATGGATTATCCCCTAGTTGAATTTAATTATTCAAATAACTCGAAAAGCCACCCATGTGGCTATAATTTATTTACTTAATTAAATAATTCCTCCAAATTATTTCACCTCCCACCATGGAGATGAAGAGTCAAGTGTTTCTTTCCAAGAAACTCTTCACTCTCCACCCAAGCTGTTCTATATTATGAACCTTTCATTCCTCATTTGAGAGGCAATTTTTTAGCACTAAAACTCTGTCGAATTGTTGTCTCATTTTCATATTGACTAAGCTTTTCACATTTGCATATTTAGAATAGTTTCAATTTCTTAGTATAATCTTGCATTCTCATCTTTAATGTAGTTTTCTTATTATGTTCTTAGTTTAATTGTCATTTTATTTCAAGCTTCTTAGATTACAAGTTGCATTCTCACTCTTAGATTACAAATTGCATTCTCATTTTAGCTTAATTCCTTTCATCTAAAATCATTTTCTTAGCATTTTAAATCCTCCATTTTAGCTTGGTCTATGGTTGTTGGGCTCTCAATTCTGAGAGTAATTCAAAATCGCATCTAAATAGGAGGTGACAGGTTGATTCAACTGAGTGTGCGAAGTGGACAATTCATGTTCATCTTCATATATGATCATTGAGAAATGACCATGTTGAGGTCTATGGCTGGATTTGAGGTTCATATTCAAACATAAACATTTTGGCACCCACCGTGGGGCAGAAAATTGATTTCTAGCCTCATTTATTATGAACTTTTTTTGAAAATTCTGCACTACGTCGTACATCCGTACATCACTGTGTACAGAATCTCACGTAAGGTTTCTCACTATTTCGCATGAAGTTGTGATTTCATTAGCACTTTATCACATGAAAAAGCACAATCTTGTGTAGGTTCCTGCACTTTCCAGCACGCAGCATTGCACTTCATTGCACAAGTCTTGCCATCAATTTTCTTAAAATTTTTTTGTTTATGTATTTTCTATTGCAGATTTATAATGTTTGTTGTTTGCTATGATTTTTTTTTATCTCTATTTTTTTTACAACATAACAGTGGGCTGTAGGATGCTTGATGAAGACTTAACATACTGATGGTTTTCTTGTAGGATGATTGTCAAAGATATTCAAAAACATTCTACTTGTTTCTTTCTTTATTCACATAGTATAATTAGGGCCTTGTGAAGATTTCTTAAGGATCTTGATAGCATGATAGGGTAATAGGCTCTTCATTACATGGAAGTGATACCCATGGATGAATTCAAGACCCACATTTTGCTAGCATGATGGATACCTGGGGAAGCAAGGAAAGGTAACAAATCTTTGGCAAGTCCATTTTTTAGGGGATTATGATCTTCTCTCTTTGAGAGAACCAGAAACCCAAAAGCTTGTGGATTGGTTGAAGAGGATTTAGCTCAGTGATAGACATGTCTTATGTGTTTGGGGAAGGTGAAGAGGTAGAGAAGTATGCTCTTCTCTCTTTGAGAGAATCAAAAAATTTGACCCTTGGATCCAAGCCAAAGTCTGTGTCACCTTTAGAGGGCCTGCCGGAAGTTGAGCCTCTGGGAATGACCCAAGTGAGTACACACCTATTTCTAGTGATTCCACCTCACTATAATAAAGAACAATTTGTTGAGTCTAAAGACTCTAAAGCCATGTTAAATTCTTTCTCTTGATTTCAACTATCATCTAGAGAAAGCTCTGTCTGTTGTACTAAGCGGTGCCACTCCTAGCCTTGCTTGCAAGGGTGTATGACTTTCAGGTGTTGATGTGGCTGCAAGGCCCTAGCCCTATATCGGGGGCATCGAAGGTTAGTGTGAATGAAAGCCCACTAAACACTCTCTTAGTTAGTTGCCTACCTGGATCACCTTTGAAAGGAGACATAATCTTTGCGCAAGGAGGGGGAAGAATCTCTCCCCTAGATTCTCACCATAGGCATGCACTTGGAAATTTGAAGGTGGTATATGACACTGGCCCTTGCTTCAAGGGTAACCTTTGAACATATATTATTGAGTCCTTGGAAACACCAAAAACATGGGTGCCCTCTAGGGGGTGAAACAACTGTGTGAGGTGAACGCATGCACATAAGTTGTGAGGCATAAATTTTGTCTTCTCTACCCTTTTCTTTGTTGGGATAATTGAGTGTTTGTTTTGATTCTTAAACTGTCCAACATGATTAAACTTGTCAAAGACTCCCATGATTCTACCAAGTTGCTTTGTCCTTGGTAGAATTGTTTACGAATATTGATTGCGTCACTATTGCTTGGTCCAAAATTCTATGATTGTAAATGATTGCTTGCAACATTCAAACTATCCTAAAAATGTCCAAAAATTAGAAATTCTATTAGAGAACAGTCCACCATGTGTCTCAAAATCTGATCTTTGTCTCAAAAACTATGTTGATCTATCAAACTTTGGTATTTTCCCACATGAGATTTTAGTTTCCTAAACATTTCCTTGTGCAAGAAAACACTTTCTCATGTGAATTTTAGCATTTCCTCATCCAAACCAGCACTTCCTCATGCAAAAATGTCCCCTGATTTCCAAAATAGCTAGCTATTTCCTATTGACTAGTCAACTTTTGCCTGATTTGATTCTTGTCTAGGGTCTATCTACCTATTCTCCTATTGTCCACTATTTGAAACTAGGTATCTCAGGTTGAGAACCGACTGATTACTACTTAAATTTTCATTGTCTCTCTATTGTCTATCCTATCCTACTGTGCTTCTATACCTTGCGACATGATAGTCACATCTCGGCTCTTCTAGCCACACTCTCGATGATTTGTGCCAGGTGAATTTCACTTTTTATTTCCTTTTTTGTTATCCCAGAGATAGAGTTCTAGCATAATCCTAAGTCCTCCCTTGTTACTTAATCTTTGTCTATGACTGTTATGACTAGAAGTGGCAACACTTTCCCCATTCATGGTACTAGACAAGGTAGAGGTAGATCTCATAATCAAGGAAGAGGTCATCTTGAACCTATCACACAATCTGAGTGCTGCGAGGGATCCTCATAGTCCATCCCACTGGTTACATTGAAAGAGAGCCCATGTTGATCTTCATCTCCAATGTTCTAGGAGTGTTATAATCTATTGTTTCAAACACAACTTGACTTATTGTTTCAAGAACAAAACAACCCATTGTTTCATAACTCTAGAAGGTCACTTTCTAGAATTAATCCTATTGATCCTATTAATTCTATTGACCCTTTTGATCTTTTCAAGCCTATCGACCCTTTCAAACCTATCGACCCTTTCGATCCTATTGTCACAACCTCTTAGAATACTACACACGCTCGTACTAAGTCCGTGCAGTTTGCAAACCTTCCCATCAGAAAAATGGGAGACCCATTCCAATTCTCAGAAGGTGAATACAACAAAATTCATGATCAATCTTGAAATCACCAACATCATGATCAATCTTGAAATGACCAACATCATGATCAATCTCAAAATGACTGGCAACAATATCATTATCACTCTCAAAATGACCAGAATCAAGATCAAGCCCCAAACATTTTTGAAATTCTTGGTAATGACAATGAGACAATAACCCAAAATGACATAGATGTTGCAAAAGCCAATAAGGGTCTTATCAAAATGATGGAAATCCTCCTTCTAGAGGAAAAGGATAAATATTTTCTAGAAATGGCTAAACAAGGAGCCAAGTTACCCCCAGATTTCAAAGTAGAGATACTTGTGGCCAAAGAAGAAGAGACCAAGACCGCCAAGTTGCAAAAGATGATTCGAGACATGCAAGACCAAATTAGCCAACTTGTGAAGGATAAGGATAAAACTGTACAACAGTTCACAATGGAAAGCATCTATCCTTTCCCCTTCAATAAGAGTCTTCACATGCCTCCTTTTCCCAAAGGAGTAGAGCTCCCTAAATATGACAAATACTTGGGTACTACTGATCCCCAAGATCACTTGAGGGAGTTTGGCACTCTATTCATGGAGTTTGTACATGATTAGACTTATCTTATGTGCCTCTTTCCTCATAGTTTGGGTGGGTTAGCCATGGAGTGGTTCTCTCGACTACCCACTGGTATCAAGTCTTTTGATGAAATTGATAATTTGTTCATGCATTATTATTCACATAATATCCAACATCCAGTCAATATCTAAGATCTTTGTAATCTGAAACAATGACAAGGGGAACCTTTCTTGGCATTCCTCTAAAGATGGAGACAACTTTGCACAAAATATCCTCGTAAGTTACCTGAGTCCAAAAAGCTCAATATTTCCTTAGATAATCTCCCCCCTAATTTTGGATATCAAGTACAATTTCAAGGTCCCCTAACTTTTGATAATATGATTAAACAAGCTATGATGATAGAAGCATTCATGGTTAAGAAAGGAGAGTTGAATTTGAATAAGGATAACAAACAGGGGTCTTCCTCCTCGAACAAAGACAAGGGTAAGTTTGTCAACAAAAATAGAGATGTTGTAAATAATGGAGTTGTTGACAATGTGACCCCAAAACCTTCAAAGTCAGTTTTCAACCTTACTTTTGGATTATAGGTGGCCAAAGCCATTGAGAAGGCTACGAAAGATACTCAACAACCTTCAAGATTTTCTAGGAACAAACCTTGAGCCTCTCAACCTGAGTGTGAGTTTACTTCCTTGGGAGAACCCCTTGATGTGGTTTACAAGACTCTTCTGCAAAACCAGATACTCACTCCTTTGGAAAATTTGCATCCCTATGACCTGCAACTGTGACCTTCTTGGTGGAACAAAACCACATACTGTGATTATCACCAAAACAAGGGTCATAAGACTTTTGGCTGCATTCAGCTTAGACATAAGATCCAAGATTTTATCGACAATGAGGATATTGTTGTAAGTGGTCATAATAAAGACTTAGATCATTAGGCATTTAAGGATCCCTTTCCTCCTCACGAGAAGGGTGAATCTTCCAAGGCCAAGAATGCCAAAAACAAGGTTAACTACACATATGGTACCAATGACAATGTCATTAACATGATTGAACCTATGGGGGTCAAATATTGTGATGTGATCACTATCAAGGGGAGTGAGGATGCTCCTAAATGTAAGACTACATTTTTCTTGCAAGGTCCTATGTCTCATTCTTCCAAATCTCAAGATTGTGTGAACATCGTTACCCGATCTCATGTGAAGATCACCATTAAGGGTCTTGACCCTTCTACATCCGCACCAAAGAAAACTATGGATAAAGCTATTGTTGGTCCTACCAACAAGAAATCAAAATCAGTCCCCACACCTAGTACTACTAATTGCAAAATTTTAGACGAATTTCAACATACCAATGCTCAGATCACTATCTTCGAGCTGTTGAAGATCTCACCTGCTCATAGGAAGATTCTTGATAAAGCCCTCACTAAGGTAAATGTCCCAAAAGATTTGGATCTTGATCGGTTTCAATCCATGGTGGGTCACCTGACCTCACCGCATTATTTTTCTTTCTCCAAAGAAGATGACCTTTCATCGAGCCATCCGCACAATGCCGCTTTGCATATAGAAGTCATGATAGGCCCAAAGTGCATTTGCCACATCCTTATTGACAATGGTGCTAGCCTCAATATTTGCTTTGCTAAGTTTCTCACCCAATTAGGATATGATGAAGATTGCATAGATGCCTGCAAGAAAATTATCATTTGGGCATATGATGAAGAAGAATGGAAATCCAAAGGTCTGGTTGTGCTACCCATCTGAGTTGGACCTATTGAGAGGGATGCTATTTGTCAAGTTGTAGACATTCCACTTGTATATAATATACTATTGGGTAGACCATGGATCCATGAAATACATGCGGTTTCATCCACATATCACCAATGTATCAAGTTCATGTTCCATGGAGCAGAAGTGATAGTACCTACCAATACCAACTATTCTTGTAATACACACACAATCTGAAGATAGTCTTGTCCCAACTAATAGGGAGTCTACTAAATTCTATGATGCCAAACTCAAAGAAATGGAATAGACTTTGAAGCTCAAAGATATAGGAATGGGGGGGTATCAGATAGAACCTATGTTATCATTAGCAGCTTTGCCTCCATCTCTGCGTTCCTATGGGAGACCCTCTGAGAGCAATAAACCCTCTTACAGTTCTCCTCAGATAGTTTATGATGGTGCCTTTATATGGGCCACAATGCCCTTATAAGATGAAGATGAGGAAAGGGCTATTACAACTTGGCTTTACAAAGGGAAGGATGCATCTGAACATATCACTCTTGCTCATGACTTAGAACAAGAACCATACAGTGAAGCCTTCAAAATCATGAAGCACTTTGGTTACAAAGGGAGTAGACCTATAGGGGTAAATGATAATGGTTTTCTTGAACCAATTGAAGCCACGAGTCATCAAACCAAGGAGACCATAGGTCTAGGCTTCAAGAAAATCCCATTTCATTTGGGGATTAACAAGTTTGTACCAGAACTAGAACCAAAACCAAAACTAGAATTCCAGCCAGAATCTAAAGACACTACCATAGTTGTGAATGCAGAGGATAGCTCTAACGAGGATATCTTTCCCTATCCCATTCCTCCAGATCTTTTCGTATTCTTTGAAGAACCAGATGATCCTATTATACCTGTTCATTTGGTTGAGACTGATAGTGCATCTACTCACATACAATGAGTGGAGAGAAATGCAAGTTTTCGATCCTGATTTTCAGGGTGAATGATACATACTGGCAACTTTCCAATAGTAGTTTGAACAAGATCAACTTTAGTAAACCATCAATACTATAAGAGATAAAAATGAGTTAGATGGTACAACAAGTGTTGATGGAATTCCCATATCAAGCATCACCGATTCACATGAGTATGAGTTTGATTCTCTTTTTGATGCAAATTTTGATAAAGATATAGATGTTGTTCATGTGTATGAAAACCTTCTCAAAGTAGGTGAAGGGTCTAGTGTCAAGACAACTGAGTGTGATTCCACTAACATTAACATTCCCTCTACTTCCGTTGTGAGAATTCAAGAAGAATTGAACAGACCTCTGGATGAGATTACTCTAGGTCTCAACTTACTCATCCATGCTTTTGATGGCTATAATGTGAATGCACTTGAACCTGCCACTTCTCTTTCACTCCAAAATCTTGAACTCATCGAATGGAACTCTCCCTCTCCATCTAGAAAAGTCCTCATGTTCTAGAATGACTACACTCTTACCTGTTATCTTAACGCTATTGAACCTATAATGTTCTCCACCAGTGAAGACAATATCAACATGACTAAAGCTGATATCAAGTATCTTAGTCATAAAATTAAAAGAAAAAAGAATAGGTGCTCTGATGGTGAAAAGAACATTATGGCAGTGTAAGAGCCAAAAAAAGTAAAAATAAAAGATGTATCTGAGGGTGAAAACCTCTCTAAGGTGTCAAAGGATGAGATACTTGATACACTTCCTAGTCATTTTCAAGAAAGATCATCAATGCTGATTGAGCCAACCCAACTAGTGAACTTGGGTACAGAAGTTGCACCTCAAATTATTCATTTGGCACAATCATTATCTACAGAAGAGAAAGAAGTGTTCACCAATTTCTTTCGAAGAAAGAAAATCAATTTTGCATGGACTTACTTTGATATGCATGGATTGGATCCCAATCTAATCATGCATCATCTATCTATTGCACCAGGTGTTAAGCCTGTCAAATAAAAACTTCAAAAGATGCATCCACATGTGGCACTCTTAGTCAAAGTTGAATTATAAAAAACTTCTCAAAGCTGGTTTCATCAGAGCCATTGATTACACAGAATAGATTTCCAATATTGCTCCAGTTACTAAGCATGATAAATCCATTCAAGTCTACACAGACTTCTGAGACATGAATAAAGCATGTCCTAAAGATGACTTTCCATTACCCAATATCGACATGATTGTGGATATGACAACAAGCTATGAAATGTACTCACTAATGGATGGTTTCTCTGATTACAATTAGATAAAGATCATGCCAAAAGACCAAGAAAAGACTTCTTTCACATGTTCTTGGGGAAATTTATGTTGGAATGTCATGTGCTTCGGCCTTAAAAATATTGGAGCTACATATCAAAGGGTTGTAACCACTATTTTTTCATGACATGATGCACAAAACAATGAAAGATTATGTAGATGACACTTTGGCTAAAAGTATGAAATGAAAAGCACATCTTACAGATCTAGGTCCTATACTAGATCGAATGGAATAATTTAGTCTGAGGCTCAACCCAAAAAAGTGTGCATTTGGTGTCACTTCTGGCAAGCTATTAGGATATATCATATATTGTAAAGGCATAGAAGTAGATCTTGAGAAAGTTCAAGCTATCACAGAAATGCCTCCAACAAAGAACATCAGTCAAATGAAAGGACTTTAGGGTAGACTATAATCTATTCGGTGCTTCATCGCACAATTGGTTGATAAGTCACAACCATTCACCAAAACTCTACATAAAGGTGTGACTTATGAGTGGAACGAAGAATGTGACAGAGGGCTCACTCAAATCAAAAAATATCTTGAAAATCCACCAATCTTGATGCCTCCTATTCATGGGAAGCCACTCATCCTTTATATCTTAGCTACAAACACCTCTCTAGGTGCCCTGTTGGCTCAAGAAGACCAAAATAACAAAGAACAATCCATTTATTACATCAGTAGAACTCCAGTCTCTTATGAGATGAACTATTCAGTCATTGAAAAAGCTTGTCTAGTAGTGGTGTTTTCTTTACATAAATTATGGCACTATATTCTTTCTCACACTACAAGACTCTTTGCTAAAATTGATCCATTAAACTACTTACTCAACAAAACTGCCCTAACAGGCAGACTGGTGAAATGGGTCATGATATTCAATGAGTTTGACATTGAGTACGTAGAGAGAAAGGCCATTAAAGGACAAGTGATTGTAGATCAGTTGGAAGAAGCTCCTCTCAAGGATCATCAGCCCTTGAAAATTGAGTTTCTAGATGAATCCATAATGCTTCTTACACATCAAACACGGAATATGTTCTTTGATGGATCCTTTACCCAGCAGGGGTCAGGTGCCGGAATACTATTCATCACACCATAGAGATACTCTTTACCAAAGGCTTATAAGATGTTGTTCCCTTGCACAAAAAACACTACTGAGTATGAAGCCCTCATCAATTACATGAAGATATTTGTTGAATGGCGTGTGGATGAACTTAAGGTCTTTGGAGACTCACAATTGGTCATCAATCAAGTTAATGATATCTATCAAACCAAGGATGAAAAGATGGTGCCTTATAAATGAATGGTTGATGATCTAAAAAAGTACTTTGCACATATTACCTTCCAATAGATTCCAAGAATAGATAATAAAGCAGCTGATGCCATGGCTACCCTTTCCTCCATGCTACAAATGCCAAAAAATGACTTTAGACATGAATTCCTAGTGGAGACATTACGCTACCCAGCCTACAATACCCCTAAATCTAAGATGATTTGTCCAGTCATTGGACATGATTCATCCCACTACCATCATATTTACTCCTACCTCTGGGACCAAATTATTCTAGACACTTATACCCAGAATGAAAAATGTCACCTGATCTATAGTACTTCATGATATGTTATTGTAGATAATGACTTGTATAGGCAAGGTCTAGACGGTACCCTCCTTAGGTGTTTAGAGCTTGAAAAGTCCAAACGTGCGTTAGCTGAGGTGGATGAAGGCATCTATGGTTCTCATTCGAGTGGCTTGACATTGGCCTGTAAAGTTATTAGAGTTGGTTACTACTGGCCGGATATGGAAAAAGAAGCTATACAATATGCCAAATCTTGCAAATAGTGTTAGCTTCATGGAAATCTGATTCATGCTCTCGTTAAGGAGCTCATTCCCTTCATCAATTTCTAGCCATTTTAGAAATGGGCCTTTGATTTGGTGGGTCAGATTCATCCTTCTTCCTCGAGAGGGCACAAGTGCATTATCACTTCCACAAATTATTTTACCAAATGGGTTGAAGTAGTGCCTCTAGCCATAGCTGATGGCAAATCTGTAGCTAGGTTCATACTGAATTACATCATCTATAGATATGGTGTACCCTCCTTAATAAATACTAACAACGGGGAGTAGTTCAAGAACAAGGATCTAAAGGAGTTATGTACTAAGTTCATAATCATTTAGCTTTAGTCCTCAATCTATTATCCCTAGGGTAATGGATAGGCAAAAGCTTCCAATAAGACAATCCTCAAGATCTTGCACAGAATAGTTCACAAATCTGGTAGAGATTGGCACCTCCAGATTAATCCGACTTTATGGGCCTATAGAACAAGCATTCGAATAGCAATAGGGGCCACACCCTTTGCCTTAGTTTATGACATAGATGCTATGTTGCCTATTGAGGCTGAGATTCCTACATTACAAGTCTCTCTAAAAGGCCTCATTACTGATGAATACATTAGAATATCTCGGCTACAAGAGCTAGAGTTACTGGATGAATGCTAGCAAGTGGTGTTCGATCATCTAAGAGCATACCAAAAAGAATGTCTAAGGGTTACAATAAGAAGGTAAGACCAAGGGAATTTCAAGTGGGTGATCTTGTCCTGAGAGAAAACCCTAAGAATCAACAATAGCGGATCTAGAAGGGAAATTTTGAACCAAACTGGCTTGGTTCGTACATTATCACTACAACATTTGGGTCTGGTGCTTACCAAATCTCTACTACTGAAGGAGAACATCTCAAAGGGCCAATCAATGCTCTGCACCTAAAGGAGTTCTACAGCTGAGACATTTTCTATGTGCTCCTATACATATTTTATTCTAAAAAAATCCTAAAAATTGCAAAATATCCTAAAAAAATGATCATCTTAGTGAAAACCTAGTAAACAGGTGCTTTGATGCATCTATTATCTTTGTGAAAACCTGGTAAACAGGTGCCTTGATAATAAAAAAAAATACAAAAATTCAAAAAATACAAAAAAACTAAAAATTCAAAAAATATAAAAAAATCAGAAAGAGAAAAGTACAAAAAAATTGAAAAAGAAAAAAATGTGCCATTGATGAAAACCTGGCAAACAGGTGTCATGGTAGCAAAAATAGAATCTCTGCCAAGATGGTGAAAACCTGGTAGGCAAGTGCCTCTTGTTCCCCAAAGCTATACCTTTTGCAACACCACCTAGCCTTGTGCAGTTTGCTTTCCCGCCTTTCCTTCTTTAGTTTATTTCCTACTTTAGCTTGCTAACTCACACACTCGCTTTTAACTATCTTCAAGACTATGCTCAACTCTACATGGATTGAAACTGGTCACACTTGGGTGCACCTTCCTAGTCTAGGGGGCATTGTCCTATCATTTTCGAAGGATTTTCCTTGCATCAGTCACCAGTTGTTCTTAATGCATCTGCCTACTGATGCCTAGCTATTATTGAGATTTCTCTCCTTGAGGATCTCATGTGTATTAGTCACCAGTGGTTCTCACTATGTCTGCCTGCTGATACCTAGCTATTGCTCAAATCTCTCTTCTTAAGGATCCATTGTACATCAGTCACCAATGGTTCCCACTGCATCTACTTGTTGATGTTACATTCATTCTTAGATCTCTCTCCTTGAGGATCTCTACTATCAGTCACCAGTGGTTCTCACTACATTTGCCTGCTGATACTTTGTTAGTACTTTGATTTCTGCTTGAGACTATCTCTCACATTATTCACCAGTGGTTCTCACTATGTCTACCTACTGTCATCGTCCTATTGAGACTTCTCACACTATATACCTCTGATCTGACATTAATCCACTCAAAATGAAACTGAAAACTAGATTTGAAACTCTTTGAAGTGTGCTGAGCTTTTCTTTTGTGTGTTTGTCCTTTCTCTTTATCATTCCTCCTCGAGCAACTCTAAGACATCTTTCTTGGCCGAGAGAAGCAAAGACTGAAGGCATGATCTTTTCTTTTCTTTATGTTTGCTGGTTTAGTTCCAATGATCCAAAGGATTCATATAAGAGGGGTGTCCATTATGAGAGCCTTCATCTCATGTTGGATGGCCATGTGTACCACAACTCCTTTTATATGGAAATTTTGGTGAGGTTGGTCCTTCTCCTTGTCTTTTTGAGTGACTTCTTTCTACTATAAGTGAAATCACAAACGCTCATCCTACGAAGTAAATGTAAGGGTCATTGTGAGCACCTTGATATGCTTATCATTCACTTAGAAAAAGGAGGAACTCTCATGTGTCTGGTATGTTTTTACACAAGCAACATTCAGGTCATTCTAGCAACTATGCTTTAATGCTTATGTTAACTTGCTAAATCAAAAGGAATAGGTGTTTAGGTCATTCTGGCTTCTTATGCCTTAATGCTTACACCTCATTGTGATAACTCTAAGACTAGTGTCATATTCATATTCTCATGATTGCAATGTCAGTGGGGGTTGTATGACATCTTATGAGCATCCGTTACTAAAAAATCTATGATGATAATCTAATGGGTCCAACAACCAAGTCCTAGGGTTGGATTTAGCTTAGGCTTGCATTTTCATTCTTTGGTGCTCACTTGATTGTCTCCTCAATTTATTCACCGAGGGTTCTCATCTCACATCCTGTGCTCATCTTGATTGCACAAGTGTCTGATCCTCACTCTTGATCTTTAAAACATTCTTTTGGTTAGTACCCATCATGTATTGTGACATCCTACATGAGATGATTAGTACCATAAACATTACATTTCAATTGCATTTTCATTGCATCCATAAAATCATATGCATACATCCTAAATCTACATATTCATATACATGTGCATCCATAATAAGCATAAATCAAATCATACATTGCATTTATTCATCTCCCATCTATCATTGCATTTCACATTGCATACTCATATATAAAATAAAACATTTGCATATACATAAATGAATCATGTGCATCTCATATCTACTTATCTAATCCTATAGGAAACGTCTCATCATGCATAAACAAATCTAAAGCAATATATACACAAGTAGAATGATGCCAAAAGTTGAGCTCACATATATATATCAATCAATGTCAGTGTACAAAAGAATAGTGCTACTAGAGCACAGTCTATCAAAAATGGGGCAATACATCAATATATCATCATATGTCCTAGATCTAACTCTGCCCATCACCACTTGGTGGAGGTGGAGGTGGTGGTCCCTATGTTGGTGCTTGTGGTGGTGCCTGCGGAGGTGGTCCCTATGGTGGAGGTCCCTGGGAACTTCCCATGCCCTAGGATACTCTGAAAATGGTGAAACCTTCTCTACTAAATCTGACACTACACCAACATATGTTGCATAATAATATGCTACCTATGTAGCCTCATATCGGGTCTCTAGCTGAGCCCTAGCCAATGCCTCCTGCAGCCCTCTGATCTCCCGATCTCTCTCTGCCACTCAGGTCTCTTGCATGATGACCTATGTATGGAAGTCATCTCTCTCTCCCTCTGTACAGGCTGGATCCTCTCTCGGCTCTTCCATAGAGCCTCCTGTAACTATGGGACCTGACCTCTCGCAAGTGGATCTTGTGTAGCATGATCCTACATATCAGTGTCCTTGACTTGTGCCTCCTTATCAAGAGGCGGCTACTGAGATGAGTCTCTGGTCCTCTTCCTAGTGGATATGCCCTATGTATCATTGGGGCCTGTTGTAATACCCCAAAAATGGGCTATAAGTTCATTAATCTTCTATATCGACACATCGAATGAAATCGACATCGAAGTCCTAACCTAAGGCACATCTAAACATCATCGAATCCTAATTGATTATCTTAAATTCTGCATCAGGGAATATTCCTAGTAATATTCCTAATCATCTTAATTATCTTTAATTTAATAATTATTTGGCGATAAATCCTATTTATCCTAAAGTTTGATTAATTGAATATTCTTAATATTTAATTAATTAGATTTAATTCTGCCACTTAATTATTTAATTGAATTTAATTATATTTATCCCTAGGTATTATTATTTAAATTTGACAATAAATCAAAATTTCTATCATTAATTGATTAAATTCTTATTTAATTAATTAAAGCAAGTTGTCATATTTAATAATATTATTTTTGAATAAAAGTTTGATTAAATGATTGATTAACCCATAAATCAATTGTTTTATTTCAAAAATCAATTAAGTTGAGAATAAATCACTTTATTTATTTATTAATTCATAATTATCCATGTGCACAATCAAAGGGCAGTTAAACTCCAAATCAAAAAATCAATGCAAGTTATTGACTTTTTGGAACTCAACATCATTTTTGAGTTTTAAAGTTGATATAAACTTCTAATTTGAGTTAAAAAGCTATTTTTGCATGATTTGCATGTTTTTGTGAATTAAAATATTCTTTATTTAAAAATAACTCAAAATCAAGCTGAGTTATTTGAGTGATTTATGGCTTTCTTCCATGCATCCTCAAAGCCCTAGATTTCTATAAATTAAGGCTTTAGCTCTTCACAAATCATCTCTCAAATCCACAAGAATTGCAAACTTATGCTGGTGAATTGCTATCTAGAGAATTGGAGCTTCTTTGCGAATCAACCACGTTTTGTGAGATCACTTTTGTTTTCATATTATTGTTAGATCAATTCATAGCATATCAATTTTTTTTACATATCATAGATTCATATACATTTTCATCATATCATTGCATAGAAAATTAAAAAAAAGATTAATTGCATTCATATTTCATATCAGTTTTGCATTCAAATCCTTCGTTTAGGTGTTGTCAAGGTCACTGATCTCGATAACAATCTGAGAACATCATACTCGCACCTATTAGAAGGCAGTAAATCACCTGGTTAGTTTAGCTTTCAATTCATTGCATGATTTCATTTTTGCTAACCTCTAATGTTTTACTGAAGTGTTGTGTCTACAGATCAGGTACAAAATTCACACACACATTTTTGGCACCCATCGTGGGGCCCTGAAATGGGTTTCCATTTCAATTCTATCAATTTTTGTCTTTTTCTCCTCAAAAACTGTGCAAAACTATGATTTTTTTAATTTCTGTCCGTACAATCTTCATACGAGTTTTTGACAAAAGTCATTTTGCACTATACCCACTATCGTATGATAGTCTATTGGATTGAGGATCGTGCCGTGCTATACACACTATCATTTGAAAGTTCAACTATCATTTCATAGAACACCTAGTGTTGTACGAGTTTCTGGACTGTCGTCTGGGAGCACACCCACTGTCATACGAGTTTCATACTATCATCTGGTAACAAACCCACCGTCGTACAAGTTTTGGCATCAGATTTCAACTGTCATTTCATTTTTCAGGGCATTTTGTCATATTTGATTTTTAGATTTTGACTAACAGCTAATCTTAACAAATTAAAATTCTCTATTTTTGATTGACTCCTGTTGGTTTTGATTGGAAAAAGTGCAAGAATTGCTAAAAGTAGGTAAACATCTACTAAGCACGTTGCAAGGATTCCAAGTATTCTTCTTAATCTAATAACATTTCAATTTGGATCCTAAAATGAATCTCTCATGTGTTTGGCTTGAGTGTTTTCTTTGCATGCTTTTCTTCAAATTTGCATAATTGAATACTAGGTTGTAAGACCTTAAGTATTGATAAGCAGTCTTAGGATATT
Organism: Chamaecyparis obtusa; assembly: GCA_027943335.1. Lineage (NCBI taxonomy): Eukaryota > Viridiplantae > Streptophyta > Pinopsida > Cupressales > Cupressaceae > Chamaecyparis > Chamaecyparis obtusa. Next base: position 1,072,359 of record BSBK01000070.1, on the reverse strand, counting down.
TTTGATTGATCTTATTAGCGAAATTGGGATATTGGACTCACTTATTCTTAATTGCCCCTCATTTCACCCCGTGGTTGTAAGGTCAGCGCCATATTTAGGGGAGGGGTCTACTTAGAAAGAGTGTTAATTGTTCCACCAGTTCTTTCCCATTTTGTGCTTTTTGGATCTCATTAGTATTCTAGGGTGTGTACTTGCTTTTAAATTTGTGTGAGGAGTTAAATGCACCACTTTGTGGACTCACCTAACATTTATTTGGAGCATTAAGTGTACCACCTTTTGTGCTTTTGAATGCTTTTGGATAGATTTGCTTTCTGATATATCTTTGAAAACATAGTAATTAGGCCCTATGAACACTATTTGTGGTTCTTGAGAAATTGGATTCCCAGTGAAATCCTTCTTGACGACGGAATCCTTGTAGGTAGGGAGGATACTTAGAGCGTCTCACATTTTACTTGGTCCGTGCATCTTCCCTTATTGATTGATAAATTCTCTCTCTAAAGAGGTTGATAGATCACGTGGGGTTGATATCATAGACCTTGCTGAGATAATCTTCATCTTAGTGTGTCAGATTTATCTACCTACTTTGTCTAGGTTAAAAGTGAAAAGCTGTCAAACCCTTTGATTTGGAGCCAAGTCCCCGTGTGGTATACTATTGTGAGTCACCTTTAGAGAGGGTTAACCATAGCAGACACTCCCTTCATAGGGCAAACTGTGTTGATGGAGCCTCAAGTGATAATGGCCATTTTTGCCATGGTAGTGACAACCACTATATAAATGTCCTTGTGGAAGAAATATTCATAGGTGTGGTTCATTGTTGGGTTGACAGATCTCCCTAGTAGCTCCTGATTGATTAAGTTCTCGGACTGTGTCGAAACCCTGGTGCACCAGGATTGGAGTTCACCCCTTTGGATCATAAAAGTTGCAGAGTCAAACCATTACTAAAAACCCTAGAGAGGCCAAATTTTCATTTTTCTAGGATATATGTTCATTATTGCAAAACATTTTTGGAACATACACAATTAGCACTTCTGAGGATTAGAATGAATAAGTCACTTGATTGTTCATGTGCAAGGTTGCTTTTTCCCTTGTTCATTGTTTTCAAACATGCTTGAAATCACTTGCTTGCTATTTTGTGTGCTTGTTTATCTATCTGGCTACTGAAAATGAACAAATTTGTTACAATCCTCAAATCTAGACATTAAAATTTGCAAACAATCCGAATCTGAAAACTCAAAATTTGCAAATCTAAAGTAAAATTCTTTTCTGAAGTCAAAAGTCATCTTAGGAGGTCAGAAAGTCATACGATTTTCTATCAAGTGTCATTTCATTACTGCCCATCTGTCGTATGGTAGAGAACCCAGTGTCGTATGAGTCTTCCTGCTAGTCAAATTCAAAAAGTCAAATCTTGCTAGCAACTGTCATGCAAGTTTTTCAACTGTCGTTTCATATCACACCCACTGTCATATGAGTTTTGCAACTGTCATTTCATAGCATACCCACTGTCGTATGAGTTTGCAGAGTGTCATTTGGGAAAATTTTGAAAGTTGTCAGAAAATTGTCAGAATTGCCAGATATTTAGCTTTTCAGCCTATTTCCAGAATCCGTCGAACAAATCACTGTGTCAAGAATAGAGAAATAGCTATTGAGAACCCTATCATTTTCCAAGAGTGGCCTTTTGAATCCAATTCAGCCTTCTATTTAATTGATTTGAGTCCTTTTTATCTTATGTCAAAACCTTGCCATAACTATCAATCTTCAATCAAATCTTCAAAAATAGACTAAGTGTTAAGAACTCATGTCCGCTATCTTTTGGGAAATCTACCCATACATCTAGGTCATAGTATCCTTCACCCACATCTAATCGAATCTTCAAGTCAATCAAACCTTGACAAGGTTGCATCATCTGATCATCTTGATTCAATTCAGTCTTCAGTTATTTGGATCTTATTCTTTTGTTTCACTCAAAGTTGATGGTGGAAACTAGAGCTTCCTCACACAAGAAATCTAGAGAAGCATCCTAGAACTTACCTAAAACCACTACCAGGGGTCTGACTATTGAGCAAATAATTGATTCTGGTCTTTACGAAGATGATAGTGCTAGCAACCTTTGATTAAAAACTGGTTACATTCCTCCTTCATCAACTCACGGAGGTACCCAACAAACCCCACATCAATCTATTCCAGGGAGTCCACAAAATCCTACCATGTCTCAAGTAGGGACAAACTTTAGCTCTCAAAGAACTCAATCTCAACATGGTGCGGATCAGGAACCCACACCTGAAGAAATTGCTCAATATCAAAATGATGATAACTTCAAATGAATGATGAAGCATTTCTTGAAAGAAGATAGAGAAGCATACTTTTTACAATTAGCTCATCAAGGAGCTAAGCTTCCTCCTAATTTTAATGTCAAAGCTATCATCACACACAAGGAAGAAACTCTGATAATGGCCATGATGAAATAGATACATTCTTTACAAGTCAAACTGAATCAACTCGAAAGAGAGAAGGAACCCAAAGAGTTCTCCATGGAGGCTCTATGTCCTTTTCCATTTGACAAAGACTTGTACATGCCGCCATTTCCAAAAAGAGTGGAGATGCCAAAGTATGATAAGTATGATGGACACTAAAATCCTCAAAATCATGTCTGAGAATTTTGTACACAATCAATGGAGTTCATGCACGAACCAACCTATTTGATGCATCTCTTCCCTCGATCTCTAGGGGGAGCAGCCATCCACTGGTTCTCTAGATTTCCTTCTACTATCAAAACTTTTGAGGAGTTGATCAAATTATTTTATTAGCAATACTCCTACAATATTCAACATCCAGTCACCATGATTGATATTTGTAATCTCAAGCAATATCCAGGGGAACCATTCCTAACATTTCTCAAGAGATGGAGAAAGAAGTTCTGTCTATATGCTAGACCTATTCCAGAAATAGAAAAACTAGAAATCTTCATCAATAACCTTGTTCTAGAAATCAATTATCCTCTACAAATGCAAGATCATACATATTTTGATAAGATGGTGAACAATGCTATTAAAATTGAAAAAGTGCTTGTGAAAAAAGGAGAAATCACACTTCAAAAAGACAAGTACAAATCAGGATCCAGTTCTAAAGACAAGAGCAAAAACTAGAACAAGAATAAAGGCATCATCATAGATGGTGTTGTTGACACTATCCATGCCCCATTAAAGGCACCAGCCTACAACCTAACTCTTGGTTCCCAAGCCATTAAAGCTTCCCAACAAAAGTCATCCGAACCATTTCAAAAGAAGCCAGAGTACAAATCTTGGGATAAACATCGAAAGTTCACTCCTCTTGGAGAATCTTTAGAATCAGCTATGAAAAATCTACTAGATAATAACATCATCTCTTTGCCAGAAATCCAACCACCTGATTATGAGCCTAAGCCAAAATGGTGGAGAGAAAATGAATTCTGTGATTTCCATCGAGGTAAAGGTCACAAAATGAATAACTGCTTCTGGTTGAAACACACCATTCAAGATCTGATCAATAGTGGAGACATCATAGTTGACAATCCTAAGAGCAATAATGATCATATGACATTTATAGAACCATTTCCGCAACATGGTCAAGGAGTTTCAACTTCTCAGCCTAATATGGGGGCAAAAGTCAACTATGCCTACCCTGGAAATAATGCTGCCATCAATATGGTTGAACCATGTCTCTCTGAAAGTTGCAATGTCATCACAATTGTAAGAAGAGATAGACAAAATCAATCCACCAACGCAGTTACTCAATCACAAGCCCAAGCACATCTGAAAGGACAAATCCTAAATTCATCAAATGTCCCTAAGGTGTCCTTCAATCTTTCGTCTGCTTCTAAATAGAAGGCTACTTCCAAATCTTCCAATCCAAAGGATACAAGGCCTACATCTTATAACATTGTTCAAAAAATCCAGCACACTAATGCCAAAATCTCCATGTTTGAGTTGCTTCGAATATCTCCAGTTCACAGAGCCATACTAGACAAAGCTTTGCTTGGTTCCAATGTTCTTGATGACCTTGATTTAGATAGGTTCCAAACTATGGTTGGAAATCTTACATCTCCGCAATATATCTCCTTTTCAGAGGAAGATGACAACTCCTTGAGTCACCCACATAATCAGCCTTTGCATATAAAAGTCTTGATCTAGAACCGTAGAGTCAAACATGTGTTGATAGATGGGGGCACTGGCCTAAACATTTGTTCTTACAGCTTGATCACACAATTGGGATTTTCAAAATTGGCTATTGATCCTCGCAAGAGGATAACCATAAAATCTTATGATGAACAAGAAAGATCTTCTAAAGGCACCATTGTCTTACCCATCTGAGTGGGTCTAGTTATCAAAGATACCATCTGTCAAGTGCTTGATCTACCTTTGGCCTACAACATCCTCCTAGGGAGACCATGGATACATGAAATGCAAGCTATTCCTTCTACCTACCATCAATGTTTGAAGTTTCCTTATGGAGTAGAGGTTACTATCCCCATAGATCTGAATACAACTTGCAATACCTTGAAGGAAAGTGCAGTTAAGCTTGTGCCTAATAACAGAGAATCTTCCATTGAATCAAATAAAGAGGCATCCACATCTAAAATGGAAGCTCTTGCAAAAGAGGTTAATATCAAAGAAAATAGTATGGGAGAATATATTATGGAGCCAGTCTTATCTTTGACATCCCTCCCTATCTCACCTAATTCTTATGGACAATCTTTGAAATAGTCTAAGCCTGAACCTAAGGAACCTCTTGAGGCATATAAAAAGAATTTTGTGGTAGAACAAGTATCCAAGCAAGAGGTTGAAGAGGATGAAGCTATGTTATCATGGCTATACAAAGATGAACCTGAATCCCACAATGTTCAAACTAGCAACTCTATAGCACCATAGATCTCTTCTAAGTCATATAGTCTAGGAAATAAATTGATAGCTAAGATGGGATATCCAGGTCAAGGACCTCTAGGAGTCAAAGGAAAAGGTCTTGAGGTACCTCTCCCACATACTGGTAGAGAAAATAAAGACAAAGTTGGCTTAGGCTTTAAAAAGAAACCCTATCACCTCAAAGGTAATTGTTCTCATCTCATAGAGTAGATCACACTAGTCATTCAGATAGCTCAGAACTCATCCCCTATGAAAAATGGCCTAAGGTGATCAAATACCTTCTTGATGATAAAGATGATCCAATCAAAAGAATTAATGTAGTAGAAACACAAGAACCTACTATCAATCAAGAGATAGTTGCAACACAAGAACCAACTAATCTCAAAAACCATCAAGAAGAAGAAGGTGGTAGTTATTCTGAGACAGATTCCCATGAGTATGAATACAAATCTGAATTTGAGGGTAACCCTTCTTGGGGTATTCACCCCGACTTTACTCATGTTCAAAGATTTCCTAGAGATCCTGAATCAGAAGATGAATCTAATGAATTTGAATGGGGAATCATTCCAGAACTAGATGAGCTTATCATAGATAAACATGTTGATGTTATTCATCAATATGCACCCCAACCCAATGTAATTCTAGAATGAAATGATGAACTTATCAAGTCGGATCCACCTATGGCTGAATTGGACTCCCATGATGAGATCGAGCCTATTCATGAATTGAATGTCTTAATTTGTAATATCACCTTTGAACTCAAGCGTCAGGTTAGAACCAATGATGACATATCCATATCCATAAACACTATCTCCCAATCTTTCCCTACTTTGACTATCCAATATCCAGACCTTATTGATCAAACCTCCACAAATCCGAGCCATGGTATTTATACCTTCCCGAATGACTATGCCCTTGCTTGCTACCTAAATGTAGTTGAGCCTATGAGGAATTCCATCAGTGAATTGAGCATCATCATGACCGAGTCGGACATCAAATATCTTAGTCAGAAAAATAAGAATAAGAATAAAAAGAAAAGGAGTTCTGAGGGTGAAAACCACTTTGTGGCAGTCTCAGAACTTACAAAAGTAAAAATAAAAGATGTATCCGAAGGTGAAAACCTCTCTAAGGCACCTAAGGATGAGATCTCTAGTCATTTACAGATAGATCTCTAGTTCTAATTAAGCCCACTCAATCCATCAATTTGGGTACAACAGAGGAACCACAATTGGTACATGTAGCACAATCATTATCAGAAGAAGAGAAGAAAAAATTTACAACATTCCTAACAGAGAAGAAGATCAACTTTGCATGGAAATATTCAGATATGCTAGGATTGGATCCTAATCTGATCATGCACCATTTATCTATAGCTCCTAATGTAAAACCTGTCAAGAAAAAATTGCGAAAGATGCATCCTCATGTTGCACTCTTGGCAAAATCTGAATTAGAGAAGCTCCTGAAAGCTAGATTCATCCATGTTATTGACTATGCAGAGTGGATCTCTAATATTGTACCTATTTCTAAACTAGATGGTTCAATCAGAGTGTGCACAGACTTTAGAGATGTGAATAGAGCGTGCCCTAAGGATGATTTTCCACTACCTAACATTGATATGATAGTGGACATGACTGTGGGTTTCAAGATGTATTCCTCAATGGATGGTTTCTCTGGATATAACCAAATAAAAATTGCTCCAAAGGACCAAGAGAAAACTACTTTCACATGTGCATGGGGTACCTTTTGTTGGAATGCCATGCCATTTGGGCTTAAAAATGCTGGTGCTACATATCAAAGAGCAATGACATCTATTTTCCATGACATGATGCATCGAACAATGGAAGATTATGTTGATGACACATTAGCAAAATCTATGATTAGAACTAAACATCTAAAGGACTTGAGCATGATCCTAGATAGAATGGAAAAGTTTAGTCTCTGACTAAATCCTAAGAAGTGTGCTTTTGGTGTCACTTCTGGAAAGCTCCTAGGATACATCATTTCAAAGAAAGGCATTGAGGTTGATCCAACTAAAGTAAAGGCTATAATGGAGATGCAACCTCCTAAGAATATTAGTCAGATGAGGACATTGCAAGGAAGAGTTCAATCTATCAGAAGATTCATATCACAGCTAGTGGACATATCACAACCTTTTACAAAAACATTACATAAAGGTGTGACCTTTGCATGGAATGAAGAATGTGAGAACAACATTAACCATATCAAGAAGTATCTATCAAATCCTCCTATCTTGATGCCTCCTATTCATGGGAAGCCTTTGATCTTATATGTCTCCGCCACAGATACATCACTGGGGGCATTGCTAGCACAACACGATGAAGATAAAAAGGAAAGAGCTATATACTACATCAGTAGAACATTGGTGGCATATGATGTAGAACATTGGTGGCATATGAAAAGAACTATTCAATGATTGAGAAAGCTTGTCTAGCTATGATCTTCACATCATAGAAACTGAGACACTACATGTTAGCTCATACCACTCAATTGGTAGCTAAGATTGATCCACTAAAGTACATACTAAGAAAAGCTGCCCTCACGGGTAGATTAGCTAAATGAGTCATGTTATTGAGTGAATTTGACATTGAGTATGTTGAGATAAAAGCTATAAAAGGACAGTTCATTGTTGACCAATTGGCTGAAGCACCATTGTTTGATGACACACCACTACAAATGGAATTCCTTGATTCCTCTATCATGCATCTTTCTTCTAGATAATGGAAATTATTCTTTGATGGCTCCTATTCACAGAATGGATCCGGAGTGGGCATATTGTTCATAACTCCTCAAGGATACTCCATACCCAAAGCATTCAGATTGAATTTTCCTTGCACAAAAAATATTGCTAAATATGAAGCCCTTTTGAATGGTATGAAAATAGCAATTGAATGGAGAGTAACAGAGCTACACATTCATGGAGACTCTCAACTTGTTATTCATCAAGTCAATGATGTGTACCAAACTAAAGATGAAAATCTCATTCCTTACAAGAGAATGGTAGATGATTTAAAGAAGTATTTCATATCTATCACATTTGAGCAAATTCCTAGAATGGAGAACAAGGCTGCCAATGCAATGGAAACACTATCTACTTTATTACAGTAGCCTGAACATGAGCTACACTACGAGTTCCTAGTGGAAGCACTATCTTATCCTACATATGACTCCCCCAAAACTCACATGATTTGCACTATTGTCAGTCATGATTCATCCAGATATAAAAACCTATTTTCCTATCTCCAAGACCAAATTATCCCCGATACTTTCAACCGCCATGAAAAGAGATACCTTATTCGAAATGCCTCCTGATATGTCATCATTGGTCATGATCTGTACAAATGAGGTCTAGATGGTACCCTACTTAGATGTTTAGAATAGGAAGAGTCTCAAAGTGCATTAGAGGAAGTCCATGATGGTATTTGTGGGTCACACTTGAATGGTTTAACACTAGCTCAAAAACTTATTAGGGCTGGGTACTATTGGCCTGAAATGGAGAAAGAGGCTATCAAGTTTGCTAAGAATTGTCAAAAGTGTCAAGTACATGGCAACTTAATTCATGCTCCAAGGAGAGATCTAATCCCCTTTACAACATAATGGCCTTTCCATCAATGGGCATTTGATCTTATCAAGATGATTCATCCTCATTCTTCTAATGGACATACCCATATAATCATAGCTATAGATTATTTTACAAAATGGGTAGAAGCAGTCCCTTTGACACAAGCAACTAGAAAGAAAATATCTATGTTCATATTGAACTATATCATATGCAGATATGGGATACCTCATTCCATAATCATAGATAATGGTGGACAATTCAAGAACAAAGACCTAGATGATCTATGTGCCAAATTCAAGATCACACAACATTGGTCTTCTATCTACTATCCTCAAGGGAATGGACAAGCATAGGCATCTAATAAGAATCTATTGAAAATATTACATTGAACTGTTAATAAAATAGGAAGAGACTAGCATCTCATGATCAATCCAGCTCTCTAGGCCTTCAGAACAAGTATCATAACACCTACTGGGGCTACTCCTTTCACTTTAGTTTATGGGTCTGAAGTGGTACTACCTATTGAGGTTGAAATCCCATCACTAAGAATCAGAATACATGGTCTAGTAACTAATGATGACTACAGAGTGTCTAGGTTGCAAGAACTTGAACTACTAGATGAGCACAGACAAGCAGCGTATGATCATCTCAGAGTATATCAGAAGAGAATGTCTAGAGGCTACAACAAGAAAGTCAGACATAGAGAATTTTAGGTTGGTGATCTAGTCTTAAGAGAGAATCCTAAAAATCAATCCCATCGAGAATGCAAGGGGAAGTTTGAACCCAACTAGCTGGGTCCCTTTTTTATCACTACTACTTTTGGCTTTGGTGCCTATCAACTCTGAATGACTGAAGGAGAACCACTTTGAGAACCAATCAATGTTCTCCATCTAAAGAAATTTTATGCCTAAAGCATTCAGTCTATGGTAAAATGTCTTGAAAAAATCTTAAAAATCTAAAAAAGTCCTGAAAAAATGAACATCTTGGTGAAAACCTAGCAATAGGCACCTTGATGATTCACAAAAAAATTGAAAAAATGAAAAATACAAAAAAAAAAAAAAAGTGCCTTGGTGAAAACCTGGGAACGGGCGCCTTGGTAGCAAAACTAGAATCTCTGCCAAGATGGTGAAAACCCAACAAAGGGGCACCACTTGTTTCAAAATGCTCCATCTATCAGCGCAATCTTGGTCTTTCCCAATTTTTAGTCTTGCTTTAGTTTGTACATATCTCCCGGTTTGTTTCTACATTTCCAGTTTTCAATAAGTCGATCTGTACACCAATCAGCTCGAGCATCTGTATCCTATCAATGTCCAAACTTGGGGGCAATCAACATCATATCCTATGGCCTCCAATGTATCTTAGACATATCATATCCAGTTAGAGTCCTTTGAAGCTTCATGTGAGTCAGTCAGTTAGTCTTGTCTCCAGAAAGGATTTTGCATCTACAACAACGCAATCAAACATCAAACTGAAAACAATCTATGCTTTTTACATGCTTTTTATCTCCTTGTATGTTTACTGATTCGCATTGAGATTTTGCATATTATGTCCCTTCCAGCTCTTCAATGATGTCCTTTATAGGATTTAGAGAGTGATGACTGGGGGTATAATCTTTTCTTTGTCTTCTATTTGTATGTGAAAATCTAACAACTTTGGAAATTCTGGATTGAAATAGTGTCCGACTTTAAGAGCCTCTATCTCGAATTGGATGGCCTTGCGTACCTTGACCATTGATACCCAAAAAATTCAAGGAAGTTTGATCTAACTATTGTCTTTTTGAGTGAGTTCTTTCTCCTATTGTGAAATGCGATCTTACCTAAGGATGTGAATGATAAAGGGTCACTACGGGTAATTCACATTGGATTTAGAATGATCTCTTGACTGTTTGATGTGTTTGTCATGCAAGGCATATTCAGGTCATCCCAATGTTTATGTTTTGATGCTTATACAAATTGCTATATCAAAATGGACATGATATTCAGGTCATCCTGGCATTTGTGCCTTGGTGCTTATATCTAATTTGACATTTTGAAAATAAAATCAATATTCATATATCTAGGGTTGATTGACTAGTGGATGTTGTATTGATTCTTGTGCATACAAATTGATATTCATATGCCTATGGTTTCATAGCTAGTGAGCATTGTATTGATTTATCTGGTTACCTAAAAGTTCAATGATGATAACAAATCGACACATGATTAAGTGATTAGGTCCTAGGTCTTAGGTTGCATTTCATTCTGCATGTCTCTTTGCATTTTTTCATGTCTGCATGATCTCAAAAATGTTTGGAAACACTTCAAAGCTTAAACAAATCTTCATATCATTTCTTCACATCTAACAAGAGCTAAAATCACTCGAAGGTCTCTTCACCGAACTGCAAGTAGTAATTCTCCTGGGTTAAACATCCTTTTGACATAAGACTGAGTACTTGTCTTCATCAACCTGCAAAAACATATCATGTGTATTGCTGCATTTACATCTCATCTCATTACCATTTGTTGCATTACATTACATCCAGTGCATAAGCATAAATCATACATACATCTTTTCATAATCCATTACATTTGCATAACATCCATACATATGAAAGAAATCATTGCATTGCATTGATCCATACATAAATTCTACACTACTCATAGCATAAACATCACATGATATCATTATAAATAAAAAAATGACAAGTACAAATGAAGTCACAACCAAAAACATTGATCTCATATATATCATAAAATCAATGTGTCAGGGGTGCACTACTGGCACAATGTACAAAAGAATGAGCTCCTGAGAGCTATCAGAGTCATAACAGTATATCAGTGGTAAAAAAAAATAGAGTATATCAAAACATAAGAACAGGAATCAACTATCGGCATGCTCCTCGGTATCTGGTGGAGGAGGGGGTGGTGCATCTGGTATAGTCTCTACTCTTGGTGCCTTAGCTCCCTCTAAGGCTGCCATATAATCTGAATATGTGGGTACTCTCTGTGTAGCAATGATAGTAGCATAATATGCAGATAAATAATATGAAGCCTGTGAGGTCTGATGGGTCACCTCTATCTATAATCTCTGAACCTCTGAGTGAAACTCTGCATAAAGCTCTGTGCGCTACCTATCTGCCTCTAGATACCTCTCCTCCCACCTAGCACTCTATACCTTCAAGTCCTAGACCTGAGCTCTAAGAAGTCTGATAATCTCTGATGAAGTGAGAGGAATAGTAGGATATGCCTTAGCTACTGGCATCTCTGTGTCCTATGCTAGCTACTCTGGCTGCTGCTCAGTGGTATCTGCTATATGTGCCTTATGAAATCTAACCTCAGCTCCTAGATCAAACATGGTATCTACCTGTAAGGGATTTTCATCACCACCTACAAACTGCTCAACTACTATGACATCATCTATAAAACCAACAACACCCAAGGTACCACTCTCACCCTTGGTCTATCTCTATGCACCTGTCGATGTACTTGCTGAAGAAGTAGAAGGATGAGGGGGCCTCATATGTCTTGATGGTCTCTAAAGTGGAGCTATCGCTCTCTGTCTGGGTGGTGTAGGATGCACTGTCTACAATCTCAAACCCTGTATCACGGGAGCACCTATAACATCCATCACCTCCTCCATGGAGGGTATCAACTTAGTGGGATCCAAGAATCTATGAACGGGGTGGTCTGCAAGCCAAGTAATGTATCCATCTATGACCCCTACATCAATTACCTGTGGACGGTAGTCCCAATCTCTACCAATGATCCTATTGTACTCCTCTGAACATAAGGAATAAGTGAGCCTCTATGTCCATCTGAGCCCAATCTCATGAACAATGTGAGCATATGCAGTGTACTCCTATGGGACATCTTATCTGCGTCCATATTGATGCCACACTCTAGTAATAAAAAATCTCTCCAAAATGGTGGGAGAACGACCAATTAGTACCTGACTCTAAAAAAGAAAACTATACTACTCCCTCGTAGTAGGCCAGGCCTCTATCTACAAGTAGGGTCTCCAATGCACAAATGTCATATCATCTAAGCATCATCAGAAGTACTCAGTGTGACCCATGTGGACCTATGTGACATAACCAGCATACGTATATATCACTGGTTCCTGTGGCTATCACTGTGTCTGAAAAACTGGTCTCAACACTGGGATATGCTCCGAGGCCTATATCTATAACATAAGAGCTCCAGAAGTGAAACTCTTGCAATCCTAATACATGACCTCATGCATCTCTGAAAACATGTGGGCCAATAGGCACTGACCCCAGGCAAGCTCAGTAGGAGTGGCCATAAGAAGGGCTACCATCAGAGCCCATCCCATCAGAAAGCCATTCTACTGACGGCTTGGCATGATGAGCTCCCTGATCATCCCAACAATAATGCACTCTAAACGGTGCATCTAACCATATCTCTGTATAAGGGTCTCCTAGGAAATGGACCCCATCAACTGTGTATTGTCCCCAAATAGACACCTAAAGGCATGAAGACTAGTCTGGCTGGAAGTCACATACTCAGGACGCCGAATGCTATGGAATGGAATGTGTAGTATCCTATAAATATCCTCTGGAGTCATAGTCATCTCTCTAGTCGGTAAATGAAATGGTTGTGTCTTAGAGTGGAATCTCTTGATAAGTGTAATCAATAGGCCATGGTTGACCCTAATATCAAGTAAATGGATCAAATACTCGAACCCACATGCAGCAAGATGAACCCTCATAGGGTCAGGAAGCGAGACACATAATCTTTGGGTCATCAGGTATGAATGTCGGACATGAACATCTGGATATGTGACCTATATCATACAAAAATAGGGAATTCTATCAGAAATTGGGTTCAATAACAGGCTAATAGTATAGAAATTGGACAGTTGGGTACTTCAGAAGGTAGGTTAAGAGGTCAGCTATCAGCATCAGAAATCAGAAAAGTCAGAATTTGGCCCTAAAAATTAGTTTTAAGCTCACTATTTTTCATACGATAGTTTAGACTAGCACCAAAATTCATATGACACTCCACAATAGACCATACGATAATCCATGGTCATACAACACTAGATTCAGTATCATACGAGTTTCCAGGGACCCGATGAAATGTCATACGACACATGGGTCCCCTTCATATGACACTGGGTTATGCATGAAATGACAAAGCAAATGCAAATGGAATGTCGTACGAGTTTGGGATGGGACTCGTACGAGTTTTCAAAAATGTGAAATTCAAAAAGAAAAACGTGTACAAAAAAAATTCTAAAATGCTATAAAACATGAAAAATTTGAATTTTCAGAGAGGCACCGAGGTCCACATACTGGATGTCCATACTGTCAAGGTCTATCATGTCTCCAGCTGTGCTCAAATCGATGCGAACTCGCAGGTACCTTTGGTTCTCACTGTTCTGCCATTTTCTTGCTCAGAGGGCTCCACAAGATCTCAAAAGTCAAATGGTTGAAATGATTTGAAAATGACCCTTCCAGCCTTTATATAGCTTTTGACCTAATTTTTGAAAGTGCTCTGTTTTCCATGAAAATTCCACCCCTGGCTAATTTTGATGTTCTGAATCCATTTTTGGGATCAAAATCAAAATCTGAGATCATTTACTATGTCAGAATCATGATTTAAAATTTTTGGACCCAGGATGATCTACTGCTTGCATATTCGACCTTCCATCATCATAGACATCTAGTATTCAACTTAACTGATTATCTTCCATCAAACTATCAAAATTTCAACTTGGTCAACCATGGTCAACTCATCATCAAACCTAGTCAAACTTGGTCTCTAGGACCTCCCAATGATGTAGAATGTGTTCTCAAATCAATTAACATGATTTTGAACTAGTCAACACTGACTTTTCTTGCCAGATTTCAATTTTAATCCTAAAGGGGGCATGGTATTGCATATCATTCAAAGTCTATAATCTAAATTTTGGGATCATATCTTTCATCAATAATCCAGACAACAACCACATCTAGTTCTTGATTCATCAAAAGTCCTCATCGCTTGGGGAAAATCAATCATCTCTCGGGGCATATCAGATTCATCGAGATCCATATCAATCTGGTATTCTCTTAATCTTGTAAACTGTATCAATTTTTTGCAACCATCAGTTCTTTAGTGTTATTTCCTTGATTCTTCAGTAACTGAAGGGTTCAGATGTGATACCTACGTGATTCTTCTAAGGACAATCGAGTCTGGAATCGGTCACTCACTTCTTCGCAATCATAAGGTTCAGAATCACGCGTTTTGATGCTTTTGTTTCATCGGTTCATTTATGTTATAGTTAACATTATATTTGGTCATTCGGGACCTATTATCTTCATATCAAACTTCAATCAAGTTTCTATCTCATATCATTATCAATTTCAAACATCAGTTTCATATCTTTATCATACATAGACTATCTTTGAATCACTGCGCTTCGCACAACAATTCAAAGAGGGGAAAAATGTAATACCCCAAAAATGGGCTATAAGTTCATTAATCTTCTATATCGACACATCAAATGAAATCGACATCGAAGTCCTAACCTAAGGCACATCTGAACATCATCGAATCCTAATTGATTATCTTAAATTCTGCATCAGGGAATATTCCTAGTAATATTCCTAATCATCTTAATTATCTTTAATTTAATAATTATTTGGTGATAAATCCTATTTATCCTAAAGTTTGATTAATTGAATATTCTTAATATTTAATTAATTAGATTTAATTCTGCCACTTAATTATTTAATTGAATTTAATTGTATTTATTCCTAGGTATTATTATTTAAATTTGACAATAAATCAAAATTCCTATCATTAATTGATTAAATTCTTATTTAATTAATTAAAGCAAGTTGTCATATTTAATAATATTATTTTTGAATAAAAGTTTGATTAAATGATTGATTAACCCATAAATCAATTGTTTTATTTCAAAAATCAGTTAAGTTGAGAATAAATAACTTTATTTATTTATTAATTCATAATTATCCATGTGCACAATCAAAGGGCAATTAAACTCCAAATCAAAAAATCAATGCAAGTTATTGACTTTTTGGAACTCAACATCATTTTTGAGTTTTAAAGTTGATCTAAACTTCTAATTTGAGTTAAAAAGCTATTTTTGCATGATTTGCATGTTTTTGTGAATTAGAATATTCTTTATTTAAAAATAACTCAAAATCAAGCTAAGTTATTTGAGTGATTTATGGCTTTCTTCCATGCATCCTCAAAGCCCTGGATTTCTATAAATTAAGGCTTTAGCTCTTCACAAATCATCTCTCAAATCCACAAGAATTGCAAACTTATGCTGGTGAATTACTATTTGGAGAATCAGAGCTTCTTTGCGAATCAACCTCATTTTGTGAGATCACTTTTGTTTTCATATTGTTGTTAGATCAATTCATAGCATATCATAACATATCAATTTTTTTACATATCATAGATTCATATCAATTTTCATCATATCATTGCATAGAAAATTAAAAAAATAGATTAATTGCATTCATATTTCATATCAGTTTTTCATTCAAATCCTTCGTTTAGGTGTTGTCAAGGTCATTGATTTCGATAACAATCTGAGAACATCATACTCACACCTATTAGAAGGTAGTAAATCGCCTGGTTAGTTTAGCTTTCAATTCATTGCATGATTTCATTTTTGCTAACCTCTAATGTTTTATTGAAGTGTTGTGTCTACAGATCAGGTACAAAATTCACATACACACCTGCACCTGAATCTATGCCCATCGGTCTAGCAGGAATGTCCACCTATCTGGCCCTCAGTCTGAACACTTGCTACTACTGTGCAATCTACTACTATGCAACCTACTACTGTGCAACTTGCTGCTATGGTGGTGGCTGGGCTACCTACTATTGTACCCGCTAGCCCATGCCAATAGGATCTATGAATCTTGGATATGGGTGTGCCAATATGTGATCCCTATATGCAGGTGTCATCGCTGCATTGGTCACACTTGCTAAATAATCTCATCGAGCTGGTGGTACTCCTACCTTGATCATACATCTACCCTAGTCTAACCTCAGCTGCCAGCCCTTCTTTGCCTCATCGGTTAAGCGGGCATAAGTACAATACTCCTGGGAGACGTCCTCAGGCCTCCCAAAGTTCTATAAGACCTGTGATAGAGGGAAGCACTCAAGAATAGAAATAGTACACCCAATTAGTGGACATGAAAATAACATGTGAGGGAGCTCATGCCTAGTGTCATTCCATACCTCTGTCACCACCCATGGCCGCCAAATCACTGCAACCATGTCGTCCATCTACCCTCACCACTACTCCATCTTACCCAGCACTGGCTAAGTCATAGGACCTATATACCTATAGATATGGGGCTCCAATGGCTACCTAGTATCTTGGAAAACTGACTTGCATATGGGGAGGTGCTCCTAGGCCCATATCTCAAGAACAAAGACTCCTGTAGCCATAGTCCTAGAGCCCCGATACACAATCTCAAGCATCTCATGGTACATTTGTGCTAGCATGCACTCACCCCATCCGAACCTCATAGGTAGCCTATCCAGCATTCGCTGTAGCATGCGCCCTCAACCACACTCTAAACTATGTTGTCTCTGATCTAGCATTAGATAATAGCCTAGAAATGCTGCTAGAACCACTGCCAACCTATGTCCCACTCCATATCAGCCAATCAACTCATCCCACAAGATAGCCTGGCCCATCACCAGCTCATCTTGAAATATGGCTCTCAACGCCAGTGTACCCGCTCTCGGCTGCACATCATACTCCACGCGTGCACTAAGGAATGGTACCCTGAGAATCCTGTAGATATCCTTTGGGGTGACTATCATCTCCCCTACTGGCAAGTGGAAGGTGTTCATCTCCAAGTGGAAATGCTTGACTAATGCACCTAATAGACCATGATTTACCCAAATGTCAAGTACATCACGTAAGTAAGACAATCGCAACTCGTCTAGGTGGGCACCCTCGACATCATCCAATTGTCCCACTAACTCATTGATAACTGTTTGGTGAGACTCAAATGCAATATCTAGGAAGTCAACCTACAATGTAAGTGACAACACTCGATCAATATCTCAATCATGATGATTTTTAAAGAAAAACAATAATTAAAGCTATGTGCATATCCTAAACTGCCTATCAAACGCTCTACTTGGCTGACCTTATGCAATTATGATGCAATTTGATCAAACACTCTAAAATTTTTGCAATAGTTCCCCACGTGAGGAAGTAGTTTCCTCGTGCAAGATTCTCCAGCCGTGTGAGACTTTATCTTCATTCGCGCGAGAAATCCTCACTGAGGAAGGTTTCTCATGCGACACCCATGTGCACCTTGTGCAAGTTCGTGGAGGTGCCCCGTAGGAGGAAGCCCTCTTCGAGCCTTTCCTAATGCAAGATGTGACCTAGGCCAGCATGAGGATACCATTTCCTTGTGCGAGGTTTGACGAACTAAGACCTAAAATGCCTAAAATCTAATCTAAATGACCTAAAATGCGTTACAAATTTGAAATGCAAGATGGTTTATCGACTACTCACAGGTGGGTCATAATCCACTGGTTGGATGTGATGTTGGGAGTGCTCAAATTAATGTAATCACACTAGCATGTTCTCCATTTTTCTTTGAGCTCTCAAATTCATTAAAGACAAAAGTGAATAATGAATTAAAAATGACCCCTTCGGGCCTTATATAGCTTTTGACCTAATTTTTAAAAGTGCTCCGTTTTGCACAAAAACTTCACCCTTGGCTAAGTTGACCTTTCTGAATCCATTTTCAGGATCAAAATTGAAATCTAACATTTCTAGATAGCTCAAAATTGTGATTTAAAATTTCTAGGATCAACATGATCGGACGCTTGTGCAGTCAATCTTTTGGTGATATTTTCTTACTAAAATCTTATCTCATCATCATTTTCTCCGATCTTCAATGTTTTCATCAAAAGTAAAATCTAGTCAAATCTAGTCAACCATGGTCAAACTTGGTCAACAAGACCTCCAAATCACTTCAGATCACTTCTGATCCTTCCGTAATCTATTTTGAGTTCCTCTGGATCTCCAATTTTATCCCGATCTACAACCTCTTGCTGTCAATCATATTTTTGACATGTCATCTTTTGATTTCACTCCTGAAGGGGAAAGATGATTGCATCATTGAATCTTGTCAAATTATTCTTGAATTAGTCTAATCTGAATCAAAATTTCTCATCACTAGGGGCATCTTTGGGCCTCACATCTTGTCATCTTGTTATCGATCTATTAGGTATCTAAGCAATCTAACTTGGATCCTCAAAGAATCAAGCTTTGTTCTGGATATGGTTCTCAAAATCCCTTTAGGTCTTGGGGTAGTCTAACCCTAATTCCTGAAAGTCAAACTTCATTCTGGAGATGGCTCTCGAAAGATCTTTTCAACCATTATTTGGGCAACCTAACCCGGGTCTCACAGGACTAAGCTTCATTCTGGAGATAGTCCTAAATCTGCATCAGTTATCATATAATCAATGGGTATTGGGGCAATCTAACCCTAACTCCTAAAGATTGAGCCTCATTCTGGGGATAGTCTTCCTTTAAATTGGTAATCCAACCGATGCCTTTGCAACCTAACTTAGGCGTTAGAGAACCAAGCTTCATTCTAGAGATGGTTCTGCAACTCGATCTGATCAGTGTCTTGGCGGTCTAACCTCAACTTTTGAGGGTTAAGCTCCATTCTGGAGATAATCTTGAAACCTCATCAATCATCACATTAGGCTATTCTTTGAATCAACGTGCTACTTGCACATTAATTCAAAGAGGGGCAAAATGTAATACGCCAAAATTGGCACCTTGCAATTCTAATCAATTTTGGTGTATTCCTTCAAATTTCTACATCATTAAAGTCCTATTGTACTAGGCAATTCTATCTCCTAATTGACTTTACTTGACTTGCTGTCAAATGCAAAAAACCCTAAATTTGCATTAATCAAATACTATATTTAATTCCTAAAATATTCGACATTTATTGGCTAAATAATCCCTATGATTAATTAATTTAATTCTAAAGTCCCAGTTCTTTAATTAAATTAATTCCACCCCCTTTAGCTAATACACATCAAAGGAATTAAATATTATTTGGCTATTTAAATGGATTATCGCCCACTTGAATTTAATTATTCAAATAACTCAAAAAGCCACCCATGTAGCTATAATTCATTTACTTAATTAAATAATTCCTCCAAATTGTTTCACCTCCCACCATGGAGATGAAGAGTCAACCATTTCTTCACAAGAAACTCTTCACTCTCCATTTGGGCTCTTCTATATTATGAACCTCTCATTCCTCATTTGAGAGGCAATTTTTGAGCACTAAAAATCTGTTGAATTGTTGTCTCATTTTCATATTGATTAAGCTTTTTAGATTTTCATATTTAGAATAGTTTCAATTTCTTAGTATAATCTTGCACTCTCATCTTTAATGTAGTTTTCTTATTATGTTCTTAGTTTAATTGTCATTTTATTTCAAGCTTCTTAGATTACAAGTTCCATTCTCATTCTTAGATTACAAATTGCATTCTCATTTTAGCTTAATTCCTTTCATCTACAATCATTTTCTTAGCATTTTAAATCCTCCATTTTAGCTTGGTCTATGGTTGTTGGGCTCTCAATTCTGAGAGTAATTCAAAACTCCATCTAAATAGGAGGTGACAGGTCGATTCAATTGAGTGTGCGAAGTGGACAATTCATGTTCATCTTCATATATGATCATTGAGCAATGACCATGTTGAGGTCTATGGTTGGATTTGAGGTCCATATTCAGACATAAACACTTTGCTATTGTAAACTTCTTTCTAGGAAATGAGCTTCTCTTCTGTTTAGCCATAACACATTTCTTGCAAATTATGTTAGTAGGTTTCATAATTTTAGGAAAATCTCTTACTGCAAGTGTAGTACTCACTTTCACAATGTTATCAAATTTTATATGACAAAATCTTCTATGCCATTACCAACTATCATCAATCTTAGTAATCAAGCATGTCATCTCAGTAGGATTCAACTAAAATACATTACCTCTGGTTCTTAATCCATTTCAAATTAAATTACCATCCCTATCTTTTATTACACAAGTTTTCTCAGTAAACCAAACTTGATATCCCTTATCAACTAGTTGTCCAACACTAAAAATATTATGTTTCAATCTATCCACAAAGTAAACATCATTAGTGTTAGTCTTTCCATCAAGAGTAACAGATCCTATTCCTTTTATCAAATAAGGTGCATTGTTTCCAACTCTAATAATTCCTCCATCATAATTGTTAAACTTTATGAATTTCTTCATGTCTCCAGTCATACAATGTGAACAAACACTGTCTATAATCCAATCAGCTCTCTTTACTACTCGAGAAACTAAAGATTTTTCTTCTTTAACTTTTGTTTTAGAGTTTTCTTCTTTTATTGCTACAAATCCTATATCATCATTCTCATCATCACTTTCACTTAGGATTTTCTCCACACTAGCCTCAAGTTCTTCATCATTAGCATAATAACATTCTTTAGATCTTCTAGGTTTAAAGTTATTTCTATACTTCTTTACTCTCTTAGGACATTTAGATACAAAATGACCATATTCTTGACAAGTCCAACATTTAAAAATTTTCTTACCTTTTGGTTCTCTTTTCACAAGAAAGGCAATTCCTTCCTCAATCTTTCTATCTTCTTCATTCTGAGATCTGCTACCACTAACATAATCTTCATTTACACTAATGCTTCTTGACAAATTAGGATGAATACTAAGTGCGCTAAATGTTTTCTCCATTCTAGATAATCTCCCAACTGTCTCAAGCTTATCTCTGCTACTTCTAATCTTCCAAGAAGAGTTTCTCTAGTGAAGTTCTCAGTACATGGTATAACTTTCTCAATCATCTATGTTGTCTTCTTAAATATAGGAGTTAATGTCTTTAGAATTTTCCATATCAGTTCATTCTTTGTCTTGATTCCTTCATAGGATTTGATACCTACAACAAGTTCTGACATCCTACCAATATAACTTCTAATAGATTCATCTTCCATCATTCTTATATCTTCAAATGCACATATCCAATTATGTAATCTAACTCTCTTTACATGTTCATCTCCTTCAAATGTAGACTGTAAAGCTAACCAAATTTCATGAGATGTTTTTAGATATTTTACCTAAGTGTACTCATTTTTCGGAAGGGCTGACAAGAGTGCTTCTTTGGAAAGTATGTTACACATGAATAGATCTCTCTCTTCATTATTACATTCTTCAATTTTATCTTCTTCAATGATAGTCTTCTTGTTCTTTGTGATTAACTAGTATCCTGGTCCTAAACAAAGAAAATATGTCTTCATCTTTTCTTTCTAGCTATCAAAGTTCACTCCATCAAACTTAGGTATTTCTTTCCTAAAATGACTCACCATGGATCTCCTTAAGTTGTTAAACTTTTCCTTCAAGGACCTGCTGCTCTGATACCAATTGTTAGAAAGTAAAGTCCACCAAGATAACTAAGAGGGGGGGTTGAATCAATTATCATATAAATTCAAATTTTATCACCTTTAAAATATTTTAACCATGTAAGCAATGTAAGCAACAACCATAAAAATATATTCATAGAGAATAACACAATAACACAAGATATGTTGACTAGGGAGCCTCTTGATCAAAGAGTAAACCCTGGTGGGAATGATGCCCAGAAAAGATGCATTAATATGAAAATTACTTGTGAGAGGATGGACTCTATTAGGAGCCTTATGAAATACATTCAGTACATATGAATCTCTGTTAGGAGATTTTGAATCCCTGTTAAAGGATTCTAACCCTGTTAGGAGTTATGGAAGACAGAAGGACCCACTATCCAAACAGCTTCAAGGGCAAGATCACTGAACGCACTGTCCAACTGATATCTGTATTACTCAATAGAATTATACCAAAATATTACTGATCTCAAAAACTTATCACTTAACCTTTGACTGTGCCAAACCGCACCAACTGCTTCATCAGATCTCAATGCCAGATCTTTGTAATTCCCATATCCTCTTACAATAAATATTGCACAATTTTGCAATTCACTTTCATACTATCTCTCATGTTGATTCTTACAATAAAGAAAATAAATTCTTCATTTATACCACACTCAAATAATTACAAATGAGTCGGCATACAATTTACAAAATATAATCTTCCATATGTTACACAATATTCCACAATTACAGAAAAATGTCGGCTTCCAAACAAGATAATTCTTTACTCATGCAACCTTTGACCTTGTTGTCACATCCATGTCATGACCATCATGTCTTTATCATCTATACAACCTCGCATGCTCATATTCTATTCTAATTAGGAGATATCATCCAATTTCCACAAGTCACTTCTCAGGAACACTGCCTGAATACTACTTCCACTAAATTACACATAACTGTTATGAATAGTTGTATTTCCATATGCACTCTTGATCATGATCTCAAGACACAACATATATTAGTTCCTCAACTCCACATAGCTTGATTTTCAATATCCCATGTGTGCTTATACAAACATTGTCTGCTTCTCTACTAATCTTTAGTAGATCACTGTGTTGACATCAATTACAATCACAATCATGAATGCAATAAAATCTGCTACAAAATGGTTGTGAATACTCCCCCATAGGATATATTCAGCATTCATTCCTAATAGGGGTTTTAGATGTCTTTGGTCAAGAAGCCAATTTTGAAGCTCCTAGATAACATATATACTTCTTTTTTCTAGGTTTGGGGGTGTTAATGATGTTTGTGGGCCGTGAGCTAAAATTAGGGACTTGTTAGACTACAATAGGTTTAGGAGGACACATGGCCAAGTGTAACATATACAACCTATAAATCAAGCCTTGGTGTAATAGAACTAGTTTCTTTCCTTAATTTTTTGCTACATCCACAAATTCCCTAACCAAGCTCTCTAAGGAGTTTAGTAAGAAGAATGAGAAGGAAATAAGGCTAGAATTCCTAAAGTGGTTCAATAGTAAAAAAAAAGGTTAAAATAATACAATTTAAACCACTCTTCAATGGTGAAATTCTTCTTGACCATGAGACATACTTGAATACATTATGGAAAAAGTTGTTCCCTTTCAAATCCATCATGCACTTTAACTTTAATCCCCCTTAAAAAATTGTTTAGGATTTTTTTGTCGACCAAATGATTGATTTTTTTAAATTTCCTTCCCGTAGAGGACAACCTAGTAGCCTATTAAATAATATTTTCACTAATTTCAAAAGAAATACCTCCCATTGTGACCCTCCTATCCTCTTAAGATATCACAATTTACATCAACAACCCCTCATCATAGCCATTAATTCCCTTAATGAATGATGAAAGCCCCCCTCTTTGCAAATATACCACATAGTGGTGTCATTATTGAACTCATTGTGCTTACTTGGCTGAATGTGGTCCCCACCTATTTTGAGAGTCATGGTAAAAAAATGAAACAAGGCCCATCCAATATTCAAATTTTATAATTTGAGCATAGTTGAGGAAAACAAAAAAAAACACCAATTAAAGTGGTAAAAAGAGCCTTGCATGCCATGTTTGGTGTTAGTGCAGGAGCATGAAGGGTGAAAAGACCTTCCTTGTTTTTGTTGTGTTTCTTTCCTAGTTGTCTAGGTTGATTAGGAAAGAATAGGAAAGTTTTTAAGTGTTTAGGGTTGCTAGGATAAGATTTGGAGGCTTGTTTGTTCAATCCACTCCTTATAAAGTCCTGGAGGACACAAGAGTTAAATAGTGGAGTGAACCCTCTAGATATTTAGGAGGTTAAATTTGGAGTGTTTTGAGTCTTAAAATTCTAAGTTGGAGTCTAGGTGAGTTGGCCATGGAGTTAAAAATAGCCCAAGACAATTTAGTTAGGAGCTAAGGAAAACTTGCTCATAGCAACTTTTCATTTTTGCAAGTTTTGAAAAAGTTGCTTGACAACTTTGCTCATAATGAAGCTTTTGACCTAAATGATGGAATGGGTCAGTTAGGGTAGATGATCTAAGGAGAAGGAAGTTATTTAAGACCATCCATGGATAATTCATGAGGTTGGTTGAGTTTTTAATTGATTTCATATAGATTGTGCGACTGTGACCAGTAACAGAGATAGTGTAATCCATTTTGGAATTGAAGAACTTTGTAAATGGAATAGATTTGTTTGTTTTTCCAATGTAATTAGTTCCTTATGGTGATATAAAAAATTTGTGTGTGATTAGTTTGTAGGAAATATTTCATTTCATAGTTTCTTTTTAAATTTCTTTAAGCTGGTAGTTCTTTGGTCCATTTTGGAGTGTGTAAATAAAATGGCCTCTTGAGCTTCTTAGGACCATGGAAAAAAAAATGTACCTAGTTGGAATGCAAGAGGGGTAAGTGTACATAGTTTTTCTTTTTGGTTTGGTAGTATAAATTCTAGGAGTGAGTTGTGAGCTCTTTCCCTAGGCGAGCTTGGTAATAGCCTGACTAAGGAAAAAGAGGATCAAAGTTTAAAGCTTGAAGGGTTGGATTGATTAAAGAAATCCAGGAGTTGGAGCATGTTGAGTCAATGAAGACACAAAAGTCCAAGAAATGGTAAGACCCAGTGCCATGTTTTCATCTATCTATGAAGGCAAAGCCATAACAGTGAGCAATTAGCTCTATCTTTAAGGACTGTGTCCTTAAGAGTAAGACGGTACTGTATGGAGGACTTGAAAAAACCT
Source organism: Chamaecyparis obtusa (assembly GCA_027943335.1). NCBI lineage: Eukaryota > Viridiplantae > Streptophyta > Pinopsida > Cupressales > Cupressaceae > Chamaecyparis > Chamaecyparis obtusa. The sequence goes on along the minus strand of BSBK01000070.1, from coordinate 1,047,228 downwards.
AACCTTGGGAATATCTTGTAAATGTGAAAAGGGTATCTAGATCCATAATTGTTTTAGGGGGTCTTAAAGAAAAATATTGGATAAATCCCTAATTTGTACCTGGACAAGGCTACAAGGGGAAACTAGGCCTAATTCCTACTTTGTAGGAACCCGATGGGAAGAAGATTGGAGAGGGGTTATAAAATTTAAAGATAGTTGTCATTTGACCTAAAAAAACTAAAATTAAACCTTGTAAATCATGGTGAGAAATTTGGCATAGGTGGCTAGGAAACCCTATGTAAAATTTAGTGAGCATTGACACACTTGTTGATAGGAAAAGACTTGGTTGGGAGGGTAGTGTTCTAAGTGACTAGCCCTTGGGAATTAGGGTTGGAGAATCCCTAGGAATGTCTTTTGAAGAGGCCTTGCAAGTGAGTCAAGTTAACTCCTAGTTGAAGAGCCAAGACTCCTATCACATTGGTATCAAAGCCTAAAGTTTGGGCTTGTGTAGTTTGAATGCTATATTTACCAGAATCAGTGGATTCAAGAAAGATGTTGACTAATGATAAGTTGGAAAAGGATGTTGAGGAAAAAAGAGAGGAGAATGAACTCCTTAAGGAAAAATTGGTAGAGATGGAAACCGAGTTGGAAGAAGTGCAACTCTGGACAACTGCAGTGAGTGAGTTGATGAAAGAAAATGAAGAGAAGGGTAAATCAGTGGCAGAGGAAGATGTAGTACCAGAACCTGACCTTGTACTTCAAGAAGAACCATTCTTGAAAGCCTTGAAAGAAATGAGTGGTAAAACATTGGAAGGTGTGCCTCTTTTTAGTGGTAAGAGGGAACCAAAAGTTGTCATGGAATGGATATAAGGGTTTGAAAATCACTTTGAATGTGATAGTGTCACAAAGGCCCAAAAGGTAAGAGTAGCTAAAACAAGATTGAGTAGAATAGCTCTCACTTGATGGAAATTTGTCCAAGATGAAACAATCAAGGAGGGAAAGAACCATATAACTAGTTGGAAGGTTATGGTGGCCAAGATAAGGGAGACTTATCTACTAGATGATTATGAGGTGCAATTGCACAAGAAAAGGAAGAATTTGAGACAAAAAGACCTTGAGGTGATTTCCTACCCTGAAGAGTTCCATAAGATTTTTTTGAGGTCACATGTGATGGAGGAAGAGAGTTTGAAGGTAGCTAGGTACCTTAATGGACTGAGATGGAATGTCCTAGAAGAAATTACTGTCCTAAGTCCTAAGACTATACATCTATGTTATCATCTAGCTCTAAAGGTGGAAGAGAATCTTGAAAAGAAACGTGATACAAGAAAGAGGGGTAGAGCTAGAGGAAGAGATGTAAGAAATCAAAGAGGAGGCTTTGGAGGAAGTAACTTGGAAGCAAGAACTCAATGTGATTCCAAGCTCACAGAGAATCAAGGAGAAACAAGCAATAGTAGAGGGGGTTACAATAGAGGAAGAGGCCCTAATAGAAAATCAAGGGGAAGATCCAATAGCTAGGGAAGATGATCTTATTTCTCATCCATGAAATTTTATAATTGTCATCAATATTTCCATCTTGCATATAGATGCCCAAAGAAGAGTACATTATCCCAAGGAGGAGAAAAGAGGGTGAATTTTGTACAAGAAGAGTCTTCAAGTAGCAAGACAATAGAGGTATCATTGGACTCAAAGATGGGAGAGAGTTTGATGATTAGAAGAACACTCATAAAGGAGCCTTTCAAGGAAGAACCAAGCCAAAGAAGGTCCTTATTTAGGGTCAAATGCAAGATTCTATGTAAGGCCTGTAAAGTTATCATAGATTTTGGTTCTACTGATAACATCATTTTCATGGAGGCAATAGAAAAGATTAAGTTGCAAAGGATTCCTTACACTAACCCTCACAGAGTCACCTGTTTAAGAAAATCCTAACATGTACTAGTTAATGAGCAGGCTTGGGTGGTGTTCTCTATTGGGAGATACAAGGACAAGGTTTTGTGTGATGTCTTTCCCATGGATGCTTGTCATATACTATTGGGAAGACCTTGGCAATTGGATAGAGTTTCCATACATGATGGGGCCAAGAACTCATATTCCTTAAAGGAGGATGGGGTGACCTTCAAGAGTCAATCAATCTTGCAAGAAGGGGAAGTGAAGAAAGGAGGACCTAACATACTCTTTGTGAGGGAGAAGGATTTTTTTAAGACACTAGAAGAAGCAGATGGATTATGCTTTGCCTTAGTGTTGAAACCTAAGGATGAAAAAGTAAACAAGAAGGAGGACCTACCTCTAGAAGTGCAAGATTTGTTGCAGAAGTACAAAGACATTGTTAGTGATGGTCAACTAGCTACCCTACCTCCTAAGAGAGCCATTAGCCATAAAATTGAATTCATACCTAGAGCCTCACTCCCTAACAAATCTACCTACAAAATGACCCCACAACAAAATGCTGAAATTGTCAAACAAATTCAAGAGTTGCTTGAAAAAGGCTTGATTAGAAAGAGCACAAGCCCATGTGTTATTCCCATAGTCCTAGCCCTAAATAAAGGTGCTACTTGGAAACTTTGTACTGACTCTAGGGCCATAAGTAGGATAATCATTAGGTATAGGTTTCCTATCCCTAGAATTGAAGACCTAATGGACTGCTTAGGTGGATCAAAATACTTCTAAAAATTAGACCTTAAAAGTGGATACCATCAGATAAGAATCAAGAGAGGAGATGAGTGGAAGAAAACTTTTAAGACCACTGAGGGACTCTATGAGTGGCTTGTTATGCCATTTGGGATATCTAATGCTCCAAGCACCTTGATGAGGTTAATGAATAAATTATTGAAGGAATTCATAGGAAATGGGTTGTTGTGTACCTAGAAGATATTTTAGTGTTCAGTAAGACAAAGGAGGATCACCTAAAGAACCTACAAATGGTAATGCAAATGTTACTATTGAGGTTTGAAAATATCACCCTAAATCAGGGTTCACCGATATTTCATCCTAACAATGGAAACCTTCTCAAGCTATAGGTGGACTTTGATTGAGAAGGAATCTTCGAATTCTAGGCCGGTTCCTATTGGATTTAGAAATATCACCTCCTAATTGAAACTTGAATGGGGAAAGAGAAAAAGATAACTTAAAAAATGGAAGGAAACAAGGTGATACACCAAAAACTTATTTCAGGTTTGTCAGGAAAACTTCAACTAGCATCAACAATACATAAATTATCGAGGTTTGCATTAACATTTGCTATTCAACATATAGGATGACTAAAAATCATTACTAGGGTAAACACCATGAACAATGAAATATGCTAATAGACATATATATTTTGCAAAAGGCTTGAATTTTTATAACCTAGAAAAGGAATCGAAAATAACTCACTTAACTAGATTACACAAAACATAAAACACTTAAATGTAGAAGGGAAGAATAGGATTGGTGAAAACTTAGAAAGTTGATGCAATAGAGAAACCTGCTTTATTTTCCTTCCAAGCTGAAAATGGTTACACAAAATGTGTCAAAAGAGATAAAGGAACCCAATTTCTTACTAAGCCCTTCTTCTCCACAATTCTGAACCCCTAAAACCAAGAATCTCCCTCCATTAAGTACCCTCCTAAGGTTGAATTGAAAAAACCAAGCCCCCTAAAAAGCTCCCAAAATTTCTCAAAAATTACTCCAAATTAGCCCCATATTACATGCACAAAAATGTGCCTTGTATCATGCCCCTAAAATTTAGCCAAATTTCCCCCTAAATTGGCTAAGAAAACCCTAAGAAAAAGCATAAACAATGCTTTAGTATCAACCCTAATGCTAGTAATTTAAAATAAATATCTTTTAGAAATCATTACCAACATATATTATAAGCCCAAAAAATAAGCACGAACTTAATGCATATAGACCCCGCCTATTATCCTATGGTCAACATGACCCAAAACTAGCAATCTACCAACTCTTTAAAAAAAACACATGTCAAATGTGATAAGGCACTTGTAATTTTGAGGCCTGGCTGCCATGATCTGTAGTCATTTAATGGCATTAACTGAACCTACCATCGGACTTCACAACTTATCAAAGCTTAGGCATTATTTTGGGTTCTTGAGCTATATTGCATGTATTTAGCAAAAAATAAGGGTAAACCCTTATTCATAGCATGATTTCCTGCAAGAAAATCTTGACCTACATTCACTCCTTCACCATGTTATTGATCTAGAAATATCAATGGTGGACTATCATTTATAAGTTTGAAGCTTGGAGTCATATTGCTATCATGAAGTTCTCTTTGTGGTTCATCTGATCCCTTGGTGTGGTTGCGCATGAAGCTCAAGTTCAAATCTAGACTCGACATTAATTGGAAGATCTCCGTTTATTGCTGAACTCAAGATTTTTTTTGAGACTTAGGCCTTTTGATTGAGCTAATACATGAGCTATCCTCTTTGTATATGAGGTCAAGCTTCGTGAACTGGCACTCAACTTGGATTGCAACTTTGGCTTCGCTTGCAAGAACTCAGACTATGAACTCAAGCTCGGCCTTGAGCATGGATGTTGAGCATGAAGTGTAGGCTAGAGTTGGAACTCGGCCTTAGAATAACTGAGACTCAAATTTAATGAACTTGGATCATATCTTGGGTTATGAATGAGATAAGTATCTCTCTCTTCTTGTATCTAAACTCAAACATTTTGAAAAAGTTGAACTATTTCTTCTTTCTCTTGTGTAGACTTTAGGGGTTTTCCCTCTATTGCTTGCTGTATAAATCTGATAGATATTACTTTTCTTCACTCTGAATCAACACTTTACATAAGTATTGGTTATCACTTCCTTACTACCATAAAATCTCAAGCTGTTGATTTGGGTTTTATCTCTTGCTATTTAAAAGTGGACAAAAAATGAAGATTTATCTCTTTTACCTTGGCTTGAATGCTAGAGATTTTGTTGAGCTTGTTCTTGGCTTGGGTTCTTTAGCTTATTTTCACCACTTAACTATAGCTTTGGTCTCATTTACTTTCTAGGCTTCATAACTTTGAAATGCTCTTTGAGACATGTTATAACTGGTTAAAAACAAACTTGTCTCTTTGAGATGTGTTATGACTGGTTGAATGTGGACCTCTAATCCAACTACACACACAACATAGTCATTACTCACACAATCAAATTATGAAAGATAGTATTGATTACTCAATTCAAAATTCATGGTAAAGTGACCTGTTGCCTCCTATGTAGATGGGGTGTTTGATTTACTCTCAGAATGAGAGCCCAAAAACCATTAGACCAGTACTACAATGGAGGATTTGAAAGCTTATGAAAATAATCAAATTAAAATTAATCTAGAATGAAGTGCAATTAATCTGAGAGCTTGAAAGAAATATGAAATGCAGATTTACTCTAAAGAACTTGAAATAAAGATGAGATTAAGCTAAGAGCAAGTAAGAAAACTAATTACAATGAAGATGCAATATTAAACTAGGTGAAATTAATCTAAATATGCAATGAAAGCTTGAACGAATGAAATTGAGACAAAAAAAAATGCTATAGTTTAGGTACTCTCAAAATTGTTTTTTTTTTTAATGAAGAATGAGGTTCAAGATATAGGCAAGCTTGGAAGAGGAACAAAGAGTTTCTTGATTCAAAATGGTGGACTCTTCATTTCCAATGGAGGAGAAAGAGACAAATATTAGAGAATTACTTAATTAAAGAAATGGATTATTGCCACATGAGTGAGTCTTTGAATATTTGATTTATTCAATGCAAATATGATAATCCATTCGAATAACCAAGTAATTTATTAATTCCTTTTATGGGTATTTAGCTAAAGGGGTGAGTTTAATTAAATTTAAAGCACTTAGGACTTTAGAATTAAATTGATTTATCATAGGGGTAATTTAGCTAATAAAAGTCGAAGACTTTAGGAATTAATTATAATATTTGATTAATGCAATTTATGGTTTTTACAATTGACATCAAGTCAAATTAAGTTAGGTAGGAGAGAGAAAATTGCCTAGCAAAGTAGGACTTTGGAGATGTAACATTGACAAAAATGCACCAAAATTGATTGAATTTATTAGGTGCCAAGTTTGGGGTATTACATTTTCCCCTCTTTGAATTGATGTGCAAACAACGTGTTGATTCAAAGAATAGTTTGATGTGACAAATGATGAGAATTTCAAAAGTCTAGGTTAGGTTGCCAAGACACTGAACAGATCAAAGCATGATTTTTTGAAGTCTAAGTTAGATTGTGAAGACAACGGTCTAAAAGAGAACTGGAATCAGGGTTAGATTGCCCCAATACTAATTGATGAGAGATGCAGACTTAGGATTGTCTCCAGGATCAGGGTTAGATTGCCCCAATACAAAGCTTAGCCTTTCGAGACCCGGGTTAGATTGCCCAGATAATGATCTAAAAGAGATTTTGGTAGCTATCTTCAAAACAAAGATTGACTCCCAAGAATTAGAGTTAGATTGCCCCAATACCCAAAAGATTTCATGAACCATCTCCAGAACGAAGCTTGATTCCTAAGGATTTGAGTTAGATCACTTAGATACCTAAAATATAGATGACTAGATAGCAAGATGTGAGGCACCACGATGCCCCTAGCAATGAGAACTAATGATTCAGATCAAACTGATTCAAGAATTGATTCGACAAGATTCAAATGATGCAATCATCCTATCCCTTTGAGAGTGAAATCGAAAGATGACATATCAAAAGGACGATTGACAATGAGAGGTTGCAAAGTAGAAACAATCAGACTAGATTCAAGAAGTTGTAGAAGCAAATCAGAGCAATGCAGAGGTCATGTTGACCAAGTTTGACCATATTTGACCATGGTTGACCAAATTTGATTAGAGTTGACTTTGATGAAAAGAGAAAATATTTCAAGAACATGATGAAAAGATGAGGGTCTGGTAGGAAGATGACGCCAGAAGGCTGACTGCACAAGCATCTGATCCCAAAGGGTCCCAAAATTTAAAACATGATTTTGAGCTATCTAGAGATGTCAAATTTTGATTTCGATCCTGAAAATGGATTCAGAGTAGTTGATTTAGCCAAGGGTGCAATTTTTGCGCAAAACAAAGCACTTTTGAAAATTAGGTCAAAAGCTATATAAGGCCTAGAGGGGTCATTTTCAATTCATTATTCACTTTTGTCTTCTTGCTGATTTTGAGCTCTGAGAGAGAAATGGAGGGTCTTCCACTACATATGCATCAATTTGAGTGCTCCCAACAACACATCTAGCCATCGAAGTATGACTCACTTGTAAGTAGTCGATAAACCTCTTTGCATTTTGATTTGTACCACTTTCTAGGTCAATTTAGGATAGATCTAGCAAGTTTAGGACATGTTCTTCCAATCTCGCTTGAGGAAGTAGTTTCCTCATGCTAGCCTAGACAACCTTTCATGCGAGGAAGTGGTTTTCTTGCATCAGTTAGGGTATCTTCACATGGTGTCTATCTAGAAGCTCACGCGAGCTGAAAGTTGGTCTCGGGCAAAATTTCTCCTGCTCGCGCAAGAACAAGTCCTGTCTCGCATGAAGGAATAGTTTCCTCACGCGAAAAGCTGCTATAGTGTTGAAGTGTCTTTGCCAAAATTTGTGAAATTCGCATAAAATTAGCCAAGTAGAGTGTCATAGAGTTATGTCTAGGACATATGTCTTGCTATTTGTATTGTTGTCATTTTGAAAACCATCATATTGAGATACTAATCACTATCATCACTTGCTTTGCAGGTTGACTTCCCTAATGTCACCTTCAGGTCACACCATCCAGTGATCACTACATGAGTTCAAAGACTAATAGATGTAGAGAGTGTTCACATTGAGGGACTCGGTCTAGGATACTTGCATGATCTACCCGACATTAGGGTAAATCACGGTCTTCTTGGTGCACTTGTAGAGCATTTCCATTCAAAGATGAACACTTTCCATTTGCCAATGGGGGAGATGACTATGACTCCTGAGGATATATATAGGATCTTGCAGATACCCATCCATGGTACTTGAGTAGAGTATAATACACAGCCGAGGTAGAGTACAGTAGCATTGAGGATGATCTTTCGAGATGATCTAGTCATGGGCCGGGCCATCTCTTGGGAGGATTTGATTCATAGATATGATGGTGCTCACCCATTAGCTATTGTTCTTGCTATGTTCTTGAGTTTCTACCTAGTTCTAGATCAAGGTTAGTATGGTTTAGAGTGTGGTTGGGGGATGATGCTACAGAGGATGCTGGCCAGACCAGTAGTTAGATTCAGATGGGGCGAGTGTATGCTCACACAAATGTACCATGAGCTTCATGAGATTGTGTATCATAGCATGAGGATGATGGTGGTAGGTGTCTTTGTCTTGCAGATCTGGGCCTGGGAGCATCTCCATATTTGTAGGCCTATATTCCATGATACATGATAGGTGCTGGAGCCTTACATATATAGGTATGCATGTCTGATGACTCAACCTTTGCTGGGTAAGACGAAGCATTGGTGAGGACAGTTGGATGACATGGAAACTATTGTTTGGAGACCTTGGGTTGCCACTGACCCCTGGGATGATGCTCTTCAAGAGATTTCTTACATTTTTGTTTCACGTCCATTATTGGACGTAGTGTTACTATTATTGAGCGGTTCCTTGTCACATGTGTCCTGCATCAGTTTGGTAGGCAGTAGGATATTTCACATGAGTACTACCCTTGTGCTCGCTTCACTGATGAGGAGAAGAAGGGGTAGGATGTGAGACTTGATCCAGGGTGATGTGCGATAGAGGCACACATATCGACTATACGATGGGATTACATGGTGGACGTCACTAATGCAAGGGTGACACCTACATATAGAGACCATTTGTTAGCATGACCACATCCTAGATTCACTGATCCTATCGATATAGGAGCATAGCAATGGCCTACACAACAACAATAGGTACCAGTCCAATAGGTACCAATTTAGTAGGTACCAGTTTAGTAGGTACCAGTTCAATAGGTTGCATAGTAGGGGCCACAGGGACAACAACAGAGAGTGCTGAGGCCTAGATCTAGACAGACTAGCATCCTAGCTAGGACCATGGGCTCAGATGTAGGAGCTGGGAGTAGTGGGGCCTAGCAAAGGTCCACTAGGTAGCGGATAGGAGATACATCATAGCAGACTCTTCCAAATGATGACACTGATATGCCTGATATTCTGATAGGAGCAGGGACACCATAGCTGTAGGAGACTCTCACAAAGAGCTATGAGAGAGTGAGGTAGGTCTAGCGGAAGTGAGATGACTACCATACCCAAGTCATCAGAGAGGAGACCCACATAGCTGATAGTGATGTTGAGACCATGCAGCTATGGGAGGAGCTAGCACAGTTAAGGATCGAGATGAGATATGAGGCTGCTTAGGTAGCTTACTATGGAGTCATTCTAGATCTAGCAGAGTAGGTGCCACCATTTTTTGAGTACGTTGGAGCTCCATAAGCACCACCACCAACACCTCCATAGGCACCTCCATAGTAGGCACCTCCACAATTACTGATGCCACCATCACAGAGACCGATGCCCCTTCCACAAAGACCACTACCACCACCTCCTCCAAGTGGCAATGGGTAGAGTTAGCACATTTTGATATCCATATATTGTAGCCCATTTTTGATACTGTTCTCGAGTAGCACCCTTCTCTTTTGTACATGATATTGGATCGATATATATGAGATCGACATTTTTGACATCGTTGTACTTGTTGACATATTTCTTTAATGTTGATATTTATGAGATGTTTCCTAGATGCTTAGATGTATGGATTAGATATGAAATGCACACCTTTTCCTTTTTATGATATGCAATGTGAAGTGCAGTGATAGATGGATAGAATGTATGCATATGTGTAATGTATGATTTGAGTTATGCTTATAGTGAATGCACATGTATATGTAGATGCAAATGAATTTATGAATGCAAATGGAAATGAAATGAAAATGCAATGGATATGTAATGTATATGGTACTAATCATCTCATGCAGGATTGTCACAATATATGATAGGTACTAATAAAAAAAATATGTTTCAAAGATCAAAAGTGAGGACTGGACACTTGTGCAGCCAAGATGAAACTAGGACAAAAGATGAGAACCTTGGATGAACAGAAAGCAATAAAGAGAGAACCAAGATATCATCTCAAATGCAAGCTTAGCATGAAAAATGAAAGCCTAAGCTAAATGCAAGCCTAGAATGAAAATGCAAACCCTAGGACTTGGTTGTTGGACTCACCGTTTTATCATCATAGAGTTCATTTTAGGCACGGGATGATCACAAGATGCCATACAATCCTCACTAACATTGCAATCATGAGAATATGAATATGACATAAGTCTTAGATTTGTCAAAATGAGATGTAAGCATTAAGGCACAAGAAGCCAGAATGACCTGAACACCTATTCCTTTTGATTTATCAAGTTAACATAAGCATCAAAGCATAGTTGCTAGAATGACCTAAATATTGCTTGTGAACAAACACACCAGACACACAAAAGTTCTTTCCTTTGCCAAAGAATGCTCACAGTGACCATTACGTTCACTTAGCAGGATGAGCGTTAGCAATTTTACTTGTAGCAAAAAGAAGTCACTCAAAATAGACAAGGAGAAGAACCAACCTCACCAAAGCGTCCATATAAAAGGAATTGAGGTACACATGGCCATCTAATATGAGATGAAGGCTCTTACAGATAGACACCCCTCTTATGTAGATTCATTGGATCATTGGAACTAAACCAGCAAACATAAAGCCAAGAAAAGATCATGCCCCCAGTCTTCGCGTTTCTCAGTCAAGAAAGATGTCTTAGATTCGCTCAAGGGGAAATGATAAAGAAAATAAAAAACCAAGAAAAGGAAAAGCTCAACATGCTTCAAAAGAACAAAAATTCAATTTTAGTTTTAGTTTACATTTGTGTTCAAGTGGATTGAAGTCGAATTAGAAGCATACAACATTCGAGGTCTCAATGGGATAGCGACAGTAGGCAGACATAGTGAGAACCACTGGTGACTATCGTGAGAGAGGAAGTCTCAAGAAGATGGTTGAGCATGAACCAAGTATCAGTAGGTGGATGCAGTGAGAACCACTAGTGACTAATACAAGGAAGATTCTAAAAAGAGAGAATAAAGTATGAGTGAAACATCAGCAGGCAGACACAGTGAGAACCACCGGTGACTGATGTAAGGAAGAGATCCTGAAAGAGAGGGGTTCAAACAAGAGCTAAGTATTATTAGGTAGGCACAGTGGGAACCACTGGGGACCGATACATAAGAGATCCTCAAGGAGAGAAATCTCAAAAGTAGCTAGGTAGTAGCAGGTAAACGCAGCAAGAATCACTAGTGGCTGATGCACGAACAAAACTTCTGAAAGTGATAAGACAATGCCCCCTAGACTAGGAAGGTGCCCCCAAGTGTGAACCAATTCCAATCCATGAAGGTTCGAGGAAAATCTCAAAGAAAACTGAAAGCAAGTGCATGAGCTAGCAAACTAAAGCAAGAAATGAACTAAAAGTAGGAAACCAACTAAAGCAGGAAAGCGGGAAAGAAAACTAAAGCAAGAAAGCAAGAGCCAAATGGTGTTGAGATGAAATATAGCTTTAGGAAACAAGAGGTGCCTATTTACGAGGTTTTCACCATCTTGGTAGAGATTCTATTTTTGCTACCATGACGCCTGTTTACCAGGTTTTCATCAATGGCACATTTTCTTTCTTTTTCAATTTTTTTGTTCTTTTCTCTTTTTTTTTTAATTTTTTTGTGTTTTTGAATATTTCATTTTTTTTTGTATTTTTGATCTTTTGACTTTTTTTTGTATTTTTTCAATTTTCAATTTTTTTTTATTATTATCAAGGCACCTGTTTACCAAGTTTTCACCAAGATAATAGATACATTAAAGTGCCTATTTACCAGGTTTTCACTAAGATGATCATTTTTTTAAGACATTTTTTAATTTTTAGGATTTTTGCAAATATATCATTTTTTGGATTTTTTCAGGACCAATAAATATGTACATGAGCACATAGAGAATGCCTTAGCTGTAGAATTTCTTCAAGTGAAGAGTGTTGATAGGCTCTTTGAGCTATTCTTCTTTAGTGGTGGAGAGTCGATAAGCACCAGACCCAAATGCTATAGTAATGACATATGGACCAAGCCAGTTTGGTTCAAATTTTCCTTTCTGGACCCGTAGCTACTGATTTTTGGGGTTCTCTCTCAGGACGAGATCACCCACTTGGAATTCTCTTTGTCTAACTTTCTTATTCAAGGCTTTGGACATCCTCTTTTGGTATGCTCTTAGATGATCGAACACTACCTTTCGACGTTCATCAAGTAATTCAAGATCTTGAAGACATGATATTTTGTTTTCTTCATAAGTGATGAGGCCCCTCAGAGAGATTCATAATGTTAGAATCTCAACCTAAATAGGCAATACTACATCTACTCCATAAACCAAGGCAAAGGGAGTGGCCCCCATTGGTGTTCGGATACTTGTTCTGTAGGCCCACAAAGCTGGATTAATCTAGAGATGCCAATCTCTACCAAATTTATGAACTGTTTGGTGCAAGATTTTGAGAATTGTCTTATTAGAGGTGACTGCTTGTCCATTACCTTGAGGATAATAGATAGATGACCAATGCTGAATGATTCTGAATTTGGTGCATAAGTCTGTCAGGTCCTTATTTTTGAATTGTCCCCCATTGTCAATGATAATGGATGAGGGTACACCATATCTACAAATGATATAGTTTAGTATAAACATAGTCATAGACTTGCCATCAGCTACAGCTAGAGGCACTACCTCAACCCACTTGGTATAATCAGTAGCTGTGATGATAAACTTATGTCCTCTTGAAGAAGAAGGATGTATCTAACCTACCAAATCAAAGGCCCATTGCTGAAATGGCCAGAAATTGATGACAACAATCAACTCTTTAGTGGGGGCATGGATCAAATTCCTGTGGAATTGGTATTGTTTGCAATTCTTGGCATATTGAATAGCTTCTTTTTCCATATCTAGCCAGTAGTAACCAACTCTAATAAGTTTCTAGGCCAACGTCAGACCACTTGAATGAGACCCACAGATACCTTTGTGTACCTTAGCTAGCACACATTTGGACTCATCGGGTTCTAGACACCTAAGGAGGGTACCATCTAGACCCCTTCTGTACAAGTCATTTTCTATGAGGACATACTATGAAGCAATATGAATTAGGTGATGCTTTTCATTCCAGGTATAAGTGTTGGGAATGATCTGGTCACAAAGGTAGAAATAGATATGGTGGTAGTAGGATGAATCATGTCCAATGACTAAATAGATCATCTTGGATTCAGGAATATCATAGGCAGGGTAGTGTAATGCCTCCAACAGGAATTCATGTCTGAAGTCATTTTCTGGCATTTGTAACATTGAAGCAAGAGTGGCCATAGCATCAACTGCTTTATTGTCTGCCCTTGGAATTTGCTAGAAAGAAATGTGTCCAAAATACTATTTCAGATTGTTGGTGTAATTAATTATTCCTAATTACACTTTACTTAATCTTACTTAGGTTAATGCATTGCATAGTAGTTTGTGATTGAGACACCTAGGAGTCTGCACATGTATTAAGCACATGGTGTAGGAGGAATTCCACTTTTGGTATAATAATTGTCATCACATACCTCATTGTGTGTGAGATCCACCTTTTGTGCTCTTATCATATTATCATCCTAATCCCATTGCACATACTTTATTGCATAATGGAGGATGATCCACATTTTGTGGACATGTGATTACACCTAGCATAGGTGATAGCTTATCAGCTCCTTATCATTCTCTCTTATTACCTTTCCTATATAAGGAGACCTGTTTTGTACTCATTTTCATGAGCATTGAGCATTCATTAATTCAATCAAGGTGAATTCATTGGATCTATTCAATCCATCCTTGCATTCATATTTTCTCTTTTGTGCTTTTCTTCAACCTCTAGATCCTTGGTTCAATATTTGCTATTTGCAAATTCTTATAGAGATCATCCACCATTCTTTTGTAAGGTACTAGCTTGTCATCTTTTGTTTGGTAAAATCATTGACTTGGTTGATGATTAACTGAGAGTCTCCAAAGACCTTGAGCTCATCCACATGCCATTCAATGGCTATCTTCATACCATTAATGAGAGCTTCATATTCAGCGATGTTATTTGTGCAGGGAGACAACAATTTATAAGCTTTTGGCAATGAGTATCTTTGAGGTGTTATAAATAGAATACCTGCATTTGATCCTTGTTGAGTGAATGATCCATCAAAGAACATGCTCCAAGATTGATGTGTGAGAAGCATGATGGATTCATCTAGGAATTCAATACTCAAAGGCTGGTGATCTTTTAGAGGAGCTTCTGCCAACTGATCACCAATTGCTTGTCCCTTAATAGCTTTTCTTTCCACATATTCAATGTCAAATTCACTAAGTATCATCACCCATTTTTCTAATCTACTCGTGAGGGTAGCCTTGCTCAACAAGTACTTTAGTGGATCAATTTTTGCAATAAGCCTTGTAGTATGAGCTAGCATATAATGCCACAACTTCTAAGAAGCAAATACCACTACTAAACAAGCCTTCTCAATGACAGAATAGTTCATCTCATAGGAAGCCAATGTTCTGCTAATATAATATATGGCTCTCTCTTTATTGTTTTGATCTTCTTGAGCTAGGAGAGAACCCAAAGATGTGTTCATGGCTGAGATGTACAATATAAGTGGCTTCCCATGAATAGGAGGCATCAATATAGGTGGATTAGCAAGATACTATTTAATTTGAGTGAGTCCCCTACCACATTCTTCATTTCATTCATAAGTCACACCCTTATGCAAGGTTTTTGTGAACAGTTGTGACTTGTCAACCAACTGTGAAATGAAGCACCAGATAGATTGTAGCCTTCCCTATAATCCTCTCATTTGACTAATGTTCTTGGGTGGAGGCATGTCCATAATAGCTTGTACCTTTTCAGGATCCACTTCTATGCCTTTAGCTGAAATGATATAACCCAAGAGTTTCCCAGAAGTGACGCCGAAAGCACACTTTTTTGGATTAAGTCTAAGACTAAATTGTTCCATGTGGTCAAGTATGGGACCCAAATCTGTAAGATGAGTTCTTCACTACATGCTTTTGGCTAAAGTATCATCCACATAATGCTCCATTGTTTTATGCATCATATCATGGAAAATAGTAGTGACATCTCTCTGATATGTTGCTCTAGCATTCTTAAGCCCAAAAGGCATGACATTCTAGCAAAAGATGCCCTAGGAACATGTAAAAGTGGTCTTTTCTTGATCTTCTGGTGCAATTTTTATTTGATTATAGCCATAAAATCCATCCATCAAGGAATACATCTCATAACTTGTTGTTGTGTGTGTAAATTTTGTACCTGATCTGTAGACACAACACTTCAGTAAAACATTAGAGGTTAGCAAAAATGAAATTGTGCAATGAATTGAAAGCTAAACTAACCAGGCAATTTATTGCCTTCTAATAGGTGCGAGTATGATGTTCTCAAATTGTTATCGAGATCAGTGACCTTGACGACACCTAAACGAAGGATTTTAATGCAAAATTGATATGAAATATGAAAGCAATTAATCTATTTTTAAAATTTTCTATGCAATGATATGATGAAAATTGATATGCAAAAAATGATATGCTATGATGGTCTAACAAATGAAAACTAATATGATATGAAAAACTATGCAATATTGATCTCACAAAGCTTGGATTTGCAAAGATGATTCTTCAGTCTCCAATTCGACAGCGTGATTATGCAATTCTTGTGGATTTGAGAGATGATTTGTGAAGAGCTAAAGCCTTAATTTAATGAAATCCAGGGCTTTGAGGATGCATGAAAGAAAGCCATAAATCACTCAAATAACTCAGCTTGATTTTGAGTTTTTTTTAAAAATAAAGATAATTTAATTCACAAAAACATGCAAATCATGCAAAAATAGCTTTTTAACTCAAATTAGAAGTTTAGATCAACTTTAAAACTAAAAAATGATATTGAGTTCCAAAAAGTCAATAACTTGCATTGATTTTCTAATTTGGAGTTTAACTGCTCTTTGATTGTGCACATGGATAATTATGAATTAATAAATAAATAAAGTGATTTATTCTCAACTTAACTGATTTTTGAAATAAAACAATTGATTTATGGGTTAATCAATCATTTAATCAAACTTTTATTCAAAAATAATATCATCAAATATGACAACTTGCTTTAATTAATTAAATAAAAATTTAATCAATTAATGATAGGAATTTTGATTTATTGTCAAATTTAAATAATACAATTTAGGAATAAATAGAATTAACTTTGATTAAACAATTAAGTGGCAGAATTAAATCTAATTAATTAAATATTGAAAATATTCAATTAATCAAACTTTAGAATAAATAGGATTTATCGCCAAATAATCATTAAATTAAAGATAATTATGATGATTAGGAATATTACTAGGAATATTCCCCAATGCAGAATTTATGATTATCAATTAGGATTCGATGATGTTCAGATGTGCCTTAGGTTAGGACTTCGATGTCGATTTCATTTGATATATCGATATGGGAGGTTAATGAACCTATAGCCCATTTTTTGGGTATTACATTTTGCCCCTCTTTGAATTACTGTGCGAAGCACAGTGGTTCAAAGATAGTATGTGTTTGATAGAGATATGAAACTAATTCGAAATTGATAATTGATATGAGACAGAAGCTAATTGAAAGATTTGATATGAAGATAATAGGTCTTGAATGACCAAAGATAATGTTAGCTATAACAACGATGAACCAATGAAACAAAAGCGTCAAAACGCCTGATTCTGAATCTTATGATTGCAAAGAAGTGAGTGACCGATTCCAGACTTGATTTTCCTTAGAAGAATCATGTAGGTATCACATCTGAACCCTTCAGTTACCGAATAACCAAGGAAATAATACTAATGAACCGATGGTTACGAAAAGCTGATACAGTTTACAAGATTAGGAGAATATCAGATTGATATGGATCTTGATGAATTTGATATGCCCAAAGTGATGATAGATTTTCCCCGAGCGATGAGGACTTTTGATGAATCAACAACTAGATGTGGTTGTTGTCTTGATTATTGATGAAAGATATGATTTCAGCTTTGATTACAGACTTTGAATGATATGCAATACCATGCCCCCTTCAGGATTAAAATTGAAATCTGACAAGAAAAGTTAGTGTTTGATAGTTCAGAAGCATGTTAATTGATTTGAGAAGTGGTTAAATACATTCAAGAATGCATTCTACATCATTTGGAGGTCCTTGAGACCAAGTTTGACTAGGATAAACCATGAGTTGACCATAGTTGAAATTTTGATAGTTTGATGTAAGATAATCAGTTAAGTTAAATTCTAAATTTCTGTGATGATTGAAGGTTGATTATGCAAGCAGTGAATAATATAAACGATCTCAGATTTTGATTTTTGTTCCCGAAAAAGGATTCTACTTACTATTTTGTTGGAGGAACCTTCATGCAAGATTTAGCTCTTGTTAGATTTGAAGATGTGATTAAAGAATCATTTAAGCTGTGAATTGCTTCCAAACATTTGTGAGATCATGCAGACATGCAAAATGCAAAGAAACATGCAAAATGAAATGCAACCTAGGACCTAGGACCTAGTCACTTATCATGTGTCAATTTGTTATCATCATTGAACTTTTAGGTAATCGGATAAATCAATACAATGCCCACTAGCTAAGAAACCATAGACATATGAATATTGATTTGTATGCACAAGAATCAATACAACACCCACTGGTTAGGAAACCATGGATATATGAATATTGATTTTGTTTTCAGAATGTCGAATTAGATATAAGCACCAAGGCACAAACGCTAGGATGACCTAAATATCATGTCCATTTTGATATAGCAATTTGTATAAGCATCAGAACATAAATGTCGTGATGACCTGAATATGCCTTGCATTACAAACACATCAAACATTCAAGAGATCATTCTAAATCCAATGTGAATTACCCGTAGTGACCCTTTATCATTCACATCTTTAGTTAAGATTGCGTTTCATAGTAGGAGAAAGAACTGACTCAAAAAGACAATAGTTAGATCAAACTTCCTTGAATTTTCTAGGTATCAATGGTCGAGGTACGCATGGCCATCCAATTCAAGATAGAGGCTCTTACAGTTGGACACCATTTCAATCTAGAATTTTCAAAGTTGTTAGATTTTCACATACAAGAAGAAAACAAAGAAAAGATTATGCCCCCAGTCATCACTCTCTAAATCCTATAAAGGACATCATCGAAGAGCTCGAAGGGACATAATATGCAAAAATCTCAATGCGAATCAGTAAGCATACAAGGAGATAAAAGCATGTAAAAAGCACAGATTGTTTTCAGTTTGCATTTGATGTTTGATTGCATTGTTGTAGATGCAAAATCCTTTCTGGAGACAAGACAGACTAATTGACTCAAATGAAGCTTCAAAGGACTTTGACTAGATATGATACATCGAAGATACATTGGAGGTCATAGGATATGATATTGATTGCCCCCAAGTTTGAACATTGATATGATATAGATGCTTGAGCTGATTGGTGTACAGATCGACTTATTGAAAATAGGAATGCAAAAACAAACTGGGAGATATGTACAAACTAAAGCAAGACTGAAAGCTAGGAAAGACCAAGATTGCATTGATAGATGGAGCATTTTGAAACAAGTGGCACCCATTTGCTGAGTTTTCACCATCTTGGTAGAGATTCTATTTTTGCTACCAAGGCGCTTGTTTCCAAGTTTTCACCAAGGCACTTTTTTCTTTTCTCATTTTTTTGTATTTTTTATTTTTTCAATTTTTTTGTACTTTTGATATTTTTTACTTTTTTTGTGAATCATCAAGGTGCCATTGCTAGGTTTTCACCAAGATGTTCATTTTTGTCAGGACTTTTTCCAATTTTAAAGATTTTTTCCAAGACATTTTACCATAGACTGAATTCTTTAGGCATAAAATTTCTTCAGATGCAGAATGTTGATTGGTTCTTAGAGCTATTATCCTTCATTCGTTGAGAGTTGATAGGCACCAGAGCCAAAAGTAGAAGTGATAACAAAGGGACCCGGCCAGTTGGGTTCAAACTTCCCCTTGCGTTCTCGATGTGATTGATTTTTAGGATTCTCTCTCAAGAATAGATCACCAACCTAAAATTTTCTATGTTTGACTTTCTTGTTGTAACCTCTAGACATTCTCTTCTGATATACTCTGAGATGATCATATGTTGCTTGTCTGTGCTCATCTAGTAGTTCAAGTTCTTGCAACCTAGACACTCTATAGACATCATCAGTTACTAGACCATGCATTTTGATTCTTAGTGATGGGATTTCAACCTCAATAGGTAGTACCACTTCAGACACATAAACTAAATCAAATGGTGTAGCCCCAGTAGGTGTTTTGATACTTTTTCTGATACTTGGTATACTTGATAGCATCTTTTTCCATTACAAACTCCCAAGAAAGATCATATCCTGTAGTCCCAATGTTTAGCAAGGTGGAGAACAAGAGGGATTAGCAAGTTGGTGGAAGAGATGGAAGACAAGAGAATGAAGGAGAATGAAGGGAAGAAATCATCAAGGGAAAACTCCTCAAGAATACCCAAGCTAGGAAAAAATTGTCATGTAAAGTGCAGTTGGACAAGTAATGAAAGGCCAACATAAGATAAGTCACAAAATAGTAATGCCAAAGAAGGAAAGGATGTAGTCCAAAGGATTAGACATGTCAAGAGGTTTCTAAGCATCCTGTTCTACTCTTTTTTTTTTATTAGATCAAGACCAAAGGGAATGAAAGAAAGATCATCGTAAGATAGCTCACAAGATAGCCAAATGTTCATGTATAGATCAACATTGTCAAGATCAAAGAGAGAAGATGGAATGGATGAAATATGTAGAAGAACTACGCATGATGCCTGATTGCCAGGTTTTCATCATGGTATTTTTCCAAGGTGCCACAAGGGAGTGGTTTTCACCATAGGATGAATTTATTTCTCTTTACTTTTGCTACCAAGGTGCCTGTTTCCAAGTTTTCACCAAGGCACATTTTTTTATTTTTTTATTTTTATTTTGGAAGAAGGAAAGCTTTTTAGATAATACTCCTTGAAAGGATAAACAATGATATGCCAAGGATTAAAAATGATATGCTCAAAGATGCTGATAGGTAAAGGAAGATGGAAGAGAAAAATGGAGGATAAGGTTTTATGTAAAGCGAGTGAGGTTGGAAGATAGGAGAAATAGGCAAATGAGAAAAAATGATAGAAGGTAGGAGGATAATGAATGGAAGGATTATGAAAGGGTAGATGGAAAGGAAGGAAAGATCAATGTCAACACACACCTTGAAGGGTGGTGAGAGGATGGAGGAAATGTGAATGAAGGAATACGTGAAGGAATATGGTGAATGGATAGCAGAGCTTGTGGTTTAGGTGCATGGAATGGAAGAATGTTTTTGGAAGAAGATGAAGTGGAAGCCTTTGGAAGCTTGAATGTCAACTTCACTTTTTTCTCAACACCAAACTCTTTCAAGAGAGACTTTGGAATCCATATAGCTGTAGGTTTTTCATTTCTTTTTGATGATCTAGAGAGAATATCTTTAATGATAGATTTTGGAACCCATACTTGTCTTGTAGTTTTTTTCTTAGATATCTCTTTTGACTTTATGCCTCCATGTCGATTAGAGGAGACATGGTGATCTTCTCTTTTTGATGGATTCTTGTATTGCTTCTTTTTCTTGTATTGAACATTCAAGTTACTTCCAAAGAACTTGGGACTTGTGGAAGAAGGAGGATATGACTGGTTTAAATGGGTGGGTGGATGAAAAGGATTCAAGAGTATGCATCTATGTTGATCTTGAGGAAAGATGGGAGATGGAGGGATGTATGGACCCAAGATGGATGGCAAATTAGGAGAGTTAGGAGGGGAAAGTGAAGGGACATTAGGACCCAAGATGGAAGGCAAACATGAAGCCCTTTGTAGTGGTGGAGGAGGTCCAAGGATGGACATGGAAAATACAAATGGATAATTAATAAGTTCATCAACATCTATATGACAACCAAGGACATCAGCATCTTTAGAGTTAGCATTAGGATTTTCACTAGAATCATGAACATCTTGAATAGGAGCACCTTCTTTGATAGGATTGTTCAAAGCTTGTGAAGACTTAGGAAGAGTAGAAAGTGGAAGTGAACATGGAGTGGTAGAACAAGAAGATGGGAGACTTTGATCTTGACAAGGATCTTTGGATAGAATAAGCTCATAATTTTTCTCTTGATTTTCAATAGGCTTAACATTGGAAGTAACAAAACCATTTTTACTAACCTTAATGGAAGTATCATCTTTAGAAAGTGCAAGTGTAGTAAGGTTATTTTGATTGTCAATAAGCTCAACAGTGTAAGTAGTAGCTTGATCTTGCTTAGGAGAAGACTTAAGACATGGTGGAATGCATGAGAAAGGGCATGTAGGATCAAAAGAACCATGGAATGGATAAGAGACATCATGAAAAGGATTGGATGATATGGAGGTTTTTTGATCTTGATCTTTCTTTATTTTTTTTTCTTTATCATTTTTAGAGTCCTCTTGACATGGAGCCACTTCTAAAGACAAGGAAGCATGTTGGGATTGTATGGAAGACTTTGGAAGAGATGGTGGAGGACTAGCTAAAGTAGGCATTATAGCATATAAAGGATTAGGCTCTTTAGGTTTAGCATTATTGAAAGTATTTGTAGCCAAGTGAAGGTTAGCTTGAGTTTCTTTAAGAGGTAGCCCTTGAGGATAACTATAGGGAATCGTATGAAAAGTATCAGGGCTTGTGTCAGATGAAGGTTTTGTGAAAGATTTGAAAGACTTGGAAGCTTTAGGAAATGTATGGGTATTGGAGGAAGTAGGGGATGGAAGGGAACCATCACAAGACAAAGGTTCAACATTAACATGATCTTGCTTGAGAGTGTAATCTTTATTTTTAGCATGAGAGTTATTAGAGGAGAGATTCTTATAGTATTTACTTTTGTAATCAACACGAAAAACTTTCTCTTCCTCAAGTGAAGTAGACGTGTCATCTAGGTATTGTTCATAGAAGTCATCAAATTCTCTTTCAAAATTAGAATCATATGGATCACCCTCATGATCTATCCAATGTGATGGCCCATTTTTAGTAATCAGGAACACACGATGAGGAGGATTCTTAGGAATAGAGGGTTCATAGGTATCACTATATTGTCCCTCATCATAGTCATCATAGTCTTCAAAGTCTTCAAAGATGGGTGTGTCACTCTCTGTGGAAGAAGTATCAAAAGGATTATTATGTTTCTCATATTTTGTCTGAGGGCATAGTGACATGTACAAGTCTTTATCAAATGGAAAAGGGCATAGAGCTTCCATGGAGAACTCTTTAGGTTCCTTTTCTTTCTCTAGTTTGTTAAGCTTGACTTGCATAGCATGTATCTGCTTCATCATAGTTGTGATCAGAATTTCTTCCTCATGTGTACCAATTCTTTGAGACATGTTAGGAGTTTTAGGACTCCCTGAAATAGATTGATGTAGTGTTTTTTGATTGAATCCTTGAATTGATGGAGGAGGAATGTAACCAGATTTCAATCAAAAGTTGCCAAGACCGTCATCTTCGCAAAGACCAAAATTGTAGAGTTGTTCAAGAGTTGGACCCTAGATATGAGTCAAAGGTAAGGTATGAGATGCTTCTCTTGATTTCTTGTGAGAGGAAGCTCTAGTTTCCACCATTAACCTTGGGTGAAACAAAAGAACAAGATGAAGACAACTGAAGAATGAATTGATTCAAGAAGATCAAATGACACAACCTTGTTAAGGTTTGATTGATTGAAGCTATAGATATGACTTAGATGAGGGATACTATGCCTTGGATGTATGGGTAGGTTCCCAAAAGATAGTAGACAAGATATCACAATACTTAGTCCTTTTGATGATTGATTAAAGATTTATAGTTATGACAAGGTTTTGACACAAGATGAAAAGGACTCAAATCGATTAAACAGAAGCCTGGATTGGATTCAAAAGGCCACTCTTGGAAAATTATAGGGTTCTCAATAGCTACTACTCTATTCCTGACACAGTGATTTGTTTGACATGGTCTGGAAATAGGCTAAAAAAGCTAAGTATCTGGCAATTTTGACAATTTTATGACAACTTTCAAAATTTTCCCAAATGACACTATGCAGACTCGTAGGATAGTGGGTATGCTATGAAATGACAGTTGAAAAGCTTGTACAATAGTTGCAAAACTCACACAACAATGGGTATGCTATGAAATGATAGTTTAAGAGCTCGTACGATAGTTGCTAGCAAGATTTGACTTTTTGAATTTGACTAGCAAAAAGACTCGTACGACACTGGGTTCCTTACCATACGACAATTGGGCATGGATGAAATGACATTTGAAAAAAACTCGTATGACTTTCTAACCTCCTGAGATGACTTCTGACTCCAGAAAGGAATTTCACTTCAAATTTTGCAAATTTAGGGTTTTCAGTGTCAGATTGTTTGCAAATTGTACTGTCTAGATTTAAGGATTGTAACAAATTTGTTCATTTTCAGTAACCAAATAGATAAACAAGTACACAAAACAACAAGCAAGTGATTTCAAGCATGTCTAAAAACAATGAACAAGGGCAAAATCAACCTTGCGCATGGACAATCAAGTGATTTTATTGGTTCTAATCCTCAGAAGTGCTAATTGTGTATGTTCCAAAATGTTTTACAATGATGCACATATATCTAAGAAAAATGAAAATTTGGCCTCTCTAGGGTTTTTAGTAATCATTTGACTCTGCAACTTTTATGATCCAAAGGGGTGAACTCCAATCCCAGTGCACCAGGGTTTGGACATAGTCCGAGAATTTAATCAATCAGGAGCTGCTAGGGAGATCTGATAACCCAACAATGAACCACACCTGTGAAGATTTCTTCCACAAGGAGATTTATATAGCGACTTTCACTACCACGGTGAAAATGGCTATTACCACTCGAGGTTCTGTCAACGTAGTTTTCCCTGTGAAGGGAGTGTCCGCTATGGTTAACCCTCTCTAAAGGTGACTCAAAATAGTATACCACAAGGGGACTTGGCTCCAGATCCAAGAGTTTGATGCCTTTTCACTTTTAACCCAGACAAAGTAGGTAGATAAATCTGACATGCTAAGATGAAGATTATCTCACCAAGGTCTATGATATCAACCCCACGTGATCTATCAACCTCTCTGGAGAGAGAATGTATCAATCAATAAGGGAAGATGCACGGACCAAGTAGAACATGAGACACACTAAGTATCCTCCCTACCTACAAGGATTCCATCGTCAAGAAGGATTTCACTGGGAATCCAATCTCTCAAGAACCACAAATAGTGTTCATAGGGCCTAATTACTATGTTTTCATAGATATATCAGAAAACAAATCTATCCAAAAGCATTCAAAAGCACAAAAGGTGGTACACTTAATGCTCCAAATAAATGTGAGGTGAGTCCACAAAGTGGTGCATTTAACTCCTCACACAAATTTAAAAGCAAGTCCACACCCTAGAATACTAATGAGATCCAAAAAGCACAAAATGGGAAAAAACTGGTGGAACAATTAATGCTCTTTCTAAGTAGACCCCTCCCCTAAATATGGCACTGACCTTGCAACCACGGGGTGAAACGAGGGGCGAGTAAGAATAAGTGAGTCCAATATCCCAATTTTGCTAATAAGATCAATCAAAAATATCCTAAGACTGCCTATCAATACTTAAGGTGTTACAACCTAGTATTCAATTATGCAAATTTGAAGAAAAGCATGCAAAGAAAACACTCAAGCCAAACACATGAGAGATTCATTTTAGGATCCAAATTGAAATGTTATCAGATTCAGTAGAATACCTGGAATCCTCACAATGTGCTTAGTAGATGTTTACCTACTTTTAGCAATTCTTGCACTTTTTCCAATCAAAACTTGTAGGAGTCAATCAAAAATAGAGAATTTCAATTGTTAAGATTAGTCGTTAGTCAAAATCTGAAAACCAAATATGACAAACTACCCTGAAAAATGAAACGACAGTTGAAATCTGATGCTGAAACTTGTATGATAGTGGGTTTGTTACCAGATGATAGTATGAAACTTGTACAACAGTGGGTGTGCTCCCAGACGATAGTCTAGAAACTCGTACGACACTGGGTGTTCTATGAAATGACAGTTGAACTTTCAAATGATAGTGTGTATAGCACGACATGATCCTCAATTTGATAGACTATTGTATGATAGTGGGTACAGTGTGAAATGACTTTTGTCAGAAACTCATACGAAGATTGTATAGACAAAAATTAAAAATCATAGTTTTGCACAGAAACCAAGGAGAAAAAGATAGAAATTGATAGAATTGAAATGGAAACCCATTTCAGGGCCCCATGGTGGGTGCCAAAAATGTGTGTGTAAATTTTGTACCTGATCTATAGACACAACACTTCAGTAAAACATTAGAGGTTAGCAAAAATGAAATCGTGCAATGAATTGAAAGCTAAACTAACCAGGTGATTTATTGCCTTCTAATAGTGCGAGTATGATGTTCTCAAATTGTTATCAAGATCAGTGACCTTGATGACACCTAAACAAAGGATTTTAATGCAAAACTGATATGAAATATGAATGCAATTAATCTATTTTTTTGATTTTCTATGCAATGATATGATGAAAATTGATATGAATCTATGATATGTAAAAACTGATATGCTATGATGATCTAACAAATGAAAACTAATATGATATGAAAAATATGCAATATTGATCTCACAAAGCTTGGATTCACAAAGATGATTCTTCAGTCTCCAATTCGACAGCGTGATTATGCAATTCTTGTGGATTTGAGAGATGATTTGTGAAGAGCTAAAGACTTAATTTATAGAAATCTAGGGCTTTGAGGATGCATGAAAGAAAGCCATAAATCACTCAAATAACTCAGCTTGATTTTGAGTTTTTTTTATAAATAAAGATAATTTAATTCACAAAAACATGCAAATCATGCAAAAATAGCTTTTTAACTCAAATTAGAAGTTTATATCAACTTTAAAACTCAAAAATGATGTTGAGTTCCAAAAAGTCAATAACTTGCATTGATTTTCTGATTTGGAGTTTAACTGCTCTTTGATTGTGCACATGGATAATTATGAATTAATAAATAAATAAAGTGATTTATTCTCAACTTAACTGATTTTTGAAATAAAACAATTGATTTATGGGTTAATCAATCATTTAATCAAACTTTTATTCAAAAATAATATCATCAAATATGACAACTTGCTTTAATTAATTAAATAAAAATTTAATCAATTAATGATAGGAATTTTGATTTATTGTCAAATTCAAATAATACAATTTAGGAATAAATAGAATTAACTTCAATTAAACAATTAAGTGGTAGAATTAAATCTAATTAATTAAATATTGAGAATATTCAATTAATCAAACTTTAGGATAAATAGGATTTATCACCAAATAATCATTAAATTAAAGATAATTATGATGATTAGGAATATTACTAGGAATATTCCCCAATGCAGAATTTATGATAATCAATTAGGATTCGATGATGTTCAGATGTGCCTCAAGTTAGGACTTCGATGTTGATTTCGTTCAATATATCGATATAGGAGGTTAATGAACCTATAGCCCATTTTTTGGGTATTACAGCTGTCATATCTACTATCATGTCAATATTAGGTAGAGGGAAGTCATCTTTTGGACATGCCTTATTGAAATCCTAAAAATCTGTACACACACAAATGGATTTATCATGTTTAGTGACTAGAACAGTATTTGAAATCCATTCTGCATAATCAATAGTTCTTATGAAACCAGCCTTGAGAAGCTTTTCTAGCTCTACTTTGACCAAAAGTGCTACATGTGGATGCATCTTTCATAACTTTTGTTTAACAGGTTTAATACCTAGTGTAATGGACAAATGGTGCATGGTTAGATTGGGCTCTAATCCAAGCATGTCAGAGTAGGTCCATGCAAATTTTATTTTCTTTCTCTAAAAGAAGCTAGTGAACTCTTCTTTTTCTTTGGCAGACAATGATTGTGCTAGATGAATAATCTGTGGAGCAGCCTCTGTACCCAAATTTACTAGTTGTGTTGGCTCAATCAATACTGATGACCTCTCTTGATAGTGGCTTGGAAGTGTATCAAGTATCTCACCCTTGGGCACCTTAGAGAGGTTTTCACCCTTGGATACATCTTTTATTTTTACTATTTTTTGCTTTAATACTACCACAAAGTGGTTTTCACCATCAGAGCATCTATTTTTTCTGCTTTTAATTTTTTGACTAAGATACTTGATATCCACCTTTGTCATGTTGATACTACTTTCATTGGTGGAGGACATCACAAGTTTAATAGCATGGAGGTAACATGCTAGATCATAATCATTCTGGAACATTAGGACTTCATTGGATGCGGAAGGGGAGTTCCAGTTTATCAGATCAGGACAGTGGAGTGAAAGGGAAGTAGTGACTGGTTTAATCATGTTCACGGTATAACCATCAAAAGTGTGGATGAGCAAGTCAAGACCTAGAGCGATCTCATTCGAAGGAGCATTTGAATCCCTATAAGACCTTACATTAGAAGTAGAAGACAAGTTAACACTAGTGGCGTCTAATTCATGCGGCCTACTACTAGACCCTTCACCTACTTTGAGAAGTCTTTCATACACATGAATAGTATCTATGTCTACATCATAAGTAGCATCAGACAAAGAGTCAAACTCATGTTCATGTGAGTCAGTACTTGATGTGGGAATTTAATTAATACTAGCTGTATCACCTGACTCATCTTCATTCCTTGTGGCATTAATGGTTTGCTATAGTTGTTCTTGTTTAAGATACTTTTGAAAATGTGGCGGCCTATATTGTTCACCTGGAAAATTGGGATCATCATTTAGTGTTGTTTTCCATTCCTCGTATGTGAATTGATACACTAAAGAGGTTTTATCATAATCATAATCAGTATCAGTATCAGTTTCTACCATATGGATAGGTATGATAGGCTCATCAAGTTCTGCAAAGAGTGCTGCAAAATCTAGAGGAATAGGATATGGAAATGTGTCTTCATCAGAGCTGGCCTCTGGATTTACCTCTGGAGTGGCATCTTCAATTTCTTGTTCAGGTTTAGGTTTAGGTTTTGGCACAAACTTGTTAATCCCTAAATGAAAGGGGATCTTCTTGAAACCTAAGCCAGTGGTATCCTTTGTGCTATAGCCTATAGCTTCAATGGGCTTTAGTAAACCATTGTCATTCTTCCCTATAGGACCACTCCCCTTATAGCCAAAGTGCTTCATGATCTTGAAGGCCTCAATGTATGGCTCTTGTTCTAAGTCTAGAGGTGGAGTATTTGTTTCAACTATCTCTTTTCCTTTATAGATCCAAGCTATGATAGCTCTTTCTTTGTTCTCATCTTCTAAAGGTGTAGAGGCCCTTACAAAGGCTCCACCATAAACTATTTGAGGAAAAGTATTAGAAAGTTTGTTATTCTCAAAAGGTCTCCCATAAGAGTGTGGAGATAGAGGAAGAGAAACCAATGATAGCATAGGTTTAATTTGGTATTCTCCCATGCCTGTATCCTTGAGTTTCAAAGTTTGTTCCATTTCCTTTAGCTTGGCATCATAGAACTCAGTGGATTCTCTATTTTCTAGAACAAAGTTTTCGGTAGACTGATTGAGTGTGTTATAGGAGAAATTGGTATTGGAAGGTACAGTGACTTCCACACTATGAAATGGGAATTTAATGCATTGATGGTATGTAGATGGAATAGCTTGGATCTCATGAATCCAAGGCCTGCTCAACAAGATATTGTAGGAAAGAGGAATGTCAAGAACTTGAAAAGTAACATCTCTCTCAACAGGTCCTGCATGGATAGGTAGCACAACTAAGCCTTGGGACTTGCATGCTTCCTCATCATACACTTTGATGGTAATATTTTTGTGGGAGTCTACACAATTCTTGTCATAACCTAGCTGAGTAAGCAGCTTAGCGGAATAGATATTAAGACTAGCACCATTGTCTATGAGCACTTGGCGGACACGCTTAGGACCTATTATGACCTCTATATGCAAGGGATAATTATGTAGATGACTCAAAGAGTGATCATCTTCTTCAGAGAAGGATAGATAGTGAGGTGAGGTCAAATGTCCCACCATAGATTGGAACCGGTTGAGATTGAGATCCTTGGGAACATTTTCCTCGGTGAGGGATTTATCCAAAATTTGCCTGTGAGCAGGCGAGATCTTCAACAACTCAAAAATGGTAATATGAGCATTAGTTCGCTAGAGTTGATCTTGTGTACTCTAAATAGTGCACTTCTCTAAGTCATTATATCCAAGGGAATCCATGAATGGGAAACCTTAGAAAGTGACTTAGAGCTCCCTATGAATGGAGTTGCAAGGATTTTAAGATTGCTCTCAGCTAGAGCTATAAAGCTTATGACCTTTTTAGTCAACTACACAATGGGAGATTCAAGGAAGACAAGGGAAAGAATGTCAATATCCTCAAGAATAAAAATGAAATGCAATGCAATGCTATACTATAAATGAAGATGCAAGCTATGAAATGAAATGAAAGTATTACAAAGCCTCCTAATTAAACTAGGTGAGTTAAATCTAAAGCATAAAGGAAACTAAGCTAGATGCCATGAAAGCTATGATGCAAGAAATGAAACTAGAATGCAAGAATGATCTCCAAAAGCTCCAAAGTCTCCAAGAAATCATCCAGCATAACATTAGTATTCAAAAGATGCTTATGAAAATGAAGAAGAGAGCTCTTCTTTTATAGGAAATGAAAATCAACGGATGATGGAGATTAAGAAGGAAAAAGATTTAATCAAGGGTGGAGCATAAAAGAGGAGCAATCCATGTGCACAAATATCCTCCAATGATAAAATAAGAGTTGAATTTTGTGTTCATATAAGATAAAAAGTACTTTTCTTCTTTTTATAAAATAAGAATAATGCTTTATTTGTGCAACTTAGGATAAGAGGAAAAGTGGGGACTTTTTATTTATTAAAAGAGGAGGAAATATTCCTTTTAAATAAATAAAGACTTAGGATAAAATGGTTAGCCCAAGGCAAATAATAAAAAATGATGAAATAGGATTTGATCAAAGAAATTGATATAATTGATAAAATGTTGATTTTGAAAATATTGATTCAGGGTTTTGATAAATTACTAAATGGGGGCCCAAAGTCTAGGCCACCATTTTAGGGTGCATACATTTTCCCCTCTTTGACTAATGTGAGATCGATTTGGGATCACATGCAGTCAAAGAATGGAATTGAAATGTGAGATCAATTTGGGATCAAAAAACAACCCAGATGTGTGTTTGACGGATGGGAACACATCAGGACAAGTATAAGCTAAAAGACAAGACCAACATCATTTCTATTAAGTGATAATCAAGTCTAAAAATAAGAGATAAGAAGCAAAAGACAAGACCAACACCATTATTGTTAAGTGATTATCAAGTCTCAAAATAAAAATCTCAAGTCGAGCTGAATGAAAAAGTTGAATCAAAGATTAAAGCTGATAGATACTACACCCTTAGAATCAAAATCGAAATCAGGTAGAGGAGAACAAAAAATTGATAAACTTGATCAAGTCACTAGAAATCATAATCGAAGGTGAAAGATGATAGGATAACCATCAAGTAGTGAAGATATGCCCCAGTTTGACTAGGTTTGACTGAGAAAGATATAGGATAAAAATGATTTCAAACCTTAGAGAGATGAAGTGAATGGAAATGAATGAAGGACTAGAAGGTTGAAAGAGATGAGGATGAAGAAATAAAGATGCCCCAAGAAAGATCAAAAAATTAGGCCTTAAATGGTCAGCCAACTGCGCAAAAGAAGGGGAAAGAAATTTGAAAGGAAATTTTGACTATCAAGATTAACTCAGATTTTAATTTTGAGTCTGAAAATGGATCCAAGATGTCAAAATTAGCTAGGGGTGCAATTTTTGCGCAATTCCAAGGTGTTTTGAAAAATTCTCATGTATATGATATAGACTCATGTTTCTGAAAATGATTTCTTTTAGGATATAGATATGATGATAAGATTAACCCCTTGTGATGACAAGAATAGGATGTGATGTAAAAGACAAGGAGTGAAAGACATGATCGAAGAAAAGGAAAGGTGAGCACAGTTGACTGACTAGTCAGTGAAAGATAAAAGGAGAGCTCTCTCCATGCATAAAATGCAAAACTAATCTAACATGAACCTAGAAATGCAAGCTACTATGAAAAGTGGTTGACTTGCAAGGTCACAATGCCAATAGACATCTAATAATCATCATTGAGCTTTATTGGTAGAGTCGCGAGATCATACAATACTCACTAGTATGACTATGGGTATATGAATATGATCTATATCAGATAAAATGTGGGAATCCCACCTAGGCACCAAAGAAATGTAGGTCAAGATGACTAGTAGAGTGAGATTACCTAAGTTTGATATAGAAAGATTATACTTGCATCGAGAAACAAGGAAATTCAAGATGGCTAGAAGTATGCACTTGCGTAAAATAGTCAAGGATAATACCTTGTAGATCCTAAGTGTCAAGTGGATCAAGCATAAATGTTGATGATAGTTAAGACCAACAAAATATACCCACAAGCAGAAAAAGAAATAAAACATGTTCTCATGCCCCCAGTCTTCTAGCTAGGCATCATTGAAAACTTCTTTGGGAGAGAACACTCATCAAAGAAATCATCATAGACAACACATAAAGAAAATAAAGTCAATCACATCTCAGCGGGTCAAATGTTTAAGTGCATGTGTGTAGGTCATAGAATCAAACTTTGAGTATCACATCTGCTAGTGAGAAAATATCATATCATGCTAGACTGTGGGTAAGATATATGATAAGTGTTGAGAAACACTGGATGCTAGGGGAGTGTTGAAAAACACAGTTGGGTAAGTGTGACTATTTTTGAGATTTTGAATTTTTTTTTATTTTTTGGTGTTTTTGAAATATATAATTTTTTTGGAGATATATTAAAGCACCCATTTGCTAGGTTTCCACTAAGATGATAATTTTTTTAGGACATTTTTCAATTTTTATAATTTTTAACAATATATCATTTTTTTGGGTTTTTTCAAGATCAATAAGTATGTACAAAGGATGCCCCTAGACAGAATGGGCATCAAACTCCCAAGCAAAATTAGATCATGTAGTCCCAATGTCTAGCAAGGTAGAGAACAAGAGGGAGTAGCAAGCTGACAGAAGAGATGAAAGACAAGAGAATGAAGGAGAATGAAGGGATGAAATCCTCAAAGGAAAACTCCTCAAGAGTACCCAAGCTAGGGAAAAATTGTCATGTAAAGCACATTTGGACAAGCAATGAAAGGCTAGCATATGACAAGTCACAAAAGCATAATGCAAAATAAGGAAAGGATGCAGTCCAAAGGAGTAGACATGTCAAGAGGATTCATAGCATCGTGTTTTACTCTTTTTTATTAGATCAAGACCAAAGGGAAAAAGGATAACGAAAGGCTAGAATAAATGAAGGGAAATAAATATGAAGGCTAAACATGAATGGAATGAAAGCAAGATCATCATAAGATAGCTCACAAGATAGCCAAATGTTCGTGTATAGGTCAATGTTGCCAAGATCAAAGAAAGAAGATGGAATGGATGAAATATGTAGAAGAACTACACATGATGTCTGATTGCTAGGTTTTCATCATAGTACTTATCCAAGGCACCACAAGGGAGTGGTTTTCACCATAGGATGAATTTACTTCTCTTTAATTTTTCTACCAAGGCCCCTGTTTCCAGGTTTGCACCAAGGCACATTTTCAATTTTTTCATTTTCTTTTGAATTTTTTTTATGTTTTTTGGAAGAAGGAAAGATTTTTAGATAATTCTCCTTGAAAGGATAAACCATGATATGCCAAGGATTAAAAATAATATGCTCAAAGATGCTGATAGGGAAAGGAAGATGAAAGAGAAAAATGAAGGATAAGGTTTTATGTAAAGCGAGTGAGGTTGGAAGATAGGAGGAATAGGCAAATGAGGAAAAAGGATAGAAGGTAGAAGGATAATGAATGGAAAGATTGTGAAAGGGTAGATGGAAAGGAAGGCAAGATCAACATTAACACACACTTTTAAGGGTGGTGAGAGGATGGAGGAAATGTGAATGAAGGAATATGGTGAATGGATAGCAGAGGTTGCGGTTTAGGCACATGGAATGGAAGAATGTTTTTGGAAAAAGATGAGGCGGAAGCCTTTTGAAAGCTTGAATGTCAACTTCAATTTTTTCTCATCATTATAATCTTTCAATAGAGACTTTGGAATCCATATAGTCGTAGGATTTTCATTTCTTTTTGATGATTTAGAGAGAATATCCTCAATGATGGATTTTGGAACCCATACTTGTCTTGTAGTTTTCTTCTTAGATATCTCTTTTGATTTTATGCCTCCACGTCGATTAGAGGAGACATGGTGATCTTTTTTTATTGGATTCTTGTATTGATTCTTTTTCTTGTATTGAACATTCAAGTTACTTCCAAAAGACTTGGGACTTGTGGAAGAAGAAGGAGGATATGACTAGTTTAGATGGGTGGGTGAATGGAAAGGATTCAAGGGTATGAATCTATGTTGATCTTGAGGAAAGATAGGAGATGGAGGAACGTAAGGACCCAAGATGGATGATGAATTAGGAGAGTTAGGAGGAGAAAGTGAAGGGACATAAGGGCCCAAGATGGAAGGAAGACCTAAAGCCCTTAGTATTGGTGGAGGAGGTCCCAGGATGGACGTGGAAGATACAAAAGGATAATCAATAAGTTCATCAACATCTATATGACAACCAAGGACATCAACATCTTTAGAGTGAGCATTAGGATTTGCAATAGGATCATGAACATTTTGAATAGGAGAAACTTATTTGATAGGCTTGTTCGGAGCTTGAAAAGACTTAGGAAGAGTAGAAAGTGGAAGCCAACATGAAATGGTAGAACAAGAAGATGGAAGGCTTTGATCTTGACAAGTTGCTTTGGATAGCATAAGCGCATCATTTTTTTATTGATTTTCAATAGGCTTAACATTGGAAGTAACAACACCATTTTTAATAACCTTAATGGAAGTATCATCTTTGGAAAGAGCAAGTGTAGTAAGGTTATTTTGATTGTCAATAAGCTCAACGGTGTAACTAGTATCTTGATCTTGCTTAGGAGAAGACTTAAGACATGGTGGAATGAATGAGAAAGGGCATAGAGGATCAAAAGAACCATGAAACGGATAAGAGACATCATGAAAAGGATTGGATGACATGGAGGGTTCTTGATCTTGATCTTTGTTTATGTTCTTTTCTTTATCATTTTTAGAGTCCTCTTGACATGGAGCTACTTCTAAGGACAAGGAAGCATGTTGGAATTGTATGGAAGACTTTGGAAGAGATGGTGAAGGACTAGTTGAAGTAGGAATTATAGCGCATAAAGGCTTAGGCTCTTTAGGTTTAGCATTATTAGCTTGAGTTTTTTTAAGAGGTAGCCCTTGAGGATAACTATAGGGAACTGCATGAAAAGTATTAGGATCTTTGTTGGATGAAGAATTTGTGAAAGATTTGGAAGACTCGGAAGCTTTAGAAAATTTATGAGTATTGGAGGAAGTAAGGGATGGAAAGGAACCATCACAAGATAAAGGTCCATCATTAACATAATCTTCCTTGAGAGTGTAATCTTTATTTTCAACATGAATGTTCTTAGAGGAATGATTCTTATAATATTGATGTTTTAAATCAGCGTGGTGTATTTCATAGTCCTCAGTAGTAGTAAATGGATCATAATTAAGGTATTGTTCATAGAAATCATCAAAGTCTCTTTCAAAATCAGAATCATATGGATCACCATCATGATCTATCCAATAGGATGACCCTTTAGTAAGCATGAGCACACGACGAGGACTCTTAGGAATAGAGGTTTCATAAGTATGACTATATGGTTCATCATCATAGCCATCATAATAGTCATCATAGTCATCAAAGGTGGGTGTGTCACTCTTCATGGGAGAGGTATCACAAGGATTACTATATTGCTCATATTGAGGAGTAAGACTCTTGGGAGAAGTAGAAGAGGAATGAGATTTTGAAGAAGAGGAAATTGAAGATCCTCTGGAGGAAGAAGACTTGGATAATGAAGAATGTGAATAATGTCTAGAAGAGTCATGGTAAGACTTGGAAGGTGAAGAAGAATGAGAGGACTTAGATGATGAAGAATGTTTGGAAGAAGGAGGTCGTGACATGATCATGTCTATGATCCTAGAAAAGGTGTCTGATTCAATCAATTTTTCTTTTATTTTTTCCTTAAATTTGTCACCCATGAGATATATAGAAGGACTATTGGAGGAATAAAATTCTTCAAATTGAGAAATGAGTTCAAGATCATCTATTCTCAAGAGAGGTTCCACAACAAGGTAGTTGAAATTCATGGTTCTAGAAGAGGAGGAATCAAGAATGAAAGAAATGAATAGATGAATAGAAGAACATAGACTAGATAATAAGAGGAAAATAATCAAGAAGGCATAAGGAGTTTATGAGGAAGAGGAAGAAGCATGAAGGAAGAAGAAAATGAGAGACTAGGAAGACATGGGAGATGTGGAAGAAAGAAGACCAAGAATCATTTTGTGCAAATTGATACCATTTGAGTTCATTTGGATATTGAGCAACATGTCACGGCACCTAAGATCCAACCTAGACCGACCAAGGAAGACTGGGAATGGCAAGAATCAACTTCAAATTGTAGACAACTGTGAGACAATAAAAGGACTCTGTGCAATAGTTTCCAGGCTAACAGAGTGATAATTTCTAACCAGACAATATTTCTCACAGATACCAGGCGATAATTTCCAGGCAGCCCATGCGATACGTCCAGGCAAGTGGTGCGATATTATTCTAGTGATGAACTATCACACAATATTTCTCAATACAGGGTGCGATATTGTTCCAGTGTTGTATGACTCTTGACCAGTGAGTGCTAAAAATCTTAGTTTTAAGGGCAATTTGATCAAAATTTTAGTTTGAAGGTTGAATTTTTCAATTTCAATCATAGTGACAATAGTAAATGGATAGGTTTGCAAATAGTAAGGGATCAAACATGTGTATTATCCCCATAGTTTGCTTTCAGATTTTTAATGCCATACTCTTTTAGGACTCTTTGCATGTGTGCAGATGTTGTTATTATTTCATTGATCATTGATGATCAGGATTATGTTTATGTTATGATGTTATATGATCTCATAATTAGATGTTAATGTTTTTATGATGCGATGTTGTATTTTAGTTGGATTATGATATACTTACCCCATACTTGCATGTGTATGGTGTTTATATGTATGTACCTATTTTATGTGTTTGCATCTGTTTGATGTGTCTTTATGGTAGAGGGCAGAGGCGTAGTTACTCGCTTTGTTGAGATCCACATGACTGACCATATCCTATCATTGCTTGTTCTATGTTGTATGTACATGCTTTGTTTTGTGATGGCAGGTTTGCAGGTACAGGGCATCCTCTTCCTTGAATTGGCAGGAGTGAGTGTGCCCATAAATACTCATCTCAATGGTAAAGAGGGGAGATGATAGATGGACCCAAAACCCAATTCTTAGCCTATTTATCCTAATTGTTGGATAAAGTATCAGTTGACTACCTTGCCTGAGTTTGGTTAGGTTGACCTAACTCGTGGATCCTGTCTTTTGAGTTTGTATGACACATGAATGGTCCTAAAATATTGCTTTGGTTTACTTGTTTTGCTATGGTTATTTTAATTAATCATATAGTTGGAAAATTATGATTAAAGTATTTGCTATGTCTTTGAATAATTATTAATTAATTAAAAATCAAATATGAGAATATTTGAATTTAATTAATTAATTATGCTAAATTAAGATTTAATATGTTTTTATTAAATTGTTGAAAAATTAGTGCATGATTTAATTGTGTTATAATTATTAAATAAT
The DNA here is from genome assembly GCA_027943335.1 of Chamaecyparis obtusa. Lineage (NCBI taxonomy): Eukaryota > Viridiplantae > Streptophyta > Pinopsida > Cupressales > Cupressaceae > Chamaecyparis > Chamaecyparis obtusa. Next base: position 1,010,232 of record BSBK01000070.1, on the reverse strand, counting down.
TTAAAAGTGAAACTTTATATTACATGTGCTTTATTGATTTATGTGAAATTTGATTTCATAAAGTAACTTGTAAAAAGAATTCTATGTGAGTTGTGCATAAATAATATATTTTATAATTATTAATTGGTATTTTCCCTCAACTCAAAAAAAGAGGAGTTTGATTAGGAGTGGTCTGGTGACTCATTAGGGTTTGCATGATAGGTGGGTTTGATTTTCTATTTGGGAAAAATTTGTATTCATTTTGGATAACCAGGTTTTGTTGGAATTTTTGGATTTTTGGAGAGAGAGCGTTTTTGGAAAAATTTGTGCTTTCTTGTGTTCTTGTGATTTGGTGTGTGATTGATTTTCTGGGTGATGTGTATTCGCACTTGGAATTGGAATTCTATAAAGCTGTGAATCAGAGTTGCAGGATTGAGCTTCTACATTTTTAGATTTGGGAGATTCAGCATCCTACAGGCAATTCTACATCAAATTTATAGCATTGGAATTGAGGTAGGGTTTTGATGAATTTTCTAGTATTTTTGTCTATAGATATTATGTAAAATTTACTTTATTTGTTTGATTCTGAAGGTTAGATTAGTAATTTTGGTTAAGCTTTCAATTTTGGATTTTTAAAAGCTATTAGAAAAGCTTTTTTAGTATTTTATTATTACTTGGCACAGTAGGGAAATGCTGGCAAAATTTTTGGGAAAATTCAACCTAGAACTCACGAAAATGAGAAAATCAATTCTAGTATAGTAAAACTATAGAGAAGATAAATTTATTAAATGGGTTGTGAAGAAAAAATGTATTTGGAGTGCAAAAATGAATTCTGGGCAAAAAAAAATACCCCCTCTGTGAAAAATAAACAATCAAATTAAATTACTACAGTAAGAGTTATTTGTTTGCATGACAAAAATTTATTCTGGTAAATAGATTTCTATTGTAATGTAGAAGAAATTATAAATTATGGAATAGGACAAAACTTTCCTGTGTGTAAGCAAAAAGGGGAAAAGCCATTTCTGGAAAAAAATTCTCTTGTAGCTGTCATTTCCATTTTCGAAAATACCTATTTTGTTTTTTTGTTTTTTTTTAAATTCATAAAAGTTTGTTAGCTATTATTAGTGAAAACAATATAACAATAAAATATATTTATGGCAAATCTTATAAAAAATATATATATGATTTTCGTAGTAATCAGTGTTTAAAAAATATATATATAATTTTTTTTTATAAAAAAAACAAAGCAAGTGGAAGGCGGGGACCACCTATCCCCTACCCCCCACTTCCCCACACCACCATAGGCAGGTCTAGCCTGCTGCATGACAGTCTAGGACTGTCGTCGGTAGACTAGGCTGTTGTGAGGCAGGGTGGTGGGTGGCCGTGCCCCCCCCCCCCCCCCCCCCCAACTTTTTAATTTTGGTTTTTTTTTTTTTAAGTTTTAAACTTTGTTTAATAAATTTTATTTAGTAATTTATGAATTAATTAAATTATAATATATTTAATTTATGAATTATTTAATTTATATTATTTTTAATATATATAAGTTATTTAATTTATATTTTGTTTATTTTATAATTTATTTATTATTGGATTAATGATTGGGGGTAAATTTTTGTTTATCAATTTAATTAGCTTTAATTAATCTTTAAGTGTGCATTAGGATTTATTTATGCAAACTCACTTTTATTACATGTTTATGTACTAAATTGATGGATATAGTTTCACTAGCAAAGCTAAGTTAAATTTATTAGTGGATCTAATCGTAGATTTAACTAACTATTATTAATTAATGTCAAACAATGATTTGATTGTTTAATTTGTTTTGTTTCTTCTTACTTATATTGAAAGTTATGTTAATGAGATCATTAATGGATTTTGCTCAAAATTAGAAAGAGAGGACAAGGTTTAGAATGTTAGGATTTGAAATAAAATTAATATTATTGTTTTCATCATGAAGTTATAGTATTATGTTTATTAGGCATGTTAATAAACTTTAAATTGTAAAATGGCAAATCCTATCGAGTTTCTTGTTTACAATTGCACTTGTCGGATTATTTCATATTTGTACATGCATTATTTTATATTGAAATTGGCTGTTTTCTACAATATGATTTTATCTTTCCTATATGCTGGGGTTGTCAGTGTTATGGGAACTAGCTGACCTAGGAAAGACAGAGACTTGGGAATTGTTCTTTGATCATGCTGTTTATCATGTTTGGCGTGAGTGTGTATTCTATATTTTCCAGATGACCTTATAGGCTCTTGTTGTTTTATGAGATTCAGTGAACATGTTATGTAGTCAATGCTAGTTTCTATGATGAATCTAGATGTGTGACTATCTATTTTATCAGTATTTGATCTAGGAGAGATCTATGAGCCTAGGGTAGTTTACCTAGATATGTGTTAGGAGGTGGCTTGCAATAAGCATCAGGGCCCACAAGTGGCTGCTAGGATCACTTATTGTAAGTATCTGTAATCAAGTGGTAACTTAATTAAATTAAAGGGAAATAAATGAACCTAATAAGATAAATTCCTCGCCCATGCTTTAGTGCTAGTACAGACTAAGGTGGGAATGGAGAAGATGCTTGCCGCCTTGAGAGGTGTGTGTCTAGCATAGTTAATGGCTTCATCTATATGATAAGTCATTGATCCGTGTATGGTGACTTGAGTGTCGGGATCCAGAGAGATTACCAGGACAAGAATCAAGGGTTAGACGTACATGATGACACCTGCCTATACATAGTCTAGTTATCCTACATGGTCGGTTGCCTCTGGATTAGTGAGTCATACTTTTCACTACTTTTGTTGACCTTGAGTTAGTAAGCTATCAGGATTCCTTTCCTAGTGGTGTTTCTTGTATTGACTTGATTATCCGATTGGGGTCCAATGTTATCTCCTCAGCACGGTGGGGTAGACCTTTGTGGTTCTACATGGATGGGTGGTAGTGATTCTTTACCATTCAAGATTCGACATCCTGGTACCAGTACTTGATGGTGTCTTTGCAGTTGGATCCTTGTGCTACTTCTTCATTGATGTTCTTTCTTTTATTCTTTATTAGTAATCCTGCATTAGCATATCACAAGTGATACCTAGTCTGGACATTGTATTATCATAGTGAGATTTATTACTACATACCCTGTGACATGTGTAGTGGATGTCAGTTTATGTATATGTCATGGAAGTCCATGAGAATTGTATTTATTGTTATCATGTAATTGTAATTTATATGTTATGAAATTTTTTGTTATCATTCTTTAGTTGTGTTTTGTTCTTAAGTAATTCTATGTCATGGGACCTGCTAGATTTGTAACCTATGTTTGCAATGTGTGTTATGTGAGTTAATGGTAATTGCTTCCTCACTGTTGCTATCTTGTATGTTAACTTTAGAAAAAAAAATATTCACCAAACTTAGTAGCATGTTTTAGGTTAACTTCTTTTGGGTTCCCTGGCGGGGTGTTACAACATGTCTTCAAACACTTAAAACAAGGGCAAAAGAAACCTTTCCAAGACAAGCACTTGTGATATCAAAATTGAAAAATCCTATGAATGCTACTGTGATGTTGAATATGTAAGAATGTTTACACGGGTATATCACAGTGAGAACACTTTAATCACTTTCTATCCTAAAAAGACAATGGTTCAATACTTAACAACTTGGCCCACACTTGATGTCCCATTGCCTCACACAAAGTGGTTGCCCACAATAGATATTAGCTTTGTCATGGAAGTGCCAATGACACAACCAAAGGAACACAGATGGTGCATAATCTTGGGGTGATCTAGGTTATTTCACTTGGATCAATCTTTGCACCAAGAAGCTAAGCAGCAAAATAGGGTGGCTTCTATCTATGGTTCTTAGTAAGAGCTTCCATTCATAAAGCCCTCTTGCTCCTCAAAAAGGACTGGGACCTCGTGGCCGCAAGAGTACCTTAAGCATTCTTTCTTGACATTTTTCTTATGGTCGCAATCCCACAAGCTACTCACATCAAGCGAAGATAAGTGCTACATCTACCAAGGTTTTGTGTCCTTGATAGCCTTGAGTTTATAGTGGGTTGGAATAGCCGGTAGAAATCTTGTCCCCACTTGGGTCGTTCCTCTTGATTGCTCAAGAGAAGGCCCGCTAAAGGATCTTAAACTACACAAAAAAGTGGATCAACTTATGATGTTCAAGGTTTTTGTTTCACCACAAGAGTGAAGAGCATACTCCCCTATCTCAAAGTTTTCTCCCAAACACACCAAGCAAAGGATTCAATTACCCTCTTTTCTTCAAAATCTAAAGATGGGTCAAGATTTTCTGGTTCACCTCAAGGGTGAAGAGCATACTTCTCCTACCACCCAAAGATTCCTACAACAAGATATTATGTTCCTATGAAATGAAATAACTAGTAGATGTCACACTTGAAATGAAATAAATAACAAGCACTTTTTTTCTTCTCTTTTTTATGCTTTTGGGAAGCCCTGGAAAAACCATTAGTAGCCCTTGTCCATGCAATCTTTTGACAAAATATTTAAGCAAGAGGCACCTACAAACAGAACTTGTTAGCCCCACAATGGTTAGAAAAACAAAAATCCAAATGAAATCTGCAAATTAAATCTGTCTAACCACAACAAACTAAACCAGCAAGCTAATCAGATCAAAACTCGGCAAGAAGAGGCTAATAAACAACTCTCTACTAGGCACAAGTGATAGTATAGTTACCAGAAATATCATGCGATAGTTTCCAGCATACGGGTGTGATAGTTTCCTCCTGTGTGACAGTTCATGTTACCTGCAGGTGACAAAATATAGAATACCAGTACGACATAATCTCTCACAAAGTGTGATACTTTAACTAGAAAAGTATCACACTAGTATAGGACAAAGTATCACATGACACTAGTGAAGTATCGTACGATAATCTTCCAAAAAAAAAAAATCTACTGAAAATAGTAAGCTAAAAAGTGATGAAAAAAGTGTAGAAATGCATGAAATGAAGGACAAAACAATAATGCTCTGCCCCACGGTGGGTGCCAAAAATGTGTACTCTAAATAGTGCACTTCTCTAAGTCATTACATCCAAGGGAATCCATGAATGGGAAACCTTACAAAGTGACTTAGAGCTCCCTATGAATGGAGTTGCAAGGATTTTAAGATTGCTCTCAGCTAGAGCTATAAAGTTTATGACCTTGCTAGTCAACCACACAATGGGAGATTCAAGGAAGACAAGGGAAAGAATGTCAATATCCTCAAGAATCAAAATGAAATGCAATGCAATGCTATACTAGAAATGAAGATGCAAACTAAGCTATGAAATGAAATGAAAGTATTACAAAGCCTCCTAATTAAACTAGGTGAGTTAAATCTAAAGCATAAAGGAAACTAAGCTAGATGACATGAAAGCTATGATGCAAGAAATGAAACTAGAATGCAAGAATGATCTCCAAAAGCTCCAAAGTCTCCAAGAAATTTTGCAGCATAACATTAGTATTCAAAAGATGCTTATGAAAATGAAGAAGAGAGCTCTTCTTTTATAGAAAATGAAAATCAATGGACGATGGAGATTAAGAAAAAAAAGATTTAATCAAGGGTGGAGCATAAAAGAGGAGCAATCCATGTGTACAAATATCCTCCAATGATAAAATAAGAGTTGAATTTTGTGTCCATATAAGACAAAAAGTACTTTTCTTCTTTTTATAAAATAAGAATAATGTTTTATTTGTGCAACTTAGGATAAGAGGAAAAGTGGGGACTTTTTATTTATTAAAAAGGGAGGAAATATTTATTTTTAAATAAATAAAGACTTAGGATAAAATGGTTAGCCCAAGGCAAATAATAAAAAATGATGAAATAAGATTTGATCAAGGAAATTGATATAATTGATAAAATGCTGATTTTGAAAATATTGATTCAGGGATTTGATAAATTACTGAATGGGGGCCCAAAGTCTAGGCTACCATTTTAGGGTGCATACAGATCTAAGATGCTATAACTAGCTGAGCTAGCTGTAGGAATAGATTTTTTGTTCTTGTTGGTAGGGCCAATAGTAGTCTTATCCACAGTTTGCTTTGGAGCGGGTGTAGAAGTATCGAGACTCTTATTCACAGTTTGCTTCAGAGTGGATGTAGAAGTATCAGGACCTTTCAAAACAACTCTTCCACATGATCGAGTGACAACATTAGCACAGTCTTGGGGTTGTTCAAATTTATATGAACGAGACGCAGAACTACACAAGATGAAAGGAGTCTTAGGTTTGGTAGCGTCGTTGCTTCCCTTAATGGTAATCACATCGCAGTACTCTACTCCAACAGGTTCGATCATACCAATTAACATTGTCATCATTAGTGTATGTGTAATTGACTTTAGCATTGGTATTCTTGGCATTTGAAGACTCACCCTTCTCATGAGGAGGGAAGGGATCCGTAAATGCTTGATGGTCTGAATTCTTGTTATGGCCATCCACAACAATGTCACCACCATCAATCAAATCTTGGACCTTATGTTTTAGTTGAAGACAAGTAGAAGTCTTATGACCCTTATTCTAGTGATAGTCACAATAGGTGTTGTCATTCCACCAATGAGGTCATGGTTGTGGGTCATAGAGATGCTTTTCCAAAGGAGTAAGAATCTGATTCTACACAAGAGTTTTATAGACCACATCAAGTGGTTCTCCCAAGGAAGTGAATTCATGCTTGGGTCAAGATGTTAGAATAACTAAGAGGGGGGGTGAACCAGTGTCCCAAAACAAAATGTATAATTCAAAATAACTTCTTCAATTTCTGCTCCTTGGTAAACAATAATTACTTTCACCGTCTGTGCTTTTACCGATTACCAGTCTAATACTTATAATTGTTACTGATCAAATCTAGTATGAAATATGAAAAGTATGATAACAAAAAAATATCACAATCAACACATAACATGATATTTAACGTGGAAACCTTGTAAAGGGAAAAACCACCTGGGACTGGCAACCCAAAATTGTTCACTATTTTGAAGTGAGGTCAGTTAAGACCCAACCCTATTAAAGGTTTACAAACACACTGTCAGGTGTGACCTTGCTAGAGGATTTTAGACTAGAAGTTATCGTCCAACCAACATTCACTATGGGGTTGACAGGATAACAATGTTCATTCTATGAATGATACATCATAAGAATTTTAGAGTCCACTCGGTTAAGAGATTTTGACTGTGTACAATGGTTAAATATGTAATAGTATGTGACCTACCTTAATACAACTTCAATTGTAGATTACATATCAATATTCAGTCCATACAAATCCTTCTGACCAATATTTCACTTTAGATTCAATACTGTATCAACTTACTGTCCATCGGTAATTACTCTCTACAGCTCGGTAATTATTTTGCAACTTGGTTCTCACTAACCAGTATGATCAGAATGCATGAAAAATTGTTCACATGATAATTCTACAATATCTTCTTCTTCTGGCATCTTTTCATAATGAAATTTTGTTCTCTTATATAGATGAGTAAATCATTTTCTTCTCCTCCATCCGATTTTGCTGTTTAACCACATTCATAGATTTTTCTTCTTCAAACTTTCTCGGCTGACATGTCAATAACACATTTCAATCTGCTCCATTAGATCTTCCTTTAATTTTGTTAGCCATCGATCTTCAAAATAGACATTATCCGTTATCACTAAAATCAAGATACTTTACAGCTCATCAATCTTATCAGCTAAACTAATCATTTAGTTCATTCTGTTCTGCTTGGTTAACAAAGAAATGCATTGATGAACACTACTCGGTTAATACTATGATCAGTATACACTACACTCCATTGGTGTATACTAGAATTGCTTCATTTACCGACAATACTGCTATGTGTCTTTCAGCTCTATACTTCATCATAGATGAATGCAACATAATAAAGTCAATATCATCAAGTCATAGACTCATCAAAAAGTTACTCAATGTGTTCCTTATCCTCATCTTTCATGTACATCTCTTTCCCCATGTAGATTTCTCTATTCTTCATCTCTTTCACCTTTCTTCAGATGTCTCGGTATAGTAACTTACAAGATAAGTATTGTCAAACTAGTTGACATCAATGACAATATAATACTGATTTAATCATATTACATATCTAATCAAAAACTCTTCAATGATCTTTAATCACAAATTCTTCAATCAGATTCCAAATCAGTTGTAGTCCAACAATCTCTCCCTTTGGCATTGATGGCAACTCAAGTAATATGAAATGTACCATATACATACCAAACAAATATTCTACAACTTTGTGAACAAATGTTGTTAGTCAATTAGACTTAATATGTTTAATCACTATGTTACTAACCAGCATTAGATAATACAACTTTACCATTCTGTAGTATTGATCTTTTCTTCTCTCCCGTTCCTGCTTCTATTCTTTGTAACTGATCTTCAATACTCTGTCTCATTCAGATTGTCTCTCCCTTAGATAGTTCTCATCAGTTCTTGTCCCTTTTCATATTATTTATCTCTCCCTTTGACAGCAATGCCAAAGAAACAAATAAACAAACAATTCTATCATCCACTGTCCTCTGTATACTGATATCCCAATCGGTTCAAGTTCTCCAGACTTAATCACAACCTTGAACATTATTCAAAGTGTGAACTATGCTACATCAACATGAATGATATTATGATAAAAGTAGGCTAATGCAACAACCAGATCACCTTAGTGATCGATAGATAGGGGACAAACCCCAAGTCTAGTCCTCAAGTATTCAAATGTGTCCTTCGGTAGAGGCTTTGTAAAAATATCTGCAAGTTGTTCTTTTGATGTGACAAATTCTAACTTCACTTTCTTCTATTGTACTTGTTCTCTTAATTAATGATACTTAATAGATATATGCTTTGTCTTAGAGTGCATTACAAGATTCTTTGAAATATTAATAGCACTAGTGTTGTCACAATATATAATCACCGGGTCAGTGATTACCTCATTCATCCCTTCCAACACTTTCTTGATATATGTAATGTTTGAACAATTAGCAGCAGCATCAACATACTATGCTTCAGCTATAGACTGAGAAATACAAGCCTTCTTTTTACTTGTCTAGGTTACAAGTCTTTCACCAAAGAAAAATTCTCCTCCAGTGGTGCTTTTTCTATCATCCACATTTCTAGCCCAATCAACATCGGTGTAAACTTTCAGTTCAAACTTCCCTTCCTTAGGATACCATAATCCATAATTCTTTGTTTTCTTCAGGTATTGTAAGATCTTTTTAGTAGCAACCATGTGTGATTTTCTAGGATTAGCAGAGAATATTGCAACAATACCCACATCATGTGCTATATCTGGTCTACTGTGAACTACATACATTAACTTACCAATCATGGATCGGTAAAGTGTCTGGTTTACCTCTGTAGTTTCATCCTCCTTTGTCAATTTGCATCTAGTAGCCATCAGTGTTCCCATAGGTTTAGCATGTTCCATGCCAAATGTCTTAAGTACTTCCTTTATGTATTTAGATTGTGTGATGAATATCCCATCACTCTGATGAATCACTTGTAGTCCAAGAAAGAACTTAATCTCTCCGAACATAGGCATTTCAAATTTCTTTTGCATTTCATCAGCAAATACCTTGCATACAAAATTTGAGCCTCCAAAAATAATATCATCAACAAATATTTTAGCAATGATAATAGTGTCATTAGTATCACCTTTCATATACAAATTGTTGTTTTCACTTATTCTAACAAATCCAATACTTAACAAGTAAGTATGCAGTCTTTCATACCATGCTCTAGGTGCTTGCTTCAAACCATATAAGGCTTTATGTAATCTACATAACATGTCTTTATTGTTGGGATCAAAAAATCCTTCAGGTTGTTCAATGTAGACCTCTTCTTCAAGTATACCATTCAAAAATGTTGACTTCACATCCATTTGATAGACTTTGAATTTCTTGTGTGCAGCATATGCAAGTAGAATTCTAACTCCTAATCTAGCAACAGGTGCAAATGTTTCACCATATTCAATGCCTTCTTCCTATGCATATCCCTTGCATACCAATCTAGCTTTATTTCTTGTGACTTCACCATTTTCATTCAATTTATTCTTGAATATCCACTTAGTACCGATAACATTATTGTCTTTAGGTCAGGGTACTAAGGACCAAGTTTTGTTCTTCTCTATTTGCTCTATTTCCTCCTTCATTGCATTAATCCATTCTTCATTCTCTAATGTAAATTTCACATTTTTAGGTTCAAATTCACAAATTAGACATGTACCTTGTCTTATTTTTCTTCTAGTTTGCATTTCAACATGTCTGTCTCCAATGATTTGTGTCTCAGGATGATGTCTTCTGACAAAACTAGCTAGAACTTAGTTTCTCCTTCCTTGCTCATCCTATTCAAGTTCTTTTTGTTGCTCGGTAGCTCCATCTTGATCATCGATTTGTGTTGCCTATTGTCCTACATTGTTTCCCTGCTAACCGGTTGTCACAGCTTGCGGCATCGGTAGATACTCTAGATGTTTAATGTAAGTGAATCTACCATAGTCTTCTAGTTCCTTTGTACTTTCCTTTTTGTTCTTGTCATCAAACTCATCAACACAAACATTAGTACTTTCAACTATCTTATTTTTAACCTTATTCAAAGATTTATATGCTTTACTTGTAGAGGAATATCCCATAAATATCCCTTCATCTCCTTTTGAATCAAATTTTCCATTTCTCTCATCTTTCAAAATAAAGCATTTACTTCCAAAAATCCTGAAATAACTTACAGTAGGTTTGTGTCCAAACCATAGCTCATAAGGTGTTCGATTGGTGTCCTTCTTTAGTTGTACTTAGTTAAGAACATACATAGCTGTACTGACATCTTCCCTACAATATGTCTGAGCAACATTCTTTTGTATCATCAATGTTCTAGCATAGTCAATTATAGACCTATTCCTCCTTTTAGCAATGCCATTTTGCTGAGGTGTCCTCAGTGCAAAGACCTATCTTTTAATTCCATGCTCATTACAAAAATTAGTGAATTCATCAGAGATAAATTTGCCTCCTCTATTAGATCTTAAGAATTTTATTTCTTTTCCAGTCTCTTTATCTACCTTAACTTTATACCACTTAAACATTTTAAAAGCTTTAGATTTCTCTTTCAGGAACATAACAGTCATCAGTCTAGTATAATCATCAACAAAAAGAATAAAATATCTATCACCAGAACAACTCTGAGTTCTCATAGGACCACATAGATCGGTATGAACCAACTCAAGTATCTTCTTTGTTGAGTAGTCTTTTCTTTTAAAAATAGACTTAGTCATCTTACCTTTTTGACATTCATGGCACATGACATGATCAAGTTTTGTCAAGTTAGGCAATCCTCTAACTCTTTTCTTTTTACTAATCTTGATCATGTTGTCAAAGTTCACATGGCATAACCTTTTGTGCCACAACCAAGCATCTTCATCCTTTATTAACAAACAAGAAGACTGATCCATATCAAGATAGAATAGATTACCTCTAGATTGTGTACTAGTTCCAACAAGTCTTCCTTCATCATCATAGATCTTCACCTTTTTGCTCTCAAAAGCTAGTCGGTGGCCTAAATTATTCATCTAAGCCACACTTAACATATTATAGTTCAGTCCATCTACCTAGTATGCATTTTCACATTGTATTCTGTCATTGATCATCAGTGAGCCTTTACCTCTTACCATACAAGGTGCATCATTTCCCATTCTCACAGATCCTCCATTATATTCAACAAGTTGATCAAAATTCTCTACATCACTGGTCATATGATGTGTACAGCCACTGTTTATGATCCATGTATCATTTTTGCTTACTTTAGAGATCAGGGTTGTCTCTTCATGTTTCTCTTCTTCCTCTGAGTCATCTTTCTTAGCAACAAATACAACTTCTATATCATCATCAGAGTCAGATTCAATTTCAATATCTTTGGCTATGTAACATACCTTTTTTCCTTTATCATCTCGGTCATCTCTATTGTTGTGTCGGTAGCCTCTATTGACTCTTCTCCCATAGCTTCCTTCAGATTGGTCTTTGGATCTATCATCATCTTTCTTCTAAGGACATCTAGCAGCGATGTGACCGACTTCTTTACAATTAAAACATGCCAAAGGTAGCTTGCCTCTATACCTTCCTTTTCCTTTGGGCAATCTTCTAGCCATAAGAGCTTCAAGCTCATCAAGTTCATCTTCGGTATTACTATCACTATCGTAATTCTTATTATTCCTGCTAGACTTTCCAATCTTTAAAGAAGACATGAAAGCGGACTCAATAGAAGGAACAACACTATTATCAAAGTTGTTTAATTCAAAGGTTGTAATTTTACCAATCATAGTGTCAAGAGTAAGATTGGATGTAGCTCTTGTTTCATGAATTGCAGAAATCTTGATTGCATAAACTGGCAGCAAAGTTCTGAGAATCTTACTTATCACTGTTTCATCATCAATCACTCCATCAGATGCTCTAATAGCATGTACCACCTCTTTTAGTCTATTTGAATATTGCACAATGTTTTCACCTTCTTTCATTCTCATATCATCGAATCTGCCTCTCAAACTTTCAGCTCAAGCTCTTTTGACATTCAGATCTCCACTGTATATCAGATTTAACTTGTCCCACATGGCTTTGGCAGTAGTGTATGCCTTAATGTCTTCAAATTCAACATCGGTACAGGTAGTAACAAGTTCCATCATAGTAATATTGTGTTCATTCCTATCTCTCAGTTGATCAAGGGTCAGGGGACCTATGGGTGGTTGTATGTAGCCATTTTCCATCAGATCTAGTGCAGAATTTCAAATTCCAGATATGTGCAACTTCATCCGGCTTTGCCATAATATGAAGTTCTCTTTGTTTAGTTCGGTACTTCCCTCTTATACATCTTGAGACCTTTTTGCTTAAGTCCTTAAAATTATGTTCTAAGCAACCACAGCTCTAATACCAATTGTTAGAATAACTGAGAGGGGGGGTGAATCAATTATCCATTGTCCCAAAATAAAATGTATAATTCAAAATAACTTCTTCAATTTCTGCTCCTCGGTAAATAATAATTACTTTCACTATCTATTCTTTTATCGATTACCAATCTAATACTTATAATTGTTACCAATCAAATCTAGTATGAAATATGCAAAGTATGATAACAAACAAATATCAAAATCAACACATAACACAAGAGATTTAATGTGGAAACCCTATAAAGGAAAAAACCACCTGGGACTGGCAACCCAAAATTGTTCACTCTTCTGAAGTGAGGTCGGTTAAAACCCAACCCTGTTAAAGGTTTACAAACACACTATCATGTGTGACCTTGTTAGAGGATTTTAGACTAGAAGTTATCGTCCAACCAGGATTCACTATGGGGTTGATAGGATAACAATGGTCATTCTATGAATGATACATCATAAGACTTTTAGAGTCCACTCGGTTAAGATATTTTGACTGTGTACAATGGTTAAATATGTAACAGTATGTGACCTGCCTTAATACAACTTCAATTGTAGATTACAGATCAATATTTAGTCCATACAAATCCTTCTAACCAATATTTCACTTCAGATTCAATACTGTATCAACTTACTATCCGTCGGTAATTACTCTTTGTAGCTTGATAATTATTTTGTAGCTCGGTTCTCACTAACCAATATGATCAGAATGCATGAAAAATTGTTCACACGATAATTCTACAGTATCTTCTTCTTCTGGCATCTTTTCATAATGAAATTCAATTCTCTTATATAGATGAGTAAATCATTTTCTTCTCCTCCATTAGATTTTTCTGCTTAACCACATTCATAGATTTTGCCGCTTCAAACTTTCTTAGTTGACGTGTCAATAACACATTTCAATCTACTCCATTAGATCTTCCTTTAATTTTGTTAGCCATCGATCTTCAAAATAGACATTATCCATTATCATTGAAATCAAGATACTTTACAGCTCATCAATCTTATCAGCTAAACTAATCATTTAGTTCATTCTGCTCGGCTTGGTTAACAAAGAAATGCGTCGGTGAACACTGCTCAGTTAATACTGTGATCAGTATACACTACACTCCGTCGGTGTATACTAGAATTGCTTCATTTACCAACAACATTTCTTTGTGTCTTTCAGCTCTATACTAGTTGACATCAATGACAACCTAATACTGATTTAATAAGTAATGTCAAACTATTTGACATCAATGACAAGATAAGTACTGTCAAACTAGTTGACATCAATGACAACATAATACTAATTTAATCATATTACATATCTAATCAGCAACTCCTTAGTGATCTTTAATCATAGATTCTTCAATTAGATTCCAAATCAGTTGTAGTCCAACATGAGATTCCCAAGGTTTGTTTCTAGAAAACCTCAAAGTTTTTTAATTTTCCACCATAGGCTTTTCAGCCGCTTTAACTGCTTGTATGGTGGAAGAGAGATTAAAAACAAACTTAGCAAGTTTCAGGGTCACATTGTCGACCACTCCATCATTCACAACATCTCTATTCTTGTTCACAAACTTCCCTTTATCCTTATTCGAGTTTGAAGATCCTTACTTGTTGTCTTTACTCAAATTCAATTCACCTTTCTTGATCATAAAGGCCTCTATTCGCACTACTTGTTTGATCATGCTATCAAAAGTTAGAGGACCTTGTAACTGCACTTGGTATCCAAAGTCTGGGATAAGATTGTCCAAGAAAATGTCAAGTCTCTCAGACTCTAGTAGCTTGTGAGGACACCTTGTACATAATTGTCTCCACCTTTGGAGGAATGTTAGGAAAGATTCTCCTTGTCACTGTTTTAAATTGCAAAGATCTCAAATGTTGACTGGATGCTGAATATTATGTATGTAATGTTGGAGAAACAGATTAGTCATTTCATCAAAAGTCTTGATGCCAGTAGGCAGTCTAGAAAACCATTCCATCATGGGTCCACCCAAACTATGAGGAAATAAGCACATAAGATATGTTTGATCGTGCATGAATTCCATAGATAATGCACCAAACTCCCTCAAGTGATCTTGGGGATCAGTTGCACCAAAGTATTTTTCATATTTAGGGAGTTCTACACCTCTAGGAAAAGATGGCATATGAAGACTTCTATCAAAAGGGAAAGGACAAATGCTTTCCATTGTGAATTATTGCATGGGTTTGTCCTTATTCTTCGCAAGTTCACTAATATGATCTTGCATGTCTCAGACCATTTTCTACAACTTTGCAGTCTTAGTTTCTTCTTCCTTGGCTACAAATGTTTTGACTTGATAGTCTAGGGGTAGCTTGGCCCCTTGTTTAGCTAACTCAAGGAAGTATTTTTCTTTCTCCTCTAGGAGAAGGATCTCCATCATTTTAACAAGACTCTTATTAGCTTTGGCAGCATTTATATCATGTTGAGTTATCACATCATTTTCATTCCCAAGGATCTTGTAAATGCTCAGAATTTGATCTTGTTGCTGATCATCTTGGTTTTGATTGAATGGAGAAGGGTGATAGAAATACGAGGGTTGTCAATCACCTTGAGGTTTGTTTCAAGATTGATCATCATTGTGGGACTGATTTTGGTCATGTTGAGATTGGCCATGAGGCTGCTCATTTTGAGGTTGAGCATGACATGGGTCATTAGAGGATTGACCATGATACTAATTGTTTTGAGATTAATCAAAAGTTTGATTGTACTTTCCTGATTGGAAATCAAATGGATCTCCCATCTTGTTGGTGTGGGACAGTGCAGCAATTGAAGCCTCAATAAAGTGATATGAATGATGTTGATGAGGCGCAGATAAGGTAACTTTTGGTGAATGAATAGTATCAAAAAATTTAATAAATTTAGGTGGGAAGATATCATGATCAGTATCAATAGATTCAATAATAGGAGCAGTTCGAGGGAGTGGCCTTCCAAAGTTATGAAACAATGAGTTGTTTTGGAAGTATGAGTTGTCTTTCTCTTGAAATGAGAAACCAGGTTGCACCTCAAACAATGGATTAAAAAACTCTTGAAACACTGGAGGTGATGGTTGAGATGGACTATCTTTCAAAGTACTCAATGAGGAACTCGAGGACCTCTCACAAAGTTTAGATTTCACAACAGATTTAGAATGATCTATTTCTTGATTAGGAGGTTCACTTCTACCTTAATCAGTATTCTAAATGGGATAATTCTTGCCACTTCTAGTTGTGATAGTCATAGATGAAGATGTTATGAGAGAAGACTTGGGATAATGCTAGACTCTATCTCTAAGATAACGGAAAGGAGATAAATGGCTAGAATAGCCAAGATGCGAGATGGACCTAGTATGAATCATCAAAAGAGGGGGCTAGAATAGCCAAGATAAGACTATCACAACACAAGATACAAAAGGCATAAAGAGGTAAGGTAAACCAATGAGAGACAACATGAGTCAAAGTAGAGATCGATCGATTCCCAACTTGAGACAACCAGTTTCTAATAGTGAACAACAGGAAAATAGAAAAATAGACATCAGATAAAAAGTAGATCAGGAAAAAGTTTGACCAGTCAATGAGAATTTAGTCTCTATTTTTTAAAACTAGGCTATAGTTTCACGCAAGAGAGTATTAGGCCATGCGAGAAAACATGAAACCTCACGCTAAAGAACAAAGTCTCATGTGAGAAAGTGCTCTGAAAAGTGAAACTTCACGCGGGAAAAAATCCAAAATATGACAATTTGACATAATTTTTGAGGTAAAAGTTGAATTCTGAGATACAGCCTGAATTGATGTTTGACAAATCTAGTTTCCTGATAGGTTTGAAGAATAGTTTAGTCAACAATCTCATTTTGAGGTTTCAAGCATTCGTTTAAAGACAAAAAGGTTTAGATCAAGTAGTTGTGATACAAGAAGGAGTCGTTAATAGACCTATCAAGGACAAAGCAACTTGATAGTATCAGAGGAGTCTTTGTTTGATAATGATTGGACAATGTTTAAGACTCGATAACAAACACATAGCTTATCCCTACCAAAAAAATGGTGAGAAGACAAAACCTTTGCCCCATTGCTTATGCGCATATGTGCATCTCACATAGCCATGTCACCCCCTAGAGGGCACCTGTGTTTTTGGTGTTTCCAAGGACTCAATAGTATATGTTCAAAGGTTACCCTTGTGGCAAGGGATAGTGTCGTATACCACCTTCAAGCATCCAGGTGTATGTCTATGATGGGAATCTATGGGAGAGATTCTTCCCCCTCCCTACGTAGAGATTATGCCTCCTTTCAGAGGGGAACCAGGTAGGCCACTAGCTAAGGAAAGTTTTAATTAGGCTTCCATTCACACTAACCTCTGGTTCCCTCGATATAGGTCTAGGGCCTCATAGCCACATCGACACTTGAAAGCCATACACCTCTGCAAGCAGGGCTAGGAGCGGCGCCGCTCAGTACAACAAACAAGGCCTTCTCAAGATGATAGTCAAAATCATGAGAAGGAAGCTAATATGACTTTGCAGTATGTAGACTCAAAAAAGCATTCTTTATTAAAGGGAGGTGGAATCACTGGTGAAAGGTGCATACTCACTTGGGTCGTTCCTGAAGGTTCAACTTTTGGCAGGCCCTCTAAAGGTGACACAACTTGGCTTAGATCCAAGGGTTTGATTTTATGTTACTCTCAAAGAGAGAAGAGCATACTTCTGTACCTCATCACTTCACCCAAACACATCAAGAAAGTTCATCATGGAGTTAGCTTCACTTCACCAAATCTACAAGCTTTTGGTTCTCTCAGAGAGAGGAGAGCATAATCCCTTGGCAAGTAGAAGTGTTAAAGATTCACTACCTTTCTCCGCTTCCCCAAGAATCTATCATATTAGTAGGATCATTGGGTTTTCAGGTTCATTCATGGTCATCACCTCCATGTAATGAAGAGCCAAATTCCCTACCCACTATCAAAATTCTCAAGAAATTTTAACAGAGCCCTAATTAGACTATGTGAATGAAACCAAGAAACAAACACAACATTTTATGAGATCTTTGACTATCATCCTACAATCAAACCATTAGAATGTTTTATATTCTTCAAAAAATGTCCTGCAAAAAATTGTTATGTTGTGGAAAGAACAGAGAAATGGAAATTAACAGTAAACAAAAACTGTTAGAAATCTGGAATAGAAAAGACAAAGACTGAAAAATTTTTAAAAACTGGATCCAAATCTTGCATGAGGAAGTACTCCATAGCACGTGAGAAAACACAGGGTGTTGTGTGAGGATGTAAAAGTTCATGCGAGAGAGTGCTATTGAGAGAGAAACTTCACACGGTAAGCTCTAGATTCTCATGCGAGAATCCATACATAGGAAGTATGAATGCACGATAGAGCTCAAATTTCCTGTTAGAAAAATCAAGAATGAGGCTAGAAATTGATCTTTTCTATCCTACGGTGGGTGCCAAAAATGTATGTGGTTGAATATGGACCTCTAATCCAACTACACATGCAACATAGTCATTACTCACACAATCAAATTATGAAAGAGAGTATTGATTACTCAATTCAAAATTCATGGTGAAGCGACCTGTTGCCTCCTATGTAGATGGAGTGTTTGATTTACTCTCAAAAGGAGAGCCCAACAACCATTAGACCAGTACTACAATGGAGGATTTGAAAGCTTATGAAAATAATCAAATTGAAATTAATCTAGAATGAAGTGCAATTAATCTAAGAGCTTGAAAGATATATGAAATGCAGATTTACTCTAAAGAACTTGAAATAAAGATGAGATTAAGCTAAGAGAAAGTAAGAAAACTAATTACAATGAAAATGCAATATTAAACTAGATGAAATTAATCTAAATATGCAATGAAAGCTTGAAAGAATGAAATTGAGACAAAAAAAATGTTATAGTTTAGGTACTCTCAAAATTGCTTTTTTTTTTTAATGAAGAATGAGGTTCAAGATATAGGCAAGCTTGGAAGAGGAACAGAGAGTTTCTTCATTCGAAACAATGGACTCTTCATTTCCAATGGAGGAGAAAGAGACAAATATTAGAGAATTACTTAATTAAAGAAATGGATTATTGCCACATGGGTGAGTCTTTGAATATTTGATTTATTCAATGCAAATATGATAATCCATTTGAATAACCAAGTAATTTATTAATTCCTTTTATGGGTATTTAGCTAAAGGGGTGAGTTTAATTTAATTTAAAGCACTTAGGACTTTATAATTAAATTGATTTATCATAGGGGTAATTTAGCTAATAAAATTTGGAGACTTTAGGAATTAATTATAATATTTGATTAATGCAATTTAGGGTTTTTGCAATTGACATTAGGTCGAATTAAGTCAGGTAGGAGAGAGAAAATTGCCTAGCAAAGTAGGACTTTGGAGATGTAACATTGACGAAAATGCACCAAAATTGATTGATTTTATTAGGTGCCAAGTTTGGGGTATTACAATTGTTATATAATGCTTTTGTTTTCATGCATTACTTAGATCCAATTGAATCTAATATATTTTTCACCATGATGCAGGACAAACCCTAAAGACCTAGGACAAGACATGAAGACTCAGATAGTGGACCTGAGGATTTGAACTAGACAGACAACCAACTCCTAGATGCAAATGACTCCTTAAGGTAATGCATGGGACCCTACTCATACTTATATCATGATTTATATTCTACCATTTTTACTCTATTTTGACATGAAAGATGAAATATGAAAGAACATTTGTGAATTGCATTCATTTTGCATGCATAATGTAATCATCAATTATGAATTTGAAAATTTGAATGTGATGAATACTTAGAGTATAATATAAAAAGTGATATGAATGCAATAACAAAATGTTAACCTACATCACCTGAAAAGTAGTATTAAGTGAATGTACCTTTATGCAACCCTTTTCTATTTATTTTCATCATTCTGCATGTAGAAAAATAGGTTAACAATTTTGGCGACTTCTGATGGATGTCTGCCTGCTAGACATGAACTCTAGACCATATCATTGGGCAATGGAGTTAGAAAACCAAAACATGCATATGTAACCTTTATTGAAATAAAAATGCACCTAAACTAAGACTCATGCAACCTATAGACACCTAGTGCTAGACAAAACTTATTGAAATGAAACCTAAACTATCCTACTCTAACCAACTTAAAGCTTGGTCAAACAAAACAATTTACAAAATATGAAAATAGCTAGCCATCCTTTTTAACTCACAATAATCCACATGCTTGTGAATAACCATCATGAGATGAGCATATGAAATGCCCTTGATCATTTCTGTGACAAGGATCTCACTTACTCGATCTAGGTGATTGAAAATACCATCATTTTGAGGAAGATCAGCAAACAACAACACTTTGTGACAGACAAAAAGTACTTCACTTACTTGATCAATCTAATTGAAAGATCTATCATTTTTAGATGAATTAGCAAGTAGCATTAATTATTTCTCAGCTTCTCCTTTTGATAGATCATTATGTTGAGGTGCTAGCATAACTTGTCCTTCTTTGCTGGCCTCCATTCTTGCCAAATTCCTAATAGGACATCTATGCGAGAGAATAAACTTGGAGCTCTCCTTGAAAGAATCTGGCTCCTGATGAATTACTTCACTCTAATGAGCTACTCCTTCATGTTGGCTGGAAATGACTACCTCCTGTAGCTTGTGGGTACTTTCTGGAAATGTGGGCTTGTCATCAAGATGTAAGAAAAACTCTTCAAGATCATCCCAAAAAAGATCTTCTTCTTCATCTTCCTTACTCTTTTTGTAATCCTAATATGCTGATAACCCTTCTGTTTCATCTTGCTCAATAGGAAAGGGAAATCCATCCCAATGCATGACATCTTATTCAACAATATGAGAAACATCAGAATGATCATCCTTTAGCTTATCAGCTGCACCCTTTTTTTCAATGCTCAACTTTTCTTTCTCTAGCTGAAGATACTTTTGAAGTTGTACTTGATAAGATTCTTTATACTTTACAACTATAGAAGCTAGGAATTCTATCTTCTTTTTGTGATCCTGAAGCTCTTTCTCATGAAACTCCTCCCGAGCTCTTGATTCTCTTTCTGTTTCTTCTTGAAATTCATTTCCTCTATCAAATGTGGCCTTTATCAATGCTCTTTGGTCTTGAACCTCCTTTTCATAAACATTAGTCTGTGCTTCCAACTCTCTTGCAAGGTTGGCTTTATGCTGCTTAAGTTGCTCAACCAAATATTTCTTATTATGTTGCTCCTGCTGAGCCAATGCCCCTTGCTATTGAATATGGGCTTGATAGGAAAGCTCCTCTTATTGCTTCTTCATGTCATCAATCTTCATGAGAAAATCCTACAACATACTTGTAGTGTCCCTAATTTGTAAATCATTATCATTTACAGGATAATGGAAAGGTTGAGCAGATGTAGGCTTTGTGAAGTCATATTGTGATTGCTAACCTTGAAAAGATTGAAAATGATTTTCTTGAACATAATTCTCATGAAATGATGGAAATCTTGCAAATTGATCATCTAGATATACATATCCTCCTTGAAAACTTGACATTTCTACTCATTTGAAAGGTTGGAAATTAGAAAGTAAAACTATTTGAAACATACCAGCACTTGATCTTTTTGAAACCAGTTGATTTTCCTCCACAAAACCACCAATTATGCGAAATGTATGACCTCTTTAAGGTTTGAATCTTGCTGATAGCACACCAAAAATAGAAAGGAATGTAATGCAATTTGACAAGGTTCATTGAAGAATGGGTCCCACCGGGCGTGCCAAAAACTATTGAGGTTTGAAAATATCACCCTAACTCAAGCATTAGGGTTCGCTGATATTTCATCCTAACAATGGAAACCTTCTCGAGTTGTAGGTGGACTTTGATTGAGAAGGAATCTCCAGATTCTAGGCTGGTTCCTATTGGATTTAGAAATATCACCTCCTGACTGAAACTTGAATGGGGAAAGGGAAAAAGATAACTTAAAAATTGAAAGGAAACAGGGTGATACACCAAAAATTTATTTCAGGCTTGTCAGGAAAACTTCAACTAGCATCCACAATACATAAAATACCGAGGTTTGCATTAACATTCGCTATTCAACATATAGGTTGACTAAAAATCATTACTAGTGTAAACACCACAAATAATGAAATCTATCGACAGACATACAGATTCTACAAAAGGCTTGAATTTTGATAACCTAGAAAAGAAATAAAAAATAACTCACTTAACTAGATCACACAAAACATACAACACTTAAATATAGAAGGGAAGAATAGGATTGGTGAAAAATTTGAAAATTGATACAATAGAGAAACCTGCTTTATTTTCCTTCCAAGTTAAAAATGGTTACAAAAAATGTGTCAAAAGAGACAAAGGAACCCAATTTCTCACTAAGCCCTCCTTCTCCACAATTCTGAACCCCTAAAACTGAGAATCTCCCTCCATTAAGTACCCTCTTAAGGCTGAATTCAAAAAACCAAGCCCCCTAAAAATCTCCCAAAATTCTTCAAAAATCACTCCAAATTAGCCCCATATTACATGCACAAAAATGTGCCTTGTATCATGCCCCTAAAATTTAGCCAAAATCAGCCCCTAAATTGGCTAAGAAAACCCTAAGACAAAGCATAAATAATGCCTTAGTATCAACCCTAATGATGGTAATTTAAAATAAATATCTTTTAGAAATTATTACCAACATATAATATAAGCCCAAAAAATAAGCCTTAACTTAATGCATATAGACCTTGCGTATTATCCTATGGTCAACATGACCCAAAACTAGCAATCTACCTATAATCACTGAAAAATGGACAAGATCAATTTATAGAAAAATCAAGGCAAATCAAGGCAAAATCAAGGCATTTGAATTGAATCAAACATTTGGCTAATCAAAATTAAAATCAAGTCTCAATTCAATATAATTCAAAATCTAAAGCCAAAAGATTGATTAAAAGCATTTAAATTAGGTTAAATCAAATCAATGTGCAATTAATTTAATTAATTGTATAGTTTGAGGAATTAAATAAAATCAACCTATTCAATAGGTACTTGGATAAATAAATGAATTTAAATCAATTAATAAATTGTGAGACCTACCTCAGACAGTCCTTGTTTCATTGCTTTATTTTGTTATGCTTTCAGTATTTTCTATGCTTTTAGTGATTATGTACTTAGACATGCTTTAACCTTTTGAGACTCTTATGTATTTGAGGATCTATGGAATCCTATGTTATATATTCAGTACCTGATTATGTAATCATGGTACACTTGAGACACTACATGTTTTGATTTAGTTTCAGCTATGATGATGTCATATATATATGATCTATTGAGTAGAGGTAACCGTGATGGAATTTAGTTTAGAAAACTAATGCTATGCTTATTTAAGTGCAAATTCAGATATAGTTATATGCAATGAATTATTGATGTCATATTATGTTTTTATATCATGTTGTTTTGGGTCTATTGATGTGTGCAATGAGTGTGCAGGGATAGTTGACCATGGATATAAATCGGGGACCTAGTATTGGAACTTATGTTTTATACTATGCATACCAAGGTCCTCTTTGTAAAAGAAACGTGGACCTTGTTGTATATTCTTTTATTCATAAATGTGGTTTGCATGTGTGTATGTAATTTAGTTTATGTTTATGTGAATTAGCCATGTCAATTATTTTATTAAATGTGCCAAATTTGGCAAATTGTGGCTTAAGCTGGCATGGTTAGTATTTTAGTAATTGATTGGGTCAAGGGCTTGACTAGGGTGTTACCTTAGGGTTGAATCAACTAACCTTGGGTTGGGAAGTTTCTAGAAGTCAACCAAGACCAGAAATCCGTGCATAAACTTGAGGTGGGGTTTAGGAGGGTCATTTGGGCTCCCATAGGTTAATTGGGGTCAATTTTAGCTACCTAGGTTGATACCTTAGGGGTTAGGGGTCATTTTCAACCCATTAAGAGCCTTAAAACTCATTTATGACCCCTCTAAAGTCAAGATTTTCATTTTGGTCGAGATTGAAGAGTTGTGAGGTTTTGGTTAACCTCTCTCTTCTTCCCAAACTTGCATTCAACTCCATTTATGGTGAAGGAAGGCAAGTGGGAAGAAGGGAATGGATGTTTCTTTCCCTCTTCTAATTGGCTCCTAGATTATAGGAGGTTTACCTATTTAGGAGTAGCTTGGAGTAAGGTTTAGTTGTTCAACCACTCTCTATTCTTAGAGACAAATTCAAAATTGAGGAAGCCTTTTGGAGGAAAGAACTTGGAAAGAAAGCTCTTCTCAAAATTTCAAATCCCCTTTAGCTTTGGAGTAAGGTTGGTCTTCTTTATAGTAGATTTCATAATTTCTTGATGTTCTTGAGATTGAAACTCCATTAATGGAGTCCTATGTAAATTTTAAGTTATTTTCAAGTTGAGTTTTTAGAGTTTTATTTTGTGTATAATTTTGGATGGGATTCTTCAAGGCACACTCACCCTTGGGAGGGCAGAGTAACCTTGAAGGGGTGGTGGGAATGACTCTAGTTTAGTGTAGAGTCTCCCATGTGTGGAGGGAAAGACATGGGGTTTCATGATACCCATGATGCCAAGTATGGCTTGAGGGCTTTTGGGGGGGCATAAGGAGGTGTATTTTATGACTGCATCTTGTGAAGATGGTCATTCCAAGTCCATGTGTGGCTTGAGGTTTTTGTTTGGTATACTTGGCTTTCTCCTACTGTGAGGTCAACCACTACCCCTATTTTCAGGAAGGCCTCTTGGAGACTTTCCTTTTTGTTCTACCATTTTTTGGGAAGCTTTAAATGTGGGTTTCTATATATGTTGGTTTTATGTGAGTTTTGTGAGTTCCTATTTGTATCATGTTCCTTTTTGGATCCCCAAGCTTGGGGGTGGCCTTGAAAAGACCTAGGTTGGGAGGTGAGCCTTCGTGGTCAACCTTATTCTATCAGGTATACAACTGGAATCTTGGAGCTGTCACTTTGATAGATAAAATTTGTATTTGAGTATCTCATAGTTAAACTTGTAATTTTTATACATTTACAATGTAAGGTTGTAATCAAGATCTCTTTGTAATCCTCTTTCGAGATGTAAATGCTATTTTGTGTTTAAATGAAAATATGGAAATTACGGAATCAATAAATATTTTAAAATTTAAAATTAAAATTAGTTATGTACGAAAATAAAAATTTGTTTTTTTTTTTCAGTACTTAGTAAATAATTTGTTTAAAAAAATAAAAATAATTTTTTTTTGTCCAAAATCAATTTTTGATTTTGCCAAGTTGTAAAAATTGTTTTATAGATTGCAATGGTAAATTTATTTTTTTAAAAATAGTTGCCTATATATTCACTGTTTTGAAATTCAGGTTTTAAAGTTTACCAGTAAATTTTAATAAAAAGATATTTTATTAATTTATATAACTTTTTTAAAAAATTAGATATGAAAAAGCTTAAATAATTTTATCTTTTTAAAAAAAAGTTATTAATAATACATATTATAAAAAAAGCTTTCTTTTACTTTTTCTCTTTATGGGTTGTGCGCAGGTGTAAAAAAAGAAACATCACAGATATTTATGTTAGATAAGATTTTAAAAAATTGAAATCTACTTTTATTTAATAGATTTATTGTAAATAGATGTTTTGTTTTGTTTTATTTGTTATGTTAAAAAGTTTTAGTTAATACTTGGTGGGATAAGTAGTTTGCAGTTTTTTCTGGTTGTTTGATACTAGTTTTCATGGAGAGAGCATTTATCCATACTTAATGACTGAACAATTTTATGGTGTTAGATGCAAAAACTATGACTTCGGCCTTTGCTGATAAAAAAAAAAAGAGTTTTAGTTAATAGAAATGTATAGTTATAAGATTTACTTTTAATATATTTTAGCATGTTTAGTTTGTACAATTAAATTTATTTTATTATATAAAATAGTTTTAGATTAAATAAGTTTTAGTGTTATAGTAAAAAGCATTATTTGGTTTAAATATCTTTACATTTGTTTTATTTCATTAATATATTAAATGATTAAGTGTTAAATATAAAATAGATGATTTATTTTCATTTGGCTTTTGTATTAATATAGTTGTAAATTTATTATTTAGAACTTAAATCATTACTATTAAATAAATAGAGTTATTTCTAAACATTTAAATTAGTTCTTTTATTTTAGGTAAATTGGTTAAATCAATTTATGATTTGTTTATTGAATTCAGTCCTTATGTTAAATTGTCAAAATATACTTTTAAAATTTTACTATGGTGTTCAAATTTATACCATTCATCATGGTTAATTTTAAGTAAATTAAATTATATTCTTTTTTTAAAAAATTAATTTGTTTAAAATAAGAATAGATTAATCTTAATAATGGGTTGTTTATTAGTTTATTATTTAATTAGATCAGATGTTTTTGATTAATCTTTTAATGTCCTTGGGCCTTGTCTAGGGTCTTTATGACCTCTTTAGAGTTGAAGACCGACTTTCGTGCACGGTTGGCTTTCGGTCAACATTAGTCAAACCTTGGACATAACCTTGGCTTGCATGCACACAAACCCTTCCCTGATGTATTTTAACCCTTGTAGAACCTTGTCGGACATGTTTGGGCACAGTTGACTTTTTGGTCAACTCTAGGTCAAACCTTAGTCAAACACTCGATTTGCATGCCCAAGTGCTTTTGGATGTATCTTATATCCTTTTAGTCTAGCTACACGTACTTCAGTGCATAGTTGACTTTTGGTAAACTCTAGTTGACTTTTAGTCAACTATCCTGATTTGCATGCCGGTCAAAGCTAGTAGTCTAGGGAACCTTGTAGCTTTGTTTAGAGTTGTTCTCTAAGGTTTCACTTTTGGTCAAACATGGTCAACCTAGTATGGTTTGACTCTTGGGGTGTTGCTAGACACTTGATTATTTCTAGTCATCATTTTTTCTCTCTGCACCATTTTGTGTGCATGAAGAGACTTGTACCAGTTAGGGATTCACTTCCTAGTTGTGTAAGTATGTTTAGTTTAGATGGTTAGTAGGTTTCTAGAAAAATTTTGTAGTTGTGTTTTGCTCAACTTTTGGGCATGACATAAATCTTAATTTCTCTCAACAACCAAAAGGGGAGGAAAAAGCCTCAACCAATGAGATTTAAGGAAATGCACTCACATGGATCAAGCCAAAATGAATCTCAATCACTCAAAGTGAAAGAGCATATTGTCCACTCATCTTGTCTACTTGTCCCAAGCTTTGAGGACACAATATTTAAATTGTCTTCAAAGGGTGGAACCAAAGACTCAACTCAAGCTTAATCATGATCAACTCTACTACACCCCCTACCCTTGCCTAAATCTATAAAAGGAAGGCCTAAATCCATCATAATTAATAACCACAAATCTGAGAATTGCATCTAACCTCTTGAGAATTATAGCTAGAAAGGCAATTTAGAGTTAATTTGAGCATTTCTATTTGGAATTGAGTTAATTAGCTTATCTTATCATATTTTCTCATTCTAGGACTGTCATTAATGGTAGCTTGCTGAGAGCTTCACATTAACACTCTTAGATAGAGAGCCATAGGATGCTTAATTGTTCATTCATTTGCTAAATAGATGCTATAGTGTGGTTATTTAGTTTCTATTTCATTTATTGTTCAATACTAATTCTATGAAGATACTATTTCTAGTATACAAAATGGTGCCCACCGTGGGGCATTAGCCTCCACTTTTCAAAAATCTCGTAATCTTCATTTTTGTCAAAATTTTTGCATGTTTAACTCTCGGGTTTTGTAGAAAATAGTGCTACTAAGAATTTAAATGAGGCTACTGAGCAATTACACAATGCTTTTGAGCACTCTTTCAGCACTTCCACGACAAATTTATGTTCCTTTGCATAGTCAAACAACTCGTTTAAATCCTTCTGACTTATGTCCTACATTCAAACAACACTTATTCCCTGACTACTGAGCACTTCTGCATACTTCAATAACACTTTTACTCATTTTCAAAAGCCTTTGCTTGTTTATTTAGTGCTTTTACTATTTGTTTCTGTGCTTTTGAAAGTTTAAATAGCGCTTCTGAGCTAATCTACAATGCTTTTAAATAGCTAAATAGTGCTTTTAATCATTTTTGTAGCGCTTTTACATAAAATGCAAATTTTTATATTCTGACTGTCAAAAAATGAATTTCATGACTTTGCAGGATGATTGATCACATAAAAGCAAAAAAGTCAGAGAGAAGATTTAATCAAGAAGGCAAGGCTTTAGCAAGGAAGATTAAAAAGGAGAACATTGTTCATATCAAGCTGGTCCTTGAGGATTCACAACAATAAAATTAGGTACATGAGCATTACATCAAAGTTGTAGAAGCATACAAGACTAAATTCATTTCATTAAATTGGATATTTTCACCTTAAATCAAGTTTTTCTTAAAATTTGCAAATAAGGCTTAAAATTTAGTTTGTCTTTGTTTCTTCAAGTTTATTTTTGTTTCCTTCACTTTGGCTGGTTTTGTTGACTAACTTATTGGAGGAAAAACACATTGGAAAGGAACAATTGCTAAGGTAAGCATTAAAAAGATGAAAATAACTCAAAAATACCCCTAGCCTTTGCTAGCTACAAGGAAAAGGTAAGCCTTAAAACTTTGTCAATTTCATGCTTAAATTGTGGCTTTGGTGCTTTCAAAAATCTAGTAATAAAAAATAACCTATCTTTGTTTGGAAAGTTTAGCATTAGACCTATGCTCTTCACTTCTTTTAGTGAATCAGAATGCCAAAAGTGTTAAACTTTTTAATTAAGAAGAAAGTTTGAGGAAACTTTCTTCTTAATTAAAAGACCCCTTGTTTGTAGAAAAGATTAGCAATACTCAATTCTCTCTAGTTAGTGGGTTGGTAATTGAACATTGTTTATTGTGTTTGGGAAATTAAGAAAGAGTTAGAGATATTCTCTTCACCTTTTGGTGAATCAAATTCCTAAAAACTATTTCTTAACTCCATTTCCCTGCTTTCCATGAACATGCTAGATCTTTAGTTGGGCTCGCCTCCTGAGATTTTCCTTAAAAGGTCTGGTGAGAGGGACAACCCTAAGTGGGATACACTTGCTTTTTCTATGAGAATCCAACCCACTATAAAATGAAATACATACATCCTTAATGGGGTGTGTGACAAAAGGATATTAAATTTTTAAACTTCCTCAAGTAGTCCTCACGGATTGTGCAAAACTCCAAATATTGGTGGTGGGAAGCCTCTTAATATACTTGGAGGATGAAAGTTTAATATCCATTTTGAATGGAATATTGATTAAAACCTTGTTAACTTATCAAAGACTACCTAATAGAGTGATGTTTACAAACCAATCTTGAGCTAGGTAGATTGCTTGAAGTGTCTTTTTGTGCAAAACCCGTGATAACGTTCTTTCAAAATCAAACATTTTGTGTTAAGGGTTAAAAAGAGACAAGTGTATTTGTGATTGTGTGTTTGACAAAACATAAGACAAGTGAGAGATATCCATACAAAGATCAATCTTATATTTTTAATCTCTTCATTTAAAAACAGTAATTGTCAAATCAAAAGATCAATTCCAAAGCAAACCTCGTTGGATGTCAGTTGCCACATGCTCCCATAAGTTCAAAGGGTCTTTACAAGGATATATCACTTGTATAGCTAGAGGAGTTCCAAAATTTGAATACCAAATTCCTTTTAAAGATCATAATCAAGGGGATAGTCTCCCAAACCTTTTTGAAGAAAGACTTAACAATATGGATCAAAATTCTATATTTTATGATCATTAACATGGAGGAAACAATGATAACACTAATAATGCCAATGCAAATCAACCTCCTAAGGAAGATCTTGAAGAAAAAGTTGAGAGAGCAGCCCAAGACATGGAATTCCTAAAAGTCATGGATAAATTGATAGAGAGGGATAGAGAGAGATTTTTCTTAAACCTAGCTCACGCGGGAGTAAAGCTCCCCCATGACTATGATATAGACCAACTAAAGAAGACTCAAGAAGAAGAGGAACCAATGAGTGCTATGACTAAGGAATTAAAAATGTTTCAAGAACAAATTGACTTAATGAAAAAGGTGGCTGAACCTAAGCCTTTTTCTATTGAAGCCTTGTGCCCATTTCCATTTGATAAAAGCTTAACCATGGCACCTTTTCCATTCAATATTGTCTTTCCTAAATATGATAAGTATATGGGTAAAATAGATCCACAGGATCATCTTCGTGAATTTTGTGCCTTAAGTATTGAGTTCATGCATAACACTACATATCTAATGAGAATTTTTCCTAGGAGTTTGGGAGGTTCTGCCATGGAATGGTTCTCTAAACTCCCACCAGGAATTAAGACTTTTGACGAATTAGCCTCCAAATTTGTGACCCACTACTCCTATAATATTGAGCATGAAATCACGATGCTCAAATTGTGTGATACCAAACAGAAATATGGTGAGTCCTTCTTAGGATTCCTACAAAGGTGGAGGACCGTATTTGTGTGGTATCCATGAAGTATCCCCAAAAAGGAGAAGATGAAAATATTCACAAAAAATTTGACCATGGAAATGAATTATCTCCTCCAACTTCAATGTCCCCTAACCTTTGAAAAGCTTATTGAAAATGGGATTAAAATTGAAGATGTATTGGTAAAATGAGGAGAAATAAAATTATTCAAAGATAATAAGTCTAATACCAATACCAATAACAACAACAATAATTGTCAATCCAATTATACTAACAATAGGGGAACCAATAATCACAATGATAAGCCTAAGTTATGGTTGAAAAATAACAATAAGAATCTTGTGAACGATGGAGTCGTAGAGGCCAACAATTTGAAGGCCACCCCTTTCAACTTATCAAGTGGAGCCAATTATTCATATAACATTAATCAATCAAACAAGGATCCATTTAATTCCAACAATTCTAGTAATTCCAACAACAATTCCAACAATCTGAACAACAATGCTAATAATAATCCTTATAATAATGCTAATGGGAATAAGCCCAAACCCTTTTTCTCCACTTATAACAAAAGAAAATTCACCTATCTAGGTGAACCCTTGGAGAACACATTAAGGACCTTGGTTTCTAACAAGATCATTACATTACCTGATTTGAGAGATTATGAACCTCAAGTTAAACCTAACTGGTGGAATGATTCTCACAAGTGTGTATCATCAAAATAGAGGTCATAAAACCAATGAATGCATGAGGTTAAAACACTTAGTGAAAGACCTAATAGATGATGGAACCATCAAAATTGAAGGGCCTCAAAACAATGAGGATCATACGACCTTCAAGAACCCATTTCTAAACCATGAAAAGGGTGAATCATCTAATAACAATCAAAATTTAAAAAATGGTAATGAGAAGGTGAACTTTTCTCAAACTTACGATAACATAATCCATACTCTAAGCGAAGAAGATAATACCATAAATGTTATCATGGTAAAGGAGAAATTAAAAGAAGCTTCATCTAACATTGTCATTAGGGGGCAAGCTGCCAAAATCACTTTACCCGACAATATTTCAAGAATTGTTTTACACAACCAAAATGTACCTTCATCATCAAAACAATATAACTTGGTTGATCAATTACAAAGGACTCCCACTCAAATCTCAATCTTAGAGCTGCTCAAGTTATCACCTACACACAAGGAAATTTTAGAAAAATCCTTAGTGGAAACTAATGTGCCACTTATAAACCTATATGTAGACAAGTTCCAAAATATGGTGGGACATCTCATTGCTCCTCATTTCTTATCATTTTTAGAACAAGATGACATGTCATTGAACCATCCGTAAAATCTACCTTTACACATAGAGGTTCTTATTCACAAACATCAAGTAAAAAGAGTGATTATTGATGGGGAGATGGTTTAAACATATGTACCCTAAACTTGGTCCAAGCTTTAGGATTTTCTGAGGAAGCTATTGATTCAAAGAAAAAAGTAATGATCAAAGCTTACGATGATGAAGAATGAGCATCCAAAGGAGTCATAATACTTCCCATAAGATTTGGTCCTATGAAAAAGAAAATAATTTTCCAAGTGTTATATTTAAAGTTGACCTACAATATCTTGTTAGGAAGGCTGTGGATTCATGAAATGCAGGCCGTTCCTTCTACTTACCACCAATGTTTAAAATTTCCTTATCTAGGGAAAACAATAATGGTAAGTGGGGACTCAAACCCATTCCAATATTGTAACAACATCAAGCCTATCAATGACTCTCTAGTTCCACACAATATGGAGGGATCTATAACTAGTCAAATGGAGCAAGGGAAAAGTGCTAAAGACATCCCATTAGTGAAGGAAAAAGAAAAAATAGAAAAGGAAGTTGTTGTTGAAGACATACCAAAACCCACTAACCTAGCTACATCAACTAAAGGAAAAGATAAGGTTAGTGAGGATAATATTATTGAGAAACCAAAAGAAGATCTAAACTAAAGTTGTCCAAGTATACACCAAGGAGGACCACTATCAGAAAATGGACCAAATGATGAAGAATTTTGATGAGCAATGCAAAATCAAGAAAAAAGGAGTAGGGGAATACTCCCTATCCATGATGGACTTTCCCTTATCACCTAAGTCCTATGGAAGACCACCTAATAGACCCCATAAATACAATGATCATTTTGTGAGGGCTAGCACTTCATCATCCATGGATGAGGATGATAACGAGATCCTAAATTGGCTTTACAAGGATGAAGAAACAAGTGCCCATGCCAAACATATCCAAAATATTAGCATTCCCACACATCAATATGAGAAAGGTTTCCAAATCATGCAAAAGATGGGTTACAAAGGCCAATGACCTTTGGGCACAAAGAATGAAGGACTCATTGAACCTATAGAAATGACATGGTGAGATAGCAAGGAGAAAACAAGATTAGGATATCTTGAACAAGGGTACACTCAAAATCACTATCCTAAACTCTATGATTAGATATTGCAATTAGAATCCCATAGTGATGAATATTCTAATCAATGGGAATGGGACTCATTGTCAAGTGAGTCATGCCATGATAACGAGATAGATGTGATCCATACATACACTTCTAGCAAAAACAAAGGACAAATAGCAGAATCAAATCCAAATCAAGCATCTAGTTCAAATCAAGTGGTTTTAGAGAACCTTGAAATTAAGGATATTGCAATAAATCAATGGGTAGATGAGCCCTATATACCTTCATGGAGACCTACTATGGAGGAATCAAATGTTAGGTTTATTCCACATGACTTTTATCCAATGGAAACCTTAGAGGAGTCTAGCGAGGAAGACTTTGATCCTACTTCTTTGGAACATTTAGAAGAGGCACATGTCATAGACTTGAATGATATAATGTACAAACCATCAAATGAGGTCTTATCCCTAAATCCCATTGAGCCAAGCCAAACTATTGATCCTTTAACTCTCATATACCCAGAATTAATCGAATGGGATTCCATCGAACCAACCATCCTCCCAACCTTTTTGAATGACAATGTGGTGTCCCAATAACTCAATGTGGTTGAACCTTCTTCTACTATGGAATATCAGGAGGAAATGATAAAGGGGAGTATCCAAACTTTCAATCCACGTAGAAATGAAAAAAACAAAAAAAGTAAAAAAGGAAAAGAATTTAATGTTGAAAACCATATAGTGGCAACATTAGATCAAAAAGAAGAAATAAAGGATGTTTCTAAAGGTGAAAACCCAATTGAGGAACCTAAGGAAGGAAGTTTGGATGCTTTACCTGAACATTATGAAGAGAGATCTCCAATTTTGATCGAGCCTACAAAAAAGATACACATTGGGTCAGAAATCGAGTCAAAGATCATACACCTAGCAGCATCTTTATCTAGTGAAGAGAGAAAAGAATTCATAAAATTTTTCAAGGAAAAGCAAGAAAATTATGCTTGGTTATATGACGATATGCTGGGATTGGGTCCAAACTTGATTATGCATCACTTGAATATCAAAGAAGGATTCAAGCTAGTAGAACAGAAGTTAAGGAAGATGCATCCACATATAGCATTACTTGTTAAAGTGGAATTGGAGAAATTGCTAAAGGTGGGATTTATTAGAGCCATTGACTATGCCCAATGGATTTCAAATATGGTGCCAGTATCAAAAGAAAATAAGTCCATTAGGATTTGCACATATTTTAGAGACCTAAACTTGCCATGTCCTAAGGATGATTTTCCTCTTCCAAGTGTAGACACCATTGTGGATTTAACAGCAGGGCATTCCATGTTTTCACTCATGGATGGATTTAGCGGATATAAGAAAATAAAGATAGCACCAAAGGACCAGGATAAAACAACATTCACATGTGCATGGGGTAATTTTTTCTGGAATGTCATGCCTTTTGGTTTGAAGAATGCCAAAGCGACCTATCAATGAGCAATGGCCACTATATTCCATGATATGATGCATAAGTTCATGGAGGACTATGTTGATGACATATTAGCAAAGTCTCATTTAAGAGAAGAGCACTTACCAATTCTAGAGAAATTTTTTACAAGGCTAGAACAATTCAAAGTGAGGTTTAATCCAAAAAAATGTGCATTTGGAGTCCAATCAGGCAAGTTACTAGGCTACATTGTATTAGCAAAAGGAATAGAGGTGGATCCTGCTAAATTCAAGGCCTTTATGGAGATGGAAGAACCTAAAAACATAAGCCAAATGAGGTCACTACAAGGAAGAATTCAATCCATCAGGAGGTTTATATCCCAACTAGCGAAAAAATGTCATAACTTCTCCCAACTCTTGTATAAAGATACAATTTTCAAATGGGATGAAAAGTGTGAAGAAGCCTTTAACATGTTGAAGAAATACCTCATGAACCCTCCAATTTTGATGCCACCTATCAAAGGAAAACCTTTGATCCTATATATTTTAGAAATGAAGCATTCGTTGGGGGCACTTTTGGCACAAGAAGATGAATCAGGAAAAGAAAAAGCAATATACTATATAAGTAGAACTTTGGTCAAATACAAGTTGAATTATACATTCATTGAAAGGGAATGTTTGGCTATGGTTATTGCTTCCCAAAAAATATGCCACTATATGTTAGCTCATAAGATAAGACTCATTTCCAAGATCGATCCTTTGAAGTATTTACTTAGCAAAACAACATTAAATGGAAGGCTAGCCAAATGGGTGATGGTGTTGAGTGAATTTGACATTGAGTATGTAGACTGCAAATCTATCAAAGGGAAAGCCATTGCTAACCAATTAGTAGAATCACCACTTCGAGATGGTTATCCAATTCAAGTATAATTTCTAGATTTTGAGATTGTGAATGTTGAGGCAAAGACATGGCAACTATATTTTGATGGTTATTCATATACTCAACATGGATCAAGAGCATGCAGACTCTTGATTACCCCTCAAGGATCTACAATTCCAAAGTCTTATAAATTTCTATTTCCATGCACTAATAACATAGAAGAATATGAAGCCTTGGTTATTGGAATCAAGTTGGCATTAGAATGGAAGGTGATAGAACTAAAGGTTTATGGGGATTCACAATTAGTCATTAATCAAATCAATGATGAATATCAGATGAAAGATGACAAGTTGGTGCCTTACAAAAACATGGTGGAAAATATTAAGAAGTACTTTACTCTTATTACATTTGAGCAAGTACCATGAGAGAAAAATAGAGTAGCAGATGTAATGACAACTTTGGCATCACTTCTACAAATGTCAGATCAAAGCGCTAGATATGAATTCCTGGTAGAAGAAGTGGAACAACTTGCATTTGACCCCACCCATCCTTATACCATTTTCTTGCTAACTACACATGAATCCCCTTAGTATGGACCTATTTACACTTGCTTAAAAGACCAAATCCTACCAATGGACCAAACCAAAAATCAAAAGAAAAGCTTCATTCTCCAAGCCTCTCGATATACCTTAATATTAGAAACATTGTATCATAAGAGTCTTGATGGAATGCTCCTTAGATGTCTAGAGGAAGAGGAATCAAATGTAGCCTTGCAAGAAATCCACATGGGAATTTGTGGGTCAAATTTGAATGGATTAACCCTACCTAAGAAAATTCTTAGTATAGGATATTTTTGGCCGACGATGGACAAAGACGCTTGTCACTTTGCCAAAACTTGTAGAAATTGTCAATTTCATGGAAAATTGATACATGTTCCCGCACAAGAGTTTCATCCGATGACAACACCTTGGTCATTTTATCAATGGGGTTTAGATTTAATAGGAATGATTTATCCACCATCCTTGAATGGTCATAAATTCATCATCATGACAATGAAGTACTTTATCAAATGGGTGGAGTTGTACCCTTATCAACTACAAAAGGCAAACATATATCTTTTTTTATCCTAAACCACATCATTTGTAGATATAGCATACCTCATGCCATCATAATGGATGATGAAAAGCACTTCAAAAACAAGGACCTAAAGGAATTATGCAAAAAGTTCCACATGATCCATCATTCTTCATCAATATATTATCCCCAAGGTAATGGATAAGCAGAAGCCATGAATAAAAACATCATGAAAATATTGAAGAGAATGGTGGACAATTCAAGTAGAGATTGGCACATAAAAATAAACCCGACCTTGTGGGCTTATAGAACAAGCATCAGAATGCCAATAGGAGCTACACCCTTTTCCTTAGTCTTTGGAATAGAAGCAATTTTACCTTTAGAGGTAGAACTTCCATCTTTAAGGGTATCTCTTCATGGTTTGATAAGTGAGGAAGATTATAGAGTGGCTAGGTTGCATGAACTAGAACTCCTAGATGAGAAACAACAACAAGAATTTGATCATTTGAAGGTATATCAAAATAGAATGTCAAGGACTTATAACAAACATATCAAGTCAAGAACATTTCAAATAGGTGACCTAGTTTTGTGAGAAAATCCCAAGAACCAAGCAGAAAGGGAAAAGAAAGGAAAATGGGAAGCAAACTGGTTAGGACCATTTGTGATCACTTCATCTTTTGGGACATGTACCTACAAATTAGTAGATTATGATGGAGAAGAGATACAAGAACCTATCAATAGCATTCATCTAAAGAGGTTCTATACATGAGGTAGATGAAAGATTATAAAGAGTATCAGAAATAAGATGGCAAGCAACATATTTATTGTACATAGTCAAAAGAGATCTTGAAAAAAGCCAAAACCATTTGAAAAGAAGAAATGATCAAAAACAATGGAAAATTGAGCATGAAGAAACTCCAAAAATGTTCAAAAATGATCCTCAAAAGATGTTTTCTTGGTGAAAACCTAGCAAATAGGTGCCTTGATGATATGAAAAAAAAATTGAAAAAAAGAAAAATACCAAAAATCAAAAAAGAGAAAAAGTGCCTTGGTGAAAACCTAGAAAATAGGCACCTTGGTAACAAAAAAAGAGAAAAGCCTTTACAAACAAAAAAAGAAAGCAAGATCCATTCAATTGGTGAAAACCTAGTAAACAGGCACCATTAAAATTTCAAGTCAGTCGCATGCCTAGAAGGTCACCTTGTAACTATTGCATTCGCCAACATTTTTGTATGCTAACAAATAGTATCTTCATAGAATTAGTATTGAACAATAAATGAAATAGAAACTAAATAAACCACACTATAGCATCTATCTAACAAATGAATGAACAATTAAGCATCCTATGGCTCTCTATCTAAGAGTGTTAATGTGAAGCTCTTAGCAAGCTACCATTAATAACAGTCCTAGAATGAGAAAATATGATAAGATAAGCTAATTAACTCAATTCCAAATAGAAATGTTCAAATTAACTCTAAATTGCCTTTCTAGCTATAATTCTCAAGAGGTTAGATGCAATTTTCAGATTTGTGGTTATTATTATGATGGATTTAGGCCTTCCTTTTATAGATTTAGGCAAGGGTAGGGGGTGTAGTAGAGTTGATCATGATTAAGCTTGAGTTGAGTCTTTGGTTCCACCCTTTGAAGAAAATTTAAATATTGTGGCCTCAAAGCTTGGGACAAGTAGACAAGATGAGTGGACAAGATGCTCTTTCACTTTGAGTGATTGAGATTCATTTTGGCTTGATCCATGTGAGTGCATTTCCTTAAATCTCATTGGTTGAGGCTTTTTCCTCCCCTTTTGGTTGTTGAGAGAAATTAGGATTTATTAATTGATTTTAATTAATTTATTTAGCCAAGTACCAATTGAATGGGTTGATTTTATTTAATTCAAACTATACAATTAATTAAATTAATTGCACATTGATTTAATTTAACTTGATTTAAATGCTTTTAATCAATCTTTTGGCTTTAGATTTTGAATTATATTGAATTAAGACTTGATTTTAATTTTGATTGGCCAAATGCTTGATTTGATTCAATTGCCTTGATTTTGCCTTGATTTGCCTTGATTTGTCCGTAAATTGATCTTGATCATTTTTTAGTGATTACAAATACTTCTCTTTGAGTTGACGTGCGAAGCCTGTCAATTCAAAGATTATGTTGATTTAGCTTAATGAAAGTCTTGATTTAACTGATAAAGGTCATGATTCTGTCGATGGTCAATCTTGATGTTAGATTACTGATGTGATACCCGATTTGATCTGATTCGATGGTTGATGCCCCTCTCGATTGATTAGCGAAAAATTTCTTGATAAAAGGTTGTGCTTTGATTTGATGGTCATTCTCCTGATTTGATGATGTTGGTGTTGATGCTGATTATTTGATGGTATGCCCCCTCAGAAATGAAATGAAATTGATAGATGTTTGAAAATTTTGATGATTTAGGTCAATTTGTGTTGATTGGATCAATTTATAATGGATTTGGATTTCATTTCTGATAATGTTTTTGTGTCTATTTGATTACAAATGCCCCTAATTTGGTACAATTGTTGAAAATTTTCAATCCTCAGGCCCTTCTACTGAAAGGTTCCCTTTTTAGGTCAAAGATACCCTTTTTAGGTCAAAAGGTTTATAAAGGGGTAAAAAGTCTTTTTACTATTCATTTTTACCATCACTTTTGAACCTTTTTAAGCTCTGACCCATTTTGACTTTTTGAAAATGTCTATCCCTATTTGCAAGCATAGATTTGAGCATGGTCGATGGCTCTAGCGGCCACAGAATTGTGGACCTCCAGTGAGTGCCTGAACTTCTTGATTTTTTTATTTTACGCATTTAATTTCTAGAAATTTGAATTTTTCATGCTAGAACTTTGATTTTTTCCTTTTCAATTTCCAAATAGCACTTTTTTCCATTTAAATAGCACATTTGCCTTTCAAGTAGCACTTCCGCGACTTTAAGTTGCACTTTTGCATTCTGAAACTACACATTTGCACCATTGCTTTTGGCCCTAAACCACTTTTGCATTGTCAAATAGCGCTTTTAACATTAATTTATCTCTTCCATATTAGAATAGCGCTTCTAAATTTTAAAGCAGTGCTTTCAAACTATTTTAGCACATTTTCTTGAAATGGCACGTTTGATATGTTAAATAGCATGTTTACAAATTTAAATAGTGCATTTGCATTTTAGCACTTTTAAAGCCTGAAATAGCGCTTTCACCTCTTTAGGAAAGTTTTTAAATTGACTTAGTCAACTTTCAACCTGTTCAACGTCGTCGATCAACTAATTGGTTAAGGTAACAAACTTAATGTTATAGCGAGTCTTAAGATGTCAGTATGAGTCAGTCATAATTTGAATGTTGGATCGTCGATCTAGATTTAGATGATGGGTGATGATGAATTTTCTGTTCTATCTGAGTAGAAGCATGAAAATTGATTATGGTTTGATATTTGTAAATGTTTGATTGAATTAGGATAATCCAAGTGATAACTTATTTTAAAACTGATGTGATTGAGCTTTCTTTTTGCAGGTAGTGCTTAAGTCACTGGGTGTTCACAGGTCTTATCCTTTATCATTTAGTATGATCTAGGACTTGAGTCTGGGTGATCCCAGACATATTAGTTTATGTGGCTTATCTTTCATTTTACATCTACCTCAGTTCTGAGTGAATCAGGGTCTAATTATGGCTATGGCTGAGCATTGGAATTTTGACCATAATACCTTCCATCTTCCTATGGAAGAAATGACTATTACTCCTAAGGATGTGTATCGCATCCTGCAATTACCTACTCATGGAGAGGTAGTTTATTATGATTCTATATATGATGGATATGCATGTCGATAGGTTTTCCTAGATCCTACCATCGATGACGATCACATCCAATGGGCATAGTTCCTTTCCTTTTTGGTGCTTCCTATAGTTTTGGGTACTCTGATTTGTGGATTTCTTCTGCGAAACAGGCATGGTCATGGTTTCACCTATGGATGGGGTCCCATCCTTGAGGACTTTTTGGCACATCCTCATATATTCGATTGGGGTCCATGTGTATTAGCTTAGTGGTTTACAAATAGTCCTCTATGCTTACTACAGGGGTGATCTTGTTACACCTTTGGACTTGGGAGCACATCCTTGTGACACATCTGATCATAGCGTGACAACAAGATATAGGTTGGCCATTCACTTGGATGTATGAGGAGATTGTGATGTAGACCCATATGGGTAAGCTAGACTATTGGTGTCATGTCATTGATGACATGGATATTGTGATTTGGAGGCCCTATGTTGGTTGTGAGGCTTAGCCTGAGGATGAATCTGAGTTTCCTTACATGTTTTTCCCTCAATGAATGATTGGTTTTTCCACCTATATTATTGAGATATTCTACTTCTAGAGAGTATTACATCAGTATGGGCACAGATAGGGTATGCCACAGGGAGTAGCTATGTATGCTTGAGTGCAAGCAGAGAGATCATTATGGGGTCCTTGTGTTGATTATGGCACAACTGTCAGAGAGATTCAAGACCTTGGATATCTACCTTGGTCCATGAGAGATCACATTATGGATGCTGGGATCATAGATGATTATGTTGAGTGGTTGCATCGGTACCCCTTTCCTAGATTCAAAGATCTTGCTAAGAGGGTTCCTGGGATTGACGAGCTATTCGATGGAGATGTCAGTGCTGTAGGGGATGGAAGAGATGATGATGGAGATGGTGGTAGAGGTAGGATTCAAGCATGGCATGGATGACATGGTCATCGAGTAGCTAGAGTAGGTAGAGTACATATCCCAGTGATTGTTGTTGCTCCTATTCCTCCTATGGGTGGTGGTCAAGGTAGAGGTGGTGCGAATAAAGTACTACATCAGGTTGCTAGGGATCCTATCGTGAGACATGGTTGACATAGGGTTAGATGTCATAGGGAGGTTGAAGCACAGGTGGCTTAGGTTTTGTTAGATTAGGCTTAGGGTCCTCCTGCTCAGCAGGGTATTCCACTGGTTATTCCACAAGCTCCACCTTCTCAAGGACTTGTTTCTACTTCTACTTATGCTTCTACTTCGATGCCATCTTCTTCATCA
The DNA here is from genome assembly GCA_027943335.1 of Chamaecyparis obtusa. Taxonomy (NCBI): domain Eukaryota; kingdom Viridiplantae; phylum Streptophyta; class Pinopsida; order Cupressales; family Cupressaceae; genus Chamaecyparis; species Chamaecyparis obtusa. The sequence continues at coordinate 969,049 of BSBK01000070.1, read as the reverse complement.
CTTCTTCTTCTAGTTTTTTTCCATCCTTGGGTGTTCCATCTTTGTCGATGCCTTCTTCATCTATACCTCCACCATAGACTTCTGTAGCACAGGCTCCTACCCCAGCCTTAGCATCAGATGTTGTATCTCTTTAGACTCAGATATCAACAATGCAGGAGCAAGTTTCTCAGTTGATTTTGATGATGCAAACCTTTATGACATTTATGAGTCATCCAAGATTACAGACAAGCTCGAGTCATCCTCAAGATAGTGCCCCTGGTCCTGATGGTACTGATGGTGCTGGTGATTCAGCCAGTTGAGATATTTATGTTGCTTTGATGATATATGTTATCTCATTCTCTTTGTTTTTATTGAGACAAGCCATCATATGATAATACAGGGGTTTTGAAATGACAATTGCCAAAACTCATACGACTTTTTGACCTTGTGGGATGACTTTTGACTTTAGAAAGGAATTTTACTTCAAATTTTGCAAATTTTTGGTTTTTAGTTTCAGATTGTTCATAAACTTTTTTGTCCATGTTTGAAGATTATTTTGGGATCATTCATTTTCAGTAACCAAATAGATAAACAAGCATGCAAAATAGCAAGCAAGTGATTCCAAGCATGTTTGAAAACAATGAACAGGGGACAAAGCAACCCTATGCATGAACAATCAAGTGATTGAATGTGCTAATCCCTAGGAGTGCTAATTGTGTATGTTCCAAAAAGTCTTTCAATAATGCACATATTCCTAGAAAAAATGAAAATTTGGCCTCACTAGGGTTTTTAGTAATGGTTTGACTCTACAACTTTTGTGATCTCAAGAGGGTGAACTCCAATCTAGGTGCACCAGGGTTTTGACATAGTCCGAGAAATTAATCAATCAGGAGCTGCTAGGGAGATCTAACAGCCCAATAAGAGACCACACCTATGAAGATTTCCTCCACAAGGACATTTATATAGCGGCTGCTACTACCACAATGAAAATGGCTATTACTGCTTGAGGTTTCATCCACATGGTTGACCCAATTAAGGGAATGTCCACTATGGTTAACCCTCTCTAAAGGTAACTCACAAAAGATACCACATGGAGATTGGTTTTAGATTCAAGGATCTGAGTTTCTGATACTACCCAAAAAGGGAGTAGAGCATAATCCTCTAGCCTTTTCACTTTTAACCAAAACAAAGCAGACAGATAAAACTAATAATTGCATTTGCTTGAAGCACATCATACAAGATAAAATTGATAATGGAGAAATCATTATTGAAAATCATAAGATCAATAATGATCATACAACATTCACAGAACCATTTCCTAAACATGGTAAAGAAGATTCTTCTTCTCAGCCTAATATGGGTGCTAAAGTCAATTATGCATACTCTGGAAATAATGTTGTCATCAATATGGTTGAACCATGTCTATCTAAGCATTGCAATGTCATCAAAATTGTAAGAAAAGATAGAGAAAATCAATCAGCTAATGCAGTTACCCGATCACAAGCTCAGGCACACCTACAAGGACAAATACCAGATTCATCCAATGTCCCTAAGCTGCCTTTTAATCTTTCATCTACTTCTAAATAGAAGGCTACATCTAAATCTCCAAATCCTAAAGACACAAGGCCTACTTCATATAGTATTGTCTAAAAAATCCAACACAAAAATGAAAAACACTCCATGTTTGAGTTGCTTCAGATATCTCCAGCTCATAGAACCATTCTAGACAAAGCTCTACTCAGATCCAATGTTCCTAATAACCTTGATTTAGATAAATTCTAGACTATGGTTGGTCATCTTATGTCTCCACAATATATTTCCTTTTCAGAGGAAGATGATAATTCCTTGATTCATCCACATAACCAACCCTTGCATATTGAAGTCTTGATCCAAAACCGTCATGTCAAACGTGTGTTGATAGATGGGGGCATTGGTCTAAACATTATTTTATTCAGCTTGATTACACAATTGGGATTTTCAAAAATGGCCATTGATCCTAGAAAGAAGATAACTATCAAAGCATATGATGAGCAAGAAATATCTTCCAAAGGAATAATTGTCTTACCTATCAGAACAGGTCCTATCATCAGAGATACTATATGTCAAGTTCTCGATCTACCTTTGGCTTACAATATCCTTCTAGGGAGACCCTGGATACATGAGATGAAAGCTATTCCTTCTACATATTATCAATGTTTTAAATTTCCTTATGGAGTAGAGGTGATGATTCTAGCTGATCTATATATAACTTGCAATGCATTGAAGGAAAGCACTGATAAACTTGTTCCTAATAATAGAGAATCTTCCACTAAATAGTCCGACATTGCTTCAACATCTAAAATGGAAGACATTGCTAAAGAGTTCACAATCAAATAAAAAGGTATGCAAGAATATACTATAGAGCTAGTCTTATCTTTGACATCTCTCCCTATCTCGCCTAAGTCTTATGGAAAAACTCTGAAATAGTCCAAAATAGAGTCTAAAGAACCTCTTGAGGCATATAAAGGAAATTTGGTTGTAGAACAAGTATCCAAACAAGAGTTTGAAGAAGATGAAATTGTGCTTGCATGGCTCTACAAAGATGAACCTAAATCTCAAGTTGTTAAAAAATGTGATGCTAAAGCTCCTAAGATCCCTTCTAAGTCATATGGCCCAAGGGACAAATTGATCACAAAAATGGGATATAAAGGAAAAGGACCTCTAGGACTACAGGGTAAAGGTCTTCTATCACCTCTTGATCATCGTGGCTGAGAAAACAAGAATACAAAAAGTCTAGGATACATGAAGAAGCCTTTCTATCTTAGTAAGAACTCCCCACATGTATTAGAATAGATTGAGCCATCCATAGCAAATCAACTAAAGGAAGAAACAATAGAACAATCTGATAGCGATGATTCAGAAACCACTAAAGATCTCATTCCCTATGAGCATTTGCCTAAAAAAATAAAAGACCTCCTTGACACTGAAGATGATCCAATAAATAGAATCAATGTAGTAGAAAGACAATAACCTACTATGGAACAAGAGATAGTTGCAACACAAGAACTAGTGAATCTTGAAGGTAATCAAATAGACAAAAGGGAAGATAAGCCTATCACTATAGCTGAGCACTTGGAGCATTCTAGTGATTCTAAGATAGATTCCCATGAGTATGAATTCAAATCAGAATCTGAGGGTAACCCTTCTTGGGGTATTCACCCTAACTTTACTCATATTCTTAAATTTCCTAGAGGAATAGATGAAGAATCTAATGACTATGAATGGGGATCCATTCCCATGGAAGATGAGCTTATTATAGAAAAACATGTTGATGTTATTCACCAATATGCACCTAAACCCAATGTAAGTCTAGAGCGAAATGATGAACTTATCGAGTCTAATCCATTAATGGCTAAAGTGGACTTCCACAATGAACTTGAGCCTATTCATTAATTGAATGTCTTAAGTTGTAATATCACCTTTGAACTTGATCATTGGGTTAGGACCAATGATGATAGATCCATATCCGTGAACACTCTTTCCCAATATTTCATGACTTTGACTATCAATAATCTTGAACTTCTTGACCACACCTCTACAAATATGAACCAAGGTATTTATACCTTTCCCAATGACTATGCCCTTGCTTGCTACCTCAATGTAGTTGAGCCTATGAGGACTTCCATCAGTGAACCGAGCGTTAGCATGACGGAGTCAGACATCAAGTATCTTAGTCAAAAGAATAAGAATAAAAATAAAAAGAAAAGGAGTTCTGAGGGTGAAAACCACTTTGTGGTAGTCTCAGAACCTACAAAAGTAAAAATAAAAGATGTATCTGAAGGTGAAAACCTCTCCGAGGCTCCAAAGGATGAGATATTTGATGTCCTTTTGAGTCACTTACAGGAAAGATCTCTAGTTCTAATTTAGCCCACTCAATCTATCAACTTGGGAACAACAGAGGAACCACAGTTGATCCATGTAGCACAATCCTTATCAGAAGAAGAAAAGAAAAAATTTACTACATTCCTAACAGAAAATAAGATCAACTTTGCATGGAAATATTTAGATATGCTAGGGTTGGATCTTGATCTTATAATGCACCATTTGTCTATAGCTCCAAACGTCAAACTTGTTAAGAAAAAATTAAGAAAGATGCATCCACATGTTGCACTCTTGGTAAAAGATGAATTAGGAAAGCTACTAAAAGCCGGATTCATCTGAGTTATTGACTATGCTAAATGGATCTCTAATATTGTACCTATTTCTAAACTAGATAAATCTATAAGAGTATGCACAGATTTTAGAGATGTAAACAAAGCATGCCCTAAGGATGATTTTCCACTACCTAACATTGATATGATAGTAGACATGACTGTGGGTTTTTAGATGTATTCTTTAATGGATGGTTTTTTTTGGATATAATCAAATAAAAATTGCTCTAGAGGATCAAGAGAAAACTTCTTTTACATGTACGTGGGGTACCTTTTGTTGGAATGTCATGCCATTTGAGCTTAAGAATGCTGGTGCTACATATTAGAGAGCTATGACATATATTTTTCATGACATGATGCACTGAACTATGGAGGATTATGTTGATGATACTTTAGCAAAATCTATGATTAGAGCTAAACATCTAAATGACTTGAGCAAGATACTAGACAGAATGGAAAAATTTAGTCTTAGACTAAATCCTAAGAAGTGTGTTTTTGGTGTCACTTCTGGAAAGCTCTTAGGATACATAGTTTCAAAGAAGGGCATTGAAGTTGATCGAGCTAAAGTAAAGGCTATAATGAAGATGCAACCCCCGAAGAATATTAGTCAAATGAGGACATTACAAGGGAGAGTGCAATCTATCAGACGCTTCATATCTCAGCTAGCGGACATATCACAACCTTTTACAAAGACATTACATAAAGGTGTGACCTTTGCAAGGAGTGAGGAATGTGAAAATAATTTTAATCATATCAAGAAATATCTATCAAATCCTCCTATCTTGATGCCTCCTATTCAAGGGAAGCCTTTGATATTATATGTCTCCGCTACAAATACATCACTGGGGGCATTGCTTGCACAACATGATGAGAACAAGAAGGAAAGAGCTATATACTATATCAATAGAACATTGGTGGCATATGAAAAGAATTATTCTATGATTGAAAAGGCTTGTCTAGCTATAATCTTTGCATCACAAAAACTGAGACATTATATGTTGGCTCATACCATGCATTTAGTAGCTAAGATTGATCCACTAAAGTACCTACTAAGAAAAGCTGCCCTCATGGGTAGATTAGCCAAATGGGTCATGCTCTTAAGTGAATTTGACATTGAATATGTTGAAATAAAAGATATTAAAGGCCAAGTTATTGCTAATTAGTTAGCAGATGCACCTTTGTTTGATGACACACCAATGCAAATGGAATTTCCAGATTCCTCTATCATGAATCATTCTTCTAGAGAATGGAAATTGTTCTTTGATGGCTCCTATACACAAAATGGATCTGGAGCAGGCATCTTGTTTATCACTCCTTAGGGATACTCCATTCCTAAAGCATTCAGAATCAAATTTCCTTGTACAAACAATATTGGTAAATATGAAGCCCTTTTAAATGGTATGAAAATAGCAATTGAGTGGAGAGTAACAAAATTACACATTCATGGAGACTCACAACTCGTAATCCATCAAGTCAATGATGTGTACCAAATGAAAGATGAAAATCTCATTCCATACAAAATAATGGTAGATGATCTAAAGAAATATTTCATATCTATCACATTTGAGAAAATTCCTAGAATAGAGAATAGAGCTGCCGATGTAATGGAAATGCTATCTACTTTATTGTAGTAGCCTGAACATGAGCTACACTATGAGTTCCTGGTGGAAGCACTATCTTATCCTGCATATGATTCCTCTAAAACCTGTATGATTTGCACTATTGTATGTCATGATTCATCCAGATATAAAAACCTATTCTCCCATCTCAAAGACCAAATCATTCCCGGTACCTTTAACCGCCATGAAAAGAGATACCTTATCCGAAATGCCTCTTGATATGTCATCATTGGTCATGATCTGTACAAATGAGGTCTAGATGGTATGCTACTTAGATGTTTATAATAGGAAGAGTCTCAATGTGCATTAGAGGAAGTCCATGATGGTATTTGTGGGTCACACTCAAATAGTTTAACACTAGCTTGAAAACTTATCAGGGCTGGATACTATTGGCTGGAAATGGAGAAAGAGTCTATCAAGATTGCTAAGAACTGTCAAAAGTGCCAAGTGCATGGTATTTTAATTCACACTCCAAGGAGAGATTTAATTCCCTTTACTACACAATGGCCTTTTCACCAATGGGCATTTGATCTTATAGGATCCATACATCCTCATTCTTCTAATGGACATACCCATATCATAACAGCTATAGACTATTTTACAAAATGGGTAGAAGTAGTCCCCTTGACTCAAGTAATCGACAAGCAAATTTCTATATTCATTCTACACTACATCATATATCGGTATGGTATTCCACACTCTATAGTCACAGATAATGGTGGACAATTCAAAAACAAAGACCTAGATGATCTATGTGCCAAATTCAAGATTACACAACATTGATCATCTATCTACTATCCTCAAGGGAATGGACAAGCAGAGGCTTCAAACAAGAATCTATTGAAAATCTTACACTGTACAGTTAATAAAACATGAAGAGACTATCATCTTATGATCAATCTAGCTCTCTGGGCCTACAAAACAAGTATCAAAATGTCCACTGGGGCTACACCTTTTGCTTTAGTTTATGTGTTTGAAGCGGTACTACCTATTGAGGTTGAAATCTCATCACTAAGAATCAGAATGCATGGTCTAGTAACTGATGATGACTATAGAGTGTCTAGGTTGCAAGAACTTGAACTACTAGATGAGCCTAGAAAAGAAGTGTATGATCATCTCAGAGTGTATCAGAAAAGAATATCTAGAGGCTACAATAAGAAAGTCAGACACAGAGAATTTTAGGTTGGCGATCTAGTCTTGAGAGAGAATCCTAAAAATTAATCACATAGAGAGTGCAGGGGGAAGTTTGAACCCAACTGGCTCGGTCCCTTTGTTATCACTACTACTTTTGGCTCTAAAGCCTATCAACTCTTAATGACTAAAGGAGAACAGCTCTGAGAACCAATCAACGTTCTCCATCTGAAGAAATTCTATGCCTAAGGCATTCAGTCTATGGTAAAATGTCATGAAAAATTTATAAAAATCTGAAAAAGTCCTAAAAAAATGAACATCTTGGTGAAAACCTAGCAATAGGTGCCTTGATGATTCACAAAAAAATTTAAAAAATACCAAAAATATCAAAAAAATTTGGAAAAATGAAAAATACAAAAAAAAAAGAAAAAGAAAAAGTGCCTTGGTAGAAAAAATAGAATCTCTGCCAAGATGGTGAAAACTGGGCAAACGGGTGCCACTTGTTTCAAAATGCTCATCTTTCAATGCAATCTTGGTCTTTACCAGCTCTCAATCTTGCTTTAGTTTGCACATATTTCCCAGTTTGTTTCTGCATATCCTTGTTTCAATAAAGTCGGTCTGTACACCAATCAGCTCAAGCATCTGTATCTTATCAATGCTTAATACTTGGGGGCAATCAATGTCATATCCTATGGCCTCCAGTACATCTTAGATGATTCATATCTAGTTAGAGTCCTTTGAAGCTTCATCCGAGTCAGTCAATCTATCTCCTCTCCAGAAAGTATTTTGCATCTACAACAATGCAATTAAACATCAACAAAAACTGAAAACAATATGTGCTTTCATGCTTTTATCTCCTTGCATGCTTACTGATTTTCATTGAGATTTTTACATATTGTGTCCCTTTGAGCTCTTCGATGATGTCCTTTACAAGATTTAGAGAGTGATGACTAGGGGCATAATCTTTACTTTGTCTTCTGGTTATATGTGAAAATCTAACAACTTTGGAAATTCTGGATTGAAATGGTGTCTGTCTGTAAGAGCCTCTATCTTGAATTGGATGGCCATGAGTACCTCGACCATTGATACCCAAAAAATTCAAGAAAGTTTGATCTAACTATTTTATTTTTAAGTAAGTTCTTTCTCCTCCTGTGAAACATAATCTCGCCTCCAAATGTGAATGATAAAGGGTCACTATGGGTAATTCACACTAGATTTAGAATGATCTCTTGAATTTTTTATGTGTTTGAATGCAAGGTGTATTCAGGTCATCACAACATTTATGTTTTGATGCTTATACAAATTGCTATATCAAAATGGATATGATATTCAGGTCATCCTGGCATTTATGCCTTGGTGCTTATATCTAATCTGACATTCTGAAAACAAAATCAATATTCATATGTCCATGGTTGTCTAGCTAGTGGGTGTTGTATTGATTCTTGAACATACAAATCGATATTCATATGTCTATGGTTTCATAACTAGTGGGCATTGTATTGATTTATCCGGTTACCTAAAAATTCAATGATGACAAATGACTGACACATGATCAGTGACTAGGTCCTAGGTCTTAGGTCGCATTTTATTTTGCATGTCATTTTACACTTTTCACTTTGCATGATCTCACAAATTGCTTGAAAATCTTCAACAATTCTTCTAAAAACTATACGTAAACTAAAAATGAAGAGCTAAATCTCCTACGAAGGTCTCCTCACAGAACTGCAAGCAGTTACTATCCTGGGTTAGACATCCTTTTTGACATAAGATTGAGTACTTGTCTTAATTAATACTTGAAAAACATATCATGTGTAGCATTGTATTTACATTACATATTCATAATCATTCATTCCATCTATTACATTACATACATTTCCATATATACACTTTCCATAATCAATCACATTTGCATAACATTTATACATTTGAGAGAAACCATTACATTGCGTAAATCCATACATACATTCTACTCTACTCATGGCATTTACATCACATGATATCATCATAAATTAATAAAAATGACAAGTACACATGAAGTCACAATCAAAAATCTTGATCTCATATCATAAAACTCGAACTAGTCAGGGGTGCACTACTGGCACAGTGTACAAAAGAATGAGCTCATGTGAGATATCAGAAGTTAGAATAGTATCAAAATCAAAAGAGAAAAAATATTAGAATATATCAATAGATCAGCTATCTGCATGCTCCTCTACATTTGGTGGAGGTGGTGGTGGTGCATCTAGCACTACCTTGGCTCTGGATGCCCTAGCTCCCTCTGATGCTAATATATATTGAGAGTATGAAGGAACTCTCTAAGCAACTAGGACAATAGTATATTAAGTAGACACATAATATGTGGCCCAAGAGGTTAGATGAATAACCTCTACCTATAATCTCTAAACCTCACCACGAAGCTCAGCACATTATCTATCCGCCTCAAGAAACCTCTCCTCCCAGCGAGCACTGTGCACCTTCAGGTCCCTAACTTGTAATCTGAGTCTCCTCATGAACTCCTATGGAGTAAGTGGTACACTAGGATCATTGTCAACTTTTAGCATCTCAGTATCAGTAGCTAGCTGCTCTGTGGTCTCTGCCCTCTGTGCCTTATGACATCTCACCTCAGCACCTAAATCAAAACTAGTATCCTCCTGTAATGGATCAGGACCATCACCACCTACAACCTGCTCATCTCCAAGTACATCATCCACTATGCCCACACTACCCAAAGTGCAACTCTCTCCTCTAGTATGTCTCCTTGAAGTACCTGCAGTTCTGCCTACTGAAGAACTAGTAGGATGAGGAGGTGGTCTAGCATGTCCAGCTAGTCTCTGTGGTGTCACCACTGCTCTCAGCCTAGGAGGTGTAGGCTCAGTTATCTGTGCCTGTGTACGCCTCTATCCTCAACCTGCTGGGGCACCTATAACATCCATGGCCTTCTCCATGGAAGGAATCAACTCTATCAAATCTGAGAACCTATAAATTAGGTTCTTTGCAAGCCATCCAATGAAACCATCTATGACACTAGCATCAGCCACATCTTCTCTATAATCCTAGTCTCTGTCAACTATACCACTATACTCCTATGTGCATAGAGCATATGAAAGCTGAGGGTCCCATCCTAATCCAAGCTCTCTCAAAATCTATGCATAGGTAGCATGCTCCTGTGGTGCATCCTGGATGATGCCATACTACCTCCATACCTTGGTAATAAGAAAGTGCTCTATTACAGATGTGGATCATCCAATCAATACATGACTCTGACAAAAATAATTGAACTACTCTCTAGTAGTAGGCCAAGACTCTATAAGAAGATATGGTCTCCATACTATAAATGTCATATCATCTAGGCACCACCTGAAGTACTTTGTGTGGCCCATGTGGACCTGTATAACATAACCTGAATAAGTATAAATCATCGGCTAATGTGGTTAGTGCTATGACTGAAAAATTGGTCTACACACTGGGATGTGCTCCCAGGCCCATATCTGAAGGACTAAAGCACCAGAGGCAAAAGACTTTCCCTCCTGATACATGATCTCGTGCATCTCAAAGAACATATGTGCTAGCATGCACTGAACCCAAGCTAACTTAGAATGAGTAGCCATCAATCGTGCCACCATTGGGGCCCAACCCATCAATAGACCATTCTGTTGATGGTCAGACATAATGATGCCTCCTATCATCCCAATGATAATGCACTCTAGTCTATGGGTCTGACCATAGCATTGTACCAAGGTCTCCCAAGAAATAGAAGCAGTCAACTATGTATCATCTTTGAAAAGACGTCTGAATGCTAGTAGACCTGAGTTCCCCAAACTCACATAATTAGGATGCTAACCATGGAATGGTATGTGCAGAATCATGTACACATCCTCAGGCGTGATAGCAATCTGTCCAGTCGGCAAGTGGAAAGTCTGGGTCTCAGAATGAGACCTCTCTATCAAGGAAGTCAATAATCCATGGTTTACCCTATTCTTGGGTAACCATATCACATACTCAAAACTGCAAGAAGTAAGATGTACCCTCATAGGGTCAGGTAGTGATACGCATAGTCTTTGAGTGGTAGGATGAGAAATGTGAACATGAACATTGGGATATATAACCTACATAGCATAGAAATAGGGAATCCTATCAGTAATTTGGTTGAAAAATAGGCTAACAGTACAAAAATTGAATAGTTAACTATCTCATAAGGTACATTCAAAGCTCAAAAATTGGCATAAGAAACCAAAAAATAAAAATTTTTGACCTAAGATGGAGTTTTCAGCTCACTATTTCCCATATGACAATTCAGAATAGCACTGAAACTCGTACGAGTTTCTACAATGTATCATACGACACAACATAGTGATATGACTTTATAAGGCTTCATATATGATAGAGGAGGGACCCGACAAAATGTTGTACGACTCTTGGGTCCCTCTCATACGAGTCTTGGTGAGTTCTCATATGAAAAAGGAAATTAAATTGGAAAGTCATACAAGTCACAGAGGACAATTGTACAAGCTTTCATGCATGCAAAAATTCAAAATTACAAACATACAAAAAATGACCTCAACATGCTACAAACATGCAAAAATTGAATTTTCAGAGAGGCACAGAGGTCCACCTACCGGATGTCCATACTATCGAGGTCTCTGATGTCTGTAGGTATGCTCAAATTGATGGGAACTGACAGGTACCTTCATTTCAGCTATTTTCTTGCTCAGAAGGCTCCACAAGGTTTTCAAAAGTCAACGGTGAAAATGAATTGAAAATGACCCTTCTGACCTTTATAAAGCTTTTGACCCAATTTTCAAAAGTGCTATATTTTTCACAAAAATTGCACCCCTGGCTAATTTCGATGTTCTAAACCCATTTTCAGGATCAAAATTGAAATCTAAGATTGTTTACTATGTCAAAATCATGATTTAAAATTTATTCAGACCTAGGATGTCTAACTACTTGCATAATAAACCTTCAATCATCATAGAAATCTAGAATTCAACTTAACTGATTCTCTTATATCAAACTATCAAAATTTCAACTTGGTCAACTATGGTCACCTCATGGTTTAACCTAGTCAAACTTGGTCTCCACAACCTCTAAACGATGTAGAACTCATTCTAAAATGTGTATAACCACTTCTCAAATCAATTAACATGCTTCTAAACCATTCAACACTGACTTTTCTTGTCAGATTTCAATTTTCATCCTGAAGGGGGCATGGTATTGCACATCATTCAAGTCTGTAACTCAATATTTTCAATCACATCTTTCCTTAGTAATTAAGACAACAACCACGTCTAGTTGCTAATTCATCTAATGTCCTCATCGCTCGGGGAAAATCTAGTGATTCTTGGGGCATACCAAATTCATCAAGATCCATATCAATCTGGTATCCTAAATCTATCTTATAAACTGTATTAACTTTTTGTAACTATTGGTTCATTAGAGTCATTTCCTTGTTTCTTCGTAATTGATGGGTTAAGGATGTGATACCAATATGATTCATATAAGGACATTGAGGTTTGGAATTGGTCACTCACTTCTTCACAATCATAAGGTTCAGAATCAGGTGTTTTAGCACTTTTTCATAACCATTGGTTCATTGTTGCTATAGTTGACATTATCTTTGGTCACTCAGGACCTAAATCTTAAATCTTGAATCTTTAAATCTTTCAATCGGTTTCTATCTCGAAATCGGTTAATCTTTCAAATCTTTCAAATCAGTTTCATACATCTTTATCATACACAGACTATTCTTTGAACCACTACACTTTGCACAGTGATTCAAAAAGGGGAAAAATGTAATACCCCAAAAATGGGCTATAGGTTCATTTATCTCCTACATCTTCAAATCAAATGAAATCGATACAAAAGTCCTAACCTAAGGCACATTTGCACATTATCAAATTTAATTGATTATCCTAATTCTGCATCAGGAAATATTCTTAGAAATATTCCTAATTTATCCTAATTATTCTTAATTTAATAATTATTTGGTGATAAATCGTATTTATCCTAAAGTTTGATTAATTGAATATTCTGAATATTTAATTAATTAAATTTAATACTGCCACTTAATTATTTAATTATATTTATTCCTAAATTGTATTATTTAATTTTGACAATAAATCAAAAATCTTATGACTAATTGATTAAATTCTTATTTAATTAATTAAAGTCAATTGTCAATATTTAATAATATAGTTTTTGAATAAAAGTTTGATTTAATAATTGATTAACCCATAAATCAATTGTTTTAATTTTAAAATCAGTTAAGTTGAGAATAAATCACTTTATTTTTAATTAATTTATAATTAAATCATGCACAATCAAAAAAGTAGGCAACTAGAAATTAACATTCAATTTTAAAATTGGAACTCAACATTTGATGATGAGTTGAAATTTGATCTAAACTCTATTTTGAGTAAAACTCTGGTTTTGCATGATTTTTGTGAGTTAATTATCTCTAATTTCTTGATAACTCAAAAATCAACCTGAGTTTATCAAGAGTGATTTATGTCTTTTCTCAATGCATCCTCAAGCCCTGGATTTTTATAAAATCAAGGCTCAGCTCTTCATTTTTATCAATACTCAAATTTGCACAATTAATCTGGTGAATTGGTGATTGAAGGATTAAGCACTTGTGATGGGCGATTTGTGAGATCTTTCATAGTTTATCATAATCTTTCATAGTTTTTGCATAGTTTCATATCATAGATTTCATATCATTCATAGCATTCTTAGATTAAATCTACATTCACTCTCAATTTCATTCATATTAGCTTAGATTCATACAATTTTTCATTCTTATTGCATAGAAAATAAAAAAAATATAACTTAATCTGCATTCATAGTCTTTCATATTTTGCATTCAAATCTTTCATTTAGGTGTTGCATTATCACTGATGTCGGTCTGATTTGAGAGTATCATACTCGCATCTACTAGAAGGAAGTAAATTGCCTGGTTAGTTTAGTTTTCATTTCATTGCAAATTTTGGTTTTTGCTCACCTCTAATGTTTTACTGAAGTGTTGTGTCTACAGCTAGGTATAAAATTCACACACACACCACCATCTCCATCATCATCATCTCTGCCATCCCCTGCAACACCGACATCTCCATCTGATAGCTCCTCAATCCTGGGAACCCTCTCAGCAAGATCTGTGAATCTAGGAAAGGGGTACCAATGCAACCACTCAGTATAATCATCTATGATCCTAGCATCCATAATGCGATCTCTCATGGACCAAGGTAGATATCCAAGGTCTTGAATCTCTCTAACAGTTGTTCCATAATCAACATAGGGACCCCATAATGATCTCTCTGCCTACACTCGAGCATAGATAGCTACTCCCTATTAATGGAGTTGATGAAAAACAACCCACAACTCCCAAGAACACCTGTATGCAAACACCTATCACAGAAAGAGAGAGAAGCAAACAACTATGGAGGCTTGAAAGCATTGATCCATGAGAGAGGAGAAATCCTTGATGTGCAAAAATAAAAGTTGCAATCAATAATGAAATGTCAGAAAAAGTTACAAAGTGTTATGAGATCCATCCTTATAAAAGGAGATCAGAAACCCTAAAAAGGTAAAACTCTAGGTTGCATAATAATAATTAATAAAGATATTAATTATTATATGCCTAAAGTTTAGCTTGAGTAGAAAGAGGTAATAAGTGACTGAATAATTAAATCAATAAACATTTTATTACTCTAACACCCCCCCTTAAGAACTTTAGGAGAAGGTAAGAACCTAGAAAGAACTACTAAAAGAAAATGGGTCCCGGCAACAAAGGTCTGATCAGGTACCCAAGTACAAAAAGTCTCTACAAAGTGGAGAAATAGAGAAAATCACATGGAAAAAACTCTATTCCAAAAAAAGACAAAGAGTAGTCTGAAGGACTGAAGAAGCCTCTAAAACAAGGAATGTTCCATAAAATAGGAACAAAGATGAACATGTACAACATCACTGAAGCATGAAACTGCAAACTCTATCAAGAAGAAACTGATGATCTGAAGATCCTCCAATGAAATATGACCAAGTAGAGAAGATTGTAATCTGCATGAGTGCCCTCAAATGACACTACTCAAATCAAGAAGCAAACAAAGGCAAACATCTAAGCTCAAAGATACAGATGGCATAAACACCAAAATCCTAAAGAGCTGATCAATCAAAGCTGGAAGAGTGAATCCAAAAAATAGGAAAGAAAAGAGTGTCCATATGGTAAATGATCCATCTCACCAGAATGCATAGGTACCCAGCCACTACAACCACCTAGTACATAGGATCAAATGCTAAATACATGGCTCACACAATCGAGCCAAGGAAGCAATAGAACCAATAGTAGAAACCCCCCCATACTATTGACAAGGGAGTAATGATAGGTACACTGAAAAGATCATCCAATATGAACTGCATGATGAAGATGAATTTGAAACATCAAATGTGCAGAGAGAGTACAAATACAAATAAAGATACCTGAGGCTAATGTCGGTGGAGGAACACTCACATGACAAAAGAAGATGGAAAACAAAGGCAAATATCAAACCCCCCCAGCAATTTATAATGGAGTGCGAGTACAAATAGCACGAATATGTGCAAGATCCCATCAAAGCAATAGAATGACACTTTATCTTAGTGTGTGTGCATAAAAGAATGCTAACAAAGTGAAGTATACACTACTCAAAGAAGATCAAAGTTTTATGAAACAAAAGAACAACCTAAGATGAGCCATCCCTCAAAGGGAAGAGATCCCAGGACGTAAAACAACCAAGATATCCACCAGATTGTAAAAAAGAAAGAATCTGAATAAAATAAACCTAGACAAGAATCTGGAAAAATGACTCACAATAATGAAAAGCTCTCTGAACAAGCTTTCCAATGATATATTGTTTTCTAAAAATAGAGGTTGGATGTGCAAGAAAGAGCTCCCGAAGTGCATAAATAAAGATCTAGCTTTGACAGAGAAAAACACCATCAAAAAAATAAAACCAAAAAATATAACCTCTAGATCTGGAAAGAGCTCAAAATCAGCTTTCCGATGATATCTCATTTGCCAAATTTTAACACCGTATGCTCAAGATATGAGTAAAAAATCAACATCTGCACTGGAGGGCCCAAAGAAGGTGTCTGGAAGGATTTGAGGATGGGTGACGTAAAAAAAAGGACAAAAAGCCACATGAAACCATCAGATCTGATAAAATCTCAGAAAGAACTTTTTAGCAATATCTCATTTTCTGCAAATGGAGCCCAGATGTAAGAGAAATGGATCTTGAAATGCAGGAGGTCTCAAATGTCATGATCACAGAGAATATCTAACTTTTACAGCAAAAAAGAGCATCAAAATGGCAAAATCATAAAACCATACTAGAAAATTTAGATCAAAATCAGAACCAGCTTTCTGATGATATATCGCATGCTCAAATACAATCCCAGATGCCCAAGATATTCACAAAAAGGCCCAAGTACCTCCAAAAAACTTAAAAAAGGTCAAAAGGCTGCTGATGCCTGTATGATTAGAAATTGGAATAGATTACATGAAAATGAAACAACTATAAGATTCATATAAGAAATATGCAAACAAATCTAATCTAATTCATGAGAAACAACTTAGAAATAAAGAATGAAATTAAATGCAAACTCCCTCTAAGATTTAGTTCCCATGTCCTCCTTTCTTCTCCCAAAGATGGGTTGATGTAGCTCTCCAAATGCCTTGAAATGCACTATATGTTTGAAAACAATGCTATGAGAATACTAGGAGTGTGGTTTAGAAATAGATAGGAGATAAAATAGAAGAATTTGGATCCCTTAGATCTATAATAACAATGCTAATGAAGGCTCCCTTTGTAAAGGGAAATGAAGTCCTATTTATAGGATTTTTAGGAGAATCAACGGTCAGGATTGAATGAAGATCAAGGGCTAAGATTCTCTCATTTTAATTATTTAATTCAAAGTGGGTGAGTGAGTGGATCCACTTTGAAAATTGAAACCTACTACCCAAATTCGTATGGAATGCTTAAATAAGATTTTGGAGGGTTTAGGAGGCTTCTAGAGGGTAGTTAGAGTCAAATTTAGCTTCCCCACTTGATATACTTAGGGTAGGGGGTTGAATTTTGGTCACTAGGTGGCCCAAGACTCATAAAAGAGCCTCCAAAAATGAACCCAAAGTCCAAATCCGAGTTTGTGGAGTTTGGATTATTTGGACAAAGTATATTTCTTTCCATGTGGTTATTTTTGACTTAGAAGGAGAAGTGAAGACTTTAGAGGTTAAAGAAACCATTATTTTACTTCTAGTGGGTGGATAGGAAAGATGAGTTTGGTGAGAATTAGGAGTCATGTGCTCTTATAGAATTAAACATAATATTTAATTCCAAGTGGATCAAAGGAAAATATGAATTAATTTAAATAGATAAATATATTTATTTAAATTAATAGAAGAAAATAGAATTAAATGTAATATTTAATTCCAAGTGGGTTAAAGGAAAATATGAATTAATTTAAATAGATAAATATATTTATTTAAATTAATAGAAAAAAATGATTTAATGTGCTCAAATAGAATTAAATGTAATATTTAATTCCAAGTAGGTTAAAAAGGGAAATGTGAATTAATTTAAATGTATTTATTTAAATTAATAGAAGGAGATTTAATTAATTAAAGTACTAGGACTTTAAATTAATCAATCATAGGGTTTATTTAGCCATTATATTAAATGTAGCATATGATTAATATAGATTTAAGGTTTTCTATATTTGACACTAAGTCCAGTAGAGTCCATTAGAAGACATAATTGCCTAGTATAATAGGACTTTGATGATTTAGAAGGATTGATATACTGAGGCCAATTTTGGGGTATTATATTTTGCCCCTCTTTGAATTACTGCATGAAGCGTAGTGGTTCAAAGAATAGTCTGATATGATGATTGATGTCTAGATTGGGTCTTGATTGACCAAAAATTTGAGATGTTGTTAACGGTACCAACAATGAACCGATGATTGCAAACAAGTGATAAGATGACTGATTCTGAACCTATGATTACAAAGAAGTGAGTGACCGATTCCAGACCCGATTGTCAATAAGAATCACATTGGTATCACATCTGAACCCTTCAGTTATGAAGAATTGAGAAAATAGCACTAATGAACCGATAGTTACGAAAAGTTGATATAGTTAACAAGATTAAAAGAATACCAGATTGATATGGATTTTGATGAATCTGATATGCCCCAAGTGTTGTGTAGATTTCAAAATTATCTCTAGAACAGAGTTTTGATTTCTAGAATCTAGGTTAGGTTGCCCAAATACCAGTTAGAATTGATTTTCAGGGGTTGAGATTAGATTGCCCTGAGCAATGTGCCTCAATGGATTGACAAAAGAGAGATATGATGCCCCCTCAAAAAATTGGGTAGAAATTGATTCGAGGACAATTTTTTGAAAAGATTGAGGTTAGATAAGATTGATGGAAGGAATGTTAGACAGAGAAAAGATGATTGGTGATGATACTTGCTTTCATAAGTGCACTTCACGTCATTAGAGCTTTATTTTGATGTTGCAAAAGTGGATATGTCATACCTGGCATAGAAAGCTAGGACGATGATCCATTTGCGTAAACAAACACATAGTAGACAGAGAGTGATCTCATCCTTCCTAAGACATATGAACAAATGCCTCAGGATCTCAGAAGATTGTCTAACAAACAGAAGTTAAAACAAACCAAGGAAAATGATTATGTACAAATTTATTACAGATTTTTTAAGTATTTGATTTTATTTATTTATTTTTTTTAGGATTTTTGAAAAAAAAAATATTTGATGTTTTTACGCATTTTTCAAGATATTTTACCCCTTTTTTTTTTGAATTTTTTATTTTATTTTTTTAAAAGATTTTCCAAGGATATTAAAAAGATAGACAAGTAAGAACTTGCCCCAGCATATGATAAGCATGGTCGCAGTGACCCATACGTTCACTTCACAGGATGAACAATAGGACGACAAGAGTAGGTAGATGTAATGAGAACCACTGGTGACTGTTGCGAGGGAAATTCTTGAGGAGAGAGATCACAGTAATAGCTAGGCAAGAGTCTCCCCTAGGAGCTGCTAAAGTATAGGGCTTGATGGGACAAGAATGACCAAATGTTATTGCAAGATTGATGAGGATGTGTACAGCGGATGAAGAAAATCTCAAGATTTTCTGAGAAGATTTATTTTGTAGGAAGAAGTGCCACCACGCTATATACAATAGGTATAAGGACCAGATGAGCTAATAGCAGTAGGGTGCGTAGGCATGAATGATTGGTATTTAGCAAGGGAAGAGGCCATGGAGAATTTACAAGAGAAAACACAACAAGTGTATCAGAGAGGAAGGCGAAGAAAGAAATATCATTAGTGGGGAGAAGAAAAGGCATTAGGCATAATGGAAGAAAGTAGAAGGAATGAAGATGATGGTGATGAGAGTTTGGATGGTAGACAGGTGAGGCCAAAGCTCACGATAAGACGGCCCCAAAGGGATCCACACCCTTTACTGTCACAGGCTACATGGATGGAACAAATAGAAGAAGTGGGTGAGGAAAGGCAGGAGGCCACCTCTCAGGAGCAATATGCCTCATGGAGATCAAGCTACCTGATAATCTCCAGCTTCTTTGAACAAGGTCCACAAGGTGATCAACAAAGATTGAATCCTATTGTACATCAACCAATACCGAGGTATTTGATATTCTAGTTTCTTCGAACAAGGTCAACAAGGTGATCAACAGATATTAGATCCTATTGTACAATGACCAGGACTAGAGCTAATGGTTGCAACATAAGCAGTAGTACCACAACCAGTAATGTGGTGATAATTTGTGCTATCAGAAGACTACAATGTGGTGGTG
The DNA here is from genome assembly GCA_027943335.1 of Chamaecyparis obtusa. Classification (NCBI taxonomy): domain Eukaryota; kingdom Viridiplantae; phylum Streptophyta; class Pinopsida; order Cupressales; family Cupressaceae; genus Chamaecyparis; species Chamaecyparis obtusa. The sequence goes on along the minus strand of BSBK01000070.1, from coordinate 949,263 downwards.
GAAGAGAGAGACGCCTTGCAGCGACAACTGGTAGTAGAAGAAGAAAGGGAAGATCAAGTGGAAAGCGAGGTGACATGGTTGCAAGGTATGATGGATAGGGTATGAGAAGATAGTGCACGGACTGAAGGATCCCATATGCAGGGGGTGATAGAGGTAGAACGGGCTCGAGCGGATCATGCCCAAGCAGCCTACAACACATTACAAAGCAGTGTGGAAGCATCCCAGAAGACCATGATAGAGATTGATGCCATGTCAGAGGAGACACAAGAGTGACTAAATGTAGTGACTCAACAGGTGAACAATCTTAGACAATAGCTAGAGGATGTGACAATGAATAGAGATCGATGGAGGTTTGTGGCAGAAGCCTACAAAGATGAGCGAGATACTGCACGATTGGCAGTCACACTCCTAGGAGCATCTCAACTATTGATGGAGACTCTGTCAGTCATGAGAGAATTAGATAGAGTTGGTTGGGAAGCTACCTACTATATGGGATTGTACCATCAAGCAGTTCCAGTAGATCAGAGGCAAGCAGCATTCACAGATAGAGGAAGGGCATAGTGGGTGAATAGGCCAATTAGTGGTGTGGATGTTTGACCACCGAGACATAGAAGTGGGGGAAAAGGTGGTTCTTCATCAGAATCTCCTTAGGTTGAGCAATGACATAGTTGTTGTTGTATTTTGTTGTTTCCTTTTTTTTCTTTATTTTTTGGTTTTGTAATTTTTTTGGCTGGGCACATGATGTGTTCCAAATGTATTCGACAGATTTATATATATGAAGGGAAGATTTGTATGTGCCCCAAATTTTTTGGTTTTTAGATGTATGTATATGTACATATTATGATGAAATAATGATGTTTGTTTGGACAGGAAGACCAAATTAATTATTTGATAAATGACGTATTGGATAATTATCATTACAAAGCATTTGGTATCTTTTGACATGCAAGAGTTCCTCCTTGTGCTAAATGATTGATAAGAAGTTTAAATAATGCTCGTAGTGACCCTTACGTTCACTTAGCAAGACAAGCATTTACAATGTCACTTGTAGCAGAAAGAAGTCACTCAAATAGACAAGGAGAAGAACCAACCTCACTAAAGTGTCCATATAAAAGGAGTTGAGGTACACATGGCCATCCAATACAAGATGAAGGCTCTTACAGATGGACACCCCTCTGATATGAAGTCTTTAGATCATTAGAACTAAACCAACAAGTAGAAAGAAAGAAAAGATTATGCCCCCGGTCATCACTTTCTAAATCTTGTAAAGGACATGATCGAAGAGCTCGAAGGGACACAATATGCAAAAAAAAAAAAATCTCAATGCAAAACAGTAAGCATACAAAGAGATAAAAGCATGTGAATCATAGATTGTTTTGTTGTTATGTGCAAAATCTTTTTCTAGTAAGGAGATAGACTGACTAACCCGGATGAAGCTTCAAAGGACTTTTACTCGATATGACATCTCTAAAGATATACTCGAGGCCATAGGATATGACATTGATTGCCCCCAAGTGTTAAGCATTGATAGGATATATATGCTTGAGCTGATTGGTGTATAGATCGACTTATTGAAAATTGAAAATGTAGAGACAAAATTGGGAGATATGTACAAACTAAAGCAAGACTAAAAGTTGGGAAAGACCAAGATTGCGCTGATAGATGGAGCATTTTGAAACAAGTGGCACCCGTTTACGAGGTTTTCACCATCTTGGCAGAGATTCAATTTTTGCTACCAAGGTGCCTGTTTCCAAGTTTTCACCAAGGCACTTTTTCTTTTTCTTTTTTCATTTCTTTGTATTTTTTATTTTTTCAATTTTTTTTTTGTACTTTTGATATTTTATTTTATTTTTATTTTTATTTTGTGAGTCATCAAGGCGCCTATTGCTAGGTTTTCACCAAGATGTTCATTTTTTTAATTTTTTTTTCATTTGTTTGTACTTTTGATATTTTTTTTACTATTTTTGTGAGTCATCAAGGTGCCTATTGCTAGGTTTTCACCAAGATGCTCATTTTTTTAGGACTTTTTCTAATTTTTAAGACTTTTTTAGGACATTTTACCATAGACTGAATGCCCTAGGCATAGAATTTCTTCAGATGGAGAACGTTGATTGGTTCTCAGAGCTGTTCTCCTTCAGTCATTAAGAGTTGATAGGCACCAGAGCCAAAAGTGGCAATGATAAAAAAGGGACCCAGCCAGTTGGGTTCAAACTTCCCCTTGTGTTCTCTATGTGATTGATTTTTAGGATTCTCTCTCAAGACTAGATCACCAACCTAAAATTTTGTGTCTGACTTTCTTATTGTAGCTTCTAGACATTCTTTTCTGATACACTCTAAGATGATCATATGCTACTTGTCTGCACTCATCTAGTAGTTCAAGTTCTTGCAACCTAGACACTCTGTGGTCATCATCAGTTACTAGACCATGCATTCTGATTCTTAGTGATGGGATTTCAACCTTAATAGGCAGTACTGCTTCAGACCCATAAACTAAATTGAATGGTGTAGCCCTAGTAGGTGTTTTGATACTTGTTCTATAGGCCCAGAGAGCTGAATTGATCATAAGATGCTAGTCTCTTCCTATTTTATTAACTGTACGGTGCAAGATTTTTAATAGATTCTTGTTGGAAGCCTCTGCTTGTCCATTCCCTTGAGGATAGTAAATAGATGACCAATGTTGTGTGATTTTGAATTTGGCACATAAATCATCCAAGTCTTTGTTTTTGAATTGTCAACCATTATCTGTGACTATAGAGTGGGGAATACCATATCTGTAAATGATGTAGTTCAAGATGAACATAGAAATTTATTTACCAGTTGCTTGAGTTAAGGGAACTGCTTCTACCCATTTTGTGAAATAGTCTGTAGTTGTAATTATATGGGTATGTCGATTTGAAGAATGTGGATAAATAGTCCCTATAAGATCAAATGCCCATTGTTGAAAAGGCCATTGTGTTGTAAAGGGGATCAAATCTCTCCTTGGTGTATGTATCAAGTTTCCATGGACTTGACACTTTTGACATTTCTTGGCATATGTAACAGCCTCTTGTTCCATGTTTGGCCAATAATACCCAGCCCTAATAAGTTTTTGACCTAGTGTTAAACCATTGGAATGTGATCCACATATACCGTCATGGACTTCCTCTAATGCGCATTGAGACTCTTCATGTTCTAAACACCTAAGAAGTGTACCATCTAGACTTCATTTGTATAGATCATTACCAATGATGACATACCACGATGCGTTTTGGATAAGGGAACATTTTTCATGGCGGTTAAAGGAATCCAGAATGATTTGATCTCGAAGGAATGAGAAAAGGGGTTTGTATTTGGAAGAATCATGACCAACAACTATGCAGATCATGTAGGTTTCTGGACAATCATATGCAGGAAATGATAGTGCTTCCACCAGGAACTCATAACGTAGCTCATGTTCTAGCTGCTGTAGTAGAGATGATAATGTTGCCATAGCATCAATAGCCTTGTTCTCTATTCTAGGAATTTTCTCAAAAGTGACTGTGATGAAATACTTCTTAAGGTCATCAACCATGCATTTGTATGGAACTAGTTTCTCATCCTTTGTCTGGTATACATCATTGACTTGGTGTATAATGAGCTGAGAGTCTCCTTGAATGTGTAACTCTGTCACTCACCACTCAATTTCTATCTTCATGCCATTAAGTAGAGCTTCATATTCTGCAATATTATTTGTACAAGGAAATTTTATTCTGAATGCTTTAGGTATGGAGTATCCTTGTGGTGTTATGAATAGTATGCCAGCTCCAGATCCATTTTGTGTGTAAGATCCGTCAAAGAGAAGTTGCCAAATCCTTGAAGATATGTGCATGATAGAGGAGTCTGGAAATTCCATCTGTAATGGTGTGTCATCAAACATTGGGGCTTCAGCCAATTGATCAGCAATGACTTGACCTTTGATAGCTTTCCATTCAACATATTCTATGTTGAATTCACTCAATAGCATCACCCATTTAGCTAATCTACCTGTGAGGGCAGCCTTGCTCAATAAGTATTTTAATGGGTCAATCTTAGCTATCAACTATGTTGTATGAGCTAACATATAGTGTCTCAATTTCTGTGATCCAAAAATCATAGCTAGATAGGCTTTTTCAATCTTTAAATAGTTCTTTTCATATGCTACCAAGGTTCTACTGATGTAGTAGATGGCTCTCTCTTTATTGTTGTCATCATGTTGTGCTAGTAATGCCCCCAGTGAGGTATCTGTGGTGGAGACATACAAAATCAATGGCTTCCCCTGAATGGGAGGCATCAAAATAGGAGGATTTGAAAGATATTGCTTGATGTGGTTGAAGTTCCTTTCACATTCTTCATTCCATGTAAAAATCACACCCGTATGTAATGTGTTTGTGAAAGGTTGTGATATATCTGCTAACTGAGATATGAAGCGTCTGATAGATTGCACCCTTCCTTGCAAGGTTCTCATTTGACTGATATTTTTAGGAGGATGCATCTCTATGATAGCCTTGACTTTAGCAGGATCTACTTTAATGCCTTTCTTTGAGACAATATAGCCTAGGAGCTTTTCGGAAGTTACACCAAAAGCACATTTCTTAGGATTTAGTCTGAGACTAAACTTCTCCATTCTGTCCAGTATTTTGTGCAAATCATTTAGATGTTCTGATCTTATCATTGATTTTGCTAAGGTGTCATCAACATAGTCTTCCATGGTTTTATGCATCATATCATGGAAGATAGCTGCCATAGCTCTTTGATATGTAGCACCAACATTCTTGAGACCAAATGGCATGACATTCCAACAGAAAGTACCCCAAGCACAAGTAAAAGCTATTTTCTCCTGATCTTCTGGAGCAATCTTGATCTGGTTGTAGCCAGAAAAACCATCCATTAGAGAGTACATTTCAAAGCCAGCAGTCATGTCCACTATCATATCAATGTTCGGTAGTGGAAAGTCATCCTTAGGGCATGCTTTGTTTAAATCTCTGAAGTCTGTGCATATCCTGATAGATTTATCTAGTTTTGAAACTAGGACTATGTTTGATATCCACTCAACATAATCCATGACTTGGATAAATTCGGCTTTTAGCAACTTTTCCAACTCAACTTTGACTAGAAGTGCAATATGAGGATGCATTTTTCATAGTTTTTGTTTGACAGGTTTGACTCCTGGAGCTATGGAAAGATGATGCATGATTAGCTTAGGATCTAATCCAGGCATATTAGAATATTTCCATGCAAAGTTGATTTTCTTTTCTAATAAGAACATAGTGAATGCTTGTTTTTCTTCTTCTGACAAAGATTGAGCTACATGGATTAACTGAGGTTCTTCTATTGTGCCCAAGTTGATAGACTAAGTTGGTTCAATCAATACTAGAGATCAATCCTATGAGTGACTCAGAAGGACATCAAATATCTCATCCTTAGGTGCCTCTAAGAGGTTTTCACCTTTGGATGCATCTTTTGTTTTTACTATTTTATGTTCTGAGACTGCCACATAGTGGTTTTCACCCTCAAAACTCTTTTTCCTTTTGTTTTTACTTTTTTGACTGAGATATTTGATGTCCAACTCTATCATGCTACTGCTAGATTTATTGATGGAAGTTGTCATGGGTTCCACTGCATTGAGGTAGCACGCAAGGGTGTAGTTAGTCGAAAAGATATGGACATCTTGGTTTGGGTCAGCCGAATTTTGGTCTATGAGATCAAGATGATGGAGAGTCAATGTATGGAAAGATTGACTGATGGTGTTTATGCTTATGGTGTTTTCATCATTGGTTTTAACTCGACTCTCAAATTCAAAGATAGTATCACTACTAAGAATGTCTAGCTCATTAATCATTTCAATGGCGTTAGTGATTCCATTGTTAGTATTAAGTGAATCAGATTCACAAGGTTCATTACTTCACTCTAAACTTATGTTAGGTGTAGGTGAGTTCTAATGAGTGGCATCTGTGACAAGCTCATCTTTTTCTGATTCTTCCTCCAAATCAAGAACATGGGTGAAATTGGGATGAATTCCCCAAGTAGGATTTCCTTCAGATTCTGAGTGGAATTCATATTCATGGAAGTCTATTTTAGAATCATTGTTGAGTTCAAGCTGTTTAGTCAACATTCTTTCAGGATCAGTTAGTTTTTGTGTGGTGACTGTCTTTTGGGTGTCCACTATACTGATTCTCTTAATGGGATCATCTTCAACATCAAGAAGGTTTGTTATTTCTTTAGGCAAATGCTCATAAGGAATGAGCTCCTCAATAGTGTTAGAATCATCACTATCAGATTGTTTTGTTTCTTCTTTCTCAAGAAGAGTTTCTCTTGGCTTGATTTTCTCTATGACATAAGAGGAATTCTTACTAAGATAGAAAGGCTTCTTCTTGTATCCTAGACCTGTAGTATCCTTATTTACCCAGCCACAATGTTAAATGGGTGATATAAGACCTTTGCCTCTTATTCCTAGAGGTCCTTTTCCCATGTATCCCATTTGAGTCATTAACTTGCTACCTGGTCCATATGATTCTGCAAGAATCTTGTGTGATTGAGAGCCACAATTTTGAACTGTGTGGGATTGGGTCTTTTCTTTGTATAACCAAGCAAGTACACCTATTTCTTCCTCAAATTCTTTCTTGGACACTTGCTCTGTGACAAAGCTCCCATTATAGATGACTTTTGGTGCTTTGATTGCTAGTTTTGTCTTTTCTGAGGGTTGTCCATAAGACTTAGGTGAAATTGGGAGAGAAGTGAGAGACAACACAGGTTCCATTCTATATTCTCCCATGTGGGTGTCTTTGATTTTGACCTGCTTCATTACATCCTCTACTTTAGAGTTAGAGGTTGTGTTACTCTGTTTAGTGGTGGATTCCCTATTGTGTGGAACAAGTTTGTCTGCACTTTCTTGCAAAGCATTGCAAGAAGTTGTAATGTCTGCTGGTATAGTGACCTCAACTCCATCATAGGGAAATTTTACACATTGGTGATAGGTTGATGGAATAGCTTGCATGTCATGGATCCAGGGTCTTCCTAGAAAAATGTTGTAGGCCAGTGGGAGATCTAGTACTTGGCAAGTGACATCTCTAATTACAGGTCCTGTTATGATAGGCAAGACAATGGTTCCTTTTGAGGATCTTTCTTGTTCATCATATGCTTTTATGGTGATCCTCTTTTTAGGATCAATAGCATTTTCTGACCATCCCAATTGTGTCACCAATTTGTAGGAGCAAATATTGAGGCCAGTGCCTCCATCTATCAACACATGTTTGACACGACGGTTTTGGATTAAGACTTCTATATGCAAAGGTTGGTTATGGGGGTGACTTAATGAATTGTCATCTTCTTCTGAAAAGGAGATGTATTGAGGGGATGTAAGATGTCCAACCATAGTCTGGAACTTATCTAAATCAAGGTCATCAGGAACATTGGATCCAAGCAAAGCTTTGTCTAGAATGGCTCTGTGAGCTGGAGATATTCAAAGCAACTCAAACATAAAGATTTTTGCATTAGTGTGCTAGAGTTGTTGAACAATGCTATAAGATGTAGGCCTTGTATCTTTTGGATTGGAAGATTTTGAAACAACCTTCTGTTTGGAAGCAGATGAAAGATTGAAAGGTATCTTAGGGACATTAGATGAATTTAGGACTTGTCCTTTCAAATGTGTCAGAGCTTGTGATCGAGTAACTGCGTTAGCTGAGGAGTGATCTCTATCTCTTCGTACAATTGTGATGACATTGCAACTCTCAGAGAGACATGGTTCAACCATATTGATGACAACATTATTTCCAAGGTAGGCATAATTGGCCTTTGCCCCCATATTAGGCTGAGAAGATGAAACTTCCTGACCATGTTTCAGAAATGGTTCTGTGAATGTTGTATGATTGTTATTGCTCTTATGGTTGTCGATTAAAATCTCTTTAGCATCAATTTTGTCTTGTATGAGATGCTTCAAGCGTAAGCAGTTATTAGTTTTATGACCCTTGCCATGATGGAAGTCGCAGAACTCATTCTCTCTCCACCACTTTGGTTTAGGTTCAGGGTCATATTGTTGGATCTCAGGCAGAGATATGATGTCATTAGCTAACAAAGTTTTCATAGCTGATTCCAAAGATTCTCCAAGAGGAGTAAACTTGCGTTTAGGATCTAAAGCCCAAGGTTTATATTTAGATGACTTTTTGTTAGCAGGTTCAAGTGTCTTCAGTTCTGAAGCCTTAATAGCCTTGGTTCCAAGAGTGAGATTAAATTTTGGTGCCTTAGATGGGGCACAGAGAGTATCAACAACACCATCTATGACAATGCCTTTGTTCTTATTCCAAAATTTGACATTTTGGTTTTTTTCCTTTGGTTTGGAATTAGAACCTATTTCAAACTTGTTTTCCTTATAAAGGGATATGTCTCCCTTACGAACAAGTACATCTTCAATTTTTATGGCATTTTCTACCATCTTATCAAAAGAAGTATGATTTTGTATTTGGAGGTGATAATTAAGTTCCGGAATGAGGTTGTTGATGAATATTTCAAGTTTTTTATTTTCTGGAATCTGCCAAGCATAGAGTGAAAATTTCTTCCTCCAACATTTGAGGAAAGTGAGAAGGGATTCTCCTGACTTTTGTTTCAAATTGTAAATGTCAATCATGGTGAGCGGGCATTGGATGTTGTAGGAGTATTGCTGATAAAATAGTTTGATTAAATCCTCAAAAGTCTTAATAGTTGGAGGTATTTTAGAGAACCATCTGATAGCCGCTCCTCCAAAAGATTAAGGGAAAAGGTGCATTAAGTAAGTTGGTTCATGCATAAACTCCATGGATTGTGTACAAAATTCTCTGACATGATCTTGGGGGTCAAAGTTTCCATCGTATTTGTCATATTTGGGTATTTCCATTATTTTTGGGAATGGTGGCATGTATAAGTCTTTATCGAATGGAAAGGGGCATAAAGCCTCCATGGAGAATTCCATGGGTGTTTTCTCTTTTTCTATCTGGTTAAGTTTGACTTGCATGGCATGCATTTGTTTCATCATAGTAGTGATGGGAGTTTCTTCATCATGTTTGATGATATCTTCAACATTGAAATTAGGAGGAAGTTTGGCTCCTTGTTGAGCTAGTTGTAAGAAATAAGCTTCTTTCTCTTCTCGTAACAAATGTCTCATCATTCTTTGAAAGTCATCATTATTTTGGTGATTGGCTATTTCAAATGGTGTGGGTTCTCGATCCTCACCATGTTCAGATTGATGACCTTGAGAGCCATGACTGGTTCCACCTTGATACATAGTGGTATTTTGATTCTGTTCTGGTATTGATATTGGAGGGGTTGGTGGGTTACTTTCGTGAACTGATGGTAGAGGGGGTACAGTTTTAGAATCTTCTCTGGGTTTCTTGTGTGAGGATACTCGAGTTTCCACCATCAATCTTTGGTGAATCCAAAAGAGCAAGATAAGACAACTGATAGATGACCTGATTTAGGACAAATCAAATGACACAACCCCGTCAAGATTGGTTTGGTTGATTGGGTGATAAATGATTTGGATGTAAGTGTAGGATATTGTGCCCTAGTTGTATGGGTAGATGTCCAAAAGATGGTGAACATGAGTTCACAACACCTAGCCATTGCTTGATAATTGATTTGAGGTTGTCTTGACAAGGTTTTGACACAAGATGAGACCAAATTCAGATAGATGAATTAGAAGGCAAAATCAAGCTAAAAGGATCTCCTTGGAAAAATGGATTGGAAGCTATTGCTCTCTATTTCATTCCTGATATAGGGTTTCCTAACAGAACTACGTGAAAGCTTGGGATGACTGTGTTTACCAGAAAAGAATTCAACTATTTTGGATGTTTGAATTTTTTGAAACTATTTGTTAACAAGCACATGGGTTTGAACTATCAAGTAGCTGTAAATGTAGGAACTCAATTTTTACTTGTTAAACAAGCACACAAGATAGCAATCAGGGAGTTCAAGAAAACCATTGTTTTCAAACAATGAGCAAGGGACAAAGCAACCTTGCACATGAAGAAAGATAGTGACTTAGTATTTCTACTCCCTAAAGAACTATTTGTGTATGCTCTCAAAATGTTTTTCAATTACTCCCATAGTCCTAGCAAGAAAAATTTGGTTGCTCTATGGTTCGTAGTAATGGTTTGACTCTGTGACTTTTGTAATTTCAAGTGGGTGAAATCCAATCCTAGCGCACCAGAGTTTTGACACATTCCAAGAATTTAATCAATTAGAGATGCTAAGAAGTTCTGACAGCCCGACAAGAAACTACACCCGTGGAGATTTCTTCCACAAGGACATTTATATAGTGGCTGTCACTACCATGGAAAAAATGGCTATTACTGCTTGAGGTTCCGTCCATGTGGTTGACCCAATAAAGGGAATGTCCACTACGATTAATCCTCTCTAAAAGGTGACTCAAAAAAGGGACCACATTGGGACTTGGTTTGGATCCAAGGATTTGAGTTTCTGATACTACCCAAAAAGGGAGTAGAGCATAGTCCTCTAGCCTCTTCACCTCACCAAAACATAGCAAACAAGGTTCATCCGACATGCTAAGACTGAAATGGTCTCACCAAAGTTCATGATGTCAACAACTCATGGTCTATCAATCTCTCCGGAGAGAGAATGCATCGATCAATAAGTCAATGACTACAAACCTAGTGGAACACAGGACAATTTCAGTATCCTCCCTGCCTACAAAGATTCTCTCATTGAGAAGAGCTTCGTTGGAAGCCCATTCTCTCAAGAACCACAAATAGTGTTCATAGGGCCTAATTATTATGTGAAACACTTATGCGTGGAATTGATCTGTATTCTTTTTAGAGCCCAAAATCAAAATGTAGTTTATGAAAGTATTGAATCACACAAGCCATACACATGAGAGGTTCATTTTATTCCCAAAAATAAAATGTTGTAGAGATGTAATAGAATACCTCAAATCCTAGCAACGTGATTCACCTTTGTGTTGTTGTGCATGAGCAATTTGGAAACATGTAGATTTGCAAAAGATTAGAGTTAATTGACCTTAGAATATGCAAATTTGAGAGACATTTGATCAATTTTCACCCCTACTTAGCTAGATTTGAAAAGATTGAAGAACATTGGAGCATAGCTTGAAGAAATAAACTTTGATTTACTTTGAATCCTACTTAGATGAGATTCATTTTCCTTTAGGAAAATCAAAGATGTGAAGTTCTTTTTAGATACTCCAAAAGGAAATGTGAGGATTCATGAGCATTTAAAAATTGAATTTGAAACAAGTTGAATTCATTTTAGGTACACCAAATCCAAATGTGAGGTTCTTTTTAAGCATTCCAAAGCTAAGTGTGAAGGTTGATTTTGCCTTTAGAAATTGAAAATGAAAGCATTTGAGTTCATTTTATGTGCACCAAATCCAAATGTGAGAATTCATTAGCTTTAGAACTTGAAATGAGATGCATTAGAAGTTCATTTTAGACCCTTAGAATGGAATAGGAATAGCCAAGAATGAGACAAGAAAGTGGAAAAATGGAAGACAAGAAGAAGTGGAAGAAATAGTCCAATCTTGCAAAAATTGATGAGGAAGCTTCCCAAGAGCCCTACAAGCACAAAAACATCACAAAAAAACAAAAAAATATCAAAAGGTTAGTATTCACGTCGGGTTCACCAAAATGTATGATTAGAAATTGGAATAGATTACATGCATATGAAATAACCACAAGATTCATACAAACAAACATGCAAAGCAACTCTAATCTACGCATGAGAAACAACTTAGAAAATAAAGAATAGAAATCTATCTAAATTCCCTCCAAGATTTAGTTCCCATGTTCTCCTTTCTTCTCCCAAAGATGGGTTGATGTAGCTCTCCAAATGCCTTGAAATGCACTATATGTTTGAAAGCAATGCTATGAGAATACTAGGAGTGTTGTTTAGAAATAGATAGGAGATAGAATAGAAGAATTTAGATCACTTAGATGTATAATAACAATGCTAATGAAGGCTCCCTTTGTAAAGGGAAGTGAAGTCTTATTTATAAGATTTTTAAGAAAATCAACGGTCAGGATTGAATGAAGATCAAGGGCTGAGATGGTCTTATTTTAATTATTTAATTCAAAGTGGGTGAGTGGGTGGATCCACTTTGAAAATTGAAACCTACTACCCAAATTCATATGGAATGCTTAAGTGAGATTTTGGAGGGTTTAGGAGGCTTCTAGAGGGTAGTTAGAGTCAAATTTAGCTTTCTCACTTGATATATTTAGGATATGAATTTTGGTCACTAAGTGGCCCAAGACTCATAAAAGAGCTTCTAAAAATGACCCCAAAGTCCAAATCTGAGTTTGTGGAGTTTGGATTATTTCGACAAAGTATATTTCTTCCCATGTGGTTATTTTTGACTTAGAAGGAGAAGTGAAGACTTTAGAGGTTAAAGAAACTATTATTTTACTTCTAGTGGGTGGGTAGGAAAGATGAGTTTGGTGAGAATTAGGAGTCATGTGCTCTTATAGAATTAAACATAATAATTAATTTCAAGTAGGTCAAAGAAAAATATGAATTAATTTAAATAGATAAATATATTTATTTAAATTAATAGAAGAAAATAAAATTAAATGTAATATTTAATTCCAAGTGAGTTAAAGGAAAATATGAATTAATTTAAATAGATAAATATATTTATTTAAATTAATAGAAGAAAATGATTTAATGTGCTCAAATAGAATTAAATGTAATATTTAATTTCAAGTAGGTTAAAAAAAAAATGGGAATTAATTTAAATGTATTTATTTAAATTAATAGAAGGAGATTTAATTAATTAAAGTACTAGGACTTTAAATTAATCAGTCATAGGGTTTATTTAGCCATTATATTAAATGTAGCATGTGATTAATACAGATTTAAGGTTTTCTGTATTTGACACTAAGTCAAGTAGAGTCCATTAGAAGACATAATTGCCTAGTATAATAAGACTTTGATGATTTAAAAGGATTGATATACTGAGACAATTTTGGGGTATTACCAAAATGTATGATTAGAAATTGGAATAGATTGCATGAAAATGAAACAACCACAAGATTCATATAAGAAACATGCAAACAAATCTAATCTACTTCATGAGAAACAATTTAGAAATAAAGAATGAAATTAAATGCAAACTCCCTCTAAGATTTAGTTCCCATGTCCTCTTTTCTTCTCCCAAAGATGGGTTGATGTAGCTCTCCAAATGCCTTGAAATGCACTATATATTTGAAAGCAATGCTATGAGAATACTAAGAGTGTGGTTTAGAAATAGATAGGAGATAGAATAGAAGAATTTGGATCCCTTAGATCTATAATAACAATGCTAATGAAGGCTCCCTTTGTAAAGGGAAATGAAGTCTTATTTATAGGATTTTTAAGAGAATCAACGGTCAGGATTGAATGAAGATCAAGGGCTGAGATTCTCTCATTTTAATTATTTAATTCAAAGTGGGTGAGTGGGTGGATCCACTTTGAAAATTGAAACCTATTACCCAAATTCGTATGGAATGCTTAAGTGAGATTTTGGAGGGTTTAGGAGGCTTCTAGAGGGTAGTTAGAGTCAAATTTAGCTTCCCCACTTGATATACTTAAGGTAGGGGTTGAATTTTGGCCACTAGGTGGCCCAAGACTCATAAAAGAGCTTTAAAAAATGACCCCAAAGTTTAAATCTGAGTTTGTGGAGTTTGGATTATTTGGACAAAGTATATTTCTTCTCATGTGGTTATTTTTTACTTAGAAAGAGAAGTGAAGACTTTAGAGGTTAAAGAAACCATTATTTTAATTTTAGAGGTTAAAAAAACTATTAAACATAAATTTTAATTTTAGAGGTTAAAGAAACAAAGCAAGAAAAATGATTATGTACAAAATTTATGTGGTTAAAGAAACCATTATTTTCATTTTCATACATTTTCTGATAATATATCGCACACCCAAATACAATCCTAGATGCCCAAGATATTCGCAAAAAGGCCCAAATACCTCTAAAAAACTCAAAAAAGGTGAAAAGGCTGCTGATGTCATTAATCAATGAGTCTAAATTTGACGTCTAAATGATTGTCACGGCACAAATCCCCCAAGGGTTGAAAAAAAAGGCCCTGGTCACGTGGGTGACTAGGGGGCTAGAGAGATGGCGCTTAGGCAGGTGGCTGAACCCCCATATGACTAGGATCTCGGTGGTGGAGGAGCCTGAGTGGAGCAGAGGAGTGCAACCACTGAGTGCAGTGGAGTGGGCAGTGGCCGCTTGGCGGTGGAGGGGGCGGTGGCCGCTGGAGGCTGGGCGGCATGGTTTGTGAGTGGTGGCCACCGGGCAGTTGTAGCTGGGTGGTGCCCCCAAATTTATTTTTTTATTATATATATTTTTTTAAATCATCATACAACACCTCGGAGTGTGTGCTCGGACTGTACGACCCTGGTATGCAAAAAAAATTTGCCTCAGAAACTAACTTGTCAAAATTTGACAAGTCTTATATGGATTTTGACTATCTCAGGCCTTTCAGACGCAATCGTGAGGTCCGTTTGGGCTAGAAGTGCTCCAAAAAATACTAATCACCTCAGGATCCGTAACGGGGCTGATTGCAAAATTTTTTTCTCACAAATTCCAATTGGATAAATTTTATATGGATCTTGGGGTTCTTGGATGCTTTGAATGCAACCGTGAGGTCTGTTTGAAGACAAGATGACCAAAAAAATAGGTCCCCCCCAGATCTAACAGGAACCTCTTTGAAAACATAGATCTAACGAACATAGCTGAATCTCTCAAAAGGAGGATAGGGGCAAGAAGATCTGAAGCTCTGATACCATGATGGAGTTGATGAAAAACAACTCATAGCTCCCAAGAACACCTGCACGCAAACACCTGTCACAGAAAGAGAGAGAAGAAAACAACTATGGAGGCCTAAACACATTGATCCATGAGAGAGGAGAAATCCTTGATGTGCAAAAACAAAAGTTGCAATCAATAATGAAATGTCAGAAAAGGTTACAAAGTGTTATGAGATCCATCCTTATAAAAGGAGATTAGAAACCCTAAAAAGGTAAAACCCTAGGTTGCATAATAATAATTAATAAAGATATTAATTATTATATGCCTAAAGTTTAGCTTAGGTAGAAAGAGGTAATAAGTGACTGAATAATTAAATCAATATGATTCAATTAATCAGTAAACATTTTATTACTCTAACACCTGTGGCATACCATGTCTGTGTCCATACTAATGCAATACTCTCTGTAAGTAGAATCTCTCAATAATATAGGTGGAACAACCAATCATCCATCAAGGGAAAAACATGTAAGGCAGCTCAAAATTATCCTCTGGCCAAGCCTCACAACCAACATATGGCCTCCAAACCACAATATCCATGCAATCAATGACACAATGCCAATAATCAAGCTTACGCATATGGGTCTGCAACACAATACCCTCATACATCCAGATGAATGTCCAAACTGGATCTTGTTGTCATGTTATGATCAGACGTGTCATAGGGATGTGCTCTGAAGTCCAAAGCTGTAACAAGATTGCCCCTGTAGTAAGCATAGAGGATCATCTGTAAACCACTGTATGAAGCTCATGATATAACTGAGCTAATATAGATGAACCCCAATCAAATCTATGAGGATGCACCAACAAGTCCTCAAGGATAGGACCCCATCCACTTGTGAAACCATGACCACACCTGTCTGGAAAAAGAAATCCACCAATCAGAGTACTGAAAACTATAGGAAGCACCGAAAAGGAAAGGAACTGCGCCCACTGGATGTGATCGTCACCGATGGTAGGATCCAAGAAAACCTGTCGACATGCAGATCCATCATAGATAGAATTGTAATAAAATAACTCTCCATAAGTAGGTAAGTGCAAGATGCGATACACATCCTCAGGAGTAATAGTCATTTCTTCCATAGGAAGATGGAAGGTATTATGGTCTGAATGCCAATGCTTAGCCATAGTCATAATCAGACCCCAATTCACTTAGAACTGAGGTAGATGCAAAAGAAAAGATAAGCCACATAGACTAATATGTCTATGATCACCGAGACTCAAGTCCTGGATCATACTAAATGATAAAGGATAAGACCCGCGAACACCCAGTGACTTAAGCACTACCTGCAAAAAGCAAGTTCAATCACATCAGTTATCACTTGGATTATCCTAAGTCAATCAAACATTTACAAATATCAAACCATAATCAATTTTCATGCTTCTACTCAGATAGAACAGGAAATTCATCATCACCCATCATCTAAATCTAGATTGACAATCCAACATTTAAATTATGACTAACTCATACTAACATCTTAAAACTCTCTATAATATTAAGTTTTTTACCTTAACTAATCAGTTATCGATGACATTGAATAGGTTGAAAGTTGACTAAGTCAATTTAAAAACTTTCCTAAAGAGGTGAAAGCACTATTTTAAGCTTTAAAAGGGCTAAAACACAAATGTGTTGTTTAAATTTATAAATGCGCTATTTAATAGATCAAATGCACCTTTTTAGGAAAACACACTAAAATAGTTTAAAAGTGCTGCTTTAAAATTTGGAAGCACTATTCTAATATGCAAAAGAGAAATTAACGTTAAAAGCACTATTTGACAATGCAAAAGTGGTTTAGGGCCAAAAATAGGAGTGCAAACGCGCAGTTTCAGAATGCAGAAGCGCAACTTAAAGTCATGAAAGTGCTACTGGAAAGGTAAAAGTGCTATTTAAATGGGCAAAAGCACTATTTGGAAATTAAAAAGGAAAAAACTAGAGTTCTAGCATGAAAAATTCAAATTTCTAGAAATTAAATGCATAAAATGGAAAAATGAAGAAGTTCAGGCACTCACCGGAGGTCCATAGTTTTGTGGCCATTGGAACCATCGACCATGCTCAAATCTATGCTCATGAATAGGGACAAACATCGTCAGAAAGTCAAAAGGGGTCAAAGCTCAAAAAAGTCAAAAGTGAGAGTAAAAATGAATAGTAAAAAGACTTTTTACCCCTTTATATAAACCTTTTGACCTAAAAAGGGTATCTTTGATCTAAAAAGGGAATCTTTAAGTAGAAGGGCCCGGGGATCAAAAATTTTCATCAATTCTACCAAATCAGGGGCATTTGTAATCAAACAGACACAAAAACATTATTGGAAATGAAATCAAAATCCATTATAAATTGACCCAATCAACGCAAATTGACCTAAATCATCAAAATTTTCAAACATCTATCAATTTCATTTCATTTCCAAGGGGGCATACCATTAGATAATCAACATTAGTGGCAACATGATCAAATCAAGAGAATGACCATCAAATCAAAGTGTAATCTTTTATTAGGAAATTTTTTGCTAATCAATCGAGAGGGGCATCAAGCATCGAATCAAATCAAATTGGGTATCACATCAGTAATCTAACATCAGATCGATCATCAAGAATATTAAATCAATCAAAATTATATCAGACACCATCAGAACTACATCTTACATCGAACATCAAGATCGACCATTGACAAAATCAGGACCTTTATCAGTTAAATCAGGACTTTCATCAAGTTGAATCAAGACATTCTTTGAATTGACACACTTCAACTCAAAGAGGGGCATTTGTAATCACTAAAAAATGGACAAGATCAATTTATGGACAAATCAAGGCAAATCAAGGCAATTGAATTGAATCAAGCATTTGGCCAATCAAAATTAAAATCATGTCTTAATTCAATATAATTCAAAATCTAAAGCCAAAAGATTGATTAAAACATTTAAATCAAGTTAAATCAAATCAATGTGCAATTAATTTAATTAATTTTATTGTTGAATTAAATAAAATCAACCCATTCGAGGGGTACCTGGGTAAATAAATGAATTAAAATCAATTAATAAATCCTAATTTCTCTCAACAACCAAAAGGGGAGGAAAAAGCCTCAACCAATGAGATTTAAGGAAATGTACTCACATGGATCAAGCCAAAATGAATCTCAATCACTCAAAGTGAAAGAGCATCTTGTCCACTCATCTTGTCTACTTGTCCCAAGCTTTGAGGACACAATATTTAAATTGTCTTCAAAGGGTGGAACCAAAGACTCAACTCAAACTTAATCATGATCAACTCTACTACACCCCCTACCCTTGCCTAAATCTATAAAAGGAAGGCCTAAATCCATCATAATTAATAACCACAAATCTAAGAATTACACCTAGCCTCTTGATAATTATAGCTAGAAAGGCAATTTAGAGTTAATTTGAGCATTTCTATTTGGAATTGAGTTAATTAGCTTATCTTATCATATTTTCTCATTCTAGGACTGTCATTAATGGTAGCTTGCTAAGAGCTTCACATTAACACTCTTAGATAGAGAGCCATAGGATGATTAGTTGTTCATTCATTTTCTAAATAGATGCTATAGTGTGGTTTATTTAGTTTCTATTTCATTTATTATTGAATACTAATTCTATGAAGATACTATTTCTAGTATACACTACCAACTCTTCAAAAAAAGCACAACATGTCAAATGTGATATGACACTTGTAATTTTGAGGCCTGGTTGCCATGATCTGTAGTCATTTAATGGCATTAACTAAACCTACAATTGGACTTCACAACTTACCAAAGCTTAGGAAATATTTTGGGTTCTCAAGCTGTATTGCATGCATTTGGGGAAAAAGAAGGGTAAACCCTTATTCATAACAAGATTTCCTGCAAGAAAATATTGACCTGCATTCACTCCTTCACCGGGTTCTTGATCTGGAAATATCACTAGTGGATTATCATTTAAGTTTGAATCTTGGAGTCGTATTTTTGTCACAAAGTTCTCTCTGTGGTTTCATCATCCCCTTCTGTGGTTGAGGATGAAGCTCAAGTTTGAATCTAGACTCGACATTAATTGGAAGATCTCAATTTATTGTTGAACTCAAGATTTTTTGTTGAGACTCAGACCTTTTGATTGAACTAGTACATGAGCTATCCTCTTTGTATATGAGCTTGAGCTTCCTGATCTGGCACTCGACTTGAACTACAACTTTGACTTCTCTTGTAAGAAGTCAAACTATTAACTCAAGCTTGGCCTTGAGCATGAATGTTGAGCATGAAGTTCGGGCTGGAGTTGGAACTCAGCCTTAGAATAGCTGAGACTCAGCTTTACTGAACTTGGCTCATAGCTTGGGTTATAACTGAGATAAGCGTCTCTCTCTTCTCATGTCTAAACTTGAACATTTTGAAAGAGCTAAACAATTTCTTCTTTCTCTTGCGTACACTTTAGGGCTTTTCCCTCTATTGCTTGCTATAGAAATATGATAGATATTACTTTTCTTCACTTTGAATCAACACTTTACATAAGTATTGGTTATCACTTCCTTACTACCATAGAAGCTTGAGCTGTTAATTTGGTTTATCTCTTACTATTTGAAAGTGGACAAAAAATGAAGAGTTATCTTTTTTACCTTGACTCAAATACTAGAGATTTTGTTGAACTCGTTCTTGGCCTGGGTTATTTTCCTTGTTTTCACCACTTAACTATAGCTTCTGTCTCATTCACTTGCTAGGCTCTGTGACTTTAAAATTCTCTTTGAGATGTGTTATGACTGATTAAAAACAAACTTGTCTCTAGGTGCCTCCTGGTCTGTGCTTAATGTTGAGCTGTAACTTTGAAAAGTTTTCTCAGCAATGTGCATTGATTTTTAGTTTCACTGTTATTTGAATTTGTCTTGACTAATAACAGTCAGCATGCTTGAGTAAAAAATGACTTCCTGGACTGTAGCATTTTTCCTTATGAACCAGCACTGTCATTAAAGATGTATCTTTTAATAAGACTGTAATTGATCATTTCCTATATATTCTCCTCTCTAGGTGCATATGCTGTTAGAAATAGGGAATACTAAGAGGGGGGGTGAATTAGTATTCTACAAACTTTTACTTTGGCCCAATTATGGATATAATAGATTATCTTAATGCATGCATAACATAGAAAACTAAACAACATGCATAGAAATAAAACAAATGAACTCATAACACATTATTTGTTCTCGAGGAAACCCTAGCCAAGTGAAAACCCTGGTGGGGATGGTACCCACAAAGATCCACTAATCAAAAGTATCTTGTTAAGGATGTTCACCCTGTTAGGAGCCTATTACATGTATATAGTGTCTCAGTCCTGATTAAAGGACTATAGGCCTTGTTAGAAGCCTCAACCCTGCAAGGAGTTGGTAGTACAAAATATGATTACCAGATGAGCCCACTGCCCAAACAAGTAATATAAAATATTTTCTGATTACAAAATAGGTCAAGGTACATAACCTTATACTACTTGTAACTTCACATCAATATCTCTTCGCTACCTTTTTCACTATTGCTATTACATTTGTGTCATCATATTGTCTTTCTTCATACATTACATTTATAAAAGTTATTAAGACTAATAACTCTTTCAATCAGCTTACATTATACAAAATGTCTTTACCCAAGGGTTAACATCTAGGATGTCATCCCTTTATACTGTTATGACATTATTTTGATAAACAAAATAATCCCTTAACTCTTTACCAATTCTATCTTCATATTCTGTCCTGTCGACTTAACATTGGCTTCAGTAAAACTGTCAGAACTTATTTCATACATGCTATACTGACTTGTGCTCTTAGGTGAGTCTTCTATAGTCACCATAGTATCTAAGTTCAAGTGCACAAGCACTAAACTTACTCCAATCAACATTGCTAATCAAAACTGTCACTGGGTACACTAGCAAAAACATTGTCTCATACTTAGACAATTTTGCATTGTGCTCTGTCATACTTGCTCTCTGACCTATGTGATCTTCATGTAGATCATATGTTTCCATAATGAAAACATCTATGTATCTAACTCATCTAAATTACTAACAATCTCCCCCTTTGTCATTGGTGGCAACATATGAGAAAATTGGCCAAGTCTTAGACTTCAAAAAAAATTCAAAATTGTGGCCATACTACAAAATATGTATATACTATCCTTATGACTCCATAAATCTTATGCACATACTATACTCCCCCTAGGAGTATACATCCTTATCAATTTTCTATTGTATATCTATCCCCATTTGACAACAATGACAAAAAAGGTAAGGAGGGTGACAAAACTATGTTCAGACAAAAGTTATACCTTGATTCAATATTGCAAAGCCAATAGGCTTGCAACACAATTTGTAAATTTAATCTTCATGTTCTCTAACTCTTTCTCCCATGTCTTCCTAAAAAATCTAGAACACTAAGTAGTGTGCACAATCCATAAGATGCAATTTCAGAGGCTTGGAGATTCTCAAAATTGAACTTCTGAAAAGATGTCTTGGATGAAAGACATTCTTCCAGTTGTCCTTCAGCAATGCTCAATTTGATAGAAACATGCTCTCTTAAAAGAGAATCTTTTCAGCTTCCTGTCCTTGTCATCTTGTAAAATTCTTATTTCATCATAAATCTTGTAGATTTTCTTCTCAACATCAAGTACCTTCACATTAAGGCTTGAAAGAAGGTTTATCTCAGTTTGAATTTTAGCTTCCTTGATCTTAATCTTCTGCACTTCCTCTGCTATTAGGTTTTTTGATTTTGTACATTGAATGTACAAAGATTTTCCTCTGTCTAAATTCCTTCTGAAGTCTTTTATATAGAGATCAAGATTGTTGATATCATTCCTGATGTTCTAACTTATGTCCAAAAGTATTTTGGCCTCATAGGATGCTTGTGCCTTCACCTTAGCTACATCAGATAAGTTAGTAAACTCATCATCGAATGTATTCATCACTTTATTTTCTTTTTCCAGTGGGTTAGCCTCTGCAAATTATGTGGTTATAATGCCTTGTAACTTCTCAATTAGCTCTTTTAGGAATCCTTCAAGGCTCTTCACTTTCTTATTCTTTCCAATAATTTTATTCAAAGATGTGATCAATTCCATCTGATCATCATCATTTACTTCATTTCCCAAATTCTCAAATATAGAACCAATTTGAGTTTTCTTACCAATCTCAGGTGTAAGACTGATTTCTTATTGGGTGGAAATAGATACTTGTTTCTCTATCTCTTTAGATTCTTTAGTTCTAGTTTCTATCTTCTCTTCTCCTTTGGCACTATCCTGCTCCTGAAAAGATGAATTTTCAACAATGTTTTCAAGGTTTTTAAATAGATTATCATCACTATCCAAAGTGATCTTTGTTCCTTTAATATTCATAGATTCATCTTCAATGTTGATGGTTGGTGGAGAGGGAATGTCCTATTGTTCCACTTCTTCTTCTTTCTATTCAGGTTCTGTTGCAACTAATGCTTTTCCAGCATTCTTTGTCATTACCTTAACAATTGCTTGTTATGTTTCCTTATTGATTTCTTCATAGTTGCCTCCCATAATCTGTATTGTCCTCTTCTTTGTCTTGAGATGGGTGTTTAGATCTTTCAAAATTTGTTTGAAATGTTCTTCATTCTTAACTATACATAAATTTCTCACTAGATTTTCTCTTATTGTTATATCTTCCTCAGATGCTCTTTTCTTCCTATTTACAAGCTTCTTATACAAGTCATCAAGTATCTTACCCTGAATTGTATCAAACTTTTTGTCAGTCAATATTATGTTCTTTACCACTACATTTTCTAGGTTCAATCTCTCTACATAATCATAGAGATCATAGTATTTGTTCATCTTTGTGAAATCTCCATCTTGAATAATCTGTTCATTCACTTTTTCAATTCTAGGTTTCCAAGTTTTCTTCTTAACAGGAGTGTCTTCATCATCTTTAATTTCTACAATCTTTCTTTGAACTGGTGGCACTAAAGTCTTCCACCACTTTCCTGGTCCAGTAGCAATCTCTTTCATTCTTTTAGTAGGTGTGGAGGAGGTTGATCTAGTGGATTTTATAACTTCTTGATCTTTCTCAGTTACTTCCACTTTCACCTTGGCTTGTGTCTCTTCTTGCTGTACTACAACTGATGATAGAGGAGGAATAGAGAAAACTTCATTTTGTCCAATTTCTCTAATTGCTACTGCTATCTATTTGGCTATTAAGAACTCATGTTTAGTCATTCCTTTGTCCTTTAATATCTTCTTGATTATTCTCTCTACTCTTTTCTTTGATTGTTTCTCTTCAAGGATAGTCTTTGTGGAGATTGAAGTTCTCCTCAAAGGTTCCAAACCTGTTGCTGTGAATGTCCAACTTGCTCTTAAGTAGTCTACTCACATATTCTTCTGTCTCAATCTTAGTACTATCATAGACAAGAGGGTCTATGAACTCTACTCTAGGCTCTATTGCTTTAATCTATGTAAAGTCAGTATCAACCATAAATCATATCTCATTCTTATACTTTTCTACTAGGGACTGAGGGATCCTTGATCTGCTTGACATCAAATTCTAAAATCTTTTAATAACCAACACTGCACTCTCATTGACTTTGTCAATAAGATATCTCCTATACACTTTGTTAATCCTTTCCATTTTAGTTTGACCATCATTCCAATCATCACTAATGGTGTAAGGAAATCTTCTTAACAAATGGAAAAATATATAAGTTATCAATGATGAGAATCTAAACTGAGAGTACTTAGTCTTCTTTATCTTTTCCAAATTCTCAAACAACTGAATTCTCAAAATATCACACATGTCAACTTGTACTTTATCAAGACACATCAAATAGGCTACATGTATCATTCTTGCTGCCATGTCATCTTCTCTCGAGTTAGCACAAAACTTAGTTGTAAGAATCTTGCATAAATATCTGACATCATCTTGTTGTATCTTGCTAATTACTAGTCCTCTGCCATTGTAAGATGAATTTGTGTTGTCTATAACTTTTTTCCTCATGTTCTTTTCATTCAAAGGAATGAATCCAGTTTTAGATAGTCTAGTTACCTCATGAATTAGGTCAGCTGTGATATCTATCACTCTGTCATCTAACCAAAACTTTCCATTATGAATTCTGCTTAAAATTATCTTGGTACATTCTTCATTGTCAAACTCATATTGCAGAGAATACTTAATAATCTCATTATCTTTCAAATGTTCAAACCCTTCTTTCAATGACATATCCTGATTATAGATCTTCTGATTTTCTTTTGTGAAATCACTATCACTGAGAGTCTCTAGCTTACATCCCAAATAACTTCTAACATTTTCTAGATGTAAAACTTCATCTGGTACGGATGATAAAGCTAACTTAGGATCATCTTCCAAGGGTTCTATTGGTTCCCTTTTGACTTTAGGTCTATTCTTATCTTTGACATTGTGAATCAATGAAAGATCCATGACTTATGCTAATTCCCTAACTTATTTAGAGAACTACCAAGTAAAATACCTCGATTCTGCGATTTAGGGCTTGCGTAGATTCGACACAAAAATCCTTCACCAAATACTTGCAAAATGATTTCAATCACTGCTCTTCAATCTCCTTAGCACTTGTATTTTCTTTGATGATCAAATATTATCGATCATAACCTTTTATCATTTCAATCTCACATAGATCTGACATCGCATTCAATTCTTTTGCCACTTCTTTCCAAAAAGTTGTTTCTGCTTACCTGCAAAACTTAAAACTTCTTACAATCTTGCAAAACATAATATTTTTCTATGTGCTCTTAACCATAGCATCAATACATCATATACTACTTTGCATTAAGTGCACAAGACTCAATTCATCATATATCAACTTTTACACTAATCTCAGTTCCTATTCTACTATAATTTTCATGAATTAAGTACTTTGAGATGGGTTAGGTAGAGATTCATTCCTCCCACTTGATACTTCACCTTTCTGGTTACCTTCAGTGCTGAATGTGTCTCCTTGATCTATGCTTTTAACAAACTTCACTTCTTTTGAATTACTACAACATCCTTTCTGACTATTACTTGCATCTTCATTTCTCCTTGCATGACTTCTAGGGTTAGGATTAGGATGAAAAACTCTATTGTTCATTATGTAAAACCTTGTTGTATGTCCAATCTTGTTACATATCTAACAAACTATTCCATTATTTCCATATCTTGGTCTAGACTGATTGATCTGTGATCTATAGTTTCTAGCAATGTGTCCAACTTTGTTGGATCTATAACATACTACTCCATTTCTCCTATTCACATCTTAAGTAGGTTTCTTATCTGCATGGTTAGTATTCCTAAACATTCTACTACTATTATTATTCTCAAAAAATTTATGTTTTCTACATTCAATAGCTCTATGTCCAAAACCATGACAATTATAACAATAACCATTAAGCGGTTTAAATTGCTTACCTGTGCAATCTTTCTTCATATGACCAAAAGTATTACAAGTAAAGCATCTACATTTAAATTCTCTTTGCATACCTTTAGGTGACTCCTCTTGCTTCAGTAGTTCTTCTTCTTTAGGTGTATCTTCAGATTTGTCAATTTCATCAGATTTCTTTTCATCTATTCTTTCAGACATTCTCAGATCTGGTTCCTTGCTTTCTTCATTTGCTTTAGATGTATTGAATCCAAGACCAATTTTATCATAGAATAGTTTTTGATAAGACAATTGTTCATCAATATTCTCACTAGTTGAATATAGTCTTTCAAGTTACTGGTTAGATTGAGTCAATTCACCTTTCACAATTGTATTGTATTTCTCAAGTTTGGCATACTACAAATTGACTTTCTCAAGTTTAGATGTCACTTTACCAAGTTTAGATTTTAGCCCTTCATTTTCAAGCTTCAGATTTTCATTCTTAGATTTCAGATTTGCTTCATTCTTGCCATTTCCATCTTTCAGACTTAGCTTCAGATTTGCTATCTTCATTCAGATTTGCTATCTTCAATTCATGTTTGAGGATCTCATTTTCTTTTTCTAAGTTGTCATCACACTCTTCAATTTGAATTTTGAATTCCTTTTCTGATTTCAGATCTTCCAACTTGTTTTTTATTTTCTCAATGAGGTTCTTTGCATCATCATATTTTCCTTTTAGAGTGTCTCTTTATTTAGTAAGCATATCAATCTGTTCAAGAGCTTCTTCAAGATTCTTTTGTAGCTGATCTATATCCATAGAGATCTTACTCAAGCTGCTAGGCTTTCCTTGAATAATTCTTTTCCGAGTAACTAAGCTCTGATACCAATTGTTAGAAATAGGAAATACTGAGAGGGGGGGGGTTTGAAACAGTATTCTACAAACTTTTACTTTTTCCCAATTATTGATATAACAGATTATCTTAATGCATGCATAATATAGAAAACTAAACAACATGAATAGTAATAAAACAAATGAACTCATAACACATTATTTTTTCATGAGGAAACCCTGGCCAAGGGAGAACCTCGATGGGGATGGTACCCACAAAGATCCACTAATCAAAAGTATCCTGTTAAGGATGTTGAGCCTGTTAGGAGCCTATTATATGCATATAGTGTCTCAGTCCTGATTAAGGGACTATAGGCATTGTTAGAAGCCTCTACCCTGCTAGGAGTTGATAGTACAAAATATGATTACCAGATGAGCCCATAGCCCTAACAAGTAATATATAATATTTACTGATTACAAAATAGGTCAAGGTACATAACCTTATACTTCTTGTAACTTCGCATCAATATCTCTTCACTGCCTTTTTCACTATCTCTATTACATTCATGTCATCATATTATCTCTCTTCATACATTACATTTATACAAGTTATTAAGACTAATAACTCTTTTAGTTGGCTTACATTATACAAAATGTCTTTACCCAAGGATTAACATCTAGGATGTTGTCCCTTTATATTGTTAAGACATTATTTTGATAGACAAAATAATCCATTAACTCTTTACCAATTTTGTCTTCATATTCTGTCATGTCGGCTTAACACTCTCTTCAGTAAAACTATCATAACTTCTTTTGTACATGCTTTAATGACTTGTACTCTTAGGTGAGTCTTCTATAGTCACCATAGTATCTATGTTCAAGTGCACAAGCATTGAACTTACTCCAATCAACATCGCTAATCAAAACTATCATCGGGTACACTGGCAAAAACACTATCTCATACTTAGACAATTTTGCATTGCGCTCTGTCATACTTGCTCTCTGAATTTTGTGATCTTCATGTAGATCATATGTTACCATAATGACAACATCTACGTATCTAACTCAGCCAAATTTCCAATAATCTCCCCATTTGTCATTGGTGGCAACATATGAGAAAATTGGCTAAGTCTTAGACTTCAAAAAAATTTCAAAATTATGGCCATACTAAAAAATATGTATATACTATCCTTATGACTCCATAAATCTTATAAACATACTATACTCCCCCTAGGAGTATACATCCTTATCAATTTTCTATTGCATATCTCTCCCCCTTTAACAATAATGACAAAAAAGGTAAGGAGGGTGACAAAACTATGTTCAGACAAAAGTTATACTTTGATTCAATATTGCAAAGTTGGTAGGCTTGCAACACAATTTTTAAATTTAATCTTCATGTTCTCTAACTCTTTCCCCCATGCCTTCTTAATCGAATCTGCAACACTGAGTAGTGCGCACAATCCATAAGACAATTTCATAGGCTTGGAGATTCTCAAAACTGAACTTCTAAAAAGATGTCTTGGATGAAAGAAATTCTTCCAGTTGTCCTTCAAAAATTCTCAATTTGATAGAAACATGCTCTCTTAAAAGAGTGAATCTTTTCAGCTTCCTATCCTTGTCATCTTGTAAAATTCTTATTTCATCATAAATCTTGTAGATTTTCTTCTCAACATCAAGTACCTTCACATTAGGGCTTTGTTGCCTGACTTTCAGTTAGCCATCATTTTTTTGGTAATGTCAAGTCAGATATAGTCATGTCTGAGTCTAAGTCTAAGTTTCCTTCAGGATAGGTTGTCCTTGCTAGGTTTCCCCACCATTGCCTTCTTCTTTTCAAGCCGGGTGGGTTATTTGGAAGTCCCTTTACCAATGGGTAGGTGATAGACCCCAACCTAGCAAAGATAACATGCTCATATCGAAGATATTTTTCAGATGGAATGGTGATTAGAAGTAATTGAACACAGTGAATATGCAATGGTTTAAAATTCCTTCTAAGATTCGGGTGTGTTCTTCATGTGCACAGAGCTGAACTTCATGAAACTGATGTGCATATAGATAATCAACATAATTGAATGAGATATGTTTTAAAAATATTGGAAGGTGCCAGCTAAGCATTCAAAAGCGTAACAGAGCTGAGTTCGTGCTGATTCAATGCATTTTCCACAGTTAATTGAAATCTATGTTTAGCATGGTTTGGATACATATATTGATTCTCTGGTCTTTCACGATCCCAATGGTGAAAATAGTATTCAATTTGGAGTTGATGGGTCTGCAGTTGTCATAAAATGTCAATTATATATCTACGGTTCCTGCTATCCCTCTGCCAACAGTGCAGTCCACGTGTGCCAAAGACAAAGTGGTCACATGATCGCATGAATTTAAAACATACTATGCAATCATGCGATAATGTGAAATGGGAGCCCGAATAGTGGTGAAAAGTTAATGACAAGACAGTGGAAGCCTTGCGGTCTCCAGATCTACGGTTCCCACAAGATCGCATGACTAAGAAACTGGTCTTGTGATCATGTGAGATGCAACCACGTGGATTCCTCAGCAGATGCAGGCCCAGTTCATATTTTCACTTTGTTCAGAATCAACGGTAGCCTTTCTTTGCGACATAGTGGGATTGAGACACATGGAGTGGTGGGTCTGAAGGCATTTATACCATATGGTGTGCTAAAGAAGAATCAAAGGAGGTCACAAGATCACAAGACTGAAAGAACTATCTTGTGATCATGTGAGATCTCACCACGTGTCCTGGTGGGCCCAAGAGATTTTGTCTGCAGTTGTCAGGCCTTGTGCATTAGCTATTTTCTTAACCCCTTTGCAACTCTTAATGAATCTATGGTTGCCACTTTCCCTGAATGATGTCATGTTATCTTGGTGGGAAAGCGGGATAAAGACACGTAGCAATTCTATGTCCGATGAGAAAAGACAAGACGGTTGACAATAGAAAGCATTCCCAAGATCCTTCCACATGTCCAGGTGGGACCGAAGATGCTTAGAGTTGACCAATCATAGAGCGGTCGCATGATCACATAGATTAAAATATTTCTATACGATCATGCGACAATGGGTCCCATGCAGATAGAAAGGTCTGGCGGTTGGCAGGTGGATATCCAATGAAAAGGTGAAGGAAAGAGGAGTAGCCACATGATTGCATAGATTAAAATATTACTATGCAATCATGCAAGATTGTTCCATGTGGTGGTGGGTCTGAAAGCTTTTTGTATGTGGTTAGAATATTCCTAGTTCCAAATCCATGGTCCCCGCTTTGTCGCTATGGTGTGGGAGATTCTATGCGATCATGCGGGATCTCGCCACGTGGTTTGACACCCAATCTTGGCATAAAAGAAAGAGGAGTGGTTGCATGATCGCATGAATATAATAATAGCCTTGCGATCATGTGACAATTGAAATTCAGGCCGGTGAGTGTGTTTTACTGGGACCCACAAAGGCCAATAGCGCAAGTGCGATGATGGGAAGGAATATGCTTTGCGGGAAAGCGGGATTTCACCTTGTGGACTTGCTCACTTGTGGGACCCAAGTCTTAAAGTAACTATAGGAGATGATATAATCATGGCTGTTCATTTCAAAGGCTATCGGATCAATGACATGAGTTCAAACCTGAGAGTTTTTCAATGGATACCAAACTCCGATATGGTGCCAATGACAAAATACCAGAGGATTAAAGATAATAACTTGACTCCGAGAAGCCCAATAGATTTTGGCTTGATAGGTGTTGTTCAAAGAAATGAAAGGTCTCAAATTGAAGTGTCATAAGTTTGTGATTGGCTTTTCAATTTAATTCATTTAGGTTGTTCCTGTTCTGTGCTTTATCTTTCTGTATTCTGGAAGTAGAATCATTTCCAGTGGCTATAAGCATCATATGTAAACTCTATAAATACGGTGGTAGAAGTTAATGTGGGGGTCGGAAAAATTTTGGCATGAAGAGAGGTTGCAAAGACAACCATACTTGGTGTCAACTCTTTACTATCCATGTGCTTCCTTTTTTCTTCATACAGTCAGAGAGCTGGAGTAGAGGAGAGGGCACTTTAATTTCTACATTTTCATTCATGCATAGAGATTGATGTTCAGTTTTTGTAATAGATTTGGTTGTAGATTGCAATCAAATATAATCAGAGTATTGTGTTTGTGTGTTTAAAACAAGGAAAGTTTTGTTATGAATCAGAGTATTTGGGCAACACTTTTCTGATTACTTTCAATCAGAGTATTGTTGTGGTCAGTTTTGAGCACTTTCTTGCATTCTTAGTCAAGTGGTGATTGGGTGATAGATCATGGTACTGTCATCTTATCCTATTGCAAAGATTTGGATGTTTAATCTTCATTTTTAATCTCATGTCATTGCATTTACAAATCTAACAGCATTCTTGCATTACCAATATTGGGAAGTCATAGGATGTGTGAATTCCTAAAGTTGGCTAGGATTAGGATCTAAAATTTGCCTGGATTAAGTCCTGTTTAGGCTTAATTTGGTTTGCCTCTTCTGCTCTCAGGTTAAGAGCATACCCCATGTTAGTTTTAGGAGCAAAACATAATTCATTGAATATCATTCACATAGGGAGTTGTACCTACCAATTCAAAGAAAAGCCAGTAATCATAGAGCAGCTTTTCAACTGTTGCATTTAGATATTGTTCATAGTTTGGGCATTAAGAGTTATAATCATAAGAAATAAGAAAGGACAAATCTATTTACTAATAGGCTTAAAAGAAGGTTTATCTCAATTTGAATTTCAGCTTCCTTGAACTTAATCTTCTACACTTCCTCTGCTATTAGGTTTTCTGATTTTGTACACTAAATGTACAAAGATTTTCCTCTGTCTAAATTCCTTCTTAAGTATTTTATACAGATATCAAGATTGTTGATATCATTCTTGATGTTCTGACTTATGTCCAAAAGTATTTTGGCCTCATAGGCTTCTTGTGCCTTCACCTTAGCTACATCAAATAAGTTAGTAAACTCATTATCAAATGTATTCATCACTTTATTTGCTTTTTCTAGTGGGTCAGCCTCTGCAAATTGTGTGGTTACAATGCCTTGTAATTTCTCAATTATCTCTTTTAGGCATCCTTCAAGGATCTTCACTTTCTTATTCTTTCCAATATTTTTATTCAAAGATGTGATCAATTCCATCTGATCATCATCATCTACTTCATTTCCCAAATTCTCAAATATAGAACCAATTTGAGTTTTCTTACCAGTCTCAGGTGTAAGACTAATTTCTTCTTGGGTGGGAATAGATACTTGTTTGTCTATCTCTTGAGATTCTTCAGTTTTGGTTTGTGTCTTGTCTTCTCCTTTGGCACTGTTCTGCTCTTCAAAAGCCAAATTGTCAACAATGTTTTCAAGGTTTTTAAATGAATAATCATCACTGTCCAAAGTGATCTTTGTTCCTTCAACATTCATAGATTCATCTTCAATGTTGATGGCAGGTGGAGAGGGAATGTCCTGTTGTTCTTCTTCTTCTCCTTTCTCTTCAAGTTCTACTACAACTGATGGTTTTCTAGCATTCTCTATCATTACCTTAACAATTGCTTGTTCTATTTCCTTGCTCATTTCTTAATAATTGCCTCCCATAATCTGTATTGTCCTCTTCTTTGTGCTGAGATGGGTGTTCAGATCTTTCAAAATCTATTTTAAATGTTCTTCATTCTTAACTACACATAACTTTCTTAGAAGAGTTTCTCTTATTGTTATATCTTCCTCTGATGCTCTTTTCTGCCTATTTACAAGTGTCTTATACAAGTCATTAGGTATCTTACCTTGAATTGTATCAAACTTTTTGTCAGTCAATATCATGTGCTTTACCACTGCATTTTCTAGGTTCAATCTCTCTGCATAATCATAGAGATCATAGTATTTTTTCATCTTTGTGAAATCTCCATCTTGAATAATTTGTTCATTCACTTTTTCAATTCTAGGTTTCCAAGTTTTCTTCTTAACAGGAGTGTCTTCATTATCTTTAATTTCTCCAATCTTTCTTTGAACTGGTGGCACTAAAGTCTTATGCCTCTTTCCTAGTCTAGTAGAAATCTCTTTCACTCTTTTAGTAGGTGTGGAGGAGGTTGATCTAGTGGATTTTCTAACTTCTTGATCTTTCTCAGTTACTTCCACTTTCACCTTGACTTGTGTCTCTTCTTACTGTACTGCAACTGATGATAGAGGAGGACTAGACAAAACTTCCTTTTGTCCAATTTCTCTAACTACTACTGTCATCTGGTTGGCTATTACAAACTCATGTTCAGTCATTCCTATGTCCTTTAATATCTTCTTGATTGTTCTCTCTACTCTTTTCTTTGATTGTCTCTCTTCAAGGATAGTCTTTGTGGAGTTGAAGTTCTCAAAGGTTCCAAACCTGTTTCTATGAATGTCTAGCTTTCTCTTAAGTAGTCTACTCACATATTCTTTTGTCTCAATCTCAGTAATCTCATAGCCAAGCATATCTCATTCTTCTACTTTTCTACTAGGGACTAAGGGATCCTTGATCTGCTTGACATCAAATTCTGAAATGTTTTAATCACCAACACTGCACTCTCATTGACTTTGCCAATAAGATGTCACCTGTACACTTTGTTAATCCTTTCCATTGTAGATTGACCATCATTCCAATTATCACTAATGGTGTAAGGAAATCTTCTTAACAAATGGAAAAAAATATAAGTTATCAATGATGAGAATCTAAATTGAGAGTACTTAGTCTTCTTTATCTTTTCCAGATTATCAAACAACTGAATTCTCAAAATCTCACACATGTAAACTTGTACTTTATCAACACACATTAAATAGGCTACATGTATCATTCCTACTACCATGTCATCTTCTCTTGAGTTAGCACAAAACTTAGTTGTAAGGATCTTGCATAAATATCTAACATCATCTTGTTGTATCTTGCTAATTACTATTCCTCTACCATTGTAAGATGAATTTGTGTTGTCTATAACTATTTTCCTCATGTTGTTTTCATTCAAAGGAATGTCTCCAATTTTAGATAGTCTAGTTACCTCATGAATTAGGTCAGATATGATATCTATCACTCTGTCATCTAAGCAAAACTTTCCATTGTGAATTTTGCTTAAAATTATCTTGGTACATTCATCATTGTCAAACTCATATTGTAGAGAATACTTAATAATCTCATTATCTTTCAAATGTTCAAACCCTAATTTCAATGACATATCCTAATTTTAGATCTTCTGATATTCTTTTGTGACATCACTATCACTGAGAGTCTCTAGCTTACATCCCAAATAACTTCTAACGTTTTCTAGATGTAAAACTCTGTCTAGTACAGATGATAAAGCTAACTTAGGATCATCTTCCAAGGGTTCTATTGGTTCCCTTTTGAATTTAGGTCTATTCTTATCTCTGACATTGTGAATCAATGAAAGATCCATGACTTTTGCTAATTCCTTGACTGATTTGGAGAACTTCCAAGTAAAATACCCCGATTCCGCGATTTAGGGCTTTTGTGGATTCGACACGAAAATCCTTCACCAAATCCTTGAAAAATGCTTTCAATCACTACTCTTCGATCTCCTTAGCACTTGTATTCACTTTGATGATCAAATATTACTAATCATAACCTTTTATCATTTCAATCTCACATAGATCTAACATCGCATTCAATTCTTTTGCCGCTTCTTTCCAAAAAGTTGTTTCTGCTTACCTGCAAAACTTAAAACTTCTTGCAATCTTGCAAAACATAATATTTTTCTATGCACTCTTAACCATAGCATCAATACATCATATACTACCTTGCATTAACTATGCAAGACTCAATTAATCATATCTCAACTTCTACACTAATCTAAGTTCCTATTCTACTATAATTTTCATGAATTAAGTACTTTGAGATGGGTTAGGTAGAGATTCATTCTTACCACTTGATACTTCACCTTTCTGATTACCTTTAGTGCTGAATGTGTCTCCTTGATCTGTGCTTTTAACAAACTTTAGTTCTTCTGAATTACTATAGCATCCTTTCTAACTATTACTTGCAATTTCATTTCTCCTTGCATGACTTCTAGGGTTAGGATTAGGATGAAAAACTCTATTGTTCATTCTAAAAAACCTTTCTATATGTCTAATCTTGTTACATATCTGAAAAACTATTCCATTATTTCCATATCTTGGTCCAGACTAATTAGTCTATGATCTAAAATTTCTAGCAACGTGTCCAACTTTGTTGCATCTATAACATACTACTCTATTTCTCTTGTTCATATCTTTATTAGGTCTCTGATCTGCATGGTTAGTATTCCTAAACATTCTACTACTATTATTATTCTCAACAAATTTAGGTTTTCTACATTCAATAGCTCTATGTCCGAAACCATGACAATTATAACAATAACCATTAAGAGGGTTAAATTGCCTACCTATGCAATCTTTCTTCATATGACCAAAATTATTACAAGTAAAGCATCTACCTTTAAATTCTCTTTTCATACCTTTAGGTGACTCCTCTTGCTTCGGTGGTTTTTCTTCTTTAGGTGTATCTTTAGATTTGTCAATTTCATTAGATTTCTTTTCATCTGTGCTTCCAGACATTTTCATATCCGGTTCCTTTCTTTCTTCATTTTCTTTAGAGGTGTTAATCCAAGACCATTTTTATCATAGAATGGTTTTTCATAAGACAATTGTTCATCAATCTTCTCACTAGTTGAATATAGTCTTTCAAGTTACTGCTTAGATTGAGTCAGTTCACCTTTCACAATTGTATTGTATTTCTCAAGTTTGGCATACTGCAAATTGACTTTCTCAAGTTCAAATGTTACTTTACCAAGTTTAGATTTTAGCCCTTCATTTTCAAGCTTCAGATTTTCATTCTCAAATTTTAGATTTGCTTCATTCTTGCCATTTTCATCTTTCAGACTTAGCTTCAAATTTTCTATCTTCAATTCATGTTTAAGGATCTCATTTTCTTTTTCTAAGTTGTCATCATAATCTTCAATTTGAATGTCAGATTCCTTTTCTAATTTCAAATCTTCCAACTTTTTTTTGGTTTCTCAATGAGGTTCTTTGCATCATCATATTTTCCTTTCAAAGTGTCTCTTTCTTCAGTAAGCATATCAATCTATTCAAGAGCTTTTTCAAGATTCTTCTATAGTTGATCCATATCCATAGAGATCTTACTCAAGCTTCTAGGCTTTCCTTGAATAATTCTTTTCTGAGTAACTAAGCTCTGATACCAATTGTTAGAAATAGGGAATACTGAGAGGGGGGGTGAATCGGTATTCTACAAACTTTTACTTTTTCCCAACTATGGATATAACGGATTATCTTAATGCATGCATAACATATAAAACTAAACAACATGCATAGCAATAAATCAAATGAACTCATAACACATTATTTTCTCGAAGAAACCTTGGCCAAGGGAAAACCTCGGTGGGGATGGTACCCACAAAGATCCACTAATCAAAAGTATCTTGTTAAGGATGTTCACCCTGTTAGGAGCCTATTACATGCATATAGTGTCTCAGTCCTGATTAAGGGACTATAGGCCTTGTTAGAAGCCTCAACCCTGCTAGGAGTTGGTTGTACAAAATATGATTACTAGATGAGCCCACTGCCCAAACAAGTAATATACAATATTTACTGATTACCAAATAGGTCAAGGTACATAACCTTATACTACTTGTAACTTCACATCAATATCTCTTCACTGCCTTTTTCACTATCGCTATTACATTCATGTCATCATATTGTCTCTCTTCATACATTACATTTATACAAGTTATTAAGACTAATAACTCTTTCAGTCGGCTTACATTATACAAAATGTCTTTACCCAAGGGTTAACATCTAGGATGTCATCCCTTCATATTTTTAAGACATTATTTTGATAAACAAAATAATCCCTTAACTCTTTACCAATTCTATCTTTATATTCTGTCCTGTCGACTTAACACTATCTTCAGTAAAACTCTCATAACTTCTTTCGTACATGTCGTACTGACTTGTACTCTCAGGTGAGTCTTCTATAGTCACCATAGTTTCTATGTTCAAGTGCACAAGAACTGAACTTACTCCAATCAACATCGCTAATCAAAATTGTCATCGGGTACACTAGCAAAAACATTGTCTCATACTTAGACAATTTTGCATTGAGCTCTAGCATACTTGCTCTTTGACCTATGCGATCTTCATGTAGATCATATGTTGCCATAATGACAACATCTATGTATCTAACTCAGCCAAATTTCCAACATATGCACAAGTTGTAACAAAGAATACTTATTGATAATAAACAGAGCACCATGATTTGTAAATAACTTATTGATTATGATGATCTTCCTTTGCTTTTATCTTATCCATTATGGCAGCATTTTGTTTTCAACAATTCACCTCTTGTGGACACAACATGGTTATATCTCCTTTTTTATTTTAAGATAGATGCAACTCCAGCAATAAAATTTGTTTATGAGGTTTGAGAAGGGGCTCGTGACACCCAAAACTACATTCTATGAACATTATTTGATACTTTGAATCTTTTCAGTGCATCTTCTTCTTCTTATTTTAGTGTGATATGGAATACACAGTTTGTTTGAGCAATGCATCTCTCTATTTACTTTGACAAGCTTAGAAACAACATCAAATAAAATACATTATATTAGGTTAGTGAACATGATCATAAAATCTATTTTAATGAGAGTACCTTGTATCATGACATTTGTGCATTAATGTCAGTCAACTGGTATGTTCAGTAATCCTAATATGTCTTGTTGTTTCTGGAAAAGGTTTCTCAGCTATAAAAACTAAGTCCCTTTAATTCAGATATCTGATTTATAAAATAAAAAAATATGCATAATGATGATCATAAATAGTAAAAGGTTTCACGAAGTCATGTCCCTTTAATACTTCTTTTCAGTTTATGTGTATGCATATTTTCTTATTGCATTGATATCACAGATATATGTGCAACTCTGAAAATTTGATTGTTGTATGATGATTTTTTTTTCATGCATTGCTTAGATCCAATTGGATCTAATATCTTTTTCACCATGATGTAGGACAAACCCTAAAGACCTAGGACAAGACATGAAGACTCAGACAATGGACCTAAGGATTTTAACTAGACAAACAACCAGCTCCTAGATGCAAATGACTCCTTAAGGCAATGCATGGGACCCTACTCATATTTCTATCATGCTTTCTATTCTGCCATTTTTACTCTATTTTGACATGAAAGATGAAATATGAAAGAACATTTGTAAATTGCATTCAGTTTGCATGCACAATGTAATGATCAATTATGAATTTAAAAATTTGAATGTGATCAATACTTAGAGTACAATATAAAAGTGATATGAATGCAATAACAAAATGTTAATCTACATCACCTGAAAAGTAGTATTAAATGAATGTACCTTTATGCAACCCTTTTCTATTTATGTTCATCATTTTTCATGTTGAAAAATAGGGTAACAATTTTGGTGACTTTTGTTGGATGTCTACCTGCTACACATGAACTCTAGACCTTATCAATGGGCAATGGAGTTAGAAAACCAGAACATGCATATGTAACCTTTATTGAAATGAAAATGAACCTAAACTAAGACTCATGGTTCCTATAGACACCTAGCATTGGACAACACTTATTAAAATGAAACCTAAGCTATCCTACTCTAACCAGCTTAAAGCTTGGTCAAACAAAACCATTTACAAACTATGAAAAATAGTTGCCCATCCTTTTTAACTCACCATAATTGACATGCTTATGAATAAGCATCATGAGATGAGCATATGAAATGCACTTGACCATTTTTGTGACAAGGATCTCACTTACTCGATCCATTTGATTGAAAATACCATCATTTTGATGAAGATCAGCAAACATAAACACTTTGTGAAGGACAAAAAGGACTTCACTTAATTGATCAAGCTGATTGAAAGATCTATCATTTTGAGATGAATCAACAAGCATCATTAATTATTTCTTAGCTTCTCCTTTTAATAGATCATCATGTTGAGGTGCTAGCATAACTTATCCCTTTTTGCTAGCCTCCATTATTGCCAAATGTCTAATAGGACATCCATGTGAGAGAATAAACTTGGAGCTCTCCTTGAAAGAATTTGGCTCCTGATGAATTACTTCAGTCTGATGAGCTACTCCTTCATGCTGGCTAGAAATAACTACCTCTTGAAACTTGTGGGTACTTTCTGGGAATTTGGGCTTGTCATCAAGATGTAAGCAAAACTCTTCAAGCTCATCCCAGAAAATATCTTCGTCTTCATCTTCCTTACTCTTTTTGTAATCCTGATATGTTGATAACCCTTCTATTTCATCTTGCTCAATAGGAAAGGGCAATCCATCCCAAGCCATGACATCTTCTTCAACAATATGAGAAACATCAGAATGATCATCCTTTAGCTTATCAGCTGCAAGCTTCTATTCAATGCTCAACTTTTCATGCTCTAGCTAAAGATACTTTTGAAGCTGTACTTGATAAGCTTGTTTATACTTTACAACTGTAAAAGCTAGGAATTATATCTTCTTTTCGTGATCTTGAAGCTCTTTCTCATGAAACTCCTCATGAGCTCTTGATTCTCTTTCTATTTCTTCTTGAAATTCATTTCCTCTATCAAACAAGGCCTTTATTAGCACTCTCTGGTCTTGAACCTCCTTTTCATAAACACTTTTTTGTGCTTCCAACTCTCTCGTAAGGTTGGCTTTATGCTGCTTAAGTTGCTCAACCAAATATTTCTTATTATGTTTCTCCTGCTGCGCCAATGCCCCTTGCTGTTGAATATGGGCTTGATAGGAAACCTCCTCTTGCTTCCTCTTCATGTCATCAATCTACATGAGAAAATATTGCAACATACTTGTAGTGTCCCTAATTTGTAAATCATTATCATTTATAGGATAATGGAAAGGCTAAGCAGATGTAGGCTTTGTGAAGTCGTATTGTGATTACTGACCTTGAAATGACTGAAAATGATTTTCTTGACTATAATTCTCATGAAATGATGGAAATATTGCAAATTGATCATTTGGATAGACATATCCTCCTTGAAAACTTGACATTTATACTCATTTGAAAGGCTGGAAATTAGAAAGTAAAACTATTTGAAACATACCAGAACTTGATCTTTTTGAAACCAGTTGATTTTGCTCTATGGAACCACTAGATATTCAAAATGTATGACCTCTTTAAGGTCTGAATATTACTGATAGCACACCAAAACTAGAAAGGAATATAATGCAATTCAACAAATTCGTTTAAGAACCGGTCCCATCGGGCATGCCAAAAACTGTTGAGGTTTGAAAATATCACCCTAACTCAGGCATTAGGGTTCACTGATATTTCATCCTAACAATGGGAACCTTCTCGAGCTATAGGTGGACTTTGATTGAGAAGGAATCTCTAGATTCTAGGTTGGTTCCTATTTGATTTAGAAATATCACCTCCTAACTCAAACTTGAATGGGGAAAGGGAAAAAGATAACTTAAAAAATGAAAGGAAATCGAGTGATACACCAAAAACTTATTTCAAGCTTGTCAGGAAAACTTCAACTAGTATCCACAATACATAAATTATCGAGGTTTTCATTAACATTCACTATTCAACATATAGGCTGACTAAAAATCATTACTAGGGTAAACACCATGAACAATGAAATCTACCAACAGACATACAAATTCTGCAAAAGGCTTGAATTTTGATAACCTAGAAAAAGAATTAAAAATAACTCATTTAACTAGATTAAACAAAACATACAACACTTAAATGCAGAAGGGAAGAATAGGATTGGTGAAAATTTAGAAAATTGATGCAATAGAGAAACCTGCTTTATTTTCCTTCCAAGATGAAAATGGTTACAAAAAATGTGTCAAAAGAGACAAAGGAACCCAATTTATCACTAAGCCCTCCTTCTCCACAATTCCAAACCCCTAAAACTAAGAATCTCCCTCCATTAAGTACCCTCCTAATGCTGAATTTGAAAAACCAAGCCCCCTAAAAAGCTCCCAAAATTCCTCAAAAAATCACTCCAAATTAGCCCCATATTACATGCACAAAAATGTGCCTTGTATCATGCCCCTAAAATTTAGCCAAAATTAGCCCCTAAATTAGCTAAGAAAAACCTAAGCCAAAGCATAAACAATGCCTTAGTATCAACCCTAATGTTGGTAATTTAATATAAATATCTTTTAGAAATCATTATCAACATATTATTGTGTGTGTGAATTTTGTACCTAGCTGCAAACACAACACTTCAGTAAAACATTAGAGGTTAGCCAAAAGCAAAATCTTGCAAGTAAATGAAACTATGCTAACCAGGTGATTTACTTCCTTCTAGTATGTGCGAGTATGATGTTCTCATATTGGAATCGAGATCAATGACAATGCAACACCCAAACAAAGGATTTAAATGCATAAGAATGAAAGACTGTATGAATGCAGATTCATCTATATTTTTGTATTTTCTGTGCAATAATATGAAAACTGTATGATTCTAAGCTAGATGAAGAAATTGAATGCAAATTTAATCTTAGAATGCTATGAATGATATGAAACTATGCAAAAATTATGATCAACTATAAAAGATCTCACAAATCACATGTCGCAAGTGCTTAATCCTTCAATCGCCAATTCGCCAGAGTAATTGTGCAAATTCGAGTGTTGATGATTATGAAGAGTTGAGCCTTGACTTTATAGAAATCTAGGCCTTGAGGATGCAAGAGAAAAGCCATAAATCACTCTTGATAAACTCGGGTTGATTTTGGAGTTATCAGGAAATTAGAGATAATTAACTCACAAAAATCATGCAAAAGTAGTGTTTAACTCAAAATAGAGTTTAGATCAAATTTCAATTCATCATAAGATGTTGAGTTTTAATTTAAAATTGATTGTTAATTTCTAGTTGTCTACTTTTCTGATTGTGCATGATTTATTTATAAATTAATTTAAAAATAAAGTGATTTATTCTCAACTTAACTGATTTTTGAATTAAAACAATTGGTTTATGGGTTAATCAATTATTAAATCAATCTTTTATTCAAAAACCATATTATTAAAAATTGACAATTGACATTAATTAATTAAATAAGAATTTAAT
Organism: Chamaecyparis obtusa; assembly: GCA_027943335.1. Taxonomy (NCBI): domain Eukaryota; kingdom Viridiplantae; phylum Streptophyta; class Pinopsida; order Cupressales; family Cupressaceae; genus Chamaecyparis; species Chamaecyparis obtusa. The sequence goes on along the minus strand of BSBK01000070.1, from coordinate 908,214 downwards.
CAATTAGTCATGAGATTTTAGATTTATTGTCAAAATTAAATAATATAATTTAGGAATAAATTTAATTAAATAATTAAGTGGTAGTATTCAATCTAATTAATTAAATATTCAAAATATTCAATTAATCAAACTTTAGGATAAATAGATTTATCGCCAAATAATTGCTAAATCAAGATAATTAGAATAAATAGGAATATTGCTAGGAATATTCCCCAATGCAAAATTTAAGATAAAATCAATTAGGATTCGATAATGTGCAGATGTGCCTTAGGTTAGGACTTTGATGTTGATTTCATTTGATTTGAAGATGTAGGAGGTTAATGAACCTATAGCCCATTTTTGGGGTATTACATTTTGCCCCTCTTTGAATCACTGTGCAAAGTGTAGTGGTTCAAAAATTAGTCTGTGTTTGATAATGATGTATGAAACTGATTTGAAAGATTAACTGATTCTGAGACAAAAACCAATTGAAAGATTTAAAGATGTAAGATTTAGGTCCTGATTGACCAAAGATAATGTTAACTATAGCAACAATGAACTAGTGATTATGAAAAGTGCCAAAATGTCTGATTCTAAATCTTATGATTGTGAAGAAGTGAGTGACTGATTCCAGACCTGATTGTCCCAAGAGAATCATATCGGTATCACATCCTGAACCCATCAGTTACAAAGAAACAAGGAAAATAACACTAATGAACCATTGGTTACAAAAAGTTGATATAATTTACAAGATAGATTTAGGATACCAAATTGATATGGATCTTGATGAATCTGATATGCCCCAAGAAATGATATATTTTCCCCAAGCGATGAGGACTTTAGATGAATCAGTAACTAGACATGGTTGTTGCCTTAATCACTGAGAGAAGATTTGATTGACAAAATTAGAGTTATAGACTTTGAATGATGTGTAATACCATGCCCCCTTCGGGAGTAAAATAGAAATTTGACAAGAAAAGTTAGTGTTGAATGGTTTAGAAGCATGTTAATTGATTTGAGAAGTGGTTATATACATTTGAGAACGTATTCTGCATTGTTTGAAGGTCCTAGAGGCTAAGTTTGACTAGGTTTGACTATGAGTTGGCCATGGTTGACCAAGTTGAAATTTTGATAGTTTGATGTTAGATAATCAGTTAAGTTGAATACTGGAGTTCTATGATGATTGAAGGTTGATTATGCAAGCAGTTAGACATCCTGGGTCTAAAAATTTTTAATCACAATTTTGACATAGTAAATGATCTCAGATTTCAATTTTGATCCTGAAAATGGGTTCAAAATGTCAAAATTAGCTAGGGGTGCAATTTTAATGGAAAATGGAGCACTTTTAAAAATTAGGTCAAAAGCTATATAAGGACCAAAAGGTCATTTTCAATTCATTATTCACATTTGACTTTTGAAACCTTGTGGAGCCCTCTGAGAAAGAAAATGGCTGATTCGGAGGTACCTATCTCTTCCCACCGATTTGAGCATAGTAGGAGACATCAGCGGCCTCCGCAGTATGGACATTCGGTAAGTGGACGTCTGTGCCTCTTTGTAAATTCCATTTTTTCATGTTTGTAGCATTTTTAGGGTGTTTTTCATACGTTTCAATTTTTCAATTCTCACATGCATGGAAACTCATACTATTGGAAATATTCAAGACTATCTAGGTTACTGAGAGGGGAGGGGTGAATCAATAACTTCAAAACTTTTAACAGATTCAGATCTTAATAATATTAGATTGATAATCTGACTGCATGCATGAGTAATAGAAAGAATAAAACATTCATAACACTTAGAACACAGAGATTTGGTGACCCAGAAACCTTCCAAGTAGAAAGTAAAACTGGGGTGGCGATGATACCCACAAAACTTCAATACTGTAGTATAAAGTTTGTTGGTTAAGGCTTACAATGATCTTTTCTGATGATCTACCCTGTTAGGAGTAATAAGGACTGCTAGGTCCACCTTGTTAGAGGTTTTACAAACATACAATGAAGTATGCACTCGGTTAAGAGATTTTTACAAAGACTGTTAAGTCTACCCGGTTAAAAGATTTCAAGCTGATTCACCTATTAGGATGAAATGGTAGATCTCTTACTTGCAACTGTACTTGCTGATTGAGATTCTCTGATGTACTGATCACCTTCTGTGATGGATAGATCTTTTCTACTTCTTATACTACTGTAGCCCTTTGTAATTTGCTTATCTCTACCTTTCTCTCTTTTTCATACTTCTCTATTTTATCATACTTGGATATGACATAAAACATTGTTTATATATCAATCTAAGTCAATTCCAAAACAATTACAAAGTCAGCTCTTAAACAAGTAAACACAAATATTACTGAGTTGGCCCAAATATAGTTACATGGTTACTGCAAACTAACTCGGTGACTTTCTGATACTCGGTGTCCACTATGTTACTCAGCATCGTCATGCACTCAGTAGAAGTGGAAACTCGGTCCATACTAACCATTCGGTCATATTTTCAAACTCGGTAAATACTGGAGACTCGGTAGATAAAGTGTTACTCGGTAGAAACTAAATTTCTTGTTTAACCGTGCAGCACTCGGTAAACACTGTGAAACTTTGCGAGCTCGGTATGCACTATTCTACTCAGTAAGCTCTATTCTACTCGGTAAGCTTTGTTCTGCTTGGTAAGCTCTGCTCTACTCGGTATGTTCTGTTCTGCTCGGTAAGCTCTGTTCTGCTCAGTATGTACTGTTCTACTCAGTAAGCTCTGTTATGCTCGGTATGTACTATTCTGCTCAGTATGCACTATTCAGAATAAGTGTTGTCACTAATGAGAATCATGCTTAATGCCAACAATCTTCCCCTTTGGCATTAGTGACAAAAACACTTATAGCCAAAACTTATATACAAGAATCACGCTGAATCTTTTTTTTTTTTTTTTTTAAATTTATCTTTGTCAAACTGTTGTTTATATATTTCATGACTCCCTTATATAGAGTACTTTCTCCCCCTTTCGTATTACACACCTTAATCTTATACACTTTCTCCTATACATTTTCTCCCCCTTTTTGACAATAATGCCAAAGGTGTATATACAAGTATTTTACAGGGAGAATCCAAAATGTGAAAGAAAATTAGAATGTACCTTTATGATTAGTGCCAGAGTTCTGTCCCAATTCTCTTGTAGAATTTTGCATGTTTGGAGTGCAATTTGGACTTCTGAAAAGAGTTCAATCATGTGATCTGCAATTGAAAATTGATTGTCATGGAGTAATGCTTTTGAGTGAACAATGTACTTTTGCATTATGTCCATGATGGGAAGGATCATGTTCTGAATATCTAGCAGTGTTGACCGGATCTTTGTATCTTCTTTTAATAATTCTGACTGCCTATTTGATAGGAATGTGATTTTCATATGATGTGCAGAGCTTGAACTAGGTTCAAGTTGTAACCTCTATACACTGTCCTTTAGATCCTCATCAATCTTATTCAATTTTTCCTTGACTTCCTTAGTGAACTCGGCAACATTACATAGCTTAGCAATAAGTGAGGTAACATTGGAATAGGAGGACTCAATATCTATCAAAACTGAAGATAATTCTTCCTGATTAATAGCTATATGCTGAGCAACATGCTCAAGCACTTTATTGTCAAATTTCTTCTCAGCTTTCTCAATAATCTTCTCTGACGCATGCAGAGGAATCCTCATGGAACTTGTTTACTACCTCAGCTAACTATAACAAAATATGTTGAGAGGAATCAACTTTAATACCTAATGCTTCTGACAAAGTATCCTTTTGCATCTTCAATAATTTTATATTCCTTGTCCCTTTCTTCTTTTAGTTTCTTCTGCTTTTCTTTCTTTTGGAGGAGTTCACCAATGTTTTGCATTTGATCTGCTGAAAGATTTGCAAAGTCTAATTTTGGAATCTCTATCTCCTCATCTAAGTCTATATCCTCTTCTACATTCTTACTCAAAAATCTTGTACTCGGTTGAGCCTTAGGATCAACCATTATTGCACTTAATGCCTTTGTAGAAGTTATTGTAGACATTGTAGGACTAGCTGTGAAAAATGATAAACTACCAACTAGAATACTTGAAGGGCTCTAAACTGAAGTATTCACAATTATAGAATAAAAAACTGAAATACTTACTAAAGTATCCAGAACATAGGTACTTACTGCTAGAAAACTTGATATGGAAGTAGGTACTAAAGTAGATACAGGAGACTACAACTCGGTAAAAGAGGTGGTAGTAATTTCTGTCAATGATTCATTGAGTTGTGGTAGTGATGATTTGACATTTGATGTATTTGTGGAAGTTGTCGCAATCATACTTGAAGTTATCTCTATGCTAGGTGTAGCAACTTTTGCTGGAGAGTGAGGAAGTGAGGCAATGACTTCTGCAGCTATCCAAACAATATTATCTTCCTCATCACTTTGCTTGTCTACCTTGGTATCTTCTTCATGTTCATCACTGTCATCATCAATATCCTTGATTATCACAGTTTCGACACTTGGTTTGTGAAGATTATAGATGTTTTTCCATGTGGCAGTGGCACTCTTCACAATTGACTCAATATATTTGATCAAAATCAAACAACTGTTGAATTTGAGTGTCATCTTAATTTCATTATCTATCAATGCCTTATTAATTTCAGCATTTTTCAAACTTGGCATTAATTGCCTCAAGGTTTGAGCATAGATGTCCTTGACAGTTTGTCTTGCATTGGACCATCTCAACTTAATTTTGTTCAGCAAAGTTCCTGGGATATGAGAAGCTATCTCTTTAGGTGAGTATTTCCATCTTCCTATTTTCTTGATAATAGCATCTTCAATTTCCTGCTGCTCTTCCTCAGATCTAATTTCATATTTTAGAGATTTGAAGTTGGCAATTCCAAATCCTTCTTTCATATCCTTGATCTTTTCTTTTAATGAAGGAGGAGGCCTTTTGAATACTATTTCTTCATTGTCTTTGCCTGCCTTACCTCTTGCACTCCTTGTAAATACTGCAGAGAGTTGCTTGGGTGCCTTGGTGATAAATACTTTTCCTTTCTTCTTTGCTGGTAGTTGTTCTTCTTCCTCCTCATCCTTTTTCTCTTCTTCTTCTTCAAAGTCCTCTCCTTTTTCCTCGGTTGACATTAGAGGTGAGCTAGCTTGTATTTTAGCCATTCTCTTTCTTCCTTTGTTAACCGCTTGTGGAAGCTTTATACTAAGCTCAATTCTCTCCTTAGCTTCTTCATATGTCCCAAAATATGGTGCCTTTGGATTAACAGGTTGATTAATTAGGGCTTCAATAATATTCTTGGTTTCATCAATATTTACCTCATAGGGAAGAGGTTTGGATGCTCTCCATGTTCTTGTTGAACTGTTTCAACAAAAGATCTGCTAGGTCAAATGACAGATTGTTCTTTACAATTTTATATGCTAGGTCAACTGCTTCACACGGAACACTATTCTGTCAACTTGAACTGTATATCTTGTGAGCTATGATATGTATACCAAACTTCAATTCCGCATCAGTAATTCTGCTTATCTTCATACCTCTACCGTCCCACTCGGCTAGGGTTTTCTCTTCCAGTTCCGTCTGACCTAGGGTTTTTGTAGATTTTGCCTTGTCGAGCATGGGAAGACCAGTGATTTGGTGAATCATCTTCTTCGTAATCTCTACTAGTTGCTCAAGCCATATTTTACCTTCATGTACTCGACTGAGGATATATCTGACCCATTTTATCTAAAAGCTCCGAGGCAAGTGTGTGATGTGAACTAAACCCTTATCTTCCAAATGTTGATGCTCCAGTTTGAGAACACCATCGACACATAGTTCCTCATGAATAGTATCTATCTCTAGGGTTCTAAGCTCTTGAATTGCACACTTAAAATGACTGCGAATATCATTGATAAGGAGTACCTTAGGAGGAATCTAAGATTGAGCTCCACTCGGGTCTAAGGTTCCAAAAACTGCAGGCACGAGTGTGAAATCTGGTGCTTTCCATTCTCCATGAACCAACATTTCTGAATCTTTCTTCACTTTAGCGCTAGATGATGCCATGGTAGCTCGGTGAACACAGTAAATTCTTCAAGGAAAGAGAATATCTTGCTGAAATATGCTTCGAAACACTTGATTGCACTAGGAGACTTTTGTTCGCGGTGAATACTGAACTTGATTTCACTCCTTTTGTTAAAAATTTGTCATTAATGCTCAGTACGAATTAGGGTATTGAATTAGACAGGTTGTCATCCACTATGAATTAATTGCTTGATGAAGACTCCGCAACTCGATGATCATATGAATTCATACTTCTCTGACCTTACTCGGTAACCAAATGAAGTTAGGTTACTCCCGACCTTGCTTGGTGGTAACTAATACCGACCTTCTTGTGATCCTGCTGTATCTTGCATATTGATTTGGATCTATCTTCCTTTCAGTTCAGGAACTATTTTGGAATATGTCTATGAAGATACAGTTCCAGTGCTTTCTTGGAGACTAGTTAGAGCTCATAGAGCCACTCCCTTCATTAGTGACTTTAGGATTAGTTTTCTTGGTAGGTTTAGGAATCCACTTCTGTCTCATCTGCTTCCTAATGTTATTTGCTTTTGCTTTCTTTTCATCTTCAATTTTGCCTAAATTCATGCAGTTTTTAGCTATGTGACCAAGCTTAGTGCAATTATAACATCTTATGATAGAATCCCTTTTTCTCAAGTGGTGCCTTATACAATTCATGCCAATGTGTCCATATTCTCCACAGTAATGACATCTACACCAAGTGTTGTAATCCCAACCAAACATTGCTATAATAATTTGTTCCCTTGGATTGGGTGTTTTAGTTCTACATTTTGATGCCTTATGACCTTGTTTGCTACATTTGTGACATATGCCTTTAAATCTTGGTTTCTCCTTGCATTCATTTGCTTTATGACCAAGCTGATTGCAATTGTAGCATTTTCCATTGAATTTTGGTTTTCCATTGCTCCAACATTTGTTTGAAGTATGACCAATTTTTCCACAGTGATTACAGGTAGGTTTCTGATTCTTTTGAGTACCTTGTTTGGAGGATTCACCTTCCTCTTTGTATCCAAGTCCTACTTTTCATTTTTTCTTATGAAGGTTTCATTCATACACCTGATTCATATCTTCTTGAGATTTCAACATTCTCTCATTGATTTGCCTTTCAGCATCTAGCTCACTCATCACTCTTAAATTGATTTGCTTTTTGGATCTTAGCTCTTCTCTCATATTTTCATTTTTTGATCTTAGAGTCAAGATTTCTTCATTTGCATTGGAGATTTGATCAATAAGATTTTCTAGCTGAAGAGTTTTATTTTGGATTTCATTGTTCTTTCCATCTATTTCATCTTTCATCTTGTTTCTTTATTCCAAGACTTCACAAAATCTTGTTGACTGAATTTCCTATTGTCTTTTCAATTTTCTCACTTCTTCTTGTAGAGATCCATTCTTTTCTAGAAGTTCTTTGATTGCATTGTTTGCTTCATCTAAGCTGCTTGAAGGGAAAAAGTCTTCAATCTTTTCTTCAACATACTGGTGGTCATTGATCTAATTTGCAAGTTCCTTCCTTCTTTTTAGGGAAAGGGAAAGATGCTCTCTTGCTTCTTTGAGTTGAGTTATGGCCATTTCTAGATCTAGCTTTTCATTCTCAATTACTTTGTTCAGTCTGAATATCTCCATTGTCTTGAATCTTTTCTCAAGTTGTCAAACTTTATTCTGAGATCCACTGTGCTCTGATACCAATTGTTGGAAATATTCAAGACTATCTAGGTTACTGAGAGGGGAGGGGTGAATCAATAACTTCAAAACTTTTAACAGATTCAGATCTTAATAATATTGGATTGATAATCTAATTGCATGCATGAGTAACAGAAAGAATAAAACATTCATAACACTTAGAACACAGAGATTTGGTGACCCAGAAACCTTCCAAGTAGAAAGTAAAACTGGGGTGGGGATGATACCCACAAAACTTCAATACTGCAGTATAAAGTTTGCCGGTTAAGGCTTACAATGATCACTTTTGATGATCTACCCTATTAGGAGCAATAAGGACTGCTAGGTCCACCTTGTTAGAGGTTTTACAAACATACAATGAAGTATGCACTCGGTTAAGAGATTTTTACAAAGACTATTAAGTCTACCCGGTTAAAGGATTTCAAGTTGATTCACCTGTTAGGATGAAATGGTAGATCTCTTACTTGCAACTGTACTTGCTGATTGAGATTCTCTGATGTACTGATCACATTCTGTGATGGATAGATCTTTTCTGCTTCTTATACTGCTGTAGCCCTTTGTAATTCACTTATCTCTGCCTTTCTCTCTTTTTCATACTTCTCTATTTTATCATACTTGGATATGACATAAAACATTGTTTATATATCAATCTAAGTCAATTCCAAAATAATTACAAAGTCAGCTCTTAAATAAGTAAACACAAATATTACTGAGTCGGCCCAAATATAGTTACATGGTTACTGCAAACTAACTCGGTGACTTTCTGATACTCGGCATCCACTGCGTTACTCGGCATCATCATGCACTTGGTAGAAGTGGAAACTCAGTCCATACTAACCACTCGGTCATAGTTTTGAACTTGGTAAATACTGGAGACTCGGTAGATAAAGTGTTACTCGGTAGAAATTAAATTTCCTATTTAACCATGCAGCACTCGGTAAACACTGTGAAACTTTGCGAGCTCGGTATGCACTGTTCTACTCAGTAAGCTCTATTCTACTCGATAAGCTCTATTCTGCTCGGTAAGCTCTGCTCTACTCGGTATGTTCTGTTCTGCTTGCTAAGCTCTGTTCTGCTCGGTATGTACTATTCTACTTGGTAAGCTCTATTCTGCTCGGTATGTACTGTTCTGCTCGGTATGCACTATTCAGAATAAGTGTTGTCACTAATGACAATCATGCTTAATGCCAACACATACGACTGTCCTCTATGAGTCGTATGACTTTTCAAACTCCTATAGAGTGTCATATCATAACCCCTCAAAACTCATTTGAGAGGGACCCAAGAGTCATACGACATTTCATCAAGTCCCTCATATGTCCTACGGTGAGACCTAGAAAGTCGTATATGCATGGTTTGTCATATGGGACCTTGTTGAAACTCATATGATTTTTGATGCCATTCTACATTGTCATAAAAATAGTAAGCTAAAAACTCATCTTTAGGTCAAAATTTTTTATTTTCTAATTCCTTACGCTGATTGTCAAGCATTTAATGCACCTTTTGAGATAGTGAACTTTTGAATTTATATACTGTTAGCCTATTTTTCAACCAAATTACTGAAAAGATTCCCCATTTCTATTCTATGTAGGTTATATACCCTAATGTTCATGTGTGCATCTCACATCTTGCGACTCAGAGACTACATTTTTTTGCCCAACCCTATGAGGCTACATCTTACTTCCTATGGATTCAAGTATCTAATTCAGTTGCTCGAGATTAGGGTTAACCATGGAGTGTTGAATGCATTGATAGAGTGGTTTCATTCAAAGACCTAGACTTTCCATCTACCCACTAGAGAGATTACTGTCACACCTGAGGACATATATAGGATATTGCACATTCCATTTCATGGTCCTTGCCTAGATTATGTGAGTTTGGGGTAGTTTGGATTACATGCCTTCAAACATTTGTTTGGAGATGATACATAGCTCACTGGTTCTATTTCCTTGGAGTTATTAGTGCAGCACTATGGGTAGACCCATAGGTTAGAGTGTATTATAGCAGGCATTATAGGAGGTATCATCATGTCCGACCATCAATAGAATAGTCTATTGATTGGCTAGGCCCTGATGGTGGCATGATTGATGGCCACTCCTTCTGAGTTAGCATGTGGTCAATGCATGCTTGCACATATGTTCTCTTAGATGCATAAGATTTTATATCAAGAGAGAAAGTCATTTGCTTCTGGTGCATTAGTTCTTTAGATATGGGCCTGGGAGCACATCCTAGTTTGTAGACCAGTGTGTCAGACACAAGGCCAGCCACAGGAGTCAGTCATATATATATATATACTCTGGTTATTTTACACAGGTGTGCATGGGTCACACAAAGTACTTCAGGCATTGTCTCGATAATATTACTTTGTAGTATGGAGAACATACTTGCTGATAGAGGCATGGCCCACTGCGAGGGAGTAGTTTAGTTATTTCTGTCAAAGCCGTGTATTGATTGGGTGATCCACTGATGTTATTGAGTGCTTCCTGGTCACTAGAGTATGAAGTATGGCATCATTTAGGATGCACCAAAGGAGCTTATAGCTTATGCACGGATCCATAGAGAGCTCAAATTAGGATGGGGCCCTATATTTTCATATGCTCTCTATACACAGGAGTACAGTGGTATCATTGGCAGAGACTGGGATTATAGAGAAGATGTTCCATATGTAGGGGTTATAGATGGATTTATTGGATGGCTTGTAGATCATCTCATACATAGGTTTTCTGCTCCTACAAAGTTGATACCCTCCATGGAGGAGGCCATGGATGTCATAGGTGCACAGGTTCTGATTGGTCAAGGACAAAGATGCACATAGGTGTAGATGCCCTAGCCTACACCTCTGAGGCTAAGAGCAGTATTGACACCTCCACAGAGACCATCTAGATAGATGAGACCACCTCATCCCTCTAGTTCTTTAGCAAGTAGACCTGTAGTTTTACATAGGAGAGTGACTAGAGGAGAGAGTGGCACTTTAGGTAGCGTGGGCACAATAGATGAGGTACTGGGTGCAGAGCAGGATATGGGTGCTAGTCCAGATCCTTTATAGGGTGATACCAGTTTTGATCTTGGTGCTAAGGTTAGACATTGTAAGGTGCAGATAGTAGAGACCATTGAGCAGCCAGTGGTAGATACTGATATGCATGTGGCAGATGTAGATCCTAGCGTACCATTGACTCCGTAGGAGATTATTAGATGACTGAGATTACAGGTCAGGGACCTAAAGGTATGAAATGCTCAGTGGGAGGAGCAGTTCACAGAGGCTAATAGATAGAGATCTAAGCTCCGAGAGGAGAACATGCATTTATAGGCAGAGGTGGCACATCAGACCTCGAGAGCTACTTACTATGTTTTTATGTACTACACTATTGTACTTGCTGCTCAGAGAGTACCCACATACTCTCAGTATATGATAGCTTTAGAGGGAGAAAGGGAACCTAAAGCTGAGGTAGTGCTAGATGCACCACCACCACCTCCACCAAATGCAGAGGATCAGGCAGACAGCTAATCTGTCTAGATACTCTGATATTTTTTCTCTTTTGTTCATGTATACTATTCTAACTTCTGATAGCTCACCTGAGCTCATTCTTTTTTACTTTGTGCTAGTAGTGCACCCTTGACTAGTTCAAGTTATATGATATGAGATCGAGATTTTGGTTGTGACTTCCTGTGTACTTGTCATGTTTTTTATTTATGATGATATCATGTGATGTAAATGCTATGGATAGTATAGAATGTATGTATGGATTTTTTCAATGCAATGGTTTCTTTCAAATGTATGAATGTTATGCAAATGTAATTGATTATGGAAAATGTATAGATATGTATGGAATGTAGATGCAATAGATGAAATGATCATGAATATGTAATGTAAATACAATGATGCACATGATATGTTTTGCAGGTATTGATGAAGACAAGTACTCAGTCTTATGTCAAAAAGGATGTATAATCCAAGATGGTGACTGCTTGCGGTTCTGTGATGTCAAACCTTCATGTGAGATTCAACTCTTCATTTCCATTTTAAGTTTAGTTTAGGAGAATTGTTGAAGTGTGCAAGCAATTTGTGAGATCATGCAATCATGCAAAGTGCAAAATGAAATGCAATCCTAAGACCTAGGACCTAGTCACTGATCATGTGTCGATTTGTTGTCATCATTGAAGTTTTTAGGTAACTGGATAAATCACTACAACATCCACTAGTTAGGAAACTATGAATATATGAATATTGATTTATTTGTGCAAGAATCAATACAATGCCCCCTAGCTAGACAACCATGGACATATGAATATTGAATTTGTTTTCGGAATGTCGAATTAGATATAAGCACCAAGGCACAAATGCTAGGATGACCCGAATATCATGTCCATTTTGATATAGCAATTTGTATAAGCATCAAAATATAGACATCATGATGACTAGAATACACCTTGAAGAACAAACATATCAAGCAATAAAGAGATCATTCTAAATCCAATGTGAATTACCTGTAGTGACCCTTTATCATTCACATCCTTAGGTAAGATCACGTTTCATAGTAGGAGTAAGAACTTTCTCAAAAAGACAATAGTGAGATCAAACTTGCTTGAATTTTCTATGTATCAATGGTTGAGGTAATCATGGCCATCCAATTTGAGATAGAGGCTCTTATAGAAGGACACCATTTCAATCTAGAATTTCCAAAGTTGTTAGATTTTCACATACAAGCAAAAAATAAAGAAAAGATTATGCCCCTAGTCATCACTCTCTAAATCCTATAAAGGAAATCATCAAAGAGCTTGAAGTGACACAATATGAAAAAATCTCAATGCGAATCAGTAAGCATACAAGGAGATAAAAGCATGTAAAAGCATATATTGTTTTCAATTTGTGTTAATGTTTGATTTCATTGTTGTAGATGCAAAACCCTTTCTGGAGAGGAGATTGACTGACTGACTCAAACGAAGCTTCAAAGGACTCTGACTAGATATGATACATCTCGAAGACACTAGAGGCCATAGGATATGACATTGATTGCCCCCAAGTTTGAAACATTCATAGGATACAGACGCTTGAGTTAATTGGTGTACAGACCAACTTTATTGAAAACAGGAATGCGAAAACAAATCGGGAGGTATGTACAAACTAAAGCAAGATTGAAAGTTGGGAAAGACCAAGATTGCACTGATAGATGGAGAATTTTTGAACAAGTGGCACCCGTTTGCCAGGTTTTCACCATCTTGGTAGAGATTCTATTTTTTCTACTAAGGCACCTGTTTCCAAGTTTTCACCAAGGCACTTTTTCTTTTTCTCATTTTTTTGTATTTTTCATTTTTTCAAATTTTTTGTACTTTTGATATTTTTTTATTTTTTTGTGAATCATCAAGGTGCCAATTTGCTAGGTTTTCACCAAGATGTTCATTTTTTCAGGACTTTTTCAGACTTTTATAATTTTTTCAGGACAGTTTTACCATAGACTGAATGCATTAGGCATATAATTTCTTCAAATGGAGAACATTGATTGGTTCTCAGAGTTGTTCTCCTTCAGTCATTGAGATTTGATAGGCTCCAAAGCCAAAAGTAGTAGTGATAATAAAGGGACCCGGCCAGTTGGGTTCAAACTTCCCCTTATGTTCTCTATGTGATTGATTTTTAGGATTCTCTCTCAAGACTAGATCACCAACCTGAAATTCTCTATGTCTGACTTTCTTGTTGTAACCTCTAGACATTCTCTTCTGATATACTCTGAGATGATCATATGCTACTTGTTTGTACTCATCTAGTAGTTTAATTTCTTTCAACCTAGACACTCTGTAGTCATCATCAGTTACTAGACCATGCAATCTAATTCTTAGTGATGGGATTTCAACCTCAATAGGTAGTACCACTTCAGACCCATAAACTAAAGTGAATGGTGTAGCCTAAATAGGCATTTTGATACTTGTTCTATAGGCCCAGAGAGCTGAATTGATCATGAGATGCTAGTCTCTTCCTATTTTATTAACTATTCGATGCAAGAATTTCAATACATTCTTGTTTGAAGCCTCTACTTGTCCATTTCCTTGAGGATAGTAGATAGATGACCAATGTTGTGTAATCTTGAATTTGGCACATAGATCATCTAGGTCTTTCTTCTTGAATTTTCCACCATTATTTGTGACCATAGAATGTGGAATACTATACTGACATATGATGTAGTTCAACATGAACACTAAAATTTGTTTTCTAGTTGCTTGAGTTAAAGGAACTGCTTCTACCCATTTTGTAAAATAATATGTAGCTATGATTATATGGGTATGTCCATTAGAAGAATGAGGATGTATGGATCCTATAAGATCAAATGCCCATTGGTGAAAAGGCCATTGTGTAGTGAAGGGAATTAGATCTCTTGCTAGTGCATGAATTAAGTTGCCATGTACTTGGCACTTTTGATAGTTCTTAGCAAACTTGATAGCCTCTTTTTCCATTTCTGGCCAATAGTACCCAGCCCTAATAAGTTTTTGGGCTAGTGTTAAATCATTCAAGTGTGACTGACAAATACCATCATGGACTTCCTCTAATGCTCATTGAGACTCTTCCCATTCTAAACATCTAAGTAGCGTACCATCTAGACCACATTTGTATAGATTGTGACCAATGATGACATATTAGGATGCATTGCGAATAAGGTATCTCTTTTCATGGTGGTTAAAGGTAGCAGGAATGATTTGATCTTGGAGATAGGAGAAAAGGTTTTTGTATCAGGATGAATCATGACCTACAACGGTGAAAATCATGTGGGTTTCAGGGGAATCATATGCAGGATAAGATAGTGCTTCCACTAGGAACTCGTAGCGTAGCTCATGTTCAGGCTGCTATAATAAAGTAGATAGCATTGCCATTGCATCGGCAACCTTATTCTTTGTTCTAGGTATTTTCTCAAAGGTGATAGATATGAAGTATTTCTTTAGATCATCTACCATTCTCTTGTATGGAATGAGAATTTCATCTTTTTTTTGATACACATCATTGACTTGGTGTATTACAAGTTGTGAGTCCCCATGAATGTGTAATTCTATTACTCTCCACTCAATTTCTATTTTCATACAATTAAGAAGGGCTTCATATTCAATAATATTGTTTGTACAAGGACATTTGATTCTGAATGCCTTAGGAATGGAGTATCCTTGAGGAGTGATAAACAATATGTCTGCTCCAAATCCATTTTGTGTATAGGAGCCATCAAAGAACAATTTCCATTCCCTAGAAGAAAGATTCATGATAGAAGAATCTAGGAATTCCATTTTCATTGGAGTATCATAAAACAAAGGTGCATCTACTAGTTGATCAATGATAACCTATCCTTTGATAGCTTTTCTTTCAACATATTCAATGTCAAATTCACTTAAGAGCATGACCCATTTAGCTAGTCTACCTGTGAGGGCAGCCTTGCTTAGTAGGTATTTGAGTGGATCAATGTTAGCTACCAAATGCATGGTATGAGCCAACATATAATGCCTCAATTTTTGTGATGCAAAGATCACAGCTAGGCAAGCCTTTTCAATCATTGAATAGTTCTTCTCTTATGCTACCAATGTTTTATTGATATAGTATATAGCTCTTTCCTTTTTATTCTCATCATGCTATGCTAGAGATGCCCCTAGTGATGTATCTGTTGTGAAGACATATAAGATCAATGGCTTCCCTTGAATAGGAGGCATCAAATATAGGAGGATTTGATAGATATTTCTTGATATGATTAAAGTTCTTTTCACATTCCTCATTCCATGCAAAGGTCACACCTTTATGTAAGGTGTTTGTGAAAGGTTGTGATATGTCTGCTACCTGAGATATGAAGTGTCTAATAGATTGTACCCTCCCTTTTAATGTTCTCATTTGACTGATATTCTTGGGAGGTTTCATCTCCATGATAGCTTTAACTTTTGCCAGATCAACTTCAATGACTTTCTTTGAAATAATGTAGCCTAAAAGATTTCTAGAAGTGACACCAAAAGCACACTTCTTAGGGTTCAGTCTGAGACTAAACTTCTCCATTCTATCTAGTATTTTGCTCAAGTCATTAAGATGTTTAGATCTTATCATAGATTTTGCTAAAGTATCATCAACATAATCCTCCATAGTTCGATGCATCATGTCATGAAAAATAGATTTCATAGCTCTCTGATATGTAGCACCAGCATTCTTAAGTACAAATGACATGACATTCCAACAGAAGGTACCCCATGCACATGTGAAAGAAGTTTTCTCTTGATCCTCTCGAGCAATTTTTATTTGATTATATCTAGAAAAACCATTCATTAACGAATACATCTCAAAGCCCACAGTCATGTCCACTATCATATCAATGTTAGGTAGTGGAAAATCATCCTTAGGGCATGCTTTGTTTACATCTCTAATATCTATGCACACTCTTATAGATTTGTCTGGTTTTGAAATAGTTACAATATTAGAGATCCATTCAGCATAGCAATAACATGGATGAATCCAAATTTTAGTAGTTTCTCTAATTCAACTTTGACCAAGAGTGCAACATGTGGATGCATCTTTCTCAATTTTTGCTTAACAGGTTTGAATCCTAGAGCTATCAAAAAATGGTGCATTATAAGACCAAGATCCAACCCTAGCATATATGAATATTTCCATGCAAAGTTGATCTTTTCTGTTAAGAATGTGGTAAATTTTTTCTTTTCTTCTTCTGATAAGGATTGTGCTACATGGATCAATTGTGGTTCTTCTACTGTTCCCAAGTTGATAGATTGAGTGGGCTCAATTAGAATTGGAGATCTATCCTTCAAATGATTTAGAAGGACATCAAATATCTCATCCTTAGGCACCTTAGAGAGGTTTTCACCTTTGGATACATCTTTTATTTTTACTTCTATAGGTTCTAAGATTGCCACAAAGTGGTTTTCACCCTCAGAACTCCTTTTCTTTTTATTCTTATTCTTATTTTTTGACTAAGATACTTGATGTCTGACTCCATCATGCTAATGCTTGGTTCACTAATGGAAGTCCTCATAGGCTCAACTGCATTAAGGTAGCAAACAAGGGCATAGTCATTTGGAAAGGTATAAATACCTTGGCTTAGATTTGTAGAGGTTTGATCAAGAAGTTCAGGATGTTAAGTGGTCAAAGTGGTGAAAGATTGGGAAAGAGTGTTTATGGATATGGATCTGTCATCATTGGGCCTAACCCGACATTTGATTTTAAAGGTGATATTACAACTTAAGATGTTCAATTTGTGAATAGGCTCAATGTCATTGTGGGAGTCCACTTCAGCCATCGGTGGATCAAACTCGTTAAGTTCATCATTTCTCTCTAGACTTACATTGGATTTAGGTGCATATTGGTGAATAACATCAACATGTTTTTATGTGATAAGCTCATCTTCCTCTAGAATGGCTCCCCATTCATAGTCATTAGATTCTTCATCTATGCCTTTGGGAAATTTAAGAACATGATTAAAGTTAGGATGAATACCCCAAGAACGGTTACCCTCAAATTCTGATTTGAAATCATACTCATGGGAATCTATTTCAGAATAACTACCACCTTCTTCTTTGTTTGTTTGATTGCCTTTGAGATTATTTGGTTGTTGTGGTGCAACTATCTCTTGCTTTATAGTAGGTTATTGTGTTTCTACTACATTAATTCTTTTTACTGGATCATCTTCAGCTTCAAGAAGGTCTTTGATTTCTTTAGTAAAATGATCGTAAGGAATGAGCTCTTCAGTGGTGTCTGAATCATCACTGTCAGATTGTTCAATTCTTTCTTCCTTTAGCTGATTTTCTATGGAGGGCTCAATCTATTCTAAGACATGTTGGGAGTTATTGCTAAGATAGAAAGGTTTCTTCTTATATCCTAGAACTGTTGTATTCTTGTTTTCTCAGCCATGATGGTCAAGAGGTGACAGAAGACCTTTACCTTGTAGTCCTAGAGGTTCTTTTCCTTTATATCTCATCTTTGTGATCAATTTGTCTTCTGGGCCATATGACTTGGAAGGGATCTTTGGTGTTTTAGAGTCACATGTTTGAACAATTTGAGATTCAGGTTCATCTTTGTATAGCTATGCAAGCACAGCTTCATCTTCTTCAAACTCTTGTTTGGACACTTATTCTGCAACAAAATTTCCTTTATATGCCTCAAGAGGTTCTTTAGACTCCTTTTTAGACTATTTTAGAGTTTGTCCATAAGACTTAGGCAAGATAGGGAGAGATATCAAAGATAAGACTGGCTCTATAGTATATTCTCCCATACCATTTTCTTTGATTTTAACCTCTTTAGCAATGTCTTACATCTTGGATGTTGAAGCAATGTCTAGCTACTTAGTGGAAGATTCTCTATTATTAGGAACAAGTTTATCAACACTTTTCTTCAATGCATTACAAGTTGTATATAGATCAGCTGGAATTGTCACTTCCACTCCTTCATAAGGAAATTTCAACTACTAATGGTACGTAGAAGGAATAGCTTTCATTTCATGTATCCAGGGTCTTCCTAAAAGGATGTTGTAAGCCAAAGGTAGATCAAGAAATTGACATATAGTATCTCTGATGACTGGACCTATTCTGATAGGTAAGACAATTGTTCCCTTGGAAGATCTTTCTTGCTCATCGTATGCTTTGATAGTTATCTTCTTTCTAGGATCAATGGCCATTTCTGAAAATCCCAATTGTGTAATCAAGCTAAAAGAACAAATGTTTAGACTAGTACCCCCATCTATCAACACACATTTGACATGATGGTTTTGGATCAAGACTTCAATATGAAAGGGTTGGTTATGCAGACAACTCAAGGAGTTATCATCTTCCTCTGAAAAGGAAATATACTATGGAGATGTAAGATGACCAACCATAGTTTGGAATCTGTCTAAATCAAGGTTATCAGGAACATTGGATCCGAGTAGAGCTTTGTCTAGAATGGCTCTATGAGCTGGAGATATCCGAAGAAACTCAAACATTGAGATTTTTGCATTTGTATGCTAGATTTTTTGGACTATACTGTATGATGTAGGCCTCGTGTCTTTAGGATTTGGAGATTTAGATGCAGCCTTCTATTTAGAAGTGGAAGAGAGATTGAAAGGCATCTTTGGGACACTTGATGAATCTGGTATTTGTCCTTGCAGATGTGCCTGAGCTTGTGATTGAGTAACTGCATTAGTTGATTGGTTTTGTCTATCTTTTCTTACAATTGTGATGACATTGCAATGCTCAAATAGACCTAGTTCAACCATATTGATAACATCATTGTTTCCAGAGTAGACATAATTGACTTTAGCACCCATATTAGGATGAGAAGAATAATCTTCTTTACCATGTTTCAGAAGTGGTTTTGTGAATGTTGTATGATCATTATTGCTCTTATGATTGTCAATCGTGATTTCTCCATTATCAATTTTGTCTTGTATGATGTGCTTTAGGAGAATGAAGTTATTAGTCTTATGACCCTTATTGCGATGGAAGTCATAGAAATCATTCTCTCTCCACCATTTCAATTTAGGTTCAAGATCAAAGACTTTTATCTCAAGCAAGTAGATGATTTTATTAGCCAATAGAGTTTTCATGGCAGATTCCAAGGATTCTCCAAGAGGACTGAATTTGCGGTTAGGATCTATAGCCCAATGTTTATAATCAGATGACTTCTTGTTAGACTCTATTGCTTTAGCTTTGAGAGCTTTGATGGCTTGGGTGCCAACAGTGAGATTGAAAGTGGGTACCTTAGATGGGGCATGAATAGTATCAATAATGCCATCAGTGACAATGCCTTTATTCTTATTCTAGTTTTTGTTCTTGTCCTTAGAACTAGATCCAGATTCATACTTGTCCTTTTGAAGTGTGATGTCTCCTTTTTTCACAAGTACTTTCTCAATTTTGATCACATTATCTACCATCTTATAAAAGGATGTATGATTTTGCATTTGTAAAGGGTAGTTGATTTCTGGAACAATATTATTGATGAATATTTCTAGTTTCTTAGTTTCTAGAATGGGTCTAGCATATAGAGAAAATTCCTTCCTCTATCTCTTGAGAAAAGTCAGGAATGGTTCTCCCAAGTATTGTTTTAGATTGCAAATGTTGATCATGGTGACTAGATGCTGGATATTGTAGGAGTATTGTTGATAGAACAGTTTGATTAACTCCTCAAAATTTTTGATAGTTGGAGGCATTCTAGAGAACTAATGAATGGTTGCTCCTCCCAGCGATTGAGGGAAGAGATGCATTAAGTAGTTTGGTTCGTGCATAAACTCCATAGATTGAGTATAGAATTCTCTGACATGATCTTGAGGATCAGAGTTTCCATCATACTTATTATATTTAGGCATTTCCACTCTTTTAGGGAATGGTGGCATGTACAAGTCCATATCAAATAGAAAAGGGCATAGGGCCTCCATGGAGAACTCCTTAGGTTCCTTTTCTTTCTCTAGTTTGTTGAGCTTGACTTGCATTACATGCATCTATTTCATCATAGCTGTGATAGGGGTTTCTTCCTCATGCATAATGATATCTTCAACATTAAAGTTTGGAGGAAGTTTAGCTCCTTGATGAGCTAACTCTAGAAAGTATGCTTCTCTATCTTCTTTCAAGAAATGCCTCATCATTTTCTTGAAGTCATCATCATTTTGATATCGAGAAATTTCAGAAGGTGTGGGTTCTTGATCCATACCATGTTGAGAGTGATGTCCTTGAGACCCATTATGTGTCCCTCTGTGAGACATGTTAGGAGTTTTAGGATTCCCTGGGATAGATTGAGGTGGAGTTTGTTGAATACCTCCATGAGTTGATGGAGGGGGTATGTAACCAGCTTTTAATCAAAGATTGACAAGACTGTCATCTTTGTAAAGACCTGAATTGTAGAGTTCATCAAAGGTTGGACCTATGTGAGTAGACAAAGACAAAGTGACAAAGACAAAGTATGAGATGATTCTCCAAATTTCTTATGTGATGAAGCTCTAGTTTCCACCATTAACCTCGGGTGAAGAAAAAGAATAAGATGAAGACAACTGAAAAATGAATTGATTCAAGAAGATCGAATGCCACAACCTTGTCAAGATTGAATTGATTGAAGATTAGATTGGACGTAAATGAAGGATACTATGCCATAGTAGTATGGGTAGACACCCAAAAGATGGAGGGCAGGAGCTCACAACACTTAGCCATTTTAGTAAGAAGATTGAATTTGAAGATAAGTTTGACACAAGATGAAAAAGACTCAAATTGATAAATCAAAAGGCTAAATCAGATTCAAGAGACCACTTTAGGAAAATGATTGAATTCATTCTAGTTTTTTCTTTGTTCTTGACATAGTGAATATTTTGACAGAATCTGGAAATAGGCTATAAAAATTGGATTTCTGACAAATTTGACCAATCTGTGACAACTTTTTGAAAATTCTCAAATGAGTTTCTAAAGGTTTGTACGACTCTAGGTATTCTCTCAAACAACAATTGCAAGACTCGTACAATAATTGCTGCCAAGGATAATTGTTCTTTTGATTTCTGGTGACAACACTTGTACGACACAATACTGGATACCATACAACAATACAAGGGTTGTGAAATGACTTTTGTTCAAGACTCATATGACAATCTGATCTTGTGAGATGACTTTTGACACCAGAAAGGTATTTTGATTTAGATTTTGCAAATTTTAGGTTTTCAGTTTCAGATTGTTTGCAAATTTTGCTATCTAGGTTTGAAGATTATTCTGGGATCGTTCGTTTCCAATAACCAAATAGGTAAACAAGCACGCAGAACAGCAAGCAAGTGATTTTAAGAACATTTGAAAACAATGAATAGAGGACAAAACAACCCTATGCATGAACAATCAAGTGACTAAATGTGCTAATCCCTAGAAGTGCTAATTGTGTATGTTCCAAAACATATTCCTAGAAAATGAAAATTTGGCCTCACTAGGGTTTGTAGTAATGGTCTGACTCTACAAATTTTGTGATCTCAAGAGGGTGAACTCTAATCCAAGCACACCAGGGTTTTGACACAGTCCAAGAATTTAATTAATTAGGAGCTTCTAGGGAGATTTGACAGCCTAATAAGAGACCACACCTGTGAAGATTTCCTCCACAAGGACATTTATATAGCGGCTGCTGCTACCACAGTGAAAATGGCTATTACCTCTTGAGGTTTCATCCACGTGGTTGACCCAATTAAGGGAATGCCCACTATGGTTAACCCTCTCTAAAGGTGACTCATAAAAGATACCACATGGGGACTGGTTCCAGATTTAAGGATTTGAGTTTTTGATACTACCCAAAAAGGGAGCAGAGCATAGTCTTCTAGCCTTTTCACTTTTAGCCAAAAAAAAGCAGATAGATTAATTCGACATGCTAAGACCAAAATTATCTCACAAAGATCTATGATGTCAACCGCTTGTGATCTATCAACCTCTCCAGAGAGAGAATGTATCAATCAAAAGTTGAAGATGCACAAATCTAGTAGAACGCAAGACAATCTCAGTAACCTCCCTACCTACAAGGGGATCCTTCATCAAGAAGAGCTTCACATGTGTGAACAAGAGAAAGAAGCCCACTCTCTCAAGATCATCCACAAATAGTGTTCATAGGGCCTATTTACTATGTGTAACAGATATGCAGAAAGAAAATCTATGTTCATTTTATAGCCCAAAATGAAGTCTGTGATATGAAAGCAATAAAAAGTCACACAAGCTTGACACGTGAGAGTTAATTTTATGTCCAAATCAAAGTGTTATCAGATCTTAGTAGAATACTTAAATTCCTCGCAACGCGCTTACTAGATTTTACCTGTTTTAGCAATTTAGTTGTGCTTTTCCCAATCAGATTCAACAAATATAAGTCAGAAATAGAAGATTTCAATTGTTAGGGTTAGCTGTTAGTCTAAATCCAAAAATCAAATCTAAAAAATTGCCTGAAATTCTAAAATGACAATTGAATCCTAGCACTGAAACTCGTACGATAGTGGATTACCTTCCAAACAATAGTCGCAAAACTCGTACGATGGTGGGTGTCTTCTCATATGACAATCAAGCTCCCAAATGACAATACGTAGTTTTTGATATGAGCCTCGATAGAATCAACTATCGTATGATAATGGGGTCTTCCTGGTATGACTTTCTGACAAAAGTCGTACGAAAAATGTATGGACAAAAAATGAAATCATAGAATGGACCAAAAAATGATAGAAAAACAAATAGAAGTGAAATAGAAGAAATGGAAACCCATTTCAGGGCCTCATGGTGGGTGCCAGAAATGTGTGTGTGAATTTTGTACCTAACTGCAGACACAACACTTCAGTAAAGCAATAGAGGTTAGCCAAAATCTAAATCTTGCAAGTAAATGAAACTATGCTAACCAGGTGATTTGCTGCCACCTAGTAGGTGTGAGTATGATGTTTTCAGTTTGGAATCAAGATCAGTGACAATGCAACACCTAAATGAAGGATTTGAATGCAAAAGAATGAAAGACTGTATGAATGTAGATTAATCTATATTTTTGTATTTTTTGTGCAATAATATGAAAACTGTATGATTCTAAGCTAGATGAAGAAATTGAATGTAGATTTAATCTAAGAATGCTATGAATGATATGAAAATCTATGATATGAAACTATGCAAAAATTATGATCAACTATGAAAGATCTCACAAATCACTTATTGCAAGTGCTTAATCCTTTAATCGCTAATTCATTAGAGTAATTGGGAAAATTTGAGTGTTGATGATTATGGAGAGCTGAGCCTTGATTTTATAGAAATACAGGGCTTGAGGATGCAGGAGAAAAGCCATAAATCACTCTTGACAAACTCAAGTTGATTTTTGAGTTATCAGGAAATCAGAGATAATTAACTCACAAAAATAATGCAAAGGTAGTGTTTAACTCAAAATAGAGTTTAGATCAGATTTCAACTCATGATGGGTATGTGTAAGATCATGAGGAGCCAAACTATGTCCTTAAATGGCAATGAAAAATCAGCAAATTAGGGTTAGTCAACTTGACGTGAAAATTTCAACTAGCTATGAACCTAATATCAAAAAGTTGTAAGAATAGAATCTATAGAAAATTGAATGTAGTTTCTAAACTACTAGGCCTTTTTTGAGAAAAAGTTAGTATGATTGGTGAAAAGTATAGATTTCAATGCAGTAATACAAAAATTTCAGGAAAAAAATAAGGTGTATGTCTGACCACCTTAATCATAATCAAATGATAATATTTTATTATAAGATTTTATATATAAGTAGTAGACTCATGCCCGGATGTGACACATATTTTTTTGTAATTTTATTCCAAAAAAATAATTAATTATGAATTTTTTGCTACAACATTTTCAGAATAAAAAAACTCTTGTGTCTAACCACCTTAACTCATTCAAAACTTTACAAAATTCAAATTATTTTTTTTCCTTATAGTAGGCGAAGCATAGAATGTGACACATTTTTTGGATTTCAAAAATGTTATACCATCTGAAAGTTATAGTCATTTTTCAATCAGTATATAAATCAGCACTTTAGAGGTACCTCAATTAGAAAATAACTAATAATTACTTACCGAATTCAAAATTTGACAGCAATTATATCGATAGAAAGCTGATAATCTCCTTAAGATACCATTTTTGTTTTATCAATTCGGGTGAAAAAAAGTCGTCAACTACATTGTCAAAGTTTTGAACTGACATCGCCACTTTTTGGACCCTCATGATCTTGCACATACCCTCATCAGATGTTGAGTTTTAATTTAAAATTGATTGTTAATTTCTAGTTGCCTGCTTTTCTGATTGTGCATGATTTATTTATAAATTAATTTAAAAATAAAGTGATTTATTCTCAACTTAACTGATTTTTGAATTAAAATAATTGATTTATGGGTTAATCAATTATTAAATCAAACTTTTATTCAAAAACCATATTATTAAAAATTGACATTAATTAATTAAATATGAATTTAATCAATTAGTCATGAGATTTTAGATTTATTGTCAAAATTAAATAATACAATTTAGGAATAAATTTAATTAAATTTAATTAAATAAATAAGTGGCAGTATTAAATCTAATTAATTAAATATTCAAAATATTCAATTAATCAAACTTTAGGATAAATAGATTTATCGCCAAATAATTAATAAATCAAGATAATTAGAATAAATAGGAATATTGCTAGTAATATTCCCCGATGCAGAATTTAAGATAAAATCAATTAGGATTCGATAATGTGTAGATGTGCCTTAGGTTAGGACTTTGATGTCTATTTCGTTCGATTTGAAGATATAGGAGGTTAATGAACCTATAGCCCATTTTTGGGATATTACAATTATAAGCCCAAAAAATAAGCCCTAACTTAATGCATATAGACCCCACCTAGTATCCTATGGTCAACATGACCCAAAACTAGCAGTCTTCCAACTCTTAAAAAAAAAAACACATGTCAAATGTGATATGGCACTTGTAATTTTGAGGCCTGGCTGCCATGATCTGTAGTCATTTAATGTCATTAATTGAACCTGCCACCAGACTTCACAGATTATCAAAGATTAGGCAATATTTTGGGTTCTCGAGTTGTATTGTGTGCATTTGGGGAAAAATAAGGGTAAACCCTTATTCATAGCATAATTTCCTACAAGAAAATATTGACTTGCATTCACTCCTTCACCACATTCTTGATTTGTAAATATCACTAGTGGACTATCATTTAAGTTTGAATCTTGGAGTTGTATTGTTGGCATGAAGTTCTCTCTATGGTTTCATCTGATCCCTTGTTGTGGCTAAGGATGAAGCTCAAATTTGAATCTGGACTCGACATTAATTGGAAGATCTCAGTTTATTTCTGAACTCAATCTTTTGTGTTGATACTTAGGCCTTTTGATTGAACTCATAAATGAGTTATCCTCTTTGTATATGAGCTCGAGCTTTGTGATCTGGCACTCAGCTTGGACTGCAACTTTGGCTTCACTTGCAAGAACTTGGACTATGAACTTGAGCTCGACCTTGAGCGTGAATGTTGAGCATGAAGCATAGGCTAGAGCAGGAACTCGACCTTAGAATAGATGACACTTGGATTTACTAAACTTGGCTCATATCTCAGGTTATGACTGAGATCAGTATCTTTCTCTTCTTGTGTCTAAACTCAAATATTTTGAAAGAGCTGAATTGTTTCTTCTTTCTCTTGCATAGACTTTAGGGCTTTTCCCTCTATTGCTTGTTGTAGAAATCTGATAGATATTACTTTTCTTCACTCTAAATCAACACTTTACATAAGTATTGGTTATCACTTCCTTACTACCATAAAAGCTCGAGCTATTGATTTGGGTTTTATCTCTTGCTATTTGAAAGTGGACAAAAAATAAAGAGTAATCTCTTTTACCTTGGCTTGAATGTTGGAGATTTTGTTGAACTCGTGCTTGGCTTGGGTTCTTTTTCTTATTTTTACCACTTAACTACAGCTTTGGTCTCATTCACTTTCTAGGCTCCATGACTTTGAAATTATCTTTGAGACATGTTATGACTGGTTAAAAACAAACTTGTCTCTAGGTGCTTCCTGGTCTATGCTTAATGTTAAGCTGTAACTTTGAAAAGTTTTCTCAGTAATGTGCATTGATTTTTACTTTCACTATTATTTGAATTTGTCTTGACTGATAATAGTCAACATGCTTGAGTACAAAATGACTGTGTGGACTATAGCATTTTTCCTTATGAACCAATACTATCATTAAAGATGTATTTTTTAATAAGACTGTCATTCATCATTTCCTATATATTCTCCTCTTTGGTTGCATATGCACAAGTCGTAACAAAGCATACTTATTGATAATAAATAGAGAACCATGATTTTTAAATAACTCATTGATTATGATCATCTTCCTTTTCTTTTATCTTATCCATTATGGTAGCATTTTGTTTTCAACAATTCACCTCTTGTGGACACAACATGGTTATCTCTCCTCTCTAATTTTAAGATAGATGCAACTCCAACAATAAAATTTGTTTATGAGGTTCAAGAATGGGCTCATGACACCTAGAACTACATTCTGTGAACATTATTTGATACTTTGAATCTTTTTAGTGCATCTTCTTCTTCTTATTTTACTGCGATATGGAATATAGAGTTTGTTTGAGAAATGCATCTCTCTGTTTACTCTAACAAGCTTAGAAACAACATCAAATCAAATACATTATATTAGGTTAGTGAACATGATTAGAAGATCTATTTTTATGGGAGTACCTTGGATGATAATATTTATGCATTAATGTCAGTCAACTGGTATGTTCACTAATCCTAATATGTCCTGCTATTTCTGGAAAAGGTTTCTCAGCTATAAAAATTAAGTCCCTTTAATTCAGATATTTGATTTATAAAATAGAAAAACATGCATAATGATGACCATAAATAGTAAAAGGTTTCATGAAGTCATGTCCCTTTAATACTACTTTTCAGTTTATGTGTATGCATATTTTCTTATTGCATTGATATCACAGATATATGTGCAGCTTTGAAAATTTGAATGTTGTATGATGCTTTTGTTTTCATGCATTGCTTAGATCCTATTAGATCTAATATCTTTCTCACCATGATGTGGGACAAACCCTAAAGACCTAGGACAAGACATGAAGACTCAGATAGTGGACCTAAGGATTTGAACCAGATAGAGAACCAACTCCAAGATGCAGATGACTCCTTAAGGCAATGCATGGGACCCTACTCATACTTCTATCATGCCTTTTATTCTACTATTTGTACTCTGTTTTGACATGAAAGATGAAATATGAAAGAAAATTTATAAATTACATTCAATTTTCATGCACAATGTAATGATCAATTATGAATTTGAAAATTTGAATATGATCAATACTTAGAGTACAATATAAAAAGTTATATGAATGCAATAACAAAATGTTAATCTACATCACCTAAAAATTAGTATTAGATGAATGTACCTTTATGAAACCCTTTTCTATTTATGTTCATCATTTCACATGTAGAAAAATAGGGTAATAGTTACATGAAGAAAAGTTGACAATCAACTTGGAGAAGAGTGAGTTCCTAAAATAAGAGCTATTATATCTAGGCTTTTTTATCTCAAAGGAATTTTGAAGATGGAATCAAGAAAGGTAGAAGAAATATTAAAATGGCCTACACCTAAGTCTTCTACCGAGGTTAGAAGTTTTCATGGCCTAGCATAATTCTATCAGAAATTTATTAGACAGTTTAGTGAAATATGTGCACCATTTTTGGACACCATTAAGGGAGGTATAAAGACAAAATTTTAGTATAATGAGCAAGCTAACAAGGGGTTTGAGATGTTGAAAAAGAGGATAGCCACTCAAATAGTATTGGTCTTTCTAAGATTTGATAAACTGTTCATAGTAGAATGTGATGCTAGTCATACTGCCATTGGAGCAGTCCTCAGTGAGGAAGGAAGACCAATGGCCTTTCATAGTGAAAAAGTAAGTGATAAAAAAAGAAGATATTCTTCTTATGACCTAGAATTATATGCACTGGTACAAGCACTAAGAAAATAGAGACACTACCTCCTCCCTAAAGAGTTTGTGGTCTATACAGACAACCAAGCTTTGAGATTCCTTAACTCACAAGACAAATTAAGTCACATGCATATGAATTGGGTGGAATAAATCCAAGCCTACAATTTCACCATCAAACACAAGAAAGGACTTTAGATAAAGGTGGCAGATGCAATGATTAGGAGGTTTCTCACATTCTAGGAAATCCAGTTGAAAAGCATTCACGTAGAGAGTTTCAAAGAGTTGTACCTAGAAGATGAAGAATTTTCAGTAGCCTACACGGTGTGTAAGGAATTCCAAAATCATTTCCATGGTGATTACTCTGATTATAATATTCAAGATGATCTTTTATTTAGGGGAGGAAAAATCTATGTACATAGAGGTTCAATGAGAGAGAACCTTGTGCAAGAGAAACATAATGGTGCATTAAGTGGCCATTTTGGTATACACAAGACCTTAGAACTAGTTAAAAGATACTACTATTGGCCTAAGATGAATAGAGACATTCAAAAGTATGTAGAAACTTGTATAATATATCAAAAGGCTAACGGGACTTCATCTAATGTAGGGTTGTATCAACCCCTCTAAATTCCAAATAGGCCTTGGGAATTCCTTAGCATGGATTTTGTATAAGTTGGGCTCCCTAAGACAAAGCAAGGGCTGGATATTATCTTTGTGATAGTGGACAAGTTTAGTAAGATGGCCCACTTTGTGCCATGCAAAACTACCCATTATGCATCCTACATAGAAAATATCTTCTTTAGAGAGGCAATAAGAATACATGGTTAACCTATCAAAATTGTATCAGATAGAGACTCTAAGCTTATGAGTCATTTCTGGAAGACCCTATGGCACAATCTTGTCACCAATCTTTCTTTCATCTCTGCATATCATCCCCAAATGAATGGGTAGACTGAGGTAGTCAAAAGGAGCTTGGGAAACCTCTTAAGGTGTCTCACCAAGGAATATGGCCAAGCATGGGATCAGCTAATTGCCCAAGAATATTTTTCTTATAATGACACAATCACTAGGTTTACAGGGAAGAGCCCCTTTGAGATAGTTTATGGAATTTATCCCAGGGTAATTTATGAGCTTAGAGACCTTGGTAACAATGCAGAGAAGAGTGGATATATAGAGGATTTTTTCCATTCAATGAAGGAAGTTCATGATATAGTAAAGAAGGCACTCATGGAAAGTAAAACTCACACCAAATAAAAGATAAGTGAAATAAAAGAGAAGTTTTTCCCTAGATTAGAGACCTAGTTATGGTACACCTGAACAAGGCAAGGTTACAAAAAGGTGTTCCACACAAGTTGCAAATGAGGAGAATGGGCCCTTGTATTATTATAGCTAAGTATGGGCCCAATTCCTATAAGGTTGAGCTACTGACAGACATGGGACTTTGCCCAATATTAAATGTTGCAAACTTGGTGGCATATAAGGGACTAGATCCTATTAGGAATAGTCCCAAGAGATAATTGAGAGGGGGGGGGGGGTGAATCAGTTATCTACAAGTTTCAATTCTTTATCCAATTAAGTATACTTAAACATAAAGCATAAACACAATGAAAGAACAATTGAACACAACACAATATTTTGGTTACGAGGAAACCCAAATAGGTAAAAACCCTGGTGGGAATTGACACCCACTAATATTTTGCACTAGTGTATAATGATCCTTGTTAGAAGATCCTTAACCCTGTTAGGAGTTGCTTTACAATATATTTAGTACAGTAGACCTAGTCAAGGGTCGGACCCTGTTAGGAGTCTTTTATAATTGTCCCTATTAAGGGAGAGGACACACTATCCGAGAGCTCAATGCTCAAAGGGGCGAAGGCTACAAAATTATGAATAACAGATACACACTATATCTGGATCTTGTTGAACTGTGCTTTGACCTACTGTCTAGATCAGTTCCAATGTATAGAAAAATTACTTTACTTTGTCACATAGACCTTCTTCTGATGGCTCAAAACTTTGCACACTCTTCTTTGCTCTTCTTAATCAACCATGAACCACACTTAAGAAATCACAAATGACTGCCTATAAATATCTTTCCTCTAAATGATATAATCAAGTCATCCTATTAGAACCACCTTGAAATCATATTAGAGAAACCATAAAAAACTTAGATAAACATTTTGTCAGCTCTAATATGCACACAACACATTCTGGGACCTGTCCAATAAGATAATTGTAGACGCACACTGCACACTGTCAGGTCTACCAAAAAAATTGGATCTTTCTCCTCAAGTTGAATTAACTCATGTGCTCTTAACCAAACTTCAATAACTCTTCTCTAAGCTTAACTCCAAGGGCGCATACCCCAAAGATAGGTGCAACTCAAGAACCAATAAAATCTCTATCGGCTCTTCTGAATAAATATAGGAAACTGCTACTGGTGAATAGAAACTACATAACTTCACTTCTACTGAATATCAGACTATGCATCCATGACTAAAACATCATTAACATGTCTTCAACATATATCCAAGTGCACAAGGCTCCATGATAATTGTATGGACAACCATACATAGAACACTACCTATTACTCTGTCAAGAACACCCCTAATATCAGCTGCTATATAACTGTTTGTACTAACAGTTAACCTCTGCACCCATGATA
This sequence comes from Chamaecyparis obtusa, assembly GCA_027943335.1. Classification (NCBI taxonomy): domain Eukaryota; kingdom Viridiplantae; phylum Streptophyta; class Pinopsida; order Cupressales; family Cupressaceae; genus Chamaecyparis; species Chamaecyparis obtusa. The sequence continues at coordinate 877,412 of BSBK01000070.1, read as the reverse complement.
TCATGCTAATATCATGTCCGTGCTTCATATACAGAAATTTTATTGCATAAGACTTCCACACATGCTACTTTCCATATATTGTCATCAATGACAAACATACAATCAGTATTGGCTTGCTAGCAAATCTCCAACAATCTCCCCCTTTGGCATTGATGGAAACATGTGGAATGAAAAACTACCACCAACCCAAATGAACATTTGTTTTATAACATTCTCCATTTCATCATCAAAACTCCCCCAAAGATGAATCCTCCATCTACTACAATATTTTCTAATATTCTCCATTTCCTCAACTGAACTACTATCATAACTGAATACTGCTCCCCCTTAGTATATTACTCCTCCTTTTGCTTTTGTTTTTCATGAATCTGTATATTACTCCCCCTTTGACATCAATGGAAAAGGGTGCCATTCATTTTAAGCACCGGTACTACTCCTGGAGTAGATTATTCAACCTTCCATCAGTCCCTGAGGATTGATGCCTTTCCTTCTTTCTTCTAAGCAAAATCAGGGAAGGTAATTACTCCCAACTTCTCCCTGAGATACTCAAAAGTATCCTTAGGCAAGGGCTTTGTGAATATATCTACCAATTTATCTACAAGTTTCAATTCTTTATCTAATTAAGTATACTTAAACATAAAGCATGAACACAATGAATGAACACTTGAACTCAACACAATATTTTGGTTACGGGGAAACCCAAATAGGTAAAAACCCCAGTGGGAATTGACACCCACTAATATTCTGCACTAGTGTATTATGATCCTTGTTAGAAGATCCTTAACCCTGTTAGGAGTTGCTTTACAATATATTTAGTATAGTGGACCTGGTCAAGGGTCGGACTCTATTAGGAGTCTTTTACAATATTTCCTGTTAGGGGAGAGGATGCACTGTTCAAGAGCACACTGCTCAAAGGGGTGAAGGATAGAACCTTTTGTTTAATAGATACACACTATATCTAGATCTTGGTGAACTACACTTACACCTATTGTCTAGATCAATTCCAATGTATATCACAAACACTTTACTTGGTCACATAGACCTTCTTCTGATGGCTCAATACTTCACACAATCTTCTCTGCTCTTCTTTATCAACTATGAACCACACTTAAGAAATCACAAATGACTGCATATAAATATCTTTCCTCTAAATGATATAATCAAGTCAGCCTATTAGAAGAACCTTGAAATCATATTAGAGAAACCATAAAAAAACTCCAATAATAATTCAGTCAGCTCTACTAAGCACGCAACACATTCTGGAACCTATCCAATAAGATAATTGTAGACGTACGCTACACACTGTTGGCTCTACCAAAACAACTGAATCTTTCTCCTCAAGCTGAATTACTTCATGTGCTCTTAATCAAACATCACTAACTCTCTTCTAAGCTTAAATCCAAGGGTGCATACCCAAATGATAGGCGCAAATCCATAACCAATATAATCTCTATCGGCTCTTATGAACAAACACAAGAAACTACTACTTGTGAATAGTGACTACATAACAAATCTCTATCGGCTCTATCAAATAAAAAATAGTGTGCAATTTATCAATGTGATTCTTTGCCTCTTTCAATTCAGATTCCAAGCTTTCTTTGTTGTTCCTTAGCTCCAAAATTTCCATGTTTTCTTGCCTCAATTCTTCATTGAGTTGAAGGTTCTCTTTGATCTGTTCATCATAGACTTCCTAATTGTTAGTCATCTTATCATCCAATTCTTCAATCTATTCTTTCAAAGATGAATTTTCTTCATTCAGCTTCTTAATCATTATCCCTAAATCACTGGTAGAGCATTCTTTCAAATCCTTTCTTAGCCTTTTGATGACTACTTGAGCATCACTGACTTTTTCTTTTAGTTCTTCAATTTCTTTTTCAAGATCTGTCCAAGTCTTCAAGAGAAGCTTCAAGATTTCTTTTCAGATGTTTCATTTCTACTTTGTCCATGATCTCCTCAAGTGGTTAAACTTCTTTGCTGAGGACTAGAGCTCTGATACCAATTGTTAGGAATGGGAACACTGAGAGGGGGGGTGAATTAGTGTTCATAGTATTTTATCATTTTGCTTTATTCTTAAACTAAACTTGAATACTTAAATACTGAAATGAACATCAACATAAAAATGAAACATGAACACAACACATAACACCAATATGGCTACGGGGAAACCAAAATAGGTAAAAACCCCATTGGGAATTGACACCCACTAATATTTTGTACTAGTATTTTATGATCCTCATTAGAAGATCCTTAACCCTGTTAGGAGTTGCTTTACAATATGTTTAGTACAGTGACCTTGTCAAGGGTCAGACCCTGTTAGGACTCTTTTACAATAAACCTTGTTAGGGGTGTGGATGCACTATCCTAGATCTCATTGCTCAAGTGGTAAAGGCTACAACCTTTTGATCTCAGATACACAATATATCTGATGGATGAACTGTCACTGTGACACTACTTGTCTAATCAGTTCCTTTAATGTTCTGATGCTTTGACCTCTTTCAAAGCTCTAATACATCTTACCAAATATTCACACACTTCTTCTCTTCTTATCTCAACTCTATATCAACTCTCATGCTAATTACACTGGGTGCATCTAATATTTATATGCGCATACAAAACAAATAACTAGGTCGGCCCTTTAACCGATTACATACAATGCTTCCAATTGAATTGGCTCAAGCATTTTTACAAAAAAACATGATTATATGTTAGAAACCTAATTATAATAGGTGCATAGCCTTTACAACATAATAATATAACCGCAAACCAAAATACCAATAGTCGACTGCTTTCTCTGTTCTTCTCTGGCATTCACTTTCTGTGCAACTTGAACTCTCTATATCTTCTTCATACTGAATCTTCTGATCATGCACTTTTAGACTTAGCATGAATATGATGTTACCAACTTAACTTCTAGAGTGCATACCATAATTTTACTATATGCACGTGCACTAACGCTCTAACCTTCAGGTACTCTGTATACTGTCTAGTCTTCAACACTTAGCCAATTTCTAATCTTCTCACCAAGTGTGCTGACTCCAAAACACTATATGACTTTGTTTCCATAATGAAAACACTATATTAAGTCATATACACCAGTATAGACAACTTTCCAACAATACTTATGTCTATTAGATGAATTTGGGTAAATTTTTCCTACTAGATCAAAGGCCCATTGTTGAAATGGCCAATGTGTGATAAATAGAATTAAATCCCTGGATGGAGCATGCATTAGGTTTCCATGGACTTGAAATTTATTTCATGTTTTTTCATAATGAATAACATCTTTCTCCATTGTAGGCCAGTAGTATCTCACTCTTAAAAGTTTCTTGGCTAATGAAAATTCATTCAAGTGAGACCCACACATACCTTCATGAACTTCCTTTAATGCATGATTTGACTCTTCATAATCTAAACATCTAAGTAGTGTACCATCAAGAGAACATTTATACAACTCATTTGCAATGATTGAATAACACGAGGCTACTCTTATTAGGCATATTTTCTAATGTTTCAAATTTTTTTTGGGAAATCTTTCATGATCTTTTAGATAAGAATAAATATTGGCATATCGGGATAGGACTTAGATTTCAATAGCATATATGATATGGGAATTAGGGGAACCATACGATGGAAAGGGTAATTATTCCACCTAGAATTCATAGAGAAATTGATGTTCCTCTAATTGTAACATGGATGCTAAAGTAGTCATTGCATCAACAGCTCTATTCTCTCACCTTGGTATTTGTTCAAATGTGATGTAAACAAAATATTTCTTGAGATTGTCCACCATCCTTTTTTACGTCATTAGTGTATCTTTTTTTTTTTTTAATCATCATTGACTTGATTGATTATAAGTTGTGAGTGTCCATAGACATTTAACTCAATGATTTTCCACTCTATTGCTAGTTTCAATCCATTGACCAGGGCTTCGTATTATTCTATGTTGTTTGTGTATGGAAATATCATTTTGTAAGCCTTTGGTATTTTTTATCCCTTAGGTGTAATGAATCAACATCCAACTCTTGACCCTTGTGTAAAAGAGCTATCAAAATACATCTTCCATGGGTGTTCTATGAGATACATATTTACTTCATCGGGAAACTCTATGTGTAATATCCTATCATATGTTAGTGCTCATGCCTCAGCAAGTTGAATAGATATCATTTTTTCTTTGATGGATTTCCTATCAATGTATTCAATATCAAATTCACTCAATATGAGGACCCATTTTTCTAATCTTCCTATCAATGTTTCTTTATTCAGCAAATATCTTAGTGGATCTATTTTTGCGACTAGCTTCACCTTGCATGATAACATATAATGTCTAATATTTTGAGATGTAGATGCCATTTCTAAGCATTATTTTTCAATCACTTAATAATTTAGCTCATATGAGACTAAATTTTTGTTGATGTAGTAAATTTCCCTTTCTTTGTTATTCTCATCTTCTTGTGCTAGTAACACTCCTAGTGATGTGTCAGTTGTTGATATGTATAATAAGAGTAGTTTTCCATGAATTAGAGCCATTAGAATTGGAGGATTTTCCAAATACTATTTGACCTTAGAAAATTTATTCTCACATTATTCATCCCATTTAAATGTGACTCCTTTATGCATCATCTTGGTGAATGGTTGAGCTTTGTCTCCTAATTGATATATGAATCTCCTAATAGATTGTGATTTTCCCTGGAGTGTCCTCATTTGACTAATATTCCTTTGAGGTTGCAATTCTAGAATTTATTTTACTTTATCTAGGTCAACCTCAATGCCTTTTTCTAAATCTATAAAGCCTAACAAATTTCCAAATGATACTCCAAATGCACACTTTTTAGGATTTAACCTAAGTTGAAATTGCTCCATTCTATCAAAGATTTTCCTTAGGTCCTCAATGTGAGTTGTTCTAATTTTTTACTTTGCTAATGTATCATCAACATAGTCCTCCATATTCCTATGCATCATGTCATGGAATATTGTTGTCATTTCTCTTTGGTAGATTTCACTTGCATTCTTGAGACCGAATGACATGACATTCCAATATTATGTAACCCATGCACATGTGAATGATATTTTCTTTTGATGTTTAGGAGAAATATTGATTTGATTATAGCCCGAGAATCCATCCATTAATGAGTATATTTCATATCATGTGGTGAGTTCTACAATCATGTCTATGTTTGGAAGTGGAAAATCATCTTTTGGACAAGCTTTGTTTAAATTTCTAAAATCAATGCAAACTCTTATAGTGTTATCTACTTTGGAAATAGGGACTATGATGTTTATTCATTCTGCATAATCAATGGCACTGATAAATCCATCTTTCAAGTTTTTTTCCAATTTTTCTTTCACTAGTAACACGACATGTGGATACATTTTTATCAATTTCTAATTCACAAGCCTTACTCTAGGAGAAATAGATAAATGAAGCATTATTAAGTCGATATCTAACCCAAGAATGTCGTAGTAAGACCAAGAAAAGTTGATCTTCTTTTCCTTGAATAATTTAGTGAATTGTGTCTTCTCCTCTTCTGATAAGGATTGAGAAATTTGAACCATTTGTGGAGCTTCAAATGTACCTAGATTAACTAGTTGTGTTGGTTCTATCAATACCAAAGAAATTTTTTGGAAAGGATCAAGAATAATATCAAGAGTCTCATCCTTTGGCACCTCTATGATGTTTTCACCATTGTATATGTTCTTTATTTTTACTATTTTAGATTCTGATACTACCACAATGTGGTTTTCACCATCATATCTCTTTTTCTTTTTATGTTTCCCTTTGAGACTAAGAAACTTGATATTCCCTTCTATTATATTTACGCTCCTTGCACTGGTGGAAGAGGTGAAGGGTTCACAAGCATTAAGATAGAAGGCTAAAGTATAGTCATTGTCAAAGGATAATAGGCTTGTGAATTTAGAATTAGTCCAGTTTATGAGTTTGGGATTCAATAAGGATAAGGATTCATAGGGTTTAAAAGACAAAGCCATGTTATTATCAATGTTAGTAACTGAAAAGATAATTTTGATCAAGCTAGCTTCCAAAGAATTTTTAAGAATATTAAAGTCACGATCATCATTATCAGGGTTCACACTAGTGTTATTTAAGTCTAAGCCTATTAACCTAGCATTATAAATTTCTCCTTCTTCAAAGTGAAATCTAGGAGTGTATTTATGTATCATATCAATCTCTATATCCATTGTAAATTTAGAGAGTATGTCCCATTCATATTTATGTGAATTTGTTTGACTATTATCTGACATACCCAAGAAACGAGCTATAGTCATTGGTATCCCTTCTTCTTCATAATTATTTTATTTTTTCTGATTCTCACCTTCTTGTAAATTTTTTTGTATAGATTTGGATGTATCATGTTGATCTTCAAAATGATGCATGCAAGAATATAAGTAGCAATAACCAACTACCCCCAATTAGGATGCCTTTCTTGTTTTTCTAACTCTTGTTCCTCTTCTAATTCTTATCTAGATTTAGGAATGGTAAGAATGGTACTTAGGTTTGATAGCAGATCTCCTTGCAAAAGTAGTAATCTCTCATAGCAGTTTATTTTCAAGCTTACAACTCTTGTTGACACTCTATTTTATCATGTTGGACTATTTGGATAGAGACATTATATTTTGATACTATGTGATGACTTATGATTATGTGATGATGATATAAGAATTTTACTTTCATGCTATTTATTAGGTCATGATAATAGTAATTGATAAATCTTTAATTTATGTATGATACTTTGATGTTACATTCAAGTTAGGGAAATTTGTGAGAAATGATCATGATTATTATGTTAGGTGAATTAACATGTATCATTTTATTCTTGACTTTATATGCTTTAGAAATGCTATGTTGAAAATGATAAGAATTATTATGAAATGCAGTTAGAAATTTATGATGTTAAGAATGTGACTTTTAGATGTATTCTAGTTACATACATATATATGTTATTTGACATTTCATGAGCTACTGATATTTTGTCAAGTGTGCAGGGAAGACCATGGATATACCGGGGGAAACTAAAGATGGATAATTGTTAAAATCATTTTAAGCCAAGGTTATCTCCAAGGGGAGAAATTAACCTTGTTGTAATGTGTAATTATTGTAAAGTGATGCATGAATGTATTTATTGATTATGTTTATTTCATTTTATTATTTTAGCCCACTTGGCATGCCATGTGTATTGTGTTGTAATGTGACTTGTTTGTGGTGTCAATTGACACATGTTATGTGTGTTGGCATGCCCAAGTGCTTTATGTGTGTGAGTGGTCTTCTATTTTTAGGAGCTATGAGTGGGAATCTCTTTCATTTTCGTATGTAATCTTTAGGTGGTCTTTTGAGTGGCATTTAGTGACCATATAAGGTAGACGAAGTTAAAAATGGGCTTCCCCTAGTGGTGCCATGTGTTGGTGGTCAAAATGTGACCATTATGATGTATTTTGGCTATTTTTTCCCTTCCAAAAGATGCTCTTTTGGAAAAGTGACGAAAATTGGAATTTGCATGCCAATCCCACTGCTCTTTTTGAATTTTGAATTTGAATTTCCCCCTCTTGTTTGAAAGGATTAGGGTTTTTCTTCTTAAGGAGATGGAGGGAAAATTTGTGGGTAATTGCCCACTGTCCAATTTTTGAAGACTTGAGAGATTGTGACATTTTGGTCTTGATTGGTTTTGAGGATTTTGGTTGTTGCATAGCAAAGAAGGAGACTAGTTGGAGAAATCTCATCTCAACCCTCATTTCCATTAGCTTGGATTGAGGTTTGATCTTGAAGACTCTTATTCTTATTACTATGTGAATACTTACTTTCTTATGTTGTGTGTATGCTAGTTTATATGTATTTTTTAATGGCTTCTTAGTCTTTTCATGTATGTGGGTCTCTTTTCCTTTCTTTTGTTGTATTGCTTCTTTGGGGTGTGCAAGACCAAACTCACCCTTGGGAGGGAAGAGAGCCTTGATGGGTGAAGGGAAAAAGTTGGGACTACTCATCTAGTGTAGAGTCCTTCCTCAAGGAGGAAGGGGATAAGGCATGGATGTATGGGCATCCATGTTGCCAACCTTGTGTATATTATTTGGGGGCCATACGGTTGTTGATCTTGTGTGATTTGTGAAGGGTTGATGGTTGTACCTATAGCCTCATGAAGGCAGTATGAGAAGATTTTAGGCCTTGTTGAAGGCTGGTTATTTCTTGTATTTTGGCATTCTCCTTTTTGGGTAGCTTCCACCTTCACCCCTACTATGGGTCCAAGGTGACCCATTGTGTGCATAGCCTTGGGAAAGGGAATTTGATGTTCTTTTCTATTTGATGGTTTTGTTGATTTATGTGCTTATTGTATGCATGTTAAACCCCTATCCATCTTTGTTTCCCCTAGCTTGGGGGTGGCCATGAAATGGCCTAGGTTGGGAGGTGAGCCTCCATGATCTGTTTGTTTGTTTTTGCAGATTTTCTCAAGACATAGCTTGTTGGTTTCCAAGAGTTAAAGAGTATTTGGATGTGACTACTTCATGTTCTTTTGAGTTGCTAGCTTGAAGCCCTTTGTAAAAATTGATTAATCAAGGCTATGTTAGAAAGCCTGGCATATGACATGCTTGTAAAAGATGGTTTGTTAAATTATTTTCTTCCTTCCTTTGAACTAAAATGTTTTATGAGAAAGATGTTTTGATCTTTCCTTATATTGAAAGGACATGTAGTATTGATGTTTAGAGATTGATGAAATAAATGTAATGCTACGTTGGGGTTGGGTTATTAGCAAAGAAAGAAAAGATGTCTTATACTATGAATTCATTTTCAAAAGTTTATATACATATTTGTTTAAGTTTGTTCAAAAGGGAAAAAAAGATCTATTTCCAATTTATGAAAAGTTTTCAAATAGAAATAATGTTTATTGATATTTGTTGCTTGACATGGAAGGAATAGTTCTATTAATTATTTTTAAATGATAGCATTAAAATTAAATCTAGAGTTAATTTCACAAATATTGTGTATATAAAAGAAAAGGAAAGAGATTAGTTTAATATAGATAAAGTAGCCTTATATTTAAATATTATGATAAAAATATATAAATATCTATATGTTAATATAACTCTGATTATATTAACATATAAATATTTCAAATAAATATGCTCTTGATCTTGTTCTTAATTTCTATGTTTCTTATTTAGTAAATGTTGGTAATAATATTATTGCATATATATATATATATATATATATATATATATATATATATATATATATATATATATATATATATATATATATATATATATATATATATATATATATATATATATATATATATATATATATATATATATATATATATATATATATATATATATATATATATATATATATATTCATCTATATATATGTATTATTATCATACATGTTTTCTTGAACTGAATCATACCAAAATGATAGATTAATGATCAATACTTTACCACGTAAAAACCCTTTGTTTTTATCTAAGTGGAAATGAAATCAAATAAAACATAGAACACTAAAAAGTTTCATAAGTATCTGAATACATTAAAAATGTTTGAAATTTATTAAATGAACACTTTGCAAAGAAATGCATTGGATAACTTAACCGCACAAAACCCCAGGCCACAATGCTAGTGCTAAGGCATTGTCGCAATGGCGTTAGCCATGACGGTTAGTGGCTTAGCCACTGCTGCCAACGGCCACCGCTATTGCAATGACCTTTCCACTACCGCCAGTTGTAATGGTCATCAGAACAGTAGCAAGGCCACTACTGCCGATGCCCAGGGGATGTCAAACCCCAATACAATCCAGCGTAAACTTAAGTTTTTTCTTTTTTTTTTATATATACAAAACATTAAGACTTGCCTCGTTCAAATTGCAATTAGCATTAAAGTTTTTAAAACGTGATTTATTTCTATTTTTGTTTAAAGAAATTATTTCACTTATATATATTTCAATTTGTAAAAAAGATTAATATTAAAGTTTTAGCATTTTTTTTATGCATGTTAATTTGATATGTAAATAGAACTTATATTGTACTAATTATTGCAACTTAGTCTAAAATTTTAAATCCAGTAAACCTTAATTGAGATAAAATGATTTTGAAGCCAGATCTGAAGGAAACATAAAATGTATTTGTTCCTGCCATTTTAATCTAATTGGAAATCCCTAGTAAACTACAACCAGACTTTTATTAATTACTGGCAAAATTAATCCTAATGCAACCAGAGATGCATGCTTTGGAAAACAATGATTTTACCTTTTGTTCTTGGTTTCTCTTGCGGAATGGCAAACCTGAATTCATCCTTACTGTAGCCCTTGTATGTGCTCAATTATACATAGTGGTGTATACACACTTGTGTGTAGAAGCACCTGTGTATGCTTAGGTGTATACCCACTTTTGATTTCCAGAATCTTCATGGTTCCTTGGCCAACCTGCAAAACTTAGACAACTCTATGATTGTGAAAGAGTGAAAGCTAGAGATTAGGGTTTTGGGCCATGTTTTATTTTGGCCCAAACCCTAATTTTCTTTAGGGTTTGGTTGACCCTTTTTGAGCATGGCTTTTTATTTTATTTTATTTTATTCATTGAAATATGATTGCACTAATGTAGGAAGTAAATTATTTATTTATGTGAATTTTAATCTTATCTTTTAATTCTTCAAATGATGTAATTCTTTTATTATAATTGCCTTTTTTATTTTTAAAAGTCTCCCTATTATTTTGGGATTTGAAGTGATTTTTGGTTGAGGTGTTATTTAGACTTTTAAGTTCAAATCATTTATTTGGTGTGTGAAATTTAAGGTTATTTTTATTTATTTATTAAATCATTATTTGTTTTAGTTTGTGCAAGTAAACTTTTAATAATGTATCTTCAGTTTGTTAATTTAATTATTATATTATTATATTATTAGACCCTTGCTATTTCTATGTACCATTATTAACTCGTGGTCATTAATTCTTTTAGGGGTTAATTGATCTATAATCCCTAGGTGGACCTAAGTATGATATCAACCCCTAACCATTATTATTAAATTAATCATTGAGACATTAGGATATTGTTAAATAACTATGTGTTATACTTAATTATTTTATAAATTAAATCTTTAACTACATCTTTTAATCAAATATTAATGTCTTTAATTCTAGAGTGTTTTGATTTAGGGATTTCTCTCTTGTAGTCCCTTAATGATTAACCCCGATTACTATTTTCCTCGGCCTAGTGCACCTGACATAGTGGGGATGTCGGCAAGCCAGTCAATGCCTTGAATCGTCTTGTTATATGGGTGCATTGGGTGATGTTTGATTCGATGTTTCAGTATGCAACCTTGTAGTTGTGTCTTTAAAAAAAATTGTTGTGTGTGTTTTTCCCTAATTTTGGGCATGACATTTTGGTATCAGAGCATAGTTTCAACTCTAGGAACCTTAACCCATTGCATTTTTGACTTATGTCTTGTTTTCACCTGTGTAGGTTTCCTCCAATTACATGTAGGGGTCATCACCATAGGCGAGGTGCTAGGACTACTATTGAGGCTTCAGTGGATGTTGAGCAACTAGTAGAGGGTGTAGGTGACAAGCCAAAACCACCTCTAGGACCACCACCAAACCCTAATTAGGACATTCTAAATGCCCTTCAGAATCTTGTCAGTATCATTATGGATAGATTGCCACTAGGAGGTCAGTAGACTGAGGCTCGAGAGAGGAGTAGGAGTCCTCCTTCTAGGTAGGTTGAGGGATAGGAAAATTTAGAGGATGAGTCAATACATATGCTAGAGCCACCATTGCCACCACCACTTGAGATAGTGCATAGAGAACTCCATGACATAGGGGATCAAATCAGAGAGCTCCTACGCCTTTAGCCACCGCCCTTTTTAGGATCCACAGATGGGATAGAGGTAGAGGCATGGCTTTTGAGCCTTGAATGCTACTTTGGGTTGTGCCCTTATGAGAGTAACCTAAAGGAATGTTTGGTAGTGCATATGCTTAGAGGTAACACCTCTACTTGGTGGAGACAGGAGGAATATAAACACCACTTGACATTAGACACCCTCACATGGGAGGTTTTTCTTGATAGATTCATAGCCCAATACATGTTAGAGGATTTCAGAAAGCATTGAATAGATGAGTTCCATGACCTCCAATAGAGAGGTATGACTGTGGCACAGTATGAGAGAAAGTTTCTCAAACTCCTTCCCTATGTGGATTATATGAAGGATGAGGAACTTTAGGTCAACCACTTTATTAAAGGGTTGAATAATGCTATATCAGAAAGAGTACAATTGGTACCTCTAGGAGATTTGTGTTATACTATTGAGAGAGCCATGGTTGTAGAGGAGATCCACAATAGGTCTCATGATGCTTGGGATTGGTCACAGAACCGTAATTCTGCGCCATAGACTTCTGGTTTCCAGAGATCCCACTGGAAAGGGAATCAGAAGCATTCATGAGGATCATTCAGAGCACCTCAATAGCAACAGTCTTAGTACAGTCAGAGACAAAGGCCTCCACAGGGACAATAGGGCTCTAAGCCCAAGTATTGGAATTCACAAGGTCCTTGGTGAGATAATAAATCCTAGTCACAGTATGCACCACCAGCTAGGACTCATTAGTCTTCTAGAGGTGGATTCAGTGGGTCTAGTATGATAGGTGGACAACAACAGTCCAGATCTCAGGGGATCTAGATTTAGGCTAGAGGCCCATGTTATACTTGTGGTGCTATGGGGAAAATTGCTAGGGATTATCCATTAGGCCATCTAGTAGATAGTCAGAGGGTAGCAGTTTCAGAGCCTACGGTGGGAGACATGGGTAGATCTCATCACATGTTTGTAGTGGTTGATAACTGCAAGGCTGAGCATCAGGCCATGGTTATTGAGGCCAAAGGTAGGATTGGAGGTATTAGTATTTCTATTCTATTTGACTCAGGAGCTACTAATTCTTTCATTACTCCATTAGTAGTGGAGCATTGCAGGATAGTGGCAGCTAGGCAAGATGTGAGTTGGGAAGTTGAGTTAGCCTCGGGTGCTAGAGTGTCTATCAATTCCTTGGTGAGAGGATGTCAGATTCATATTGGTGACATGACCACCATAGATGACCTACGTATCACACCACTTGGGTCTTATGATGTTGTTCTTGGCATGGATTAGCTTTATGCCCACAGTGCCAAGATGGATTATAGATAGAAGAGGATTGAGTGTGTAGATGATTTCAGTGTGCCTTCGATTATCTTAGGAGTTTAGAGACCTTTTTCTCTTCATATGATTTCTACTATGTAGCTTAAGTGGTGCATGTGAAAGAGTTGTCAGTTATTTTCCATCACCATCAGTGATAGAGAGGAGGAGGTTGAGAAACAACCTTCCCTTGATGACCATCCTATCTTGTAGGAGTTTGCAGATGTAATCCCTTTAGAGATACCTAGTATGCCACCACCTAGAGTGGTGGATTTTCATATAGATCTCATGCTAGGAGAAGAGTCGATATCTTGAGCACCATACTGGATGACTACCCATGAGCTTAATGAGCTCAAGATTCAGTTAGAAGAGCTCTTGGAGAAAGGGCACATTCATCCTAGTGTATTGCCTTGGGGTGCACCAATCATCTTCATTAAGAAGGATGGATCTCTTAGGTTCTGTATGGATTACTAAAATTTGAATGAGGTGGCCATCAAAAATTGGTATCTACTTCCTAGGATCAATGACTTGTTTGATCAGCTTTAGGGTGCCCGCATGTCTTTTAAGATTGACTTAAAATCGGGGTACCATTAGTTGAGGATTATGGAGAGTGATATCCACAAGATTGTGTTCTGCACTCACTATGGCCATTATGAGTCCACAATGGTTCCTTTTGGACTCATGAATGCTCCAGCTATGTTCATGATTCTCATGAATGGAGTGTTCTACTCTTTCTTGGATAAATTTTTGGTAGTATTCCTGGATGATATTTTGATCTACTCTTGAGATGAGCATGAGCATGAGGAGAATTTGAGGTAGGTTTTGTAGTGTTTGAGGGAGAATCAATTGTTTGGTAGTTTTTTGAAGGGTGCCTTCTTCAGATCAGAGGTTCATTATCTTGGTCATGTGATATCAGGAGATGGGATTGTTGTTGATCCATCTAATATTAGAGAAATTATGGATTAGCCAACACCTACCAATGTGACCGAGGTCAGGAGTTTCATGGGACTTGTAGGTTATTATAGATGTTTTGTTGAGAGATTCTCTAGAGTGGCTCATCCTATCACTTCCCTCTAGAGGAAAGGGAATAAGTTTGAGTGGACAGAGAAGTGTGAGAGCGCTTTTTAGGAGCTCAAGAGGGCACTCACTAGTGCACCTATTATTGCAGTGCCGGATCCTTCAGTAGAGTTTTTGGTTTGCACAGATGCATCTTTGGATGGTATAGGAGTGGTCCTTATGCAAAGAGGTTGAGCTATTTCCTATGAGTCTAGGAAACTCAAGAATCATGAGCTCAACTATCCTACCCATGACCTTGAGCTTGCGGCAGTGGTGCATGCTTTGGTGAGATGGTGACATTTTCTCTTGGGTCATAGATTCGAGCTTCACTCATATCATCAAAGCTTGCAGTATATCTTCACTCAACCGAATCTCAATGCTAGGCAGAGGAGATGGATGGGGTTCCTTTGTGAGTATGAATTCGATGTTCACTACATCAAGGGTAAGGAGAATGTAGTTGTAGATGCCTTGAGTATGAGATATCATGAGCTTTCATCTATGTCTTCTTGCATATATTTGAAAGGATGCATTTTGTATCACTTGCTTGAGGATGGATTCTATTCCAAGGTTTGTCAGATGGTTTAGTCATAGAGACCCCTTGAGGGGAAGTTCTTAGATTATACCCTAGAGTCTGATGGTCTTCTCCATCATAGAGGATGTATTTATGTACCTTCTTCTAGTCGATTGCATGACTTCATTATCCTTGAAGCTCATAGAGCTCCTTATGTAGCACACTCTAGAGTCAAGAAGTTACATGCAGACTTGAGGCATCTTATCATTGGCCGGGTATGAGATTGCACATTGTAGAGATTGTGGCTAGATGTTTGGAGTGCCAGAGAGTTAATGTAGAGCACCACCATCCAGGTGGGCTTCTTTAGCCACATGAGATACCTGAGTGGAAGTGGGATATTATATCCATGGACTTTGTTGTTGGTCTTCCTATATCTTCTCATCACCGTGATGAGATTATGGTGATAGTGGATAGGCTGACTAAGGTAGCCCACTTGTCACCTATTCATACTACTTTCACAGAACCTGCATGACATTCCTCATAAGATTATATCTGATAGGGATACTCTTTTCACATCATCCTTTTGGAGAGAGTTACAGTCAGCATTGGGCACTAGGCTCAATTTCAACACATCTTATCACCTTGAGATAGATGGATAGATTGAGAGGATTAATTAGGTATTGGAGGATATTCTTCATATGTATGTGATGGATCACCAGACCAGATGGGAGGAGTACATACACTTGGTGGAGTTTTCCTATAATAATGGACATCATTCATCTTTGGGTATACCACCTTATCAGGCCTTATATGGTAGACCTTGCAGGACTCCTTTGAGTTGGGATAGGATTGAGGATAGAGTGGCAGTGGGACCGCAATTAGTTAGGGAGATAGAGTAGCAAGTAGATTTGATCAGGCAGTGCCTTAGAGATGCATAGGATAGACATAAGAAGTATGTAGATGCGAAGAAGACTGATCATGTTTTTATGGTTGGAGACAAATTCTTCTTGAGAGTGCAACCACATAAGAGCCCAATCCATTTTGGAAAGGGTTCTAAGCTCGCACCTCATTTTGTTGGACCTTTCGAGATCTTAGAGAGGATAGGCCCAGTTGCATATTGACTAGCTCTGCCACCTAGCCTATCATGTATCCATGATGTATTTCATGTTTCTACTTTGAGGAAGTATATCTACGATGAGACTCACATTATTGATTGGGATACTTTACAGGTGGAGTCAAATGGATAGCTAGCACTGGAGCTGATACGTATTTTGGCTCGCAAGATGCTGGCCCTTCGAGGTCAAGAGCTGGACCAGGTTAGGGTCCGATGGGATTTCTATGATGAGGTTATGGCTTCATGGGAGGACGTGGCACAGATGAGAGCATAGTATCCCCATCTTTTTTATGAACTCCAAGAGGAATTTCATGGCTAGGGGGGAGGATGTGAGGCCTCACCCCATGCCATCATTCATAGTAGTTTATTTTCCAGCTTATGACTCTTATTGACACTCTATTTTATCATGTTGGACTATTTGGACAGACATTATATTTTGATACTATGTTATTACTTATGGTTATGTGATGATGATATAGGACTTTTACTTTCATGCTATTTATTAGTTCATGAGCATAGTAATTGATAAATCTTTGATTTATGTATGATACTTTGATGTTACATTCAGGTTAGCGAAATTTGTGAGAAATGATCATGATTATTATGTTAGGTGAATTAACATATATCATTTTATTCTTGGCTTTATATGCTTTAGAAATGCTATGTTGAAAATGATGAGAATTATTATGAAATGCAATTAGAAATTTATGATGTTAAGAATGTGATTTTTAGATGTATTCTATTTACATACATATATATGTTATTTGACATTTCATGAGCTACTGATATTTTGTCAAGTGTGCAGGTAAGACCATGGATATATTAGTGGAAATTAAAGATGGATAATTGATAAAATCATGTTAAGCCAAGGTTATCTCCAAGGGGAGAAATTAACCTCGTTGTAATGTGTAATTGTTGTAAAGTGATGCATGAATTTATTTATTTATTATGTTTATTTTATTTTTTTATTTTAGCCCACTTGGCATGCCATGTGTATTGTGTTGTAATGTGACTTGTTTGTGGTGTCAATTGACACATGTTATGTGTGTTGGCATGCCCAAGTGCTTTATGTGTGTGAGTGGTCTTCTATTTTTAGGAGCCATGAGTGGGAATCTCTTTCATTTTCGTATGCAATCTTTAGGTGGTCTTTTGAGTGGCATTTAGTGACCATATAAGGTAGTGGATGTTAAAAATAGGCTACCCCATAGTGGTGTCATGTGTTGGTGGTCAAATTTTGACCATTATGATGTATTTTGGCTATTTTTGCCCTTCCAAAAGATGCTCTTTTGGAAAAGTGATGAAAATTGGAATTTGCATGCTAAGCCCACTCCTCTTTTTGAATTTTGAATTTGAATTTCCCCCTCTTGTTTGAAAGGATTAGGGTTTGTCTTCTTAAGGAGATCGAGGGAAAATTTGTGGGTAATTTCCCATTGTCCAATTTTTGGAGACTTGAGAGATTGTGAAATTTTGGTCTTGATTGGTTTCAAGGATTTTGGTTGTTGCATAACAAAGGAGGATACTAGTTGGAGAAAGCTCATCTCAGCCCTCATTGCCATTAGCCTGGATTGAGGTTGGATCTTGAACACTCTTATTCTTATTGCTATGTGATTATTTGCTTTCTTATGTTGTGCGTATGCTAGTTTATATGTATTTGTGAATGGCTTCTTAGTCTTTTCATGTATGTGGGTCTCTTTTCCTTTCTTTTGTTGTATTGCTTCTTTGGGGTGTGCAAGGCCAAACTCACCCTTGGGAGGGAAGACAACCTTGATGGGTGATGGAAAAAAGTTGGGACTACTCATCTAGTGTAGAGTCCTTCCTCAAGGAGGAAGGGGATAAGGCATGGATGTATGGCCATCCATGTTGCCAACCTTGTGTATATTATTTGGGGGCCATAAGGGAGTTGATCTTGTGTGATTTGTGAAGGGTTGATGGTTATACCTATGGCCTTGTGAAGGCAGTATGAATAGTTTTTAGGCCTTGTTGAAGGCTAGTTATTTCTTGTATTTTGACATTCTCCTTTTTGGGTAGCTTCCACCTTCACCCCTACTCTGGGTCCAAGGTGACCCATTGTGTGCATAGCCTTCAAAAAGGGAATTTGATGTTCGTGTCTATTTTCTCATTTTGTTGATTTATGTGCTTATTGTATGCATGTTAAACCCCTATCCATCTTTTTTTCTGCTAGCTCAGGGGTGGCCATGAAATGGCCTAGGTTGGGAGGTGAGCCTTCATGGTCTGTTTGTTTGTTTTTGCAGATTTTCTCAAAACATAGCTTTCTAGTTTCCAAGATTTAAAAGAGTATTTGGATGTAACTATTGAATTGGTGGTTAGCACCTCCTTGGAGATTCATGACATGGCTTAACCACCTCTCATGGATCGGGTTAAATTTGGCATTTGTATCGGGCATTGACAGTTCAAGCTTTTGGTGCAATGGAAAATGATTCCAACAATTGGTATTAGAGCCTTGGGTCATAGGTTCGAGTCTCCCTTCTGTGGGTGCTGAAGGCTCAGTCGGTGCTGAGGGGGAGATTGTTGACTTGGTGGTCAGCACCTCCTTGGAGATTCGTGGAATAGCTTAACCACCTCCCATGGATCGGGTTGAATCTGGCATTTGTATCGAGCATTGACAGTTCAAGCTTTTGGTGCAATGGCAAATGATTCCAACAGGAACTTCATATTCTTTTGAGTTGCTAGCTTGAAGCCCTTTGTAAAAATTGATTAATCAAGGCTATGTTAGAAAGCCTGTCATATGACATGCTTGTAAAAGATGGTTTGTTAAATTATTTTCTTCCTTCCTTTGAACTAAAATGTTTTATGAGAAAGATGTTTTGATCTTTCCTTATATTGAAAGGACATGTAGTATTGATGTTTAGAGATTGATGAAATAAATGTAATGCTACGTTGGGGTTGGGTTATTAGCAAAGAAAGAAAAGATGTCTTATACTATGAATTCATTTTCAAAAGTTTATATATATATTTGTTTAAGTCTGTTCAAAAGGAAAAAAAGATCTATTTCCAATTTATGAAAAGTTTTCAAATAGAAATAATGTTTATTAATATTCGTTGCTTGACATGGAAGGAATAGTTCTATTAATTCTTTTTAAATGATAGCATTAAAATTAAATCCAGAGTTAATTTCACAAATGTTGTGTATATAAAAGAAAAGGAAATATATTAGTTTAATATAGATAAAGTGGCCTTATATTTAAATGTTATGATAAAAATATATAAATATCTATATGTTAATATAACTCTGATTATATTAACATATAAATATTTCAAATAAATATGCTCTTGATCTTATTCTTAATTTCTTTGTTTAGTAAATGTTGGTAATAATATTATTGCATATATATATATATATATATATATATATATATATATATATATATATATATATATATATATATATATATATATATATATATATATATATATATATATATATATATATATATATATATATATATATATATATATATATATATATATATATCTATGTATGTATGTATGTATGTATGTATGTATGTATGTATGTATGTATGTATGTATGTATGTATGTATGTATTATATATATATATATATATGTATGTATGTATGTATGTATGTATGTATGTATTATTATCATACATGTTTTCTTGAACTGAATCATACCAAAATGATAGATTAATGATCAATACTTTACCATGTAAAAACCTTTTGTTTGTATCTAAGTGGAAATGAAATCAAATAAAACATAGAACACTGCAAAGTTTTGTAAGTATCCAAATACATTAAAAACATTTGAAATTTATTAAATCAACACTTTGCAAAGAAATGCATCAGATAACATAACCGCGCGAAACCCTAGCCAGGCCACAATGCACACAGTGCTAAGGCACTGCTGCAATGACATTAGCCATGACAGTCAATGGCTTAGCCACTACCGCCAGCGGCCACCGCTATTGTAGTGACCTTGCCACTACCACCAATGGTAGTGGCTGCCAGAATAGTGGCAAGGCCACTGCCGCTGATGCCCGGGGGACTTCAAACCCCAATATGATTCAGCGTAAACTTAAGTTTTTTCTTTTTATATATATACAAAACATTAAGACCCACTTCGTTCAAATTGCAATTAGCATTAAAGTTTTTAAAATGTGATTTATTTCTATTTTTGTTTAAAGAAATTGTTTCTCTTATATATATTTTGACTTGTAACAAAGATTAATATTAAATTTTTAGCATTTTTTTTATGCATGTTAATTTGATATGTAAATAGACCTTATATTGTACTAATTATTGCAACTTAGTCTAAAATTTTAGATCCAGTAAACCTTAATTGAGATAAAATGATTTTGAAGCCAGATCTGAAGGCAACATAAAATTTATTTATTCATGCCATTTTAATCTAATTGAAAGTCCCTGGTAAACTACAACTAGACTTTTATTAATTACTGGCAAACTTAATCCTAATGCAACCAGAGATGCATGCTTTGGAAAACAATGATTTTACCTTTTGTTCTTGGTTTCTCTTGCGGAATGGCAAACCTGAATTCATCCTTACTATAGCCCGTGTATGTACTCAAGTATACACAAGGGTGTATACATACTTGTGTGTAGAAGCACTTGTGTATGCTTGGGTGTATACCCACTTTTGAGTTCCAGAATCTTCATGGTTCCTTGGCCAAGCTACAAAACTTAGATAACTCTGTGATTGTGAAAGAGTAAAAGCTAAAGAATAGGGTTCCGGACGATGTTTTATTTTGGCACAAACCCTAATTTTCTTTAGGGTTTGGTTGACCCTTTTTGAGCATGGCTTTTTATTTTATTTTATTTTATTCATTGAAATATTATTGCACTAATGTAGGAAGTAAATTGTTTATTTATGTGAATTTTAATCTTATCTTTTAATTCTTCAAATGATGTAATTCTTTTATTATAATTACTTTTTTTATTTTTAAAAGTCTCCCTATTATTTTGGGATTTGAAGTGATTTTGGTTGAGCTGTTATTTAGACTTTTAAGTTCAAACCATTTATTTGGTGTGTGAAATTTGGGTTCTTTTTATTTATTTATTTATTAAATCATTATTTGTTTTATTTTGTGCAAGTAAACTTTTAATAATGTATCTTCAGTTTGTTAATTTAATTAGTATATTATTAAATTATTATACCCTTACTATTTCTATGTACCATTATTAACTTGTGGTCATTAATTCTTTTAGGGGTTAATTGATCTATAATCCCTAGGTGGACCTAGGTATGATATCAACCCCTAACCATTATTAGTAAATTAATCATTAAGACATTAGGATATTGTTAAATAACTACGTGTTATACTTAACTATTTTATAAATTAAATCTTTAACTAAATATTTTAATCAAATATTAATGTCTTTAATTCTGGAGTGTTTTGATTTAGGGATTTCTCTCTCGTAGTCCCTTAATGATTAACCCTGGTTAGTGTTTTCCTCGGCCTAGTGCACCTAACATAGTGGGGATGTCAGCAAGCCAATGCATGCCTCAAATCCCCTTGTTAGATGGGTGCATTGGGTGATGTTTGATTTGATGTTTCAGTATGCAACCTTGTAGTTGTGTTTTAAAAAAATTTTGTTGTGTGTGTTTTTCCCTAATTTTGGGCATGACACCTAGCATTATAAATTTCTCCTTCTTCAAAGTGAAATCTAGGAGTGTATTTATGTATCATATCAATCTTTATATCCATTTTAAATTTAGAGAGTATGTCCCATTCATATTTATGTGAATTCATTTGACTATTATTTGACATACCCAAGAAACGGGCTATAGTCATCGGTATCCCTTCTTCTTCATAATTATTTTATTCTTCCTGATTCTCACCTTCTTGTAAATTTTTTTGTATAGATATGGATGTATCATGTTGATCTTCAAAATGAGGCATGCAAGAATATAAGTAGCAATAACCAACTACCCCCAGTTAGGATGCCTTTCTTATTTTTCTAACTCTTGTTCCTCTTCTAACTCTTATCCAGATTTAGTAATGGTAAGAATGGTACTTAGGTTTGATAGCAGATCTCCTTGCAAAAGTATTAATCTCTCATATGATATTTGTTCTCCTTCTACCTCTTCATCATCATCTAGATCATATTCTCTATCAAATACGGGACCATCTCCAAACACAAGATGAGATACTTCTTTGAAACTCACACCAGTTTTATCTCTAGAGTTATGAAATTCCATATGTATTGGTTCTATGAGTCCTTTATTTTCACCAAGTGGTCCTTTTCCTTTGTAACCCATTTGTTTGATGATATCATATCCTTTGCCATATTTGTTTGGGGATATCCCCACATTTTTAATATTTCCATCTTGTTCATCTTCTTTGTATAGCCATTGTAAGGCAACTTTTTCTTCATTTTCTTCTAGTAAGGATACCTTAGCTTTGACCATCCTCATTCCTCCATGAATTGTTAATGTATTACCCTTGGATGGTGTGAAGGTTTATGAAGTTCTTCCCTAAGATTTAGGAGATCAAAGTAAATCTATCATGGACATTAATGAGTCTATTTTATACTATCCCATCCTTGTATCTTGGATATTCAAATTCTTTGCAAAAATTCTTAAGAACATCTCTTTGGAAGTTTTAGCTTCTTTAGAACTCTATTTTTTATCTGGAATAATACTATCCACTTACTTTATATTATTTCAAGGATAAGTTGTATCAGTTGGAATTTTTACTTCTACTCTGTTATGAGGGGACTTTATGCATTGATGGTATGTCAAAAGTATTGCTTGCATTTTATGAATCCATGGCTTTCCAAGAAGAATATTGTAAGTGATAGTTTGAGAAATTGACATATGACATATTTTTGCATTGGCACCACTCTGATAGGTAAAACAACTAATCCTTTGGAGGATCTTTCTTCTTCATCATAGGCTTTTATTATAATCTTCCTTCTTGGGTCAATTGCATGTTCAAAGATTGCCAAATTTTTCACAAGATTAAATGTGCATATGTTCAAAACAACACCTTCATCTATCAAGACACACTTGACTCAGTGTTTGTGAATCTATGCGGATGATTCAAATATTTTTCATCTTCTTCAGAGAAAGAAAAATAATGTGGGGAGTTTAAATGACCAACCATATCTTGGAATCTATCTATATCTAAGTCTTTAGGAATGTTAGTTGCAAGAAAGGATTGATCAAGAATCTCTCCATGGAATGAAGATATTTTTAGCAATTCCAGAATGGAAATTTTAGGAGTACATTGTAATTGACCCATTAGGTTAAAACTTTTAGACAATGTCAGTTGTTTAGATATTATCTTAGAAGTTGTTGTCATAGTGGGTTGATTTGATGTGGAAGCTTCTTTAACTGTGATCTTATCTTGATTCCTCATCACAGTGTTATAAGATTATAATTTATCTCATACTCCCTTGAGACTAATCATGTTGATATATTTTTCCCATGGTTCAAACATATTGATCACATTATCAATGTTAGTGTATGTGTAATTGATCTTATTTCCTTTAGATGATTCACCTTTCTCGTAGTTAGGAAAGGGATGTTGGAATCCTTTGTGATCATTTTTTGTATGATGTCCATCAACTTTTACCTTTTCATCTTCAATTATACATCTAATGACATACCTTAAATTCATACAATTATTATTCTTGTGTCATTTATTCCAATGGAAATCAAAATAGTCATTATCATTCCATCATTTTGGTTTCACTTCTAGCTCCCATGGTTTTGATTTAGGGACTGTACTGATTTTTTTGTCTAGAAGTGATTCTAAGACCACCTCAAGTGTATCTCCCAAAAGGTGTAAATGTATGTTTAGGTTTTTATAACCAAGGCTCATTCTGATTGCTAGGTTTTTTGAAAGCCTTAGGAGCCGTTGGTGTCATTGTTGTGTTATTGGAACTCTTTCTTTCTTGTAGACTCGTATAAATATTAAACACATCGGGTTTTGACCTTATGTTATGTGTATCCACAACTCCATAATTGACCACATGTTTATTCTTGTTCCTATATTTTTACTTATCCTTTTTGTTTTTAGAATAGTACTTGTCCTTTCTTTCTTTATAGATAGTGATTTCTCCTTTTTGAATCAGTACTTCCTCAATCTTGATCACACTATATATCATTTTGTCAAAACTTGCTAGACCTTAAAGTTGTATTGGGTAGTTCATGTCAAGCACCAAATTATTAATGAAGATATCCATATTTTAACTTTTGGGTATTTTTATTGAATATATTGCCAACATTATTCTCCATGTTTGTAAAAATGTCAAGAATGATTCACCACTTTTTTGTTTTGTATTACACAGGCCTAGCATGGTCACCTTGTGTTGTATGTTATAGGAGTATTTCTAGACAAAATTTCTTGACCATCTCTTCAAATGTTTTGACTCCTTTGGGTAGCTTAGAAAACCAATCCATTTATTTTCCACCCAAGCCTCTTGGAAACAACCTCATCAAATAGGTTTTTTCATGCATAAAATCCATTCTTAGGGTACACAATTCTCTCATGTGATCTTGAGGATCTGAGTTTCTAGTATATTTATCATATTTTGGAATTGCAACATGTTGTGGAAATGGAATCATATGTACAACCTTGTTAAATGGGAAAGTACAGATGTGTTCCAAGGAGTATCATTTTGATGGTTTATCTTTCTCCTTCTTTAGGTCTTGAATCTTGGTTTGCATAGCAAGAAATTGTCAAGTCAATATGGATATAGGAGTATCGATTTCTCTTTGCTTTAATTGATTTACATCATAGTCCTTAGGTAAATTTACTCCCAAGTATGCCAAGTCCAAAAAGTACTTTTTTTTATTCTCATATAAGGTTCTTTCAAGTAAGTTTTGGAACCTCTTACTCCTTTGGCATCTCTGATAATCTTCTTCACCTTGGTTGGCTCAATTCTCCTGATCATCTTGATTGTCATTTCATTCATCCTAGTGATAATTAAGATTTGACATGATGGTAGTATTAGGGGTTGTTGTGAGAGTAGTACTTGGAGTAGGTGTCTTTCTTACAAATAAAGGATTTACCATTGAATTTTCTCCTCGTCCAAAGGTAAGAATTCTTGGGGTCTCTTCTGAAAGAGGATTTTTCTTTAGATTGTTTTCTTTATGTCTAGTATTAAACATGAAAGCATGCTAGGGTAATTGTCAAAGTGTCTTGATATGTCCAAAAGGTTTTATAGTGTCCAAGTGTGTGTATCCAAGGTTGCAAATGTGGGTTTGAAAAAGTGATTGCAACTGATAAGTTCCAACATCAGAGGGTTAGAGTGCCCTGATATTGAGTTGGGAACCACGTGGATTTTATTGTGATAAGATAACATGATTTGAAGGATTAAAAACTAAATAGGTGTGTCGATTACACTCAAGAAATGACTATTACAAACTTCCATGTTGATTGTTTGTGATGACTGAACCTAATAGAGGGTCAAAAAGGGTATCCAAAACTAAAAATATCTACCAAATACTATATTGCTCCTAGATATGACACAAGATTGACCAAATATGAGCCTATATACCAAATGTGACCCTATATACCAGATCTGACCCTCTGATGGACTGGTCGAAGAAAAAAAGTGGTCAAATTTGTCAAATGTCAAGGATTGTCTCTCAAATTCAAGTGGGTATGAATGTCTGAATCTGTGAGTGTTTGTAAATTGAGGGTATTTATCTCTTTTTTTGTGAATTCAAACCCATCAAAAAAGGTTGTTTAGACTCCAAAAAAACCTGATTCCTATTCACTTGGAAAATATTAGAAATTTTTGTTCACTATCTTAAGAAAACACTCAAAGATTCCTCAATATACGATAATCCAACAACACACAATGGATGTTGAAGTTCATATTAGCTGAGTACTAACATCAATGAGGGATCAATATGGTGAATTTATTAGGAAAATTACTATTTGCCTTGCACAAGAATTAAAAACATTTTGGAGGTGATTCAGGTGGCTTATAACATAGAGAGTTTACTTTGGGCATCCATTCATAATCGTCTCCCATAGCCTTGGTTAAGGCAAGATTGAGGCCTATAGTCCTATGAGTTGTGTAGTCTCACAAGTGAGATTTAAGAGGCTCTTCTCTACACAATCATCCAAGCATGTCCAAGGAAGGATTAAATCAATGTTCCAAAGACAAAACTGATTAATTATTTTGAGATTTTCATCTCAAGGAAGCATCTTGATTATATTGAGGTGGAAGGGTTGGCTTCTACATGTCCTCACTTGGGTCATTCTCAGGAAATTTTTACCTCAACTAACAAGCCCTCTAAAGATCAATGAAATAAATATGGATTGGATTCAAGGATCTAAGTTTCTGATTCTCTCAAAGAGAGAAGAGAATAATTCTCTACCTTTTCACCTTTCCCAAACACATCAAACAAGTCCCATTACTAAGGATTTAAACTGAAGACTTAAATTGACTTTTGATTTTTATGATTTTCCTAAAAGGGAAAAGAGCATAATCCTCTAATCAATTTAAGAATCAGCCTTAAATCCTAATTAGGTGCCTAAAAATATTAAGAATACACAATTTTTAGTTGATAATAAAGGTAACTTACATTTCACTTGTTAGTAGTTTGAATCGTTTTTTCACTTTTTGCAATCTCTATCAAAACATCATGCAAAAAAAAGTTAGGCTGATAGATCAATCAAAAACATCAAAATAACCTATTAGTCATTATAAAATTGAATTCTTCCCTTTAAAATGCTGAATGCGACTGAGAATTTAAACCTAAATGCAAGATTTCCCCAAATGTGAGCCAATATTTACTAAATGTAATCAAGGATGCTAAACATGATTAAGTTTTTACAAGATGTGATTCTTCCTAGATGTGAATTAGGAAACCTTGGATACAATCATGTTTCTACTGAATGTGACTCTTCTTCCCTGGTGTGAGCCTATTTTCTAAATGTGATTCTAAATCTACAAGACATAATTATAAAATGCTAAAAATGGCCAGAAACCTAGGGCTAGGCCCCATGGTGGGTGCCATAAATGTGTGTGTGATTATTGCACCTACAAGATGAAACACAAAAATTGAATAAAACATTATATTATTCATCCATAATCCAATTATAAGAAAATATACTAACAAAAAACTCCTATTTCTCTCTAACTAGAAAGAGTATAATTAAGATCAATTATTTACTCTCAGATGTAGATCCTAATTAGTGACATTACAAAGCTACAATGAGATATTTGAATGCAATTAAATAAGATTCAGATTTACATTAAAACTAATGAATTCCATTCCATTATCAAATTGAAAGTGTGATTTAAGATATGATATAAAATCTACATGTAAGTATGAATGCAATTAACTATATGATGTGAGCTTTGAAAATTTCTCTTTTATAGAAAGATTGGAAAATTCAGTAGTTGAGATTGAATTGAGATGAATGGATGATATTAACTCTCCCTTGATCCATGTGAGTGATCCATGTGCCTATCCCTTGATTGGTCACACTTGTCTTTGTTATCCCTTGAGAGGTGACACGTATTTTAGAGTCTTTTATTAATTGATTTTAATTAATTACCTTAGCCATTTATTTAAGTGAGATTGATTTAATTAATTCATGCTAAGGATAATTAATAGGATTTTTTATCAATTAATGAGGATTTGATGATTTATTAAATATTTCATTGAATTTGATGAATTATGCCATTAATAAGATAATTGAACTACCATAATTAGGGGATGATCCTGAATTAGGGGAAATCGGGCCTTTGGTTCTATTAGCCCATTTTAGGGTGATTACAATATCATCTGGATTGAGATCAATGTTAGCTAGGAGATTTTCCATTTTTTTGTGTCTTATATCCATTTAGTCAATCCCAAAAGAATCAAAATTCTCAATTTCATCCCAAACAACATTCTTATATTGTTTTAATCTATTATTCTTGGAAGCATATTTGGATCTAACCTAAGATATGACCAATTCTAAATCTCCAATTACATTGAGATTCTTCATTCCATGCTTAGAAGATAATCTCATTGCAATCAATAATGATTCATACTCTGCAACATTATTTGTACAAGAAAATAATAGAGTGAATGAAATCTTAAAAGTCTTACCACTAGGAGAAATTAGTATAACACCTACATGTGAGCCCTCTCTTGAACTAGCACCATCAAAGTACATAATCCAAAGACCATTTTCATCAAATAAATTCTCCTTATTTTTAGATAAAGATACATGATCCTTATTATCATCTACTATTAGATCTTCAACTTTGAATGTGTCCATGCCAGTGTCAAGGAAACATGTCATATTCTCATCTTCACTGACCTCAATCATATGTGGAACCCTTGACTCATGGTCAACCTTTACATTTTCACCATTAATATTAAAATTAGTAGAAGAAAGATCACATTAAAAACTACCTCCCATAGATTCACTCCATTTTCTAGATAACATGCCATAATGAGGAGGAATATCTATAACAAGAATACTCATTTTTAGATCCTTATTAGGGTATGCAACCAATTTATATGGTAGGGCCTTGATAGAACCAATGAAAGGAACTTCACTTGATATCATTAAGAAAATTGACAAAATGGATTTTTTTTTGTAATTTAGATTACTTCCTTTCCTCTTTGTTCTTGAAGTAGTCCACTGATTTGCAAATAGATTTATGCACCTTTTTATGCTATGTCATCTGCAAAAGAGAAATTTATTATCATTAGATTTTTAAAATTTAAAATTTAAAAATAATAGGGCTACACGCTACAGAAAGTTTCTTATGCACCACTATGTTTAATTCTATACGTCACATAAATGTTTAATGTGCTATTTATTATTAATACCCATTATTTAAATGATATAAATTTAACAAGCACTAAAAAAGATTTTTAAATGTGTCACAAAACCTTTGTCATGTGCTGAAAGAAATATATATATATATATATATATATATATATATATATATATATATATATATATATATATATATATATATATATATATATATATATATAGAGAGAGAGAGAGAGAGAGAGAGAGAGAGAGAGAGAGAGAGAGAGAGAGAGAGAGAGAGAGAGAGAGTAAATATTAGATGCATCAAAACTCTGTGTAAATGCATCAAACTTTATCATGCATGTGCTATTTCATTGTGTGAAGGTGTTAAACTTCATAGTATACGCACTACTTCTTTTGTCAAATGCACTACTATACCTACAAATTTAAAATCTACAACACAAATTCACCCAAAAATCTATACAAATCATCAAAAAATAATAAAATGCAGCAAGTGCCTTGCTGAAAACTGTTAGAATGAATTTAGAACAATAGAGAGGGGGGGTGAATCAGTTGTTCTTAGGTCATGATGTACCAATTCAACTTTCTATCTCTTCAACAATCTCAGATCTAATCATCTTTCAACTCAGTCTCTATAGCATATACTAATAACATAAAACTTGCAGTCCACTATCCTAAAGTAAATAACTTATAGAATATGAAACTTTCAACATCATCCATATCAAAATAACATTCACACAAGTATAACACTAGGATTTATAGTGGAAACCCAATTTGGGAAAAAGCACTTGTAACATGCTACTTATTTTCACTCTTCTGAAATGAGCTCTGTGAAAAGCCAACCTAGTTAAAGGTTTACAATACACACTATTAAATGTGACCCGATTAAAGGATTTAATCACCCTATTAAGAGTGGCCTTGTTAGAGGGCATAAGAAAATTTCATAAGAATGTCACCTTGATTAAAGGATTTATACAATGACTATTAGGTCAACCTTGATTAAAGGATTTAGACTGATACAATAGTTAGAAAGTAACAGTAGGTTCTGATCTAAAAATATAAAACTCACTTTGAAAAAATAGATACACTTCGCACATATGCTTATTTACTGACTAACCTTCATTTTCATCTACATCTCTGATCTACTTGGTATTCTCTTCAATCAATCACAACTATGTTTAGCTCCTTCATGGCTTCACCTTCAGCCTTCTACTTAGACTTATCAGTCAATAACATCAACGTCTTCTCTTTTTTCTGTAACCTCACAATTAGGTTAATCATATACCTCCTTGATCAGGTAGATTAATCTTTTGTTGATTAATCTCTTCTGTAGATCTTAGGTTTAGGTCAGATTCATCAAATCCTTCCATCATTATGTTCTCCTTCTTTTCCTTCTAGATACATCTCCAAACTTCTCTTTGAAATCATAAGAAAATGATTTACCATGCATAAAATGTTTTATACCATTCATTAATAATGTCAACACATTTTACATATCCCAAGAATTCAACCATGTCGACTGGGTTTCTCAATTATTTCTCAAAATGTAAATAACTGACACTCAGTCAATACTATGTACATCTCCTCGGTCATTACTGTGTATCTCGGTCATCGCTAACATTTTTCTTCTCGACAATTATCCATCACTCAGAAATTACTAATGTTCATTCAACACTATATTTTCTCACCATATACTTGCGCTCGATTGACACTAACATTACTTGGCTTAAACTAGATTTCTTCACATTTTCTCATTTAAGCCTATGTTTCTAGTCTTTCTTCTTCACTCGGTGTGAAAGATAAACAAAACATTATCTTGTCAATGTGCCAACTAATCAAGTACCCATTGAAGTATCACATAACTCAACCTTTCCTTGGGTTCTCTTTTTATCTCCTCTTTCACAATTCTCTTCATCAATCAAAAGATACGGTACTCTCCTAGATAGCAACTATCTTGCCAGTTAAGTTTTTACATCATTTACAATATAACAATTGTTTCAATTGTAGTTTTCAATAATCTCCCTCTTTTGCATTGATGACAACACCACATGAATATCATATGATTCACCAAAAAATCCAAAAAATCTATGTGCAACAGATCTCCATTAATATCCTTAGCTTCATTTTGATTGTCATCCAACATGTCCAAGTACCAGCTCCCTCTTGGATATATTTAGCTTTGTTGTATCTGACTCTCTCTGAATCTCTAACTCTTTTCTTAGGGCCATTTACTTTTATGTATTTCTTCCTCAGAATCTCTCCCTCAAGTTTATTGAAAAAATAAATATGTTGTATATCTCTCTTTCTGAATCTCTCCCTCTTTGTCAACAATGCCAAATAAACTTGTGTCTCTAACATCTTTACCATGTAGATGTCTTCAAGTCATTTATGTATGCTATATACTCCCTCTGTCATCTTTTCTTATGATTGATCAACATGTTTTCTTTACTTCTCACAACTCTAGGCAATTTCTAAAGTGTGACCTCTTCTGCATCAATTTGTCAGATAATTTGATTAGCACATTTGATGCATTACTCCTATATGCTTCTAGGTAGCCTCAATTAGAGGAATTACCCCTAATTTACCTCTAAGGTATTCATGAGCATCTTTAGGCAATGCTTTTGTGAATATGTTTGCTAATTGTTCCTTTGCATTCACATATTCTAATATCACTTCTTTTTCTTGAACCAACTCTCTCAAGTAATGATACTTGATAGCAATATGCTTAGTCTTAGTGTGCATAAGAAGATTCTTTGATATGTTAATAGCACTTGTGTTATCATAGAAAATAACAACCGGCTTAGTGATTTCCTCCTTCATACCTTTTAACAATTCCTTTATCCACACTAAATTTGAACAATTCACTGTTGCAGCTACATATTAAGCTTTTGTTGTAGATTCATAAATTTAGTTATGTTTCTTACTTGTCCAAGATGTTAGAGTAATAAAATGTTTTTTTATTAATTGAATCATATTGATTTAATTATTAAGTCACTTATTACCTCTTTCGACTTAAGATAAATTTTAGGCATATAATAATTAATTACTTTATTAATTATTATTATGCAACCTAGCATTTTACCTTTTTAGGTTTTTAGATCTCCTTTCTTAAGGATTGATCTCATAACACTTTGTAACATTTTCTGACATTTTATTATTGATTGCAACTTTTGTTTTTGCACATAAAGGATTTCTCCTCTCTCGTGGATCCATACATCGGGTCTGCATAGCTGTTTTCTTCTCTCTCTTTCTGTGACAAGTGTTTGTGTCTAGGTGTTCTTGAGAGCTGTGTGTTATTTTTCATCAACTCCAATATGATATCAGAGCTTCATATCTTCTTGCCCCCGTCCTCTTCTTGAGAGATTTGGCTGTGTTTGTCAGATCTACATTTTTAGAGGGTTTCCTATCAGATTTGGGTGGGACCTATTTTCTGGTCATCTTAGCTTCAAATGGACCTCACGGTTGCATTCACAACGTCCAAGAACACCAAGATCCATATAAAATTTGTCCAATTTGGACAAATTTGGAATCTATGGAAAAAAAAATTACAATCAACCCTGGCACAGATCCTGAGGTGATCACTATTTTTTGGAGCACTTCTGGCCCAAACAAACATCATGGTTGTGTCCAAAGCGTTTGAGATACCAAAAATCTATATAAAACTTGTTGATTTTGGACAAGTTGGCTTCTGAGGCAAAAAACAATTTGTGTACCAGGTCGTACGACCTAGCACACATCTTGAGATAGTACGGCTGTAGGCAAAATAAATAAATAAATTTTTTTTGGGAGGGCTCTGCCACTGCTCCTTCCGTGCTCTGTCGTGCACCTCCAGGGAGTCCCTGCAAGTGGCGGCATCACTGTCGATGGTCACGGCTCTTCTAGTAGCTCCATCGACCATCATGGTCACTACCAGTGTCACCGCACGGTCAACCGATACCCATGCTCCTAGCCCCTAAATGCAAAGCCTAGGGTCATATGGATAGCCCCCCCCCGACCCCCTCAAAGATGGATTTTTAGCCCCCTGGTCACCCACATGACTAGGGCCTATTTTTTTAAGCGTCGGGTGGATTTGAGCCATGACAACCATTTGGCTATCAAATTTAGGCTCGTAGTTTGCTGATGTCACCAGGGGTTTGCACATTTTTGGGCCTTTTTGGAGCTACCTATGGATTTTTGCGCATAACTCAGGCATCTGGAATCAAAATCAGGCATGTGATATACCGTGGGAAAGTTGGTTCTGAGCCCGATACGAATTTGCTGGTATGGTTTTGGGAGTTTACAATTTTGATGCCATTTTTTGCTATAAAAATGTCAGATGTTCTATGTGATCTTGGCATTTCAAACCTCCTGCATTTCAGGATCCGTTTCTCTTGCATCTAGGCTCTATTTTCAAAAAATGAGATATTGTTGGAAAGCTCTTTTTGAGCTTTTATCAGATCGGATGGTTTCTTGTGTGATTTTTTCCTTTTGCTGACATCACCCATCCTTAGATCATTCTAGACACCTTCTTTGGGCCCTCTAGTGCAACTGTTGGTTTTTTGCTCATATCTTGAGCATACGGTGTCAAAATTTGGCAAATGAGATATTGTTAGAAATCTAATTTTGAGCTCTTTCCAGATCTGCAGGTTTGATTTTTTGTTTTTTCTTTTTTGATGGTGTTTTTCACTGTCAAAGCCATATTTTCAGTTCTACACTCCAAGAGCTCTATCTTGTGCAGCCAGACTCCATTTTTGAAACATGATATATCATTGGAAATCTTGTTCAGAGAGATTTCCAGTGGTGTGAGTCATTTTTCCAGATTCTGTTCCAGGTTCATTTTATTTAGATTCTTTCATTTTTACAGTTTGGTGGATCTCTTGGATGTTACAAGTCCTGGGATCTCTGCCCTTTGAGGGATGGCTCATCTTAGGTTGTTCTTTTCTTTAAGCAGCCTTCTCTATTCTTTGAGAAATGTATACTTCATTTTTGTAGCATTCTTTTATGCACACACACTGAGATAAAGGGCCATTCTATTGCATGTATGAGATTTTGCACATGTCCATGCTCTTTGTACTCACACTCCATTATAAAATGATAGGGGAGTTTGATGTTTTCCATCTACTTTTGTCATGTCAGTGTTCCTCCAATGACATTAGCCTCAGGTATCTTTATTTGTATTTGTATTCTCTTTGCACATTCAATATTTCAGATTCTTCTTCATCATGAAGTTCATATTAGACAATCTTTTCAGTGTACCTATCATTACTCCCTTGTCAGCAGTATGGGGGGTTTCTACTATTGGTTCTACTACTTCCTTGGTTCGACATTGTGAGCTATGTATTCAGTATTTGATTCTATGTACTTGGCGGTTGCAGTGGCTAGGTACCTATGCATTCCAGTGAGATGGATCATTTACCATATGGACACTCTTTCTTTCCTATTTTTTGGATGCACTCTTCTAGCTTTGATTAATTATCTCTTTAGACTTTTGGTGTTTATGCCATCTGTATCTTCAAGTTCAAGTGTTTTCCTTTGTTTTCCTCTTGATTTGAGTAGTGTTATTTGAGGGCACTCATGCAGATTACAGTGTTCTCTAACTGGTCAGATTTCTATGGAGGATCTTCAAATCATCAGTTTCTTCTTGACAGAGTTTGCAATTTCATGCTTCAGTGATATTGTACATGTTCATCTTTGTTCCTATTTTTTGGAACATTCCTAGTTTTGGAAGCTTCTTCAGTCCTTCAGACTAGTCGTTGTCTCTTTTTGGAGTAGAGTTTTTCCCATGTGGTTTTATCTATTTCTCCACTTTATAGAGACTTTTTTTTGTACTTGGGTACCTGATCATGCCTTTTGTTGCTAGGACCCATTTTCTTTCAGTTGTTGTTTCTAAGTTTTTAGCTTCTCCCAAAGTTCATCTTAAGGGGGGGTGTTAGAGTAATAAAGTATTTTCTTATTAATTAAATCATATTGATTTAATTATTAAGTCACTTATTACCTCTTTCAACTTAAGCTAAACTTTAGGCATAAAATAATTAATTTCTTTATTAATTATTATTATGCAACCTAGGGTTTTACCTTTTTAGGTTTTTAGATCTCCTTTCTTAAGGATTGATCTCATAACACTTTGTAACCTTTTCTGACATTTCATTATTGATTGCAATTTTTTGCACATCAAAGATTTCTCCTCTCTCATGGATCCATACATTCAAGTCTCCATAGTTATTTTCTTCTCTCTTTCTGTGATAGGTGTTTGCGTGCAGGTGTTCTTGGGAGTTGTGGGTTGTTTTTCATCAACTCCAATACAAGAGACTAATCTCTTTCCTAGAAAGAATGCTCCACCACTTTTACTCTTCCTATCATCAACATTTCTAGCAAAATGTGCATCAATGTAAACATTTAGTTCAAACTTTTCATTCTTCTTGTAATACAATCCATAGTCCTTTGTTCCTTTAAGATATCTCAACATCCTTTTCACTGCCATCATGTGACTCTCTTTAGGATTGGTAGAAAATCGTGCAATAATCCCAACTACTAGGGCAATATCTGATCTACTATGGACAACATATTGTAGCTTTCCAATCATGGATCTATAATGGGTTTGGTTCACTTTAGTTGTATCATCAGTTTTAGATAACTTTTGTCCAATAGCCATAGGTGTACTTATTGGTTTGGAATCTTCCATACCAAAAATTTTCAATATATCAGTGAGATATTTAGATTGAGTAATATAGATACCTTTCTTCATCTGATAGACTTGCAAACCAACAAATAATTTGATCTCACCAAACATAGACATTTCAAATTTAGTTTGCATCTTATTTGAAAAGTTTTGACATAGGGCATCTTGTTCTCCAAATATGATATAATCAACAAATATTTCAGCTAACAAAATCCCTTTACCTTTTTCAGTCTTCATATACAAATTTTTTTTGTCATTTTTCCTTACAAATTCAATCTTTATTAGATAGTTGTGAAGTCTTTCATACCATGCTCTAGGGGCTTGTTTCAATCCATACAACCCCTTGTGTAGCTTGAAAACCATATTCTTCTTGCTTGGATCAACAAATCATTGTATTTGATCAATGTATACTTCTTCTTCTAATATCCCATTCATAAATGCAGACTTGGCATCCATTTGATATACTTTGAATTCCTTATAAGATTAATAATCAAGTAGAGTCCTCACTCCTTCCAATCTTGCAAAAGGGGAAAATGTCTCCCCATAATCAATTCCTTCTTCTTGTGCACACCCCTTACATACCAGTCTGGCTTTGTTTCTAGTAACTTATCCATGTTCATTGAGCTTATTTCTAAATACCCATTTTGTTCCAATAACATTCTTATATTTTGTTCTCGGCACTAGAGTCCAAGTTTTGTTCTTTTCTATCTGCTTTATTTCTTCATTCATGGCTTGTATCTAGTCATCATTCTCTAAAGCATCTTTTATTATTTTAGGCTCAAAATCACATAGTAAGCATGTATGATATTTCAACTTACTTCTTGTCATGACTCCAGATTCCTTATCTCCATTGATTTGTTCAAGCTTATGGTGTCTTCTCACATACTATGCCAAAGTAGGTTTAGATTTCCTTTCTCCTTGGTCTTGATCATTAGGTTCATCTAGTAAATTCTCTACCTCTTCTTCTGATTACTTAGCACCATCCTCCTAATTCTCAGCAACATCCTGTTGATGCTCGGTAGCATCCTGCTAATGCTCGGCAATATCTTGTTGTGGCTCAACAGACTCATGTAGTTCCTTGGCATCTACTTTAGGTGCACTGCTAGCCTCTCCTTCTTCCATGTATACAAAATATTTTTAATCTACAGGCTCTTTCTTGCACTAAAATTCATTATTATCTACATATTTATCAAATCTAACATTTTCACTTTCAACAATTTTGTTAGTATTAGAATTCAAACACTTGTAATCTTTTCTCTTAGTGGAATATCTAAGGAATATGCCTTCAACACTTTTAGCATCAAATTTTCCATTTCTATTGTCTTTCATTATATAGCATTTACTCCCAAAGACTCTAAAATACTTCACATTAAGTGCATATCCATGCCATAACTCAAAAGGTGTATCATTTTTACCTTTCTTGATTTGTACTCAGTTCAAGGTATAAACAACTATACTTACAGCTTCTCTCCAGAATTTTTGTGCAACATTCTT
Organism: Chamaecyparis obtusa; assembly: GCA_027943335.1. NCBI lineage: Eukaryota > Viridiplantae > Streptophyta > Pinopsida > Cupressales > Cupressaceae > Chamaecyparis > Chamaecyparis obtusa. Next base: position 840,684 of record BSBK01000070.1, on the reverse strand, counting down.
CTCAATCATCGATGTTCTAGCACAATCAATAATTGATATATTTCTCCTTTTTGCTATACCATTATGTGGACGTGTCCTAGGTGTAGACATCTGTCTCTTTATTCCTCTAACATTGTAGAAAAAATTGAACTCATTTGATATAAACTCTCTTCTGTCAGATCAAGCATTTCAAGCTTTTACCAGTTTCTTTTTCACCTTTTTTCAAATGCCACTTAAACAACTGAAATGCATCAGATTTCTCTTTCAAAAACATTACAGACATCATTCTAGAATAGTCATCAACAAAAAAAATGAAATATTTATCACCATAATAACTTTGTACATCCATAGGTCCACAAATGTCAGTATGAACCAATTCCAAAATATTGTCAGAAGTATATGTCTTGCTCTTAAAACTAGACTTTGTCATTTTTCCCAATTGACACTTTTTACACATCACATTATCAGGTTTCTTCAATCTTGGTAGACCTCTAACTTTCTTCAACTTACTGATATTTTCCAAATTGTCAAAGTTTACATAACACAACCTCTTATGCCATATCCATACATCATCATATTGTGCAAGAAAACATGTTTCTTTAGATAGGTCTAGATAGAATAAGTTACCTCTTGTCTGTTCTCCAATTCCAATTAGTTCACCAGTGGCATCAAATATTTTAGCCTTCCTGCGCTAAAATTAAACTCGGTAACCAATAATATTCAACTGTGCCACACTCAACAAATTATAGTTAAGACCTTCAACCCAATAAGCATTATCACATCCGATCTTATTAGTCAATCTTATTGATCCTTTTCTTTTCACAAGACATGGTTCATCATTACCAAACTTAACACTTCTACCTTTTTAATGATTAAGGATTTCAAACTTACTTTTATCACCAGTCATGTGATGTGAACAACCACTATCAATAATCTATTTATCACCTTTACTAACATATGAAATAAGTGTAATTTTCTCATCTTCATCAGAATCATCTTTCATAGCAACATAAACAACTGCTATTTCACATTCATCAGATTCACTAGTTTCACTTTCAGTTTCCTCTTCAACAATGTAGCAAGATTTCTTACCTTTGTCTTTGTAGTCTTTGTACCTTTGGTGATCTCTCTCATTTGTCTTGTCTTTGTACTTGTTTTCCCTTTTCTCATCTTTGTCAGTCCTATCAAGGCATCTTACTACAATATGGCTAACTTTGTTACATGGAAAATAGATAATAGGAAGTTTACCTTTATATTTCTCTTTTCCTCTCTTTATCCTTCTAGCCATAAGTGCCTCAAGATCATCTAGATCATCATTCGAAGTGTCATTGTCACTGTTGTTGTCACTGTCACTACTCTCACATCTTTCTTTTCCCTTCTTAGGCTTATGAAGAACCATTTGATACTTGAATGTAGATTCAACATTATGAACAGTGAAGTTATCATAATTAGACAACTCAAAAGCAGTAAGCTTGCCAACAAGACTTTATAGAGTTAAGGACATTACCAGGGTTACATCTTGATTCTTGTATTGCATAAATTTTGATAGCATAAATAGGAAGAAAGGTTCTCAATACTTTACTAATAATAGTCTCATCATCAATGTTTCCATTAGATCCTCTAATAGCATTCACTACTTCCTTAATTCTACCATAATACTGAGCATTATTTTCACCATCTTACATTTCTAGGAAGAAAGGTTCTCAATACTTTACTGATAATAGTCTCATCATCAATGTTTCCATTAGCTCCTCCAATAGCATTCACTACTTCCTTAATTCTACCATTATATTGAGCAGTATTTTCACCATCTTGCATTTTCATTTCATCAAACTTGCCTCTTAGGCTTTCAGATTTGGCTCTTAGTACATTTGTGTCCCCACCATAGATAGCTACTAGAGTGTCCCACATATATTATTTGCATTAGTACAGTCCTTGATGTCTTCAAATTTAGGATAGATTAGGGCAGATGCAATCTCCAACATTGCCTGATTATGTTCTTGTTTTTCTTTCATCTCCTCAGTAGATAAAGGTGCAGTAGGTATTACATACTCATTTTCCACATATTATTTCATCGAATCACCAATACTAGCTAGATGCAGTTTCATCAAACTATGCCATGCAGGGAAGTTTTCCTTGTTCAACTTCAGTACCTCCTTTTTGTACATCTCAATCATTAGCTTCAAGTATCTTCAAAAAAATTATCTACAAGCACCAATAGCTCTGATGCCAATTGGTAGAATGATTTTAGAACAATAGAGAAGGGAGGTGAATCAGTTGTTCTCAGGTCTAGATGTACCAATTCAACTTTCTAGCTCTTCAACAATCTCAGATCTAATCAGCTTTCAACTCGGTCTCTAAAGAATATACCAATAACACAAAACTTTTAGTCCACTATCAGAAAGTAAATAACTTGCAAAATATGAAACTTTCAACATCATCCACATCAAAATAACATTCACACAAGTATAACACTAGGATTTATAGTGGAAACCCAATTTGGGAAAAACTACTTGTAACATGCTACTGATTTTCACTCTTCTGAAGTGAGCTCTATGAAAAGACAACCTAGTTAAAGGTTTACACTACACACTGTTAAATGTGACCTAGTTAAAGGATTTAATCACCCTATTAAGAGTGGCCTTGTTAGAGGGCTTAAGAATATTCCATCAGAATGTCACCTTGATTAAAGGATTTATACAATGACTATTAGGTCAACCTTGATTAAAGGATTTAGATTGATACAATGGTTAGAAAGTAACATTAGGTTCTGATCTAAAAATATTCATCTCACTTTGCAAATACAGATCCACTTCTCACATATTCTAATTTACTAACTAACCTTCATTTTCATCTCCATCTCTAATCTTCTCACTATTCATTTCAAGCAATCACAAGTCTGTTCAGCTCCTTCACAGCTTCACCATCAGCCTTCTGCTTAGACTTATCAGTCAATAACATCAACTTCTTCTCTCTTTTCTATAACCTCATGATTAGGTTAATCTTATACCTCCTTGATTAGATAAATTAATCTTTTATTGCTTAATCTCTTCTGTAGATCTTAGGTTTAGGTTAGATTCATTAAATCCTTCCATCATTATGTTCTCCCTATTTTTCTTCTAAATACATCTCCAAACTTCTCTTTGAAATCATAAGAAAATGATTTACAATGCATTAAATTTTTTATATCATTCATTAATAATGTCAACATGTTTTACATATCCCAAGAATTCAACTTTGTCGGCTGGGATTCTCAATTATTTCTAAAAATGTAAATTAATGACACTCGGTCAATACTGTGTATCTCGGTCATTGCTCACATTTTTCTTCTCAACAATTATATGTCACTCAGTAATTAATGATGTTTGGTCGACACTAGATTTTCTCAGCATATACTGGCACTCGGTCGACACTAACATTACTCAACTTAAAACTAGATTTCTTCACTTTTTCTTGGTTAAGCCTATATTTCTAGTCTTTCTTCTTCACTTAGTGTTAAGGTAAACAACACATTATCTTGTCAATGTGCCAAATAATCAAGTACCCATTGGAGTATCACATAAGTCAACCTTTCCTTAGGTTCTCTTATTATCTCTTCTTTCCAAATCCTCTTCATCAATTAAAAGATATGGTACTCTCCTAGATAGGAACTGTCTTACCAGTTAAGGTTTGACATCAATGACAATATAAGAATTGTTTCAATTGTAGTTTCCAATAATCTCCCTCTTTGGAATTGATGAAAACATCACATGAATATCATATGATTCACCAAACAATCCAAAAAATATTTGTGCAGTAGATCTCCATTGATATCCTTAGCTTCATTCTGATTCTCATCCAACACATCCAATTACCAACTCCCTCTTAGATAGATTTAGATTTGTTGTATATGTCTCTCTCTGAATCTCTCCCTCTTTTCTTAGGGCCATTTAATTTTCTATATTTCTTCCTTGGAATCTCTCCCTCAAGTTTATTGGAAAAAAAATCATGTTGTATATCTCTCTTCCTAAATCTCTCCCTCTTTGACAACAATGCCAAAGAAACTTGTGTCTCTTACATCTTTACCATGTAGATGTCTTCATGTCATTTTTGTATGTTTTATACTCCTCTATCATCTTTTCTTATGACTGATCAACATCTTTGCTTTACTTCTCACAACTCTAAATAAATTCCTAAAGTGTGACCTCTTCTACATCAATTTGTCAGATAATATGATTAGCACATTTGATGCAATGCTCCTATATGCTTCTAGGTAGCCTCAATTAGGGGAATGACCCCTAATTTACCTCTAAGGTATTCATGAGCATCTTTAGGTAATGATTTTGTGAATATATCTGCTAATTATTCTTTTGTATTCACATATTCTAATCTCACTTCTTTGTCTTGAACCAACTCTCTCAAGTAATGATACTTGATAGCAATATGCTTAGTCTTAGTGTGCATAATAGGATTCTCTGATATGTTAATAACACTTGTGTTATCATAGAAAATAATAACTGGCTTAGTGATTTCCTCCTTCATACCTTTTAACAATTTATTTATCCACACTAAATTTGAACAATTCACTATTGCAGCTACATATTCAACTTTTATTATAGATTGGGAAATGCAGTTATGTTTCTTACTTGTCCAAGAGACTAATCTCTTTCCTAGAAAGAATGCTCCACCACGTGTACTCTTCCTATCATCAACATTTCCAGCCCAATTTGCATCAATGTGAACTTTTAGTTCAAACTTGTCATTCTTCTTGTAACACAATCTATCATCCTTTGTTCCTTTAAGATATCTCAATATCCTTTTCACTGCCATCATGTGACTCTCTTTAGGATTAGCATAAAATCTTGCAATAATCCCAACTTTGAGGGAAATATCTGATCTACTATGGACAACATATTGTAACTTTCCAATCATGGATATATACAAGGTTTGGTTTACTTCAGCTGTATCATCAATTTTAGATAACTTTTGTCCAGTAACCATAGGTGTACTTACCGGTCTGGAATCTTCCATACCAAAAATTTTCAATATCTCCTTGACATATTTAGATTGTGTAATATAGATACCTTTCTTCATCTAATAGACTTGTAAACTAACAAATAATTTAGACATTTCAAATTTAGTTTGCATCTCATTTGAAAAGTTTTGACATAGGGCATCTTGTCCTCCAAATATGATATCATCAACAAATATTTCAGCTAACAAAATCCCTTTACCTTTTTCAGTCTTCATATAAAGATTGTTGTTGTCATTTTTCCTTACAAATCCAATCTTTATCAGATAGTTGTGTAGTCTTTCATACCATGCTTTGGGGGCTTGTTTCAATCCATATGGCTCCTTGTGTAGCTTGCAAACCATATTCTTCTTTCTTGGTTAAAAAAATCCTTTTGGTTGATCAATGTATACTTCTTCTTGTAATATCCCATTTAGAAATGCAGACTCGACATCCATTCGATATACTTTGAATCTCTTATAAGTTGCATAAGAAAGTAGAGTCCTCACTCCTTCCAATCTTGTAACAGGGGAAAATGTCTCCCCATAGTCAATTCCTTCTTCTTGTGCATACCCCTTACATACCAATTTGGCTTTGTTTCTAGTAACTTCTTTATGTTCATTGAGCATATTTTTGAATACCCATTTTGTTCCAATAACATTCTTATATTTTGGTCTCAGCACTAGAGTCGAGGTTTTGTTCTTTTCTATCTTCTCTATTTCTTCATTCATGGCTTGTATCCAGTCTTCATTCTCTAAAGCATTTTATACTGTTTTAGGCTCAAAATCACGTAGTAAGAATGTATGATCTTTCAACTTACTTCTTTTCATGACTCCAGATTCCTTCTCTCCAATGATTTTTTTAGGCTTATGGTGTCTTCTAACATACTGTGCCAAAGTAGGTTTAGATTTCCTTTCTCCTTGGTCTTGATCTCTAGATTCATCTAGTAAATTTTCTGCCTCTTCTTTTTATTGCTTGAAAACATCCTCCTGATGCTTGACAATATCTTGTTGTGGCTCAATAGACTCATGCAATTCCTTAGCATCTGATTTAGGTGCACTATTAGTCTCTCCTTCTTCTATGAGGCCTCACCCCGACCCATCATAGCACTATTAATACATTCGCATTTTGATACCTCATGATTTGATATGTTGATACACTTTCTGATTTTTTAGACATAGACTCATGATATTGTGTTTTATAATGATGATTATATTATGTGGATTATATTTTTATGTGGATTAGAACCTAGAAAATATTGTTGATTTTGGTTATACATGCTTAGATATGTGATTTGATGAGAAATACTCAATCATGATTATATTTAATTATTTCATGGAGTATGCTTTAAAGTTAGAAAATAGCATGGATAATATGTCATGATGTTAGAATTATGCAAACACTATGTTGAGAATTACTTTAATGGAAAGTGTAATTAGGAATGAAATTATGCATATTGACTAATGTTTTCCAATTATGAATTGTATATATATATATATATATATATATATATATATATATATATATATATATATATATATATATATATATATATATATATATATATATATATATATATATATGCATGTGATTTTATTACCTTAGACTACTGAAGCTTGAGTTTAGTGTGCAGGAAAGTAAACCATGGAATTATTCAGAGAATTAGGACTAAACATTTGTGTAATTGAGTAAACCAAGGTTTAATCTAATGAAGAGATTGTAATGTGATTTTTATTTGTAAACTTAATTTGTATGTATGTTAATAGATTAAACTCATGTTGTTAAATGGACATGTCATTTGTGAATGTGATATGTATTTTATGGTGTCACTTGACACTTGTAATGTCCATGTGGATAGTGACATGTCAATTAGGGTTTGACAAGAATCACCCAACCTAATATGTTATTATATTAATCCCACTTGCATGTAGATGTCTTGTAGGAATCACATCAAGTTGGAATTCGGATTCAAGCTTAAGTGGTACTTTAGAGGGGTTAAAAGTGACCCTAGAGTGTATTTTTAGCCAAAATTAGCTAACCCTATGGGGGTACCTTGAGTTAGGGGCTAGATTTTGCCTATGGGAAGGTCTAGATCACCATTATGACCCTCCAAAAAGGATACTCTTCAAAAGTGGTGAAAAAGGAGATGGCCACATGCATTTTGACTTGTTCCACACTCCTTGCTAAACTCACCATTAAGAGGGGGGACAAGAGGTACGGACAAAGGACTAGAGGTCATGTCTCATTAATTGCTAGATCATGAGTAGGAATTTGGGGGTCTTTTTAGAGGGCTTGGAGAGACTTAGTGGGTGTTCACCCACTCTCTAATTTTAGAGATACTTAGGGTTGGAGAAAGGAAAAAGACAAGGGGAAAGGATAAAGGCTCTTCTCAACCTCATTCTTCTATTTGCATTGGACCAAGGTTGGTGGTCTTGCCACGAAGGAACTTTCTTATTGTAAATTCATGTTGAAGATATTTTTTTGTGTAGAATGTATATGTAGAAATGCATGGTTTCTTTCCTATGTAAATGTTTTGTTATTGATTTTTGTTGAGTATGAGTGACTATGGATTGAATCTCCTTCTTGTTTTGCTTTGTGTTGATATGTTTGTTCGTGGGATTTTAAGGCATCACTCACTCTTTGGAAGATAAGTAGTAGCCTTGGGTGAAGGGGTTAGTTGGGCTCTTCCTTGTAGTTGAGAGTCTCTTCTCTTGGAGAAGAGAGAGAATTTCATTGGGTATGGGATCCATGAAGCCATGTTGTAAATCCTTGCATTTTGGGGATGGAAATGACAAAATCTTGTGTATGGAAGAAATGATAATGTAGCCTTTGAAAGGCATGGAAAGACTCTTGTTAGAAATTATAAATTGTATGGAATTCTCTTTCTTGGAAAAGCCCACCTTCAGCCTACTTCAATGGGTTTTAAGCAATCCATTTGTGAAGCCATGGTTGGGAGTTTTATGTAGTTTTGTGTATGTATTATTGTATGGATTTTTTTTGTATATACCTGTTTAGTCTTGATTCTCCAAGCTCAAGGGTGGTCTCCTTGAAACCTTGGATGGGGAGTGAGCTCTCCATGGTTTACTCCTTTTATTTGCAAGTTGAAGGTCATGTCTTTGCAAAGGAAAAAGCTTTGGAGAGTTTCTAATTTTTTTGGTGTCTTTTGGGGAGCAAACTTAAAGTGTTGTATTGTTGAACTCTTGAAATGAGAAACATCCCATGTTATTTATTGTATTGAGAAATTGTGATATTGTGAGGTCCTACCTCGACCCATCTTAGCTCGACAGTTGTTTTGACACTTGGTTTATCTTGATGATACATTTTTTAGAGACATTAGACTTTTTTTGGATTATGACTTTCTACCATTAAACTTTATGAGATGATTTTTATAGATTTATATGATGATGATGTTAGTCATACTCTTTACATGCTTGTATTAGTTTCATTCTTACCTTAAGATATATGAATTCTACATTTGTTACGTTACCTTATAGAATAGTAAATGCTAAAATTTTAATGATTCAATGATTAACTTAGGGTTACTTGTTTATGTGAAAATTGAATTTACATTTCAATGTTAAAGAATTAGGGTATAATGAGGATAATGTTTATGATGAATCATGAAATGCAGTTTCTCTATGTATTGAATTTAGATGTTATCATAGATCCTGTTTCATTTTCAATATGATTATATATGCAATGATTTCATGCGATACTGACGTCTGAATTGAGTGTGAAAGATTGTGACCATGGTTGTAAATGCAGGGAAACATGGATAGATCTATGTGAAATTAGTTTAAAACTGTAAGAAATTGCAAATAGAAAATATTGAACCAAGGTTCTAGAGGTTGAAGAAAAGCACAAGAGAGATAATATGAATGCAATGATGGATTGAATGATCCAATGAATTCACCTTGAATGATTGATTGATGAATGAATCAATGTTATGAAATGATTACATAATAGGCCTCCTTATATAAGAAAGGCAATAAGAGACAATGATAAGGAGCTGATAAGATATCACCTATGCTAGGTGTAATCACATGTCCACCAAATTTGGATCATCCTCCATTATGCAATAAAGTATGTGCAATGGATTATGATGATAATGTGATAAGAGCACAAAAGGTGGATCTAGCACCAAAAGTGGAATTTCTCCTACACTATGTGCTTAATAGATGTGCACACTCCTAGGTGTCTCAATCACAAACTACTATACAATGCATTATCCTAAGTAAGATTAAGTAAAGTGTAATTAGGAATAATTAATTACACCAACACCCCCCCTTAAGTGAAACTTAGGGGAATGCACTTAAACTCACAATGCAAGATGGGTCCCGACAACTAGGCCATGTTAGGTACCCATGTACAAAATACATGAAATGCATAACTCTCATAAAGTGGAGAAAGAGGGAAAACCTCATGGGAAAAACCCTCCCCCAAAAAGAAAGAAGAAAACAAGATGCATGGATGGATGGAGTACTCAAGACCCCCCAAGAACTACATACATCATGTATATACAAATAAGTATCCCCCCATAAGAAGGATAGTTGGAGACATGATATCCCCCCCATAATGTAGAAGCTCCCATGTTGATGAAGAGTACATGCAAACAATAGATCAACCAATGCTTACAAGAAACATGTCTCCCCTTAGGAAGAAATAGATACATCAAATGATGAAGAAGCCAATCCATGTGCAAATGAAAGGAGGAAGAAGATGTAGGTCTCCATGCATGAATATCTGAAGACTAAATAGGAATCTCCAAGCTCAAGGAATCTATCACTTCATGTGATAAATCAAGTGAAGAAGGAGAAGAATCAAGTACACCAATCTCCAAAGAAGGTGAAGAAGTGTCCCCTTCTATGATGAAACTGTCATCAAGGGAAAGAGAAACCCCCTCATGTATGCCTTCTGTAATACCCCTCTAACCCTAATATAAGTTTTGTGTTTTTGAAAAAATTAAGATCCTTCGATATTTTCTTACAGCTTAAGTTGTACATGATACTTGTTTGATCTATTCCTATAGTTGTTTATAATAATTTCATAAGCTAGTACTCAATGATTCTAATATCAGACGTACTATCTAAAGGTATCATTTTTGTATGTATTTATCTCCATGTATGTATTGAGTACCTACAAGACCTTTATGAACATAGTTAGGATGTTATATGATATGTACTTGATAGATATATATAAGTGGTTATTTATATTTTCTTCTATTAAGGTTACCTTGGATGAATCTTGTATCTCACTTGATGATTTGATTATGTTAATTTATTATTAGTATTGATAAGAGACTAACACAATGTTTGAGATTCTAACCTTCATTATGATGATGCTACATGCTTTGAGTGTATATATATACATGATGTGTTTTCATGATTCAGGATGAAGTCGTAGTTACTCACATAGCTGAGGTCCACATGATGTATCGATCCTGGTCCTCTGTCTGCAATGTTTTCTTTTATATGTATATCCGTGCATATGTATTTCTTCTTTGTGATGCAGGCTTGCAGGTACCGGGCATCGACTTCACCTGGCTTCACAGGTCTGAGCATGCCCTCAAATCCTCGATGGTTGTTGTTATGGAGATAGTACTAAGGCCCCTACATGAGTCTTCCTTTGTCATTATTCCAATTTGAGAATATTAGGGTTCCTTCTTTGTCAGTCAACCTTTGGGTCAAAAACCCAGATCCAACGCACCCGGTTGGGCATGGTTGTAGTTAGTGCCTTGTGGCCACTTGAATTCATTTGCTTGTATGATTTGTTTACTCATTTTATTTATTTCTCCTTCTTGGTATGATTCTTAGTTAATCTTTCTATGTTGTGTTTCAAGAGTTTGGCTTGACTTTCCTTGTTGACTTTGGTTGACCTTGTTTGATCTTATAGTTTTCTCAATATGTTTCATAGTTGATTTTTATGGCCTCTTTCGATGATTAGATTTATTTTGAGGCATGTGATTTTATTCTACCTCAGTGTTATATCCTATAGCAATTATAAATAGGTAATAATATTGTGATCTATTACTTCATAATCTTATAGATTATAGTGTTTGGTATTTGGCATGTATCTATATAAATATAAATATATATATGGAAATATATATATGGGTGCACACATATATCTATTTATATATATATAATTTATATGTGATTATATGTTAATTATTGTAGATATTGTTGATGGTGTATATTTTGGGATTAATGTAAAGTATAATATTATTAATAATTAAATATTAAATAATGCGAGGTATATTATTCTCAAATGTTAATTATTAATAATGAGGATAGGTTATATATATAGATATTAATGTAATTAATGATGGCATATGCATATATGTTAGGATAATATTAAATGTGTGTATGAATGAATACAAATAATCTTTTATTGTATATTTGAGTAATATAGTTGTATGATATTAAGTTATTTTATAATACTCTTTAGTTAAGAGTTAGTTAGGAATTGGTTACTTTTCCTCTCAACCTTTGGAAATCTATTTATATGCACTACTTTCTCATTTGAAGAGAGGGGGGTTTTTGGGGCTGAAGCATTGAGAAGAGGATGGCCTTACTTTTCATGGAGATTTTGGAGAGAAAACTTGGAGATGTGAAGGAGAGTTTGTAAGCATATGTCTTTAAGAATTTTTGGTTATCTTTGCTTTTGGGAGAGAGACATTTTTGTGAGAATTTCAGTAGTTGAAAGAGGGATTCTTTGCTGTGGAATTATTTCTTTCTTTCATGGAGATTTCTGAAAGTGGATAGGGTTTGAAGGATGCATCTCAAGTTTGGATTTGTCTTCTCTTTTGTTTCCTTCCTTCTTCGATTCAACCTTCGTAGGACATGAGGTATGGATTGAATATTTTAGTTACTTGATGTATCTGATAGATTATAGATCTATTTATATATTATCATTATTTATTATATCTATACTTTTCATTTTTATGGTTATTTTAAAGTTTTGAGTTTTTGTTTGTAAGAATTGGCATGTGTTTTCCTAGGATTTTTAGCAACCCATTTTTGGAGATCTGTTATTATAAAAATTTAAATTGTATATATGGTTTTACTAAATTGATTTTATAGAAATAAAATTCACAGATCTCAAATGGGTATCTATCTGATTTTATTTTTAGGGTCGAATTAATGCCTTATTTTTGACATTTTGGCAGACTATGCCTGTCCATTCTTGATTCCAAATTTTCTGTCAAATGTATTCGTATGCTACAGGCTGATATGATTATATAAAAGTCCAAATTTGATATCAAAGATTATCCTAAGTCTTATCTTTCATTTTCAATTGGTTTGGTGAATTTTAATTATGTTTTGTAAAAATTACAACCATTTTAGTGAAGGCAGGTCTGAACCCTAACCAGAATTTTCTGTTTTAAACCAGAAGTCATAACTTTCTTTCCCACCATTGGATCTTCCTAAAAATAAAATTGAGAGTCCATAATTATGTTATCTAAATCTCCACTGAAGAAATTTCTTTTATTTTATGTTTTGTGGAAGATATAGATGACTATTCTATGATGACTATTCTTTGCATTTAATCCTTGCTTGAAATAATTCAATTTAAAAACATCATTAAGTTTTAAGGTTTTGTATGGTTACCAGAGGCTATTAGAATTTGTTTTTGGTTAATTGGATCTATGTATACTCTGAATATGTTTATAATATCACTTGGATGTCTTCTTATATGTTTGAAACATTCTGAATGCCATATTGGGTTTAGGGTTGTCAAGTGGACTAGGGACAACATATGTTTTCCTAAACTCAATCAAATGTTGTTATGGAATTGATATGAATTCTTGATGATGAATCTATTATGTTCTTATGATTTTTATATGTATGTTAGGGAACCTAAGTACACTAGGTGAGTGGCTCATAGTGAGGGGTCGGGGCCCTAAGTGGCTAGTACCAGGATAACCTACTATGAGTTATTTAATCAAGTGATAACCTAAATAAATGAATTGGGAATGGGAGATTATTGGAATGGGCAATTACACATTAATCAAGATTAGTTGTGCCTCGCCCATGCCTTTAGTGCTAGTAAAGACTAAGGACGGGAGTGGGAGAAGGTACCTATGCGTAGGTACAACTGAATGACCTTGTTTGTATGAGAGACATTCGGTTCCGCATGTGCCTACTTGGGGGCCGGGGCCAAGAGTGGCTTGTACCGGGACAACCCAAGGGGTGAGGGCTATGCGATGACACTCACCTAGCTTGTAGCTTAGAGTCTCTATCAAATTTGATCATGCCTCTGGTATTCCTTGTGGTCTTCTTATCTTTTCTTTTTTTGTTGTGACTTTGGGAAACTTTTATCACCACCTTAAGAATTTTCTAGTTGTTACCTCTTGTATGGGCCTTTGGTTCTATCTCCTAGCTCGGGGGAGTGGGCCTATTGGTTCCACGTGGTTGGGTGGTTAATATTTATATCGAGGTATTGATCGTGATTCTTTGGATGATCCTAGCACATATTCCTTTCCAGATCTGCAGTTGAAGATTTCTTATTGGATATTTTAATATGTTGAGATGTACTTATGTATTTGTATTCATGTAATTTTTAATCTCCTAAAAGGAGTCTTGTAGTATTGATGTAATCTCAATTCAAAGCAATGCATAAGGGAATGGGTAGTTGTAGGTAAAAGAAAGGGAAAATAATGTGGAATATTGGACATGTTACTAGCATTAAAAGAAAGTGTTTATGTTATTTCTCCTATCCTCTTATGTTGTCCATATGTAAAGGAACTAATCTTAAATATAGTTATATATAATGATGTATCACAAAAATAATGTATTCTCTCTTGATGAAAGGATCGAAGGAAATTATTGAGAAATGATAAGTTAGTGATTGGAATTATTAACAATGAATGGTTATGAAACAATGCAATAAAATAGTAACTTGATTATAATGTTAATACTTGGTTCATGTTAATGAAATACCTAGGATAATGCCTACCTTAATGAATATTAATCTCTTACCTAAATTATTAGAGAAAAGTGATATAAAGGATAGTAGATGTAGATGAAATCAATATGAATTTATGGAATGAGTTGATAAAAGGAATAATGATGTTGGATGATTAACCTATGTTTAATAAAAGAAATAAGTTAGGGACATTTAACTTGGTGCATTAAAATGAATGTAGATCTTTTAAGCTCATGATTCTGTGAATATCTTATGCATGTAAATGGTTTATATGATGTTGCTTTAGTAGTGACGTTAGGGAACCCGGGAGGACTTAAGTTGTATAAATCTTACATTCAAGTAGTAGAAAATTATTTCTTCTTTTAGAAATATGAAGTGTAATGATGAATATTATTCTAGTTAAAATAAATAAATAAAATTCACTACTTGCATTTTATAGAGGTTTTATGTCTTGTCGTCTTGGGTTGCCTTGCGGGGTGTTACACCTTCCAAATCTGCATCATGAGAATCAACAAATGTTGAAGATGCATCCATGTAGTCATCATACTCTGCAAGATCTGAAACACTATGATCATCCTATTGAATAGTAGAGCCCATGTATGAAGAAGCAGGAGGTGGAGGAGTAGGAAGATCAACACTTGTCTCAACAAAAAAATGATTCAAGTGCCCAAAGTTCTCCTCATAATTATCCCTTGGCAAAGGGATGGGTACATCATGTATATCATCATCATTATCAATAAAATTTGAAAAAGAATACAAGCGTGATGTATGATCAACAACTCCCATAGCTATGACATCTCTAGTCTCCATGTCCCTAATGTAGACAAAATCAGGAGTGAAGTCAACAATTTTACCTTGTGCCCCATGTGTGATTTGGTAAATAGAAAGGAGATTAGTGGTCAAGGATGGTACACAAATAACATCATTAAATGTCCCCTCTCCCATAGGAATAGAGCCTTGTAATTCTCCTAATATTTTGATGGGTAACAACACATTCATGAGAGTTCCCTGGGCATGTACCAACCCGTCAAACAATTTTTTGATAGGAAAAAAATTCTGAAAAAATAACAGAATAAATTTTTATTTTTTTTAAAAATCATACTGCAGAGGTGCAAATCGGGCCGTACGGTCTTATTTGCAAAATAAATTTACCTCGGATTTGACTTTCACCTAATATAGGTGAATTTATAGTCGATCTTAACCGAAATAGCCTCCTGCACACAATGGTGAGGTCAGATCTACTCCAAGACACCTCTATCACATGTTGGTTCTCAGATCTAAGATTTGAACCTTCAAAGCTTGCATCAAGATCTCTTCAAATCAGCTGATCTAAAATGCTCCAATTGCTCTGAGACCACGTAAGAATTTGCAAATAGAAAATATTGAACCAAGGAACTAGAGGTTGAAGAAAAGCACAAGAGAGATAATATGAATGCAATGATGGATTGAATGATCCAATGAATTCACCTTGAATGATTGATTGATGAATGAATCAATGTTATGAAATGATTACATAACAGGCCTCCTTATATAGGAAAGGAAATAGGAGACAATGATAAGGAGATGATAAGATATCACCTATGCTAGGTGTAATCACATGTCCACCAAATGTGGATCATCCTGCATTATGCAATAAAGTATGTGCAATGGATTATGATGATAATGTGATAAGAGCACAAAAGGTGGATCTAGCACCAAAAGTAGAATTTCTCCTACACCATGTGCTTAATAGATGTACACACTCCTAGGTGTCTCAATCACAAACTACTATGCAATGCATTATCCTAAGTACGATTAAGTAAAGTGTAATTAGTAATAATTAATTACACCAACAAAAACCAAGGTCGGCTCTAAGAAGAGAATGATGTCATTATTACATGATTTATTTTGTAAATGTGATATATGTATGAATGTGGTTGTAAATGTTTGTAATGCATAATTTGATGTAAATTTAATTATGTAAATGTAAATGTTATTTATCCAATAGACATGCCAAGTGTGTGAATAGGTAATGTGATGTGTACTCTTTTTGTGTGGTGTCACTTGACAATAATGTGATGAGATGGCATGCCTAGGTGGAATGTGGACCCTACCTCATCCTTAGGTTATCTTGTGTATCCCTAGGCCTGGTTAGTGGTTTAGGAAACCAAGGCCTTGACATCATTTCCCATTTCCGGATGTAAACTTTACTAGGATTTTTGAAGGGTTATATGGAGCCCTATGGTGTAGTTAGGGTTGGTTTTAAGTGCTCCAAGGCATGGGCATGGGTTAGGGGGGAAACTTTCACCATTTTCACTTTCATAGGCCTCCAAAATTCTCCTCTAAGTAAGCCCTTCTTGATAGTGATGAATTTGGATATGTCTTATAGGATAAATTTTTTTTCATGTCTTAAAATACTTACCATTTCATAGCAAAGGACAAGTGGTTTGGGAGCTAGAACCAAGACACCTAACTTACCTTGGGATGAGGGTAGGAGAGAGGAATATTTTGGGGGTCTTTAGGAAAGGAGACTAGGAAGTTAGACACTTCTACACAATGCAAGTTTGGAGTTGGAGAAACTATAGACTTGAGAAAGGAAAGAAAAAGCTAGGAAGGAAAGGAATAGCTCTTCTACAAATCCTCCATTTTCCTTAGCTTAAGGAAAGTTTGGTGGTTCTACCATGTTTATGTTTATGTAATTGCATTGTGAAGATAAAACTTTTGTGTAAATTTGTGATGTTTAGTTTCATTGAGTTCATGTGAATTTTACTCTTGTCTCTCCTTTCATGTTTATAATTGTATTGTGGGTGTGCAAGATAATTCTCATCCTTGGGAGGATTTGAGAATGTCTTGGGGTGAAGGGCTTAGTTGGTAAATTTGTATGTTGTAGAGCTTGGATGTATGGGTATCATTGAGGCCTACTTATGTTATAGTTGGGAGTCATAAGGGATGTGTTTGATGCTCTTGTGATGAGTTGGTATGTTGGGAAGGAGCCTTGTGAAGGCATGTAAGAATGATTTGAAATACTTTTTTTGTTTCAGTATGGCATCTCCATATGTGATGTTTCCACCTTCACCCATTTTTGGATCAATTGTGATCCTTTGTGCAAGCTTGGGGTTGGGAGTGAAAATTGTGATGTCTATGTTACTTGATTTTGAATGTGAGTGTTGAATGTTTGTATCCCATCCATTCTTGTTTCCCCTAGCTTGCGAGTGGCCATGAAATGGCCTAGACTGGGAGGTGAGCCTCCATGGTCATGTGAGAAATAATTGTTTGCAAGTTTATGTTGAATGAAGAATTGAAGAGATGTCAAGTTTGGGGCTAAAGTGGATTTATAAGAAAGATTTGGTTTGCTATTCAAAAATGTAAATGAAATGTTTAATGATTATTTTAGGGTTGTTTAGCCCTAAAGACTTGTTCTATTTAAATTGAAAATCTAAGCATCTTGAAATTGTATAATTAGTAAAGTTGTTTTCAAAATTATATTTAGGCTTCTTGAAAGAAAAAAAAAATCAGTATTAGGTTTGTATCTGAATTATTTCATTGTTATTACAAAGTAAGATAGAATGTTATATTAAAGATAAACTTTCTGCAAATTAATGAGGAAAAATCAGTTACTCTTTGATTATGTGTAAATATGTATTGTTATTAAAATTGGATTACTTCAGTATTATTTCTATTTTAGGAGGCTGAACAAGAAATTATTATTTGGCTTGAATTTCCTGCATTCTCTATGTTGTTGAAATAATGGAAACTGCTATGTTAAATAATCAATGGATAAAATTAGTTAATGACTTAATTTTCCTGCAATCTCAAATGTTAATAAATTAATAGTAATGTTGTATTCTGTTTACAATCCTTAAATAAAAGTTTGTTTAAAGAAGATTAGAAGCATACCATGATTCGAATAAAATCAAGTTCAGTTGTTTAATAGAAATGCATGTTACATAGTTGCTCTATTTTATTTCTTTAGTTTTAGAAAAGATATGACAGAGAAGAAAATAAAAGGAAGATAATGATATGATTATCAAATAAAGATCTATGAATTAATATATGCATTGTATGAAGTGGCATATTCACATTTACATATTAATAGTAAACAAATTTTAAGAGCATAAACTAGGTAAGGGGAAATATGTGTTTCACTTTCCATATCTATATATGTACAATAATATATTTTTATAAATATATATCAGATGATATATACATATAAATATACTATTAAATGTACCTGCTAAATGTGCTACATTTCAAGAAAAATTTTGCAAACTTGCATATATATATATATATATATATATATATATATATATATATATATATATATATATATATATATATATATATATATATATATATATATATATATATATATATATATATATATATATATATATATTAATATATAAAATTTATTAAGTTAATGTGCATTCAAAAACAAAATTAAAAAAAAATTAATTAAAAATGGGGGAGGGCTGAAACCCTACCCCCCTCCACTCTCTTCCCACGCGGGTGGCAGACTCTGCAAGGCAGCACCCCCACTGGAGGTGTTGCAATGCAACACCTGTGTGGTGCTACATTCCACCACCCATGGCGGTGTTGTAATGTAGCACCCATGTGGTGCTGCATTGAAGCACCACTTCCCTTTTCCACATGTAGGGCCATGGGCCGAGGGGCTGGGTCGAGCTTGGCTTCGGCCACCAGTTACCAGCCCTTCCAAAAAAACATAACTATATTTTTTTAAAAAAGAAAACAAAAATGAAAATCTAGATCTAAGAAAAGATACAAGAACCCATTTTGATTTACAAATGAAAATCTAGATTACTCTGTGACCAAATAAAAAAGAAAAATTAAACTATACGAGGGGTTTCATTGGCAGAGAAACCTTGGTATTTTGCATTTTCTTCATGAGCTTTGAATTCTTTTAAAAAATATTTTTGAATGATTTAGAATCCCTGTGTCTTCCATGCTCTCACAAGGGTAAACATGTGTGTATTGTGTGTGTGAAAATTGTACTTAGCTGCGGACACAACACTTCAGTAAAACATTAGAGGTTAGCAAATGGTGCAGGAGCACCCTTCTAAGGGCTCCCACCTTCACATTTTTGGTGTGTTAATCTTTAGAGATAAAGCACGTAATTAAAATAAGAGCTTAAGCTCATTTTGTGTGTCTAGGCCTAGGCTAGGTCCTAGAAGTTCAGTTCGTCTTTTCAATGTGAATGGCACAATGATTCAAGGAATGTTGTCATCCTGAGATCAATGCTTTTCTATGAGGTTTCAAGTCTTAGGTTAGGTTTTGTAGATGTTTGAGCACATGTGAGTGATTTAGGAGGGCTTAAATAGTGGTCTTGAAGTATGAGAGCAAAGTTGTTTGTGCAACAAAAAGTTGCTTAAAAGTTGTCAGCAACTTTTCAAAAGTTGCTAAGAAACTTTTTTCCTTGTAATAGCCTAACCTAACTTAAGTGGATAATAAGCCCTAACACCACATAGTTATCGAGGAGATAGGTATTTAAGACCTATGGAACCTTAAACCAAGGGTTGGCAATCTTATTGTATGGTGCTAGTACGGAAACACTAGTCTGAATGCTGCTGGAGAGGAACAGTCACTGTTTTAGACTGTTGTCATGTGAATATATGAAGTTTTGATTGCATCTTTTCAAGAGCATTTTTTTGTGTGATATTAGCTTACATATGTGTGTATTAGTTTAGGTTCTTTAAGGTTTTTTGTTTGCATTTTGTTTTTAGTTCTTTCATTTGACAGTGCTATACCAGTTTGGAGAGCTTTGTATATATGGGGTTGTAGTTCTTGTTTCCACTGTGGACACACCATGGGACTTTGGATTCTAGGAAAACAGACCCTAAATTTAATTTCTATGAAAGTAGGGGCCTGGCAAGTAGAATCAAGCATTTTTTTGAGGAAGCCCTAGGCGAGCTTGACAGTGCTCGACTAGGAGCAGTCAGCAAACAAAGAGCTCTTGAGAGCAGAGGAAAGAGTTTCATGGCATGATCTTTGGAGGGATGCAAGAGACCTATATGAAGTCCTAGTGCTATGAAGGAGAGGGTTTGAACAAAATTAGAAAGGTGTTGTTGGAGACTAGTTCACCAGGTGACAGTGAAGAGACCAAAAAGCCCTTAAAACCCTCATATTTGGCACAAGTGTTGTATAGACGGATGGAGGCTTGAGACCCCAAAAATCCTTGAGAGTGGGTCATTTTTAGTAGATGTTATTTAGAACAAGATTTTTGAATCCTTGAGGGAAAGGTGTCAAATACCCTATAAAACCGGAAGGAGGGCTAAATAGGCCTCTTCCTTGTAGCCCTAAATTGCAAAGAAACCCTCAAATCGGGTGATTACCCAACCTTGCTAAAGAAATGAAAATGTGTCAAATGCCCTAAAAAAACATTGGAACTCTTGAAATCCTTTGTTAGAGCTTGGGAAGGGAGTGGAACCCTAGAAGACCCTTATAAGCCTATGTAAGGGATGAGACTAGAAACTAGAGCTTGGAATGTTGCCAGAAGAAGTAGCTAAACTTGGTGGTTAGGCTAGGTAGGTCAGGGGGTCCTTGGATGTGTAATTTATCCTATAGACCATTCATAGGTGTCAGTAGTACACTTGGATCCTTGGGTAAGGATCAGGGCATAGACTAGCTAGTCTATCCTAGCCTCCCCATCAGATTGGTATCAGAGCCTCTTAAGGCTTGGGAAGTGGAAAGTGGATGTTTCAACCTTTAGAAGATTTAGTTGGATCATCACACAAGAAGAAAATGGTGACTAATGCAAAGCTTTCTAAGAAGGTGGAAGATCAGGAGGAAGCTAATAGACTCCTGCAGGAAAGATTGATGCAAATGGAGCAACTCTTGGATGATGTCCAAGCAAAAGTAGATAAGGTGAAAGACAGGATGGAGGAGTAGGATGCCAAAGGGAAAGACAAAACCATTGATGATGATGTGCCTACACCTGATCCTCCAACCCAAGATGAGAAATTTCTTAAAGCTTTGAAGGCTATCACTAGCAAGGCACTTGAAGGTGTCCCATTACTGACTAGTAGGATGGATACAAAGCTTGTGATGCAATGGATTGAAGGCATGGAGAATCACTTCAAATGTGAAGAGATCTCAGAGGCATAGAAGGTCAAAGTGGCCAAATCTAGGTTGAGAGGACAAGCTTTGCCCTGGTGGAACTACTTGCAAGATGAAAGGGAGAAAGAGGGAAAGAACCCAATCTCTAATTGGAAAGCAATGGTCAATAAAGTTAGGGAAGCATACCTACCAATAGATTATGAAATCCAGTAGCATAGGAGGAGATTGAACCTTAGATAAAAGGAGATGGATGTAGCCACCTACACTGAAGAGTTCCACAAGTTGAGCTTAAGGTCCAAGATCAAAGAAGATGAAAGTATCAAAGTGGAAAGGTACCTAAGTGGTTTGAAATGGAGCATAGCAGAGGAAATGAGTTTGTTTAATCCCACCACAATACTTGGATGTCAGCATATGGCACAAAAGCTTGAAGATAAACAAAGAATAAAGCAAGAACCTAACTCCAAGAATAGGGGAAGAGGTAGAGACTCTAGAGGGGGTCAAAGAGGAGGTTCTAGTAGAAGTGGTGACTCAAGAAGCCAAGGAGAGAGTAGACTTTTGGAACAAAGTTCAGAAATTAGTACAAGAGGATCTTTTGGTAGAGGAAGAGGTTCTCAAGGAAATAGAGGAAGAGGAGCAGGAGGAAGCAGCTCCTACTTTGCCATAATGAAATGCTATCAATGTGGACAGCTTGGACACCCTACCTATAGGTGTCCTAATAAGCCATCAACCTCAAGCAATGAGAAGAGGGTAGCCTATATCCAAGAGGATAGTAGCAACTCATGTACCAATGAGGTCATCAAGTTAGAATAAAAAATGGGTGAGAACTTGATGTTTCGAAGAGTACTCATAAGGCAGCCTAATCAAGGTGAACCCAAGAAAAGGAGGGCTCTTTTTAGAGTCAGGTGCAAGGTACAAGGCAAATTTTGCAAGGTTATTGTGGATTCAGGGTCCATTGATAACATCATAGTAGAGGAAGTAGCAAAGAAGCTCAAACTCACAAAGGTTCCCCATGCAAATCCATACAAGGTGACTTGGTTGAACCAGGAGCAAAGTGTGCTAGTTAATGAGCAGACATGGGTGGAGTTTTCAATTGGAAGCTATAAAGACAAAGTCCTTTGTGATGTCTTGACCATGGATGCATGCCATCTTCTATTGGGAAGACCCTGGCAATTTGATAGAAAGGTGATCTATGATGGAGAGGAAAACTCTATTTCTTTCAAGAAAGATGGAAGAACATTCAAAATTTAGTCCATAATCAAGAATGAAGAAGGTACCTCTAGAACACCTAGTGTGTTGCTTAGCAGTGGTAAGGAGTTCCTACATGCACTACATGATGAGGAGACCATAGGATGTGCTATCATGGTGAAGCCCAAGGAGGATGACAAGAAGTTGCAAGTAGAAACACCATTGGAAGTGTAGCAAATGTTGGAAGAATTCAAAGATATAGTAAGTGATGGAACCCCTGCCACCTTACCTCCAAGAAGAGCTATAAGTCATCAAATTGAATTTGTGCCTGGTGCATTTCTACCTAACAAAGCAGCCTACAAGCTTACCCCAGACCAGAATAAGGAAGTGGCAAGACAAGTGCAAGAACTATTGGATCAAGGGCTGATTAAGAAGAGTATTAGTCCATGTGTAGTTCTAGTGGTCTTGGCATCTAAGAAAGGAGGAAAATGGAGACTTTTCACAGAATCAAGGGCTATCAATAGGATCACTATCAGGTATAGGTTCCCAATTCCAAGAATAGAAGACTTGATGGATTGCTTAGGTGGTGCTATGTACTTCACTAAGTTGGATTTAAAGAGTGGTTATCACCAAATCAGAATTAAGGAGGGTGATGAGTGGAAGATCACTTTTAAAACCATAGATGGTTTGTATGAATGGCTTGTGATGCCATTTGGGCTTACCAATGCCCCAAGCACCTCCATGAGGTTAATGAATGAGGTCTTGAAGGACTTCACAGGAAGATTTGTAGTGGTGTATCTAGATGATATACTCATTTATAGAAAAACAAAAGCAGAGCATCTTGAGCATTTGAGGTTGGTCATGAAGAGAA
Source organism: Chamaecyparis obtusa (assembly GCA_027943335.1). Taxonomy (NCBI): domain Eukaryota; kingdom Viridiplantae; phylum Streptophyta; class Pinopsida; order Cupressales; family Cupressaceae; genus Chamaecyparis; species Chamaecyparis obtusa. The sequence goes on along the minus strand of BSBK01000070.1, from coordinate 817,678 downwards.
ATTAGCTATCAACCTAGAAAAGTGTGAGTTCATGCAGAAAGAGCTAGTTTATTTGGGCTTTGTAGTGTCCAAGGGTAATCTAAAAATGGACCCAAGTAAGGTGGAGGCAATCTTGAATTGGCTTGCCCCTAAAACAGGGACTGGAGTTAGAATTTTTCATGGCTTGGCACAATTTTATAGAAAGTTTGTGAGGAACTTCAGTGGGATATGTGCACCAGTGCTTGACACCATCAAAGGAGGACTCAAAAAAAAGTTCAAATGGACTAAGGCAGCTGAGAAAGCATTTCAAACATTGAAGCAAGAGGTAGCTACCAAACCTATCTTACTCTTGCCTACTTTTGACAAGTTGTTCACCATTGAATGTGATGCACATGGTGTAGCAATAGGAGGTGTATTGAGTCAAGAAGGAAGGCCTATGGCATTCTTTAGTGAAAAAATAAATGAGGCAAAGAAGAAGTATTCAGCCTATGACTTGGAGTTGTATGCATTGGTACAATCTCTCAAGAAGTGGAGGCATTACCTCCTACCCAAAGAATTTGTTGTCTTTACTGATAATTACGCTTTAAGCTACATAAAAACCCAAGAGAAGCTTAGTAACAGGCATTTGAAGTGGATGGAGTATCTCAAATCCTTTAATTTCACAATCAAGCACAAGAAGGGATAGCTCAACAAGGTAGCAGATGCCTTGAGTAGAAATCTATTGAATGTCCAAGAAGGACAACTGCAAAGTGTAACACTCCGCCAGGGAACCCAAAAGAAAATAACCTAGAACATGATACTAAGTTTGGTGAATAATTTTTCTTTTCTAAAGTTTACAATTAAGATATACAATCACATGAATACATTAACCATTATCTCACATAACACACATTGCATACATGGGTTACAAAACTAATGGGTCCCATGATGTAGTATTACTTCCTATCATAACTCACTAAATAACATCAACAAATGATTCCATAAACTAAATACAACAATTGCATCATATTGATTACATCTCATGAACAATCATAAATCCTAATAAACATACATCCACTGCACATGTCGCAAGGTATGCAGTAATCACCCTAACAGCTAAATTACAATATCCAAATTAGGTATCACATGCGATACTCTAATACAAGATTTACAATAAAGAATAAGTATATAAGAACATCAATGAAGAAGTAACATAAGGAATCCAACTGTAAGACACCAACAAGCACCAACACCAGGACGTCGAATCTTGAATGGTAAAGAATCACTACCACCCATCTATGTAGAACCACAAAGGTTTACCCCACCATGCTGAGGAGATAACATCAGACCCCAATTGGATAATCAAATCAAATCAGGAAACACTACTAGGAAAGGAATCCTGAAAGCTTACTAACTCAGGGTCCACAAGTATAGTGAAAGGTATGACTCACTAATCTAGAGGCAACCGACCGTGTAGGATAACTAGACTATGCATAGGCAGGTGTCATCATGTACGTCTAACCCTTGAGTCTTGTCTTGGTAATCTCTCTGGATCCCGACACTCAAGTGACCATACACGGATCAATGACTTCTCATATAGACGAAGCCATTAACTATGCTAGACACACCTCTCAAGGTGGCCAACATCATCTCCATTCCCATCTTAGTCTGTACTAGCACTCAAGCATGGGTGAGGTACTTATCTTATTAGGTTCATTTATTTCCCCTTAATTTATTAAGTTATCACTTGATTACAGATACTTACAAATAGTGATCCTGATAGCCACTTGTGGGCCCCGACGCTTATTGCAAGCCACCTCCTAACACATATCTAGGTAAACTACCCTAGGCTCAAAGATCTCTCCTAGATCAAATCATAGATAAAATAGATAGTCTCACATCCAGAATCATCATAGAAACCGGGATTGACTACATAAACATAATCACTGAATTCACATAATACAACAAGAGCCTATAAGGTCAACTGGAATATAAACAAATCACACTCATGCCAAACATAATAAACAACATGAACATAGAAAGTAAATTCCCAAGCCTCTGTCTTTCCTAGGTCATCTAGTTCCCATAAAACCAATAACCCAAACATCTAGGAAAGATAAAACCACGTTGAATAAAATAGCCAATTTTAGTATAACTAGATGCATGTACAGATATACTATAACTCATAAGCTCAATATTAAAATAGAAAGTCCAAATACGAGATAACACATATGTTTAATACTAACTAAAAACTCAATCAAATTCCATCAACTTACTATATGAGGTTTATTAAGATACTCAGTATACATTGTTCAACAACTTCATATTGAATCAATAATTAAATCTTAATTAAAAATCCTGATATACTAAATAATATTTTCTCTAACTAATATTGAACAAAATAAAAAAAAACCTTTAATGAATTTTATTAATAATTTTTTTTATATTAATTAAAATCCAATCAATAACAATTATTACTACTGAATAATAATTGCTAGAAGAAAATATTTATTAATAAAAATTATTATTACAATAATAATTATTAATAAAATTATAAAAAAAACAATAAACTAAACCTATTAACAAAATTATTATTAATTTATAATAATCATTAATAAAATAAAATTCATTATTAATAACCAAAACTTATTAATAAAATTTATTAAAATCTAACTACAAACATATATTAACAAATCTTTAAATATAAGTTAAAATAAACAATTAATAACATAACTTTTTTTTTATAAAAAAAAAATAAAATAAAATGAGTGAAATGTTGGGGGGGGCACATGGACCCAAGCCCCCACTGCCCTCCTTTAAACTTGCGCAGGCCCCAAGTACTGTACGCAACACTTAGTATTGTGCACAGTACCGTGCGCAGTACTAAGTGTTGCGCATGGTACTTCCCATGGAAGCCCGTGACAACTCATGGGTTGGGGATTTGGTGGCCCCCACCCATAAATTAAATTGCCCAAACAATTTTTTTTAAAACTTATTTGTATTTTTTATTTATTTATTTTATTTTGAATGTAAATTTCTTTTGACTACTTTTTTTTTAATATAAAAGATATTTTCGAAAACAGAAATGACAAAGCTACAGGAAAATTTACCAGAAATGGAAATTTTCCCCTTTTTACACACAGATGTAAGTTTTGTCATATTCCTTAATTTGTATTTTCTTCTATATTTTGCAACCCAAACACATTTACCAATATATTTTCTCATGTAAACAAATAATTCTTACTGTGGTAATAATTTTGACTTTTGACTGTCATTTTTGATAGAGAGTTGTATTTTTCACCCAGAATGATAAATTTCCACTCAAATTGATTTTTTGTTCACAACCCAGTTAATTAAATCATTCATACTATAGAACTAACTATAGAGATTTTAATTTTTCATTTTCTAGGTGCCCTAGGATGAATTTTTCCCCAAAATTTTGGCAGCATAACCCTACTATGCCAAGTCACAAAATAAAATAAAGGGAATAATTCAAAGGGTATTCTAGTACCCATAATGAAAGCATAAATGAGAACAGATCTACATCCTCAAATCAAATCAAGCACATCTATATAATGAAAATTTTATAAATAAAATTACAAGAAGATTAAATCAAACCCTACCTCAATCCAATGCTAGATACTGAGATAGAATGCCTATGAGATTAATACAATCCCAGAACTACCAACAGAAAAGCTCAACCTCCAGGCTCTGAGTCACAGTACAAGAAATTCCCAAATCCAAAGCAAGCAATCTTCACCCAGAAATCATGCACAATCTCCCAAAAGCTCAAGAACACAAAGAAAGCATAAAATCCCCAAAAGCTCTCTCCAAAATTGCTCTCCCCAAAACTGATTAACTCCAAATGAATGCAAAATCCCCCTATTAGGGATTCAACTCCACTAAACAAGAAAAACCCTAGATGACTCACACAAGGACTCCTATTCAAACTCTCCCACTTTGTTGAGAGAAATTACTAATTAGTAATTAAAATAAATATTTTTATGCACAACTCATATTAATCTCCAAAAGATAATTTGACTCTTTTTTGAAAAATGACATATTCAAATTTAATAAAAACACATGTTTAAAATTGAAATCCATTATTAAATAAATTTAATATTTCAACATCATTAAATCATGCAATATATTAATTAAATAACTAGTGGACAATTTCAAATATATTTTCACACAATTAATTAATTAATATCAAATATCCTAATATTTGATTTTTAATTAATTAGTAATCATATAATAACTTAGGAAATAAATTTAATATTATTTTTCAATTTTAATATTAAATTAAATAATAATAGAGAACCACATATGCAAACAACAATAAATCAAGATCAACAAATAAACATGCAGACTCAAAGAAAGGTACCGCGAACTGTCACCTTGATAAATCCAGATAGGGTAGCCGACTGATAGTTATCCAATAATTAGGATAAATGGGTTTAGGATAGGGTTTTGGGTCCATTTGTCATCTCCCCTCTTTACCATTGAGATGAGTATTTATAGGCACACTCACTCCTGCCAATTCAGGGAAGACGATGCCCTGTACTTGCAAACTTGTCATCACAAAACAAAGCATGTACATACAACATATAACAAGCAATGATAGGGTATGGTCAGTCATGTGGATCTTGACAAAGTGAGTAACTACGCCTCCGCCCTCTACCATAAAGACACATAAAATAGATACATACATATGAACACCATACACATGCCAGTATGGGGTAAGTACATCATAATCCAACTGAAACATGAAACATCTCAACATAATAACACTAACATCTAAATATGAGATCATATGACATCATAACATAATCATAAGCATAATTCAGATCATCAACAATCACTGAAATAATAAGATCTGCACACAACAATGTGACCTAAAAGAGTATGGCACCAAAAATCTAAAAGCAAACTATGGGGGTACTACATCCTCCCCCGCTAGGATTAGGCTTACTCCTAGAAGCCTGGAACATGTAGGGACATGAATCCCATAAATCTAACTGTATTGAAAAGAAACTAGTCCAAAGATCACTGAGAAGGTCCCATTGGACCCTTCCCTGCCTTAGGGTTAAAACACTGAGGATCATTCCCAATAGCAAACGCCCTATGAGCTTTGCCTGCATCTCCAACTATGGGCTTAGAAGCTACCGGCCTCTATCCCACAAACTGAGAACAATCATAAGACTTATGACCTTGTTGGCCACAACTGAAGCAATCCCCCTTGAACACTCTCCTCACTGCAGGAGCACTAGATTGCTGGAAACTACCTCTGCTAGCACTCTAAGTAGGCTGAACAAAAGAATGGTCCTTAATCTACTGACCACTATGGAATTTCTTAGTCTAAGAACCACCACTCTAAGTAGAAGGGAGTGGAAGTGACTTAACTTGCTGCTGGTTCTGGTTACCTTTGTAGAAGTTTGAAAACTTCTTGAAGTTCCCATTACCCTGAGACTGGTTCCCTCTAAAACCTAATCCTGAAGGTCCACCTACTAATGTATTTGAATGTCAATCATGTCCTAAGACTATATTATCCTCCTTAAGTGTAGCCTTAACAACCACTTCCCTGAAGGTCTTAGGCTCAAAGAGTAAGACCTCTTCAATAATGCAGGCATTTAGCCCCCTGACAAAGTGTTGAACCAATAAGGCTGTGTCCTGTCCAAATCTGGCATATTGCTTGAGCTCAAAGAATTTAGACTCATATTCACTCACCATCATAGTCAGCTATTTCAAATTATGAAACTCATTGGCCCTCTATTTCCTCCACTGATCAGATAAGAAACATTCTCCAAAATGTTCCAAGAATAATTCCCATGTAACTGTGTCCATCTGAAGACCCAGCTTCTCTTCCTCAATTTTCCACCATACCGCTACAAAATTTGTGAGTTGTGTCACAACATATCTAGCTTTGGTGTTGCTACTAAATGGGTGCATGGTGAAACTTCACTCCAAGGCTATCAACCATGTCTCAGCCTCAAGACCTGTACCCTTCCCATCAAAGGGAATAGGTCATCCCCTCATAAGATCCCACATATGGTTTGCTACTACCACTGAAGGATCCATAGTGAATTTCCTCTTTAGAGGACTCCTGGATCTTTCCCTCTCTCCTTCATTCCTCTGGGAATGATGTGAACCTTCTTGGTTTGCTCTATCCTGATCAAGACCAAGACGAGCAAGGATTGCCCACAAGAGCTGTCTCATATCAGGATCATCCTGATGATCCTCTCTCTGCTCACCCCTAGACTATTGGTGATGACTCTCCTGACTGACACTTGTAGAGGGGCTAGGTTGCCTTCCCCTACCACATCCTCTAGACCTACCTCTACCTCAGCCTCTGGCTGCTCTAGTTACAGGCATGATTCCTGCAACATGAAGAAACCAACAAACACTCACAACATAGATCAAAACATAAACCAAGACAAGATGATCATGAAGCAATAGTCTAAAAATAGATATGTTATATGTCTAAGTTTTTTTTTCAAGTTTAATCTACACATATAAAACCTAATGAGCATGCATACCTAGAGTTCCCAGTGTAGAAACTCCGCTCTGATACCAAATGTAACGCCCCGCCAGGGAACCCAAAAGAAACTAACCTAGAACATGATACTAAGTTTGGTGAATAATTTTTCTTTTCTAAAGTTTACAATTAAGATATACAATCACATGAATACATTAACCATTATCTCACATAACACACATCACATACATAGGTTACAAAACTAATGGATCCCATGACGTAGTATTACTTCCTAGCATAACTCATTAAATAACATCAACAAATGATTCGATAAATTAAATATAAAAATTACATCATATTGATTACATCTCATGAACAATCATAAATCCTAATAAACATACATCCATTGCACATGTCACAGGGTATGCAGTAATCACCCTAACAACCAAATTACAATATCTAGATTAGGTATCACATGCGATACTCTAATACAAGATTTACAATAAAGAATAAGTATATAAGAACATCAATGAAGAAGTAACATAAGGAATCCAACTGTAAGACACCAACAAGCACCGACACTAGGATGTTGAATCTCGAATGGTAAAGAATCACTACCACCCGTCTGTGTAGAACCACAAAGGTCTACCCCACCATGCTGAGGAGATAACATCGGACCCCAATCGGATAATCAAATCAAATCAAGAAACACTACTAGGAAAGGAATCCTGAAAGCTTACTAACTCAGGGTCCACAAGTATAGTGAAAGGTATGACTCACTAATCCAGAGGCAACCGACCATGTAGGATAACTAGATTATGCATAGACAAGTGTCATCATGTACGTCTAACCCTTGAGTCTCATCCTGGTAATCTCTCTGGATCTCGGCACTCAAGTGACCATACACGGATCAATGACTTCTTGTACAGACGAAGCCATTAACTATGCTAGACACACCTCTCAAAGTGGCCAACATCATCTCCATTCCCATCTTAGTCTGTACTAGCACTCGAGCATGGGCGAGGAACTTATCTTATTAGGTTCATTTATTTCCCCTTTATTAAGTTATCACTTGATTACAGATACTTACAATAAGTGATTCTGGCAGCCACTTGTGGGCCCCGACACTTATTGCAATCCACCTCCTAACACATATCTAGGTAAACTACCCTAGGCTCAAAGATCTCTCCTAGATCAAATCATAGATAAAATAGATAGTCTCACATCTAGAATCATCATAGAAACCGGGATTGACTACATAAACATAATCACTAAATTCACATAATACAACAAGAGCCTATAAGGTCAACTGGGATATAAACAGATCACACTCACACCAAACATAAACAACATGAACATAGAAAATAAATTCCCAAGCCTCTGTCTTTCCTAGGTCGTCTAGTTCCCATAAAACCAATAACCCAAACATCTAGGAAAGATAAAATCACGTTGAATAAAACAGCCAATTTTAGTATAACTAGATGCATGTACAGATATATTATAACTCATAAGCTCAATATTAAAACAGAAAGTCCAAATACGAGATAACACATATGTTCAATACTAACTAAAAACTCAATCAAATTTCATCAACTTACTATATGAGGTTTATTAAGATACTCAGTATACATTGTTCAACAACTTCATATTGAATCAATAATTAAATCTTAATTAAAAATCTTGATATACTAAATAATATTTTCTCTAACTAATATTGAACAAAATAAAAAAAACTTTAACGAATTTTATTAATAATTTTTTTTATATTAATTAAAATCCAATCAATAACAATTATTACTACTAAATAATAATTGCTAGAAGAAAATATTTATTAATAATAATTATTATTACAATAATAATTATTAATAAAATTATAAAAAAAACAATAAACTAAACCTATTAACAAAATTATTTTTAATTTATAATAATCATTAATAAAATAAAATTCATTATTAATAACCAAAACTTATTAATAAAATTTATTAAAATCTAACTACAAACATATATTAACAAATCTTTAAATATAAGTTAAAATAAACAATTAATAACATAACTTTTTTTTTATAAAAAAAAATAAAAATAAAATGAGTGACATGTTGGGGGGGCACGTGGACCCAAGCCCCCACTACCCTCCTTTAAACTTGCACGGGCCCCAAGTACTGTACGCAACACTTAGTACTGCGCACAGTACCGTGTGCAGTACTAAGTGTTGTGCATGGTACTTCCCATGGAAGCCCATGACAACTCATGGGTTGGGGATTTGGTGGCCCCCACTCATAAATTAAATTGCCCAAACAATTTTTTTTAAAACTTATTTGTATTTTTTATTTATTTATTTTATTTTGACTATAGATTTCTTTTGACTATTTTTTTTTTAATATAAAAGATATTTTTGAAAATGGAAATGACAAAGCTACAGGAAAATTTACCAGAAATGGAAATTTTCCCCTTTTTACACACAGATGTAAGTTTTGTCATATTCCTTAATTTGTATTTTCTTCTATATTTTGCAACCCAAACACATTTACCAATATATTTTCTCATGTAAACAAATAATTCTTACTGTGGTAATAATTTTGACTTTTGACTGTCATTTTTTACAGAGAGTTGTATTTTTCACCCAGAATGATAAATTTCCACTCAAATTGATTTTTTGTTCACAACCCATTTAATTAAATCATTCATACTATAGAACTAACTATAGAGATTTTAAGTTTTCCTTTTCTAGGTGCCCTAGGCTGAATTTTTCCCCGAAATTTTGACAACATAACCCTACTATGCCAAGTCACAAAATAAAATAAAGGGCATAATTCAAAGAGTATTCTAGTATGCATAATGAAAGCATAAATGAGAGAAGATCTGCATCCTCAAATCAAATCAAGCACATCTATATAATGAAAATTTTATAAATGAAATTACAGGAAGATTAAATCAAACCCTACCTCAATCCAATGCTAGATATTGAGATAGAATGCCTGTGAGATGAATACAATCCCAGAACTGCCAACAAAAAAGCTCAACCTCCAAGCTCTAAGTCACAGTGCAAGAAATTCCCAAATCCAAAGCAAGCAATCTTCACCCAGAAATCATGCACAATCTCCCAAAAGCTCAAGAACACAAAGAAAGCATAAAACCCCCAAAAGCTCTCTCCAAAATTGTTCTCCCCAAAACTGATTAACTCCAAATGAATGCAAAATCCCCCTATTAGGGATTCAACTCCACTAAACAAGAAAAACCCTAGATGACTCACACAAGGACTCCTATTCAAACTCTCCCACTTTGTTGAGAGAAATTACTAATTAGTAATTAAAATAAATATTTTTATGCACAACTCATATTAATCTCCAAAAGACAATTTGACTCTTTTTTGAAAAATGACATATTCAAATTTAATAAAAACACATGTTTAAAATTGAAATCCATTATTAAATAAATTTAATATTTCAACATCATTAAATCATGTAATATATTAATTAAATAACTAATGGACAATTTCAAATATATTTTCACACAATTAATTAATTAATATCAAATATCTTAATATTTGGTTTTTAATTAATTAATAATCATATAATAACTTAGGAAATAAATTTAATATTATTTTTCAATTTTAATATTAAATTTCATAATAATAGAAAACCACATATGCAAACAACAATAAATCAAGATCAACAAATAAATATCCAGACTCAAAGAAAGGTACCGCGAACTGTCACCTTGACAAATCCAGATAGGGTAGCCGATAGATACTTATCCAATAATTAGGATAAATGGGTTTAGGATAGGGTTTTGGGTCCATCTGTCATCTCCCCTCTTTACCATTGAGACAAGTATTTATAGGCACACTCACTCCTTCCAATTCACGGAAGACGATGCCCTATACTTGCAAACGTGTCATCACAAAACAAAGCATGTACATAAAACATATAACAAGAAATGATAGGGTACGATTAGTCATGTGGATCTCGACAAAGCAAGTAACTATGCCTCTGCCCTCTACCATAAAGACACATAAAATAGATACATACATATGAACACCATACACATGCCAGTATGGGGTAAGTACATCATAATCCAACTAAAACTTGAAACATCTCAACATAATAACACTAACATCTAAATATGAGATCATATGACATCATAACATAATCATAAGCACAATTCAGATCATCAACAATCACTGAAATAATAAGATCTGCACACAACAATGTGACCTAAAAGAGTATTGCACCGAAAATCTAAAAGCAAACTATGGGGGTACTACACAAAGCATTAGAATAGCATGTTTTAAAGACTTATATGAGGAGGATGAAGACTTCTCACAAGCCTACAAGGTGTGCCTAGAGTTTGAGAACTATTTCCATGGTGAGTTTGCAGATTACACCCTTCAAAATGGATTGTTGTTCAAAGGTAATCAACTTTGTGTACCTAGAGGATCCATGAGGGAAAATCTAATTCAAGAGAAGCATAATGCCAGTCTTAGTGGTCATTTTGGTATAAATAAGACATTGGAGTTAGTACAGAGATACTACTTTTGGCCTAAGCTAGCAAGGGATGTGAGGAGATATGTTGAGCAGTGTGGAGTATGCTAGAGAGCTAAAGGTGGTTCAAGCAATTTAGGACTTTATCAACCTTTACCCATTCCAAATAGGCCTTGGGAGTGTGTAAGTATGGACTTTGTGGTTGGACTCCCTAAAACCAAATCAGGTATGGATAGCATCTATGTTGTAGTAGATAGGTTCTCTAAAATGAGTCATTTCATTCCATGCAAAACTACTCATGATGCAAGCTATGTAGCACATCTCTTCTTCAAAGGGATAGTTAGGATTCATGGACTCCCTTTGAGTATTATGTTTGATAGAGATAACAATTTCAGGGGTCATTTTTGGAAAACCTTATGGAAAAGGCTGGGAACTAATCTCTCTTTCAATTCAGCATACCATCCTCAAACTGACTGTCAAATTGAGGTCATCAATAGGGTGCTTGGCAACTTGCTAAGGTGTTTGACAAAGGAGTATGGGTAGACTTGGGATCTTGTTATATCTTAGGCTAAATATGCTTACAATAACAATGTAAATAGGACCACAGGAAGAAGTCCTTCTGAGATAGTATATGGAAGACACCCTAGAGGAGTGTATGAGCTGAGAGACTTAGGTTACATGGAGTTGAAGAGTGGAAAAGCTAAAGATTTCACTCAAACCATCAAGGAGGTGCAAGAGAAAGTGAAGAAGTCCATTTTGGAGTCTACTCAGAGACTCAAGGCTAAAGTGGATGAAAAGAGGAAAGAAGTACAGTTTCAGATTGGGGACTATGTCATGGTCCATCTTAGCAAAGAAAGGATGCAAAAGAACATGCCCACCAAGCTAAAAATGAGGAGAGTAGGCCCGTGTAATATTCTAGCCAAATAATGAGAGAATGCCAACAAAGTGGACTTGCCATTAGACTTAGCCATCTCACCAGTGTTCAATGTTGCAGACCTAGTTATATTCAAAGGAGATCTCAGTCAGCAAGGTACAACTCCACCAAAGGTGATGCAAGACATGGACACCAATGCAATGCCCAAGAAGAAGCCAGCCAAAGTAGAGAAGGTCTTGGAATCCAGAGTGAAGAAGACTACAAGGCATCAAGTTTACATGGATCACCTGATCAAATGGATGGATCAGCCTAAATCTGAAGCCACCTAGATTGAGGAAGGACAGTTCAAGAAGTTTGGGATTGACTTGGCTCTTCTTGACACCAAAGTGCCTTAGTTGTGTTGAGGGGGAGTATGATGTAGGAGCACCCTTCTAAGGGCTCCCACCTTCACATTTTTGGTGTGTTAATCTTCATAGATGAAGCATGTAATTAAAATAAGAGCTTAAGCTCATTTTGTGTGTCTAGGCCTAGGCTAGGTCCTAGAAGTTTAGTTGATCTTTTCAATGTGAATGGCACAATGATTCAGGGAATGTTGTCATCTGAGATCAGTGCTTTTCTATGAGGTTTGAAGTCTTAGGTTAGGTTTGGTAGATTTTTGAGCACATGTGAGTGCTTTAGGAGGGCTTAAGTAGTGGTCTTGAAGTATGAGAGCAAAGTTGTTTGTGCAATAAAAAGTTGCTTAAAAGTTGTCAGCAACTTTTTTCCTTGTAATAGCCTAACCTAAATTAAGCGGATAATAAGCCCTAACACCACACAGTTACTAAGGAGATAGGTATTTAAGACCTATGCAACCCTAAACCAAGGGTTGGCAATCTTATTATACGGTGCTAGTACAGAAACACCAGTCTAAACACTGTTGGAGAGGAACAGTCACTGTTTTAGACTGTTGTCATGTGAATATATGAAGTTTTGAGTGAATTTTGCAAGAGAATTTGTTTGTGTGTGTTTAGCTTACATATGTGTGTATTATTTTAGGTTCTTTAAGGTTTTTTGTGTGCATTTTGTTTTTAGTTCTTTCATTTGACAGTGCTCTGCCAGTTTGGAGAGCTTTGTATATATGGGGTTGTAGTTCTTGTTTCCACCATGGACACACCATGGGACTTTGGATTCTAAGAAAATAGAACCTAAATTGTATTTATATGGAAGCAGGGGCCCAGCAAGTAGAATCAAGCATTTGTTTGAGGAAGCCCTAGGTGAGCTTGATAGTGCCTGGCTAGGAGCAGTCAGCAGACAAAGAGCTCTTGAGAGCAGAGGAAAGAGTTTCATTGCATGATCTTTGGAGGGATGAAAGACACCTATATGAAGGCCTATTTCTATGAAGGGGAGGGTTTGAAAAAACTTGGAAAGGTGTTTTTGGAGACTAGTTCACCAGGTAACCGTGAAGAGACCCAAAAGCCCTTAAAACCCTCATATTTGGCACAGGTGTTGGATGGATGGATGGAGGCTTGAGACCCCAAAAATCCTTGAGAGTGGGTCATCTATAGTAAATTTTCTTTAGAACATGAGTTTTTAATCTTTGAGGGAAAGGTGTCAAATACCCTATAAAACTGGAAGGAGGGCTAATTAGGCCTCTTCCTTGTAGCCCTAAATTGCAAAGAAACCCTCAAATCAGGTGATTACACAACCTTGATAAAGCAACGAAAATGTGTCAAATGCCCTAAAAACACATTGGAACTCTTGAAATCCTCTGTTAGAGCTTGGGAAGGGAGTGGAATCCTAGAAGACCCTTATAAGCCTATGTAAGGGATGAGACTAGAAACTAGAGCTTGGAATGTTGCCAGAAGAAGTAGCTAAACTTGGTGGTCAGGCTAGGTAGGTCAGGGGGTCCTTGGATGTGTAAGGTATCTTATAGACCATTCATAGGTGTCATTAGTACACTTGGGTCCTTGGGTAAGGATCAGGGCATAGACTAGCTAGTCTATCCTAGCCTCCCCATCAGTAAAATTGAAATCTGCAAATAAATGAAATGATCTCACAAAATTGCCTGTCGCAAAAGCTTTGTTCTTCGGTTGTAAATTTGCCAGAGTAATTGTGCAAATTTGAGAGATATCTTTGTGAAGAGCTGAGCCTTGATTTTATAGAAATCCAGGGCTTGAGGATGCATTGAGAAAAGCCATAAATCACTCTTGATAAACTTAGGTTGATTTTTTAGTCAATAAGAAATTAGAAACAGATTAACTCACAAAATCATGCAAAATCATGCAAAAATAGCTTTTAACTCAAAATAGAGTTTTAGATCAATTTCCAACTCACAATCACATGTTGAGTTTAAATTTAAAATTGGTTGTTAATTTCTAGTTGCATGCTTTTCTAATTGTGCATGATTTATTTTGAATTAATTTAAAAATAAAGTGATTTATTCTCAACTTAACTAATTTTAAATTTAAAATAACTGATTTATGGGTTAATCAATTATTTTACTCAAAATTTTATTCAAAACTATATTATTAAATATTAACAACTTGAATTTAATCAATTAAATAAATATTTAATCAATTATTCATAGGAGATTTGATTTATTGTCAAAATTAAATTATATAATTAGGAATAAATAGAGTTAAATCTAATTAAATAATTAAGTGGCAATATTAAATCTGATTAATTAAATATTTAGAATATTCAATTAATCAAACTTTAGGATAAATAGTGAGATTTATCGCCAAATAATATTTAAAATATGTTTAAAATAACTGATTTATGGGTTAATCAATTATTTTAATCAAACTTTATTCCAAAACTATATTATTAAATTTGACAATTTAATTTAATTAATTAAATAATAATTCAATTGATTATTTTTAGCAAATTTGATTTATTGTCAAATAAAACAATATTAATTAGGAATAAATAGAATTAAATCTAATTAAATAATTAGGTGGCAGAATTAAATTAATTAATTAAATATTCATCATATTCAATTAATCAACTTTGGGATAAATAATGACATTTATCGCCAAATAATATTCAATGAAAGACAATTATGATAAATTAGGAATATTCAAGGAATATTCCTCGATGCAGAATTAAGATAAAATCAATTAGGTTTTTGATAAACTGATGTGCAGATGTGCCTTAGGTTAGGACTTTGATGTCAATTTTGATATAATTGTTGAAGTAAGAGGTTAATGAACCTATAGCCCATTTTTGGGGTATTACATTTTGCCCCTTTGAATTACTGTGCGAAGCGCAGTGGTTCAAAGAATAGTCTATGTCTGATAAAGATGTAGACTGAGTTATGTGGTGGAGAAACTGATCCTGAGAGACTAACTGATTCCAAGATAGAAACCGATTGAAAGATTTGAAGATGCCAGGTCCTAATTGACCAAAGATGATGTTAACTATAACATCAATGAACCGGTGATTATGAAGAAGTATCAAAACATCTGATTCTAAACCTTATGATTACGAAGAAGTGAGTGACCTGATTCCAAACCTGATTGTCCAAAGGAATCGTAATTGGTATCACATCTGAACCCTTCAATTATGAAGAACTAAGGAAATAACACATATGAACTGATGGTTATGAAAAGCTGATACAGTTTACAAGATAGATTAGGATACCAGATTGATATGGATCTCGATGAATCTGATATGCCCCAAGTGACATGCCCCAATTGAAGAGGTCTTTAGATGAATTAGCAACTAGACATGGTTGTTATCTTGATCACTGAGAGAAGGTTTGATTTACAGATTTGAATGATATGTGATACCATACCCCCTTCGGGATGAAAATTGAAATCTAACAAGAAAAGTCAGCATTGAATGGTTCATAAGCATGTTAATTGATTGAAGAAGTGATTGTACACATTTGGAAACATATTCTACATCATTTGGAGGTTTTGAAGATCAAGTTTGACTAGGTTTGACCATGAGTTGACCATGGGTGAAATTTTGATAGTTTGATGTAAGATAAATAGTTAAGTTGAATTCTAGATTTGTGTGATGATTAGAAGGTCACATATGCAAGCAGTCGGTCGTCCTGGGTTTGAAAATTTTAAATCGCTATGTTGGCAATATAAATGTTCTCAGATTTCGAGTTTGATCCCAAAAATGGATTCTACCTGCTGTTTAGTTGGAGGGACCTTCATATAATGCTCAGTCCTTGTGTCATGTTTAGCATAGTTTTGAAAAATTGTTTGAGTGTCAAGCTAATTTGGGAAATCGTGAGATGAATGTAATCATGCAAAGTGCAAAATGAAATGCAAACCTAAGACCTAGGACCTAGTCACTGATCATGTGTCAGTCATTTTCATCATTGAATTTTTATTAGGTAACTAGATAAATCAATACAAAATCCACTAGTTAGGAAACTATGAATATATGAATATTGATTTGTATGCACAAGAATCAATACAACACCCACTGGCTAGACAACCATGGACATATGAATATTGATTTTACTTTCGGAATGTCGGATTAGATATAAGCACCAAGGCACAAATGCCAGGATGACCTGAATATCATGTCCATTTTGATAGTGCAATTTGTATAAGCATCAAAACATAGACGTTGTGATGACCTAAATATGTCTTGCATAACAAAAACATCAAGCAGTCAAGAGATCATTCTAAATCCAGTGTGAATTACCTGCAGTGACCCTTTATCATTCACATCCTTAGGTAAGATCGTGTTTCACAGTAGGAGTAAGAACTTTCTCAAAAAGACAATAGTTAGATCAAATTCCTTGAATTTTCTAAGTATCAATGGTCGAGGTACGCATGGCCATCCAATATGAGATAGAGGCTCTTACAGACAGACACCATTTCAATCCAAAATTTTCAAAGTTAGATTTTCACATACGAGCAGAAAACAAAGAAAAGATTATGCCCCTAGTCATCACTCTCTAAATCCTGTAGAGGACATCATTGAAGAGCTCGAAGAGACACAATATGCAAAAATCTCAATGTGAATTAGTAAGCATACAAGGAGATAAAAGCATGTGAAGCATAGATTGTTTTCATTCATCTTGATGTTTGATTGCATTGTTGTAGATGCAAAATCCTTTCTGGAGAGGAGACCGACCGACTGACTCAGATGTAGATTCAAAGGACTTTGACTGGATATGACTCATCTGAGATACTAAGGACTGTAGGATATGACTTTGATTGCCCCCAATTTTGAACATTGATAGGATACAAATATTTGATCTGATTGGTGCACAGATCGACTTTATTGAAAATAGGAATGCGGAAACAAACTAGGAGGTATGTACAAACTAAAGCAAGACTGAAAGTTGGGAGAGCCCAAGATTGCACTGATAGATGGAGCATTTTGAAACAAGTGGTGCTCATTTGCTGAGTTTTCACCATCTTGGCAGAGATTCTATTTTTGCTACCAAGGTGCCTGTTTCCAGGTTTTCACCAAGGCACCTTTTCTTTTTCTCATTTTTTTTGTATTTTTCATTTTTTAAATTTTTTGTACTTTTCATATTTTTTTATTTTTTTGCGATACATCAAGGCACCTATTTTCTATGTTTTCACTAGGATGATCATTTTTTCAAGACTTTTTCAATTTTTAAGATTTTTTTAGGACATTTTTTTAATATTGAATGCCTTAGGCATAGAATTTTTTCAGATGGAGAACGTTGATTGGTTCTCAAAGCTATTCTCCTTCAGCTGTTGAGAGTTGATAGGCTCTAGAGCCAAAAGTAGAAGTGATTACAAAGGGACCCAGCCAATTGGGTTCAAACTTCCCCTTGCACTCTCGATGTGATTGACTTTTAGGATTCTCTCTCAAGACTAGATCGCCAACCTAAAATTATCTGTGTCTGACTTTCTTGTTGTAACCTCTAGACATTCTCTTCTGATATACTCTAAGATGATCATACGCTACTTGTTTTCGCTCATCTAGTAGTTCATGTTCTTGCAACCTAGACACTCTGTAGTCATCATCAGTTACTACACCATGCATTCTGATTCTTAATGATGGGATTTCAACCTCAATAGGTAGTACCGCTTCAGACCCATAAACTAAAGTGAATGGTGTAGCCCTAGTGGGTGTTCTGATACTTGTTTTGTAGGTCTAGAGAGCTGGATTGATCATGAGATGCCAGTCTCTTCTTGTTTTATTAACTAGTCAGTGCAAGATTTTCAATAGATTCTTGTTTGAAGCCTCTACTTGTCCATTCCCTTGAGGATAGTAGATTGATGACCAATGTTGTGTAATCTTGAATTTGGCACATAGATCATCTATGTCTCTATTCTTGAATCCTCCACCATTATCTGTGACTATAGAATGTGGAATACCATACCGACATATGATGTAGTTCAAGATGAACATTGAAATTTGTTTGCTGGTTGCTTGAGTCAAAGGGACTGCTTCTACCCATTTTGTAAAATAGTTTGTAGCTGTAATAATATGGGTATGTCCATTAGAAGAATGAGGATGTATGTCTCCTATAAGATCAAATTCCCATTGGTGAAAAGGCCATTGTGTAGTAAAGGGAATTAGATCTCTCCCTAGTGCATGAATTAAGTTACCATGTACTTGGCACTTTTGATAGTTCTTAGCAAACTTGATAGCCTCCTTTTCCATTTCAGGCCAATAGTACCCAACCCTAATAAGTTTTTGAGCTAGTGTTAAACTGTTCGAATGTGAGCCACATATACCTTCGTAGACTTCCTCTAATGCACATTGAGACTCTTCCTATTCTAAACATCTAAGGAGTGTACCATCTAGACCTTGTTTGTATAGATCATGACCAATGATGACATACCAGGATGCATTTCAAATAAGGTATCATTTCTCATGGTGATTGAAAGTATTGGGAATGATTTGATCTTGGAGATAGGAGAAAAGGTTTTTGTATCGGGATGAATCATGACCAACAATAGTGTAGATCATGCGGGTTTTAGGGGAATCATATGCTAGAGAAGATAGTGCTTCCACCAGGAATGCGTAGCGTAGCTCATGTTCAGGCTATTGTAATAAAGTAGATAGTGTTGCCATAGCATCAACAACTTTATTCTCTATTCTAGGAATTTGTTCAAAGGTGATAGATATGAAATAGTTCTTTAGATCATCTACCATTCTCTTGTATGGGATCAGCTTTCCATCTTTCATTTGATACACATCATTGACTTGGTGTATTACAAGTTGTGAGTCTCCATGAATGTGTAGTTCTATCACTCTCCACTCAATTACTATTTTCATGCCATTAAGAAGAGCTTCATATTCAGCAATATTATTTGTGCAAGGAAACTTGATTCTAAATGCTTTAGGGATAGAGTATCCTTGAGGTGTGATGAACAATATGCCTACTCTAGATCCATTTTGTGTATAGGAACTGTCAAATAATAGCTTCCATGCTCTAGAAGAAAGATTCATGATAGAGGAATCTGGGAATTCTATTTGCATTCATGTATCATCAAACAATGGTGCGTCAACCAGTTGATCTGAAATGACCCTACCCTTGATAGCTTTTCTTTCAACATATTCAATGTCAAATTCACTTAATAGCATCACCCATTTAGCTAGTCTACCTGTGAGGGAAGCTTTGCTTAGTAGGTACTTTAGTGGATCAATCTTAGCTACCAAATGTGTGGTATGAGCCAACATGTAATGTCTCAGTTTCTGTGATGCAAATATCATAGCTAGAAAAGCTTTCTCAATCATGGAATAGTTATTCTTGTATGGTACCAATGTTCTACTAATATAGTATATAGCTCTTTCCTTCTTGTTCTCATCATGTTGCACTAGTGATGCCCCCAATGATGTATTTGTAGTGGAGACATAAAGAATCAATGGTTTTCCCTGAATAGGAGGCATCAAAATTGGAGCATTTGATAGATATTTCTTGATATGATTAAAGTTCTTTTCACATTTCTTGTTTCATGCAAAGGTCACACCTTTATGTAATGTCTTTGTGAAAGGTTGTGATGTGTCTGCTAGCTGAGATATGAAGCGTCTAATAGATTGTACTCTCCCTTGTAATGTTCTCATGTGGTTGATATTCTTGAGAGGTTGCATCTCCATGATAGCTTTAACTTTAGCTAGATCTACTTCAATACCCTTATTTGAAACAATGTAGCCTAAGAGCTTTCCAGAAGTGACACCAAAAGCACACTTCTTAGGGTTCAACCTAAGACTAAACTTCTCCATTCAATCTAGAATTTTGCTCAAATCATTTAGATGTTCAAATTTTATCATAGATTTTTCCAAAGTATCATCAAAATAATCCTCCATAGTTCGATGCATCATGTCATGAAAGATAGATGTCATAGCTCATTGATATGTAGCACCAGCATTCTTAAGCCCAAATGGCATGACATTCCAATAGAAGGTCCCACGTACATGTGAAAGTAGTTTTCTCTTGATCTTCTGGAGCAATTTTTATTTGGTTGTATCCAAAAAAACCATCCATTAAAGAATACATCTCGAAGCCCGCAGTCATGTCCACTATCATATCAATGTTAGGTAGTGGAAAATCATCCTTAGGGCATGCTTTGTTTACATCTCTAAAATATGTGCATACTCTTATAGATTTGTCTAGTTTTGATACTGGAACTATGTTAGAGATCCATTCTACATAATCAATAACTCAGATGAATCCGACTTTTAGTAGTTTCTCTAATTCAGCTTTGACCAAGAGTGCAACATGTGGATTCATCTTTCTTAATTTTTGCTTAATAGGTTTGACCCCTGGAGCTATAGATAAATGGTGCATTATAAGATCAGGATCCAACCCAGACATATTTGAATATTTCCATGCAAAGTTGATCTTCTTTTCTGTTAGGAATATGGTAAATTTTTGCTTTTCTTCTTCTGATAAGGATTGTGCTAAATGGATCAATTGTGGTTCTTCTGTTGTTCCCAAGTTGATGGATTGAGTGGGCTCAATTAGAACTAGAGATCTTTCCTATAAATAACTCAAAAGGACATCAAATATCTCATCCTTAGGTGCCTCGGAGAGGTTTTCACCTTTGGATACATCTTTTATTTTTACTTTTTTAGGTTCTGAGACTGCCACAAAGTGGTTTTCACCCTCATAACTCCTTTTATTTTTATTTTTATCTCTATTCTTTTGACTAAGATACTTGATGTCTAACTCTATCATGCTAACACTTGGTTCATTGATGGAAGTCATCATAGGCTCAACTGCATTAAGGTAGCAAGCAAGGGCATAGTCATTTGGAAAGGTATAGGTACCTTGGCTCAGATTTGTGGAGATCTAGTCAAGAAGTTTGGGATGTTCGATAGTCAAAGTGGGGAAAGATTGGGAAATTGTGTTTACAGATATGGATCTATCATCATTGGTTCTAACCCAACTCTTGGGTTTGAAGGTGATATTACAACTCAAAACATTCAATTCATGAATAGGCTCAACGTCATTATGGGAATCCATTTCAGCCATAGGTGGATCAGACTCGTTAAGCTCATCATTTTTCTCTAGACTCACATTGGGTTTAGGTGCATATTGGTGAACAACATCAATATGTTTTATGTGATAAGCTCATCTTCCTCTAGAATGACTCCCCATTCATAATCATTTGATTCCTCATGTATGCCTTTAGGAAATCTGAGAACATGTGTAAAGTCAGGATGGATACCCCAAGAAGGGTTACCCTCAGATTCTGATTTGAATTCATACTCATGGGAATCTATTTTAGAATAACTACCACCTTCTTCTTTGTCTTTTTGATCTCCTTCAAGATCAGTCAGTTCTTGTGGTACAACTGTCTCTTGTTCTATAGTAGGTTATTGTGTTTCTACTACATTGATTCTTTTTACTAGATCATCTTCAGCTTCAAGGAGGTCTTTTATTTCTTTAGGAAAATGCTCTTAAGGAATGATCTCATTAGTGGTGTCCAAATCATCACTGTCATATTGTTCAGTTGTTTCTTCCTTTAGTTGATTTGTTGTGGATGGCTCAATCTATTCTAAGACATGTGGGGAGTTCTTACTAAGATAGAAAGGCTTCTTCTTATATCCTAGACCTATTGTATTATTGTTGTTTCGAACATGGTGGTCAAGAGGTGATAGAAGACCCTTATCTTGTAGTCCTAGAGGTCCTTTTCTAGTATATCCCATTTTTGTGATCAATTTGTCCCCTGGTCTGTATGACTTCTGAGGAATTTTTCTTGAAGTGGAGTCACATTTCTGGACTAATTGGGATTGAGGCTCATCCTTGTATAACCATGCAAGCACAACTTCTTCTTCCTCAAACTCTTAATTAGATACTTGTTCTATGACAAAGCTTCCATTGAATATGACCTAGGATCCTTTAGCTGTAGGTTTCACTTTGTCAGAAGGTTGTCCATACGATTTAGGGGACAATGGGAGAGATGTGAGAGATAAAATAGCTTGCATTGTGTATTCTCCCATACCACTAGCTTTTATTTTGACTTCTTTAGCAATGTCTTCCATTTTGGATGTTGAAGCAAAGTATATCTACTTAGTGGAATATTCTCTATTATTAGGAACAAGTTTATCAGCACTTTCTTTCAATGCATTGCAAGTTGTAGATAGGTCAGCTGGAATTGTCACCTCTACTCCTTCATAAGGAAATCTCACACATTGATGGTATGTGGAAGGAATAGCTCACATTTCATGTATCTAGGGTCTCTCTATAAGGATCTTGTAAGCCAAAGGTAGATCAAGAACTTGACATGTGATATCTCTAATAACTGGACATGTTCTGATAGGTAAGACAATAGTTCCCTTGGAAGATCTTTCTTGCTCATCATATGCTTTGATATTTATCTTCTTCTTAGGATCAATGGTAGCTTCTGATAATCCCAATTGTGTAATTAAGTTGTAAGATCAAATGTTGAGACCAGCACCTCCATCTATCAACACACGTTTGACACGATGGTTTTGGATTAAGACTTCAATGTGCAAGGGCTGGTTATGCGGATGACTAAAGGAGTTATCATCTTCCTCTGAAAAGGAGATATACTAGGGAGAAGTTAGATGACCAACCATAGTCTAGAATCTATCTAAATCAAGGTTGTTAGGAACATTGAATCTAAGCAGAGCTTTGTCTAGAATGGCTCTATGAGCTGGAGATATCTGAAGCAACTCAAACATGGAGATTTTTACATTTGTATGCTAGAGTTGTTGGAAAATACTGTATGATGTTGGCCTCGTGTCTTTAGGATTTGATGATTTAGAGGAAGTCTTCTATTTAGAAGAAGATGAAATATTGAAAGGCATCTTAGGGACATTTGATGAATCAGAATTTTGTCCTTGTAGATGCACCTGAGCTTGTGATTGAGTAACTGCATTTGTTGTTTGATTTTCTCTATCTTTTCTTACAATTATGATGACATTACTACGTTTAGATAGGTATGGTTCAACCATATTGATGATAGCATTGTTTCCAAAGTAAGCATAATTAAATTTAGCACCCATATTAGGTTGAGAAGTAGAGACTCCTTGATTTTTCTTCAGAAATGGCTCTATGAATGTTGTATGATCATTATTTGTTTTATGATTGTCAATTATGATTTCTCCATTATCAATTTTGTCTTGTATGATGTGTTTCAAGTGGATGCAATTATTAGTTTTATGACCCTTATTGTGATGGAAGTCACAGAAATCATTCTCTCTCCACCATTTTGGTTTAGGTTCAGGATCAAAAACTTTTATCTCAAGAAAGGAGATGATGGTGTTGGCCAATAGAGTCTCCATGGTAGATTCAAAGGATTCTCCAAGAGGAGTAAACTTATGTTTAGGATCTGTAGACCAAGGTTTATAGTCAGATGGCTTCTTTTTAGATTCTAATGCTTTAGCTTTGGAAGCTTTGATGGCTTGGGTGTCAACAGTGAGATTGAAAGCAAGTGCCTTAGATGGGGCACATATAGTATCTAAACAACACCATCTGTGATGACGCCCTTATTCTTTTTCCAATTTTTGCCTTTGTCTTTAGAATTAGATCCAGATTCATACTTGTCCTTTTGAAGTGATATGTCTCCTTTTTGCACAAGTACTTTCTTAATTTTGATTGCATTTTCTACCATTTTATCAAAGGATGTATGATTTTGCATTTGCAAATAGTAGTTGAGTTCTGGAACAAGATTGTTGATGAAAATTTCCAGCTTCTTAGTTTCTGGAATAGGTCTATCATATAGAGAAAACTTCTTCCTCTATCTTTTGAGAAAAGTCAAGATTAGTTCTCTTGAGTTCTGTTTTAGATTACAGATGTCGATCATAGTGACTGGATGTTGGATGTTGTAGGAGTATTATTGATAGAATAGTTTGATTAACTCCTTGAAATTTTTTATAGTAGGGGGCATTTTTGAGAACCAATGAATAGCTAACCCTCCCAAAGATCGAGGGAAAAGACACATTAGGTAGGTTGGTTCATGCATGAACTCCATAGATTGAGTACAAAATTCTCTGACATGATCTTAAGGATCAAAGTTTCCATCATACTTATCATATTTAGGTATTTCCACTCACTTAGGGAATGGTAGCATGTACAAGTCTTTATCAAATGGAAAAGGGCATAGAGCTTCCATGGAGAACTCCTTAGGTTCCTTTTCTTTCTCAAGTTTGTTAAGTTTGACTTGCATGGCATGCATCTATTTCATTATAGCGGTGATTGGAGTTTCTTCCTCATGTGTAATGATATCTTCAACATTAAAGTTGGGAGGAATTTTAGCCCCTTGACGAGCTAACTCTAGGAAGTATGTTTCTCTATCTTCCTTCAAGAAATGCCTCATCATTTTCGTGAAGTCGTCATCATTTTGATATCAAGCAATTTCAAAAGGTGTGGGTTCTTGATCCGCACCATGTTTTGATTGATGTCCTTGGGAACCATGGTTTGTCCCTCCTTGAGACATGTTAGGAGTTTTAGTCCCTGCAATAGATTGATGTGGAGTTTGTTGATCACCTCCATGGGTTGATGGAGGGGGGTATGTAACCATTTTTTAATCGAAGATTTCCAAGACTGTCATCTTCATAAAGACCTGAATTGTAGAGTTTCTCAAAGGTTGGACCCATGTGAGTAGACAAAGGTAAGGTATTGGGTGCTTCTCCAGATTTCTTGTGTGAGGAAGCTCTAGTTTCCACCATTAACCTTGGATGAAGCAAAAGAGAAAGATGAAGACACTAAAGAATGACTTGATTCAAGAAGATCGAATGATGCAACCTTGTCAAGATTGGATTGATTGAAGATTAGATTGGATGTAAATGATGGATATTGTACCCTAGTAGTATTGGTAAACACCTAAAAGATGGTAGACACGAGCTCACAACACTTAGCCATTTTGTATGAAGACTGAATTTGAAGGTAATTTTGACAAGGTTTTGACACAAGATGAAAAAGACTCAAATCGATAAATCAGAAGATTAAATTAGACTAAAGAGACCACTTTAGGTAAATGATCAAATTCTTTCTAGTTTTTGCTATGTTCTTGACATAGTGAATATTTTGACAGAATCTGGAAATAGGCTGCAAAAACTGGATTCCTAACAAATTTTGAAGAATTCTGACAACTTTGACTTTAGCTTTGATACAATTTTTGAAATTTCGAGATGACTTTTGACACCACAAAGGAGTTTTGCTTCAGATTTGCAATTTTTTAGTTTTCAGTTTCAAATTGTTTGTAAGATATCCTCTGTTCAAGTTTGTAGATCTGTGTAATAGTTCAGGATTGTTCATTTCCAAAGGACCAAATAGACAAAAAACATGCAAAACAACAAGCAAAGGAAAGCAAGAAATCATCTCAAAACAATGAACAAGGGAAAAAGCAACCTTGCGCATGAACAAGAAATAGTGACTTATTGTGCTAATCCCTAGGAATGCTAATTGTGTATGTTCTCAAATTTTTTTCAATAACACACATAGTCCTAGAAAATGAAAAATTGGCCTCGCTAAGGTTTGTAGTAATGGTATGACTCTACAACTTTTATGATCTCAAGAGGGTGAATTCCAATCCAGGCGTACCAGGGTTTTGACACAGTCTAAGAATTTAATCAATTAGGATCTGCTAGGGAGATCTGATAGCCCAACAAGAGACCACACCTATGAAGATTTCCTCCACAAGGACATTTATATAGTGGTTGTTGCTGCCACAATGAAAATGGCTATTACCACTTGAGGTTCCATCCATGTGGTTGAATCAATAAAGGGAATGTCCACTATGGTTAACCCTCTTTAAAGGTGACTTACAAAAGATACCACATGGGGACTTGGTCCAGATCCAAGGATTTGAGTTTCTGATACTACCCAAAAAAGGAGTAGAGCATAATCCTCTAGCCTTATCACTTTTACCCAAACACAGCAAATAGATTAATCCAACATGCTAAGACTGAAATTATCTCACCAAGATTTGTGATGTCAACAACTATGTCTATCGATCTCTTCAGAGAGAGAACATATCGATCAAAAGCTGAGGACCAAATCTAGTAGAATGTGAGAATGAAGCCCAATCTCTCAAGATCATCCACAAATAGTGTTCATAGGGCCTATTTACTATATGTAACAGATATGCAAAAAGCAAATCTATGTTTGTTTTATAGCCCAAAATTGAAGTGTGAATTATGAAAGCTATAAAGGCACTCAAGCTTGACACGAGAGTTTTTTTAATATCCAAATCGAAGTGTTATTCGATTGAACTAAATACCTAAGTTCCTCGCAATGCACTTAGTATATTTTTACCTGTTTTAGCAATTTTTGAGCATTTGTCTTCTATCTTTTGTACCCATGAGATGTAGCTGCACCTGCGCTTGTAAACCATTGTTATGAAAACCTTACCTGTTCTTGTACATGAAACCCAGTATTATAAAAATCTATCAAAAAATAAACACAACTTGTCAATGCCACGTGGTAGAAAATTAGGTTAGTCGAAGATAATATGTCATTTGATAATCGAAAAACCTGTTGTCATAAAAAATCAGATTCTAACTAGTCTGCACTAAATCAATCATAACTTTTGCAAATCAAGGTGAAATTAATTCAAACCAATGGAAAATGAAATCTAACTCAAATACCTTTCTAAAAATATAAATATATGATCTTTATCATGTCATATGTGCATGTACCAATAAAAACATCAGTTGGATTTCATAAAATCAAGTTCTGACCAGTATGCACTAAAATGATCATAACTTTTGCAAATCAAAACAAAATTAATCCAAACCAATGGAAAATGAAATCTAACTCAAATAAATTTCTAGAAATATAAATTTTGGATCTGTATCCTATCCTATGTGCATGTACCAATAAAAACATCAGTCGGATTTCATAAAATTAGGTTCTAACTAGTTTGTACTAAAATGATCATAACTTTTGCAAATCAAAACAAAATTAATCCAAACCAACATAAAATGAAAGTTAACTCAAATACCTTTCCATAAATATAAATTTTGGATCTGTATCATGTCATATGTACATGTACCAATAAAAATACCAGTCAGATTTTTGGAAAAACAGCCCAAAAATTTATCACAAAATTCATAAAAAATTAACCTTGTGGTCATGGGTTCGAGAAAAATGATAGAAATTTGATAGAATAGAATAGAATGGAAACCCATTTCAGGGCCCCACAGTGGGCGCTAGAAATGTGTGTGTGAAAATTGTACCTAGCTGCGGACACAACACTTCAGTAAAACATTAGAGGTTAGAAAAATCAAAATCTGCAAATAAATGAAACTAAGCTAACTAGGTGATTTACTACCTTCTAGTAGGTGCAAGTATGGTATTATCAGATTAGACCAAGATCAGTGACAATGCAACACCTAAGCGAAGGATTTAAAATGATGAAAGCAATGAAATATGAATGCAAATTAATATTATTTTTTTTGGATTTTTGATGCAATAGGATGAAAAACTTGATATGAAACTAATCTAGAATGAATTGAAATGATATGAAATTAATCCAAAAATGCTATGAAGATGAATGAAAAAGTATGCAAAAGCTATGAAAAACTATAAAATTATCTCACAAAATTATCTGTCATAAAATCTTTGTTCTTCAGTTGTAAATTTGCCAGATTAATTGTGCAAATTCGAGAGATATCTTTGTGAAGAGCTGAGCCTTGATTTTATAGAAATCCAAGGCTTGAGGATGCATTCAAAAAAGCCATAAATCACTCTTGATAAACTCAAGTTGATTTTTGAGTCAACAAGAAATTAGAAACAGATTAACTCACAAAATCATGCAAAATCATGCAAAAATAGTTTTTAACTCAAAATAGAGTTTTAGATCAATTTCCAACTCACAATCACATGTTGAGTTTAAATTTAAAATTGGTTGTTAATTTCTAGTTGCCTGTTTTTCTGATTGTGCATGATTTATTTTGAATTAATTTAAAAATAAAGTGATTTATTCTCAACTTAACTGATTTTAAATTTAAAATAACTGATTTATGGGTTAATCAATTATTTTAATCAAACTTTTATTCAAAACTATATTATTAAATATTGACAACTTGAATTTAATCAATTAAATAAATATTTAATCAATTATTCGTAGGAGATTTGATTTATTGTCAAAATTAAATTTTATAATTAGGAATAAATAGAATTAAATCTAATTAAATAATTAAGTGGCAATATTAAATCTAATTAATTAAATATTCAGATATTCAATTAATCAAACTTTAGGATAAATAGTGACATTTATCACCAAATAATATTTAAAATATGTTTAAAATAATTGATTTAGGGGTTAATCAATTATTTTAATCAACTTTATTCCAAAACTATATTATTAAATTTGATAATTTAATTTAATCAATTAAATAAGAATTCAACTAATTATTTTTAGCAAATTTGATTTATTGTCAAATAAAACAATATTAATTAGGAATAAATAGAATTAAATCTAATTAAATAATTAAGTGGCAGAATTAAATTAATTAATTAAATATTCATCATATTCAATTAATCAACTTTGGGATAAATAATGACATTTATCGTCAAATAATATTCAATTAAAGATAATTATGATAAATTAGGAATATTCAAGGAATATTCCCTGATGCAAAATTAAGATAAAATCAATTAGGTTTTTGATAAATTGATGTGCAGATGTGCCTTAGGTTAGGACTTTGATGTCGATTTTGATCGAATTGTTGATGTAAGAGGTTAATTACATGTAGCCCATTTTGGAGGTATTACATGTATACACACCTCTGGTGTGTATACACATACGTGTACACTTGTGCATGCATTGTTTCTCCACCATCCTTCTTCCCCAAAAACCCTGCAAAAGAAATGAAGAAATGAGAACAAATAGGGTTTCAAGTGTTTATAAAAGTGCTCCCAACCCTAATTTTGAATTAAGGTTTGGGAGTCACATAGTTATGTTATTTTTATTTAACAATTAAATTTCTTATTTTTAGTCACATCCTTGTTATTGAATTTAGGAGTATTCTTTTACTTACAGATTTTTAATGTAATTTATTTACCTTGTAAAGGGGATGTGTGATCTTGGAATTAAATTCATTTCTTTTAAGAATTTAAATTGAATTTAATAGTTTGGAAATTTTCTTTATGAAGATGTGTATTAGAGAAAAATGAATATTGGAAAGATTATTTCCTTTTAATATATCAATTAGAATATTGTGTGAATGTTAATGTTAAGGTCTCAATTCTTTTAGTTGGTATATTAATTTATTTAATTTTATATATATATATATATATATATATATATATATATATATATATATATATATATATATATATATATATATATATATATATATATATATATATATATATATAATAAGATAAGATGAACATAGATATTTTTATGATTTAGTGATATAGTTTTCAAATTTAAACTAATCTATAGTACCTTAATAAATACAAACCATAAAATGAAGGATGAACGAATTATTTAGACATTATCTTTTTATTAAATTAATATTTTTTTTAAATTTAGATAATGAATGGTTAAACTATAGAAATTAATATTGATTATTATGACCGCTTTAATCCCCTTAAATGATAATTGGACTAGGGTAGTTAATTGAACCTAGTTAATAAATGTAAAGCAATTGTTAAGTTAGTCTATTCAAACGTTAAGTAGAAGTAAACTTAATAAGAGATATAGTATTGTAAATTAATTTATCTGAGTGAACTTAAGAATTAAATTAATCAATGGACTATATAGTTATTTAATCATCTAAATATTGTCGTTTACTTTCACCTTTCTTTTAACCAAGTGTTTAGGTCATAACCTATTGTTGAAAATGTTAAGGGGGAATTTTACCATCTTGTTGGTTAATTAAACTGGCCTAATCTGTTGACTTTTTTTTTACGCCATCCCTTGTTAGAGATTTATATCGCCTAATGTCACCAGTCATTTTAGGGATGATGGTATGCCAGTGCATGCCATAACTATCCCTATTCGACATTGGGTGGTTAGCCATTATGTCCTTGAAGCTTTGCATTAAGCAAGCTATGTGAGTAACCTTAGATGTTTCTTAGTGTTTCAAAAAAAATTATTGTTGTGTTTTGTCTTGTATTTTTTTGGGCATTATAGATATATATCAAGTTATATGTGAAACTGATCCTTGTTCATTGTAGAATGGATTTAATGTTGAAATGAAAATAATGTATTTTAGTTCTTAAGATGTCAAGTAGCATGTTGAAATTCATATAGGAAATAAAATGATGTTGCAATCTCTTTTTGTCATTGTTTTGTATGCTATCTTAAACTCATTAGAACATTCTCTTAATAGAACTTGTTTGGGTGTCAAGGGTGCATGGTATTCATCATTAAACATGAAGGAAGTAGGGAGTAAATTAACTAATGGATTTAACCTAGGTAGCATACTGTAATGAAGATCTATTTTCTCCTATAGAATTAGGCAATTTCATTCAATCTATGTGAGCATTCAAGTTAAAAGATGTAAAAAAATCATTAGCCTTTTTATGTCAACCAATTAGTAAATGAACAAAAGAAAATAAGCTAAGTGTAGAAACCAAATAAAATGGTAAATAGAGACCTAAAGGTCTCTAGAAAATGTATGGGAGAAAAAATAAAATCTCCCATACATTTTCCAATACCACAGTCATTATTATATTATATAACATCATCCACTTGCTCAAACAAAACCTCTTTTAAAAAAAAAGTATGCTATTCAATCATAAGGAGTCTAAGTCAATTGGTGGGATCCACTTGGGTCACCACCCTAAAAGGCCAAAAAACTAATTAAAACTAATTTTTTTTTAAAATTACCTTTTAAAAAAAAACTATATCCCTTCTTGCATGGGACATTCCTTAATTTAGTTTTTAAAAAAAAAAATTTTAAAAATTATTTTAAAACTATTGTGAGTGGGGTGGGGTGGTCCCTACACCCCCCCCCTCATAGGCCCCCTATGCAAGGCAGTCGGTGGCCCTGCCAAGGTAGGGTACCGCACTGCCTTGACAGTGCGAGCCTGCCGAGGTAGGGTACCGCACTGCCTTGACAGTGTGGGCCTGCCGAGGTAGGGTACCACACTGCAGGCAATGTGGGCCCCACCTAATGGAGCCCCCCCGCCACTTGTCACATGGTGACACTAAACACAAAAAAAAAATCACTAAGGTAATTTTTTTATATGATTTTTTTGTTATTTGTTTTTTTATTTACTTATTATTTATTATTATTTTTGTTAATTAATTTGATACATAATTAAGTAAGTTGCTTTATATTTAAAGTGCATTATTTAGTTTTATTATAAATTATTAATTCATCTTATAATTGATGTAATTTATATAGAGATATTTTATATTAAAAAGTTATTTATTTTGTGAGATAAATTCTAAATGGAAATATATCGTTATAATATGTATACATATTCTCTATTGATTAAATAATACATTTATGCATGTAACGACTTTAGGCACGGTGTAATAGGAAAGATAAACTTTGTTAGTCAAGTTTTTTTTTATTAAGGTAAAAGAAGGTTTTGAATGGGCCCCAAAACCATTTACAAATAGTTTTTGGTGGGAACTATAACCCGAATATTAACCATACGAAGAATTAGATCAATTCAAAGTGAGACAGCTGCGGAACAAGATAAACCTTACAGAACCCCCCAGCACATACTGCCAGTAGGATTACCGGTAGCACAAACCTAGCATTACAACAGCAGCCAGAAAAAATATTATGAGAAAGGCTCAAGCTATCGAGACCTAAAGAGTAAGACCATCGCCTTACAGAATCACCATGTATCTAGGATTTTCAGGCTCCCTAAACCATACATAAGGGTTTTGATGGTTCCCATAACCAGATTTAATGAAACAATAGCTCACATAATTGTACAAGTAGAGTTTCAGCTGCACCAGACTATCAAGGTTTTGAAAGGCTCCCCCAACCTTTTTGATGGCTCCCATAACCAAAATGGGTTTTAACATCCAATAGATATGGCAGATAGACCAATCCACCCTATCATAACCATATCAAAGATGAAACAGTAGCTTATGAGTATGAGCTAGAAAATCTTTAGTTGCACCATAGTATTTAGGGTTTTGAATGGCTCCCCCTACCATTAACAAAGAAATGGGAGTGAGGATGTTTCCCCAAACCACCGAGTCATGATCTACCAGAAATAAGAAAATACATTCAAGGATATCTGGGAAAAATAGGAAACTCCAGCAAAAGTTGAGCCCTATAGGGTTTTGAAAGGCTCCCCCAACCTTTAACAAAGAAATGGAGGAGAAGAAGAGAATTCCCCACACCACCAGTTTACAACTTTCTAGGAAAAATATGAAACCATCACAGATCTCTGGCAAAAAATGAGCCCCTCCAGCTATGGCTGAACTCACCAACAAAACCGCAACCCGCCTCTTCCATCCAGCTACTAGCCACTTCAATAGGCAGAGCCTCCACCTCAAAAGGAACTTCCATCTCTATAGAAAGTGGGAAAGAGGTTTTAAGAGGGAAAGAAACCTTCACCTCAAAACAAGCTTCCACCTCCATAGGAAATAGGGTAGAGGAGTAATGAAGATGAGAAACCAACAACAACCAATAAGCATTTGTGTGCAACCCCACCTCAATAAGGATCCCACACAGGACCACTCCAAATGAACCAACACCCCTCTCCCACATAAATGAAAAAAGCAGTGGAACCCATAAAGAGGCCCACCTATGAGGTTCCTAGGAACAATCCAACACACCAGGATCCCAAAGTAGGACCCAAAGCCACCACTCACCAACACTCTTCTGATGAGACAAGGGCCACCTCCTCTCCAAGATAAAGAGGGTAAGAAACCCCCCCAAATATTCAAAAGAGCCACCACCACTCTCCCTAACAAGGAACAAGAGTAGTGGAAACCAAAAAGAAGCCCCCGCAAGAGAGTTCCAGGAACATGCCAGCATAGGAGGATCCCAGCAGAGAAGCCATTCCAACCAACCACCAACTCTAACTTCCAGAGGAAGAGAAGGCTTTCTCTAGACATGAGTGATAGCCCCCTTCATCCCAACACCACCGTAGAGCACCCAAACCCTAGCCACAGAGAGTTTAGGAAAAGAAAGAAGAGGGACAATGATGCAATGCCAGCCCCCCACCAAAAATGTCCATTTCCCCTCTCCATCTTCATCTTCATCGGCATCTCCCTCCTGATCTTGCAAGCCTGAGACCCTAGTCCCGCCTGCTCTACTCCCATCACTCACCCCCGCATGTGCACCTGCCCTGCTCCTGCTCCCGTTCTCCATTTTGTTAGTCAAGTTGTTAAGATTAACATTTAATATTATATTATCATTATAACTTTAGTAGTGGATTTTCATGTAAAGATGCATCATTATAACTTTTAAACCTAAAATGGAATTATAAATAGATATATGAACTTATCTTGTAAGAAAAATTAT
Organism: Chamaecyparis obtusa; assembly: GCA_027943335.1. Classification (NCBI taxonomy): domain Eukaryota; kingdom Viridiplantae; phylum Streptophyta; class Pinopsida; order Cupressales; family Cupressaceae; genus Chamaecyparis; species Chamaecyparis obtusa. Next base: position 784,083 of record BSBK01000070.1, on the reverse strand, counting down.
GGATATGAAATGTGGATCGAATTATCTATTATATTCATTAATTTTGCAACTAGTTCACATAGTTACTCTCATACTTCAATCCTAGGAATTGTGGGTAATTATTTTGCTCATGGTAAAAAAAAAAAATCCATCCTATTGAATTTTAAATTATGATTGAACTATGTATTTTTAGATTCCTATATCGATGAAATTTAAGTAATGAAATTGCATGACAATGTATATGTATTCAAGTCATTAGACCATCTTGACTTATTAAAACTCTAAACATCCACATAAGGCATAACATGAATGTAAATATGGGACTAACGAATCTCTTGTAGGGTCGCAACCTTTCATAGATCTACTTCTTCATCCTTGGGAGACTATTGCACATCTTCTCCCTTTCTTGACCAACTCACATAAGTTGTGGAACCTTAACCTAATCTTTTCCTAAAGCTATTATTCATCGCATTCATCGATCGTCTTGATCACACCACTTAGGGTGAGTCAACCCTATCCAAGTTGTAGAGGGAGGTTTGACAACTTAGGGCATATGTGTGGGATCACCACATGACCTCATTGGCCATGATGCCCCTCACATCAATGCTCTTATTCTCCTTAATAATAAAAAATTGTTGCATTTTTGTGTGGTATTTGGTTTCTTTTTTTGGGCATGACATCTTCCATGTATACAAAAGATCTGTAATCTTCAGGCTCTTTCTTGCACTCAAGTTCATTCTTATTTGTATATTCATCAAGTCTAACATTTGCACTTTTAGTGTTATAATTTAAACATGTAATATTTTCTCTTAGTGGAATATCCAAGGAATATGCCTTCATCAACTTTAGCATCAAATTTTCCATTTCTATTGTCTTTCAGTATATAAAATTTACTCCCAAAGACTCTAAAATACTTTACATTAGGTGCATATCCATGCATAACTCAAAAGGTGTAGCATTTGTACCTTTCTTGATTTGTACTTGGTTCAAGGTATAAACATCTATACTTACAACTTCTCTCCAAATTTTTTGTGCAACATTCTTTTCAATCATAAGTTTTCTAGTACAATCCATAATTGATATGTTTCTCATTTCTGCTATACCATTCTATGGCAGTGTCCTAGGTGCAGACATCTATCTCTTTATTCCTCTATCATTGTAGAATAGATTTAACTCATTTGATATAAAATCTCCTCCTTTGTCAAATCTCAAGCATTTCAAGCTTTTACCAGTTTCTTTTTCAACTTTTTCCAAATACCACTTAAACAACTGAAATGCATCTCATTTCTCTTTCAAAAATATTACAATCATCATTCTAGAATAGTCATCAACAAACAAAATGAAATACTTATCACCATAATAACTTTGTACACCCATAGGTCAACAAAGGCTAGTATGAACCAATTCCAAAATATTGTCATAAGTATATGTCTTGCTCTTAAAACTAGACTTTGTCATTTTTCCCAGTTGACATTATTTACACATCACATTATTAGGTTTCTTCAATCTTGATAAACCTCTAACTTTCTTCAACTTACTGATATTTACCAAATTGTCAAAGTTTACATGACACAACCTCTTATGCCATAACCATACATCATCATATTGTGAAAATAAACATGTTTCTTTAGATAGGTATAGATAGAACAAGTTACCTATTGTATGTTCTCCAATTCCAATTAGTTCACCAATGGAATCAAATATTTTAGCCTTCTTGTGTTGAAATTCAACTCGGTAACCAGTATTGTTCATGTCATGCACAAAAATTGAGCAAAACATAACTATAAATTTTTTCTAAAACCTTCTAATCATCTATACTAAACACACTAATGCAACTAGGAAGTGAAGCCCTAACTGGCACAAGTCTCTATGTGCATGCAAAATGGTGCAGAGAGATAACAGACAACTGAAAATAGAGAAGAGTCTAACAACTCCCTAAAGGTCAAACCATAGAATGTTGACCAAGTTTTACCAAAAGTCAAACTTCATCAAACATCTCCTAACTAGTCTACAGGGTTCCCTAGACTACTAGCTTTGACTGACACATAAAACAAGATAGTTGACTAAAAGTCAACCAAAGTTGACCAAAGGTCAACTATGCACTGAAGTACATGTGACCAAGCTATAGGATAAAAAATGCATCTAGGACTACTTAGGCATGCAAATTAAGGCATTTGACCAAGGTTTGACCGAGGGTTGACCAAAAAGTCAATTGTGCCCAAATATGTCCTATAAGGTTCTATTAAGGTTGATACACATCAGGATAGGGTTCATGCACAAAAAACTGATGTGATGTCCAAGGTTTGACTAAGGTTGACCAAAAAGTCAACCATGCTTTAAAAGACTTACTGAACACATCTAAGGCTTAAATTAAAAATGAGAGGTATGTGCATGCAAACAGAGACATTCGCTCAAGGTTTGGCTAAAGTTGACTGAAAGTCAATTGTGCACTAAAAATGACCTCTAAGTTAAAATAACTAGAGGCTCGACGACTAGGAGACATTAGAAACGTCCTATCGACATAACGTCCATCTAAAATTAAATTCGATCGGATTAGAATATAAATAATAACTTCAAAGACAAGTCTACTTTAAATAAAACATTAACTTAATAAATGAATTTATTTAACAAACAAATTAATCTATTAGAACATATCATTGAATACTTAATTTAAAAATAAACTAATCAACTTAATAACAAAGATTATTTTTCAATTTAGAAGCACTAGTACAAATGTAACTTCTTTATTTTAAATCCTCATATAAAATTTTTATTAAAAATCTAATGCTAATTAAATAATAATAAACTAATTGTTTCTTTTATCTCTCTCGTGCGCACTTGTAACTGTCTCCATGTGCGTAGAGGAGGCGCGATGGGGAGGGAGGAGCAGAGGGGAGTGGCTACGGTAGAGGGAAGGGTGACAGTGGCAGGGAGAGGAGGACGGCAGCAGCGAAAGAAGTGGCAGCAATGGTGAGGGTCGTGCATGCGCACGTTTACCGCTCATGGCGACGGTGGTGGAGGGGAAGCGTCGTGGCATGGGGAGCCGCTCCCGCCCTCTGCGTAGAGGCGGTGTAGCCTCCACCGCTCCTGCACATGAAGGGGGGGTTTTGGGTTTGGGCTTGGGCCCTCTCAACCCCACATAATAATTAATTTTTTTTCTTTTGAGACATGCGCCCAACGCATTATGTTTAAACAGTTTGTTTTTTAAAAACAAATTTTATTAAAGGTTTTATTTATTTATTATAATATATTTACATGAATAATATTAATTTAATCAAATTCTATTTTACTAGTGTAATGAAATGTCTGAAACATAAAATAGCAGGCATCTAGCCCCATTTTTTATTTTTTTAAACGCATATTAGGAATCCATAAAACAAACTTAACAACTTGTATTAATAAAATTTTAATTCCGAGCATTTTAATTTTTTGAAAATATTTCAAAACAAATATTCTAAGTACAAAATAAAATAAATTAATATTATTTCTTTTTGTACTTAATACAACAATTTCATTTGTATTTAAAAATACAAACTAAATAAATTAACCATCAATTTAAAAATTTACTTTTGTCTACCACACTAACGAAATATAAATTAAACCTTTAGCATCTAAATATCGTAAAATCTTATACCAAATAACCCAATAATCCTTTTTCACAAAATAACATAAATTTCCCATTTATTTATTCTAAAAATTTGAACGTCTCTAACACACAAAATTTAAATGGAGGATATAATTATTTTTTTACATTATTATAATGACCCAACTTTCCCAAATCCTCCATTTTTCCAATACAATTTTTCAAATAATTCTACAAACTCAAATGTTTTATTTACAAAGAATCTCTAATTCTAAATCTGACATATAGTTGAAATTAAATTTACAACAAAATTTCCAACCAAAATTTTCTCTAAGTCCACACTCTGTCGGGTTTGACATCCAGCTGGGAATCCTGATAGTGAGAGGTTGACCACAGAGGCTCACCTCCCAACCTAGGCCATTTCATGGCCACCCCCAAGCTAGGGGATCCAAATTAGAACGAGGTACAAACAAAAACCATATATGAAGGAAATAGACAACATGAACACACTTCAAAAAATTTTCCCAGCATGGTTTAACAAGAGCAAGACCTCCAAGAGGCCTCCCTGAAATAGGGCAGAGGTGGACTACCAGGTGGAGAATCCATAGTAAAATACAAATTTCCCAAGCCACACATGGACTTGGGATGACCATCTTCAAGAAGATGTGGTCTAATCTCCTTATGCCCCCCCCAGGTGCTCGGAGGCCATACTTGACATCATGGGTATCATGAAACCCCATGTTTATCACTCCACGTATGGGAGACTCTGCACATCCTGGGCCTTCTTCCTACTACCCCCTTCAAGGTTACTCCACCCTCCCTAGGGTGAGTAAGCCTTGAAGAATCCCTTCCCAAAATGAAATTACGAATTGAAAAACAATATTTATACAAATGAAAATTTCAAAACATGAAGCTACAAAAGCCATGGACTCCATTAATGGAGCTCCAAGCTCAAACATAAGAATGAAAGAAAAAAAATAACACAAGGGCCAACCTTTCTCCAAGCAAGTTGAAAGTCTGAAAACTTGAAACTCCTTCCAAATCTAGTCTTCACCTAAGCTCCTTCCAAAATCAATGGTCTCCAGATCTAGAGAATGGGTGAACAACTAAACCCTTTTCCAAGCTTTCCCTAAATAGGCCAAACTTCCTAAAATCTAGGAGCCAATTAGAAGAGAGGAAGAAACTTCCATTCCCTTCTTCCCACTTGCCTTCCTTCACCATAAATGGAGTTGAAGGAAAATTTGGGAAAAAGAGATAGGTTAACCAAAACCTCACAACTGTTCAAATCCGCCCAACTTTGAAATTTTGACTTTAGGGGAGTCTTAAATGAGTTTTAAGGCTCTTAATGGGTTGAAAAAGACCCCTAACCCCTAAGGTATCAACCTGGGTAGCTAAAATTGACCCGAGTTAACCTATGAGAGCCCAAATGGCCCTCCTAAACTCCACCTAAAGTTTACACACGGATTCCAGGTCTTAGTTGACTATCTAAAAACTTTCCAACCCAAGGTAAGTTGATTCTACCCTAAGGTTAATCCCCTAGTCAACCCCTTGATCCAACTAATTAAAAAATACTAACCATGCCAACACATATGCTACAATTTGCTAAATTTGGTACATTTAATTAAAATAATGACATGGCTAATTCACATAAACATTAACTAAGTTAAATACACACATGCAAACTATATTCATGAATTAAAGATGATACAACGAGATTCATGTTTCTTTATACAAAGAGGACCTTGGAATGCATGGTATAAAACATAGGTTCCAATACTAGATCAACTTATCCTGCACACTCATTGCACACATCAGTAGGTCCAATCAACATGATATAAATACAGTACATCATCAATACTGCATGGTTTAAAAATTATGTCTGTAAATCAATCAACTAAGCATAACTTTAGTTTCCTAAACCAACTTTTCATCGCAATAGTTTTAAACATCATATAAAATCATATGTGACATCATCATAACTAAAACTAAATTAAAACATATAGTATGTCGAGTGTACCCTGATTACATAATCAGGTACCGAACATATAACATAGGATTCAACAAATCCTTAAATACATAAGTGTCTCAAATAATCAATTATGTCTGTAAATAAGTACTGAAAGCATGGAAAACAAAGTAGTATAAATATGACTATCTGGTAGGTCTCACATCCACCCCCTCTAGGCATGAACCTCCTCCTGGAGTTCATCAAAGAGGTGAGGGTACTATGATCTCATTTGTGTTGCATCCTCCCATGAAGTTATGACCTCATCATAAGAATCCCACTGGACCCTACCTTGCTCCAACACCATGCCTCGAAGTGTCAGGGTTCATCAGGCCAAAATACAAATGGGCTCCAACACTAGTTGTTTGTCTGACTCTACCCACAAGGCATCCCAATCTTTCACATGAGACTCATCATAAACATACTTCTGCAAAATTGAAACATGAAACACATCATGGATGCATGATAGGCTAGGTGGCAAATCTAAATGGTAAGCAACTAGTCCTATCCTCTCAAGGATCTCAAAAGGTCCAAAAAAATGAGGTGCTAACTTAGAGCCCTTTCCAAAATAGATTGGAATCTTATGCGATCATGCTCTCAAAAAGACCATGTCTCCTACTAAGTAAGCTTGATCGATCCTCTTCGCATCGCCATACTTCTTCTATCTATCCTAAGCCTCTCCGAGACACTGGCTAATCAAGATCACCTATTTCTCCATATCTCTAACTAACTCAAGACCAACAGAAACTTTGCCCTTGATCCTATCCCAACTAAGTGGTGTCCTACAAGGTCTACCATGGAGAGCCTGGTATGGAGGCATACCCAAGGACATATGATGCCCATTGTTATAGGCTAACTCCACTCAGTTTAGGTATTCCTCCCACCGGGTTTGATGGTCCATAACATACATGTGAAGCATGTCCTCTAACACCTGATTGACCCTCTCGGTCTATCCATTTTTCTCAAGGTGATAGGTCATACTGAAGTTGAGCCTAGTTCCCATCAGTGCCTACAGTTCTCTCCAAAAGGATGAAGTGAAGAGAGAATCTCTATCTGAGATGATCTTATGAGGTAGGCCATGCAGTCTGACAATATCTTGCAAGAACACCTGTGCCACTGATGGTGCAGTAAAGGTAGTACGCACTGGTGAGAAATGAGCCACCTTGGTCAACTTGTCAACTGTCACCATGATGGCATCATGACAGTGAGATGACATAGGAAGACCAACAATGAAGTCCATAGATATGGTTTCCCACTTCCAAACTGGTATCTCATGAGGCTGAAGTAGACCACCTGGATGTCAGTGTTCTACCTTCACCCTCTGACATTCTAGGCACCTAGCTACCAACTCAGCAATTTGCATCCTCATGCCTAGCCAATGATATAACTGCCTCAAATCGGCATGCATCTTCTTCACTCTAAGATGCGATGCATAAGGGGCTCTATGGGCCTCTAGCATGACAAACTCACATAATCCTCCAAAAGAAGGTATGTAGATGCGTCCTCTATGACGTAAGACTCCATCAGACTCCATGGAATAATCTGCATACTTCCCTTCAAGGGGTCTTTAAGATTGGATCAACTCACTCACTTCTGCATATAACTCATCATCATGTAAGTGATGAAGAATACAATCTCTCAAATCTGTGCCTATTGACATAGAAGATAGCTCATGTCATCATCTACTCAAAGCATTTGTGACAACATTCTCTTTTCCCTTGATGTAGTGAATGTCAAAATCATACTCACATAAGAACTCCATCCATCTCCATTGCCTAACATTAAGGTTCGGCTGAGTGAGATGTACTATAGACTCTGATGGTCTAATGAAGTTCAAATCAATGTCCTAAGAGGAAGTGTCACCATCTCACTAAAGCATGCACCACTGCTGCCCCTAAGCCATCTAAGGAAGCATCTATGCAAACTACAAACTATGCTGAAGGCTCTAGCACAACAAGAATGGGCGCACTGGTCAATGCTCTTTTGAGCTCCTGAAAAGCTCGATCACACTTCTTAGTCCACTCAAAATTCTTTCCCTTTTGCTGAAGAGAAGTAATAGGATGTGCCACTTGAGAGAACCCTTCAACAAACCGTCTGTAATAACCTACCAAACCCATGAAACTTCTCACTTCTATCACTGAGGTAGGTGCTAGCCAATTCATAATGGCTTCAATCTTTGATGGATCTACTAAGATTCCATCGCTAGATATCACATGGCCCAAATACTTACCTCTAATCTGAAGAAGGAACATTTTGACAAGCTGCCATAAATTTGATTATCTCTAAGGCACTACAAAACTTGTCTCGGGTGCTCTTCATGCTCTCTCACATCCTTTGAATAGATCAAGATATCGTCAAGGAATATCACCACAAACGTATCAAGGAAATTATGAAATAATCCATTCATAAGACTCATGAATACAACTGGAGCATTTGTAAGACCGAATGGAACCACGGTGAACTCATAGTGGCCATATCTAGTGTAGAATGTGGTCTTGTCGATATCAATATCCACTATCCTCAACTGGTGATAACCTGACTTAAGGTCAATCTTGGAGAACACTCTGACACCCTGAAGCTAATCAAATAGGTCATCAATCCTAGGAAGTGGATACCGATTCTTGATGGTAACCTTGTTCAAGTATCAGTAATCCATGAACAACCTAAGAGATTTGTCCTTCTTCTTCACAAAGATCATAGGTGCACCCCAAGGATAAACACTAGGATGAATGTGTCCTTTCTCTAAAAGTTCCTCAAGCTATGACTTGAGTTCATTAAGCTCATTAGTGGTCATCCTATAAGGTGCTCTAGAAACTGGTTTTTCCCCTAGTATAAGATCTATGTGAAAATCTATTGCCCTTCAAGGTGGCATACCAGGTAGCTCTGAGGGAAACACATCTACATACTCTTGCAGAATGGGATGATCATCCAATGATGTTTTCTGTTCTGCCTCATCTTCCCTATCACTAATGGTGATAGAAAAAATCTGACATGCCTTCTACATGCTTCACTTAAGCTGCATAGCGGAGATCATACGAAAGGATACAAGCCTCTAGATTCTAGAAATCACAGTAGCATTTCCATCAGCATCTAACCATTTGACCAAATTCTTACAACAATCTAGCTTGGCCTTGTGAGCATAAATCCAATCCATGCCAAGAACGAGTCCATAAGATCCAAGAGGTGTAACTCTGAGGTCTACTAAGGTGATCAAACCACCAATTTGAATCGGGCACTCCCTAACCAAAGAGGTAACCAATACTCTTGCTCCTAAAGCTAACTCAACTTCCCATCTAACGTCTTTCCTAGCTGCCACTAGCCCGCAACACTCCACGACCAATGGAGAAACAAAGGAGTCAGTAGCTCTAGTATAAAAAAGGATAGAAACTGCACTACTTCTGATTGTACCTGATGCCTTGATGATTGTAGCCTGATGCTTAGCTTGGCTATTGTCAACCACTACAAACACTCTGTGGGACTGGCCCATGTCCCCAATTGTAGGCTCAGACATTACTGCCTGTTGATTGGCCTTTTGAGGACATTCCTTGGATATGTGCCCCATGGCACCACAAGTATAACATGGTCCATGATTCTAAACTTGAATGCCCTGAGGTCTGGACTGCACAGATCCTCCTATCTGAGTAGACCCACTATAACCCCCCTTATAGGGTTGTTGTGATTTTTCTAGGGGTGTATAATGAGCCTACAATTTTTATCCCTTCTTAGGACCTTGAGAGTTCCATTGCTTGGGCTTTGAGCCATATTGTCCCTATGGTGGCTTCGATGCCTGACTCTATTGGGACTACTACTATTGCTGATGTTGTGGGGCTTTGAAATTCCCTAAGTTTTTCATGTGATTACCCTTCCAAGGGGGTTTCTAATATCCAAAATTCTAAGGTGTGGAGTTACAGTTCTAAGACCCTCTATTAATATCCTCGGCTATGACTGCCCTCTCAACTATGTAGTGCAAGTCTCCTAGTGGTGTCATGTGTACCATGTCGTATAAGGCATGGTTCAATCCCTTGATAAAGTGATTGACCTGAAGTTTCTCATCCTTCATGTACTCTACATAAGGGAGGAGCTCAAGGAATTTTCTCTCATATTGAGCCACTGATAGTCCTCTCTACTGAAGATCATGAAATTCATCTATATGATGCTGTCGGAACTACTCTAACAAATATCTAGCCCTAAACCTTTCCAAGAAGGTTTCCCAAGTGAGTGTGTCTATGTCAAAGTTCCCTTTGAACTCCTCCTGTCTCCACCATGAGGAGGTCATCCCTCGCAAAAGATGAATTTTCATGCACGCTTTAAGATTACTCCCATAAGGGTGCAATCTAAAGCACCATCCAAGGCTTATAAACTAAGATTCAGCCTTTGTACCCTCAATAGATCCTGCAAAAGGTGGAGGGTTAAGTCAAAGGAACTCTCTAATCTTATCACTTGTATCGGGAGGTGGTCTCTCATGTATGCGAACCTCATCTCTGGTGGAGGCTTTGGTTCCCTGATGGAACCAACCTCTGGCTCACCCTAAACCTCTACAAATCTAGGAGGACTCCTACTACATTCCCTAGCTGAGGACCCACATCCTTCTATACCATGTTGTACATTCTGGGCTACAACTAGAGGCATACGATCAATAATGAGTCCTACAAGATTCTAAAAGGCCTGAAGTAATTCTGCATTTGCATTCCGAGGTGGAACATGATTCTCCTCTCAAACCTCTACCTCTGGCTATACCTCTTCTCGGGATAAAGAGACATGCCTACGTCCATGTCCATGTCTATGAATTGATCGGGTGAGTGGAGGCATCCTACAAATAACAACACAAAACTTTAGCAACTATAAAGTAGGTTAGGTTCCCAAAGTTAACTAAACCATGCTCTGATACCAAAATGTCATGCCCAAAAGTTGAGAAAAACACAACTACAAAATTCTTCTAAAACCTTCTAATCATCTAAACTAAAAACACTGACGCAACTAGGAAGTGAAGCCCTAACTAGCACAAGTCTCTATCTGTAAGAAAAATGGTGCAGAGAGATAACAAACAACTAAAAATAGAGAAGAGTTTGTCAACTCCCTAAAGGTCAAACCATAGAAGGTTGACCAAGTTTTACCAAAAGTCAAACTTCATCAAACAACTCCTAACTAGTCTACAGGGTTCCCTAGACTACTAGCTTTGACCGACATGCAAAATGAGATAGTTGACTAAAAGTCAACTAGAGTTGACCAAAGGTCAACTATGCACCAAAGTATGTGCGACCAAGCTATAGGATACAAAATGCATCTAGGACTACTTGGGCACCCAAACTAAGGAATTTGACCAAGGTTTGACCGAGGGTTGACCAAAAAGTCAGTTGTACCCAAATACGTCCTACAAGGTTCTACTAAGGTTGATACACGTTAAGGTAGGGTTCATGCACAAAAACCGATGTGATGTCCAAAGTTTGACTAAGGTTAACCAAAAAGTCAATCGTGCTTTAAAAGAGACTTATTGAACACATCTAAGGCTTAAATTAAGAATGAGAGGTCTATGCATGCAAATAGAGACATTCACTCAAGGTTTGGCTAAAGTTGACCGAAAGTCAACTATGCACTAAAAATGACCTTTAAGTTAAAATAATTAGAGGCTCGATGACTAGGAGACGTTAGAAATGTCCTATCGACATAACATCCATATAAAATTAAATTCGATTGGATTAGAATATAAATAATAACTTCAAAGATAAATCTAATTTAAATAAATCATTAACTTAATAAATGAATTTATTTTAAAAAAAAATTAATCTATTAGAACATATCATTGAATACTTAATTTAAAAATAAACTAATCAACTTAATGACAAAGATTATTTTTCAATTTAGAAGCACTAGTACAAATGTAACTTCTTTATTTTAAATCCTCATATAAATTTTTTATTAAAAATCTAATGCTAATTAAATAATAATAATAACTAATTAAAACTTTTAACTTATTAAACATTACAAAAAAATTACTCCCAACAAAATCAAATATGAACATGCATTCAAACCCCTAAAATTAAACACTGTAAATGCCTATGTTTAATTTAGGAATGAAATAAAAAGAAATTAACTATTTCTTTTATCTCTCGCGTGCACACCTGCAACCGTCTCCATGCACGTAGGGGAGGCGCGATGGGGAGGGAGGAGCAGAGGCGAGTGGTTATGGTGGAGGGAAGGGCGATAGTGGGAGGGAAAGGAGGACGGGCGATGGAGAAAGAAGTGGCAGTGGTGGTGAGGGTCGTGCACATGCGCACATACCGCTTACGGCGATGACAGTGGAGGGGAAACGGTGCAACATGGGGAGCCGCTCCCACCCTCTGCACAGAGGCGGTACGGCCTCCGTCACTCTTGCACGTGAGCTTCATTTGCTTGACCCCACATAATAATTATTTTTTTTTCTTTTGAGACATGCGCCCAGCGCATTATGTTTAAATAGTTTGTTTTTTAAAAACAAATTTTATTAAAGGTTTTATTTATTTTTTTATAATATATTTACATGAATAATATTAATTTAATCAAATTCTATTTTACTAGTGTAATGAAATTTCTGAAACATAAAATAGCGGGCATTTAGCCCCATATTTTTTTTATTTTAAACGCATATTAGGAATCCATAAAACAAACGAAATATAAATTAAACCTTTAGCATCTAAATATCATAAAATCTTATACCAAATATGTTAGGAGTAGGAATACTGAGAGGGGGGGGATGAATCAGTGTTCACTGTATTTTATCTTTTCACTTAATCTTTAAATTGAACTTAAATGCTTAAGTACTGAAATGAACAACCACATAAACATGAAACATGAAATCAACACATAACACCAATATGGTTACGGGGAAACCCAAATAGGTAAAAACCCCAGTGGGAATTGACACCCACTAATATTTTGTACTAGTATTTTATGATCCTTGTTAGAAGATCCTTAACCCTGTTAGGAGTTTCTTTACAATGCATTAAGTACAGTAGACCTTGTCAAAGGTCAGACCCTGTTAGGAGTCTTTTACAATAGTCCATGTTAGGGGAGTGGATGCACTATCCTAGAGCTCACTGCTCAAGTGGTGAAGGCTACAACCTTCTGATCTCAGATACACACTATATCTATTGGATGAACTATCACTGTGACACTTCTTGTTAGATCAGTTCCTTTGATATGTTGATGCTTTGACCCCTTGCAAAACTCTAATACATCTTGTAGTCTTTTCGCACACTTCTGCTCTACTTATCACAACTCTATATCAACTTCCATACCAATTACAATGGGTGCATCTCATATTTATATGTGCATACAAAACAAACAACTAGGTCGGTCCTTAAACCTATTACATACAACACTTCCAAATTAATTGTCTCAAGTATGTTTACAATAAAATATATTTACATGTTAACAACCTAATTACAATAGACACATAGCCTTTACATCATTAGAATATAACCGCAACTCAAAATGCTAATAGTCGGCTACTTACTCTGTTCTTCTCTGGCACACACTAGTTGTGTAACTTCAACTGTCTATATCTTTCTCATGCTTGCATATTTGATCATGCGCTCATAGACTAAGCATGAATATGGTCTAACCAACTTATCTTTTATGGCACATACCATAACTCGGTCATACGCATGTGTGTTGATGCTCTGAGCTTCAGGTACTCTGTATACTGTCAAGTCTTCAATACTTAGCTGATTTCTGATCTTCTCATCAAGTGCGCTGACTCCAAACTAATATATGACATTGTTGCCATAATGAGAACACTATACCAAGTCATATACACCAATATAGCCAACTTTCCAACAATCTCCCCCTTTGTCATTGCTGGCAACAAAGGAATATGGCCAAGTTGCTAACTGTTCCTTAATACAAAAAACTTTTGTCTTATATCTCCCTTATACATAATTTCTATCTTATAGCTCTTTATACATATCTATACCCCATATTTTACACATACTCCCCCTTTGACATTAATGATAAAGGTGTGTCAAAACTATATCTACAAAAACTTACTGTGATAAAACATCTGGATATGCTATCTACAGGTTTTGGATCTCCTTCTTCCAAAATGTGATTAGTGAATTCACAATCTGGAGATGGGCGCATAATGCATACTACAGCTTCTCCATCTTCTCCAAATATATGCTAGGACATTGATCATATGTCACCATGGTGGCATCGATCTCCTTGATATTCTGATTAAGTATGTCTAATGGGCACAAGAGCATTCCTTAGCTGAGTCTGCCTAGCCCTTATCTTGGTCATCTCTTTTCTTGCCTTCTCAATCTTCTCTATCTATCCTTGGTGGACATTATTGCACATGTTTACATCAATAGATGGATCTTCCACTAATTTCCTCATGTTGTCTATCATGGATTTTGCCTCTTGAATCTTCCTATATAGATCACCAGTCAACTTGTCCTAGTTCATACAGTCAGCAATGATCTTTCTGCCCTTTATTGAAAACTCCTTCAAGGATGCTTGACCACCCTTTAGTGAGCTTAGGTCAAGTGTATAATTTCTAACCAATTCACTCAATCTCTTCTTCAAGTACTTCTCCTCTACAACTAAGGATGTAGATTCTTCCAGGATAGAGAAACTATTCTTGAACTGTGAAATCATTGGGCTGACATCATTAATGGAGTGTACCTTGGACACTTTCTTGTCTGCTGGTAACAAGCTGTTCAGAATGTTCATTGACTCTACAAGGAGAGGATTCCTCATCACTTGTTTCTCCTTGGCCTTCTCCATAGCTAAGATGCTAAACTTAATTAGGTCTTCTTCTCCCCATGAATCCAAACTAGTTGTGTTAGGTGTCAAACTTGACAACAATGCTGCTGAGGGAAGTGGAGTGATAGGAGTATTGTCCATAACTTCCTCTTTTACTCTTATTGTTATTGGTTCATTTTATTTTCTCTCTTCTTTTTCTATTTCTTTTTCTTTTCCTTCTTCTTTCTTTTCTTCTTTATTTGATATATCTTCAATCAATACTTCTTCTTGATGAATGGGAGGTGTGTTACTGCATAAAATTTTAAATTCTTGTGTGCTCACAAAAGCTTCTTCAAACTTGTCTAACTTAGTGTCAATGACCACCATGGCTATCTCTACATTATCAATGATAATGCTTCTATCCTTTAGTGACTCTGTCATGGGCATAAACTTATCTTCCTCTATTTGATTTTCAACTTCAGGTGCTAAGTCTTGAGGACTTGACACTGATGCATTAATGGGCTTTGCCATCTTGACTTCCTTTGAGGGTACTTGAGCTATGGGTGTAGTAGGTGGATACGTGTGCCTATTCATAAAGACCTTCTCAAAGGCTTTCTCTATTTCCTTGGCAACTAACTCAAAGTTTTTTATCCATTATATTCAATGTTCTTGTCTTGGTCCTAAGGTGAGGCTTCACTAGATCTAACAATATCTTTTTCTCTTCTAGCTCGCATACAGGAAGGGTTTCATCTAAAATCTTCTCTCTTATCCTTAGATCCTCTTCAATAGCATATCTCTTTTGGAACTCTAAGATATTCCATACATTATCAAGGATCATAGTCTTTAGTTCTAAGATTGTCTTCTTAAACTTCAACATGTGTTTGACTATCATTCTATGTATCTCTGATTTGTCTATTTCACTATATTTCTCATAAAACTTTCCTACTTGATCAATTCTACCTTCATCAATGATTCCTATGCTTAACACACTCAGACTAGGTTTGAAACTTACTTTTGGAGGTGCTTCAGTGTTCCTTTTGTTCCTTGTTACTCTCAAGGATGGATGACCAATGCTGATTTCTTTCTTCCTCACATCTTTTCCCACTAGAAGGATGGCACCTGTCCTTGAGAGGCCTGTCATCTCATGAATTAGGTCACTAGTAATTCAGATAAGCACTTCACCTATCCAAAATAGGTCATCATGAATTCTGCTTAGTAGAATATTGATCCATTCTGATTCATAGAACTCATATGCCATAGCATACTCCACTATAGGGTGATTATTCCACTGCTCATAGTCATCCATGAAGGTTTTGTCTGGTTTTAACATAGTTTCCATGTGTGCCCTTAATTTTTCCAATCCAGCTAGTTCTTTCTTACAGTAGATGTATGCCCTAATGTCCTCGACATGCATAACACCCATAGGAGTACAAGAGAATACCCCTTCTAGGTCATCTAGTGTTGATTTAAATGGATGCCTCTTAAACACATATCTTTTATTTTCTACAACATCAAATACTATAGGAGTAGCCATCACTTACTTGTATAACACTTTCCAAATGATCTTGAAGACTTCTTGAATCAGTGCGATGAACTAGGGTTTCCACAACCGATCAAATGCACAGAAAATCACTTGATGAATCAAACTACAATCCTCCTCAATCAAATGCTAGGGCTCTTCTTCTCTCCAATCACTCTCAATTCGAATGCAATGAGAGATTTTCAAACTTTTGTGTACTTTAAAGTAGAAATTCTACCATTAATGCATGCCACGTACACCAGGATGTCACTTGAAATTTTTTATCTTTCATTTTGCAAATAATCAGCTAGTGCGCTCTTGCAAATAGGTTCTACTAGTCTCCAAAAGCTTAATTCCAAAGGTGCATACTCTAAGAGTGAGTATACCAGCCACACCGGGGGCTAGAGCTAAATTAGCTCCCCCTATGACCCTGAGGTTCATCCATATGTAGAGGGTGCATCCACTATGGATGCATCCAATACATACTCATCAACCTTGTCCTTCTTTGCTTCTAACCAATCAAGCTTGCATCCTCTGAAGCTTTCACAAAATTGACTTCTCCTTCAGGATCCAAAACTAGTTCTTCGGGATTTTTAGGGCTTTCCTGACCTTGCATCCTTGATCTGCAAAAATTTGAGATGTGTCCAACCTTGTTACAAGAGTGACAAATGACTGGAGGCCTTATATTTCTTAGTGCATTGACATGAGTCACCAATTTACATTGTTTAGCTGAGTGACCATTATAGTTACATATCTGACATGTAACATTCTGAGAACTTCTTACATTTGACTAATTCTGATTTCTTTGATTATACTGAGTCCTGTTCTTTTGACATGTCTTGCGATTCATAGCTCTATGACCAAATTTATTGCATGACTAACAGTAACCATTGAAAGGTCTTACCTATGTACAGTTCCTTGATATGTGTCCATGCTTGTTACATGCATAACAAGTATGGTCTACTAGCTTGCGCTCATTATTAGGTGGTTCAATATGATCCTTAGTCTGACTTTTGGTCTCCATAGTATCTGAGGTGCCTTCTAGTTCTTTCATTCTTTCTCGCATGTTGTCAATCTGATTTTGTGCTTCATTGTACCAATGCAGCTAGTGTCTCCTTTAGCTCTTCTTGCATACAACTGAGATTCTATCAAATCAGAACTAGTGTGTAATTTATTAATGTTATTCTTAGCATCTTTCAATTCAGATTCTAAGCTTTCTTTGTTGTTCCTTAGATCCAAGATTTCCATGTTTTCTTGCCTCAATTCTTCATTCAATTGAAGGTTCTCTTTGACCTTTTCATCATAGACTTCCTGATTGTTAGTCAGCTTATCATCAAATTCTTCAAGCTGTTATTTCAAGGATGTATTTTCTTCATTCAACTTCTTGACCATTGTCCCTAGATCACTGGTAGAGCATTCTTTCAAATCCTTTCTTATCCTTTTGATGAATAATTGAGCATCACTGAGTTTTTCTTTTAGTTCTTCAATTTCTCTTTCAGATTTGTCTAGGACTTCAAGAGCAGCTTCAAGATTTCTTTTCAGATGTTTCATTTCTACCTTGTCCATGATCTCCTCAAGTGGTTAAAATTCTTTTCTGAGAACTAGAGCTCTGATACCAATTGTTAGGAATAGGAACACTGAGAGGGGGGGGTGAATCAGTGTTCACTATATTTTATCTTTTCACTTAATCTTTAAACTGAACTTAAATGCTTAAGTACTAAAATGAACATCCACATAAACATGAAACATAAAATCAACACATAACACTAATATGGTTACAAGGAAACCCAAATAGGTAAAAACCCTGGTGGGAATTGACACCCACTAATATTTTGTACTAGTGTTTTATGACCCTTACTAGAAGATCCTTAACCCTGTTAGGAGTTTCTTTACAATGCATTAATTACAGTAGACCATGTCAAGGGTCAGACCCTATTAGGAGTCTTTTACAATAGTCCCTATTAGGAGAGTGGATGCACTGTCCTAGAGCTCACTGCTCAAGTGGTGAAGGCTACAACCTTCTGATCTCAGATACACACTATATCTACTGGATGAACTATCATGGTGACATTGCTTGTCAGATCAGTTCCTTTGATGTGTTGATGCTTTGACCTCTTGCAAAGCTCTAATACATCTTTTAGTCTCTTCACACACTTCTACTCTACTTATCACAACTCTATATCAACTTCCATACCAATTATAATGGGCGCATCTCATATTTATATGCACATACAAAATAAACAACTAGGTTGGCCCTTAAACCTATTACATACAACGCTTCCAAATGAATTGGCTCAAGCATGTTTACAATAAAACATATTTAGATGTCAAAAACCTAATTATAATAGATGCATAGCCTTTACATCATTATAATATAACCGCAACTCAAAATGCTAATAGTCGGTTGCTTACTCTTTTCTTCTCTGGCGCACACTGGCTGTGTAACTTCAACTGTCTATATCTTTCTCATACTTGCATATCTGATCATGCACTTATAGACTAAGAATGAATATGGTCTAACCAACTTATCTTCTAGGGTGCATACCATAACTTGATCATACACAAGTGCACTGATGCTCTGAGCTTCAAGTACTCTGTATACTGTCAAGTCTTCAATACTTAGCCGATTTTTTATCTTCTCATCAAGTGTGCTGACTCCAAACTACTATATGAATTTATTTCCATAATGACAGAACTATACCAATTCATAGACATGATTATAGCCAACTTGCCAAAAAAAAACCCAATAATACTTTTTCACAAAATAACATAAATTTCTCATTTATTTATTCTAAAAATTTGAATGTTTTTGACACATGAAATTTAAATGGAGGATACAATTTTATTTTTTTTACATTGTTATAATGACCCAACTTTCCCAAATCCTCTATTTTTCCAATACAATTTTTTAAAGAATTCTACAAACTCAAATGTTTGATTTACAAGGAATCCCTGATTCAAAATTTGACATATACTTGAAATTAAATTTACAACCAAAATTTTCTCTAAGTCCACACTCTGTCGGGTTTGACATCCAGCTAGGAATCCTAATAGTGTGAGTTTGACCTTAGAGGCTCACCTCCCAACCTAGGCCATTTCATGGCCACCCTCGAGCTAGGGTATCCAAATTAGAATGGGGTACAAACAGAACTCATACATGAAGGAAATAGACAACATGAACACACTTCAACAAATTTTCCCAACATGGTTTAACAAGAGGAAGACCTCCAAGAGGCCTCCCTAAAATAGGGTAGAGGTAACTACTAGGTGGAGAAGCCATAGTACAATAGAAATTTCTCAAGCCACACATGAACTTGGGATGACCATCTTCAAGAAGATGCGGTCTAATCTCCTTATGCCCCCCTAGGTGCCCAGAGGCCATACTTGGCATCATGGGTATCATGAAACCCCATGTTTATCACTCCATGCATGAGACACTCTGTACAACCTAGGTCTTCTTCCTACTACCCCCTTCAAGGTTACTCCACCCTCCCTAGGGTGAGTAAGCCTTGAAGAATCCCTTCCCAAAATGAAATTATGAATTGAAAAACAATATTTATACAAATGAAAATTTCAAAACATGAACCATAAAAGCCATGGACTCCATTAATGGAGCTCCAAGCTCAAACATAAGCATGAAAGAAAAAAAATAACACAAGGGCCAACCTTTCTCCAAGCAAGTTGAAAGTTTGAAAACTTGAAACTCCTTCCAAATCTAGCCTTCTCCTAAGCTCCTTCCAAAATCAATGGTCTCCAAATCTAGAGAGTGGGTGAACAACTAAACCCTTCTCCAAGCTTTCCCTAAATAGGCCAAACTTCCTAAAATCTAGGAGCCAATCAGAAGAGAGGAAGAAACTTCAATTCCCTTCTTCCCACTTGCCTTCCTTCACCATAAATGGAGTTGAAGGCAAATTTGGGAAGAAGAGAGAGGTTAACCAAAACCTCACAACTCTTCAAATCCCCCCCAACTTTGAAATCTTGACTTTAGGGGAGTCATAAATGAGTTTTATTGCTCTTAATGGGCTGAAAAAGACCCCTAACCCCTAAGGTATCAACTTGGGTAGCTAAACTTGACCCCAGTTAACATATGAGAGCCCAAATGGCCCTCCTAAACTCCACCTAAAGTTTACACACGGATTTTAGGTCTTGGTTGACTATCTAGAAACTTCCCAACCCAAGGTAAGTTGATTCTACCCTAAGGTTAATCCCCTAGTCAAACCCTTGACCTAACTAATTAAAAAATACTAGCCATGCCAACACATATGCTACAATTTGCCAAATTTGGCACATTTAATTAAAATAATGACATGGCTAATTCACATAAACATTAACTAAGTTAAATACACACATGCAAACCACATTTATGAATTAAAGATGATACAATGAGATCCACATTTCTATATACAAAGAGGACCTTGGAATGCATGATATAAAACATAGGTTCCAATACTAGATCCCCGCATTTAGATCCATGGTCAACTTATCCTGCACACTCATTACACACATCAATAGGTCCAATCAACATGATATAAATACAATACATCATCAATACTGCATGGTTTAAAAACTATGTCTGTAAATCAATCAACTAAGCATAACTTTGGTTTCCTAAACCAACTTTTCATCGCAATAGTTTTAAACATCATATAAAGTCATATGTGACATCATCATAAATGAAACTAAATTAAAATATATAGTATTTCAAGTGTACTCTGATTACATAATCAGGTACCGAACATATAGCATAGGATTCAACAGATCCTTAAATACATAAGTGTCTCAAATAATCAATTATGTATGTAAATAAGTACTGAAAGCATGGAAAACAAAGTAGTATAAATATGACTATCTGGTAGGTCTCACAGTTCAACTATTCCACACTCAGAAAATAAAAGTTAAGACCTTCAACCCAATAAGCATGATCACATCTGATGTTATCAGTCAATCTTATTGATCCTTTTCTTTTCACAGGACATGGTGCATCATTACCAAACTTAACACTTCTACCTTAGTAATGATTAAGGATTTCAAACTTACTTTTATCACCAGTCATGTGATGTGAACAACCACTATCAATAATCCATTTATAACCTTTACTAACATATGAAATAAGTGCATTTTTCTCATCTTCATCAGAATCATCTTTCATAGCAACATAAACAACTTATATTTCACATTCATCAAATTCACTAGTTTCACTATCAGTTTCCTCTTCAGCAATGTAGCAAGATTTATTACCTTTGTCTTTTTAGTCTCTCTACCTTCAGTGATCTCTGTCATTTCTCTTTTCTTTGTACTTGTTTTCCCTATTCTCATCTTTGTACGTGCTGAAATATATATATATATATATATAGAGAGAGAGAGAGAGAGTAAATATTGGATGCATCAAAACTCTATGTAAATGCATCAAACTCTATCATGCATGTGCTATTTCATTGTGTGAAGATGTTAAACTTCACGGTATACACACTACTTCTTTTGTCAAATGCACTACTATACCTACAAGTTTAAAATCTACAACACAAATTCACCCAAAAATCTATACAAATCATCAAAACATAATAAAATGAGGCAAGTGCCTTGGTGAAGACCTGGTAAACAAGCACCATTTTTTGTATGTAAAATACCTTCATAGGATTACTTTATCAAAATATCAATTCAATTATGGAAAATATAACAAATTTAAAGCAATTGAATTGAAACAAAGATAAGAAGCATCCTATGGATCTCTAACTAGAAAATATTAATAAATTCTCTTATATTAGCATCCATTAGTGACAGTCCTAGAATGAGAAAACAAAGATCTATGTCTATTCTAGCTCAATTATGATAAATTTATCCATTATGATCACCATTCAATACAAATTATGAAATGAAAATACTAATCTCACAACAAATTTTCTATAATAATGATGCTCTAGGATAATGGATGATTTTATCTAATAATGCCCTCTATTTAAAGGATTCCTAAAATTAGGAAGGTGAGTTAGATATGAGTTAGGTCTATGGTTTCAAATGTTGGGACAAAGAGATAGGAATGGACAGTCAAGATAGAAAAGGTATAGAAAAGCATCTTGAATGATCCATGTAATTCCAATACTCTTAGCTCATTGGTTGATTTCATTTTTTCCTCATTTCATTGGTGAGAATAATAGGATTTATTAATTAATTTATTTGTCCATGTCTCCCTTTGAATGGGTTGGATTGAATTTAGATTTAACTATACAATTAATTAATTAAAATAAATTGCACAATTATTTGATCTTTTTTATTTAGTTAATCCTCTTGGCTTTTATTTTCAATTAATTCTTGCTTTGATCCTCAATTGCTTGCTTTGATTTTTCTTGACCATTTTTAGGTGTATACAATACTATATGGGAAAACAACAATGTTTTCCATTGAATTTGTACACAAGACTCTCATAACAGCATTGGAGTTGAATATAGAACTTCATGTAGCACAACAAGAGCATCTCTTGCAGCTCAATGCACTAGATGAAATGAGAAAAAATTTCCTGGAACAATCTCAATTGGTTCAGCAATAGAGGAATAAATGGCATGATAGTCACATTAAGACCTAGAAATTTGCAGCTAGTGACTACCTACATTGTTGTATGATTCTCAATTTCAGGAGAATCAAGGAAAGATGAACACAAGATGGTTGGGCCCTTATGAAATTAAGACTATATTTGATAATGGAGTTTTTAATCTAACCACTATCGATCCAATAAGGTTCAAGTTTTAGATAAATGGTCATAGGCTTTTCCTATACCATAAACTTACTTCCAAAGATGACTTCTTGCAACAATTTGAAACGCAAGATCAAGTTGAGCTTCCCATAGCAGAAGGCAATCCTTCGTCCTGCAACATCTCTTTGAACCATCAACATGCATCATAATAAATACTTCATTTTTCTTAGGAAGTCATTTTCTTCACAATAATTTTCCATCTCACACCATTTCACCAATCTTTCATTTCATCCATATTTCCACCTCACCCCTTCCAACCTCCAAAATTTGTACTAAGTGCTTACATAAGGAAAATAAGCATCACAATTGGACACAAGAATCTACCAATTCAACAATAATTTTCTAGGTATGCAAAATTGTTTATTTTCACATTTGATTTATTAATCTATTAACATGATGTATAGTACTGCACATGTAAATATTGCATTAATTATTTTGGATATCATGAAATATTTCTGCATGTATGGACACATGCAACCTTTTAGTAGGGGGAAGTGGTGTATCTTTAATTTTGTGCACACATCATCACTTTTGTGCACATGTTATCAAATTGTCAGTCAAGTACACTATCTTTTTTCTTTCATAATTGTCTTTCATTCATGACATGTATAAGCCCCTTTCCAAATTCTATCATAATTTGCTTCCATTTTTTATCAACTTAAATGTTTGATGTGACTAACGATACTCATATTTGTGTGAGCCTTCTTATTTCCATTAATGTTATTAATTATCCTCTCTTAAACTTATAAACTTGGTTTTATAATTATTTATTGACATCATTCTAAGTGAGAAAGGTTTTTGAGGTATTTTGAACTCACGAAGGTACCAGGGTAAGGTAGTCAAATTCAAAGAAGTTTCTTAGGAATTTGGAAGAAATAATATAGAAGAATTTGGGGTTTGAAATTTGGGTATTCTGAAGGTTACAATGGGAGGGAAGCTAATTCATCATGAGCCCATCTCCCATGCAGATCTGCTATAGGATCATGATGTAGTTTAGAGGTTTAACAATTTTGGAAGGTTAAGCTATTTTCTAAGGTTAAATGACTTTAATGATGGTGTTTCATTAGAGTTTATGAGCACAATTGATGAAGGAGAAGCCATAGTTTTGGGTTTAAAGGTTATATCCATGGAAGAAATAATTGTAGAGGTTACAGGATTACCAGCTAAAGGGGATCATTACTCTCTTGAGAATGATGCAAGGTTGTCAAGAGAAGGATTTATACATCCAGGAGATGGCCAACTAGATGTGGGAAAACAAGGTTGTAAGAGAATGTCTTTGTTTCATCCATACCATTAGATAGCTATGCATATCACTAGGTACTTTACCTATGAAGGTCATTACTCTTACCTACATGCACATCATTTCAATATGTTGAGTCATGTTAAGCATGGACAAGTGGTGAATGTTCCAAATTTCTTGTATAATATTTTATCAATTAGTGTTGAGGAAACCAAAAACAGTAAAAAAAATTCTATTATGCACCATGGTTTAATCAAGTTGTTAATCAAGAGGTCTTTAAGAGATGTATCATCTCCAACTTGGAAAGAATTTTTTGAGGAAAAGGCATTACAACCAAATGTGGAACCTAGGGCATCCTTTGAAGTTGAAAGAATTGAGGTCTCAGTAGAAACTTCTTCACCTAGCCCTCATGTAGCTAAAAGACCTAGAAAATCCAGAACATAGTCATCTAGTAAGGAGATAGAAAGGGAGAAACCCCCTTCTATTACATCGACCCTTGTACAAACTAGGGAAATCCATGATAAGGAAAATGGGAAAGGGAAATATTTTGAGGATATCCAAGAAGTAGGGTTAGAGAAAACCTGAGTCTACTAGCCATGGTCCTATTTAGAGAAATAATTTTGTAACCTCACCTCGTGCAGCCAAAGATGCAAAGAATAAAACCCCAAATAAATGTCATGTAGCTACTACAGAAACCTCAATTAGGAGAAGTTCTTGGGTGAAAGGGAAAGGGACAATAGTTTCTCATGATGAGTCAGAAGTTAATCCTGAACAACCTTCCACTGAACCTTCTATTGTGGACATTTCAAGAGAAACAACCCCATAAAAACAAGACATAAGTGAAAATGTTTGTTAGCATGTTGAACTAAAGCCACCAAGTGAGCCAGAACCACCTATTGAAATGTCCTTAGAGGAAATGTATATTGCAGAAGAAAAGGAAAAAGTATGGAGGTTACAGGAGGAAAGCTAGTATGTGGCTAAGGAGAAATCACAAGATTTAGATTATTTGGCTGAAGCGGCTATTAAACTAACCACAGAACCTCAATCAACTCTCTTACAGCAACATGCATTGGTACCATATAAAAGGACTAGGGAGGTGGCATATTTGGATAAATTCTAGAAAGAAAAAATGAAGTCAAGTACTGAGAAACCTGGTCCTGTGATATTTCAGTCCCTTTCTTTTTATTTCTACTATCATATGTTGTTTCAATAGAGCTTGTGGGAACAAGAGAAAAATAAGATGCAAAAGGAAATTGAGAAACAAAAATAGGAAGTGCAAGATCTATAGACTAAGCTTTATTTAGTGGTGAGTTTGACTTCCTAGATTAATCAATGTAGACCACCTCTTAGGGTCTATGCACTATGTTTGAAGGAGCAACATCTTCTATTTAAATTTATGAGGACTTTGAGGGATCTTAATCGTAACATCTAGACCCCTAAATAATTTTATGGTTTTCATCAATCTACACCTGAATGGCTGCAAAATCTACTTTGTGAATTCTTCTTTCATAATTTTGGTGTGCCTTCATACAATGAATGGAATCCTTTACTTTACATTGGTGACATAAATCTAAAATCCCTCATGTCTTGGGCTAGTAATAAAATTAATTATGGTAAAGAATTGGAAACCTATAGAGAAACAGAGGAAAATGAGCCATTGTCATTAAAACCAAAAAGTAGTACTCTTGATAATCTATATCTTGATTAGCTCACTATCACTTATGGTTTCAAGAATCCAAAACCCAAGGTAAATATTTTTATATCAGAGAATAGGTCTACAAGGAGTTCCAAAGGATGCCTTATCATATCATCCAAAGAGATCTTTCAGGGACTACTTCAAGATGGTAAAGGCTCCCCATAGTTTTAATGAAAGAAGAACCACATAGTCCATAAAATTTTAGAGTTGTCATGCATAGAGTTCCAAGGTATATCTAGTTAGGTAGGCATCCCAGACCAAAAATGGTTCCCATTGACATTTTAGCCACCACTCTTACTGTGGCATCTCTATGGTTACAATGCTATAGATTTAAATGAAGGGATAGACAATAGAAGAATTGATAGTTGGGAGTGTACAAGGGGGTTCTACTAGAATGTGGGGAAAACTCAGAGGATCGGACATGCTAGAATTGGAGATTTCATGACAACAACAAGGCTTTACAGTGTTGGAATACTAGCATAGGTCTAAGTAGGGAGAAAATGATGATCATAAAAGTTTACACATATCTTATATAGTGTTGTGTATTAGTCCTTATTTTTTACTCTTGTTATGTCTCTATTTCCATGTTTTTAGTCTTTAACTTTGACTTGGTAGGGAAGGTTGTCATGCAACCTTATAAGCTATGAATTTCATGACTTAGACCTTATAAACCTTTTATGCAATATGCCTATAATGTAGTACTTTATAATTATTTTTTAATGGATAATTTGGTATGTGATAAATGAATATGTGTTGCATATCTCAAGGATGTATTTTTCTTTGTTCTCATAACCATTTACGATGCATGAAAGGAGTGATTAAAGTATTTGTAAGCCTGATCACTTAACAAAGTGGTTAATTAGTTACAAGACCTAGTCATATAGTAGAAATAGTTACTTTGAGCATTATGCAAGAGAATAATGGCACGAGTCCAGTTTGATCAGATTAGAAGGACAAAATCTTAATGATGATAAAATGTAGGAAGTTATGCATACTAGATTTATTTATTATGATGTTGAGGGAGTTTCTTGTTCATTATTGTAGGAGTAGTTATGTTCCTTCTTTCTAGGATGTAATTATGATTCACCCCTTTTCTTGTGGTGTGATTAGTTAGTTGATAGTTTATTTTTCTATTATAAATAAAGAGATACTTCTTTGTGTAGTAGTAGCCATAATAGAGATCAAGTTAGAGTTGTAATAGTTTTCTTGAAGTTCAATTCAGCTATGTATGTAATGAAATTAGTTTTGATGAATAAAATGATGATTTTTTGAGAGTCTATCTTGAGTAACTAAATTCTGAATACTTGTTGAGGGGGCCCACTTAGTGATTAATTTTTAGTTAGATTAGTTTTCATTTTAGCATTTTGTAGTTTTACGTCTTGGTGTTGGACTATTCCTCCAACCACTAGAGTCCATTCCATGTGACTATTCCTACAACCACGATAGGAAGAGTAGTCATTACCTAATGCAAACTGAGCTTTGTTTTTCTTAAGTGTGAAAGCTTAAATTCGTACTTTATTTTTTAGAGCATTCAAGTTAAATAGTTTCTATAATTTCATTTCCTACAGGCATAGAATAGAGTTACTTAAAACATTTACTTCCTAGATCTTCATGTTAGAATGGCTTTAGTAGGAACTTAGTACACATATTGTGTTGCACCATTTCAAGTACACATCCCTAGATTGATATTTAAATGTGTCTCCATGATAAGAGGGTGTCTACTTGGATAGAATATTCAATTCCCAAGATGAGTCATGGACCTAGTTATTAATACCTTTTGTGGATCCAACCAAGCATATGTGAGGCAAGTTGTATTGGTCAAGGTGGTCAATATCTCATTCCTTACCACCATGAGAATGTCTTGGTGCAACTTGTTTCAAATTGAATTTGGCCAACATGGTTCATGACATTAGGCAGTATAAGAAGGGAGAGGAATCTTTTTATTTGTGTGGCTTATGTTTTTCTTGTATGAAAAGTAATTGTAAATCTATTTCTGGGTATCTATGTGTTGTTTATTGGTCATGTGGCATATTTTTGGTGACAGTGATCTCAATGGTGGATTCAATTTTATTTCAAATGCTTTGGAAGTGAGCCTCTTGTATTGACAGTGAGCCTCATTGTATCGACATTGAGCCTTTTCATACTTAAGGGTAGTTAGCCCGAATGGAAGTTAGCCTTACCTATAGTCAGCACAATTGGTAGTGAGCCTTTGTACAAATCACCTTAACTAGTGTCACCTTAACAAGTGTTTTACATTTCATGAGAGTTATCTTATTTGTGGTTTTTTCTAATTTGGGTTTCCACGTAAATCCTAGTGTTCTCTATATTTTTGTTTTTTTGTTCTTAATTCTTACATTTTATGTGGATGTTTGATGTGCTTAACCAAAAAATTTGAAGTTTTTATTACTATTTTTATGAGTTGATCAACAAAGGAAAATTTTTATAAGTTTTGTGGGAATAATGGATTCACCCCCCTCTTAGTTATTCATCTTGTTTAATAATTGGTATCATATCTTGGTTCCTCAATGAAGAGCTTAATCACTCAAGGAAGATCTGATGGTACATAAATTGAATTTTCCCACATTTAATGGATTAGACTATAGTTCATGGAAAGATCAAATTAAAGGATACTTGGTATCAGTTGGTTACAAGACCTAGAATAATGTGGAGACAAATTATGCATTTCCTTGGAATGGGCTTAACATTTAGGATGAGATCAAGGCATATGAGGAGAATGAAAAAGCAAGGTATTCTATTACTAGTTCTTTATCAAAGATTAAATTAGTAAATCTTACTTCTTTGAAGACTTCTTATAAATTTTGGGAAAAGTTGAAAGAGATATGTGAGGGTAATGATAGATTTAAGTTATATAAGAAGCTAATAGTTAAGAGACATTATGGGAATATGAGAATGGAAGATGGTAAAAATATCAAAAGCTACTTTTAGAGGGTTGAGAAATCAGTGAATGAAGTCAAGAAACAAGGCGGAACTATTATCGATGAATACTTCATGGAGAATATCTTGATGACATTACCAGACATCTATAATGATAAGATCTCATAAATTCAAGGGGTGTATGATCCAAAGAAGTTTACCAAAGATCAGTTGTTTGGTACCCTAACATAATTTGAATTAAGAAAGTTTGGAAGAGACAAGAGAAGATCTAAAATGGAATTCAAAGAAACAAAATCAGATGATGACTCAGATGGTGATGATGAAGAATAATTTGAAGAAAACTTTGTAAGGAGATTGAAGAAAGGTACCAAAAGTATAAAGGTATGTTATCTCTAAAATATTTTAGATGTAGTAAAACTGGTCATTTAGCTACTAGATGTCTAGAGAAAGGTCCTAGATAGATGTTTAAGATGTTCAATAAGAAGGCTTACTATGTGAATGAAGATTCTAGTATCTTAAATGATGAATCAAAGAAAAAGATTGTTTGTTTTATGTTAAAGAGGATGATAAATTAAAAATTTATATTACTAGCATCTTTGTTGAAGTTGATGATGGTGTTGAAACTTCTTTGTATGTTAGAAGAAAGAAAAATGAATGGTTGATTGACAGTGTTTGTTCTCATCATATGACTAGAGATAAAAGTAAATTTTTGTCTCTTAGAAAGTATGATGGTGGTCCGATTAGATTTGGTGATGACAAAGAAACTAAGATTTTTTGTAAAGGCTCTATTACTTTTGATGGAAATAATAAGACTAATAATGTTAATTATGTGAAGGGTTATTATCACAATTTGTTGAGTGTTAGACATATGTGTAAAAATGGATATGATATCATTTTCAAAAATGAAGGTTGTGAAATCAGGAAAAGATCAAGAGACATAATTGCAATTAGAAAAGAACAAGAAGGAACATGTACCAACTAGAAGAAGTGTTAGAAGAATGTTGTTTACTATCTCGGACTGATAAAAGTTGGCTTTGGCATCAAAGGATGTGTCAAATAAATTTGATAACTTGGTGAGAATAAGATCATCTTGTGTAGTGAGAGATCTACCTAGACTACATAAACTAGAAAACATTATTTGTAAGGGTTGTCAAGGAGGGAAGCAAAGAAGAGAATCATTCAAGGAAAAAGACTATTCATCTATCAATGTATTGGATATTGTGCACACCGATCTATGTGGTCCTACTAGAAAAAGGAGTTTTCAAGGTGAAAGGTACTTTATACTTTTTATTGATGACTATTCAAGGATGACATGGGTTTATTTTCTTAGAGAAAAATATGAGGCATTTGAGAAGTTTAAAATATTCAAGGCTAGAGTTGAAAATGAATATGGTAGAAAGATTAACTATTTGAGATCTGACAAAGGAGGAGAGTTTACATCTAATGTTTTTGAAAGTTTTTGTGAAAATCATGGTATTAAGAGATAGTTTTCAGCAACAAGAATGACCTAGTAGAATGGTGTTGTGGAAAGAATGAATCAAAAAATTTAGGAAGCAACAAGGACTATTTTAAAGGAGGCAAGTCTACTGGAAATCTATTATTGAGAAGTACATATTACTATGTATATGCTTAACATAATTTTGTACCAAAAGAAATATGAGAAGAATTTGTATGAGTTATGGCATGGAAGAGTATCTACACATAAGTACTTCAAAATATTTGGCAACAAGTGTTACATTCAAAAAGATGAAGATAATCTTGGGAAGTTTGATAGAAGAGCGAATGAAGGAATATTTATGGGTTATTCTACAAGAAGCAAAGTGTATCAGTGCTAAAACAAGAGACTGAACAAAATTGTGGAAAGTGTGAATGTGAAGGTTGATGAAGAATTTTATAAGGTCCCTAAGAAACATATTGAGTATGAGTTTGATACAAAGAGGACAAAAGAAAGGAGGAAAAGAAAGAAGAATATACTCAACCGACACCAACATCTACAACTAAGAAACCAAGGTATCTATAGAAGAACTATTTAGATAATTAGTTCATTAGAGATAAGAAAAAATGAGCTGTTACCATAAGTAGAGAAACACAAGATCATGATTTTTTGTGTCTACTTTCGAAAGTTCAACCTGAATCTATAGAAGAATCATGTAATGATCTGGATTGGGTAAGTGTTATGAAGGAATAACTTGATAAAATTGAGAAGAATCTAACTTGGGGACTTGTGCCCAGACCGATAGATAAGAATGTGATTGGTACTAATTGGGTGTATTGAAACAAGTTGGATGAGAATGGAAAGTGATAAGACACAAGGCAAGACTAGTTTGCAAAGGATATACTCAGATTGAAGGAATTGACTTTGAGGAGACTTGTGCTCCTATTTCTTAAATGGAGGTGATCAAAATATTTCTGGCATTTACAGCACATAAGGATTTCAAGATTTATTAGATGGATGTGAAGTTAGCATTTTAGAATGGAGAGATGAAGGAATAATTTTACATTGAGCAACTAGAAGGTTTCAGATTAGAAGGAAAGACAAAAGTAGTATGAAGACTAAAGAAGGCATTGTACAATTTGAAACAAGCACCAAGAGCCTACTATAGGAGATTGGATAGATATTTGATTGGAAAAAAGTTTCATAAAGGTTCTAGCGACAACGATTTGTATTACAAGAAAGATTATGATTGTTGTGTATGTTGATGATATTATTTTTGGAGACAAGGATGATTTGTGAAAAATATTTACAGAAAAGATGTAGAAGGAGTTTGAGATGTGTATGATAGGAGAGTTGAATTTATTTCTTCTATTACACGTAATTCACGACAGAAAAGGCTTTTTCATTTCTCGGTCCAAGTATGCCAAGGAATTGTTAAAGAAGTTTGGGTTGGAGAATTCCAAACTGATATGTACTCCGATTGTTACTGACTATAATCTAACTAAGGAATATGAGTCATTGAAAGAAGATGCAAGTAAATACAAATCAATGATTAGTGGAATGTTGTACTTGACTACTACTAGACTAGATATTATGTATGTAGTATGCTTGGCAGCCAGATTTTAGCAAGAACTGAAAGAATCACATGTTATAGCAGTGAAAAGGATATCCAAATATTTGAAACAAATAGAAGAATTTTCTTTTTGGTATCCAAAAGGTACTGATTTCATACTAACAGCTTGTACCGATGCAGATTGGGTAGGATGTTTAGATAAATGAAGAAGTACCACTAGTGGAGCTTACTTTCTTGGCTCTTGGTTAGTTGTTTGGTCAAGCAAAAAGTAGGATTCTATAACTTTATCAACTTATAAATAATAATATATTATAGCATCCTCATGTTTTAATCAGGTATTATGGATGACATAGACTTTGAAGGATATAGGAGTTACATTTTAAGAACCAATTTCAATCATGTGTGATAATACCAGTGCAATAAGCACGTCAAAGAAGCCAGTACAATATTTAATAACAAAGCATATATCTATTATGTATTATTTTATATGAGAGAAGGTGTTGGATGGTGAAGCAAAGCTTGAGTATGTGCCTACAAATGAGAAGATAGTAGAAATATTCACAAAACCTTTTTGAAAGAATACTTTTAAGTATCTAAACAGGAAGTTGGGTGTTCTACCCCTTCCTAACACTCACTAGAAAGCACTAGTGTTTATGCATTGGTCTAGTGTGGTTTCATGATTATTCCCTTCTAGATCAATGCTTGAAGGATTCCTCTCATGGGGAGTAGAGTGAGTTGTTCAGGGGGAGTTCAACCCTTTGTCATTGTTCTCAAAGGGGGATAATGTCATAGTAAGATGAAAATTTGAGAACCTTCTTGCTGATATCATTTGGAGTTATTTTCTTTGTTATTGGTGAATGTTTCCATCAATGACAAAGGGGGAGATTGTTAGAATGTGAAGTTAATGTTATTCATGTTGTTGTCATTAATGGTTGTCATTGATGTCAACATATCCTATGCAGTTTCATGTTCTAGTTGTATCAGTTATTATGTACCGATAGATATCAATTGTTGTATTGATAGGATGTGTGTCTTGGTAGAAGTGTTCACCGACAGATTTCTCTTTTGGTGTTGGTTCTACATTGTGTGCAATATTGGTGGATCATTTCTTTGGGTTGATACTACTGGGAGCATGTCTATTTTTTATTTTTGGTCCCAATTATTGTTATGTAACGTGTTCTACATGTCTATTGGAACTAATGATGTTTGATATGGTGTTCCATTTTGGCATGTACAAGGCAATTTGTATCGGTCAAGGTGGTCCATATCTCATTCCTTACCCTTGTGGGAATGTCTTGGTGTGACCTATTTCAAATTGTGTTTGGCCGATGTGGTTGATGGAATCAAGAAATATAAGAAGGGTGAGAAACCTTATTATTTGTGTGGCTTATGTTTTCCTTGTATGCAAAGTAATTGTGAATCTATTTCTGGAGATCTACATGTTTTTTATCATATGCATGGAATATTATTGGTGATAGTGATCTCAGTGGTGGATTGAATTTTATTTCAAATACTTTGGCAGTAGGCCTCTTGTATTGGCAATGATCCTCTTTGTATTGGCATTGAGCCTCTTTGTATCGACAGTGAACCTTTATATACTTAAGGGTAGCTAGCCCAACTGGAAATGAGCCTTACCTGCAGTGATCATAATTGACAATGAGCCTTTTCACAAATCACCTTAACTAATGCCACTTTAATAGGTGATTTATATTTCATGAGAACTATCTTCTCTGTGGTTTTTCCCAATTTGGGTTTCCATGTAAATCCTAGTGTTCTTTGTGTTGGTGTTTCTATGTTCTTAATGCTTACATTTTATGTGGATGTTTGATGTGCTTAACCAAAAAATCTAAAGTTGTTATTACTGTTGTTTATGAGTTGACCGATAAAGGAAAAAATTTATAAGTTGTGTGGGAATAACTAATTTACCCCCCCCCCCCCCCCTCCCTCTTAGTTATTCAGCATGTTCAACAGCTTCATATTCTCACTATTTGTATACAAGATGTTGATAATTATAAGGATTTTAGGTGGGCTAATTGTAAACCTCTTTATAGTGTGAAAACTAAGATAGTTTATAAATTTATGTCTAGTACTAACTCCATTACTGAGTATCTTAATAAATGTTAGAATCTAAACTTATAAAAAATGGAAGAAAATAATTAAATTTTATGGCCTAACATTATTTAGCTTGAAAAGTTTTTCTTTAGGTGGTATTCATATTGTAGAGGTTATCATACAAAATAAATTATTCTCATGATAAAATATGTAACATATACAAGAATTCTTGATTGGTAAAACATATTTTTCTTGAATGCTTTTATGTTAAGGAAATCTAGAAAATATTTTTTGATGGTCTAAATAATCAGGGGGACTATAGGAAGTTAGGGTAGAAAACAAAATTCCTACACTAACCTTGACAAGAGGGATATGTAAAAATTTCTTAGATCTTTACAATAGTTATAAAAACTTAACAAAAAATAAACATAAATAGTATGCATACCATAATACAAATATTTACGTGGGGAAAACCCTTTTAAGAGAAAAACATCACACTTCAAAAGCTACCCAATATATTATTTAGAAATAAACAACATATTACAATATATAATTGTATAGAAACCTTCTCATAGGAGTATAACCTATTAGAGATCTAGGGGTGTCTCAATAGCTATAAGATTCTAACACAGTTTTACAAAACCATGGGTTGAAACTTCCAAAAAGTGGCACTCATCTTAACTACAATCCATTATGCACTATAGTTTTTCAAAACACACACTAACATGTGTAACTCATTTTTCAACTTATTTATGTGTCCAACACATTTTTCTATTCCCTATTTCAAGATACCCAACTTCCAAAGGCCATAACTTTTGAACTAGGTGTCAAATTGAAGAGCCATTTGAAGCATCAAAAATCTATAGACATGATCTATCAAGCTATAACCTATTGTACACTAATTATAGATACTTTTAGTCCATTTTAGAGTAGCTAAGCCCTTCAAATATGACTTGAAACCTTTCATTCATAATTAAGAACAAATAAAAATTATATCTTTAAATACTGACATGATCTTGCAAGAGAAATTTACCAACATGCTTATGTAGCCCATACAAAGAGAAATTGTACCAATCCATGCTCAAATGTAAACTTACTATAAATAGTAACCTTATGTAAATGAAAGGTTGAGACACCATATTCCTAATAGGAACATAGGGAAAATTAATTGGAATGAAATTCCTTAATGGTACTGCAAATAATATGGATACAGAATGTAATTTGTTCTAGTTGTATTTTCTAACTATGATTTATGGAATATAAAGAAAGAAAAGAGTGAGGAAAAAGTTTAAGGGTTTATGAGGACAGTCACTAAGTCTACAGAAAGACTCATATTCCTTTATGTTTCTATGTAGGTAACCTTAACAATAGAGGTATCTAAAAGAAAAAGAAAAATAGTTTTTGAGGGAGGGCACAATGGAGGTGGATATATCAAAAATCAAACATGGTCAATTCTATCCATTCAAAAAAAATTGAGAATGAACCCTTTCTAAAAAGATACCTAAAATTCTAGATGAGAAATAATGACCAAGTTCCACTAGAGACATTAAAGAAGGATATGGGTTTGCAAAGCAAGGCTAAATTTTCATTTCAAGTAGGGTGATGACTTTTTCATGGAGGTTTCAAGGTCTAGTGATGATGCCTCTATGATCAAATCCAATACTAGATTGGAATGGTTTGGATGACTACAATAGTAGAAAAAACTATTAATATCTATTCAACAATTCTTTTAGTAATAAATGTTTTATTTAGTATATGTTTATTATATAAAAGTAGATAATCTTGAATATACTTTACTCAATTTTGTATATTTTTAGCTTAAATGTAACAATCTTGTATATTTGTAGCATGCATATCTAACCTTGTGTGGTCTCATATTGTCCTAAGAAACTCATTATGATGTATATTTTGTTAAACTATCTTTAATACACAAAATATTATACTCTGGAATTAATCTTGTATATTAAACAATATTTTTTCCAAATAATAATTGAATGAAGTAAATGGACTTATTTTTCCTTATGAGTTTCATGGGTGTATGTATATGTGTTTCTATAGGGGGCATATTCGTAAATTGACTTCTAAATCTATAATATAGTCAAATAGTTTATCGAATCCCTTTCATATAATAAAACCAAATTATGTAGATATGATATAAACCCTCCCAATAATTTTTCTAGACCTATTTATTGGTACATACTAGTGCAACAATGCTAAATTGAGATCGATAGAAAAGATAAATTTTTGGCATGAGGAAGAATATACTTGTTCACTTAATTCAACTTGTCCCATTCATCCTAAGATGATCATTGAAATCATAAAACCTACAACCCAGTATAGATAAGCTTATCATTTGCTCCAACATGATAGGATTTATGGAGTGTATTATGCCAAAGGAATCTTATATCATAGGGTTAGTTGACTTTCACCAGTAACATTCAAGTGATAAATGTTAGGTGCTACCAAGTTTAATACAAGTGAACCCACAATAGTGGGTTGCACTTTTTTGCCTGAACGGACACTGAACTCTACATTTTGAAAACAACTTTCAAATTCGGATGCACATTGGCATTAAATCATTTGAAATCAGAACATGAAGTAAATTAGTCTTTTAGAATTTTCTCTCTAGATTCTAAATATATTTTTTATTTTTATTTTTGAATTGATTTGAATGGTTTTTTCTTTCTCCCACGAAAACTATTCATTTTCAAAGAGTTGCATTATTTTCATAGAGCATAACTTCTTTTCTAAAATAGATATCAATGTGATTCTTTCAAATTTAGTTTTTTAACATCCATACAGAGGGAAAGCAATTGGTTTAACAACATTATAATGATTATTTCATATTTTATTAACATTTGAAGTTGACTAAACCATAATTTTGACATACCTTGACTACATAGCTTATAACTTATCATGTATTTGTCCAATTTCATTTTTACTTGTTTTGATAGAAAGATAACTTCAATACCTAGGAATAGATATTTTTTAGAATTTTTTTTCTTTCATCTACTATTTTTCCATAAGCGTCAAACATAGAGGTAGACATATGGTGAAATATCTATGTTTAGTAAAACTAAAAATACAAATCATAATAAAATTAATATATATTAACATTATAATAATTGGAAAGATTTTTCTCAGTAGTACCTTACTACATAGATAGGTTTCTCAAATGGATTTATTTGATCTATCAAAAGATAAAGTCAAGGTGATTTTTTGTCGGCATTTTAATAGGTGTGAAGGAGACTCCATTATAGGTATGAATGAGGAGTATAGATACTATATCAATGTTTTTTTAATCTAGGAGGATTTGAGATAACCATTTGTAATTAATTCCTTCAAATGGAACCTCTCAAGGCTTAATTCATCATATTTTATTAAAATTGTGTTATTCTAGCCAAAATCAGCATGTCTACAAAAGTGTAACCCACTATTGTGGGGTCACCCATATGTTAATCAACTTTTTCCAATAGCATACAAGTGTTAAATTCTAGGAGAAACCTAATTTGAAAGGGTTATTCAGGCTTTCACTAGTTGCATGTAGGAAAAGGATACATATACTATGGTGTCTATGGTACTCTAGAGGCATGGATGGTTTTGTCATTGATATGCAATCCATATAGCCAATTGTATGTAGGCAATGGATGTTAGGATCTACCCATCTCAAAATTTCATTATTAGCATTGGGGTATCAAAAGAATTTTATTTATCCTATGTGGTGTTCTCCTAAGGTAATATTTTATTATTTTATTATTAATTACATCTATGAGATTGATAGATAAGTTTTATCCTCAAGTTTATGGTATAACTATAAAACCTCTTGAATATACAACTTATACGGTGGTTTGATGACCTAAACAATTAGTGAATTATAGAAAATATTATATCGGTCTTAGGTATGGGCACATTGTTATATTGATTCCATTGATAGTGAGGATGTCAAGTAGTGCAAGATGCTTAATTATCTTCACAAATAGTGGTGCATTGAAAAATCATGAAATCCATAGTGTAGTATCATATGTATTGACATTCCTTGTCCAAATAATATCCATTTATGAGCTTATGTGTTAGTGAATGAGGTAATAAAATGATAAATACAATAGATCTCATTCACTTTCCTTGTATCAATTTGTCTTTATGTCATGAACATATGATGTGTGGGTAGAACACTAACACTAGATATAGATGATATATACTTGAGATAATTGTTATTGAGCTTGCATTGTGTATATAAGCCAATCATTGTTATACCTATGATGTGTGTATGAGCTAGTCATTTTTTACTCATGACATATGTATGAGTTAGAAACCTTGTGTGTAAGTGATGTATGCTTGTGTAGTATCCTAAATCTACATCCATACATTTATGACACTTCCACATTTCATCTCACAAGAAAACAATAGGAAATCATGATCAAATGGAAACATTTTGACATCATCACCCCATAGAGAATAGTGTTCATAACCTCTTATGAAAATTATAGTCTCACACACTTGGACATGAGAATGACACTTGTACATTGGTGTGGTGCACTAGAATCCACAAAATTTAAAACACAAAGACCTCTTTTGACATGTGTCATTCCTTGTGAGTTCATACATAACGGCTATTTGTGCCCATCCACAACAATAAACAACCCATTTTTTCTCATTTGTCTCTCTCTCATTCTTAGATTATCTGGAATGCTCTCAAACTCTTTCATGCTCTCTTATTGTGTCTCCCTAGTGAAGCTTTCTCAAATTCATTCCACACTTTGAGAAAGATAACACATGTGCTCTTCTTAGTTTGCATTCTCTTATCTAACTTTCTCATAGTATTTGTTCATTTCCTTGTTATTACATTGATCATCTCTATTATTATTTATTTTTTAATATTATCACTCTTAGGTGGTAAAGGATTTCCTCCCTCAAGTGAGGATCGTTCTTAGTACCTATATAATCTTTGTGCAATAAGGGGTATCCTCCCTCAAGTGACGATCATTATTATTGTATATATTGGTATGATAGGGGTACTCCTCTATTAAGAAGGGAGGTATTTATATTACTTGTCTTAATTTAAGTTTTATGATATATTCATCTATCTGACTATCAATGCCGGTAGGAACACCTAAGAGGGGTTTTGACTGAGGTAAACCTTCTTAAATGGACCAAACAATTTTCCTTCTTGAGTGTGTGCAGGTGGTGAACAAGTGGGGGAAAATTTGGATATGGAGACAAGTTGTTCTATTTTAATTTTTTATGTTCCTTACTACTTAGAACTCTAGCGTGGCACACAAATGTCCATGTAGCATGTTGTTATTTGAGGGTGAGAGCTGGAAACTCATATGGTATATCCCTCATTTATCTATTTTCATTTTTTGTGACTAGAATACCCCTATAAAATGTATATTGTAAGTTATATCTTAATTACCCTAAAATTATTTAAGTTATTTTAGTTTTTATAGTCATTCATTATATATTAGATAGATTCACATTTTGAGCCCCGCTCAATCCTGATCTTGATATTGTACTATAGAGACAATTTTGTTTGGAAGGTGGTAAAATCCTCTACCTTACATTTTGTTGAATTTGACATGAATGTTTCTATGTCAGATCTCTTCCTTCCAATATTTGATGCAATTGACAAGTAATTCTCTAAGGATGATTTTGACATCATAGATAAAGCCTTAGATGATTTCTTGGGTACATCCTGACATGATCAAAATCCACTAAATGTCTTCCATGTACATATATGTCCTTCATGGATCCTAGTGAGTCTATAAATATCATTGTAGTTTCGATAGTATCTTCAAAACCCAAGAGACCAGTCATTTGCATGAATGTTTCCAGTCTCTCACCAAAAAGGATGAAGTCTACACATGAGAAGTCACAAGAAAATAGTTATTTGAACCTCTTTTTTGAGCTCTCTTGGTATAGGAATGAGTCATATAATACCATTTATCATACCTACAATACTCAAGGGAACAAGGATAACCTCAATCAACCTACTACAATCTTACCACCTTCTAAACATGAGCTTCCTCAAGCTCCAAAACTAGAAACTAAGAAAACTAGTGACTATGATCTCATCGAGAAACTTCACATTACTCCTACTAAGATCTCACTTGGCGATTTGCTTTAGACAGATCTAGTGTAGCAAGAGATTCTTCAAGAATCTCTCCAAAAGATCTTTCTTCCTTCCTCTGCAAGACCATTTGATGTAAATGCATTGATGGACCATATTCATGCTAATACATCGAATATTACTTTCTATCTAAATGATCTTCTACCCCCAGAGACTAGGAATCTTGCAAATCCTGTGATGATTATAGTGTTTGTAAATGGTGTAGGAGTATGAAGAACCCTCATGAACACCGGTTTAGTTCTAAACATTTTTGGTTTATACCTAATCCCTAAAATCAAGGTGGACAAGAATTCTTTAGTAGCTTCTTCTTTGTTCATCAAAGGATTTGATAATATAGGAAAGACCGTTGTGTGTATGGTTATCCTACCCCTGAAAGTTGGAACTTTAGTCATTCCTACCCTGGTATATGTTATGCTAGGTCCTTTTCCTTACAATATTCTATTAGGAAGACCTTGGTTGCATGCCTTGGGTGTTGTTTCATCTAATTTTCATGGGTCAGTCAAATTTTTATTTTACATCCAAGTTGTTGCGATAAAATTTGATCCTAACACCATGCACTTGTGCCAAATGCAAGTTGTAGGCTAGACCTCAGTTTCTTCACCATTAAGGAATTATTTTCCTTTGATGGTTTTTACTATAGTAGCATGTTCTTCACTAAACCCTCTTACTAGGGAGGTTTGGGGAGAGAATTTCCAAGACATGAAGCCCTATAGAGCTCAAACACCTCCCAGAGCTAGTCGTCTAGAGAAGGATTCTCCCCGAGTTGGTGATCATAAGGATGAATAAAATTAGAAAAAGGAATAATAGCCCTCTCATATTGATTCAATTGAATCACCTTCCAATCTCAAGGTTAATGCATGCTAAGGTAATGACTGGAGAAGTTTATATTTCTCTGACTCCCATATCGAGGAATATAAGGTCAACCTAGTTAAATTGAAGATACCAAAGATTCCATTCACTATGATTATAAACATGATTATATTTTTATTAAGCTTGGTGAGTCTTATAAAATTGACCAGCTTTTCTTCACCAATCCACCAAGTTTTCAAGATCTTCATTCGATCTATGGAAAAGGGTACGAACTTGTTTCTAGGTGTGGTTATGATGGGAGAGGTTATGGACCTAATCATGAGGATATTACAATACCCCTAGAGCCTGACCTTGATCATTACACCATAGGGATATGATATCATCCTTATAAATGCAAGGAAAATCCTTGCTTAAACATTAATATGATTCTTCTTGAACCCTTGGGATTGGTCCATCCAAAACTCATTGACTCTACTCTAAATTCAACTACAATTCCCTTGGATTTATTCTCCTTAGACAAAGATCTTCAAGAATTATTAGGTTTTTACAAAGGGTTTCCTTTCTTCTATTACAAGAGATAATTTCCCTATTCTCTAGAGACTCGGGCATACTTTAGGGAAAGTGTCAAGGATGAAAATGAGGGAGTCCCCCTCTCTCATACTTTTGACTATCCTTCAATGCCACATCCATAAGATCATAGTGTCCTTATTAAAGGTGACACTACCAAGGTCCCTATGGATCCCAGTAATCCAGAACGAGTCATTAAGGTAGGGAAATATCTTTTTATGGAAGAAGTTGAAGTTCATTCTGACCATCTTCAACAATATTCTGATATTTTTTCTTGGGCATACAAGGTCATGCCAGATATTGATGAGATTGTAGTGGTCCACAATATATTCCTGGAAACTAACACTAATCCTGTCAAATAGAAGATCTAAAAAATGAATCCAAGGATTTCTTTGATGTTCAAGACAAAAATAGACAATCTCTTAAAAGATGGTTTCGCCTGTCCCACTAACTATTCAATTGGATATAAAGTATTGTACCTATGAGTAAACCTAATGGATGTATTCCTATATGCATATATTTTTTAGATCTAAACAAAGAACCTTTGAAAGATGAATTTCCACTTCCTAATATCGATATGATTCTTGATTCCACGATAGGCCATGCACTCCTTTCTTTTATGGATGGCTTATTAGGATACAATCATATTCAAATTAATCTAGAAGATCGGTACAAGACCACCTTTACTACCCCTTGGGGAACTTTTTGTTATGTAGTCATTTTGGTCAAATTCAATTATGTTGGTGCTACATACCAAAGAGTGATGACTTTGATATTCCATGATTTCATCCATAAGATCCTAGAGGACTATTTCAATTAGATCTTAGCTAAATCAATCCTTCTCCATGATCATGTTGTAAATCTCCAACTTTTCTTCAAGAGGCTATGCCTCTATAAAATGAGATTAAATACCTCAAATCTATTTTTGGTGTTGATGCTAGAAAACTATTAGGATTTTTCATCTCTCAAAGATGAATAGAATTTGACATAGACAAGATCAATGCCATTTTCAACATGCCTCCACCTAGGAGCATCTATCAACTTCACAACTTACAAGGTAAAACCCAAGCCATCAGGAGATATGTATCCCAATTGGATGATAGCACATTACCTTTCACACAACTATTGAAAAAATATGTGCAATTCAAATGGGATGGGGAGTGTCAACTACCCTTTAATTATATCAAGGACTACCTAGTTAATCCTCCTATCCTAATTCTAGATATGCAATACCATCCTTTTATCATTTACATCTCAGCATCTCCAAATGCTTTGGTAGCCTTATTGGCCTAGTAAAATAACGAGAGTAAGGAAAAAGTGGTATACTACATCAATTATATCTTGGTTGACTATGAGACCTGATATTCCACCATCAAAGGGAGATGCTTAGATCTTGTGTTTTATACACAAAAATTACAACATTACATGATCCATGTGGAAACTAGGGTCCTTACCAAGAATGATCTCGTAAAATATCTCTTTTCTATAGTAACCTATCAGGAAGACTAGCTAAATGGGTCATGCTTCTCTCTGAGTTTGATCTTAGGTTTATTACTCAAAATTCAATCAAGGGGAAAGTGGTTTCTAATTAGCTAGTAGAAGCACCATCCCTAAAGGAATTTCCTATGCTAGATCAATTTCCTAATGAGAACCTATGTACCATCATTCATGAACCTATTTGAGACATGTACTTTGATGGATCCAAATGTCAAATAATTTCAAGGGCTGGTGTCATCTAGATATCCCCCAAAGGAAAACCTTTCACCCTTTCTTTCCACTTGGAATTCCATTGTGTTGGTTTGTAGTGACTAATTAGACAAGTATTGTACACTTTTTATTTAACTCATTAAGCATTTTTGAGTTGACACATCAAGCTTTTCCCTAGGTTGACTTGTCAAGCTTTTCCCTAGGTTGACTCATCAAGTGTTTTTTAGGGTTAACTTGTTAACTGACATAATTCTTGTTATAATGGCTTAGGGTTAGGGTTTTCTCAATATATGATAATTTCATAGCTTTTTCAAATGGTATTGTGTTGCAAGGGATTGCTATTGTAATAGGCTGAAAATTATTGGATAATAAGATTGGATTCT
Source organism: Chamaecyparis obtusa (assembly GCA_027943335.1). Classification (NCBI taxonomy): domain Eukaryota; kingdom Viridiplantae; phylum Streptophyta; class Pinopsida; order Cupressales; family Cupressaceae; genus Chamaecyparis; species Chamaecyparis obtusa. The sequence continues at coordinate 741,043 of BSBK01000070.1, read as the reverse complement.
CTGTTTGGTGGACATAGCCCAAGATTGGGTCAAACATGTTAAATCTTTGTGTCTTCTTGTTCTACTTATGTTTTCTTTATTCCTTTGTATTATTGATTATATTTTCATGTAACTATTAAATTTCTATTTGCTAATCCTAACAAGTGGTATCATAGTGGTTTTTTTTCATTTATCCTCTGTAGGAAGGTCTCATGGTTGAGTGGGAGTAATGGAAGACAAGGGTAAGTTAAAGGTTGAGAAGTTGAATGTGTAGAACTTTCAGTTATGGAAAATGAAAATGGAGGATTATCTCTATCAGAAGGATTTATGTCAGCCATTGGGAGAAAAATCGAAGAAAATGATAGCAATGTTTGATGAGGATTGATATATTTTAGATAGGAAGGCACTTGGTAGTATTTGTTTATGACTGGCACAATCGGTGACATTCAATATTACACAAGAAAAGACAATTGAATATTTGATGGAAACCCTAGCGAAGTTATATGAAAATCCTTCCACTTCAAGTAAGGTATTTCTTATGAAGCATTTATTTAATATGAAAATGGTAGAAAGTGGGTCAAGTGTTGATCCTTTAAATGAGTTTTTAGTAACTCTATTTCAGGTCAAATACCCTAATATTTGATGATGTTGTTGGTGTTATTCTAAGTGAGGAAATTCATAGGAAAATTGCATGTGGTTCCACATCAAGTAATTTTTTGAATGCAAAAAGAAGAGGTAGATCAAAGGATAGAGGAAAAAATTCTAGAAGTCATCAGAAATCATGAGGAAAATGTAAGGGAAAGACGTCTCAATCTAGAGGACCAAATGATTGCTAGTATTATGGGAAACTAGGTCATAAGAAGAAAGATTGCTAGTCTCAAAAGAATAAAGAAGGAGACAAACAAGAAGGTAATAAGGAGGTAAATGTGGTAAGTAAAAAAATCAAAAGAGGATGTTTTGCCTCTTTCCCTTGAAAATGTTGATGATTCATGGGTTCTAAATTAGGGGAATCATTTCATGCTACACCCCATAGAAGTTATTTTCTTGATTCTGTCCAAGTGGATTTTGGGCTAGTTTATTTGGGAGATAATGAACCCTGTCAAATTGTTAAAAAGGGAAGCATTGAGGTTAATTTACAAAATGAGAATCATTGGATACTACAAGAGGTAAGTCATGTTCCAAGGTTGAGTAGGAATTTTATTTCAACAAGAAAACTAGGTGATGAAGGTTGCATAGTTACTTTTAATGACAAAAATGTTGGAATAGAGAGATAGGGTACTGAGAGGGGAGGGGTGAATCAGTAACCTCAAAAACTTTAACTCCAAAAACTTAATCAAAACACAGTAGTAAACTTGTCTATTAACTGAATCCATTGTATGCATCATTCATTCAATTAACTTGTAAATGTAAATTGCATGAAATCAACAATAAATCAATCACATAACACAAGTATTTTGGTTACACAGAAACCCTTGTTAGAAGGTAAAAACTACAGTGGGGATGACACCCACAAATTCTTCACTACTATAGATAATAAAGTTTGTGTATTAGGGCTACAAGTTGTGATCACTTCTGGTGATCTTACCCTGTTAGGAGTAACAATTAGATCAGCTAGATCTATCTAGTTATAGGATTTAAACAACACTACTTGAGTGTGTACTCGATTAAGACATTTTCAATAAAGACTGTTAGGTCTACTCTGTTAAGAGATTTTTGCTAACTCTGTTACAATGATTAGAGAATAACAGGATGTATCTGCAAATGAAAACTTAACCTTGTCTGTAACAGATCTATGAACTATTGAATAAATATCAACTTGATATGTGAAAATCTAATCTCTGAACTGCTCAATAGCCTTGTCTGATTCTGCCTAATCTAAATGTCTTTGTATTCTTCTCTTCTCTATTTGATAACTGATGTCTTGAAGTTAGCTTCTTGCTTTAAGATCTCCTTCACTTTTTCATACCAAACATATCATCCTTATCATACTTATATCAAAATGACATGAAATACAATGATATAGCATACTGTTATTGCCACTTAACAAAATTAGGTTACAACATCTTAGGAAAAACCCTAAGATCTACAATGTACAAAAATAACCTAGATACATACAGATCATCATCACAATTAATTATTACATCCATAATAAATGATCCTCGATCTTGGTAAAATGTTTTATGATTATGTTGTAACAGTCTGCATAGATAGATGTGCCAAAACTGATTACTATGTCATTTCTTGGATTGCTCGGTAAACACTATCAATACTACTCAGTAGTTATACTGGTGCTCGATGTCTAGTGTGCTTAGTATTTACTGACGCTCAGTATTGGTATACACTAATGTTCGGTAAAACTGCTCTGGTGCTCGATTAGAACTATTGTCTTTTTTTCTCGGTACTGCCTTGAGATAACTCAATGTGAAGGCTTGTATAGTTAATCGAATAGCATGTATAGCTTTTAGTACTTCCATTTACTAACTAGATAGCATAGGTAACTGACTAACCATCTTTGATACTAATGACAATCCTTAATGCTCAAGTAGAGATAACAATCTCTCCCTTTGGCATTAGTATCAAAATCTTGAAATTTATATAGACCTGATGTCTCAAAATTGTTCTAACTTCACCTTATATACATAGGACTTAACAAAATTTCAAAATTTCTCCCCCTCGGTGCATGCTCCTAGTAGTATGTAGTACACTTGTCATTTCTTTACATAATTTGGCATATACATGAGCTTTCCCCCTTTTTTATATTAATGCCAAATACAAAAGTGTATACTTACAATTTATCAAAAATGTGCTAATGGGTTTTCTTCAAAGAATCCAAGAGGTTTTCCCATTCCTCTTTCAAGTTGGTTAGAGAAATGTGCTCAAGACCAACTTGTGCATGCATGTCAAAGATCTTCTCCAACATAGAAATCTCTTGTGTTGAAACAAGTGTTTGTGCTTTGAGAATGTGTTTTTAAAAAAATTTCAAATAAGAAAGCAATTTAGTTTGTAGCTCGGTGACCTGATCACTTATCCTTTCTTCCTGCTTCCTCATATCTTCTCTTAACCACCTAAGTTTTTTAACCTTCAGTATATGCTTAGCAAAAGCATCTGTCTCGGTTAAGGCTACTTGTGCACTGGCTTGGATTTCGGTATCTAGCTATTTAATTTTCTCACTGATCTCAGCAGTGAAGGTCTCCATAGTGCAAAGTTTAATCAATATCTAAATAATTAACTAAGTAATAGATTGTATGTCAGTTATTACCTCAAATAATTTCACCTTATTTATTGCCACTTCCTGGCTGATTTTCTCTACTAGTTTATCATGTATCTTTGATTCTACCCTTTCTTAAATTCTTTTCTCAGCTTCAATGTTAGGGGCATTGATTTCTTCTACAAGGGTAGCAAGTTGGTCCATTATAGGTGTGTCCTCATTAATCTGTACCTCAGGTACAACTTGTTGTAAGATATCTCTTACATTTTCCAATATCTCATTTCTCTTGCATTCTATTCTTAGCTTTTCTTATGTTGCTTTCCTTGTACACAACTCCCCATATTTTCAAAGTTCTTAGGGGCTTAGGTTCCTTGGGTCACAATCAGGTATAAATATGATTTCATCAAGTGTGACCGGCCCTTTTCCTTGTTTCTTCTTCTTCTTCTTCTTCTTCTTCTTCTCCAGCTCTTGAGGTGAGCACTTTACAAATTGTACTATAGCTTTGTCCTCAACATTTTGTGTGCCTTGCCTGGTTGGCACTTTTTCCTCCTTTTTCTGCTCCTCAAAAACTTATGTGTTGGTTGTCTGAGATGGAGCCTCTGATTTTGTTTCAAGTGGGGTAGCCTCAGTTTCTTTGGGGTCATCTTGGCCCTTTGTATCTTTCTCTATTGCCTCTTTTTCTTTAGGCTTATTTGTTTCTGTCGGTGTTCTAGTTCCTTGATCTCCTAATGTATCCATCAGTTGCTCAGGATTTGAGCTGTCAAGTTGTTCCTTGGTTACAATTTCAATTACTTCCATTAAGATAGGAAGTTCACCCAATAATGATGTGATTGTAGGCTTGGTAAAAGTACCTTCTTCTTGTGTTGTGCCTCCAGCAACATTCACATCCTCATCATCATCTTGGTCATCAGGATCACCATTTTTTATGTCCTCAATGAGTACATCTAGTGCATTGTTATCTATTATTTGGATCTCAACCTGATTTGGTGCATCCTATGAAATATTTATGTCTTCGGTGGCATCTATGGTATCAGGTACCTTGATATCTGATATATCTACTTTTTCTTGGTTCAGTGCCAAGTCTATATCTTCAATATTAATGCCTTTACCTTTTGATTTTTGTCTCTTCTTAGACAAGTTGATAAATGCCATTTGTTCAGCTTGCTCTCAGACTACAACTATTGAGGTCTAGATGAGTTGACTTGACTCATCAATGTCTTCTAGATTCTCATCTAGTATCTATAATGCCCAACTTTTTACTTTGAATCTCCTAGAGTATGTTGTCATGTATTCTTCAATTTTAGAAGGAGACAAGTAAGGAATTGACATAACTAGGGATTTTTCTCTCATTTTCTTCTTGGTGTCTGATGCATAGGACCATTCCTAATTTATTCTTTCCTCTAATGCCTTAGGTAAATGCTTAGAAAATTTAAGTGGAACTCTCTTAAATCAAATCATCATATGGATGATTACCTCTTCTATTATGTTCTGATCCTTGGTTGACATGTGCTCAAACTGACTGATTTCAGGATCAGTGAGTTCACCATTCTCAGTGATATCCTTAGCAACTTCATCAATTATTTTATCTTTATTTTTTACCACTTTGAATTTATTGTTATCATTTTCCTCATCTTCTAAATCTTCCTTACCTCTTATTAGTTTTCTTCTTTTCCTCAGTGCCTCTATAGTAGCTTTTGTTCCTCTCTTTGTATATGTTTTTGTAGGTGATGCTGCCTTTGGTTTTGAAATATTCACAACTCCCTTTTTCAATGGTACGTGAAATTGTAGTTTCTAACCTTGTTCATGCCCTAGATTGCACTTTTAACTACCTCTTCTTTGGAGTTGATAAAGGGAAAATTGGTGTAGAATCTATCACTTTATCTGACTTAGTTTCTTCACTGTCATGTGGTTTATCAGTTAACATTAATGGACCTCCAGTTGCAACTTCAAATGGTGAATTATCAGATGATCCAGAATCATCTCCAAACTTTTCAACTAACATTTTCATCATTTTCCTTGACTTCTTAGTCATCTTACCAATAACCAGACCTATTTTTATTCTTGACTTGGTCTCCTCAAATGTTCCAAACCTCTTTGCCTTTTTGTCTTTAGGTGTAGCCAGCAAAGCCTTGATTGAAATTCAAGCAAAATCAATATCCATTTCATAACCCATAGGGGCTAGCCATTTAATCCTAGGCTCCACAGTCTTTATCAATGTGTGGTCGGTGTCCACAAGAAAAAAATGTCCATCTCATATTCTTCAACCAATTTACTAGGAATTATACTCTGAGAATTCATTCTAATCTTAAATTTCTCAAAATAATCATCAAGAACTTTATTCATATTGTTTCCCAAGTCATTAATCATATAAAAAAATTTCACAATGACCGGTTTGTCGGTAAACCAATCTAAATTACTGACAGAAGGGAAAAATTGTTGTATATAGAAAAATATGCACACTAGAAGTGATTTGAACTTACAAGTATTCAACTTTTCTGATCGAATAGTCTTCATATTTTCTTCAATCTGCCTTAGAAGAAGCTCGGCAAGGTCTAACTGAAAACTCTTCTTTATCATTTTATATGTGATGTCAATAGCTCCACATAGTACATTGTTTAGTCTACTCTATTGATAAATCTTATAGCCGATGACATGTACTACAAACTTAACCTTTGGGTCCTTAATTGTAGCAATTTTTAGTGCTTAGCCATCACATGTTGTGCTTGTATTCTTTTCAATGTCAACCATTAAAGTACTATGAAAAGACTTGGTCTTGTCATTTGTTGGGTATTCGATAACCCTATGAATCATATTCTTTGTTACTTTGACTGGTTTATCCAACCAAAATATCCCATCATGATACTGACTGAGTACAACCCTAATCCACAATTTTAAAAGTTTTCAAGAATTTTAGGGCATTTTTAAGACCAATCTTCTCAGCCTATTTGAATTATGATTTCAATTTGCCATCATCACTACAAAACTTTTGATAAGCTACAGTTGTCTCAAAATCTCTGATTTCTCCTATTTTGCAGTGGATGTAAGATCTAACATCTTCAACTAACAAAACCCTTGGTGGGATGCTTGAGAAAGCTCCCGCTAAATCAATCTTAGATGCAAGTTCTGGATGAAGTTTGTACTTGGGTTCATCATAGTTAGCTGAAATAATTAGGTTCACTTCCTCTTCTATGATCTTAGATTCATTTTCCTTGGACGCAGATGCCATTATAATCAATTTAGGGTTTTGGTAAATATGTTGAATGTGCTTGGTAGAAGTTTTACTTACTAGGAAATGATGTAGAATGCGCTCAGTTTGATCTAAAACTAACTTGAATGCTACTAAAAAATCTTAGCTCAAATTTGCTCTATGAATATTATCGCTCTTCAAAATCCCTTTGGGAAGAATGAACTAACTCTTCCATATATTTATAGCCTTTTTTGAATTCCCACTTAAAATACTTGTCATAAATGCTTGACGTACTTCCAACTCAATGACAACTGTCAACTCAGTGATTACAGCAAAATATCAACAACTCATTTAACATGTAACTTTTCCACTTGGTTGATACTAATACTCGGTTAACCTTGCATAATAGTCACCAACGAGTAAGTCTCTACTTGGTCTTGCTTATACCAACTGTATGACTTTGTTAGCTCAAAATTTATAAACCATAATGCATCTTAATTCATGCAGATTTGGTATGTGCACATCAAATATAAGGAACTGTATGTAAGATCATATCAATTTGGAATATCAGTTCCATACATATACCTATTTCACCTTAGGTGGAGGTACCAATGTCACCCAATCCAATGGATGAGATTTCACTGACTACATTGCTTGACTCAGCATTCTTATTAGATGCCTTTCTCCACATAGTATTTCTAATCCTCATGATATCTGCAATATTGTTTCCACTCTCAAATATATATCCTACTCGTGCTCGGTCTCTACAATCCTTTCTTAGGTGACTAACTTTATGACAATGTAAGCATGCCATACTAGTTCTTGTCTATCTTCAATATTTTCCAGCCCATCTCTTCCTCATACAATTCACTACAATATGTCCATACCTTCCACATACTGTGCAGTTGGCCCATGTTTTTTAATCCCAAGTGTATGCACTATTTTGTCTCTTTGGTTGATAAGGTTTGTTCTTTTGTTTTGGTGTCCATACTTGCTTCATCTTTTCCTTACACTCTTTTGAAGTGTGTCCATGCTTGTTGCAAGCGTAACATAGTTTCTCTATGGTAAAATTGTTAGAAGTCTCATTCATCTTAGCTCTACACTCATATGCTTAATGTCCAAATTTACCACAATAACAACAATAACCATTAAACTTAGGAGTGAATTTAGGTTTACCTTGAGCTTTACTCCTGCAAACATTAGAAGTATGTCATGGTTTTCCACAATGATAGCATGTCAGCATCTTAGGTTTCTAATTTTGATTATTGTTCACTTATTCAGCTTGTTTGGATGATTCTCCTTGTCTGGTGTAGCCTAATCCAGCTTTGCTTCCAAACCTTCTTTGATTAATCAGAAAATCATCAATCTTCTTATAAATGTCTTCAGCTTTCTTCATCATTTCATTGTGTTGTAGCTCCATCTTTACTTCATTTCTCAATTTTTCATTTTCTTCCTTGAGTACTCCAATATCTTCAAGTTTTCTTAACAACTCACCATTTACTTGGTTGATCTCCTAGTTTACAATCATCATTTGATTTGATATTTCAAAGTGATGCTCAGTAAGTCTTTGTATCTCAGTTTCTTTTGCTTGAATTTGTTCAATCATCTATCTTCGGTCTTCAACAACTAGATTCCTTTCTTGTTCATCTTGTCTAGCATTTTTCATTACATCAATCATTCTCCCCATCTGTGATTCTTGACCGATCTATAGGGCTTTCACTTGTTCATTCAAGTGAAGATTCTTTTCAGACAAATCAAAGATTACACTTTTAGAACTATCAAAAATACTTCCTGAACTAGATCCAATGTTATCAAATAAGTCATCAATCTCTTCTTCATGGTAACTGGTCTCATTTTCAAGAATAGCCAGGTTCTTTCTCTGAACTAGTAACTTCTTCAATGCATCCTTAGCTTGTTTGTACTACTCTATGAACATCTACATTTGAATCTTCTAATTCCCTATTGTCTTATCCAACTTATATCTCTCCATGGTTAGATCTTTACTCTTCAGTGGTTAAACCATCCAATAAGAGATCTATGCTCTGATACCAATTGTTGGAATGGAGAGATAGGGTACTGAGAGGGGAGGGGTGAATCAGTAACCTCAAAAACTTTAACTCCAAAAACTCAATCAATAATACGTAGTAAAATCATCTATTAACTAAATCCATTGTATGCATCATTCATTCAATTAACTTGTAAATGTAAATTGCATGAAATCAACAATAAATCAATCACATAACACACATATTTTGGTTATGTAGAAACCCTTTTTAGAAGGTAAAAACTACAGTGGGGATGACACCCACAAATTCTTCACTACTGCAAATAATAAAGTTTGCCTGTTAGGGCTACAAGTTGTGATCACTTCTGGTGATCTTACCTTGTTAGGAGTAATAATTAGATCACTAGATCTACCTAGTTATAGGATTTAAACAACACTACTTGAGTGTGTACTCAGTTAAGAGATTTTCAATAAAGATTGTTAGGTCTACTCTGTTAAGAGATTTTTTCTAAATCTATTACAATGATTAGAGAATAATAGGATGTATCTGCAAATGACAACTTAACCTTGTCTGAAAAAGATATATGAACTACTGAATAAATATCACCTTGATATGTGAAAATCTAATCTCTGAATTGCTCGGTAGTCTTGTATGATTCTGCCTAATCTGAATGTCTTTGTATTCTACTCTTCTCTATCTAATAATTGATGTCTTGAAGTTGGCTTCTTGCTTCAAGATCTCCTTCACTTGTTCATACCAAATATATCATCCTTATCATACTTATGTCAAAATGACATGAAATACAATTATATAGCATACTTCTATTGTCGCTTAAAAAAATTAGGTTACAATATCTTAGGAAAAACCCTAAGATCTATGATGTACAAAAATAACCTAGATCTAGCAATTACATAGAGATCATCATCACAATTAATGATTACATCCATAATAAATGATCCTCGATCTTGGTAAAATGTTTTATGATTCTATTGTAACCGTTTGCATAGATAGATGTGCCAAAACTGATTACTATGTCATTTCCTGGATTGCTTGGTAAACACTATCAATACTTCTCAATAGTTATACCGGTGCTCGGTGTCTAGTCTGCTCAGTATTTACTAATGTTCGGTATCGGTATACACTAATTTTTGGTAAAACTGCTCTAGTGCTCGGTTAGAACTATTGTCTTTTTGTTCTTGGTACTACCTTGAGATAACTCAATGTAAAGGCTTGTATATTTAACCGACTAGCACGTATAGCTTGTAGTAATTCCATTTACTGACTAGATAGCATAGGTAACCGACTAACCATCTTTGATACTAATGACAATCCTTAATGCTCAAGTAGAGATAACAAAAAATTGGAAGATGTCAAAAGATTCCTTAGTAGTACAAAAAGGTGTGAATGTAGGAACCTTATATCTTTGTACAAGTCATATTGATCTTTCTACTTTAATTATTATAGAGAAAAGTAAATGTTCAGGAACAATACTTTTTTGTAGTTGAGCAGGTAGAATATGAAACAGTTGATGTGGATTTTGAAATAGCACTATGGCACAATAGACTTGGGAACATGAGTGAAAAAGGTATGAAATTACTTCATTCAAATAAAGTTTTACCGGGTGATCTAAAATGTGTTAATATGGATTTTTGTGAAAGTTGTGTGTATGGGAAACAAAAGAGAGTTAGTTTTCCAAAGTGTGGGAAGGAAAAGAAACATGAGAAATTAGAGCTTGTGCATATAGACTTATGGGGACTAGCTCACATATCTTCCCTTGGTGGCTCTCTGTATTATGTTATATTCATTGATGATACAACTAGGAAAGTATGCATTTATTTCCTTAGACATAAATTTGATGTATTTGAAACTTTTAAAAAATAAAAAATTTTGGTTGAGAATGAGATTGGTAAAAGACTAAAATGTCTCATATCTTATAATGGTGGTGAGTATTGCAGCAAAGAATTTGAAGATTATTGTTCCTCTAATGGTATTCATAGGTATAAATGGTTCCAAGGACTGCACAAGAAAATGGAGTGGTTGAATGCATGGATAGGACAATAATGGAGTGTGCAAGGAGTATGAGGTTGCATGTTGGGCTTCCCTTAAACATGTGGGAAGATGTTGTAAATATTTTATTTATTTATTCAATAGAGGTCCCTCTACTCCTTTGGATTGTGGTATTCCATAGGAAGCATGGATAGGTAGGAAGGTGATTTATTCTTTTCTCAAAACCTTCAGTTGGGAAGCACTTGCACATATAGATTTTGAAAATAGAACCAAGCTGGAAGATAAGTCAAAGAAATGTATATTTGTTGGATATGGCATTGATGAACTTGACCATAGACAATGGGATGTTGAAACTCATAAATTTTCATGAAGTGGGGATTTCATATGCAATGAGAAAGTGTTGTACAAAGATCAATTGTAGCAGCATGAGAAGAAAGAAAATGATTACATATTGTTGGATGATACTCCAAAATATGATGTTCCAGTGGTTCCTCATGCTCCACAACAACAATAAATACCGCAAACTTTGGTGAATGTTAGAGGGTCAACAAGGTTCAATAGACCTCCTAAAAGGTTCTCTCTCTATTTGTATTCTATTTATTAACATATGTTGGTGAACCAAAAGGATATGATGAAGCTATGTAGGTGGATACAAAGGTTCAGTGGGAGCTTTCCATGGAAGAAGAAATGGACTCCTTGCTAGAAAATCAGATTTGGGAATTATGTGAGTTACCTCTAAGTAAAAAGGAATTACCAAATAAATGGGTTTATAGGCTGTAAGAGGATAGAGGTAAGAAATTATTTAAAGGCAGGTTAGTTGTAATGGGATTTGCACAAAAAAAGGGCATTGATTTCGATGAGATCTTTTCTCTAGTTGTAAAAATGATTTCTATACACACTATTTTAAGTATTGTGGCTACTGAAGATTTGTATTTGGAACAACTTGATGTTAAAACAACTTTTCTCCATGGTGATTTGGAAGAAGAAATATATATGCAACAACCACAAGGTTTTGAGGTCAAAGGTAGGGATAACTTAGTATGAAGTTTGAAGAAAAACTTATATGGCTTGAAGAAAGCACTTCGACAATGGTATATCAAATTTGATAGATTTATAGCTAAGCATGGCTACAGTCGGTGTAGTTCATACCATTTTATTTATTTTAAGAGGTTGGATGATGATAACTACATCATGTTTATTTTAAGAGGTTGAATGATGACAACTACATTATTTTATGTTTATATGTTGATGATATGCTTGTAGAGGGGTCTAACATGGATCACATTATGGAGTTGAAACAACAGTTAGCACATTCATATTCTATGAATGATTTGACGGAAGAAAAAAAAATCCTTGGTACGAAAAATTGCAGAGATAGGAAGAACAATAAATTGATTCTATCATGAGCTTATTATGTTGAAAAGGTGTTGCAAAGATTCCATATGGAGAATGCAAAATCTTTCAGCACCCCTTTTCCTAGTCATTTGAAATTCACTAAGGAGATGTGTCCGAAGACACAAGAGGAGGAAGATAAAATTTCCAAGGTACCATATGCATTAGTTGTAGGCAGTTTGATGTATTGCATGGTATGTACTAGACCAGACATTGCACATGTAGGAGTTATCAGTGGGTATTTGAGTCATCTTGGAGTTGAGAATTGGAATGCAGTAAAATGGATTCTCATATATTTGAGAGGTACATCCAATAAATGTTTATGGTTTGGGGGCTCTAATATTGATTTAAAAGGCTATGTTGACATAGATTTGGCAGGAGATTTAGATACTAGGTGAAGTACCATAGGTTATGTATTTATTGTTGGTGGGACAGTAGTGAGTTGGATTTCTCAACTAGAAAAGGTGGTTTATTTATCCACTACAGAGGCAGTGTATGTTGTTGCTACAAAGGAAGCTAAGGAGATGATATAGCTTCAATTCTTCATGAAAGAGTTGGTAAAATAATATATTGACAATTATCTATCTATAGCTAGCAAGAGTGCCATCTATCTTGCAAATAATTTTGCCTTGCATTCAAATACCAAACATATACATTTGAGGTATACCTTTATTCGGTCACTATTGGATAATGGATAGTTAAAGTTGGACAAGATACATGAAGATGAAAATACAGTGGATATGTTTACAAAGGTAGTGACAAGGGAGAATCTAAACTTGTCTTTAGATTCAGTTGGCCTTCATGACTAAAAATAATAAAAATAATAGTAGAGTCCAGGGTGAGTCAATCCAATTGGAGCTTTAGGGATAGCAGTGTTACTACAGGATCAGTCTCCAAGTGAGAGGTTTCTTAGTGTGGATCCTATCAGTCCCCAAGTGGGAGATTTTTGGTTTTTGGTGATTGATCAGGCAAGTACTATACACTTTTCATTTATCATGAAAACTTTTTTGGGGTTAACTCATCATGCATTTTTGAGTTGACACGTCAAGCATTTCCCTAGGTTGACTTGTCAAGTTTTTCCCTAGGTTGACTCTTCAAGTTTTTTTTAGGGTTAAATTTTTAACCAACATAAGTCTTGTTATAATGGCTTAGAGTTAGGGTTTTCTCAATATATGATAATTCCATAGCTTCTTTCAATGGTATTGAGTTGCAAGGGATTATAAATTGTAACAGGCTGAAAATTATTAGATAATAATATTGGACTCTCTGTTTGGTGGACGTAGCCCAAGATTGGGTGAACGACGTTAAATCTTTGTGTCTTCTTGTTCTACTTATGTGTGCTTTATTCCTTCACATTATTGATTATATTTTCATGTAAATATTAAATTTTTTTCTACTAATCCTAACACATTATAGCAACAACATCATCGAGTATAAATCCCTCATCATTGGGTTGTGTTGTGATGGAAGCTTAAATTAAATGCCTCCATATACATGGAGATTCTAAGTTTACTATAAATTGAATCACCAAAATATAAAAATCCAAGTAGTCCAAGATATCCTAGTATAGAGAATTGGCACTAACCTTACTCAAGTAATTCTCCCATTATACCATAGATATAATTCCTAGGAGAGAAACTCAGCATGTAGATGTAATGGCTAGTGCAACTTCATTAGCCTAGCCTGATTTCAACACTCATACCTACCACTTTTTGGTGCAGGTCTTGTGCTCTCCATCTTTGGAGGGCCAAATCACCTCATGTAATCTTGTGTGTTCTCATGTAGATTATAGGGCATGGTTCTCTGACATATATACTTACTTAAAGAGTGGAAATTTTCCTGACAATGTGAATGAATAGGGATAAAATGGAATTTAACAATGCATCTATTATTCCCCTTAATATATGTAATTTGAACTAAATTAACAAGTAATATAAATCTAGAAATTCCTGAAATTAGATAAGATAAGGTACATACCTTATAATGAAATTAATCTGGAAATACCTATTTTCTAATGCCTATGTACAATTTTGGGAAATTCTGCAACCAGATTCGGAACTAGAAAACCACAACGAAGAAAACCCCAAAAAAAATTTCAATTCTAAGGGAGGTCAACCTTGACCCAAATAGCAGGGTACAATCTTACCCTAGGGCACAATCTTACCCCCCACTAAAGGTCGACCTTGACCTGAAACAACTCTGACAAAAATTTTGTTCGCATATCCTGAAAGTTTGACGAAAAGGGTACGCAGATCCGCTCTACAATTCTCAAAACAGTGATTGTAGATATCTAAAAATGGTGTTTTGGGGTGGCTATATAGGGTTTTTCCTTAGTCAAACCCCCATTTTGGTGATCTCCACCTCCATGAATAGCTGGATGTAATAGAATATGTGTGTGTTTTGAATGTGTAATGCCAAGATCTAATCCTCTAGATTGAAACCCTAGCATGAATGGTTATGAAAAAGAAATGCATAGATTTGAATAAGATAAGAAAGCATACCAAGCCCCCATGGCTAAAGTACTCTTACCAAACTCACAATCTGTAATTGCTACCCCATGATTGTATCTTTGAATGCTTGAATATTGATAATGGTGGATCAAGGAAGAAGAAATCTCTCTTGTTCCAAATAGATGTTCACAATGGTGTGCTCCAAAAATGGTTGATATCAACAATGACTTGATCTTCTATATCATCCTCTTAAAATCTTGCATCTTCACTTCACCATCACTTGCTTGCTTGAAATCTTGATCCTCTTGTTTCTCAATTGTGTGTAAATGAAGGCAAGAGAGTCTTTATATAGAGGTTTCAAGGTGAGGCTCCTAGAGTAATGTGAGGACCCATAATTCAAATTTCACCTTGACTAATGGTCCAATCACAATAACCAACTAATTAGGAGGGAAAATAATTAAATGAATTTCAAATTAAAACCCTTCTTCATTCGGATCCGGAAGCTTGACATTGATTTTGGGGTCCTCCGGGACCAAAATTTGAAAAGGGGGATCAAATCCTGATAGAGGTCAAGGATGAACTTGACTCTAACCTAGGTTAGAGTTGACCTCAACCTTGACCTAGGTCAAATTTGACCTCAACCCTGACCTAGGGTCTAGATCCAATTTGTGTTGAAAATAGAAAGTTTCAGGGATGCCCAGAGACCTAGAAATGATGACAGAATAGGGAAGAGTGCCAGAGATAGGCACAAAGTCCTATGATGAACATGATGAAGGTTAGGAGGACCTATGCCTAGGTCCTACCCAGAAAATAAAGCCACAAAAAATGGAAATTAAGGAGAATCCTCAGGATCCTAACCCTAATTTCACCTAAAATGAAGGAATCAAGTGCAAAATGCATCCTAAATGCAAGTCTATCATGATAAATGCACTAAAAGAGGGTGCTAAACCTATCAAGATGGAAGTGATTCTAGTTTTAAATGATACATTTATCCTCCACTTTAGCTTAGATATGACACTACGTGAATATGCAAGCTAAAGTAAGAAAACATCATAGTAAATAAAAAGGATATAGCCAAGTCCTCGATGTAGAGATCCTGTAGAAAATTGTTAGAACCTGCAACAGACAAGGTTAATTAAAATCCACAAATCACCTAGAGCTTAATAAATGACAATTTGAGAAGTGCATAAAGCCCCTTATGCTCCCCTATTTCGGTTTTCTACTTCTGAAGGGTGAAACAGGGTGATAAGGATAACTTTATACATTGGATATGTAGTTTGTTGAAAATTTCTTTACTAAACCAATTAGAAGGATTCCTATCCTTCCTAAACTAATTCAATGAGTTAGGTATTTGAATCATGATTCCAACGCCACTGATATCACTGAAAATGGAGTTACCAAACTCAAGTTATGATGAAAAGATTGAATGTTTATCTAAATGCATAAGAAAGGAAATCTGAATTTACCATGAGTAAACCCTAAGAGAAACCCTAAAAAACCCTAATTTTAACTATAAATAAGGAAAAGGAAGTCATACTTACTCATTCTTACCATTTGCAGATTCAAAGAGAGAAAGAAAGATGTCGAGGAGAGAAGAACTTTGAGTGATGTGCATGGATCTCCTGAGATAGTGCCTGGCTACCAAATGGTCACTTCCTGAAGTGAGTTTGTAGTTATTAGTTCCTCTATTTTCCAAATTCTTGATTTTTGTAGTCAAGGTCGACCTTGACCCTTAAAGGTTGACCTTGACCTAGTTATGTCAACCTTGACCCAAAAAGGTCGACATGAGCTGGAAGGTCTCCACCTTATCTAGGATGAGGTTGACCTTGACCCAAAAAGGTCGACCCTGACCTAGGAAAGTTGACCTTGACCCAAGAAGGTCAACCTTAACCTAACTAAGGTTGATCTTGACCTAGTCAAGTTGTATTTATAGATTTGATGATCTAGAATGCTGATTTGATGTTTTTTTGTTCTTTCAGGACATGGTCCATCTCTGAGAGCATCCCTTTGGAGAGTTACTAGTGATCATTAGAGAGAGACTATCTGAGCTAAATGAGGAAGAGATGTAGTTACTAAGAGATGTGGGACTATACTGGGTATCATTCCTACCATAGATTAGACTACACCAAGCCATGTTATCATCTCTGATAGAGAGGTGGGATGAGGATACATGCTCCTTTCATCTTCCCTCAGGAGATATTACTGTCACACTGGAGGATATCTATAGGATCTTGTGGCTTCTAGTTTGAGGTGATACTATCAGACTGAGAGCACAATGAGTTTGTGAGGAGATCCTTATAGATGGAGAGTATTTTTTGGGGTGGATTCCAAAGATGTGAACCCGGTCATATCATATCCTTTTTTCATCTATACTATCAGGCCCTACACCTTTGGCTATGGAGAGTGATGCTTTGTATAGTATCCTTGGTTGTGTCACCCAACACAAAGGGTACAATATTTTCTACACCTCTCACCCATCTTATACAGAGGATGGAGAGTGATAGGATCATGTTTTCATGGGGTCGCAACATGTTAGCCTAGCTATACCATGAGCTATGTCAACTAGTGAGATATCAGAGAGAGAGTCTTTCGATATGCACACTCTTGTGGATTTGGTTGTTTGAGCATTTTTCATGTACACATCCCCAGGGTGCTCTAGTGATGGTAGACATCAATACACCAAGAGTCTTTGCTTATCCTTTGAGAGATGCTTGGCAGTTTGGAGATATCCTCTACTAGAGGGTACATCTAGACCACATTTCAGGCATAGATGTGATATGGAGACCCTACTACCGGATGACAAAGTGGCCAGATACATGATACTAGATGAGATATTCATAGTAGAAGAAGCTACTAGAGGATCATCATAATCATATAGTGATTCCATACTATTATGATTGGGTGATGAGATAGTTCAACCTGTTACAGGGAGTCCCTAGAGCAGTACCTCATTATGTACATCCAATGAGGTATTATTAGAGACCCAATGCCATACACCAACCATCAATAGTAGACATAGAGGATAGTGATGCAGATGAGATAGAGGATATAGAGGTACCATCAGATGTGACCTATTCAGGCATGAGCCAAGATTACATCTGGTATTGGAATCTATAGGGGACCCTCCCCATCTTCCCTGAGGATTATCTTACAAGTGATCCAGGCCTTTCAAAGAGGACACACTGGGATAGTGGTACAGTAGAGGAGGATGAGGATCTTAGAGATGAGGAGGAGAAAATCTCTGAGGGAGACCCCATGGAGGAGGAGAGAGAAGAAGAGAGAGCACAAGAGATGCCCCTAGCTGGTGATACAGGTGTGGATATAAACATTTTTCATGCATCACCATTGAGATCACGATGACCTCCATGCACCCACACAGAGACACCACCACCAAGTCCTAGACATAGCGAGTGTGGAGAGAGTATTCACTCCATGCCCCCACCATCTAGACACTTTAGTGACATCTAGGAGGGAGACCCAGGTATGAAATATGAGAATTGATTAAATATGTAACTTAATTTGAGATGAAAAGGCACTAGATTGATAAATGTATTTTCATTTTACAGCTAGTGTAGCGGAGTGGAGGAGCTTTGTATCTAAGGTTATAAAGGATACATGTATATCCTACTGACTACCAACTGGTAAGTGAGAGTCTTCCATTAGCCATAGAGATCTCGGCAGGCATGCTGATATCTTTACATGTGTCCAATGAGAGTTGATGCTATGCAGAGAGAGAGAAGAGAAATTGATAGCTAACCTACAGAGGTCCCAGGAGCACATGTGTGATATGAGCATATTAAGGAGCCACACATAGACACATAAATCTACATCCTCCTATCATAGACCAAAGAGATCTGGGAGCCATCGGCCATCAGAGCATAGTGATAGACGTAGTGACAAATAGGGCCATGGGCCACATATGTATCAAAACTTGAAAAACATTTTATGAATGAAAAACTTTCTCTACGAATTAGATCTATGTTTGATTACTATGTTTTCATCAATATAAAACTTAACTAAAAGAAAGTAAGGTTCATAAATATATTCAAAATGTAATTTTGCTAAAACTACATTACCTATAAACAAACTTTATAAGGAATACATAAATGCATAAGGAAAGAAAGAAGGAAATTAAGGATGATAACGTTTGAGATGCATAATATTAATAGTTTCCTGTTGCCCCTCATTTTATCCTATACCCATGCTGTCAAAGTGGAAGTTCTTGATGTCACAGTCAAGCTTGGTCATGGTTGAGTCTAGGTCTAAGTCTTCCTTAGGTAGGCTATCTTTGCTGGGTTTCCCTGTCATTGCATTTTCCTTCTCTAAGCCGAGCAGGTTATTCTAAGGTCCTTTCGTATTGGGTTATTTTAATACTTCGTTACATTCGGGTAGGTTATAGATCCCAACCCAGCAAGGATTATATGCTCCTATTAATGTTCTTTCTCAGATGGAATGATGATTATGAATCATGATCTCCAGGCATTTACAGGAAATCAAAGGAAAGATTCTTCATGTGATTAGTGTAATAACAGAGCTAGCATTGAAATATTTAGATATTATTCTCTTTAACAATGTGCAACTCTGATCAGAAAGATCCGTTTTGTTTCTCGATTGATCAAAAAGTTAACGTTCAGCGTGGCTAATGTTCGGTTAGAATCTACAGCTCTCGTTATTTTGCATAAAAAATTTACACGATGTTTATTTTATGCGAAATAGCGACAAGGTGCCACCTGCCCTAGCGGGCCCATCTTTGGTATTACTTTATAACTAAGGTGACGGCATGTGATTGGTCAAATAAATCAATGATATGGTAGGGCTGTCATAGTGACCTATGAACAAAGGAAAAGTCATATGTCCGCTTGTCAAATTTTGCGATGTGGCAGTTCCTGATTCGTTGTAGTATTCCATGCAGTAAGGTGGGCCCACATAGGTTAAGTGATCGGATGACGTGAAAGTGCAATCAGTTAGGTGTCTGGTCGCATGATCGCATGACTAAGAGAACTACCTTGCGATCATGTGACAAGGCATGAAACACAGTCAGTTAGGTGGGAAAGAGGCACAAAGGACAGGGAAGATTAAATTGACTCCAGTTGGAGTCCATGTACGCCAATAATGCAGACATTATGATTGGCCAGGGAAATACAACCTCTTGGAAGATGTGTGGACTTGACAAAAATAGAGTTGTCACATGATCACAGGAGGTAAAAAAGAGCCATGTGATCATGCGACAACATGAGTCCACGACATGTTTTATAAACTCCACTTTGGTATAAGGAAACAAATGCAAAAAGATTAGAATAGAGCATTCAAATAAAGATGTATGTCTTGATTATAGCTGCATGGAGACAATGGAAGCTCGGGCAAGTGAAAGTGTGTTTTTCTCGGACCCACGAAGGCCAACAACGCAAGTGCGATAATGAGATGGAATAGTCATTAAATATTGCGCCAATCATAGAGTAGTTGCATGATCGCAAGGAATAAAATAATACCATGTGATCATGCGACAATGAAGCTGAATGATATAAATTCCAATTTGGCATAAAGGAACAAGTGCAAGGCAGCTTAAAATAGAGATCTAATCTCATATCGACTCCCAAGTTAATGGTGACATTCTATCAGCAGGTCTATTACTATAATCATGATTATTTTGGCTCTACACAAGTAAAAACCAAGAATGGAATTTGACACAGTGAAGTGTCATGACAAACATTGCAGTATAGATCACGGGCATGTTTTTATCTATTGAAATTTATCTACACATGATTCAGTTAACAAGAGATTTGACAGTGACGGGAAAGATCTTCCAGATGCTGATAAGGGGCATGATAATGTGCAAGAAGGAATGTTGACACTGTTCGAAGAATGGAGGTTGATGGCTATTCATTTCAGCTGAGTTTTGAATTCAAAGCTTTGAACAAAAAAATGATTTGACTCTGAAAGCCCAATGGACTTAGCTTGACAAATGCTAATTGAGGAAACATGAAAAGTTTTAGATTGAGAGGTCATTGTCCTTATGTCTTCTTTTATTTTTACATCCATGGTGACTTTTCAAGTTCCTAGATTGAAAAGGTTTCTTTCTTGTGCTTTGTCTGTCTGTATTCTGGAAGCTAGATCATTGCCAACGACTACCAGCATTGTAAATTCTATAAATACTATCAAAGAACTCAATGTAGGGGGTCGAGAAACTTGCAATTGTAGCAAGAGTGATTCCATTTACTTAGCTATTTTCATGTTTGTTGTACCAATAGTTGTCATTTTTGCATGTGAATAGACAGAATAGTTATATGTGAAGCTGTAATTGCTTATTGGATTCCATTTCATGTCAGTAATTGCAGTGAAAGTAATTCTATTTACCTTTTCATGTATGATTCTTGTTCTATTCATCCTATTATTTAGATGCATCTGAATAGAAAGTACAATTATATATAGAACTATAATTCTTACTTGAATTCCATTTCATGTTAATAGTTGCAGCATAAGCAATTCTATTTGTTGTCTATGTATGATTCTGCTTCTATTCTCATTAGTAGAATATGCATTCTTAGAATAGATAGGTTAGGTTAGAAGATAGACCTCATGATAATCTATGATCAACATTCCATTGGGGATTATAGGTTATCCACTTTTATCCTTGCTTGAATTGTTTGTGCCTACAAACAATTTTGTTAAAACACATAAGGAATAATCTGATGATCAATAAAAAGACACATTCATTGAATATCAAACACAATCGGGGAGCTGTACTTGTTAATTCAGAGGGCAGTGATTGTAAACATACACTGACCCATTTGTTGGTGACATCCTTTTGTTCTCTCACCTTGGGTGCTAAAAGAGTTAGAGATTATAAATCTAATGGGAGGACAAACTGTTAACCAACAGTTTTTGGCGACTCTGCTGGGGAGAACTTTAGAAAGAAGGAAGTATTAAAAGTTTTTCTTAGAATTCAGTTCATTTCCCCTCTCAATTTCAATTCAGACAGTCACATAGAATACATGTTTAGCAAATATGGTTGTTCCTTGGGGAAATGCTATTGGACCTTTGAATCTTGCAGCAAGTCATGATTTACCAAAAGGTTTTAGAAAGAACTTTCCAAGATTCAATGGTGATGGCTCAATATCTATAGAACAACATCTGAGTGCTTTTCATAAGGCATGTAGTGTGGTGAATCCTCAGCATGAAGATGTTGATGTTAGATTGTTTGTAGATACTCTTGTGTATGATGCAGTAGAGTGGTTTCAAGACTTACCTATAGGTTCCATTACCAAATGGAATGACATGAAACAAAAATTTGAAGAAAGATATAAGACTGCTGAAGATGCTCAAATCTTATTGTTACAACTGGCTCAGATAAAGAAGGAACCATCTATCTCTATGAGAGATTTTAATGCCAAGTTTAATGGACTAATCAAAAGAATACCAGCTGCCAATGCACCCACAGGAAATAATATGAAAACATTTTACATTAGTTCTATGCCTCCTGAACTTGGTTATCAGTTAAGAAGAGCTAATGTAATAGATTTGCAAGCTACTCAAACACTAGCTGAAGAAATGGAAGATGATATGTTAGCCTTCGGGAGATGGAAGAAGGAATTTCATGCTAGACCCATGAGCAATACAGTCAGTACTTCAAATAACATAGAAGCTATGTTGCAGAAGTTATCTAATGAGATAAATGCATTAAAAAGATAGATTACTACATCAGCTCATTCATTTTATCAGCCTCACCAAGAAGGATCAAAACATCAAGGTAGAAATGAGAATTCACAAAGATTGGCTATTGAAGCTCCTCCCAAAAGACATAATTCTCATGCCTTTCATCTCAGAGAAAATCATGAAGAAAAAGAGAAAAGAATGGAATATCCAAAAAATGAAGATTATCATGCTCCTCATGGTGACTCCCTAAACTTTTATTGTGAGTATGAGACAAATTCAGAAGATGGAGATAATTGTTTTTCTATTATGGAGGAACCTCAGTTAACTATGATGACTAGAGGACAGAAGGATAATGATCAAACCTCTAATGCTGACCATGCAAAAGATCAAGTACCTTCTTACAAGGTAGATAAAAGTAATGATGGATTACCTTGGATGAGTCATTAGCAAAAATAAATTTCCTAGCCTAAGGAGATTCTTGAAGATCAGGAAGAAAAGGTAAACAAAATTGAAAAAGAAAATGTATCTATGTTTCCTTTTCCTTGTGTTGATGAAAGTTGTGAATTGGATGAAAAGAATGTGGGTGATGTTTCAAACTATTTTTCTGAAGATTATCCCAAGGTTGATAGGCTATTAAAAGATGAGATTCCTGATGTTATTAAAGAACATAATGAGTCTGAATCTTCTTTCATTATAGCTGATAAAGATCAGATATTAGAGATATCTTGTTTTGAAGATAATATAATGCTAAATGATCTTGATCAAAGTTATGTGAATGAGAAGGCTGAAATATTTTCTGTCAATCATCTTACTAAAAATATTGATAAAGAAATTGATGCAACAATAGATTTTGAACAAGAAGTTTTAGATATTGATGAAGTACTACAGCAGCCTGTAGAAGACAAAGAATTAGATGAAGATTTTTCCAGTTTTGAAATGAAAATTGATCAATTCATGGTGCCTTCTTCTATAGTCAATTCAGATATTGGAATTCTAAAATCAGATGAACATCTTGAAGGATTGACAATTATAACAAATGAAGAAGATATTTCAGTCCTAGAAGATACCGTGAGTAATGGGGATACATTTTGTTTCAGTTCTGGTTTGAAATCAGAAGTTATTATTGGCAGTGCTTGCAAATGGTATGATGATATTTCTCTTCTAAAGGATTTGCAATGTTCTAATTTTGTTAATCTTGATTTGAGCCTTGATATCTCTACTAAGGATGATGATAGAGCAAAAATAGATGATAATGCTGAAAGAGACAGATTGGATTATTTTCCAATAGTGCATTCAGAATATGTTGAATATTTTCTTCCATCATAGAAGGTTGAATGTATAAGAAAGGATGTACATGAAAGCATAGATGAATCAGAGATCTATAATGAGACATGGCTGTTCAGAAAGGTCCTGTGGGTTATCATGTTGCAAATAGCTTTTGGACTCAAGTTCAACAATGAAGGAGTAGCCAGAGGTTACCAATGTTGTTTCAAATTGGTGGAGCATCTTCCTCTATTTAGGAAAGGTTCATACTTTTCTCTCCCTGTAAATGGCCACATATGAATCTTTCTTTGCTTTTGGTCCTGCTGGTGAGGTCTCCTCACCTTTTGTAAATAGGTTTTCTTTCCAATTTTGGTGTGTCTAGTGTAGCCTTTCCTTGCTTTGTTAGTGGTTGTTTTCTCTTGCTTTGTTTCAGTATGCCTTGTTCCCCTCTGCCCTCCCTGTATGCAGCTTCTTGTTATTTCTTTGGTCTAGACTCTGCAACCCAATGCATAAGGCACTTGTCTCACTAGAGAAGCTGAATTCTTCATGCACCTAGCGATACATGATCCCCAGACGGAGCCAGTTGTTGCCCCTCATTTTATCCTATACCCATGCTATCAAAGTGGAAGTTCTTGATGTCACAGTCAAGCTTGGTCATGGTTGAGTCTAGGTCTAAGTCTTCCTTAGGTAGGCTATCTTTGTCGGGTTTCCCTGTCATTGCCTTTTCCTACTCTAAGCTAGGCAGGTTGTTCTAAGGTCCTTTCGTATCGGGTTATTTTAATACTTCGTTACATTCGGGTAGGTTATAGATCCCAACCCGGCAAGGATTATATGCTCCTATTAATGTTCTTTCTTAGATGGAATGATGATTATGAATCATGATCTTCAGGCATTTACAGGAAATCAAAGGAAAGATTCTTCATGTGACTAGTGTAATAACAGAGCTAGCATTGAAATATTCAGATTTTATTCTCTTTAACAATGTGCGACTTTGATCAGAAAGATCTATTTTGTTTCTCAGTTGATCAAAAATTTAACGTTTAGCGTGGTTAATGTTCGGTCAGAATCTACAGCTCTCATTATTTCGCATAAAAAAGTTACACGATGTTTATTTTATGCGAAATAGCGACAAGGTGCCACCTGCCCCAGCAGGCCCGTCTTTGGTATTACTTTATAACTGAGGTGACGGCATGTGATTGGTCAAATAAATTGATGATATGGTAGGGATGTCATAGTGACCTGTGAACAAAGGAAAATTCATATGTCCGCTTGTTAGATTTCACGATGTGGCAGTTCCTGATTCGTTGTAGTATTCCATGCAGTAAGGTGGGCCCACATAGGTTAAGTGATCGGATGATGTGAAAGTGCAACCAGTTAGGTGTGTGGTTGCATGATCGCATGACTGAGAGAACTACCTTGTGATCATGTGACAAGGCATGAAGTGCAGTCAGTTAGGTGGGAAAGAGGCACAAAGGACAGGGAAGATTAAATTGACTCCAGTTGGAGTCCACGTACGCCAACAATGCAGACATTATGATTGGCCAGGGAAATACAACCTCTTGGAAGATGTGTGGACTTGACAAAAATAGAGTTGTCGCATGATCATAGGAGGTAAAAAAGAGCCATGCAATCATGCGACAACATGAGTCCACGACATGTTTTATAAACTCCACTTTGGTATAAGGAAACAAATGCAAGAAGATTAGAATAGAGCATTCAAATAAAGATGTATGTCTTGATTATAGCTACATGGAGACAATGGAAACTCAGGCAAGTGAAAGTGTGTTTTGCTGGGACCCACAAAGGCCAACAGCACAAGTGCGATGATGAGATGGAATAGTTATTAAATATTGTGCCATTCATAGAGCGGTCGCATGATCACAAGGAATAAAATAATACCATGCGATCATGCGACAATGAAGCCGAATGATATAAATTCCAATTTGGCATAAAGGAACAAGTGCAACGCAGCTTAAAATAGAGATCTAATGTCATATCAACTCCCAAGTTAATGGTGGCATTCTATTAGCAGGTCTATTACTATAATCATGATTATTTTGGCTCTACACAAGTAAAAACTAAGAATGGAATTCGACACAGTGAAGTGTCATGAAAAATGTTGCAGTATAGATCATGGGCATGTTTTTATCTATTGAAATTTATCTACACATGATTTAGTTAACAAGAGATTCGAAAGTGATGGGGAAGATCTTCCAGATGCTGATAAGGGGGATGATAATGTGCAAGAAGGAATGTTGACACTGTTCGAAGAATGGAGGTTGATGGCTGTTCATTTCAGCTGAGTTTTGAATTCAAAGCTTTGAACAGAAAAATGATTTGACTCCGAAAGCCCAATGGACTTAGCTCAACAAATGCTAATTGAGGAAAGATGAAAATTTTTAGATTGAGAGTTCATTGTCCTTATGTCTTCTTTTATTTTTACATCCATGGTGACTTTTCAAGTTCCTAGATTGAAAAGGTTTCTTTCTTATGCTTTGTCTGTCTATATTCTGGAAGCTGGATCATTGCCAATGGCTACCAGCATTGTAAATTCTATAAATACTATCAAAGAAATCAATGTAGGGGGTCGACAAACTTGCAATTGTAGCAAGAGTGATTCCATTTACTTAGCTATTTTCATGTTTGTTGTACTAGTAGTTGTCATTTTTGCATGTGAATAGATAGAACAATTATATGTGAAGCTGTAATTGCTTATTGGATTCCATTTCATGTCAGTAATTGTAGTGAAAGTAATTCTATTTACCTTTTCGTGTATGATTCTTGTTCTATTCATCCTGTTATTTAGATGCATCTGAATAGAAAGTACAATTATATATAGAACTGTAATTCTTACTTGAATTCCATTTCATGTTAATAGTTGCAGCATAAGCAATTCTATTTGTTGTCTATGTATGATTCTGCTTCTATTCTCATTAGTAGAATATGCATTCTTAGAATAGATAGGCTAGGTTAAAAGATAGACCTCATGATAATCTGTGATCAACATTCCATTGGGGATTATAGGTTATCCACTTTTATCCTTGCCTGAATTGTTTGTGCCTACAAAAAATTTGGTTAAAACACATAAGGAATAATTTGATGATCAATAAAAAGACACATTCATTGAAGATCAAACACAATCAGGGAGTTGTACCTATTAATTCAGAGGGCAGTGATTGTAAACATACACTGACCCATTTGTTGGTGACATCCTTTTGTTCTCTCACCTTGGGTGCTAAAAGAGTCATAGATTATAAATCTAATGGGAGGACAAACTGTTAACCAACATTTCCTTAAAAGAAACACCATCCATATCAACAAGTTTATAAGCACCTAAACCAAAGTCTTCAATGACAACAAAAGGTCCAAGCCAATTAGGGCTAAACTTTCCTTTTTTGCCAGGTAAAGCATTCACATTTGATTGATTCTCATATAAGACTAAATCACCAACCAAAAATGTTCATTCAATTACCTTATGATTATATTCCTTCTAAAGATATTTATGATAAGCTTTTATATGTTCTAACACATGTATTTGTTGTTCATCCAACATTTCTAGCTCTTGCAAGCATTGTTGACAAAAAGTATCCTTGTCAATTATCCCATGAAATGGAACACGTAAAGAAGGTATTTATAATTCCAAAGGCATAATAGCATCAGTACCATAGACAATATTGTAAGGAGAAGTACCTATGGTAGTACGAACACTAGTCTTATAAGCCCATAAAGTATAAGTCAATTAAGTATGCTAATATTTCGCATGCTTGCTAACTTTTTTTCTCAGAACTTGTTCAATGATTTTATTTGATGCTTTAGCTTGACCATTAGATTGAGGATAATAAGGATTTGAAAATATATGTTGAATTTGATATTTCTCCAATAATTTTGTGACTTCTTTGTTTTTAAAAGAAGTACCATTATCGGAAACTATCATCGAAGGAATACCAAATCGTGTTATGATATTGTTAAGGATGAAATCACAAATAATATCTGCAATCATTCAATGAAGAGGGACAGCTTTGACCCACTTCGTGAAGTAATCTTTAGCAGTCAGGATGTAAGTATGTCCTTGAGAAGAAGCTGGTGGGATTTTTCCAATAAGGTCAAAACCCCAAATACTAAAAGGCCATGGAGAAACTTGATTACAAAGCTCATGAGCAGGAGCATGAATCAAATTACTATGTTTTTGAGATTGAGGACATTTTGTAACAAACATGAAAGAATCTTGCTCCATTGTTTGCCAATAATATCCCATTCTAAGAAATTTATTAACCAGAGATTTTCCACCAAAATGTCCTCCACAAGAACCAGATTGAGCTTCTGCAAAAGCTACCAGGATTTTGGTTCTATTGAGACACCTTAATAGTAATCCTTCATAAGAGCATTTGTAAAGCGTATCTCCTAAAATGATGTAGCATGTTGCAAGCTTCCTAATACTATTACGCGTGTTTCTTGTTGTTGATTCAAGAAAAGTACCATCTTTCAAAAAGTGAAAAATGTGAGAATACCATTAATCTAAATGCAAATTGAAACAATCAGAGGTAATATTTTTTAAAATTGCAAGGTTTTTAAGAGTTTGTATATTAAATTGAAACTTTTCAGCATTATTCTCAAGACAAACCAAAGAAGCTGCACTTTCCATGGCATTTGCATGTCGATTATCTTTCCTAGGTAAAGTTTGAATCGTATAAGAAGAGAATTGTGAAAGCACATCAAGAGCTAAATCTCTATATTGTGTCATTTGATCTGTAGTACCCCTCCATAGTTTTCTTTTCTATTATTCTTTCCAAACTCTTTTAGGCCATTTGTATGTGTGCTTTGATATTTCAGTTTTATTATGATTATTCAATATATGTCACTTCATGGTGAATCTCTAATAAATGGATGTTTATGATGTTTATATTGACTCATTTATATGTTGTTATTTATGATGATGTTATATTTGTTTCAAAATGTTATTTATAATGATGATTATACTTACCCCATACTTGCATGTGTATGGTGTTCATGTATGCTTTTATATTTCTGCTTGATGTGCTTGATGTGGTTGAGGGATGGAGTCGTAGTTACTTGCTTGTGACATCCACATGATCAGCCGATCCCCACCATTGTCTATTATATCTCTATATATATGCACATGCTTGTCTCTTATACAGGTTCGCAGGTACCAGGTATCGACTTCCTTGAATTGTCAGGATGAGCGTGCCCTATCACTAATCTCAATGGTAAAAGAGGGGAGATAATATTCAGTTCCAAATCCTAACCTAAGCCAAATATTGTCCTGAAATAGTGGGCAAGATTTTGTGTTTCCTATCCTTCTAAACTCGTCCAATTGGCAAGAGTTTACGCCTATGTCCTGAGCATGAATGTGGGTCCTTAGGTCTTTCTGATTCTTTGATTTGTGGTGTTTGTGTGATTCTATTTTTTAGATCTTTCTATTTTTAGCTGTGGCATAGTATTTAAATGGTAATTAAATAAATGTTTTTTTTTAGTTTAATTATTATTATTTATATTATATAGTTGATGCATTAATTAATTGGAAATTAATTATATGCTAATTTGAGTGTGGTTGAATTATTTAATTAATGTGAATTAATTAATTATCCTCACTTTTGATATATTTAATCATGAAATTTAACCTTTGTTCAATTAAAATATATTTTTTTAAATTGAAGGCTATTTTGGCATGTGTAATTTATGTTAACTAAATGTTTTAATTATTATTCAATTGAATGCATTTGTGCACATTCATAATTGCATGAAATTGAATTAGTAATTCTAGTTGGAGTTTGGTTAAGTGCTTTTCAACAAAGGTCAAAGTGAAGAGGAGACTTCAGTTCAACTGAGACTGAACCATGAACTAAAGTTCATCTTCATGCAAGCCCTTTTTGATGTTGAGTTTATATTTTTGCATGTGAAAGGGGATTTCCTTTATGTATTAGGGGTTTTGGCCATTATTCGGGTACACAAATTTTGGAGGAGGAAATTTTGGAGACAGGTTGGAGAGAGAGTTCTTCAAAAAGCTCAGATTTTTTCTTCTTCATTCTGGTCATCATTGAATCTGTATAATCTGAATTGAGGTAGGGTTTGAATTTATTACTGATAATCTTTCTCGAAATTCCTATAGGAGATTGTAGAAAGTGTCTTCTTCGTGCTTGATGGTTTTGATTATTTGAGAAACAATGTTTATATCAGTTCGGTATTAGAACAAGTTTGCATGCAATCCATTATGTGATTTGAATCCATCTTTTGTTATTAAAACCTCAAGTTTGAGAAGTTAGTTATAAGCAATTGAAAACCCAAGTGGTTGGGTTTCAATTTTTTTGAGGATTTAGTTGAGTTTATGTCCATGTTAATAATATTTTTATGTCTATGGTAGTTTGATATATATATATATATATACCTATTCGTATATGTATTAAAAATTAATTTTCGTATGTCAGATTATAATTATCAAATAGAGATTATTTGATTTTATAATTAAAGGTATTGGAAAAACTCTTTAATGAAAAATTTTACATTGGAAATTTTATATTAAAAAATTTGTTTTGGGTTATTAATTAACCCCCCCACCATCCTGCAGGCTCTCAGCAGACTGTGTCGTGCGCAGTACCTACTGGTACTGACGCACGACAGTCCCCGAGGGGGCTGCCGTGTGGCAGTACCAGAGGTACTGTCGCCAGCCTCTGTGCCGTGATACGGACGGGGGACAAGGGTGTGGGGACCCGCGGGTACCCCCCCCCTTTATTATATTTTGTTATTTTTAAAAAAAATTTAAAACTTTTCCTTTTTGTTTGATAGTTTATTAATTATGTTAATAATTTAATTTGTTAACTTAGTTTAGTTTTAATATATATTTTTAATTTATTTTATTTTAATTAATTTATTTTATTTTAATTAATTTATTTATTTATATGATATTTGTATTGGTAATTAATAATTAAATTTTATTTATTATTTAAAATTAATCCTTTTATATGTTAGTTAATTTTAATTTTGATCTTGGAGTTAGATTCTTATTAAAATTAAAAGAAATTAGTTTAGCCTAATTTTTTTTTTAGTTTGATTCATTTGTATTGTTGAATAATTATTGAGAGGCAAATAATTATAGACCTAAGTTGTACTTCTATTGTTTTATGATTGGTTTGTAGGACTATTGAATATGAGTTCCTATTTGATTAATTTTTATAAATAGAGACTTTTGATGCCTTGGTCTATTAGTTTTGGTTTGATTTTCAAGGGTTGTAGTCATCTTTTGGGATTAAAATCCAGAGGCGTGTTTTGGATATCTTTTTTTGTTATGTTTGTTTGCCTTGCATACTCTGTTAGATTGCATGAGTTGTTCTAACCCTAGGTGGTTTGTACTTGGTGTTTTTTGGGTTTTTCATGTTGGATCTTGATGTTGTGATTCGTGAGTTGTGTTAACTCAGAGTTCTTTTTGATCTTGTGAAACCCTAGGGCAAGTCATCTAAGTGTATGTCAGGAAGTGGCTTGTAATTGGTGTCGGGGCCCAGAAGTGGCTACCAAGAGATCCTATTACAATTAGTTTAATAAGTGATAATTAGTAAACATTGGGAATCTAAAATTAACCTAATAAGATATTGTGTGCCTCACCCACACTTGAGTTCCCGATTGAGTTTGACTAGGATGGGAGTTGAGATGATGCTTGCCACCTTTATGGGCTACATATGGCATAGGTAGTACCTTGTCTACATGAGAGGTTACTATAACCACATAGAGTCACTAGGGCACCGGGGTCTGAAGGGACTACCAGGATAACCCTAGAGTTGGCTTATGTGATGACACTTCTTTTTTACATCGTAGGTTTCCTATGTGTCCTGTTTGCCTCTGGTAGAGTTTGTTATACCTTGTTGTACTTTTGGCATCCTTTGTTTTAGAAGATTTCAGGACCTCTTCCTTGGATTGTTGTTGTTGTTTGTTATCCGAGTGGGTTCTGATGTTATCTCCTCAGCACGGTGGGAGTGGACCATTTAGGTTCACGAGGTCGGGTGGTAGTGATTCTTTTACCATTTGAGATTCTGATGTTCACACACTAAGGCTGGATGATCTATGTTGCAGTTGTTCTTTCTTGTTCTCCTTATTCTTGTGATCTTGTATCATTGTATCTGATATTCAGAGTTATCATGTTGTATTTCTTTTCAGTTATTGTATTCACATACCCTACGACATGTGCAGTGGATGCTTATTATTATGGTTACCTTAAGGTACCAATTGTATGTTTGTAATCATGCATATGATGTTGTATTTATCTTTCAGATGTAATCTTGGGATTCATATCTTTATCTTATATTAATTAATTAACTCTTTCGTAATCTACATCAAGGAACCATTGAGAGTTGTAACCAATGTTAGTTGTTAAGTGCTATGCTTTGCTTCTGCATTGTAAACTTTGATGTTCTTGATTGTTAACTTTTTAAAAAAAATATTCTGCAACTTAGTCACTTGTTTAGGTTAAGTTCTTCTGGGTTCCCTGGTGGGGCATTACATGATCATTCTTAGTTTGATAACCTCCTCTAATTTGTTCAACAATCAATTGCAAATCTCCATATATTTGCAAGTGTTTGATATTAAGGGATGAAGTTACTCGTAGGCTAGCTATAAGATCTTCATACTCCGCAATGTTATTAGTACAAGAAAAGGTTAATTTGTATGATAAAGGGATTGGCTTTTTCATAGGAGGAATCAAGATAATACCAACACCAAAAGTTGTCTTACATTTAGGCCAATCAAAATATAATTCCCAAATATCAGCCTGTTGAATAGGTAGAATATTGTCATCAGGGAATTCTATTAAAGTAGAACATGTATCAGAATGAGGACAAGGAGCTTCAACTAAATAATCTGTTAAAGCTTGTCTCTTAATAGACTTCTGAGAAATGAAATTAAGGTAAAATTTTGTAAGTAACATCACCCACTTTTCCAGACGGCCAAAGAGATCAGTTTGTCAGAAAAGATGTTTCAAATGATCAAATTTAATAATCACATTGACTTCAACATTTATAAGATAATGCCTGAGTTTCTGGAATGCATAAACTACAACTAAACATTGTCTTTCCAAATCTGTGTATCTTGTTTCATAATCAAGTAAAGTCCAACTAATGTAATACACAGGTCTTTCCTTACCATTATTATCATTTTGAGTTAACATCACACTCACAGCCTTCAAAGTTGCTGAAGTATACAAATGAAATGGTTTATCAAATTTATCCGGTTGCAAGATAGGAGGATTCGCAAGGTACTCCTTAAATTTCTTAAAGGTTTGTTTACATTCATCATTCCAAGAGAAAATGGTATCCTTTCTAAGTAAGGAAGTAAAAGGAATAGTTCTATCTGCTAAATTAGAAATAAAGTGACGAATAGCTTGTATTTTTCCTTGTAAACTCCGTAACTGAGAAATATTCTTAGGAGGAGGCATATTAACATTAGCTTCAATCTTTTCAGTATCTACTTCTATGCCTCTGTTAGAGATAATAAATCCTAATAATTTACCAGAATCAACTCCAAAGACACATTTCTTAGGATTCAATCTCATGTTGTAACTTCTAATCCTTTCAAATATTTGTCGTAAAATAGTAACATGATCTTCTCTTTGTATAGATTTTTCTAAGATATCATCCACATAATCTTCAAGAATCTTATGAATGTAATCATGAAAATTCAAATTCATTGCTCGTTGATAAGTTGATCTTGCATTCTTTAATCCAAAAGGCATCATGACCCAACAAAATGTTCCCCAAGGTGTTATAAATGCGGTCTTAAATTGATCTTTAGGAGGAATAAAAATTTGATTATATCCACAAAAATCATCCATAAAAGATAACAACGCATGACCCATTGTTGAATCCACAATCATATCAATATTAGGTAATGGGAAATCATCCTTTAAGGATGCCTTGTTCAAGTCTATGAAGTCAGTACACATCCTTATCTTATTTTCTCCTTTTGAAACAGGCACAATGTTTGAAATCCAATCTAAGTAATCAATAGAAAGGATAAATCCAAAATCCAATAACTTTTCAATTTCAATTTTAACTAATAAAGCAATTTGTGGATTCATCTTTCAAATGTTTTGCTTCACAGGTTTCATAATTGGCTTTAAAAAAATATTATGAGTAACAATCTTAGAATCTATACCCGACATATCTGAATATGTCCAAGCAAAAATGTCCTTAAATTCAAGTAAAAGGGAAACCAACTGATCGCGTTCATCCTGATTCAAACATTTCCCAATCTTTATCATCATTTTAGGGTCATTCTCATCCATTTGAATATCAACAGTCTCAGTTATTAACAAATCACTTCGTATCGGAGGAATGAGAAAAATTACTTTTTAGTTCCTTAGAAAGTGGGGAAGGAGCAAAAACTTGTTTCTCAAATTCACTTTGTTGCTTCATGAATTCCAAATCAAAGACCTTATATTCTCCAATGAAAGTAGGATTAAAATCCAATGTCCCCCAATCATCCTTAGTTAAAGAAGAAGATGGAGCTTTAGGTTGTATCTCAGGTTGTTTTTCAATCTCTTTTCTTGGTTGAAGAGGCTTGGATATTTTAGCATATTCTGCATTCAAGCAAGGATTCGACGCATCATCCACATGTAATGTATACATTAAGTTTTTATAAATAAACCTAACCTTGCAATGAAGAGTAGAAGGAACTGCATGCATAGTATATAACCATGGTCTTCCTAAAAGAAGGTTATAATTGAGAGGTCGAGGCATAACATGAATAGGTGTATTCAAAATAACTGGACCAACTTTAACAAGTAAGGTAATAATGCCCAAAGTTCTCTTTACAATATTGTCAAATCCATGTATAGGGACATTATCAGGTTGAATAGTTGTGAGATCAGCCTTAATTTCCTTCAGCATATCCATGCTACAAACATTAAGCCCAGATCTGTTATCAATTAATGTTCTTTGAATGATACTTTGATTAATAGAAACAACAACCATAAGAGCATCATATTGATTATGCACCTCAGGAGAAGGTAAATCTTTATTGGAAAACACAATAGGAGGTACAAAAGGCATAGTATGCATGCAATCTAAAATAGAATGAATGTTCTCTTGATTAGGGGGCGAAGTAGGAAGAGTGGATAAAGCTTTTTGCAATGCCTCATGATATGTTGGGGAAGTTTAAAGTAATTCCCATAAAGATATCTTAGCAGGAGTAGCATGTAATTTGTCAACTAAGTTATACTCCTTAAAGGTAGAAGGAAACCTAGGAGCTTGAGGAAGCATAGGTTGAGAAGGTGGTAAAGAAATTGGAGCAGTAGGCTAAGGGTTATTCTGTGTGCATAAGCATGTGAGACAAAATCAATGTTATCAAAGAAATCCAAAGGATCTCTAGGTTTACCCTTAATTGTTATGCAAGGACATCCTTTTACCATCATCAAAGGTGTAGGATATATGATTTTAGGTTTATCGATGTTGCAAATAGTGGGACATGAAGGTATCCATGCACACACCCTATGGTAAAGGTTAATTGGAGAGGTTGTGGAGGAGAGTGAAATAGGAATAGGATCAATGGAGATCTTATTCAGACAATTTTCATCCTCACTACCATGTACCTCATTAGGGAATCTATCCTCTTGTACAATAAAAGCCTCATCAAAGTATTCAAAACAAAAATCATACATGTTGAATACAAAGAAATACTAAAAGCAAAAAAATGTAAATGTTTTTGTATTTTAAAGAGATTTTGCAATTTTTTTGTATTTTTGGAATATAAATGCAAGAAAACTAATTTTATAAGCATGCAAGATCTAAATCTAACACCAAAAAGAAAGAGTTGTCATAAACGGGTTCACCAAAATGAATAAGGGTAAAATGGAATTTAACAATGCATCTAGCATTCCCCTTAATATATGTAATTTGAATTGAATTGAAAAATATTGTAAATATGGAAATGCCTGAAATTAGATAAGATAAGGTACATACCTTATAATGAAATTAATCTAGAAATACCTATTTTCTGATGCCTGTATACATTTTTGAGAAATTCTGCAACTAGATCCAGAACCAAAAAACTGCAACGGAGAAAACCTAGAAAACTTTTTCAATTCTGAGGGAGGTTGACCTTGACCCAAATAGAAAGGTACAATCTTACCCTAGGGCATAATATTACACCTCACTAAAGGTTGACCTTAACCTAAAAAAGATCTAACATAAATTTTGTTCACAGATCCTGAAAGTTTGACGAAAAGGGTACTCAGATCCACTCTGCAATTCTCCAAACAGCGACTGTAGATATCTAAAAATGGTGTTTTTGGGTGGCTATATAAGGTTTTTCCTTAGTCAAACCCCCATTTTGGTGATCTCCACCTCCATGAATAGCTGGATGTAATAGAATATGTGTGTGTGTTGAATGTGTAATGCTAAGATCTAATCCTCTAGATTGAAACCCTAGCATGAATGGTTATGAAAAAGTAATGCATATATTTGAATAAGATAAGAAAGCATACCAAGCCCCCAAGGCTAAAGTACTCTTACCAAACTTACAATCCATAATTGCCACCCCATGATTGTATCTTTGAATGCTTGAATATTGATAATGGTGGATCAAGGAAGAAGAAATCTCTCTTGTTCCAAATAGATGTTCACAATGGTGTGCTCCAAAAATGCTTGATATCAACAATGGCTTGTTCTTCTATATCATCCTCTTGCAATATTGCATCTTCACTTCACCATCACTTTCTTGCTTGAAATCTTGATCCTCTTGTTGCTCAATTGTGTGTAAATGAAGGCAAGAGAGAGTCTTTATATATAGGTTTCAAGGTGAGGTTCCTAGAGTAATGTGAGGACCCATAATTCAAATTTCACCTTGAATTATGTTCCAATCACAATAACCAACTAAGGAGGGAAAATAATTAAATGAATTTCAAATTAAAACCCTTCCACATTTGGATCTGGAAGCTTGACATTGATTTCGGGGTCCTCTGGGACCAAAATTTGAAAAGGGGGATCAAATCCTGACAGAGGTCAAGGATGGGTCAACCTCGACCCTGACCTAGGTTAGGGTCAACCTTGACCTTGACCTTGGGGTCTAGATCCAACCTTTGTTGAAAACAGAAGGTTCAAGGGATGCCCAGAGACCTAGAAATGATAACAGAATAGGGTAGAGTGCCAGAGAGAGGCACAAAGTCCTATGATGAACATGATGAAGTCTAGGAGGACCTATGCCTAGGTCCTACCTAGAAAATAGAGCCATAGAGAAGGGAAATTAAGGATAATCCTCAGGATCCTAACCCTAATTTCACCTAGAATGAAGGAATCAAGTGCAAAATACCTCCTAAGTGCAAGTCTATCATGATAAATGCACTAAAAGAGGGTGCTAAACCTATCAAGATGGAAGTGCTTCCATTTTAAGATGATACAGTGAGTAAAAGTGTTTTTATTAGGATAGGAAAACTTTCCACCCATTACTTAATATTTTCAAATGTATTTTATTGCAAATCATATAACTGTTTATTTCTATGTTGTTTAACTAAGGCAAAAATATCCCTTTCCCTTCAAGAAGCCCATGCAGGGTCCACAAGAGGGCATGCTAGTGGTAAATCCTTAGTACAGAAGTTGATCTGCATGGGATATTATTGAAAAATTATGAAAAAATATTCCTTCACCTTTGTCAAGAACTGTTTGTGATGCTAGCATCATAGTAATCTGATAAGGGATCCCACTTAGGAGATCTAAACTCAAACTTCCCCATGGACCTTTCAAACTTGGGGGTTGGATATTATTGGAAAGATATCCCCTCCTTCCTTGAAGGGGCATATATTTATCATCATTGTTACAAATTACTTCACAAAGTGGGTAGAGGTGGCCTCATTGAGGTCCACCATGGTTGGAATGATCTACAGCTTTCTTATGAAAAACATTATTTCTCTCTTTGTATTGCCTTCCACCATTATCTCTAATAATGGAACCTATTTCAAAAATAAGGAATTGAAGTAATTCCTTGAAAAATTTCACATTCAACATCTCTTTTCTATGCCTTATTACATGTAATCCAATGGTCAAGTGGAAGCTTCCAACAAGACCATTGATAAATTTTTGCAGAAGATAATAAACAAACATGGGAGAGACTAGCATGTCTAGTTGACCTATACTTTATGGGCATATCATACTAGCATCTATATGACCATAGGGACTACTCCCTATAGCTTAGTCTATGAAATTGATGCTATAATGCCCCTTCAACTCAAGATACCATCCCTATGTGTCTCCCTTAAAGGAGAGATCAATAATGACACTAATCATGTCAACCATTTGCATGAGTTAGAAATGTTGGATGAGTGTCACCTAAGGGTGCTCCAACATCTCCAAGCTTATCAAAAGTCACTTTATAAGAAATA
Organism: Chamaecyparis obtusa; assembly: GCA_027943335.1. Lineage (NCBI taxonomy): Eukaryota > Viridiplantae > Streptophyta > Pinopsida > Cupressales > Cupressaceae > Chamaecyparis > Chamaecyparis obtusa. The sequence continues at coordinate 703,524 of BSBK01000070.1, read as the reverse complement.
CAATCAAAATTTTCTTACTTGAACCTTCAAGGTGGGTGATTGCATTCTCTACAAGAACCAGAGAAATGTAAATGCACCACTTGTCCAAAAGGGGAAATTTATCCCCAACTAGCTAGGTCCATACATCATCACCTCTATCTATGGTTTTGGATCTTACGGGTTGGAAGATATGGATGGAACCCAACTCAAGGAGCCTATAAATGCAACACACCTATGAAGATATTATGCTTAATGTGTCACATGACAAGTCTGGTGAAGACTCGGTCACATCCTATCATGAACACAAAAATTTATTTATGTTATGGTAACCATATATTCCTATGAGTGTGTGTATGTGTGTGTGTGTGTGTGTGTGTGTGTGTGTGTGTTTGAACATACGAAGTGATCATCATGATGACATAGCTAAAATATGTATGAATTAGAAATACATATATGTCTAAATCTAACATCAAATACCTATCTTCATAACATAGATCATCATACATAGTAAAAATATATATCATGTGATGACATCTAATCTAAACCATACATACACATAAAAGTATCCATAACCATACATGGAGAGTAAGAGTATAATAAATAGCATACATATGAGATGATGAAAATGCTGAAAATGCTCTCTCTCTCTCTCTCTCTCTCTCTCTCTCTCTCTCTCTCTCTCTCTCTCTCTCTCTCTCTCTCTCTCTCTCTCTCTCTCTCTCTCTCTCTTTGTGCGCGTTCACGAGCGCATGTGTCACTGAATATCAAAATGTACATGTATCACATCACTATAGAAATATGTGATGTCTATCTATATGTGTATACAAAATAATTTTGTACATCATGTATCAAAACAAAAATTTCTATCAAAACTATCAGTCCTCTAGCACATGGGTCTCAGAGACAGATGGACTCAGTGAACCCCAAGCTGGTGGGTCCTGAGCTGGTGGATCCTAGGTTGGTGGGTCCAACACATTTGTCCTAGAGATAGATGGAGATGTTGGATCCTAAGTCAATGGATTCGAGGCAAGATATTTAAATGATATGGATCATGAATAGGTAGCTCCACTTTCTACCCATAAACCTCTAGTCTCTCCTCTTATCTCCCCTATCTTCACTCGGTACTCTATCTCCCTCCCCTAGGATGCCTCTAGTTCCTACATCGACTAGCATACTTGAAGGTGTTCTAGGTCTTCCACCGCACCATTTTGAGATGCACCTTCCTCCCTTTGGAGTTCATATATCTAAGTGTGCAAAGCATCTGCTAACTGCTTTGCTTCCTCTTCTCTAATCTCTAACCACTCTTTCTCCCTAAGGGCAATCTCTAGTTCTATCCTTGTCTTCTCTATCTGGACTCTAGATAGACTAAGCTCCACATCCATCTATATTAAGGAATCTTTTGCATCCTCATAAGTAGTATGAAGTCTTTCCATAGGCTCAAAAAGGTCTACATGATGCTTGATTGTTCAATGATCATGTATATACAAGAATATACATGATGATTGATTGTTAGATGATCATGTACTAACATCTACATATACTATATCAAAAATAACATGTATATACATAGATCTCTTGCCTTCTAGCCTAGATCAGTTGGGGGCACGTAACTTTCAGATGCCCCTGGAGTGCCAACTGGTTGTGTTGGTGGTGTCAGTGTCCTCACCCTCACTAGCCACAAAGACAAATTTATTGACCCCATTGTCAAAGGTGAGATAGGGGGAGCTACAAGTAGAAGTGAAACTAGTCTCACCCTCTACCTTGGTCTCTCCTCTCCTCCCTAGTCAGGGGGATCTCTCATGAGAATCCTCACCAATGATCCCTTTCCTCTTATATGGGGTAGTGGTTCCTGGTCATCCCCACCATCATCTACAAGTGGCATGATATACCCAGACATTATGTGAGGTGGGAAGATGGACATAGGGCCTCTCTTAGCCCACTACCATGAAAATTCATTTGTGACCCTAACATCATCAATGTCCAATGCTGGGGTGCATTAGCATCCTAATCTCCAATGGGGTTGTCATGGATGTCTACAATCATAGGACTCCCATTGTCCTGAGGCCTCGTTATACTATGGGCAGACTTGATGTAAGTAGGCAAAACCACTGGCATAGTCTACACCTACTTGAACTGTATCATCCAACATCTTTGGTAATAGGGCATCACTATATAATCATGATGCCCTATTAAAAAATGGTCTCTCTATATAAGGGCTATCTCTCTCATTCTCCATCTAGGCATACCTTGATAGGGGCACTAGATGATTTCCCCATACCAAGAAGATCTACTATGATCCTCCAATGTCTAAGGCCTCCTAATCTCTAGTCTCCCCATTGTAGTGGATATGTTTGTGCCCACAAGAAATGCCGTGGAACTTCTATCGAAAACCCTACTAGCCTGGTATAGGTGGTGTTCTCAAAGAGATACTTCTTGAGTAGAGTACACACAATGATGCTATGGTACTCATGGTGCACATACCAGCCTATAAAATAGTATAGATGGGTCAGTATGCTCTAACCCCATGCATACGACATCCCCTCCTCCATCAAGAGGATCAAGGGTAATGAACCTCCTAGAAAATGTGATCCGCAAACATTGATAGTGACCCATTGTGAAACTACAATAATCATAACCCTTCATAGGAGAGGGATGAAAACTCAACCCTACTCAAACCATCATAGGTATATGTGGACATGGTTTCCTGATACTTATTCCAATGCCCATCTTTGAAGTGCTTGTAGCTCCTACACAGTTAGAACATCATGAAGAGCTACTCATGTCCCATGAATAGGGAGATGCAGGTGTGTGATGAAAATGTGACACACTTCTATAAACCATTACACTTGAGAGAATTCATGAAGAAGGAATTCTCAAGAAGCATCTTATAGCTTCCTATTTATGATGTGCAAGAATCTAAATAGCATGAATAGTGTCTCTCAAATGAACCTAAACAAGAAACCCTTGCAAGGTGCACCATAGAATGAAAGATTCAAGTGATAATGCAAAATGAGAGATGATCTAAGATGAAATGAAAAAACTAAACTAAGATGAAAATACAAGAACAAGGAAAGAAAAGCTAATCTAATAAGATTACAATACCTCATAATTAAGCTATGTGATCTAAGATAAATGCAATAAGGAAATACTAATCCAAAATGAAAGTAAACTAGAATGCAAGATGCAAAAAAATGCTCAAGTATACTCTAAGAATGCAAGTAAACAAAATGGTAAAATAACAATAGCATAAGTCTAAGATATGCAAAAGTGAGGAAAAAGTCTCCTATTAAAGAGAGATAGACGGTGAGAGATTAAGAGGAAAAATTCAAGGGTGTAGAAAAATCCTCATTTTGACTTTGTTGTACAAGATTCTCAAGAGGCAAAATCAATGGATATGATTAAGAGGAAAAAGGAGATTCCACTCATATTGAAAAGTGTGCATTCAATGTGTAGACAAAAAGTCTTTTTCTTTTCTTTTTAAATTAGGACATTTATTTTTCATGTGCACACATAGGATAAAGTGGATTTTATTTAATTAAAAGGGGACATGTTCTTGTAATCAAACAAATATTAGGATAAAGTGGTCAGACTTTAGGATATCATCGAATAATATGATAAAGTGATGATTTGATCAAGAGATAAGAGATTAAATAAATTTGCAAAATTGATTCAACACGAGATGTAGTCTAGTATTTAAAGTTTAATGTTAGAGTGAGGTTCATAGTTTACTAGACCATTTTTGGGTGATTACATTTTCCCCTCTTTGAGTAATGTGTGAGCAATCTAGCAACACATTGATTCAAAGAATGATGATGTTAAGGTAATTGATAGATATCTTACTATGAACTTGATCGAGTAGAGAATAGAGAAACAACTAATCCCAAATTTGATCAAACAAGAACTAGAAAAGATAGCAAGATAGATTTGACTTTGAACTTGATTGAATGAAGTACAAAAAGATAACTAATCCCAAACTTGATCAAACGAGGACTAGAAAAGATAGATAAGATAGAAGAATCAATTTGCAGCTTTGAAAGATAGGTTATTCTTGCCCCCTCAAGATCAAAATCAAAATGAGGTAGAGGAGATGCAAAAATGAGATAGATTTGGTCAAATCAGGATAAGATAAGGTTCAAGATGATTGATAAGTGCACAAGACTAAGTTTGACCACCAAGTGATGAAAATTTTCCCTAGTTTGAATAAGGTTGACCAGGAACATATAGCATTAATATTAGGTCAAATCAAGAAGAAAGGTCATGAAATGATGATGTAGAAGAGAAAATGATGATTGCCTCAAAAGTTTCAAGAGATTAGCCTCAAAGGGTCAGTCAACTGCACCTAGAAGAAAATAATTTTAAAATTCAATTTTGGCAATTGAGATGAAGCCAAATTTCAATTTTGATCCTGAAAATGGATCCAGGATGTCGAAATCAGGTAAGGGTGCAATTTTCATAGAAATATGAGACTTTGAAAATTTAGGTCAAAATGCTATATAAGGGGCCCAAATGGTCATTTTTAAATCATTTGTGCATTTTTCTTCTAGTCAATCCGGAGCAATAGAGAGCTTCCTGATGGTAGATAAATGAGTTCCCAATGATCAATACCATTTCAAGCTCATTCAGTTGCATAACTGGCCTCAAGGGTATCCCGAGCAGTAAGTGACTAAAAAAATTTCCTGTTTAACTTCCATTTTGGCATTTTTGACATGTTTTTATTATAATTTTAAAAAAAATCATATGAAATTTTAGAATATTGTATGTTAATTATAAGAAATAGCGTATGATGTTTTACATAGTCTTTAAGTATCACATGTATTTTATGTAATGTATTGTATGAGGACCACCCAATGCCCGTACGATACTGTGTGAAGTATCATACCATGATAAAGTATCACACTACTGTATTGAGAAGTATTGTATGAAATAAATTCTTCCTATTGAATATCACCCAAAGAAAATTGATCACTTGACTGCTTGATGATTTGATTAGTAGCACTTTTATCTATTGTTGATGCTTTCTTAATGCTTTTAGTCTCTTTTTGATATATCCTTGGTGCATTTTGATGTGTTTCTGCATGTGTTTGTGATGCAACAAGGATTTCTAGATCTATCCATCAGAGCATCTCATCTAGTAGGATTATGATTGGTCCCATGCCTTTCTGGTGATGAGAGGTATTCTTGACACCATGGGACTCAGAGTTTTTACATATGCCCCATATCTAGGAAAACCATGGATTATTGACTGCACTTGGTGAGAGGTTCCATTCAAAGCATAATACCTTTCACTTACCCATGAGAGAGATCATAGTGACTCTCAAGGATGTCTACTGCATTCTACGCATCCCATGCAAAAGAGAGCCTATAAGTATCTTGATAATTGCATATTCTTGTTGAGATGTACTTGTGTTTTCTTGATACTAATGTCAATACCGATATTGATATATGTATGATGCAGGTTTATTTTGATCAATCACCTACATATGGAATAGAATCCATGTGGAGTGTTTTTAGAGACTTCACCATTCTTGATCATACCATTTTGTGGGAGAAGATGACGGATAGCTATAGCAATGAGTACCCTATCACTTGTATTATTTGTTCTTTGATTAGGCACATCCTAAGTGCTGATAGGAGTCAGAGAGGTTTCCAATGTGGTTGGGGTCTCTTGGTAATGGATCTATTATCTTTCCCTTGATGTATGGCATGGGGACCCTCTCTGCTAGCATACATGTATTGTGAGATACACGATATAGGTCTACAGGGAGGGGAAGCTCTGGTCAGTAGGGGCCATTTTAGCATAGGTATGGGTGTGGGAACATATCATTGTGATCTGCCTGAGGGTACAACCGAGATAGAGGCTGACCTTACATTTATAGATATTTAGGATTTTGTATAATAGACACATGTGGGGGATACTCCATACTAGAGGTGGAGATTAGATTATCTTCATTCAGTTGTCTGGTGGCCATATATTGATTGTGAGAAGTGGACCGAGGCTAGAGATGAGATAGCATACATGTTTTATAGCCGGCCATTATTAGGCAAACACTCTAGCATATTAGATAGATCATTATTAGCAGAGTGTGGCGGTAGTTCAAAAGGGCATAGGGCATGACTACTAAGACTACAGACTATGCTCGATATAGGGAGGAGGACCTTGGATGGGGTCCAATATTGCAATACAATATATGTTTACATGACACATTATAGTTGTAGTGGATAGTACCTGACCTTCTCCTGAGGATCACTAATGTAGGAATGACCTTCGATTATAGGAGATGGATACAAGAGCATCCATACTCAATATTTATAGCTTTGACAGACTTGAGACCTATAGGTGGGGGAGGTGGAGATCATGATGGGGGAGATGGGGGAGATGGGGATGGAGAGTGGAAAGGAGGAGAAGGCATATCTAGAGGGACTAGGCATGATGCCCCTTCTAGTAGTAGACCATCTACTCGATCCAAGGTGAGAGGCATGGTAGTGGCTATAGAGGTTGATGAGCTAGAGGAATGACTGGTGAGGCAGCCATGGGTGGACATGGGGATCAAATCATAGGATAGACCGCCAGCTCAGCTAGAGAAGAGGGAACACATAGATGATGGGATGGAAGAGAGGGTTACAACACTAAATTTTGAGCTAAAAAATTCATTGATCACCATAGCTATGAAAGACTAGCAACTACAAGATGACAGAGCACAAGCACAAGAGCTGTGAAAGGAGAGAGACTTGGAAAAATAGGAGGCACAATGGTATGGGGCTAGAGTAGCCTATTACTATGCATCCTACATAGCCATAGTCTCTAAGGGTCAAAGAGTACTAGACTACTTGTAGCTTGTGGGTAGATCAGAGGGTGTAATGTGGGAACTAGACAGGACCTAGGCTCCTCCACCTATTCCACCTTCTCAAGAGGGTAGAAGCAAGTCGTAGATTGTATTAAGGATTCATCTAATAATTTAATTGAGATTTTGATCTCATGATTTTATTCAAACCAATTCATTATGTGTGTGTGTGTGTGTGTGTGTGTGTGATACTTGATTTAGTCGATATGTTGTTGTGTACTCATCTCATTTACTTTATGCTCTTGATATCATGGATATGTCTTTACTTTTCAAAAAATTTGTTACATGTGATGCTTTATATGTACTCATGTCTTCTTCTTTATTCTTTTTGATGCTCTCATGGTTGTTCATACTTTATGCTTTGATATGTATGTTATGCACTTCATTATTTCAAAATTAACACTTTGGATAGATTAGATATGATGATATGATTAACCCCTTGAAATGACAGGAATAGGTGAAAGAATGAAAGATTAAAGATGTGATAAAGACATGATTGAGGGAGAAAGAAGATATGAAACTGATTGGAACTAACTATCTATCCAAAATGATGGAGACTCTATCCTAACTCAAATGCAAACTAAAATGCACCTAAAAATGCAAACTACTATGAAAATGCAAAGTGTGATTTTTCAAGAGTCAATAGCTCCTTGTTTTTATCATCAAGCCTTATTAAGGGACATCGCAAGATCATACAACCATAACTAGTGCAAGCACAACTATGAAGATATGAATATGATCTATATCAGATAGAATGTAGGAAACACATGTAAGCATCGAGTCATAAGAGTCAAGATGACCTGAACATGGTTTCCAAGTTAATGTTGCAAGATTATACCATTATCAAAACATAAGTACCAAGATAACCATGAGTATGGTCTTGTGTAATAAAAAACAATGTAAAAGTCAAGGATATAGCTCTAAATCTCCCCGGTGTCCAAGGGATAAAGCAAGAGACACCTAGGATCATCAAAGTGATACCCACAAGTAGAAATCAAAGAAAACATATTCCATGCCCTGAGTCCTCTAGTCGTAACATCCCAGAGAGACTAAGGAGGGAACACTCAGTGAAAATCAATAATTAATCATCACACAAAGTCATAACATGTCTCAGTCATTTCATTTTAAGCACGGTGTGAAAAATAAAAAAGATAATCATTGACTTGCTAGGACTCATGCCTATAGGTGAGAAATATAACACAATCCTAGATTGTAGACAAAGCATCAACTCAAGGTAGAATATTTGATAAGTGTTAAGAAACACTTGATATCAAAGGAAGTGTTGAGAAAAATTATTGGTGTGAGTCGCTAAGAGACATCATTGTGCACCAAAGGAGGATACAGTTCATGCCACCTAGCCCTAGACAAAGACCAATCTCAGACCAAGGAGATAGGAGATGGGAGTTGAAAGGGTTCAGAGTGCAAAGTGACAAGCTGATAGATATGAGCACATGGAGCTCAAGTAGCACATGTTTTGAGGTTTTCACCAATTGGAAGGACTATTTTTTTACTACCATGAAGCCTGTTTCCAAGTTTTCACCAAGGTATTTTTTTCTCTTTTCCAATTTTTTTAATTTTTTTTATTGATGCATCAAAGCACCTGTTTGCCAAGTTTTCACTAAGATGGTCATTTTTTTAGAAATTTATCTTCTTTTAAGGATTTTTTCAGGATCATATATCATTTTTAAAAAATAAATTTTAGGACATTTTATGATTTTTAAGATTTTTTTAGGTCATTGAGATATGTACAAACCTCTGAAGTATCATGTGTAGAACTTCTTCAGATGAAGGATGTTGATAGGTTCAGGGGGTTTTTCCCCCTCAAGTATAGAAATTTGATAGGTACCAGATCCAAAAGTAGTAGTAACTATGTAGGGACCCAGCCAATTCAGTTCAAACTTCCCTCTTTGTGCTCTATTCTGTTGATTTTTGGGATTCTCTCTCAAGATGAGATATCCTATCTGAAATTATCTAGAATAAACCTTTTTGTTATATCTTTGTGATAGCCTTTTCTTATATACCCTTATGTGATCAAATGTAGCTCTTCTACGCGCATCCATAAGTTATAGTTCTTGTATGTGCATGATTCTATAATCATCATCTATGATGAGACTCTTCAATGAAAATCTTAGGGAAGGTATCTCAAACTCAAGAGGTAATACAACTTCAGATCTATAAACCAGTGTAAAGGGCATCGCTCTAGTAGGTGTGCAAATGCTAGTTCTATAGGTCCATATCACAGGATTGATTTATAAGTGCTAGTCTCTTCTTGTCTTGTTTATTGTCCTATGTAATATTTCCAATAGTGTCTTGTTAGAAGCTTCAACTTGGCCATTACCTTGAGGGTAGTCTATTGAATACCAATGTTGTTTAATCCTGAATCACTTACATAACTTCTTGAGATCCTTGTTTTTGAATTGTCCTCCATTATCAATAACTATGGAGGAAGGTATGCCTTAGAAAAAGATAATATGATTGAGAATGAACAAAGACACTTGTTTCCCAGTAGCAACTGAAAGAGGAACAGCCTCAACCCACTTTGTAAAATAATTTTTTACATTAATGATAAACTTGTGTCCACTAGATGAGTTAGGATATATTTGACCCACCAAATCAAAAGCCCACTGCTAAAAAGGCCAATGTGTAACAAATGGAATAAGTTCCCCTCTTGGAACATGGATCAAATTTATGTGCATTTGACACTTCTTACAAGACTTAGCATAACACACGGTATCTATCTACATAGTAAGCCAATAATAACAAGCCCTCATTATCTTTTGAGCTAGCGTAAGACCATTAAAGTGAGACCCACATATGCCATCATGGACTTTAGATAATGCACATTCAGATTCATCTTTCTCTAGACACCTAAGAAGTGTTCCATCTAGACCCTTCCTAAACAAGTCATCGGAGATGATGGTATAGCGGGAAGCATTGTGAATGAGTTGTCATTCTCATTGCGGGTTAGGTTATCAGGAAATATTTGGTCATGTAGGTAGGAGTAAATTTTAGCATAGCAAGAGGAATCATGACCAATAACGGTACATATAATATGGTTGTTAGGGAAATCATAAGAAAGATATTGTAGTTCTTCCACCAGGAATTGAAATTTGGACTGATGTTCCTCCAACTATAAGATAGAATCCAAAGTAGCCATGGCATCAGCTACTCTATTTTCAGTTGTAGGGATCTATTGGAATGTGAAAAAAGAGAAATAACTCTTGAGATCATCAATAATCTTCTTGTAAGGAATCAATTTTTCATCTTTGGTTTGATAGTCATTATTAGTTTGATTGATGACAAGATGGGAGTCTCCAAAAATATGTTCAACGATCCTCCATTCAATGGCTAGTTTAATCCTATTTGTCAAAGCCTCAAATTTTGCTATGTTGTTTGTGCAAGGAAATAATAACTTATATGACTTTGGAATAGTGTAACCATGAGGTGTGACAAGAAAAATACCAGCTCCGGCACCATTCTATTTGTGAGATCCATCAAAGAACATCTTCCATGTTTGCTCAGTTACATACATAATAGATAAGTTGGGAAATTCAATTTGTAGAGGAGTATCATCTTGTAGAGGAATTCAACTAGTTGATTAACGATTGCTTGTCCTTTTATGGGCTTACGATCAATGTACTCAATGTCAATTTTAGAAAGAATCATCATCCATTTAGCTAGTCGACCAGTAAGAGTATCTTTATTTAGTAAGTATTCAAAGGATCAATTTTTTCTACAAGTTGTGTAGTATGTGCCAGCATATAATGTCTGATTTTTTGAGATGCAAACACCACTGTAAGGCAATATTTTTTAATGTTGTTATAATTGATCTCATAAGACACTAATGTTCTACCAATGTAGTATATAGCTCTTTCTTTCCCATGTCCATCTTTTTGTGCCAATAATGCCCCCAAGGATGTAGTTGTAGCTGTGATATACAAAATAAGAGGTTTTCCTAGGATAGGAACCATTAAGATTGGAAGTTTAGCCAAATATTCATTGATCTCACTGAGACTTTTTTCACATTATTCATTCCATGCACATGTAGCTCCTTTGTGTAAATTATTATTGAAAGGTTGATCTTTTTCAACAAGTTGGGATATGAACCTCCTAATGGACTGAAGGTGCCCTTGCAGACTCCTTATTTGACTTATGTTTTTGGGAGGTGGCATCTCCATTATAGCTTGGACCTTTTTGGGGTGAACCTTGATTCCTTTAGTTGAAATGATGTATCCTGTTAGATTACGGAGAGGGGGGTGAATCATTAATCCTGATCACAAATACCTTCAAAAAAATTTCTCTGATTAACTTGATAACAATACAGTTATTTGTTTACCAAAAATAGTAAATAAACTATATGTAATGCCCAAAAATCTACTGTGGCATTAAACAACAAAATTTCCCTTTTAAAAATCCTAATGTTCAGTTTTTCTCCCAGATTGATGTATATATAAATATTACTTTTTCTTGTAAACAGAAAATTTCTAAATAAAATGGAAGGAACAGAAAATAGAGAACCCTTAAATGATAAATTAGCACTAAAATTTTATTTTAAATACAGAATTTTGGAAATTAGAATTGCAACCTAGGCAAAGTAAAATTCAAAATAATAAAGGAATTTACTATTCTAGCTTGGTACAAAAACTACACTTTCTAAATACAGTACTTTCTTAAATTCCAGTACTTTCTTAAATTAGCAACAAAGGTTTATCTTTCAATTTAAATAAAGAAATATTCACCCAAAGACAATTGAAATCTCTCTCTTATTTTTGAATGCTCACAATAATACTTCTCTCATTTAAGGTTACAAAATTGGATCTCTAATACATTATTAAAACTAATAATAATTCCAAAGGACATAGTTTGCACAACAATAAAAATTCACATTTGAGCCTTAAATTAACTTAATACAAAAGCATTTATCCTTCTTTACAAGAGTACATATTCACATAAATTGATATAAACTTCTTCACAAGTTCCTTTAAAACAACTTTAGTAGACTCCAAGCTTCAAGATCTCTTCAACACAAATTCTTTGCAACATAAAACCTACAAACACAATTATTTCTCACATGACCATGGAGGCTCACCTCCCAGCCTAGGCCATTTCATGGCCACCCCCGAGCTAGGGGAAACAAGAATGGATAGGTGACAAACATACAACTCACAATAATATACAATCAACACTTTGAGACATATACGTACACATTTTTCTACTCCCATTCCCCAAGCTTGCACATAGGATCATAATAGATCCATAAATGAGTGAAGGTGGAAACTTCTCATATGGAGATGCCTTACTTATAAAACAAGTAATACAATTCATTCTTAAATGCCTTCACAAGGCCCTTTCCCAACATACCAACTCATCACAAAGAGCATCATACACATCCCTTATGGCCCCCAAACTAAAACATAAGTAGGACTCAAGGATGCCCATACATCCAAGCTCTCAAACATATGGAATTACCAACTAAGCCCTTCACTCCAAGGCATTCTCAAATCCTCCCAAGGATGAGAATTATCTTACACACCCACAACACAATCTAAAATAAGAGTAAAAATTCACATGAGCACAATGCAACTAAACACCAGAAAATTCACACAAAAGTGTTATCTTCACAATACATTTACATAAATACAAACATGATAGATCCACCAACCTTTTTCTTAAGAAATGGTAATGGAGGTTTGTAGAAGAGAAATGTCCTTCCTTCCTAGCCTTTTCCTTCACTCCTCAAATCCCTTGGAATTCTCTCCAAATCTCCCCCCCTCAAATCCCCACTAGCATAGTCCTAAAATATCTAGCTTCCTAGTCTCTTTTCCTAAAGACTCTAAAACATTCCTCTCTCCTACCCTCATCCCAAGGTAAGTAAGGTTTCTAGATCTTTGCTAACTTTCCACTTTCCCTTTTCTATGGAGATGGAATGCAATTCAAAACATGGGAAGATGAATCATCCTAGAAAGCATTCCCAAATTCGTCATTACCAAAGATGGCCCACTTAGAGAGGCAATATGGAAGCCTAGGGAAGTGAAAAAGGTAAAAATTTGCCCCCTAACCCATGCACATGACTTGGGGCACTAAAAACCAACTCTAACTACACCATAGGACCCCATATAACCCTTCAAAAACCCTTGTAAAGTTTGCATCCGAAAATGGAACCATGATGACATAAACCTTGGTTTCCTAAACTACTAACCAAGCCTAGGGATACACAAGATAACCTATAGAGTAAGGTAGGGTCCACATTCCACTAATGCATGCCAACACACTACACAAGTGTCAAGTGACACCTCACAAAAAGTACACATCACATTACACACTTGGCATGCCTAGTGGATATTTAACATTTATATTTACATAATTAAATTTAGATCAAATGGTAGTCTCAATGTGCAACTTTGATTCTTTGATTCAGAATGGAGAGGAGAGGAGAATGGAGAAGAGGTGGGTTCAGGCATGAGGCAAGATTTTCCTTGCAGGGCTTTGGCCACAGGCATATTACCCGCAATCGATTTAGCAAGGGAAACATTTTGGAGTGATTCAAGAAGGCAATAGGGGAAAATGATGAGATTATTGATATCGACCTTCCGGAAGAGATTGAAGAGGATGTCACGATTTGGGAAAAAATAGTCATTATAGGAAGATTCGTTGGAGATCATTTGAAGAGGGAACAAATTAGGGAATGGATCTTGAAACAATGGACCAGGGACATTGTTATAAATTTCATTCCCAAAGGCTTCCTTATAGTAATCTTCATAGAAATAGAGGATCATGAGAAGATACTTAGCAAATAGAACTAGTCAATGGGATCACTACATTTGTATCTCCAACCATGGAAACAAATTTTGACCCTACTCCATTAGCGGTCTATCAAACACCCATGTGGATCAGACTTTATAACCTTCCCTTAGAGTACTGGGGGGATGCTAGCCTAGAATGCATTGGAAGATCATTGGGTACTCTATTAGAAGTGGATGAAACTATTGTTGAAAAGGATTCATACCTATATGCCATAATGAAGATCATGGCAGTGCAAACCATTTCATCCTTCATCCTTTTGAAAAGAGGGAATTGTTCTTGGAAGCAGCAGGTAGAGGTTGAAACATCAGCTCTAGAGTGCGCCAGATGTGGCCTCAAATCACACATGGTCATGAATTGTAAGGTTTGTTTAACCTACAAAAAAGTGGTTCCAAAGACCAGACCCCAAAAAATGGTTCCAGAAACCATAATGCCTGTCAACCAAGCTCCAACAAAGTTAGCCTCACTGAACATTTCTCTGGAGGAAGGTGAATGCTTTGTTCCCAAGAATCAAAGAGTTGATAACATCTTGAAGATAATTCCACAATGTGAACAGGCTTGATCATATTTGGATGACAGGAATTCAATGGAGGATTATCTCTAGGGCGATGCTTTGGATAACATAGAGCTGAGAGTCATTAGTCAATCTTCTAATGTTATCTTAGGCAAAGCCAAAGGGGGTAGGGGGAGGCGATCCTACAGGAAATTGAGGGAAGAAAAGGCCAAGGAGAAAGACATCATTAGTGTGGTATATTTCATGAAGAAGGCCAAGGGAGGAATCTCCCTTGGAAAGCAATGAAGATTGTTACGTGCAATGTTAGGGGCCTCTCGGCCCCTGACAAAAGATGCTTGATCAAATGAGAGTTATTCAAATTAGAGAGTGACATAGTTTTTCTTCAAGAGACTAAGTTAAACTTAGACAAAGCTCTCAACTTCCTTTGTTCGTGCAATATATATGGAGGTTTCTTTCAACCAGCCAGAGGTTCAGCTGGGGGTCTAGGATTTTTATGGAAACCAAGAAACATAAAGATGCAGGAGTTGGAAAGACATGACCATTGGATGTGTGGTAGAGTGGTCAGCATTAAAGACAATATTACTTTTCATCTCATCAATATTTATGGTCCGATCAAAACTGAGGCCAAATCTCAATTATGGGCAGCAGTATCCTCTAAAATCGACATCCTAAAGGATGAAAATTTGATTATTGTAGGTGATTTTAATGCTCTATTGGATTTGGATGAAAAATTGGGTGGTCTAAGGATGTCTAATCAAGTTATGGAAGATTTCAAGGACTTTGTGTCTCGGCACCATTTATTTGATGTGATCCCCACAAATGGTAGATTCACTTGGACTAATAGACGGACTAATTTCGCCAAGATTTCTGAAAGATTGGACAAATTTTTGGTGGCTCCTACTTGGCTCAATTCTTCTTACAACATGGATTCTAGCATTCTTCCCTTTTCCCTATCATATCACTTCCCAGTTCAGCTGAGTTTTTTGGTTGACAATAGCGGTCATAAAGGCAGCTTCAGATTTTAGAATATGTGGTGGAGGGATAAGGATTTTTTTCCAAAGGGGGAAGGTTGGTGGAAAGAGAGTAACACATACAAGGGCACCCCAAGTTATAAGTTTGTACAAAGACTCAAATTGGTGAAAGAAAAAATCAAAATTTGGAACCAAACCACTTTCAAAAATATATTTAAAGAAAAGCTCAGAGTGGAGTCTGAATTGGAGGATCTCAATCGGATTGTCCTAAATGTAGGCATGTCTAATGCAGAATTTGAAAAAGAGAACTGGAAGAGCTTTTGCTCAAGGAAGAAATTTTTTGGAGAGATAAGTCTAGGGAAATGTGGATACAGGAAGGGGACTTGAATACTAATTTTTTCCACACTTCTATTAAATCTAGAAGAGTCAATAACAGAATAAATCATATTCAAGATGAGCAAGGGATTTGGTTTGATAATTCTATAGAAGTGGAACAAATAGCGGTCATACATTTTCAAGCTCTTTTAGGAGCCACTTCGGACCCTGTCTTTCTAACCTCCTCAAGTACATTGGATGCAATTGATTGCATCATAATAGATGAAGATAATGCCAGGCTTATGCAGCTGTTCTCCCCGTAAGAAATTAAGAAAGCCACTTTTGATAACCCCCCATTCAAAGTGGTGGGACCAAATAGTTTTCCTTCAAAATTCTTTCAAAAATGTTGGGAATTTATGAGTTTGGACATTCTCAATGTGGTGGAAACATTTAGGAAGAAAGGGTAGTTTGTGAAGGAATCGAATAACATGGTTATAGCCTTGATTCCTAAGAAATAGGATTGTTCATCTATAGATGATTTCCATAAAATCTCATTATGTAATGCTCTTTACAAAATTTTGTCTAAAGTTGTTGTTAACAGATTGAAGCAAATTCTGAGTAGGGTAGTCTTAGTAGAATAGCATGGCTTCGTGCCAGGATGTGAAATTGTGGACAACATCCTCTTAGTGGGTGAGTTAATCCATAGCTTACAAACCACAAAGAAAAAAGGTATGATAGTTAAACTTGATGTTAGCAAAGCATATGATAGAGTAAGATGGCCATTCTTATGGCAAGTTCTTTCTAGACTTGGGTTTGATCAAGATTGGATCAAATGTATTTCTTTTTGCATGTCTTCTGTTCATTTCTCCATATTTATAAATGGAGCGGTTTGTGGTTTTTTCCAAGCTACTAATGGGATAAGGCAAGGTGATCCCCTATCTCCATTTTTATTTGTATTGATGGCAGAAGTGCTTGGTAAATTTATTAGAAAATAGACTTCTCTTGGAAAATGGAAAGGGATTTCTATTCACAATAGTTTGGAGCCTTTTTCACATTCCCAATTTGCGAATGATGCTATCCTATTCGGAGAGGCCACCATCAAGGAGGCAGAGATCATCAAACAGGTGCTAGATATTTATGAAAGAGAGTCAGGTCAGAGCATGAACAAAAACAAATCAAGGGTTGTCTTCCTTAACACCGGCTATAGAAGCAGATCAATAATTTCAGCCATACTGGGCTTTGAGCAAGGCACATTCCCAATCACATATTTAGGGATTCCCCTATATGTGGGTCATGTGGACAATAGCTTTTGGGAAGATATCATAAAAAAATGTCGAGGGAAGGCTTCATCATGGAAAAATAAATGACTATCACAAGCAGGGTGGATCCTCATGGTTAAATTAGTGTTAACAGCCATACCAATCTACTATTTGTCAATTTACAAACTTCCAAACAAAGCTTCTAGCGGTCTGGAAAGCATATTCAAAAAATTCCTTTGGGAGGGGTCAAAGGAAGAGAAGAAGATTCCCCTAATGAGTTGGGATACTGCCTATTTGGTGAAAGAAAATGGAGGTGCTGGTCTTCGAAAAATGAGTCTTCAGAATAAGGCTTTGGGAGCCAAGCTGGCATAGAAATTATACAAGTCTCCGAATAAACCATGGTGTCGGCTTATGGTGGCAATGTACTTAGATTCATGGGAACCAGAAAGAATATTGATGGTAGCCAATGCACCTAGTGGCTCACATTTTTGGAAACATATATGGGAGAGCCGTAAGATTATAATAGAATATCTCACATGGGTGATTGGTAATGAGCGGAAGGTGAGATTTTGGAGGGATTCTTGGAATGGGGAGCTGCCTATTGAATCCTTATTCTTAGACAAGGATTGGATTAATTAGCTGGAAGCTTCGGAGGGTTAATGGGTTGTACAATATATGGTTTATGAGACCCCATCTTCCCCGAGGCCCAGTTGGAGGAATTTGGGAGCATCCTCCTCGGTCAATCTCAATACACTTCAATCACTACTTTTGAATAGAATTGTACTTCATTCATCAAATGAAGACTTCCTAATCTGGTCCACTTCTAAATTAGGCACCTACAAGGTTCATCTCAACTATGAACTACTTAGGCATAGACAATCTGGTTCATACTGGACATCAAAACTTTGTTGGGGTAAAGGGTCATTTCCTAAGGTAGGTGCCTTTCTGTGGGTATCCTTGCATGGAAGGATTCTGATGGGTAATAGATTGAAATCTATAGGAATTGCAAGCCCAAATTGGTGCATTCTCTACAAGAAGGAAGAGGAAATGGTAGACCACCTGCTATTTTGGTGCCCCTTCACATGTGCATGTTGGGAATGGCTGCTCGACAAGATGCATTGCTCTCCAGTCAAAAATCACACCTTTCTAGACATTCTCTCTTCATGGCCCACAAATAGAGTGAAATCTAAATGGGGATTACTTTGGACTATGAGTCCCTCGATGCTGGTGTGGCACATTTGGAAGGAATGGAATCAAAGAATTTTCAAGGAAGAAAGCATGGAAGTTAATCAGGTCAAGTAGATGATCGAAGCAGCTATCAAGGAGGTCATCAATTCAAGAATGGTTGGTCAACAATTCCACTTTCAGTGGGGATGGGACATAGACATGGAGAGATCATGGGAATTCAAACATCAAGGAGATTGGATGATCAAAAAGTAGAAAGGATAGAGGAGTGACACGGTCTGGTAGGCCCCACTGTCTACTTGGAAGAAATTAAATTTTGATGGTACAAGAAGAGGAAATCTGGGAAAAAGCGGAGCAGGAGCTATCATTAGAGATGAAAAAGGTAAGATGCTACAAGGTATTGTATGGCCCATGGGTGTTGTCACCAACAATGTGGAAGAGATATCAACTTTGGAGGCAAGGTTAAGGTGATGTTCACAAAATGGCATAGACAAGTTAATTGTAGAAGGGGATTCACAAGTCATTATAAACAGAGTAGCCAAAGCATAATTCAACAATTGGAAATTAGCCAATTGGCTACCAAGGATAGCAGAGTCAATAAAGTCATTGAACAACATTTGTATCCAACATGTTTTCAGGGAAGGAAATAGAGTCCCAGATCACTTAGCCAACACGGGGGTCGAATCTGAGTCAGAGAAAATTTTTAGTCAGAATGAACAAATCCTGAAGGGGTTGTAGGATGTCTTGTCAGCTGACATAGCCTCTTTTCTGAGATCAAGAATTGGATAGCTCTGGCATCTTTTAGTGGCTTGGTAGAAGGAAGGTGGTAGTTTGATCAGTTTTAGTACATCACATGGCTCTCATCCATACTTTCATAGTCCTTCGAATCTATTTTAGAGATTTCTTTAGGATTAGATCAAGCCAGGATGTTCCCATGCTCTTTATAAGGATCATCACATGCAGCAACTTCACAGCATCAGATGGTGATCTTGGGCATAAGTTGTAGGTGCAGACAGGTGGAGGTGTTGGTGGAGATGTCAGAAGTGCAAATCAGCCAGATATTCAAGCACTCTAATGCGCAGGAGCAAGCGACAATGGTGGTTCTGCTGGGAGTTGAATATTGGACAGGAGGCCATGTTCACAATGGAAAGCTCATCTTTGACCTTTTCTAGCCCATCATCCAAGTACTGGGCCACTTGGTACACACAAATGGTATGATCTGTAGGATGATAGCAGAGGAGTTATTCTTGGAGGTAACTTGTGCCTTGGATCTAATAGATACTAGCCTATCCAGTGGTGGCATGCTAATTATTTTTTGCCTGAAGGTTGAGGGGAAGAATACATTGATGAAGAAGGCTTGGGCTTTATACAATTCATGCATAGTGAAGGAGTTTGACATGACTAAGTTTGTGGCATTCTGCCAGGAGAATGGCAAACTCTTCCCTGAAGAAATAGTAGCTAGACTGATTTCCATTGGTAAAGGAATAGGGTATCTATATCACTGAGTTGGGTAGCTTAGCCGGATTGGCATTTTGTTTTGCAAAGGGATATATATCTCCTATATCATATGTAAGTTTTTTTATGGAAATATAAAGCGTAATGCCCCCGAGGCAGAGCTTATCTAAAAAAAAAAAATTTAAAAAAAATTAAATTAAATTAAATTTACATCAAATTATGCATTTACAAACATTTACAACAACATTCATACATGCATCACATTTATGAAATAAAATCACGTAACAATGAGGTTGTTCTCTTCTTAGAGCCGACCTTGGTTTTAAACTAATTTCACATAGATCCATCCTTGTTTCCTCATATTTACAACCATGGTCACAATCCTGCACACTCAATTCAGACGTCAGTATCGTATGAAATCATTGCATATATAAACATATTGAAAATGAAATAGGATCTATGACAACATCTAAATTCAATACATAGAGAAACTGCATTTCATGAATCACAAACATAATCCACATTATTCCCTAATTCTTCAAACATCGAAATGTAAATTCAATTTGCACATAAACAAGTAACCCTAAGTTAGTCATTGAACCATTACACTATCAGCATTTACTATTCTATAAGGTAACGTAACAAATGTAGAATTCAGAATTCATATATCATAAGGTAATCATAAAACCAATACAAGCATGTAAAGAGTACGACTAACATCATCATCATATAAACCTATAAAAATCATCTCATAAAGTCTAATGATAGAAATTCATAATCCAAAATAGGCCTAATGTCTCTAAACAATGTATCATCAAAATAATCCAAGTATCAAAACAACTGTCAAGCTAAGATGGGTCGGGGTTGGACCTCACACTATAACTTTCAATAAATCATTCACACAAAACATTTGCAATGTTTAACACTAATATTTAACATGGAAACCTAGATTTGGGGAAAACAATTGTGGAAATTTTCACCCACTAAGAAAATACTCTTCTGAAGTACACTTGGTTAAGGGCCAAACTAGTTAAAGATTACAAAACATACTGTTAGGTGTGACCCAATTAAGGGATTTACCTTAGATCTGTTAGGATCTTCACCCTATTAAGAGTGGCCTTGTTAAAGGGATTTAAACACTCTTTTAGAATGTCACCTTTCTCAAGGATTTACAATAAGACTATTATGTCCACTCTATTAAGAGATTTGGCTGTTACAAATGCTAATAAGAAATAATAATAAAATTAACCTATAGTTTGCAACTATCTGTTCTCAATAAGATCCTTGTGCGCTCTTCAATCTTCACTTCAATTCTTCATCATCCACTGGCACCAACACTTCATCAAATCATTCTTTTCCCACATGGAATCTCTTTGTTCCTTCTTCACTGCAATAGTCAGTAACCCTTCAATTATTTAGTTTTGCCAGCCATTTGTCCATATAAGATCATCCTTTATATAGACATCTTTTTCCTCTTAATCTCATCTGTTACATTTTTCATTAATCAATCTTGATCATTCATCTCATTATACATCAAATCTAGATATTGGTAACACATTTCCTTTTTGCCTAGGAACTTGAACTTTTTCTAGGAACTTGTTCCATCTCTTTTTCCACTTAGATCTTGTCGTAGATCTTCATCTTGAATTTTCATAATCATAGATCTCTTGTAACTAACTTTCCTCGGCATCATGATCATCCAACTCATCATAGTTAATCATTAAATATCGATTCCATCCATATTTAATATCTTTCTCTTGCTCAGTGTTCTTCATTAGAATTTTGGTTACATCACTCAGTCCCTAAACCTTTCTTCTGTATTGAGTGACCAAATTTTTACCTTTACCTTACCGAATGATTTTTCCATCTCATTAGCCAATAACAAATTTACTTACCAAATTCTCAAAACTTTATCACCATACTTTACCGACTTAACATACTCATATGTTAGGTAGAAAAAAATCATATCAACATAATCAAATCATTGTCCAATCTGTATCATTTTCCCATTTAAGTTCTTCAACTTTTCAACTTCTCATTTCCTCCTCTTCTTAACTCATTCATCTTATATCATTACTGAATGATATGGTAACATAATATAAATCATATATCAATTGCTTGACATCAATGACAAGACTATAACTGATCTAACCTTTCTACTATCATGTATTCCTCTGATCTTGGTTGGTCTTCATCATCAGCTCCATCAGATAATCATCTTCAACATTGTTATCAATTATGGTAACAATATCCCTTGTTGACATTGATGACAACACCAAACAAATTTAGTGTTCAATTGATGATGGTATTCTTTCACTGTCATTCATATTTTGTACTCCCTCTAAGTAGTAACTTCTCTTTTTTGTTCTTTCATCTATAGTCTTTCTCTTTTTGTTAGTAACGCTATCCATTCTGATTTTTTCAACAATATTCTCTCTTATTCATCTCCTTCAGATAATATGCTCCCTCTCACTGTATTCATCTCCCTTATTCTAAATTTCACTTTATTCTCCCTGCTATATCAATTGATGTATTCTTCCTGATCTACTTACTGATCTTCTCCCTCTTTGACATATACTGATTCTTCCCCATTCTTCTAAATTTTTGTATTCATCTCCCTCTTTGACAACAATGCCAAAGAAACATAAACATCTCAAATATACCTCTAGGATATAGATTTTCCATTGCAGTCATAAAAATCCTTTTTCACAACTTCAAGATTCACCTAAAGAGTGAAATAATAGCATCAACTCACAAGATATATATTCTATTGAGTCATTGAATTGATGCAACATGTTTTCCTTAATGTACATTGGATAGGGGAAGAATCCCTAACTTATCTCAGAGATACTCAAAATCATCCTTCGGTAATGGTTTTGTAAAGATATCAACTATCTACTCCTTAGAATTCACATACTCCAATGTCACATTCTTATCTTTTACTTTCTCTCTCAAGTAGTGATACTTAATAGATATATGCTTTGTCTTTGAGTGCATCACTGGATTCTTTGATATGTTAATTGCACTGGTATTATCACAATAAATTGTAACAAGATTATTAATCTCTTCATGCATACCTTCCAGCAGTTGTTTGATCCAAACAATGTTAGAAAATTTTATAGCTGATGCCACATATTCAGCTTCAGCAGTAGATTGTGAAATAAAGCTCTATTTCTTGCTAAACCATGTCACTCATCTTTCTCCCAAAAAGAAATCTCCACCACTAGTTCTTTTCATGTCATCAATATTTCTTGCCCAGTCAACATCACTATATACCTTAAGATCAAAATCTCCTTTCCTTGTGTATAATAGACCAAAATCTTTAGTCCCTTTTAAATATCTGAATATCCTCTTAACTGTAGACAAATATGTCTCCTTGGGGTTTGTCGAAAACCTTGCAACAATTCCAGCTAAATGTGCTATTTCAAGTCTACTATGTACCACATATTGTAGTTTACCAATCATGGATCGGTAAAGAGTCTCATTCACTTCCTTAGTATCATCTTCCTTAGATAATTTTCAACTAGTAGCCATTGGTGTTCCAACTAGTTTTGAATCTTCCATATTGAATGTTTTCAGGATCTCCTTGATATACTTAGATTGAGTGATGTAGATCCCATCTTTTACTTTTTGTATTTGAAGTCCAATGAAGAAATTTAATCTCTCCTATCATAGACATCTCAAATTATTTTCTCATCTCTTTATCAAATGACTTAGACATTATCTCATTACCACCAAATATAATTTCATCAAAAAATATTTCAGCAATCAAGATTTCATCAGATTTATCACATTTTAAGTATAAATTGTTGTTATCACTAGTCCTTTCAAATTTGATCTTAACTAAATAAGAATGCAGTCTTTCATACCATTCTTAGGGAGCCTCCTTCAATCCATATAAAGCTTTATGCAATTTTTAGACCATGTTCTTATTGTTCTTATCAACAAATCCATCAGGTTGTTCTATGTAGACTTCTTCTTCAAGCATTCCATTTAGAAATGTAGGTTTAACATCCATTTGATAAACTTTAAATCCTTTATAAGCTACATATGCAAGCAATATTCTAACTCTTTCTAATCTAAAAACAAGGTAAAAAGTCTCACCATAGTCAATACCTTCTTCTTGTGCATACCCTTTGCAGACTAGTCTAGCCTTATTCCTTATCACATATCCTTTCTCATTGAGTTTATTTCTGAAAATCCATGTTTTTCCTATCATTCTTATTTTTAGGTCTTGGTACTAGTGACCATGTATTATTATTTTCAATTTGATCTATCTCTTCTTTTATAGCATTCATCCAATCTTCATTTTCTAGTGCATCCTTTACTAGTCTAGGCTCAAATTCAAAAATCAAACAAGTATAATCTTGTAACTTACTTCTTGTCATAACTCATGTATTCTTGTCTACAATAATTATTCTCGGTGAGTGGTGTCTTCTCACATACTTTTCCAATAAAGGTTTATTTTCCTATTCATCAGTGTTCTCATCTCTCGATAGAGGGTCATCTTGTTCATCAGTTCTTGTTTGCTACTACTTGTTTGTGTTAACTGAATTGTCATCTTGTACGTAAACAAATCTATTATAGTCCTCAAGTTCCTTTTTTCTATCCTCTTCATTATTTTTTGCAAAATCATCAACTCTTACATTTTCACTTTCAACTATTTTGTTAGAATCCTTGATTAAACATTTATATGCTTTACTTTTTTATGAGTAACTAAGAAATATTCCTTCATCACCTTTAGAATCAAACTTTCCATTTCTAAAGTTTTTCAGTATCTAACACCTAATTCCAAAATTTTTGAAATAACTTACATTCAGTGTTTTTCCAAACCATAGTTCATAAGGTGTCTTATTTGTACCTTTCTTCAACTATATGTGGTTAAGAGTGTAAACTGTAGTACTTATAGCTTCTCTCAAGAATGTTTGTGCAGCCTTTTTATCAATCAAAAAAGTTCTAGCACAGTCAACAATAGATCTCTTTCTTCTCTCAACTATCACATTCTATTGTGGAGTCCTCGATGTAGACACTTGCCTTTTAATTCCATGCTCATTACAAAAGACATTAAATTCATCACAGATAAATTCACTATTGGATTTGATGAGCAAACAACCTATAGCTCTCAAGAACACCTACATGCAAACACCTGTCATAGAAAGAGAGAGAGAAGAAAACAACTATGGAGATCTGAACATATGGATCCACGAGAGAGGAGAAATCCTTGATGTGCAAAATAAAAATTTGCAAATCAATAAAAATGAATGTTTAGAATTCATATTACAAAAGAGATCAATACTTATAAAAGGAGAGATCTGAAACCCTAAAAAGGGAAAACCCTACATTGCATAATAATAATTAATAAAGAAATTAATTATTATATGCCTAAAGTTTAGCTTAAGCATAAAGAGATAATAAGTAACTTAGTAATTAAATCAAATTTGATTCAATTAATAAGCAAACACTTTATTACTCTAACACCCCCTCTTAAGATGAACGTTGGGAGAAGCTAAAAACATAGAAAGAAATAATGAAAGCAAATGGGTCCCAGTAACAAAGGCCTGATCAGGTACCCAAGTACAAAATAGAGTCTCTATGAAGTGGAGAAATAGAGAAAACCACATGGGAAAAACTCTACTCCAAAAAGAGACAAAGACTAGTTTGAAGGACTGAAGAAGCCTTCAAAACTAGGAATGTTCCAGAAATTAGGAACAAGAATGAACATGTAAAACATCATTGAAGCAAGAAGCTACAAACTTTGTCAAGAAGTAACTGATGATCTGAAGATCCTCCACTGAAATATGAATAGGTAGAGAATACTATAATTTGCATGAGTGCCCTCAAATGACACTACTCGAATTAGGAGGAAAACAAAGGCAAACAATTGAAGTCAAAGATACAGAATATTGTAATCTACATGAGTGTCCTCAAATGACACTACTCGAATCAGGAGGCAAACAAAGGTAAACACCTAAACTTGAAAATATAGATTGCATAAAAACACCAAAGTCTGAAGAGCTGATTAGTCAAAGCTAGAAGAGTGTGTCCAAAAATAGGAAAGAAAAAGTGTCCATATGGTAAATGATCCATCTCACTGGAATGCATAGGTACCCAACCACTACATCCGCCTAGTACATAGAATCAAATACTAAATA
The DNA here is from genome assembly GCA_027943335.1 of Chamaecyparis obtusa. NCBI lineage: Eukaryota > Viridiplantae > Streptophyta > Pinopsida > Cupressales > Cupressaceae > Chamaecyparis > Chamaecyparis obtusa. The sequence continues at coordinate 678,051 of BSBK01000070.1, read as the reverse complement.
CATAGCTCACACTATCAAACCAAGGAAGCAGTAGAACCAATACTAGAAACCCCCCATAATGTTGACAAGGGAATATGATAGGTACACTAAAAAGATTGTCCAATATGAACTACATGATACCAAGAACATCAAAGGTGCAGAGAGAGTAGAAACACAAATAAAGATACCTAAGGCTAATTTTGTTGGAGGAATGCTCACATGAAAAAAGTAGATGGTAAACAAAGGCAAACATCAAACCCCCCGGTACCTTATAATGGAGTACAAGTACATAGAGAACGAACATATGCAAAATCCCATACATGTAATAAAATGGCACTTTATCTCAGTGTGTGTGCATAAAAGAATTCTATAAAAGTGAAATATACACTACTCAAAGAAGAGCAAAGGCTTCTGAAATAAAAGAAAAACCTAAGATGAGCCATCCCTCAAAGGGAAGAGATCCTAGGACCTTAAACATCTAAGATATCCCCCAGGTTGCAAAAATGAAAAAATTTGAATAAAATATACCTCAACAAGAATCTGCAAAAAATACCCACAACACTGGAAAGCTCTCAGAACAAGCTTTCTAATGATATATTGTTTTCCCAAAACAGAGTCCGAATGTGCAAGATAGAGCTCTCGGAGTGCAAAACTAAACATCTGGCTTTGACAGTTAAAAACACCATCAAAAAAGAAAAATCATAAATTAAAACCTCCAAATCTAGATAGATCTTGGAACCAGCTTTTCAACGATATCTCATTTTCCCAATTTCGACATCGTATGCTCAAGTTATGAGCAAAAAACCAACAACTACACTGGAGGGCCCAAAGAAGGTGTCTGGAAGGATCTAAATGTTGGTGATGTTAGCAAAAGGAAAAAATCACAAATAAAACCTTCAGATCTGATATAAGCTCACAAATAGATTTTTGAAAATATCTTGTTTGTCGAAAACAGAGCTCAGATGCAAGAGAAATGGATCCCAGAATGCAAGAGGTCTAAAACGCCAAGAGCATAGAAAACATCTAACTTTGACAAAAAAAAAATGCAGCAAAACAACAAAATATCAAAACCAAACCCGCAAATCTAAATTGGTCTTGGAACCAAATTTCTGATGGTATATCATACTCCCAATTTTGATCCCAGAGTCCCAAGATATGCTCGAGAAACCAACTGCCTACCTGAACTGGCAAGAGAGCATGCAAGAAGGCAAAAAATAAAAAAAAATTGGTGGTGGGGGCTTCCCATATGACCCTACCGACTGCTGGTGGGGGGTTGAATGTTGGTGGTTACCACTACTAGTCCTGCTAGCGGTCCCATTGGTAGTTCCACTTGTGGTCCCATTGGCGGTGTCATCAGCAAAAAAAAACTTTGCATCAGAGTGCATGCCCAGGTCATACAACCTGGCATGCAAAAAAATTTACGTGAAAGGCCAAATTGTCCAAAATTGACAAGTTTTATATGGATTTTTGGTTTCTCAAATGCTCTGGACACAACCGCGAGGTTTGTTTGGGCAAAAAATGCTCCAAAAAATAGTTACCACCTTGGGATCTATGTCAGGATCTATGTCAGGACAGATTCCAACTTTATCTAAATTGGACAAAATTTATATAGATCTAGGGGTTCTTAGACACTTTGAACACAACTGTGAGGTCCATTTGAAGCCAAGATGACCAAAAAATAAGGCCCCCTAGATCTGACAGAAAACCCTCTGAAATTGTAGATCTGACGAACATGGTTGAACCTCTCAGGAAGAGGACAGTGGCAAACAGATCTGAATCTCTGATACCATATTGGATTTGATGAGTAAACAACCCATAGCTCCCAAGAACACCTATGCTCAAACACCTGTCACGGAAAGAGAGAGAAGCAAACAGCTACGGAGACCTGAACATATGGATCCACGAGAGAGGAGAAATCCTTGATGTGCAAAAACAAAAGTTCCAAATCAATAAAAATGAATGTTCAGAATTTAGATTAAAAAAGAGATCAATCCTTATAAAAGGAGATCTAAAACCCTAAAAAGGGAAAACCCTAGGTTGCATAATAATAATTAATAAAGCAATTAATTATTATATCCCTAAAATTTAGCTTAAGCATAAAGAGATAATAAGTGACTTAGTAATTAAATCAAATATGATTCAATTAATAAGAAAACACTTTATTAATCTAACATTCACCTCCTCTATCAGATCTTAGACACTTCAGTTGTTTACATGTTTCCTTCTCAACTCTAGCCTTATACCACTTAAACATTTAAAATTCGTCAAATTTTTTTTTTAGAAACATAATAGACCATCATTCTAGAATAATCATCCACAAACAAAATAAAGTACCAACCTCCATAATAGCTTTCAACTTTCATAGGACCACAAAGGTTAGTGTGAACAAATTCCAAAATATCACTTGTAGAATAAGATTTTTTTAGAAAAATTGACCTGGTCATCTTACCAACTTGACATTCCTTACACATAGCTTTGTCAGGTTGTCTTAATCTCAGTAGTCCTCTGACTCTACTTTTCTTACTCCCTTTGATCAAGTTATCAAAATTCACATAACACAGTCTCTTATGCCATAACAATACATCTTCAATTTTAGCAAATAAACAACTCTTTGCATCAGTATCAAGATACAATAGATTACCTCTTGATTGTCCTCCAGTTCCAATTAGATCTCCATCAGTACCATAGATTTTAAATTTTCTGTTCTAAAATTTCCATCGGTGGCCAGTATTATTCAATTGTGCAAAACTCAAAAATTACAATTTAGTCCTCTAACCCAATATGCATTATTACATTTCATCTTATCATTTAACACAATAGATCATTTACCTTTCATGGGACATGGAGCATCATTTCCAAATCTAACAAATCCTCCATCATATTCTTGTAGGTTCTCAAATTCATCAATATCACTAGTCATATGGTGTGAACAACCATTGTCAATAATCCAAGGGTGTGGTTTACTTACATGAGAAACAGGTGCATTTTCATCTTCATATTTTTATTCATCTAATTCTTTTGTTAGTGCAAATAATAAAACTTCATAACCTTCCTCGATATCATTAGATTCATCATCAGTTACACCTTCCTCAACAAGGTAGCAAGACTTCTTACCTTTGTCCTTAAAATCTCTAAATCTTCAGTTTTGATTGTCCCTTTTATCATTCTTATCATTCCTATCATTTTCATGACATCTAGATGCAATATGTCCAATCTTATTACAATTAAAACATTTCAATGGTAACTTTTGTTTATACTTTCCTTTACCTCTAGGTATTTGGTTAGCCAAGAGTGCTTCCAATTCTTCTTGTTCTTTTTATTCATTCAAAATGTTTTCATACTCATTTCCATATAAATTGTTATGATTTTCTCTTTCTTTTCATGGTGTTCCAATGCTCATAGATGACTTGAAGCCTATCTCAATAGTTGGTACAGTATTATCATAATTACTCAACTCAAATGCAGTCAGCCTTCTAATTAGGGCTTCAAGATTAACAATATTATTTGGTATAGATCTCAATTCTTAAATTGTAGATACTCTAATAGAATACTTAGAAGACAAAGTTCTCAAGATCTTACTTACCACTTCCTCATTAGTCAGTGATCTACCAGCACCTCTGATGGCACTAATAAATTCCTTTATTTTGTTGCTATATTGTGTGATGTTCTCTTCATCTTTCATCCTCATTTCATCATATTAACCTCTCAAACTATCAACCTTAGATTTTTGCACATGTTGATCTCCTCGATAGATAAGTGTGAGTCTGTCCTAGATCTCTTTTGCATTGACACAATCCTTGATATCATTGAATTCAACATTGGAGAGGGAAGAAGCAATTTCTATCATAACCGAGTTGTGTTCATGTCTTTCTCTCATCTGATCAACTATCAAGGGTGCAGTAGGCGGTGTACTATATCCATTATCAATCAAGTTCAATGCAAAGTCTCCAATCCTAGACAGATACAATCTCATTCTGCTTTTCCATGTAGAGAAACTTTCTTTGTTCAACTTAGGTACCTCTCTCCTATATATCTTTGGATATTTAACTCAAGTCTTTAAACTTATCTCTTTAGAGTACTCAACTCTGATACCAATTGTTGGATTACAGAGAGGGAGGGTGAATCAATAATCCTGATAAAAAATACCTTCAAAAAATCCTCTAATTAACTCAGTAACAACATTGTTCTTTTTTTATTGACAATAGTAAATAAACTATAGCTTTCAGTAAATCATTCACACAAAATATTCACAATGTTTAACACCAATATTTAATGTGGAAACCCAACTTTGGGAAAAACCACTGTGGGAATTGTCACCCACTGAGAAAATACTCTTCTCAAGTACACCTAGTTAAGAGCCAATCTGGTTAAAGATTACAAAACACACTGTTAGGTGTGACTCGATTAAGGGATTTACCTTAGATCTGTTAGGATCTTCACCTTGTTAGGAGTGGCCTTGTTAGAGGGCTTTAAATACTCTTTTAGAATGTCACCTTTCTCAAGGATTTATAATAATATTGTTAAGTCCACCCTATTAAGAGATTTGACTATTACAAATGCTAGTAAGTAACAATAATAAAATTGACTCGTAGTTTGCAACTATCTTTTCTCAATCAAATCCTTGTGCTCTCTTCATTCTTCACTTTAATTCTTCATCATCCACTAGCATCAACACTTCATCAAATTCTTATTTTCCCACTCAGAATCTCTTTGTTCCTTCTTCACTGCAATAGTCGGCAACCCTTCAACTATTTAGTTTTTCTAGCCATTTTTCCATATAAGATCATCCTTTATATAGACATATTTTTCCTCTTAATCTCATCTATTACATTTTTCTTTAATCAATCTTAACCATTCATCTTATTATACATCAAATCTGGATCTTGTTAACACATTTTCTTTTCACCTAGGAACTTGAACTTTTTCTAGGAACTTGTTCCATCTCTTTTGCTTCTTAGATCTTATCGTAGATCTTCATCTTGAATTTTCATAATCGTAGATCTCTTATAACTAACTTTCCTCAGCATCATGATCATCTAGCTCATCATAGTTAATCATTAAATATCAATTTCACCCATATTTAATATCCTTCTCTTGCTTGGTGTTCTTCATTAGAATTTCAGTTACATCGCTTGGTGCCTAAACCTTTTTGCTTTATCGAGTGACCAAATTTTTACCTTTACCTTACAAAGTGGCTTTTCCATCTTGGTAGCCAATAACAAATTTACTTACCGAATTCTCAAAACTTTATCACCATACTTTACCAACTTAACATACTCATATGTTAGGTAGAAAACAATCATATCAAAATAATCAAATCATTGTCCAATTTGTATCAATTGCCCATTTAATTTTTTCAACTTCTTATTTCTTCTTCTTCTTAACTCCTTCATCTTATATCATTACCAAAAGATATGGCAACATAATATAAATTAGAAATGAATTATTTGACATCAATGCCAAGACTATAACTTATCCAACCTTTCTACTATCATGTATTCCTACGATCTTAGTCATTCTTCATCATTAGCTCCATCAAATAATCATCTTAAACATTGTTATTAGTTATGGTAACAATATCCAAGTATTTTTCCCAAGATGACTCCAAAAGAACATTTCTTAGGATTTAATCTGAGTTGAAATTATTCCATCTTGTCTAAGATCAAACTCAAATCTTCAAGATGTGTATTCCTCTTCTTATATTTTGCCAAAGTATCATCCACATAATCTTCCATGGTTCTATGCATCATGTCATGAAAGATGGTAGTCATAGCTCTTTGATAAGTAGCTCTGGTGTTTTTTAATCCAAATGACATGAATTCCAACAAAAGGTTCCCCATGCACATTTGAAGGCAAACTTCTCTTGATCTTCAGGAGCTATTTTAATCTGATTGTATCCTGAGAAACCATCCATGAGAGAGTACATTTCATGACCCAGAGTCATATCCACTATCATGTCTATGTTTGGAAATGGAAATTCATCCTTTGGGAAAGCTTTGTTAAGATCTCATAAATTTGTGCATACATGAATGGATTTGTCATGTTTAGATACAGGTACAATGTTTGAGATCCATTCAGCATAATCTATAGCTTATATAAATCCAGCACTCAAGAGTTTTTCTAATTTAGCTTTGACCAAGAGAGATATGTGTGGATGCATCTTTCATAATTTTTTTTTGATTGGTTTAACACTAGGAGATATGGATAGATTATACATAATTATATTAGTTTCTAGCCCTGGCATGTCTACATATGTCCAAGAAAATTTGATCTTCTTTTCTCTGAAGAACTTAGTGAACTATTTTTTTTTCATCTGCTGACAAAGATTGAGCTAAATGTATGATCTGAGGTGCTTTAGTCATCCCAAGATTTATAGTTTGTGTCAGATATATCAAGAGTTAAGATCTATCTTTAAAATAACTAGGCAGGCTACCGAGTACCTTATCCTTCAGTGCCTCAAAGAGTTTTTCACCCTTAGATACATCTTTTATTTTTAATTTTTCAAGCTCTGAAACCACCACAAATTGGTTTTCGCCATCAGAACACCCATTCTTTTTCAATTTTCTTTTTTATTTTGTGACTAAGGTACTTGATATTTGTCTCAGTCATGTTTTTTGTTGGTTCACTAGTGGAAGAAACCACAAGCTCAATAGCACTAAGGTAGTAGGCTATTTCATAGTCATTTTGGGAGCCAGGTAATGCAGGTTGTTGGTTCTATTGTGACCAATCAATAAGGTTGGGGTACGTGAGTGGGAGGGAAGTGATAGGTTTTAAAGCATTGATATGGGGGAAGTCATCTCCAATGACAAGATATTCAGAGTCTATAAGGTTTCCCTCAAAAGTATTTATATCCATCTAATTCCTAGCATGGTGAACTTGATCAATGAAAGTGCCATGTAAGTTTGACTCATCAGGACCTACGTGTGACTTGTCTACCACTTTGGTTTGGTTAGCATAAGTATGCACTACATATATTCCCAATTATTTTGACTCAACTGAGAGGTAATCCGATTCATATTCCTGTGAGTCGGTATTATTTTCTCTTTGTAACAATTGTGCCATGTTTTTGTGAATGTGTTCTATATTAGGATCTTCAACATATGACTCATCACTTTGGTGAGATGTATAAACTTCACCATCATGTTCTAGTGGAGATCCTTCTTCATTCCAAAGAATGGGAGTAGAGGGAACAAAATTTTCCTCATCCCGGTTAAAAGTATGAGTAGGCACATTTTCTTCTTCAGATTCACTAGAATTATCAAAAAATGGGTCAAAAACTAGTTGTGCACTATAAAATCCCAATCTAGTCTTATCCTTAGATTTCATTCCATTTGTGTGACTCATAGGCTCAACAAGATCATGTTTCTTATCACTGAAAGGAACATACCTTGGGTAACCCATCCTAGCTAGAAACTCATAGCCTTTTCCATATCTTTTAGGAGAGATTACAACAATAAGCACAACTTCTTCAGGTTCTTTTCCTCTATAAACACATTCCCTAATATATTTTTCTTCTCTTTCATCTTCTATGGGTACTAAGGACTAGAAAAAGGTGTCATAACATGTCATAGTGGAAGATGAAGGATTCTTATCCTCTGAAGGTTTTCCATAAGAATGAGGGAAAACTAGAAGTGTGGCAATAGAATCTAGTCGATATTCCCCCGTCCCAAGATTCAATATTTTTAACTTCTTCTCACAATCAGAAAGAGTATTCTTAGTCTCATCAACAACTCTATTGTGTGGTACTAAAGATTTAGCAGTAAGTGCATTGATAGATATAGAATTATCTCTTGGAATAGAAATTTCAGTACTATTGAAGGGAAACTTTATGCACTAATGGTAGGTAGAGGGAACTTCTTGCATGTCATGGATCCAAGGTCTCCCTAACAATATGTTTTAAGAAAGAGGGATATCAAGAATTTGAAAGACCGCCTCTTTTTCTGCTGGACCAATCCGAATAGGTAACACAATCAATCTCTCAGAAGACATTTCAATTTCGGCATAAGCTTTAATAGTAATCTTTTTCCTTGAATCTATAGTGAACTCTAACAATTTTGAATTTCTTAATCATGTTGAAAGAACAAATATTTAACCCAATACCATTATCTACTAGCACGTGTTTGACTCAGGTTCGATAGATTTGGATTTCAATATGTAGGAAAATATTATGTGGGTGAATTAAAGACTTGTTTTATTCCTCAAAAAATGAAAAGTAATGTAGAGAAGAAATGTGATTAACCATGGTCTAAAATTGATTAGTCTCAATGTCTTTGGGGACATTTGTTGTTTGCAAATCTTTCTCTAAGATCTCCTTGTGCATAGGTGATAACTCTAGCAACTCAAAGATTGAAATATTGGCTGGAGTACGCTAAAGTTGATCCACTAGGTAGTAGTTTGACTTGTTGTAAGTAGAAGCTTATTTGGAAGAGGATTCTACTTTCTTATGATTAGCTTGCTTGAAATAATTTATACCTCTAAGAATAACCTCAAGGGTTGACTCCTGATGATAGCATTTAGACTTTCTCTATATGAAGGAGAGTTGACACCTCCAAGCATGATCATGTGGTTACTCAAATTGAAAGATTGGGGTCATGTAGAAGAACCAACACCTTTCAAGATAACCATAGGTGCCTCATCAATATCTGAATCATAGTTGGGTCCATTAGGTCTCACCATGTTAACATTTCCATTCTTTGGCTCAATCATATTGATAGCATTGTCATTATTCATATAGGTATAGTTGATCTTAGCTCCCTCATCTTTCTTTGATGTTTCTCCTTTGTCATACTTGGGGAGTGGTTCTTTAAAATCCTTATGGTCAGAGTTCTTAACAAGACCATCTACTCCAAATTTCCCATCCTCAATAAGATCTTGAATGACATGTTTCAACTTTATAAAATTATTAGTCTTGTGTCCTTTTTTCTTATGATACTCACAATAATGGTTTCCATTCCACCACCTTCATTTCACCTCTGTCTCATAAGGTTTAGAATATCTAGGTAATTTGATAATCTTGTTGGTGAGTAAAGTCTTAAGTATCACATCATATGAATCTCCCAAAGGGGTAAAATCACATTTAGGTTTAGGTGCCCATGAAGATTTAGCCTTATTAGAATCATTAGACTTTGCAGCTTCTTGTTGTTGAGTTGTTAAAATAGAACTAGCCAAGTTGAAAATGGGCTCTTTAGGCTTAGGCTCATCAACAACACCATCATTGACCACATTCTTGTTCTTATTCCAAGGCTTATTCTTGTCTTTTTGATAGCTATTACCATTATTGGATTTATCCTTTCTCAATGTGATCTCACCCTTTTTGACCAAAACATCCTCTATTCAGAAAGCACTTTCAATCATGTCATTAAAGGTGAAAAAGACTTGTTTTCTAAGATCATAATGCAACTCGGGTATGATATTATTAACAAAGATATCAATCTTCTCATTTTCTAGAAGTTGTTGTGGGTATCGTGAGTGTAACTTCCTCCATCTTTGTAAGAATGTAATAAAGGGTTCACCTTGATTTTGTTTGATGTTGCATAGATCAAGAATTGTCACTAGGTGTTGAATATTGTAAGATTAGTTTTGAATAAACCTTTGAACAAGATCATCAAAGGAATTGAGTGGAGGTGTGATTTTTGTGAAACACTCCATAGCTTGACCATTTAGACTCCTAGGAAAGAGTCTCATAAGGTAAGTGTCATCATGCATAAAGTCCATACTTAAAGAAAATAATTGTCTAACATGGTCATGTGGATCCCCATTTCCATCATACTTGTCATACTTAGGGATCTCAACATCTCTTGGAAAAGGCATCATGTATAGACTCTTCTCAAAAGGTAAAGCGCATATGGATTCCATAGAAAATGATGACTTAGGCTTTTCATTTTCATTTTTCAAGCTTGACATTTCATTTTTCAAAATTTTCATTTCCTTGATGGAAACCTACAAAGTTGAGGGTTCTCTTCTTCGAATCAATCCATCAACATCAAAGTCATGAGGGAGTTTCAATCCTCTAGAAGCCAAATGCATGAAATATTGATCACCATTTTGTTCCAAGCTTCTCAATATGAGTCTTTGATAATGGTCATCTTGTTGAAAGTTTAGGAGCTCTTCTTCGGTAATTCCATTCTCCGTGTTCTTACCATGTTGATAATTATGTCTAGAATGTGATCACCTTGGAGGTGAATCAAATCCATTGTGTTGTGGCCTTGGGGGAGATCTTGGAGGTGTGTTATTTCCATTCTTTCCAAATAAATTGGCATTGAATTATTGAGCCAAATGAGTTTCTTGTTGCTCTATGTAAGGCTTTCTCTCTAACTCGACTTGTCTTAACCTCTCATTGTTCTCAAAGAGGTCATTCAATCACTTGTTACATGATCTTCCCTAGACATGGTGAGAGATAAACTATTTTCAGATCTTAGTGAGGCAAGAGGTGTCTCAAAGGTGCTATCAAAGGTACTTCCAAAAGGATCAAACCAAAATTTAGTATTATCCCCTTCTTTGTCAAAGGTAATTTGTGGTTCATTGTCTTGATGACGCTGACACCTAGTAGGAAAAGGTAATTCATCAAAGCTAATTGGAAGTTTTTTTCCTTGATCAGTTTGATATCTAGTTGTTACTGGCATGTATGAGAATGTAAAGATCCAATTAAGATGGCATAATACAACTTGATGTCTACACTAGAAAAGCAAAGTGTTCACTTGTCCAAAAGAAAAGAGAGAGAGTAAAAAAAATGAGATCGGGATGACTTATCACAAAGTGCCCAAGCTACAGGTAATATCCTTGTGTATGAAACTTGTGACTCGAGTCAAGAGATAAAGTCAAAGCCAAGATAAATATAACCAAGAGAGATAGACAAGTGAACAATTTTACTAATCAAGAATGTAACCAAGGTATATAGGTCATCCTTTTTAGCTATAAATAGTCCCTAACCTGCTAGTTTCAGACTAAGAGACCAGGAATAATCAAGTATAAGCTTCCTAAACCAGCTAAGAGAAAATTTGAGACTCAACCAACTCAAATCAGTATATGGATGACAAACTTGAGTAAGCCAGATGACAATTAGACATGGATAATAATCCGTAAAAAATTTGACAGTAAACCAGATGATACTTCAGGATGAGATGATTTTCTGATAACAGGCCAGACGATAGTTCACAGTAATGGAAGATGATATTTCTCTGAAGGGTAGATGATATTCTTGTTCATCATAAGATATTTCTCACTACTATAGGTGATATCAAATCAGTAAACATAAAAATACCAACTTTGACTCAAAATCCTTGTTTCAATCGACTGTTTTTACTAGTTTGGAAAAGTGACAGTGTGTAATTTTAGGTTTAACAACAAGTTTGAAATTCAAAGCCAATTTTTCAAATCAAATGTGACACATGTTGGATCATGGAGAGAGGGGATGAATCACTAATCCTTGATTCTCTATACCTTAAAAACTTTCTCTGATTCAACTTGGTGTCAACTCAATTAGACATAATTAAATACTAACCAATAATAGTAAATTAACTTTATGAATAAGCAATAACATTCTCATTAATCATTCAGCACGTATAACACCGATATTTAACGTGGAAACCCAATTTGGGAAAAACTACTGTGGGAATTGTCACTCACTAAATAATTCACTCTTCTAAAGTGAGCTCAATTAAAATTCAATCTAGTTAAAGATTACAATACACATTGTTAAATGCGACCCAATTAAGGGGATTTCCTCAAATTTATTAGGATCTTAATCCTGTTAGGAGTGGCCTAGTTAAAGGTCTTCAAACACTCTTTAGAATGTTACCTTTTGTAAGGATTTGCAAATAAGACTGTTAGGTCCACTCAATTAAAAAAAAAAATTACAAATGTTAATAAGCAATAGTGAATAAATTGACCTATAAATAAGCAACTATCTTTGTATAATCAGATCTCTCATGCACTCTTTGTCTTCACTTCAATCCTTCACTTTCTACTGGCTTCAACACTTCATCAAATTCTATTTTCTAACTTAGAATTCACCTTTTCCTTCTTCACTGCATTAGTTGGTGACTCTTCGACCCTTCAATTTGCCAGCTATTTGTTCATACAAATTCATACTTTATATAGACTTTGTTTTGCCTCTTAATCTCCTCTATTACATTTTCCTATAGTTAATCTCAGCTATCCAATTAGTTTCACAAACTTATTCAATGAATTTGGATCTCAGTTAAATGTTTTGTCATCACCTCATAACTTGAACTTTATTGAAATTTATTCCTTTTTCTTTTCCTCTTAGATCTATACCATAGATCATCACCTTGAATTTTTATGATCGTAGATCTCTCCAACTAACTCTTCCTTATCATCAGAATCTTTCAGCTCATCATAGCTCAATATTAAATGTCATTCTGATCCTTGTATTTAATTCTTGTTCCTTTCTTGGTGGATAACTCTAAATTTTGGTTAACTTTACTCGGTGACTCAAACCTTCTTCTCGATGTCTTGAGTTCCTTTTCCTTACCGAAACTTATTTTTCTTTTACCGGATGACTTTTCCTGCTCGGTATCCAAAACTATTTTTCTTACCAACTTGACTAATCTTCTTTACCAACTTGATATATTCATATGTTTGGTAGAAAAAAATTATATCAACATAACCTTATCATAGTCTGATATGTATTAGTTGTCCAATTAAGTTCTTCATCTTGACAACATTTCATTTCTTCTTCTTCTTAACTTTCTTCAACTTATATCATACTCCGAATGATATGGAAACACAATATAAATCAGATATCAATTGCTTGACATCAAAGACAAGATAATAACTTATCTAATCATTCTACAATCTTATATACTTCTTATCATAATCGATCTTCATCATCATCACCATCAGTTATAGTAACAACGCATAGAGTATTCTTCAAACAATCAAGCAAGGGACAAGGCAACCTTGCATGATACAAACACTTGTGAGGTCTCAAAGAAAAACCCTATGAATAGTACCATCATGTGTATGTTCCAATGATTTCCACAAGGCTAGCACAAAATGAAGACACATCAAACAAATTATACCTAAGGTTAAGAGGGAAGTGCTTCAACCTTTTCCCACAACTTGATGTTCTTAGCCCCAAAATTAAGTGGTTGAATGGTCTTTCCTAGGACTATGTAAGTTATGGATCAATTGGAAGAGAACAATGCTCGTAGTGCATGCCTTTCCACATTGTCATATTTAAGCTTTACATCCAAGGGAACACATATTGTGAGTATCTTGAGGTGATCTAGGTAAGTCCACTTGGATCAATCCTTGCACAAAGGAAGTCACATGGCCAAAAGGTTAGCCTCTAAGTCCTAAGGTGTCTAGTAAGGATCTTTGTTCATGAATACCCCTTGTAGTTTCACAAGTGGCATTAAGACCTATAGCCCTACAAGCACCCAAAATGTATAGTATTGCAAGAAAGATTGAGACCTGTCATCCCTACACAAGTTGAATGTACTCCCCTTGTAGTCTTGTAAACAAGATTGAGACCAAGAAGGCCCTACAAGCGCCTATTCAAGTGTAGTATTGCTTAGAAAGATTGAGGCAACTAGGCCCTACACATGAAGAAGAATTAGAATTATAAAATAGCCAAGTCTTCCCTCTCTTTAGATTGAAGGAATCTTTTGATTATAATGGGATGGAGTAAGTCGGTTTCTCTTGTTCCCCAATTGGGTCATTTCCAAAAGATTGTTCTCTTGGTAGGCCCTCTAAAGGTAAACGGAAGAAAGAAAATGGATAGCTAGTGGAGGCCTAGGTTTTTTATTTTCCTCAAGTGAAAAGAGCATACTCTCCTACTCCATAGTGTCTCCCAAACACATCAAACACATGTTCATTTACCAAAATACAACTAATTAAGCTAGGTGCCTAGAAAACCAAATGTATGAAAACACAATGTTTATCTGTATCTCCAAGGCAACCTACAAAACCACATTGTTAGTAGTTTTAGCAATGAAATCCCTTTGGCAAGAGAATCCTAAAAAACCACAAGTTAGGGAAAAAAAATATGTGAATGAAATTAATAACCCTACAAAAACACTTGTTAGGTGTTGTTAGGAAACCAAAAAATCCCAAATGCAAGGAAATGCAAGAAAACTAGGCTAAAAGACTCAGATTGTGTAAGAAATCAGATCTGGGTGACACTTTCTCAGTCTATTAGAAAATCATACAATATATCTGTAGAAACCAGATGATACTTTAAACCCAGATGATAGAGTATAATGAAGCAGGACAATATTTTGCCAGAAGGTAGATGATATACCACACAAAATAGAGACGATATTCCAGAAAATAACAAAAGTTGTCTAGTAGTATTAAGAAATGTTGTCCCTCTAGATGTTGGAGTGTCATACAATTTTCCTGGCTTGCAAAATAGAGTTACGAACCTGGGATAAGAAAATGCCAAAAATGCAAGAAATGGAGCTAAATGCAAGAATCTAGCCCCGCGATGGGCGCCAAAAATGTGTGATGAAAATGTGACACACTTCTATAAACCATTACACTTGAGAGAATTCATGAAGAAGGAATTCTCAAGAAGCGGCTTATAGCTTCCTATTAATGATGTGCAAGAATCTAAATAGCATGAATAATGGCTCTCAAATGAACCTTAATAAAAAAACCCTTGCAAGGTGAACCATAGAATGAAAGATTCAAATGATAATGAAAAATAAGAGATGATATAAGATGAAATGCAAAAACTAAACTAAGATGAAAATGAAAGAACAAGGAAAGAAAAGATAATATAACAAGATTACAATACTTCCTAATTAAGTTATGTAATCTAAGATAAATGCAATAAGGAAATACTAATCTAAAATGCGAGTAAACTAGAATGCAAGATGCAAGTAAGTGCTCAAGAATACTCTAAGAATGCAAGTAAACAAAATGATAGCATAACAATAGCATAAGTCTAAGATATGAAAAAGTGAGGCAAAATTCTCCTTTTAAAGAGCAATGGACGGTGAGAGATTAAGAGGAAAAATCCAAGGGTGGAGAAAAATCCTCATTTTGACTTCGGTGCATAATATTCTCAAGAGGCAAAATCAATGGATATGATTAAGAGGAAAAAAGATGTGTGGAAGAGATTAAGAGGCAAAAGGAGACTCCACTCATCTTGGAAAGTGTGCATTCAATGTGTAGACAAAAAGCCTTTTTCTTTTCTTTTTAAATTGGGAAATTCCTTTTTCATGTGCACACATAGGATGAAGTGGATTTTATTTAATGAAAAGGGGACATGTTCTTAATCAAATAAAGCTTAGGATAAAGTGGTCATACTTTAGGATATCATCAAATAATATGATAAAGTGATGATTTGATCAAGAGATAAGAGATTAAATCAATGTGCAAAATTGATTAAGCACAAGATGTAGTCTAGTATTTAAAGTTTAATGTTAGAGTGAGGCTCACAATTTACAAGACCATTTTTGGGTGATTACAGAAGGATCTTGTACACATCCTCCAGGGTGACCATCATCTCCCTAGTAGATAGATGGAATGACATGGTGTCAGCATCTCACCTCTCAATCATGAAAGCTATCAACATTGGCCCATGGAAGCGCATCTCTAGCAAGGTATACACCCACCAGAGCCCAACTTTATGCAGAAAATCCTCCTCTTGCTAAGTGAGATCGTCCATGTGACCTTGAATCCATCTCAACGCATGCCTTGCAGTATGCTCTCGGATCTTAGGGACACTCTACAAGTACACAAAGACAATGTGTCAGTAACACACAAAATTTCCTAAGTACTGAAGAAAAACTACGTTAGATTTTGGGCATCTTTTAGATGCCAGCATCGGTGTCCACTAAACGCTAGTGTGAAAAAAGGATGACATCGTGAATCTAAAATTAGTTGTTGGACGCACCTAGATTCCAATGCAGAATGTGAACACTAGCGTGAAACTCCACTCTAGAAGTCTAGACACTTACGTAGACATAGGACACCTGCACTGTGAAAAACTAAGAATGCTAAAAAATGCATTAAAAAGACATAGAAGAGCTAGAATGTGGCCTACCTCATCTGGAGGCTAGCTCTGCTCCATTGCTGACTTCAACTCCCTAATCCTAGTCACTTGAAAATATCATTTGCAAGGCATTTTCACTCAGATGCTCAAATATCTCAGCAAAGACCCTCGCAGCGAATAGTAACATCATATGACCCTCCTATGGGCCTACAAGACCCATATATAGCCTAGAATGAGCCCAAATATGTGATTTTTTTGTGGATTGTCTAGCTCAATTTTCCTTCCTATTTCCCCACCTGCTGGGGGCAAAAACACAGGAGGCATTTCTCCCCTACAACTGATTTTTCATTCCTTTCAAGATGAACGCTCCTTAAGCATTTTTCTTGTCGGGGTAGCTTCTTTCATTTTTGGAAATGACAAAATTTTCCAATTTTGTAGTACACAAAATGCTAGGGGCAACTTAGTGGATTGCAACTCCCCCCCCAAAAAAAATAGGTAAGATTCACAAGTATGTTCCCTCTTGAACGCATTTAATGAACCTAGTGTACTTAATGCACGCTCATCTGATTCACACAAACTTTAGTGCACCCAATCCCTTGTAGTGATTGGCTCACTAAAGTGGGGGTAAAATGCAGTGTCCTAAATTTGTACCCTTGCATTTATGACACTTATGTATTTGGTCTCATGAGAAAACAATAGGAAATCATGATCAAATGGACACATTTTGACATCATGACCCCCTAGAGCACAGTGCTCATAACCTCATGCAAATTTGAAGCTCACGTGCTTGGACATGAGTGCAACACTCAGGTGTCGACATAGCGTGCTAGCATCCACAAAATTTCAAACGCAAAGACTACTTCTGATGTGTGTCCTTCCTTGTGGATTCATGTGTAACAACTATTTTCACCCATCCGCAATAATAAAAGCCCATTTTTTCTCATTTATGATGAAATCAACACCGGAGAATCCCCATGGGAGGCGTCCAATCATGCAGCAAGAGCCAACATAGTGGAAAAACAACAAGATACAATCAAGAGCAACAAGATTTGCATCTGAATAACATCTTTATTTAATCAGAATTTTGTCATACATGTTGGGCTATAAGGCATTCCCAGTTACGACCAAGTACAAAGAAACAAACTCAGATCCTCATTCTGATCTGTCCAAACTACTCTACCTCGATACCCTAAACAAGAAATACTCCCTAACTTAAATACAAGATCGCCAACCACAAGTTAGCTCATCCGATCATCAATCCCCAAGACAAAGAAAATGGATTACAAATATAGGGCAGGACCCAAATCATAAGGAACACCCCCAATCAGATAAAGTATGATGTGTGATTACACAAGGAGGTTGGCCCCAAACCTAAGATCATCGAACAATGCACCATCACGCATCATAGATCGTGAAACACCATCACAAAGCTAATAAGTCCAATCTGGCCGCTAAGAACATGAAGAACATTTAGGCCCGAACCAAAATAAGAACACCTCCACCAAGATAGAACATAAGGATGTGCAATCATAGGTTTAGTTCCACAACAATCCCAAAAATCATGAGCCACAATCACACGCGCTAAATCCTAATGGTCACAAACCACTCAATAAATCTCCTCAACCGGTCCAGTCAGGAAATGAACACGTTATCCACTACCACTAAATGAATCCAAACTCGAGCCTCCACAAACCAAATGAGTTGCAATCATAGGAAATTGTTCCTAGATAGGTATTCAACATCATAGTACGATCACACACACCAACTCTAACATAGGATTGAGAACCAACTAAATCACTCAAACTGGAAATAGGAACAAAATATAAAACATCTTTTTTTTTTGGTTGATGCAAGATTGTCAACTTCCCTAGGATGCTCCTGCGTCAATTTATCTCTCTCTCTCAGATTCACTGGCATGATCTCAAACGCTTTCATGCTCTCTTCTCGTGTCTTCCTAACGAAGCTCTATCAAATTCATTCCACACTTTGAGAAAGCTAACACATGTGCTCTTCTTAGTTTGCATTCTCTTATCTAACTCTCTCATAGTATTTATTAATGTCCTTGTTATTACATTGATCATCTATATTATTATTTATTTGTTAATATTATCACTCTTAGGTATTCAGAGCTTTCCTCCCTCAAGCGAGGCTCGTTCTTATTACTCGTTTGATCTTTGTGCCATAAGGGCTTTCCTCCCTTAAGCGAGGCTCGTTCTTATTGTACATCTTGGTGTGATATTGATTATCCTCCATTAAGTGGGGAGGTATTTCTATTACTTCTCTCTATTTTGGTTTTATGATCTATTCATCTATCTAGTTGTTCATGGAGGTGGGAACACCAAGGTGGGGGTTTGACTGAGGAAAAACTCTTAAAAGACCCCGACAATTTTCCTTCTTGAGTGTGTGCAGGTGGTGAACAAGTGCGGGAAAATTTGTGTCTAGAGACAGGAGGCTCTATTATGGTCTTTTTTGTTCCCTGTTACTTAGGGCTCCAGCATGGCGCACAAACATCCATGTGGTATGCTATCGTCTTAGGCCAAGAGATGGAAACTCGTATGGTATATCCCTCATTCTATCTATTTTCAGTTTCTGTGACTAGACTACCCCTATAAAATTTATATCGTAAGTTATATCTTAATTATCCTAAAATTGTTTAAGCTATTTCAGTTGTTATAGTCATTAATTATAGATTACTTAGATTCACATTTTGAGCTTCGCTCAGTCTTGATCTTGAGGTAGTGTTGTAGAGAGGATTTTGTTTGGAAGGCGGCAAAGTCCTCTACCCTACAACTTGAAACAACTATTATTTGTGAACTTGGGATTTTAGAATGATATTGGCATTGTGTGGTTTGTGTGTATTTGTACACTAATAATTGCTACAAAATCAATGGTTGTCTGGAATGTGATGTTATCATTCCATTGTAACTAGACTAATTTTGGAAACTTGTTCTTAAGGAATAGTCATGATTGAACGTTGAGATTTGAGATCTCATAGAAGATGAGAACTCATAGAAGATGAGAAGATGAGTTCTCTCTATCATTGGTGTACAAACTACAAAGCCTTTGATTCCTAAGAGGGATATGTAAGTAGGGTCACCACCAATGAACTCTCAAGGTTTAGGTTATTTAAGGATGACCCTAATGTCGAGAGCTTACCACTTTCTAGTATAAGGTTGTGTATGAGTATATGAATTATTGCCACGATAATAGTAGATTAAGTTGATAATTGTTATAAATTGAATCTAGAAAAAAAATTAATGTCAACCAAAAGGTAGTTGTTACAATTGTGAAGATGTTGACAATATTTTACCCACAAAGATCTCATAAAGTTAGAGGATTGCAAAGGAAAGTAGATGATGCATGAATAGGAAAGATGACATATTTGATAATACAATCAATCATTAAGTTGAAAATTGTCATGTCTTAGTAGCCGACACTTTGGTCACAATTAGGGTCATCCTCACAATAAAGTATATGTACATTAACCTCTCTGTGCCAACGATTGTTCTAATTTACCCTCCAAATGGGACGAAAAAGCCCTGAAATAATGAAGGATTTACAACTGCAATGATAATAATCTGTTTTGGGATATTAGAATCTAATGACTCTGCAAATCTGGTCGTGGGTCTTTGTGAGATCTTCCACCTTGTAATCATGAAACCATGTTTAATGACAGAATGGAAGATACATAGATTCTATCTGCGATTATGAAATTGTAACTTATTTATCATTTTGTTGTTGGCAAGCAGTCTGTTCAGAAGACGGGATGCTTCTTTCCAAAATCTAATAAATTGCATGCGACATCTCACAACTCCACGTATATTTCGTAAAACATCAAGAGTAAACAAGGCACAGGGATTCCGCATCAAACATTAGGGTTTGATGTCACATTCTACCAAACTGAGAAAAAAAGTTAAATGAACATCACATTAGATCTTGAATCATTTTGATTCCTCACACACTTGTCCACACATTCGACAGATGCAGCCAACGAGGTATCTAACGTCATGGATCTTTCATAAAGTGGGTGAAACATCTCACTTATTTCTGAAATCGGTGAAAAATCTCCTTCACCAAGAACAATTAATTATGTTGATTTTAGTTAGTTTAGAGAAGATTTAGATGTGAATGTTAGCCCTTTTCCTGTATAAAGAGATCATTGAGGTTTGCAATAGAGAAACCCTAAGGATGGATTCAGCAAAGTCCAGAAGGCCTGCAAATAAGGTCATCCTGTCTCTTGTTTTGACAAAGACCAAGAAATTCTGTGATGGGATGGTTTTTTTTGGAGGTGGCATGGCTGCCCTTTTTTTATGTTGGAGCTTATGGAGGGTTTGCACTGTTGGGGTTATTTCAATGCCCCTCATAGCTAGGTCTAATGTATCTTCTCAATTATGGGTTTTGAAGGATCCAAGTAGCATTGTAATTCAACAACAAAACCCTAATGGGGGGCTGGAGAGTGAAAGAGGGATTGAAAAGAAGCAAGAATTACAGTCCAGGGATGAAGAAGGAGATCAGTTGTTTGAGAAGGAATGGGAAAGCAGTGCTGGTAATTTCTATGCAGATTCTGATTTCAGTTACAGTGTGGGGAAGACCATAAAGAATTGGGACAGGAAGAGAGAGCTATGGTTGAAAATGCATCCCCATGTGAAGAACTACACTGAAGGAGGAAACCCTAGACTCTTAGTCCTGACTGGTTCTCAGTTTCAGCCTTGCAAGAATCATAAAGGAGATCATCTTCTGCTGAGGTTCTTCAAGAACAAGCAGGATTACTGCAGGCTCCATGGCTTAGATTTGTTCTACAACAATATACTCATTCATCCACAGATGATAACATTCTGGGCCAAAATTCCAGTAGTAAGGGCAGCCATGGTGGCTCATCCTGAAGCAGAGTGGATCTGGTGGATTGATTCAGATGCCATCATAACAGATATGGAGTTTGAGCACCCTATGGAGAAGTACAAGGACTATAACATGATTGTTCATGGATGGGAGAAAGATGTTTATGTGAAGAGAAGCTGGCTTGGTGTGAATGCAGGTGTTTTTCTTATTAGGAACTGTGAATGGTCCATGAATTTCATGGAGAGGTGGTCTGCCATGGGACCACTGAGCCCTTTGTATGTTCCATTTGCCAAGATCTTATCTGATGTTCTTCCTGACAGGGCTGTGACTGATTCAGATGATCAATCTGCTCTGATTTATCTCATGATCAAGGAAAAAGATAAGTGGGCAGATAAGATTTATATAGAAAATTCTTACTTTTTTCAGGGGTATTGGCTTGATGTGGTGGGCATTTATGAGAATGTGAGCAAGTGGTATGATGAAATGGAAAATGAGAATCCAGTATTGAAAAGAAGATATGCAGAGAAAAGTGGGCCAATGTATAGGAAGATGAAAGAGTACTATTTGCACAAGAGAGGAGCAGGCATTTCACAGAGGAAACCTTTTGTAACTCATTTCACTGGGTGCCAACCATGCAGTGGACATCATAACAAGATATACAAGGAAGAAGATTGTCTGCAGGGAATGGAGAGGGCTTTGAATTTTGCAGATGATCAGGTGCTCAGGATCTATGGCTTCCAAAGACATGACCTTCTCTCATCTCAAGTCAGCCCTATTGCTTTCTCTAATTAGTAGAGATATTCATTATGATTTGCAACTTCAGGTGGCCTGTCAAATGCTTCTAGCCTCACCTTACATTCTATGTGATTGTGATTTATGTTCAACAATCAATAGGAGGAAGTAGTAAAATGTAGTTCCATATCATGGGTAGACATATAGGCATAATATTCTTTTATTAGCCTCATACCAATCTCTCACTCTATTCATTATAACAAATTACTTTATCAATAATTCATCTTGTTCATTGTATATATATTGTTTCTGAAGGAGTAAAATGTAGATCCATATCACGGATATATAGACATATTATTCTCTTATTAGTAACATACCAATCTCTCATATCAATCCTTATTTCAATTAAATTTTTCTTAATTCAAATATTAGTATACATATTATTTATTAAATATTTTTAATTTTGTTTTCAATTTTTTTATTTACATTATTTATTTTATTTTACTTGTTTATATAACTTATAATCTTATTTTTGAAAATTTTTAAAAATAATTCATTTTAATTTTTTATAATTTATATTAATTTTTTTATTATTAAAATTATAAAATATAATTTTATAAAAAGATTATTTGGGTCTATTTATATTTTTTAAAATATATTTATATTTTTAAAATATATTATTATTTAAAATTATTAAATAAATTATATCAATTATATCATACCAATCTCTCATTCTGATTCTTATATCAATTATTTTATCAATATTCTATCAATGATTCACTATATTTGTTGTATATCTTTTGTCTTTAAAATAAAATGTAGATCAATATTATAGATACACATAGAAACACATTATTCTTATATTAGTATCATATCAATCTTTAGTTTCATTCATTGTATCAATTTTTTATCAATAATTCATTATGTTTATTATATTTTAAAGAATTGCTTCCCCATTATTGAGGCTCTCATTCATTTTTTTAGAAAAATTTAGTGTTAAAATTATTAAAATTATAATTAAATCAATTTTTTTGTGATAGAATATATTTGCTTAATTCAAATATTAGTATACATATTATATTTATTAAATATTTTTTATTTTGTTTTGAAATTATTATTTTTTATTTACATTATTTATTTTATTTTAATATACTTATTTTACTTTTTTATATAACTTCTAATTTTATTTTAAAAATTTTTAAAAGATAATTCATTTTATTTTTTATAACTTATATTTAAATTTATTAATTATTAAAATAATAAAAATATATATTTAAAAAGAGATTATTTGGGTCTATTCATAATTTTTAAAAATATATTTACATTTTTAAAATATATTATTATTTAAAATTATTAAATAATTTTTTAAGAGAATCAATATTTAATCTATTGATAATTTAAAAAAATAATTGTTGATCATTTTTTATTATAAAAGAGTCTATTTTTTAAAAAATTAATTTTGTTTCTTCTTCTATATTTTTAACTTGATTAATTATTTAAGATCTATATCACTACTATATTCTATATTCTTCAATTTTATTTTTTTAATTAGTTTTTAATCTTGATTAACAAATCAAATTTTATTCAACAATTCTAATGGAGAAAAAAAATCTAAGAACAAAATTCTAGGTCATGTTGGAATGTTGGACGTGTCATTTTATATAAGAGATTAAATCATCTAACACAAATTATCTAGACTAATTGAATAAATAAAGCAATCAAATACATAATTATTCTAGGTTTAAGAGTTTTATTGATATTATATAATACAATAAATATTATTTAACCTAAAGATTGATAAATAGACATATATATTTTAAGATGTAGAAATTTATTATGTCATATTGTTTAAATTGCCTAAGGATACTTGTTTTAATGGCAAAGTCCATTTGAAAGCATCCAAATGATTTTGAGTTCAAATCTTCTACAATACAAAAAAAAAAAAAGTTAAAATTGAATTATCACTCTATTAAAAAAATTAAGATTTTTTGGATAAATAGATATGAAATTCCCAACATTTATAATTGTCTAGTTTACTTGTACAAATATAAAAATGAACAAGAAACTCAACCTTAGTCATAGATCTATATTTCTTTAATTTAAAATTGTGTGGCATGTTTACCTTTCTATCTATGATATATTTCTATGAAATAGTGTCAATAGAAACTTGCTAGAAAAGTATTTATTCTTTCATCAAGGCGATAATCAAAGATGAAAGAGAGCATACATTTAAATGGAATTTAATACCAATGTTATTATATTTTGTTTTTTAGTTCATGTATGTACTAGATTTTCTATATTTTGGATACATCATAGGTCATTCAAATGAAATGGGGCCAATCCTTAAATAGACCATCATAGTGTGTAATTTGAAATAAATTTTTAATCAATTCAAAACAAATAGTAAGGCGAGGAAATATAGGTCAATTGAAAAAAAAATTTAAAATTAGCATAAAGATCTATGTACAAGGAAGTGATGTATGTCAATTCTACATCCATAAACTGATGCAAGAGAGGGGCAGGAGCGGCCAATGAATGACACACCCTAACGTGAACCACCTTGCTCAACAACACACGGAAGCAACAACAACACAGTGGGAGAGAGGAAATGCAGGATCATTCATATATTTACTTCAAATTGATTCATACATGTCGGGCTGTAAGGCCTTCTCGGTTACGGCCAGATATTACAATGAAATACAGGAGTCCTCAAACATGCAAGGATCTACAGATAATCTCCAATCTTCCATCTTCTATCTTCTATCTTCTATCTAAAAACTACCTCCTAAACTCTAACCAAACAACTACATTTATACAAGAGGCTACCGAATTGAGTCGACCTTCAGATCCATAATCAACGGAAGGAACGGTCAGATCTAGGACCACATGCTTCCCAATGATTGATACCAGCATTAAATCTGCGACCCATAATCAATGCACAAGTTGACCTCAACAGAAACTCAAAAGAAACTCATCGGTAAGAAAAGCCAACCGAGTGCCAGATAAGCATCACCGAGGACCAAAGAAATTCACCAAGCACCAAAGAGATAATTGACCAACACCTGCGAACAAAGGAAACTGAGCAACACTGAACCAACTTGGTCAAAGCAGGAACCGAGCAACACAAACAAACTCAAATATGTTTTTGGTGACATAGGATTGCCAAGGACCCGAGATTCTCCTGCATCAGACACTTGGGGTTATTTGAAAATGATTCTCTGAATCATTCAGTAGGTATGATCCGAGATGCATCCAACTCAGATTGTGAAATCCATGAACTGTCTTCAATCGGTCTGTTCTTCCACTTTACTAGATATTCCATATACTATTTTCCTCTTGTACTTCTATCAATTCTCTGTCCCAAAATATGCTCAACTTCTTCATTTTGTTTCTTAGGATATTCCATTGGTACTGTCATGTCTTCGTCAGGTTCATGAAATTCATACAAATCAGTAATGTTGAATATAGGTGATATATCCATGTCATCAGGTAACTCAACCTCATATGCATTTCCACTGTCAAATTTTCTCAAAATTTTGCAAGGTCCAAACTTCTTCATCTTCAGCTTCCCATATGTTCCAATAGGAAATCTGTCTTTTCTCAAATGAACCATCACTTCATCACCAACATCAAAAGTCTTGTCTTCTTGATTTGTTAGCTCTATCTTTATATTTCTTATTACTCTTTTCCAGTTTAAGCTTCACATCTTCATGCAAAGTCTTCATGTACTCAGCAAAT
The DNA here is from genome assembly GCA_027943335.1 of Chamaecyparis obtusa. Taxonomy (NCBI): domain Eukaryota; kingdom Viridiplantae; phylum Streptophyta; class Pinopsida; order Cupressales; family Cupressaceae; genus Chamaecyparis; species Chamaecyparis obtusa. The sequence continues at coordinate 652,796 of BSBK01000070.1, read as the reverse complement.
TTTTCTCCTTCAGCACTTCTCTTTCTTTCATCCTCAATGTCTCTCAAATCAAATATACCTCTTGGTTGTATGCCATTTACAATCTCAAAAGGTGTTTTTCCAGTACTCCTATTCACTGAATTATTGTATGCAAACTTTTCTTGTGCCAACACATAATCCCAATTACCTAGTATGTCTCCAACTAAACATCTCAAAAGATTTTCCAAGCTTCTATTCACAACTTTTGTCTGTCCATCGGTTTGTGGGTGAAATGTAGAACTATATTTCAACTTGGTACCCAACTTTCTCCAAAGAGTCTTCCAAAAGTATCCAACAAATTTACTATCTCATTCAGAGATAATACTCCTCGGTAATCCATGCAATCTGAAAATTTCCTTAAAGAAAAGATCAGCTACATGTACTGCATTTGATTTCTTTCTACAAGGTATAAAATGTGCCATTTTAGAAAATCTACCCACAACAAAAAATATAGAATCATTACCTCTTACTGTCTTCGGTAAGCCAAAAAAAAAATCCATACTGATGTCAATCCAAGGTTTCTTAGGTACGGAAATCGGTGTATACAATCCAGTATTTTGACTTACTCCTTTTACAACTTGACAAACTTTACAACTTTTCACAAATTTACAAACATCTTTATATAACTATGGCCAAAAGTATTTCTCCTTAAGCAAACTCAATGTCTTATCAACACCAAAATGTCCAGCCAAACCACCACTATGTTTCTCTTTTATCAAATTATTTCTCATAGCTCCTCTCAGTATACACAACTGAATACCTTTAAACAACATACCTCCTTGCATAAAATATTCATCCCATTCAGTACTCTGTTGATCTTGAATAGGTGCTCTGCACTTTCTCCACGGCTCAGAAAAATCAGGATCAAATTCATAAGAATCTCTCATGTCATCAAAGCCTAGAATTCCAATTTTCATCTCGGTCATCAAAGATCTCCTTCTACTCAATGCATCAGCAACTCGGTTAGTGATTCCACTCTTATGCTTTATCACAAATGTATAACTCTGCAAATACTCAACCCATTTCATATGTCTCTGATTCAACTTATTCTGACTACCCAAATACTATAAAGTTTTATGATCAGCATACAACACAAATTCAATCGATATCAAATAATGTCTCCATTTCTTTAGTGCTTGAACAATAGCATAGAATTTTTGATCGTACACAAAATATTTCCTTTTTGCATCATTCAACTTTTCACTAAAGAAAGCAACAGGTTTACCTTCTTGACTCCACACAACTCCAATTGCACTTCCACTTGCATCACATTCCACTTGAAATACTTTATTGAAACCAGGCAATGCCAAAATAGGCAATTCAACAACCTTCTATGTCAGAGTCTCAAAACTTTTATTAGCTCCATGTGTCCACTTGAATTCTCTTTTGTCTCCTCTCATAGTCCCAGTTGTAGCATTACAAATTGAACTGAAATTTCTAATGAACTTTCAGTAAAAACTTGCCAAACCATGAAATGATCTTACCTCACTAGCATTCACAGGTGTAGGCCAATTCAAAATAGCTTCAACCTTTTTAGGATCCATTTTCAAACCATCATCTGAAATCACAAATCCCAAATACACAATCTCCTCTTTTATGAATAAACACTTTTTCAGATTTATCAGCAACTTTTCTTCTTTCAATCTCTGCAAAACTTGTTTTATATCCAACAAATGTTCTTCTCTGGTCTTACTGAATATCAGAATATCATCAAGATATACAATCACAAACTTGCCCAAGAATTTCTTCAAAACTTCATTCATCAACCTCATAAAAGTACTTGGCGCATTAGTGTAGACTATGATTTTAACTTATTATCTATTTTGAAAGGCTGAAACATTCAAACATTAGACTAATCTAGCATTTATCAGTTCACAACAGAGACAAATATAAACCAAGCCACCTCAAGATTGTTGCTAAAAATAAGTGCTATAGAGCACTGTTTGATTTGCTTCAATGAGAGGTATGTGGATGTGCTCTCTAAGCACAAGGAGTTTGCTTCTAATGCATACTAAGGATGATGGATATGATGCATAAATGCTAAGAAAAGCTTGAAAGAAACTAGTTCATTCCATTGTTTCTAAGCTAAGATGAGTTAATAAAACATGAAATCTAACAATTAGTATCAAAAGCTTTAAGATCTAGGATGAATTTAACATGATAACAATGCATAAAGATGAGAGCTAAATTAATAATTTGCTTTTGGAAGGAGGAGTATTTATAGGATTTGGGAAGGGCTTGGGTTAGGAGGAAGAGTTAGAGTTTGGGGTTTGGTTAGGGGTTGAGTCAAGGATAAGGATTGACTTTCAAAGGGGTTGAATGGACCAAGGCTTAGGATAAGGATTGAAGACTTTCTAGAAGAGTCTAGGGCTTTCTAGGATATTTAGGAGTTTAGGAAATAAATAAATATTTATTTATTTCAAAAGCTTTTTTGGTTGAAGATTTTATTTATTAAATAAATTTAATAAATAAGAGGATTTATCATTTAAACTTAATTAAATATTTTTGAGTTAGGATTAGGCTTAGGAAATGGGGGAATCACTCTTTAATTAAAATTAAAGTGAGATTAGGAGATTCTAGAAGAGGTTAATGATCTTCAGGATATTTCTAAAGTTTTGGATAAAAATAAATAAATTATTTATTTTTTGGTTTTTTGGTCAATTTATTAATTAAATAATATTTAAATAGGGAAATAATGTTTAAATGAGATTTAAATATTTCTGGAAGGGGTTTCTTAATTAAATATTCTTAACTAAGATAAAGGGATTTAATGTCATAAAAATATATTAATTAATTAATTAATAAATGATGATGTCATCAAAGGTTTAGACTAAAAAAGGTAGGAATCACCTTTTAATCAGGATTAGAGTGAGATTAGAAAATTTTAGAAGAGGTTAAGGATTTCTAGAAGATTTCCAAGGTTTTAGGCTTTTAATAAATATTTTATTTATTAAAAAGATTTTTGGCATTATTTATCAATTAATAATTAATAAATAGAAGAAATTCATTCAAACTTGATTTAAATGATTTTGGGGAGGGATTCTTTAATTAAAGATGTTTAATTAAAATAGGAGGATTTAATGGCATAAAAATTAATTAATTAATTAATTAATTAATGATGATGTCATCAGGGGTTTTTAAAAAAATAAAAATATTTTATTTTCTAATATATTTTTAGGTGTCTACATTTTGCCCCTCTTTGATGTGATGTCGCAAGTGGCATGGCATTAAAGACAAGAAAATAAAATGCCCCAGGCTAGAATTTAGAGGAATAAGGGGTTGTGCCCCCTCGAGAAAATAATGCAAGGAGTAAACGTTGTGGAATTTTCTCGAAAGGAAATAGAGAAGAAAGGACTAAGGAAGAAGGGAGGAGAAATAACCAAGCTTCCAAGAGCAAAGATGGGTGAATGCAAGATGAGATGGAATGCAAAATGCAGGATGCAGCTACATGAAGATGCAAGATGCAAAATTAATCTAGATGATGCAGGATGCAGGGGATTTCGGGAGCTCCATGCGTTGGATTTTTTAGAGAGCACAACCTAGTTTGATATAGAAATGCTAGAGACCTGTCAAGGTTACAGAAGAACACAAGACCTTGTCACCAGTGTTGCATAGGACTGACGCTAAAAAGACACGCAGGGTTACCCCAGCATCACACATGAAACCTGGAGGAGGCATAGCGAAAATGATGTTGGAAGAAACCACAAACACATGACTGACTCACAAGCAGAAGTAAAAGATCAAAAGACCTTGCCCCAGATTGTCCTCATTCGCAGTGCACCATGATATAAAGGATCATGGCGACTTTGAGTAGAGAACAACAAGAAGCCGTAAAAGATTAACAAGACCCAAAGGAAAAAATCCAAGGTCACAATGATAACTCCAAAAAACAACCTTTGCCAAGGAGAGAGATTTGATTTGATTGATGGTAGGAAGATTGGTCTGAACGTGTGGAAGGATACATCGACACAGACCTGGTGTGATTGGTGGAAGATTAGGTCTGACAAGAAGGATACATCTGAATGGACATGTGATTAGGCTTAGGTCGGACAATATAGAAGCATACATCTATGCGGACCCGATGCTGATGGGGAGAATGTTGTGTTGCTGATTAGCAAATGATGTGGTTCAAAGATAGTCACGATGATCAAGGATAGTCGACAATTGATATTGCTGAAGTGCAAGGCTGGATAGGACAAGATTTCTAATCAAATGTTGCTGCAGGACTGACAAGGATATGTACAACAAGATGTGAGGATATTCACAACGGCTATGTACAGAAGCTCAAGATTAGGATGTACAAAGAACCTGGGGGTGAAGCTAAAACTCCAAATATATGCAAGACGATGCCCCAGTTGGGCTGGAAGGCCTAGATGGACTAGTGATGGATGACGTGTCCTGAAATAACATGGATTTGGGAAGGACATATCCCAACGATGATGATTGGATTGAGATCAAGGCTTTCTACAAGACTAGGAACAAGACTAAGGATGTGATGGGTTGGATTGGCTTGATCTTGGATGTCGGATAACTATAGGATGTGGATAGGATTGGAAGATGTTGGAAGATTGCTAGGAATAGTTGGATATGGATGAATATCATTGGATTGCATGAAAGGTAGCCTATAGCTAGATATGAATGACAAGGGAAGAAACCAAGTGATGGAAAGATGGAGGAAAATGCTAGGGATTTGGATGGAGGAACTGTCGAGAGATTTGGAAGATGGAATTGCTTGAGGATTGAATAGAGAAATGCTTGGGGAGATTGGATGGCAGATTTGCTTGAAGATTGGAAGATGGAATGCTAGAGGAACCGATGAGGGATCTAGATAGAGGAATGCTTGGGATTTGGGTAGATGAAAAAATGGATGAAAGATAGTCCCCAAGGAATATGTTACCAAGGAATAAGATGCCCCCTGCTTAGGATAGTTCATTCATTTAGAGGCAGTAGGATGGGGTATGATTGGATGGAAGAACTTCTTGGGATTTGAATAGAGGATTTTGGTGGCTAAAAGAGGGTGATGAATGCCAAGAAGGTGTCCAAAAGCATGTATACCTGGTAGTCTTTGTTTTGTTATCAAGATCCAAAGGAAGATGAAGGAGGTGAGAGATAAATGGTATGGAGGAGATGCTGGATAAGATGAAGAAGGGAATGGCCCCTAACTGTAGAAAGGAATTGGGGGGATGCCTACGCATGACGCTTGTTTGCCAAGTTTTCACCATGGTACTTGTCTAAGGCACTTGAATTGCCAAGTTTTCACCATAGGACGAATGTTTTTTTCTCTTTTTCTTTTCTTTTTTGATATTTTTCTCTAATTTTTCCAATTTTTGTGGATTTTTATGATTTTCTGTTGACTTTCTGCTGATCTTTCGCTGATATTCTGATTGATTTCTGACCTGTTGTTGATTCTCTGATTTTGGTGCTATCATTTTTGTTGACTTTCTGATTTTGCTGACCTATTGATTTATCTGATTTGTTGTTGACTTTCTTCACTAATCTTTTGATTTTCTTGGCTGGTGGTACAACTTTATTAGGATGGAGAGATTATGCAAAAGCATAGATAGGATGGGGTAGATGGGAGATATGGTGGTAGAAAGTGTTTGGATGGAGTGATGGGAATTGATCATGATAGGGGGATGCTGTTAGGACCAACATTGGCACATGTTGCACAAAAGGCTGATGAAGTGAATACGACGTGGAAGATAGAGATGGATGTGATGGAGGATTTACGTTAGGAGATTTTGAGACATAGGGACCCAAAATGGATTTAGGAAGTGGAGCAGAGGAATGAGTAGTTGATGGCTTAGCAACTTTGGATGCCATTCTGGATGTTTTTTTTAGATGCATTACATATTTTTGCTTTGGGATCCACATAATCTTTGTTTTAGCTTTGGTGGGCCTTTGTGGCCATTGGTTTGCATCAAATTTTGCTTTTTCTTTGCTGGGCCTTTGCGGCCATTGGGATGCTTTGGATTTCTTGATTGGATTTTTCTTTGGTTGAGCATGTCATTTAGACTGGACATGACAATCTTTGGACTTTTGTGGATATTTCCCTTTATGCATTTTTTATATGGCATCCAGATTACGAGAAGCATTGGAAGGAATATGAGGAGTTGTGTGGGATGGAGGAAATATGGATGGAGAGATGGAAGGAGACTGGTAGATAGGATATGTGGGAATGTGCCTTTGTTGATCCTAACTAGGGATGTTTGGATTTTGGATGGAGGATTGAGTAGGATAAGATGGGGGATGATATTTTGGGATGTAAGGCCCCAAAATGGATTTGGTATGCAGAGGATACGGGTTGGTAGATTTTGGAACATAGGGACCCAAAATGGATTTGGAGGATGAAGGAGGAATGTGATAGGTTGTCCTTGGTTGTAATGATGGAGGAGGAGGAATGGCATTGTATGCTTTGGAAGATGTGATGGTGGGTCTGGAAGGATGCTTGAATTTAGCTTTACATGTACCAACATTTATGGAGGAAGTGCCTTCTTCTGATGTGTGACCAATTCCACATGATTTTGGATGTTTCTTGTCTTGGATGGACTCCATATTTCCTTGTTCATGAACGCCTAGGCCTTTGCCTTGATAATTCCATTTCTTGAGCATTTTATCCAAACAAGGATATTTCTGACATGGGGAATATGATAAACATCTAGTTTTTGGTTCCATCGTGGAAGACATGGAACTTATTGCTTCTACTTCAAGTGGGCTACCTCTAAAAAATGTAAGTGGACCAAGAGGATATATTGATGGCAACTGGATAGTTTTGATTGGAGGATCCTAAAGTGGAGAGGATGACATGATGGGATCTTGATAGGGATTGGACGATGGTAATGGATCTTTAGATGGAGGAATAAGGATTGTAGGATCCTAAATTGGAGGAATTTGGATTATAGGATCTTGGATTGGAAGATTTGGGATGACAGAATCTAGGATCGGGGGTGATGGAAGCAAGAGAACATGCAGTAGAGGAAGTGAAGGGATTGGATCTTGATTTTCTTTGATGGGTATTTAAACATGCTTTTGGACAAGATCTTGACATGGTAGGATTTGTGTGGATAGAGTAATGGGGGATGTATGGATGGACTCTTCAGATGGGGTGGATGGAAGGATGGGAGATTCTGCAACTGTGATGTCTGGGAGAAGGAAGAACTCTCCAGATGGTATGGATGAAAGGATGGATGATTATACAACTGTGATGGTAGGATAGAGGGTGAACTCATGATGCTCATCAGATATTCTTTGGATAATGCTAGGAGAAGGAGATGTTGATGGGATTTGGATGGAGACAATGGATGGAAGGGACTCAATGATGCTAGGAGATGGAAGAGGATCAATGAGTGGGATATATGGAAGAAGGATAACGGATGGGGGAGGTTGATGAGGCTCATTAGTAATGGATTCACATGAAGGATTGAGATGGAATGTCTCATCAGCGATAGGAATGGGATTTTTTGTTGGCTTCTTTGTAAAACTCCTTAGAGACTTTCGTGGTGAAGAAGGATTGGAAAGCGGAGCGGATGGAGAGCTAGGATAGTCCTCATATGAAGATGGAGTGGAAGTTTGTGAATCTTCTTGAGAGGGTGATGGTGGTGATGAGGAGTTGTAGGATGGTGGGATTAGATAGTCCACATAGGTAGGTTTTGAGGAAGTTTGTGAACTTGATGGACTGTTTGGTGAGGTAGGGGAGATGGGTTGAGATATGGGATATGAAGCGGTTTGAGGGATGCATTCTTTTTTAGGAAGGGGATTTGTAGCAATGTAGGCAAGAATGGAAGATGCTAGTTTTGAATAGGATATAGAAAATTGTGGGTCAAGATAAGATGGAGGGTTAGGGAAATGGATTGGAAGACTAGGATTTTGATTTTGAATCAGGATTGGAGGATAAGTGGATGGAAGATTTGGATAAAGGATGGGAGGAATAAGATTTTGGAATTGAGAGTGATTTGGAGGATGGGTGGATGGAGTTTTTAGATAAGGGCAGTAGCGTGAAGTGTTTCTATGGGAAGATGGTGGTTGGGATACAACTATAGATAGAGGTGGAGGTATGAAGGATGCACATGGAGGATATGTAGGCTTAAGGTATGAAGATGGTGTTGATGAATAGGATAGTAGATTTCCCTTGCCAAGGACATGAAAGGGAGTGCTAGTGGATAAGCGTGAAGGCATGATAGGATATTTTGGAGGAATGATAGGATTCTGGAAGGTGTTTGGAAAAATATTTCTAGGATTTTCAAAGTATTTATCATGATCTACAAGGCTTTCATAATCATTGGGATAGGACAGAATGGGAGAAAAGACATAATAACCAAACTCATCATAATAGACTTGAGACATGCTGACTTGCAAATGAGTTGGATGAAGGATGAAGGATGGAGATAAATGGAAGAATAAGACTTTGTTTGGGATGAATGACAAGACCAAACTAGGATTTGGAGTTGGTTTAAGATAGAATGAAAGATTGACTCTGGCGGAAGATAGAAGGGGGACGGAGGAATGAGCAAGATGACTCTGCTAACCTAGGAGGACAAGACTAGATGCAAGATGACTGGAAGATCATGATTAAGATTTTGAAAGCTTGGATGACTTCTTGATTTTGATTGATATTGCAAAGGATTCAATGTATAAGACTCTTTGTTTGTGTATGTTTCAATAGATGTTTTGTACTAAGTTTGAAACTTTGAAAAACACATCAAGTAGAACTACCTAAGGGAGGTGAGTATCATAATCCTTGCCCATAGCTTGATACCCCCTAAAAGGGGATACATATGGTGAGTAATCTTAAGGTGATCCGGTAAACCCCTTGGATCGGTCCTTGCACAAGGATTTTGATACCTTCAGATGTAGATAGGGTAGCCTCTATTTTAATAGGTTTGTAATTGTTCCGTAGAGTCCTCATAATCAATTTGTATGTGCGTGACTCACTTAAGAGCCTAGTTGACCATGCCAAAATAGTAGGGATTATTCACCTACCTCGGGCTACCATCAACATGTCTTGCCTGAGCTTGAGGGGATATAAGGGACAGTTTTCTCAACGCTTTATTTCTATATCGATCGGGGAAGATACCAGTTTGAGGTCATTCTCCAGAGAGGAAGCACTTTTCTCCCCGGACAGACTTCGCTAAAAGTAAAACAAGTGAACTTGTCTGAGTTCAAGTGTCTTACGTTACTTATTCTAACAAGGATTTTGCAAGAAAATGAAAGACTCCTAGATGCACATTATGAAGAGTTCTTTTCCCAAAATTTGATTAAGTGTGATTGAATTGAAAACTTCTAAAGACACAAGTGTTTAGATTTTGAGTTGTTCTTTCTTCAAAAAGTAAACGTTTGAGCGATTGCAAGTTCTTTGTTTTGGGCATTCAAGATTTAGTTAGTGTGTTGCCATAGAACTTTTAAGTGATTTTTTTTTATCCTTAAGTCATTCAAGATTGAATTTTTGCTTTCCTTGAATTGAAAAGGAAGGAATAGAGATGCTTGTTCTTTCAATTTATTGCATTCAAGAGTGTGTTTGTTTTTCAAATTGACAATGACTCTTAAGGACTTAGATCCATTTCCTTATTTTCACTCAAGATTTGTTTTGACCTTTGCTTTGATTTTTTAGCTCCAAAAGACAAGTTCCTAATTTAGCTTTGATACATGAAATTTGAAAAAGAAGGCATTCAAGATTTTTGCAAAATGAAGTTAGTTTTCAATAAAAACAAAGTTTTTAGGATTGATTTTAGGAACTTTTGCATGCACTTTTAGGATTGATTTTGAATGTTTTTAGAAATGAGATGCAAATTTGAGGTTCTTTTTTTTTAAAGTATCCAAAACTTGAAATATTCCTAATTTTACTTGAATGCACCCTACAACCTTTAGATTTTGTTTGAAAGACTGTTCTTTTTAACCAACTGAAAAACCTTAGAAGTGTGTTTGATTAATTTTTAAAATGGTTCATTTTTAAACATCAGATTTAGTTTGTGAGATTTTCTTTGTTCATTTTTAAACCCAAATTTAAGTGTTTTTTTTTTCTTGAAAATTTACAAGGGCCTTCGTAAAAAATAGCCTCCTTACAGATTCTATTGAGGAAGATATGCCACAATCTCTCCAAAAGAAGAAGAAGAAGAAGAAGAAAGAATAGAAGAAGAATAAAGACAAGAAGAGGAAGAAGAATTTGAAGCGCTCCCTCCACCTATAAGCTTAAAAAATCTGAAAACACTCCAAAACCCATTAGAATGTTTATAAAGAACCCATGAAGTGGGTCCCACCGAGCGTGCCAAAATGTAGACTATGATTTTAACCTGTTATCTATTTTGAAAGGCTGAAACATTCAAACATTAGACTAATCTAGCATTTATTAGTTCAAAACATAGACAAATATAAACCAAGCCACCTCAAGATTGTTGCTAAAAACAAGTGCTATAGAGCACTGTTTGATTTGCTTCAATGAGAGGTATGTGGATGTGCTCTCTAAGCACAAGGAGCTTGCTTCTAATGCATACTAAGGATGATGGATATGATGCATAAATGCTAAGAGAAGCTTGAAAGAAACTAGGTCATTCCATTATTTCTAAGCTAAGATGAGTTAATAAAACATGAAATCTAACAATTAGTATCAAAAGCTTTAAGATCTAGGATGAATTTAACATGATAACAATGCATAAAGATGAGAGCTAAATTAATAATTTGCTCTTGGAAGGAGGAGTATTTATAGGATTTGGGAAGGGCTTGGGTTAGGAGGAAGAGTTAGAGTTTGGGGTTTGGTTAGGGGTTGAGTCAAGGATAAGGATTGACTTTCAAAGGGGTTGAATGGACCAAGGCTTAGGATAAGGATTGAAGACTTTCTAGAAGAGTCTAGGGCTTTCTAGGATATTTAGGAGCTTAGGAAATAAATAAACATTTATTTATTTCAAATGCTTTTTTGGTTGAGGATTTTATTTATTAAATAAATTTAATAAATAAGAAGATTTATCATTTAAACTTAATTAAATGTTTTTGAGTTGGGATTAGGCTTAGGAGATGGGGGAATCACTCTTTAATTAAAATTAAAGTGAGATTAGGAGATTCTAGAAGAGGTTAATGATCTTTAGGATATTTCTAAGGTTTTGGATAAAAATAAATAAATTATTTATTTTTGGGTTTTTTTGTCAATTTATTAATTAAATAATTAATAAATGGGGAAATAATGTTTAAATGAGATTTAAACATTTTTGGAAGGGATTTCTTAATTAAATATTCTTAATTAAGATAAAGAGATTTAATGACATAAAAATATATTAATTAATTAATAAATGATGATGTCATCAAGGGTTTAGATTTAAAAAGGTAGGAATCACCTTTTAATCAGGATTAGAGTGAGATTAGGAAATTTTAGAAGAGGTTAAGGATTTCTAGAAGATTTCTAAGGTTTTTAAGCTTTTAATAAATATTTTATTTATTAAAAAGATTTTTGGCATTATTTATCAATTAAAAATTAATAAATAAAGGAAATTCTTTCAAACTTGATTTAAATGATTTTGGGGAGGGATTCTTTAATTAAAGATGTTTAATTAAAATAGGAGGATTTAATGGCATAAAAATTAATTAATTAATTAATTAATAAATGATGATGTCATCAGGGGTTTTTTAGAAAATAAAAATATTTTATTTTCTAATGGATTTTTAGGTGTCTACAATTAGTAAAACCAAAAGGCATAACCAACCACTCATACAAACCTTCTTTTGTCTTGAAAGCAGTCTTCCATTCATCACCTTCTCTAATTCTGATCTGATGGTACCCACTTTTTAAATCAATCTTGGTAAAATACTTTGCTTGAGTCAAACTATCCATCATATCATCCATTCTCGGTATAGGGAACCTATACTTCACTGTTATCTTGTTGATTGCTCTGGAATCAATACACATTCACCATTCTCCATTCTTCTTAGGTGCCAATACCATAGGTACTACACAAGGACTCAAACTTTCTCTAAGAAAACCTTTCTCCAGCAACTCTTGAATCTGTCAGTTCAATTCCTAATTCTCGGTAGGTGTCAACTGATGAGGTGCCTTGTTCGGTAAACTAGCTCTAGGGATTATATGCATACAATGATCAATGCTTCTTTTTAGCGGTAAACCATCAGGTACATTGTCAGAAATTATTTCACTATACTCGGTGAGTAATTTATCAATCTCCTCAGGGACATTATCCTCTATTTTATTACTCAGTTTGTTAGGAATCACAGCAAAACATACATCATTTCTCTTTAAATCCTTAACAAAATTTCTTCATTCCATCACGCAAAATTTCACATATGTGCAAACATTACTAATAGGTTCTTCCATCAAAGGTAACAAGATTTGTCTTTTCCCATCAGCCACAATAGTATACTTATGCAATCTCCCATCATATATAGCATGTCTATCATATTGCCAAGGTCTACCCAACAAAATATGACAACAATCCATAGGCATGATATCACATAACACCTTATCCAATCTTCAAATTCACATAACATTGTTCACTTACCAGGAGTGTATGCTCATCTTTGATCCATGAAATCTAATAGGGCTTCGAATGTTTCAACCTTTCCAACTGTAACTTTGTGACCATCTCCTCAGATGCCAAATTATCTGAGATACCATTGTCAATGATTACCTTCCAAACTTTGTCAGAAACTCTAAATTTGGTCTTGGAAAAACTTTTCCTTATTGGATTTTCCTTTTTACTTTCATTCCATAGTTCTCTTCTCACCATCAAGTTATTTTCCTTCTCGGGTTCATTCGGTGACTCTTCTTGCACCAAAGCATTCCGACTATTACCAACCTTCTTACTTGCATGTGTACACTCAAATTATCTATGTCCTTCTTCTCCACAATTGTAACAATTTCCTCGAAAACCACCTCTGTTATAACCACCTTGGTAGTTACTGCCTCTGCCTCTAGATGAACTTTCACCTTTCCACTCAGTCTTGCCTTTATCCAGAGTTGTCTTTTCTGGTTCAGATCTACCATTTTCACCATGGGATCTACCTCTTCCTCTAAGGAATCTTCCACCTCTACCTCTTTGTCTTTGCTCATATTTCTTGTTCAATTTCTCCTCAGCTTTCAATGCAAATTGATAAGCCTCTTCAATGTTCTCCAATTTGACCAAACTAATTTCTTCTTGGATGGAAACTCTCAAACCATTAAGGTATCTAGCAATTATTTCCACATCATCTTCATCATGTCTAGATCTGATATCTAATCTATAGAATTCCTTAGTATAATCCTTTACTGAGCTATCTTTCTGCCTCAAACTTTGCATTTGCCTAACTAGGTTAATCTGATAATCACAAGGTAAGAACTTTCCTTTCAATTTATTCACCATTTTACTCCATACCTTGATTTTGTCTTTGCCTTTCCTCTTTCTATCCAGCTGCAGATGTTCCCACCATAAGGATGCATGACTTTTCAACTTTGTGCTTGCAATTTTCACTTTCTTGTCTTCAGGTACATTTTCATACTCAAAATACTTTTCCATCTTTGTGATCCAATCCACCAATTCATCAAAATCCAACCTTCCACCATACTTAGGAGGATTAAAGTGTGGTGTAGACTTTAGACTTGTCAAAGCCTTCAAGAATCTTTCCTCACCCTAATCCATCACAGGTGCAGGTTCTACATCACCTTGTTCTACCTCAATTTCATCATCACTAACATCTTGAAGATGTCTTCCTCTTCTATGGGTTGTTTCAACAACTGCCAATCCTAGATCCACATCTCACCTCCCACGAACCATCTTGAAAACCCTCTGCAACTACAGGTCAAATTGCAATCTTCTACCCCACAAAAATTCAACTATGGCTTCACAAGAAGGAACCTTCAAATCTAGATTCTCAAACCTAGATCTAGATATCACCTCACTCTGATACCACCTGACGCAAGAGAGGGGCAGGAGAGGCCAAGGAATGGCACACCCTAACCTGAACCACCTTTCTCAACAATGCGCGGAAGCAACAATAATACAGTGGGAGAGAGGAAATGCAGGATCATTCATATATTTACTTTAAATTGATTCATACATGCTGGTTGTAAGGCCTTCCCAATTACGGCCAAATATTACAATGAAATATAGAAGTCCTCAAACATGCAAGGATCTGCAGATAATCTCCAATCTTCTATCTTCTATCTTCTATCTAAAAACTACCTCCTAAACTCTAACCAAACAACTAAATTTATACAAGAGGCTACCAAACTGAGATGGCCTTCATATCCACAATCAATAGAAGGAATGGTCAAATCTAGGACCACATGCTTCCCAATGATGGATACCAACATTAAATTTGTGACCCATAATCAATGCACAAGTCAGCCTCAACAGAAACTCAAAAGAAACTCGTCGGTAAGAAAAGCCAACTAAGCACCAAACAAGCATCATCGAGTGCCAAGGAAATTCACTGAGCTCCAAAGAGATAACCAACCAACACCGGTGAACAAAGGAAACCGAGCAACACCGAACCAACTCAGTCAAAGTAGGAACCGAGCAACACAAACAAACTCAAATATGTTTTTGGTGACACAGGATTGCCAAGGACCTGAGATGCTCTTACATCATCAACACTAACATGGCTAGCAACTAAATGGAGAGTTTGAGATGTGGGAAGATACCATAAAATTAAGATAAATTTTTTAGTGATTTTTATACAAAAACAATATATCAATAATTAGAAGTGTTTCATATGATGTAATATATATGATTTTATAATATTTATTATAAATATATATTAACTTAATCTTCTCAAAATGAATAAGGGTAGTGGTCAGAGTTTTACTGTCAATGGCTCTGTTATGTGCAAGCTAAGGGAAACCCTAGTTGCATGACTTGTTTCCTTGTGTTTGTGCAGGCTACATTCTTGGTGGGGGACTATCCATGGAGGCCAAAGGCTTTGAAATTGATTGGAGGCAAGTTTTGATCATTGTCTAAGGTGGTAGATTAATTTTTTGGGGGGGAATTTTGTGATCTATTTGGGGTTTGAGTGGGTGTTGTACAAAGGGGAAGTGGGGTTGCTAGCTAGGGGTTGGTTACTCTTGATGTTTGGCATTTGAGGGGTTTTGTAGTGGTTGGTTGTGAATGGACCTTGCATTGCTATGCAAAGAGGTCCTTTGGGAGCAACGCACATGTCATTTAGGGATATAGTGATTAGGAACCATTCTTCTT
The DNA here is from genome assembly GCA_027943335.1 of Chamaecyparis obtusa. Classification (NCBI taxonomy): domain Eukaryota; kingdom Viridiplantae; phylum Streptophyta; class Pinopsida; order Cupressales; family Cupressaceae; genus Chamaecyparis; species Chamaecyparis obtusa. Next base: position 637,614 of record BSBK01000070.1, on the reverse strand, counting down.
CATGCATGTGGGAAAAACCTATTTTTGGTACAATTGGTATAGATAAGGGAGAAATTTCTTCTCAAGATGGGGGTTTTAGGCCAAAAAAGGTAAATGAATTCTTGATTAAGAGTGACAAAATATTGATTCTTGTGATTCCTCCTAATTCTATTAAGGAAGATATTGATTATTTATCCAATCATGCTCTGATCTTTAAGTTCATGGGGATTTGGGTGTCTCTGGCTTTCTTAGAGTCTTGGTCTCAATATATATGAAACCTGGAGGGAGAAATTGAAGTGATGTTGGCTGTTAATAGTTATTTTTTATGGTGTTTTCTGATACTCCTATAGATTTAGTTTATTGTCATTAGTTTTTTTAAAGTCATATTGATTGTCAAAGTCAATTCAATAAAGCAAATAAGTTAGTCGGTAAAGGAAAAGACATTTTAAGTAAAGGGAAATGAGCGACAGACACCGAGTAGTGTGAAATAGTAATAAAGTCAAAGTGAATGATAGTAGTTACCAAGTTCAGAGTATACATGTTAACGAGTAAGAAAAAAATGTGTTACCAAGTAACACATGCCGACATAACAGAATCTAATAGATAAATTAAATCTGGACACCGAGCATAAAATGTTTTACGAATTCCAAGAAGATCATTTAGTAATGCATTGGTGATTTAAACAAAATGATTATGCATGATTAAAAGGTAATATCCACCAATGGAAATTAAGTGGATATATGCATTGGAGATGTAACCAATGCTAGCACCATTTAAGGAGAAGAATCTAGAACATTTCCACTACTTCTAGATTGAGTATAAAAGGATCGATGTATGAAGATCAGAGTGTAAATGAGAGAGAGAGCAAGAGAGAGAGAGGGATTACAGAGAGTGGGTTATGAAGAGCAGAGAAGTTACCGAGTAACAGAGTAGTAAAAGAAAAATTGTAAATGTGAATCAGAGTTAAGGCTACAGAGCATGGAAGTTGAATTGTGAGTGAAATACAAAATGGGGTAAATAATATTGAGTGTATTGAGTCTGACAAGCATATGTTGACGCATCATTACAGACATGTTTTTGGTACTGGTTATTGTGTACAATCAGAATTGTAAAATATTTTAATCGAGTAGGCCCTAATAGGTCTTAATTGTAAATCCTTTAACATGGTACATCTCTTAGATTAGAGTTGTAAAATCCTTTAGCAAGGTAGATAGAATAAGTCTTTATACTCTTACCAGGGTAAATACTCTTAACAAGGTAAGCTATCAAAAATAGCTAAATTTTGTAGCTCTAACTAAGCAAAAAATTTTACTGTAGTAGTAAAGTATTGTGGGTACCATCCCCACCACGGTTTTTTCCTCTAACCAAGTATTTTTGTGAGACCAAAAATCATAGTGTTATGAGTTGTGAATTATGTTTTTGATTTATACATTTCATGTTGTATGCAAAGTTTTCAATTTGGTGAATGGTTAGAAAAGTAAGAAATGTTTTTGGAGTACTGATTCACCCCTCCCCTCTCAGTACTTATCTTTCCATAATTAATCCAATAATTTGTATCAAAGTTGAGTCTCTTATTCATAAGTTTAACCACTTGAAAGGAAAGATATAAAGAGATGGAAAACTATAGGTATGAAAAGGTGATTGAAAATATGAACATGGATATGAAGTTTTCAAATGAATAGATTGATGAACTAAGAAGGAAATTGAAGCAGTCACTTAACAAGAGAAAGGAGTTAGCCAATCAACTGAAAGATACTCAAGATTAGGTTGAAGAACTTAAAGAGCAATCATAGGGAAGTTTGTCTGATGAATCTGAAGTTGCCATATCAGAATTGACTGAAAAGAATAAAATCCTAACTGATTAGGTAAAAGCATTGAAAAGGGAACACGAAGCTCAATCGGTAAGAATCTATGAAGTCCTAGAACAAAACAGAAAAGTTGAAGATGATAAAAGAGTAATTGAAGATGAGAAATGAAAAATGAGTGCAAGACTAAACAAAAAATATGTGGAGATATAGAGGTTGAAAAAACATCACTTTAACATGACAGATCAATTAATCGATGTTAATCAGAAGATTGTAAGGAAATTTGAAGAGATTGTTGTAATAAGATCAGAGAATGAACATCTGAAGAATGAACTGAAATCTAAAAAAGATGCAAATGAAGTATTGAAAATGAATGCAGAAACACTAAGAATATTGGAACAGCTTAGAGGTCAGAGATGACTGAGAGATACAATTAAACTCGGGTTTACTGTAAACAACACTACTGAGAAGGGAGAGTCTTCAAATCAAGCAGCCAACCGAGATATTGCTACCCCACCAAAGACAAAGAAGCCTTTTTTTTTTTATCACTGTGGGAAACCTAGTCATACAACCAATGTTTGTAGGAGAAAAAGAGGAAAACCATCAAGCATTCCTAAATTTGATGGATATTGTTACAATTGCAATAAGTATGGTCATAAAGCATTTTTGTGTAGATCAAAGATTGCTAACAATAAAAGGAAGCCAAAATTCAATTATTATTATACAATAATTGCAATAGATATGGTCACAAGTATGAAGATTGCAGGTCACAAAGGAAGAATGTCAAATGGGTACCTAACTAACAAAATACTGCAAACAACCGACAAGGTTCAACAATACCATGGGATTACAATACAAGAATTTCATGTACAACATGTGGGAGATTTGGACACATAGAAAAAAAATTGTATTTTAATGCATGGTGGGAGCAATAGAAGATCATGGAGAAGTCCTGGAATGGCATGTTTTCACTTTCATAAGGTCAGTCACCTAGCCAAAGATTGTAGGCACCGAGGAAAAACTCCAATCAAGGAAAAGACAAATGAAACAGTTCAAGTAAATGTTGAAGAAATAAGAGATCAGATAAATAGAACATGGAGAATAAAGTCTCTAGATGATGGAACTTCACTTGGAAAAATTGATGGCACCTCATCCTCCAGATTGGGTGCACCTATCTTCACCTAATATGTCAAAGGTATGTGTAGGAACTGTAAACTAAGTTTCAATCTTAAATCGGTTCCTAACATTTTTTAAAAGATCCATATAAGCATATTTAGATGCACTTGGATATATGGTGTGAAGTTAACATTTCATGTTTTGATCGGTGAGAGACTATGTTATTTTGTTTCATTCAGTATAAGGAAGTGTAATTGGTAATCAGTGAAAAAGTAAGTTGGTGACAGCATTAAATACTAAAATTATAGCCATTAGAAACCCTAATCGAGGAAACAGTATAAATAGACCCTTTGTCATTTCATTTTTACCTTACATTTTCAAGAGCATTTGAGCACTTTATAGAAATGAGTCCTCTGAGAGCATTTGAGAATTTTACTGAATAGATCTAAGCATTATCAAGAGTATTTGAGTAATTTCTAGTGTTTTCCTAAACTATGAAAGTGCAATCGAGTCAATATTCAAACAAAACTCTACAGTTAAGTGATTATATCTATGAAGCAATGGCACCTAAAGTTCAAAAGCCTATTGTCGTTGAGAAGATTGATCCAATCAATCCTAAGTACAAGCTACTACTAGCTAAGGTCATTGAACTTGATAAGATGGGAGCCCTATCTTTGATTCCTATGGGAGTAATTTTGATCAAAGACATTTGTGCATTCATTCATTACAATATTGAGTCCAGATATGCCAAGTTGACATTGATAAATCCTACCATAAACTGTGTGTGAATGGGAAGTTGAAAGGCAAGTATATCCATTTGGAAACTAAGGGTTTAGTGCATGCCCTGCATGTACCAAGTGTGATTGAAATAGAATGGATGAGAATTGTATTGAGCTGAGTTCACAACTAATTCATGTGGCTCAATGTACCAGTCAAGATCACAAAGGATGTGTTACACATTGTGACTGGTTATCCAATCGATGATAGAATGAAGGCATATAAGAAAACTAACAAGAATAAACTGTGTGATTTAACACAAGAAAAATGGGATGGTAGAGGTCTCAATTTGTCTATTGTTGAATATCCTGAGATAATATTCGCATGAAATTTCATCTCCTACTGAATCTTCTAGTCCTCCCAAGTAGATAGTGTACCATGTGGAGAAACATACATTGCCTACAAGATAGTAAAGAAGGATATAAATATTGATCTATGTGAGATCCTACTGAAGCAGTTTGATGACAATATGAACACCATTCGGAAAGAAAAGACCAATACTTTAAAGTTTGGTTCATTATTGGTATATATATTTTTATACTTTCAGAACTTTTTCCCATCAATCGGTAATGTAGTATGGAGTGTGGATAAACTGATCATATATTAGATAAATGAATTTATTCAAAGTTTAGGAGACAACTTTGATATGATAATGAATTATTATTTTTCTAAGTTCCAAACCAAAATGCACAAGAAATTTAGAATTCCACCTCAGCTAGTGGAAAAGTATCAAGATACTATTTTTTGAAGTGGATACTGACACTTGCATTGTGAAGGCTGTGGAGCCAAGGTCTATCTGGCTATAGCCAATGGGATATGAGATGGATATTGACACTGCATCACAATAGATTGAAGCTTTATTAGCTTAACCGGTTGATAAGAGAGCCAATCGGTATGGGACTTATGAAGAAGTGAAGGATAAGATAAAACTAGGTATATTGATACCTAAGGCACTGAGAAAAACTAGTAGAATGATAAGTAATATATAAAAAAATCTTGGAATGAGCATTGGAGAAGATGAAGTTGGTCCTTCTAAGATCAAAGGAAAGAAAACAATAATGAAAAAGGAAACTCCAAGCCCAATAGGTACAAGACCATTAACTAGGTCTTCATCTACACTGAGAGAGAAGAAGAAATCTGAGTCAGACCAAAAAAATCCTAAAACATATATGAGAGAAAATAAGACATCTGGCAGACCGAGAAGAAAGTTGAAACTACAAGAAGACATCAAGACTGAACTAGAAAATTTTTAAAAATTTAAAATTGTGCAAAACCATCCCCCAAAATTGAGAAACCTAGATGATTTTATTGAAAATCTCAAGAATTATGGAGGTTTTGCAAGAATAAAATATGCAAAATATAATTAAAAAAGTACTGATGAAAAAAAAAAGATTGAGGAGGTAGGTGTTTACACTACACAAATTGAGAACTATTTCGGTTGAGATGGCCATCCGAATACCATATGAGCTATACAAAAAGATAGACGCTAGATAGAAGTATTCTATGACATCCGAGAAGAAAATGAGGGAACGACCCCTAGCCATTGTGTGCTATAAATGTGTCACACTTCTATGGATCATTAAATGCAAGGAAACTCAAGAATGAGCTCTCACAAATCGATCCATAGCTCCCTAGGCATGGAGTGCAAGGGCTTTTAAGAATGCTCTCAGCTAGAGCTATTTAGTCTATAACCTTGCTAGTAAACCATGCAATGGGAGATTCAATGAAGACAAGGGCAAGAATGCTAATATCCTCAAGAATCAAGAATGAAAATGCAATGCAATGCTATTCTAGAAATGGAAATGCAAGCTAAGCTATGAAAGGAAATATGCAAGTGTTACAACCCAAGCTAATTAATCTATGTGAGCTAATGTAGAGCATAGAAATGAAGTTAATCTAAGAAAGCTTAAATATGAAGCTAAGCTAAGAATGCAAGAATGAGATGTAGAATGAAAGAATGAGATGTAGATGCTAAGAATGCTCCAAATCTTCAAAAGCTCCAAAGTGACCTAGAAATCCTGCAGCAAAAAGTTAGCATAAAAAGTTGGGGATCTAGAATGAAGAAGAGAGCTCTCCTTTTAAAGGAAATGAGGAGGAGTGGACCATGGAGATTAAGAGGAAAAAGATTTAATCAATGGTGGAGCTTAAAAGAGGAGCAATCCATGTGCACAAATATCCTCTAATGAGAAAATAAGAGTTGACTTTTGTGTCCATATGAGACAAAAAGTGTTTTTTCCCTTTTTATAAAATAAGAATAATGCTTTATTTGTGCAACTTAGGATAAGAAGAAAAGTGGAGGCTTTTTATTTATTAAAAGGGGAGGAAATATTCCTTTTAATAAATAAAGACTTAGGATAAGATGGTTAGCCCATAGAAAATAATCGAATAAATGATAGAACTAGGATTTGATCAAGAATAAGCAATTTATGATTCAGCAAAAGGGGCTAATAGTCTAGGTGACCATTTTTGGGTGTATACATTTGCCCCTCTTTGACTAATGTGTGATCAATTTGGGAACACATGTAGTCAAAGAATGAAGTTGAAATGTGAGATCGATTTGGGATCACAAAGCAACTCAGATTAGCCAAGAAAGCAAGAGATAGCCAAGAAGGCAAGCAATAGTGTTCTGACTCCAAAGAATGAAGTGCATAAAAATAGAAAATCCTGCATGGTCAGCCTGGTAGTGACAGTACTGAACACTTAGGAAAGAGATAGCCAATAAGATATGATGTGTCTGCCCCCTTGGGATCGAAAGCGAAATCCAAGTAGAGGGAAAGCCGAAGCAAGAGCAACATGATCAAATCAATAGAAATCATAATTGAAGAAAGAGAATAGAATAACCATCAAGCAGTGAAGATATGCCCCACACATGGGACATGAGGCACGAACCTATCGGTCCCTCAACCCGTAAACACCATGGAGGGGGAATTTGAACTTGGGATTTGAAAGTGAATGAAAGACTAGAAGTTTGAAAGAGATGGAGATGAAGAGGTGAAGAATGCCCCAGCGAAGATCGAAGGATCAGGCCTCAAAAGGTTAGCCAACTGCATGGAAGAAGGAGAAAGATGATTGGGACGATCAAGGTGAACTCAGATTTTGGTTTCAATCCTAAAATGAATAGAAAATGATGGGATATGAAAGACAAGAAGTGAAAGACATGATCGGGAAGAAGCGAAAGGTGAGCGCAGTTGATTAACAAGTCCATGTAAGATAAAGGAGAGCTCTCTCCATATGCAAGATGCAAAACTAAACTAACATAAACTTAAGAATGCAAGCTACATGAAAAGTGGTTTACTTGCAAGGTTACAAAGCCAATAGACATCTAATATTCATCATCGAGCGTTATTGGTGGCGTCGCAAGATCATACAATACACACTAGCATAACTATGTGGATCTGAATATGATCTATATCAGATAGAAATGTGGGAATCCCACCTAGGCATCAGAGACATGTATGTCAAGATGACTAGTGCAATGAGATTACCTAAGTTTGATATAGCAAGATTATGCTCGCATCAAGACACAAGAAAGTCAGGATGGCTATAAGCATGCACTTGCGAAACAGTCAAGGATAATACCTTGTAGATCCCACTGTCAAGTGGAACAAGCATAAATGCTAATGACAAGTAGGACCAACAAAATATATCCACAAGCAGAAAAAGCAATAAAACATGTTCTCATACCCTCAGTCTTCTAGCTATGAATCATTGAAAACTTCTTAGGGAGAAAACACTCATCAAAGAAACCATCATAGACATCACACAAAGAAAATAAAGCCAAGCAAGTCTCAGCAAGTCAAGTGTGTGTGTGTAGGTCATAGAGCCAAACTTTGAGTATCGCATCTGCCAGTGAGAAATATTGCATCATCTAGACTGCAAGTAGGATATCTGATAAGTGTTGAGAAACACTCAACGCAAGGGGAAGTGTTGAAAAACACAGTTGGGGTGGTGTTGAAAAACACCATTTGCAAGGTGCCTAAGAAACCCAGATGCACAAAGAGACCCAAGATAAGCTGAAAACAACATATGCCCCCTAAACTAAGACAAGAGTCAATTCCAGGCTAGGAGAGGCAAAGCGAGAAGTGGAGCGAATGAGCGCCATGCAAGACTGATAGACATAGATGCAGAGGGTCTTAAGTAGCGCTTGTTTCTAGGTTTTCACCACTTGATAGATTTATTGCAATTTTTTCAGGACTTTTTTATAAAAATTTTTTTGTTGCATTTTTGCTACCAAGGCACCTGTTTCCAAGTTTTCACCAAGGCACTTTTTCAATTTTTTGGATTTTTTGAATTTTTGAATTTTTTGGATTTTTTTTGGTGAGACATCAAAGTGCCTATTGCTAGGTTTTCACTAGGATGCTCATTTTTTCAGTACTTTTTATGCTTTTTAGGATTTTTTCAGCATCATATATGAATTTTTTTTAGAATTTTTTAGGATCAATAAATATGTACAAAGGATGCCCCCAAACAGAATGGGCATAAAACTCTCAAGCAAGATCACATCATGTAGTCCCAATGTCTAGCAAGGTGGGGAACGAGAGGGAGTAGCAAGCTAGTGGAAGAGATGGAAGACATGAGAATGAAGGAGAGTGAAGGGAAGACATCTTCAAAGGCAAACTCCTCAAGAGTACCCAAGCTAAGGAAAAAAAAAAAATTCTAAAAAACATATTTGGACAAGCAATGAAAGGCCAGCATAGGATAAGCCTCAAAAGCTTGGTATAAGAGCAGGAAAAGATGCAGTCCAAAGGAGTAGACATGTCAAGAGGCTTCATAGCATCAATTTTTTACTCTTTTTTTTATTAGATCAAGACCCAAGGGGAAAAGGATAGCAAAAGGCTAGAATAAATGGAGGAAAATGTATATGAAGGCTAAACATGAAAGGAGTGAAAGAAAGATCATCGTAAGATAGCTCAAAAGATAGCCAAATGTTTGCATATAGTTCAACCTTGTCAAGATCAAAGAGAGAAGATGGAATGGATGAAATATGTAGAAGAACTACGCATGATGCCTGATTGCCAGGTTTTCATCATGGTACTTATCCAAGGTGTCACAAGAGAGTGGTTTTCACCATAGGATGAATTTATTTCTCTTTACTTTTGCTACCAAGGTGCCTGTTTCCAGGTTTTCACCATGGCACATTTTCAATTTTTTTTTCTTTTTTCTTTTTTCTTTTTTTTTCTGCAAGAAGGCAAGCTTTGCAGATAATGCTCCTTGAAAGGATAAACCATAATATGTCAAAGATTCAAAATGATATGCTCAAAGATGCTAATAGGGAGAAGAAGATGGAAGAGAAAAATGGAGGATAAGGTTTTATGTAAAGCAAGTGAGGTTGGAAGATAGGAGGAATAGGCAAATGAGAAAAAAGGATAGAAGGTAGAAGGATAATGAATGGAAGGATTGTGATAGGGTAGATGGAAGGGAAGGCAAGATCAACATCGACACACACCTTGAAGGGTGGTGAGAGGGTGAAGGAAATGTGAATGAAGGAACACAAGAAGGAATATAGTGAATATTTAGCAAAGGTTGTGGTTCAGGCACATGGAATGGAAGAATGTTTTTGGAAGAAGATGAAGTGGAAGCCTTTGGAAGCTTGAATGTCAACTTCACTTGTTTCTCAACATTAGACTCTTTCAAGAGAGATTTTGGAATCCATATAGCCTTAGGCTTTTTATTTCATTTTGATGATTTAGAGAGAATATCTTCAATGATGGATTTTGGAACCCATACTTGTCTTGTAGTTTTCTTCTTAGATATCTCTTTTGACTTTATGCTTCCATGTCGATTAGAGGAGACATGGTGATCTTTTTTTGATAGATTCTTATGTTGCTTCTTTTTCTTATATTGAACATTCAAGTTACTTCCAAAAAACTTGGGACTTGTGGAAGAAGAAGGAAAATATGACTGATTTAGATGGGTGGGTGGATGAAAAGGATTCAAGGGTATGCATCTATGTTGATCTTGAGGAAAGATAGGAGATGGAGGGACGTAAGGACCCAAAATAGATGATGAATTAGGAGAATTAGGAGGGGAAAGTGAAGGGACATAAGGACCCAAGATGGAAGGAAGACATGAATCCCTTAGTAGTGGTGGGAGAGGTCCAAGGATGGAAGTGGAAGATGCAAAAGGATAATCAATAAGTTCATCAGCGTCTATATGACAACCAAGGATATCAGCATCTTTGGAGTGAGCATTAGAATTTTCAATAGAATTGTGGACATCTTGAATAGGAGCATCTTCCTTGATAGGATTGTTCAAAGCTTGCAAAGACTTAGGAAGAGTAGAAAGCGAAAGCGAGCATGGAGCAGTAGAACAAGAAGATGGAAGACTTTGATCTTGACAAGGACCTTTGGATAACACAAGTGCAGAATTTGCTTCTTGATCTTCAATAGGCTTAACATTAGTAGTAACAACACCATTTTTAATAACCTTAATGGAAACATCATCTTTCGAAAGCACAAGTGTGGTAAGGTTATTTTGATCATCAATAAGCTCAATGGTGCAAGTAGTAGCTTGATCTTGCTTAGGAGATGGTGGAATGAATGCAAAAGAGCGTAGAGGATCAAAAGAACCATGAAATGGATCAGAGACATCATGAAAATAATTGGATGACATGGAGGGTTCTTGATCTTGATCATTTTTTATATTCTTTTCTTTATCATTTTTAAAGTCCTCTTGACATGGAGCCACTTCTAAGGACAAGGAAGCATGTTGGGATTGTATGGAAGACTTTAGAAGAGATGGTGAAGAATTAGCTGAAGTAGGCACTATGGAAGATGAAGGCTTAAGATCTTTCAGTTTAGCATCATTAGAAGTATTTGCAGCCAATTGAAGGTTAGCTTGAGTTTCTTTAAGAGGTAGCCCTTGAGGATAACTGTAGGGAACTGCATGAAAAGTATTAGGATCTTTGTTGGATGAAGGACTTGTGAAAGATTTGGAAGACTCGGAAGCTTTAGGAGATGTATGAGTATTGGAAGAATTAGGGGATGGAAGGGGACCATCACAAGACAAAGGTTCATCATTAACATGATCTTGCTCGGAAGTGCAATTTTGATTTTCAGCAGTGGAATTCTTAGAGGAAAGATTCTTGTAGTAGTAACGTTTATAATCAGCGCGTTGCATTTCATAGTCCTCAGCAGTAGTAGATGGATCATCATCAAGGTATTGTCTACAAAAATAACCAAACTCTCTTTCAAAATTAGAATCATATGGATCACCATCACAATCTCTCTAATATGACAACCCATTTTCAGTAAGCACGAGTCTGCGACTAGGAGGACTCTGAGGAATAGAGGTTTCATAAGTATCACTACATTGTCCATCATCATAGTCATCAAAAGTATTACAAGGATTGTCACGTTGCTCATTATGGTATGGCTCACGAAGAAAAGCAAGACTCTTGGGGGAAGTAGAGGAAGAACAAGATTGTGAAGAAGAGGAAAGTGAAGACCTAGTGAAAGAAGAAAACTTAGCTAAGGAAGAATTCGAATGATGTTGAGAAGAGTCATGATAAGATTTGGAAGTTGAAGAAGGAGAATAATGTCTGGAAAAGGCATGGTAAGATGTGGAAGATGAGGAATGATGAGAAGACCTAGAAGATAAAGAGTGTTTGGAAGAAGGAGATTGTGAGAGAATCATGTCTATAATCCTAGCAAAGGCGTTGGACTCAAGCATCTTTTTATTTACTCTTGCCTTAAGTTGATGACTTGCGGGATGGTTGGAAAAATAATACTGTTCGAATTGAGCAATGAGTTTGAGATCATCCCTTCTCAAGAGAGGTTCTATAGCAAGATAGTTGAAACTCATGATTCTAGAAGAGGAGGAATCAAGCATGAAAGAAATGAATAGAAGAAGGTAGACTAGATAGGAAGAAGAGAAAGAAGCATGAAGAAAGAAGAGAAAGGATGAAAATGGGAGACTAGGAAGACATGAGAGATGTGGAAGAAAGGTGACCAAGAGTCATTTTGAGCAAATTGATACCATTGACATTCATTTGGATATTGAGCAACATGACATAGCACCTAAGGTTTGACCTAGATTGACCAAGGATGACTAGAAGTGACACAAATCAACTTGGGATTGCAAGCAGCAGTGAGATAGAAAAATAACTTTGTGTGATAGTTCCTAGGAAAACAATGTGACTCTTGAACAGTGAACATGAAAAACTCAATTTTGAAAGCAAGTTGGTCAATGTTGTAGGTTGTAAGTTCAATTTCACAGTTCAAAAATACAATAATAGTAGATAATAGACAAGTTTGCAAACAGTAGGTGATCAAACATGTCATAGAACACTTGAAACAAGGGCAAAAGCAACCTTTCCAAGACAAGGACTTGTGATATCAAAATAGAAAACCTTATGAATGCTACCGTTTGTTTGAATGTTGAGAATGTTTACACGGGCATAGCACGATCGAAGACAATTCAAGCAATTACTACCTAGAAGGACAATGCTCATTACTTAACAACGTGGCCCACAACTTGATGCTCCCTTGCCTCACACCAAGTGGTTGCCCACAAGAGATATTGGCATTGTCATGGAAGTGTCAAAAAACACAACCAAAGGAACACATATGGTGAGTGTCTTGGGGTGATCCGGGTAAGTCCACTTGGATCAATCCTTGCACCAAGAAGCTAAGCGGCTAAAATAGGGTGGCCTCTAACTAATGGTTCGTAGTAAGGATTTTCATTCATAACACCCCTCTTGCTCCTCATAAAGGACTAGGACCTCGTGGCCTCAAAAGTACCTTAAGCATTCTTGCTCAATGCTTTCCCCATGGTCACAATCCCATGAGCTACTAACATCAAGTGAAGACAAGTGTTATGTCTACCAAGGTTTTGTGTCCTTGATAGCCTTGAGATTATAGTGAGTTGGAATCACTCACCACCAAGGAAAATGATGACAAGGTTGTCCCCACTTGGGTCGTTCCTCTTGATTGCTCAAGAGCAGGCCCGCTAAAGGATCCTTATACTAAACAAAAAGTGGATTAACTCTTGAGGTTCAAGGTTTTTGGTTCACCACAAGGGTGAAGAGCATACTCCCCTATCTCAAGAATCTCTCCCAAACACACCAAGCAAAGATTCAATTACCCCCTTGCTTTCAAAATCCCAAGATGGGTCAAGATTTCTGTTTCACCACAAGGGTGAAGAGCATACTCTCCTACCACCTCAAAATTTCTACAACAAGGTATTAAGTGCCTATGAAAGGAAACAACTAGTATATGCCGCACTTAATAAAGAAAGCAATTAAACAAGCACTTGATTTGGTTTTTATGCTTAGGGCAGCCCTGCAAAAACCATTAGTAGCCCTCTTTGACATGCGATTTTAGCAAATTTCAAGCAAGAAGCACCTACAACCACAATTTGTTAGACCAACAAGAGTTAGGAGAATCAAAATCCAAAATCTAACAATGATTAGTACATGAAAAATCAAATAATCTACAAAAATAACTAATCAAATGATAAAATCTGAAAATGAAACCATCATGGTTGGATTAGGCTCGGAAAGACCTTTCCAATGATATATCACACTTAAACTTTTGATACCATTTGCAAAATTTCAAAAAAAAATGGGCACCCATTTTCCAGAAATTTCAAAAAATTTCAAAAAGATAGCTAACAACCCGAAACTTGCAAGATAGATAAAATAGCCCAAAAATAGCTCACTGTCAAGTACAAACACAGTACAGACACCAGTATCGCATGATACTTCACAATATACTAGGTCGATACTTTTTAGTCTGCGCAATATTTTGCCTTATGCCAGGCGATACTTCGCCTGACACCAGGCGATAGAATTCACAATAGCCAGGCAATACTTCTGATAGATGAAGTATCACGCGTGCATACAAAGAAGTATCACATGATACTTCTGGAAAGTATCGTACGATAGTCTGAGAAAAAAAAATAGAGACCAAAAATTAAGCTAAAAACTTGCTGAAAAATTAACGGAAAATGATGAAAATGCAGAAAAAGAAGGGACAAAGCTAGTCTACTTGGCCCCACGGTGGGCACCAAAAATGTGTGCTATAAATGTGTCACACTTCTATGGATCATTACATGAAAGGAAACTCAAGAATGAGCTCTCACAAATTGATCTATAGCTCCCTAGGCATGGAGTGCAAGGGCTTTTAAGAATGCTCTCAGCTAGAGCTATTTAGTCTATAACCTTGCTAGTAAACCATGCAATGAGAGATTCAATGAAGACAAGGGCAAGAATGCTAATATCCTCAAGAATCAAGAATGAAAATGCAATGCAATGCTATGCTATGCTAGAAATGGAAATGCAAGCTAAGCTATGAAAGGAAATATGCAAGTGTTACAACCCAAGCTAATTAATCTATGTGAGCTAATCTAGAGCATAGAAATGAAGTTAATCTAAGAAAGCATAAATATGAAGCTAAGCTAAGAATGCAAGAATGAGATGTAGAATGCAAGAATGAGATGTAGATGCTAAGAATGCTCCAAATCTTCAAAAGCTCCAAAGTGACCTAGAAATCCTGCAGCAAAAAGTTAGCATAAAAAGTTGGGGATCTAGAATGAAGAAGAGAGCTCTCCTTTTAAAAGAAATGAGGAGGAATGGACTATGGAGATTAAGAGGCAAAAGATTTAATCAACGGTGGAGCTTGAAAGAAGAGCAATCCATGTGCACAAATATCCTCCAATGAGAAAATAAGAGTTGACTTTTGTGTCCATATGAGACAAAAAGTGTTTTTTCCCTTTTTATAAAATAAGAATAATGCTTTATTTGTGCAACTTAGGATAAGAGGAAAAGTGGAGGCTTTTTATTTATTAAAAGGGGAGGAAATATTCCTTTTAATAAATAAAGACTTAGGATAAGATGGTTAGCCCATAGAAAATAATCGAATAAATGATAGAACTAGGATTTGATCAAGAATAAGCAATTTATGATTCAGCAAAAGGGGCTAATAGTCTAGGTGACCATTTTTGGGTGTATACAGCCATTACTATACTTGAGTTGTCGGTACAAGTGATTAAAGAAGCATTAAAGGAATATTCTAAGATATTTTTTGTAAAGAGCGGAGCATTAAAAATAATGGTCAGTGAACTTGAAGTAGTGCAAAAGGAAACATATGATCTATGGAGAAAGATCTTCTTTCTTGTCCAACCAACCAAGACCAAGGAGCAACAAGGTAAGTCATACCCTATTGACTTGACCTTAGAAAAAGATGAACTATTGAGGATATAACTGACAAAGACCTGACATAAGAAATACCTCATGATGAAGATATGATGGTAACTGAGGATAAGGATACTGAACAAATAAACACTGATGATACAACCAAGGTTAATTTGATGGATGAAGATCTAGTTATTCAGAAAGTACTTGTTATTCCAGAGATTAATGATGTTATCTGAAAGGTTACTAAAGAGATTCCTACTGATGTAGAGGAGTCCACCAAACTAGCAAAGGAGATAGAAAAAAAATAAACCGAGGACACCAAAGAGACCGAGACAAATCTAGGTCAGGATATCGATCAAGTAACATCCACCGAGACTACAGGTCAACATCAACCCCAAGTGCAAGAGAAGGAGAAGCCAAAGGAGAAGGAGAAGGATAAAGAAGAAAAGAAGAAAGGAGCTCATGAAGACAAGAAGGAAGAAGAGAAACATGAAGAGAAGAAGGATGGAAAGAAAGAAGAAGAAAGAGAAGAGAGAACATAAGATACAACTAAAGCCACTAAAATTGATGCAAAGAAGGCATCTTGTTCACCAAAATTAACTACTAGAGAAAGTATGCAAATAGAAAAGAAGAAGTCAAAGAAAAGGAAGCATGACAAGACAAAAGTAGAGTTAAGCCAACCAAATGTAATTCGAAAGGTAGACATCTCCACCCTAAGCCCTAAAGAGCTATATGAATTTAGAGATCTACTAAAAATGAAAGCAACAGAGGATAAATTTCTAGCAAAGAAATAGAAGACTGGTGTGCTAGAGAGTGTTAAGGAGATATTGCAAGAGATTGTCCCTTATGCTAATATAAATGAGAAGGGGAGTCTACTTAGCCAATAGGATGAACTGGTCAAACAAATCAACCAACCTAGTACAGAGACCACCGAGTGTTTACCGCAAGTTCACAAAAAGAAAATGGAAAGTAAGATTATTGAAGAGTTACTTCAATCAGTGACACTTGATAAGGTAACACTTTTTGAATTAGTTGCACAACTAGAAACCAAATTGCAAAATATTCTTTTATTATTTCAAAATATTTGTTTAATTTCAAATTTTACTAAGGATATCAAGGACAAAGATGGATCTATTGAGAAAGAGCTGACTGAGCAGCTAACAAAGGTAACAGTCGAGCCCAGAACATTTCAAGGGTACTATCAAAATCTCAAACATTTAATGGGAGTACAAAATGAGCTGATAAAATAGGAGGATAAAATAAGAATGGAACTCATGGAGTTACAAGTAATTTTGATACCCCAGATTGAATCACTGCAGAAGCACATTCACAAGGCAAAAGGATTAGTGAATACCCCTAACATCAGTGCTATGGATAGCATGATGGGACTAGCAGTTGATATAGGTGAACAAACTGTGGTGTTGCAAACACTCAATGAATAATGGGAGACATCTCAGAAAGATGCAAAGAAGAGGTACAAACACATTTTTTATAAGATTCCTCCATCGAATCCCAACAAGTAATTTTGTTTTTGGCATTTTTGTCAAAAAAGGGGGATATAGTGTAATATTAAAGGGGGATTATATGTATGTAAAGGGGGATAGATAGATATATGTATATAGTATTGCCACAGGGGGAGTTATGGAGAGTAATGGGGAGTCATAAAGAGCTATGAAGTTATGGAGAATTTACCAAGAAGTACATGGTCAAATTTTGATGACTTTGAAGTTTTTAACAAAGATGCCAAACTAATGCCAAAGGGGGAGATTGATACTACTATATAGTTATTTTATTGTCATTATTTTTGTTAAAGTCACATTGATTGTCAAAGTCAAGTCGGTAAAGAAAATAAGTTAGCCGGTAAAGGTAGAGACAATTTCGGTAAAGGGAAATGAGTGATAGACATTGAACAATGTAAAACAATAACTGAGTCAAAGTGTATGATAGTAGTTACTAAGCCGAAACTATACATGTTATCGAGTAATAAAAAATGTGTTATCGAGTAACACAGGCTGACATAACAGAATCTGATTGATAAATTGAATCTGGACATCGAGCATAAAATGTTTTACGGATTCCAAGAAGGTCGTTTGGTAATGCATTGGAGATTTAAACAAAATGATTGTGCATGATTACAAGGTAAGATCCACCAATGGAAATTAAGTGGATATATGCATTGGATATGTAACCAATGCTAGCATCGTTTAAGGAGAAGAATCTAGAACATTTCCACTGCTTCTAGATCGAGTATAAAAGGATCAATGTATGAAGATCAAAGTGTAAATGAGAGAGAGAGAGAAGATGAAGATAAATTACAAAGAGTGGGTTATGAAGAGAAGAGAAGCTACCGAGTAACAGAGTAGTGAAAGCATAATTGTAAATGTGAATCAAAGTTAAGACTACTGAGCACATAAGTTGAATTGTGAGTGAAATATATAATGAGGTAAATAATATTGAGTATATCAAGTCTGACAAGCATATGTTGATGCATCATTATAGACATTTTTTAGTATTGATTATTTTGTAATCATATTTGTAAAAGATTTTAACTGAGTAGACCCTAATAGGTATTGATTGTAAATCCTTTAGCAAGGTACATCTCTTAGATTAGAGTTGTAAAATATTTTAGCAAGGTAGACTGAATAAGTCTTTATACTCTTAGCAGGGTAAATACTCTTAAAAGGGTAAGCTATCAGAAATAGCTAAATTTTGTAGCTCTAACCGAGCAAAACTTTTTACTATAGTAGAGAAGTATTGTGCAGTACCATCCCCACGATAGTGTTTTCCTCTAACCAAGGATTTATGCGAGACCAAAAATTATGGTGTTATGAATTGTGAATTATGTTTTTGATTTATATGTTTCATGATGTATGAAAAATTTTCAATTCAATGAATGGTTAGAAAAGTAAGTAAATGTTTTTGGAGTATTGATTCACCCCTCCCCTCTCAGTACTTATCTTTCCATAATTAATCCAACAAATTTCATGCATGTCAAACAAATATGGCATTTAAGAGGGGCCCTATTTTTATAATCAAGTTGGCATCTTCATCAAGCTAGGACATGTTGGATTCAACCCTACAAAAGAGCTTCCATCAAAGGTCCTATTTTGGGTGCAGCTTTTTTGGTTTCCTTTTGAATTTTGGAGAGAGGATGTATATTTAATCTGGTTGCGATGCAACTTGGTAAACATGTAGGCCCTTCATGACAAACTATGGAAAAAAAGTTAATCACTTTCACTTGTTTTTGTGTTGAAATTGATTTGAGAGGCCTTTACCTGATTCCATAAAAATTTAGTTGGGTCCAAACTCATGGATCCAATAGCTTGATTATAAAACTTTTCCATTACATTTCCAAATCTAGTATTATTGATTTGCAACAAACGTGCCCTAAATCTAAATTTACATAGACTTCTAGAAGTGGACCAGCTAGCGTACCTTCTAATCAAGATAAAGGGTAGGCTCTTATGTTTGAAGATAAGGAGGGTGTATCCTAATTAAACTCATAATAAGGGAAGAATCCCAAAGAGAACACTGGATGGAAGGTAGTCTAATGAGGTTTATCGATAGGTTTGATGCTCTAGATGACCTTCATTAGTTTGATGGACCTATTGCAAATATTCCTATGGGTTAAGAATTTTTGGATATAGGGATCCCATATGGGGAGAAAGGTGATAATACTTAGGCTGGTACATATGAGTAAATCTAGGTGTGCAAATGTACACATATATACCTCTAGGGAACTTAGTTGAAAAGGGGTTAAGTGGGGGAAATGGGATTAAAGAAGGATTAAGTATCATACATATTGGATCTACTATAAAAAATAATTTACAAGAGGTTAGTAAAAGTAAGGGTGCCTCACATATATTGGGATTTCATCAAAAGGTTCTCAAAAAGGGCATCCTGAGAAGACTCGGATGGTGGGTAGGAAGAAAGATCGAGAAAAGGTGAAGCTAATGGGTGAAACTTTAGTGGAGTTTGGGTCTGTGAAGACCATTGATTCACACTTTTCTCCGTCCTAAAAATGATTGTTCTTTCATGGAATTTTAAGGGATTTGAATAGCATCCCTAGAAAAAAGGTTATTCAAGAGTTTATTACTTCTTATTCTCCTAAAGTGGTCTTTATTTAGGAAACTAAGTTATCTATTGATGTTATGTTCAATAAGGTGTCTAAAAGTTTTCCTTAAAGTCATTGTCAATGCATTAGGGTTAAGGCAGTACTAAGAGTATGACTTTCTTGTGGGATGTGTATAAGATTGTCCCCCTCTAGTGGATTACTAGTAGGTTTTTTATCTCTTTGGTGGCCACAAGCTATGTATCTGGTGAGAACCTTATTTTTACTAACATTTAGGCCTTAATTGATCTTATGGGAAGGTCATTACTTTGGTCACATATAACATAATTTGTTCATTCTCTTGCACCTTTACTTCCCTAGATTTTGGTAAGGGATTTTAATGTGATTTCAAGTTTAGAAGACTAAAGGGGGGAAATCCTAGGTTGGATCCTTCTGTAGGGATCATGAGGAACAATATTGAGTCCTTGAAGGTAGTGGATGTTAAATATACTAATGGAGTGTTTACTTGGAATAATAGACGATGCAAATTTGAGGTGATTGCTAAGAGGTTGGATAGATTTTTTATCTCTTTATTTTGGGTGGAGAATAGATGGAATACTAGTTCAAAGATTTTGGATTGGAGAGGATTTGACCATTGGCCAATTAAATTCTCTTCTACTAATTTTTGTGTCAAAGAATCCATCTTTTATGTTTTAGGTTATGTGGCTTTCAGAGCCACCCCTTCATAATCTTATGTTAGGTTGGTAGAATGAGGGGAAGCCTACTCACAACATTGCAATGTATTCCTTTGTTAAGCAATCACAATTTATTAAGTATAAGCTTAAAAGGTAGAATAGGATGAGATTTGGTAATATATTCCTGGAAAGAAAGAATTCTTAGTCTCTAGTTGTTTATATTACTCACCAAATTAGGGATTAAGTTTTATCTGATGCTTTATATAAGGAGGAATTTATAGCGGTGAAAGAGTTGGACAAATGTGAGCTCCAAAAGGAGATTTATTGGAAATAGAAGACTTGGGTGGATTGGCTAGAAGAAGGTGACATGAACACAAATTTTATTCATGATACAGTCAAGGATATAAGACATTGGATCTCAATTACTTCTCTCATTTCCTCAAAAAGGGTTATTCTATCCTCACATAGGGAGATTATCTAGGAAGCCACTAGATTCTTTGTGGGCTTGTTTACTGAGGATTTTGTACCTATCAGTGAGGAGGAAAGACTTGTGCTACATTATGTTCCTTTTATTGTTTCTGACAAGATAACTGAGGATCTCATTCAACATATATCCTTAATACAAGTGGAAGAGGTGGTATTTAGCATGAAGGAGAGTAAAGCTCCAGGGCTTAATAGATTCCCTATAGAATTTTATCAAGAATTTTGGGATATTATTTAGTTGGATCTATTCGAGGTAGTTTAGGAGTCTTTTAGGAACAAATAGATGCTCAAAACTTTGAATGTTATATTTCTTGCACTTATCCCAAAAAGGAAGGAGCAAATTCTCTTGATTATTTTAGACCTAAAGCTCTGTGTAATGTGATTTATAAAATAATCACAAAGCTTATCGCAAAAAGGCTTAAGCCCTGGCTAAATAAATTAATCTCTAAAAAGTAAGGGGGTTTTATTACTAGAAGAAAAACTCTGGATGGGATTATAATAGAAACAAAAGTTATACATTCCATGGCAGTCTCTAAGGAGAAGGTTATGCTTATAAATTGGACATGGCGAAAGCTTATGATAGATTCAAATGAAATTTCTTACATAAAGCTCTCACTGCCTTTGGTTTTGGAATTGAATGGATCAGTTGCATCACTTCTTCTTATTTTGCAATCCTTATTAGTATTGAGCCCATGGAGTTATTTGGCACAATAAGATGTCTTCAACAACTACAAGGTGATTCCCTATCCTCGCACCTTTTCATTTTAATGGCTAAAGGGTTGAGAGTATTTATCAAATCCTGAATCAGATAGGGCTTGATTCAAGGTTGGAATTGGGATTATAGTATTCCTTCTTCTCACCTTCAATTTGTGGATGATACTTGTTTAATAGGTGCTACCAAAATCAATGCAGTTGTCAATTTTAGAAAGGCACTAGATATTTATTTCAAAGCCTCTGGACAAAAGATCAATCAAGAAAAATCTTTTATCTTCTTTTTTAATACCCATATTATTATTCATGCCAAGATTGCTAGAATTTTGAGGTTTTAAATTGGTGCTCTTCCTTTTTTTATCTTGGATTCCCTCTTTCGACAAATCGCTTATCTAGGGAGTTCTAGAAAAAAAATATTGGATAAGTTTTGGCATAAGGTTAGTCATTGGACTAATATATGGATCTCAACTATTGGTGCATTGACTCTCTTGAATTCATTTCTTTAGGCTCTCGCTATTTACAGATGTTTTGTATAGATAGCTCCTACAAGATTTATTGAGGAATTTGATGCCCTTTTCAGGCTATTATTGCAGACATGTAATTTACTATCTTCATAGTGGATTTTAGTTAAATGATATTCAATGTGTTGGTCAAAGAAGCATGGTGGTCTTGGTTAACAAAATGTATAAATGAATGGTCGAGCTCTGGCTTCTAAACTCTTTTGGAGATGGTGTATCAACTAAGGTCAAACATGGGCTAAATTCTTGAATATAAAATCTTTTGGGGGAGTGGAAGGAAAGGTGTTCGCGGGTATGATTTGTATGGAGATTGATCCATGAATTTACACACTCTTAAGAGAGGAGCACAAATAGTTAAGAAAATAAAATTGGATCTATAATAAGGGTGTTGAAGCTCTATTTTGGAAGGATTCTTGGGATGAATTCCTTCCTATTATCTCTCAATTTCCCCATCAGTAACTTATTTGCATTATCTTTATTGAAGCTGGATGAAGCAGGGTTGAGGATTTTAAAGTTGCTATGAACTTGGGAAAAGGAGAAGTGGCAAGATGGAAAGAGCCACTTGAGTGGCCTCCTAGAGGATCAGTAGAATATTGGAGGAGCTTGCTAGAATATCGGTTGTTAGAATGTGTAACACACTAAAGAGAGTAGATATTCTTTATTGCGGCCTCGATCTGAAGGGTAAGTATTTCATGGCTTCGGGATATTAGGAACTGGATAGTTTAGCCTTTGGTAAGACAAATGTTACCCGGAGAAGCAAGTTTGGAATAAGATGGTTTGGCCTAAGTGTATTTTTTTCTTGTGGTTAGTTGTTCATAACAAATATCTCACCTAGGTGAATCTTCAAAAGAGAGGGTTTCAGGGGCCTTTTATTTATGCTATGTAGAAAAGGTGAGGAGACTAGCTCTCATCTCTTTTTCCAATGTTCTTTCACTAGGGAATTGTGGCATTGGTGATAAGGAGTTTGGAAGCATTCTTGTGTACATGCTAGCTGCTTGGTTGAGTTTTGGAATAGTCTGGGTCAACCCCCTGCTAAGACCTCCTTCCTTCATGTGACATGGGATATTGGGCCCTAATTCATTATTTGGTAATTGTGGCTAAAAAGCAACCACAAGATTTTTCAAGATAAGAGAATGTTGGTGGAGCAAGTGTACCTACAGGTTACACATATGATACATGAGACTATGATGGCTAAGTGTGATCTTTCTAAGGAAGTAGAGCCTGAAGACTTGCAAGTTGTCTAGAACCTGAATATTTTTGGTGAGAACTTTAGAGATGGCCTTTTTTAGAAGATAACAAGTAAGGTGTTGACATGCTAAACAAAAGGTTCATCAAGATGGTAATTAGTCTCCTCCATCTATGGGGACCCTTAAAATCAATTTTGATGGGTCTTCTAAAGGAAATCCAAGGCATGCAAGAGTTGGAGGAGTTGGTCATGATAGCTTTGGGAACATTATTTTCTTCTTCTTATTGTATAAGAGCCATCAGACAAATAACTACACGGGGGCTCTTGTTGTTCTCTTGGTTCTTGAAAGAGGGCATGCTCTTGGATGGAGCAAGATTATTTGTGACTCTTACTCCTAAGTTGTTGTGGATATGTTGAATAGGCAGATATGGATGATATTGATTGGCATTTGGCTGTGGTGGTCCAACATATTCTCAGTTTGAGAGACTCCTTGGACTTGTTTCCTTTCGTTATGTTCCATGTGAGTGGAATAGGGCAACAAAGTATTTGGCCAAGTGGGCTTCTAAAGGGTTAGATGGTTGGAATGTTTGAAATTGGGATCAATTACCCTAGAGTATTCTTAAGATCTAGAGAAGATTGTTAGGGAGGATATGGCAGGTTAGTGGTGATCCTTTAGGGGCCACTCTTTAGTGGTGTTTTTAGTTTTGTTCTCTCTTGTGGGTTTGTGGGCCTTTGCTTTGTATAGTTATTTCCAATTCAATAAATTTTTACCCCTCTTTTTTCAAAAAAAGAAGTGTTTCCTATATGAAATGGACTACCTATTTTTTGAAATCACCAATTCATAATTGAGGAGAAAATACAATAGAATCAATTTCAACTATACTTCAAAAATAAATTATTATTTTATAATAATTTTAATTCTTCTTCTTCTTCTTTCAAGATATGAATTTTATTTTTATTATTTGTCTTTTTATAAAATTACAAATAGTAATTAAAGTTGTGAGAATTAAATTATTTTAAAGTTTACTTATTGTAAAATAATTATATTTTAAATTACATAATTTTCTTGTTAAATTGATTAGAATTAATTTAGTTTTATATTTGTTTGCCCTATTAAGAATTTAATTAGTGTAGAATAATTATATTCATTTTTTATTTTTACTTTATTTAGTAAAAAATTTAAATTTATAATCTAAATTAAAAGTTATAGAGAGATAAAGAGAAAAAAAATTATTACTCATTTCATGCAAGTAATCCAAAGATGACCACATTTATGGAAAATTATGCTTAACGTAGCATGTCATTTCATTAAGTATAGAGTAATTCATCTCTAATACCTCTTTAGTGTGACCATTGTATACACATCTCTCTATCTATTTCTATATATCACTTCATATATCTTTATCTTTCTATCTCTCCATGTCCCCCTCTCTCTTTCTATCTTGATTTTATCATCTCTCTCTCTCTCCCAAAAGACCTCTATAGGTATATCTTTCTTCTTTCATCTCTATTATATCTCGTGTTTTTATCTTCTTGTGTTTTTACTATTATATCTCTCCCTCTCTACCTCTCTTTTATGCATCAGTTTTTATTCTCCCACTTTCCAAATGACATGCCAATTGTCCTCACGCACTCCATAAACTGAAATTCGCTAATTGACCTTCCACACCTTTTCAGCATGCACATTACACACCAGAATACAATTACTAGTTTACTAACCAATATTTAAAAGATCACCATAAAATACATAAATATATTATTTTCACTATTACATTTCTTTATACATTCTTCAAGATATAAAGAATGCACCTTATAACATTTATACTTATGAATTTCTGTCACCATATTAAATCCATACATTGTCGAGAGATATTATACTAGACCTCTCCATACCTTATATAGAAAGACCAGACGATAGAACGCTAAGTATCTTAGGTTTTTGACCTTACAGAGAAGAAAACAAAGCAGCATTAGCATTCCAATCTTCCTAATTGAATAACAATGCTAAGCTTCTCCAACCTTTCCAATGGTTCTTGAGAGCAGAGATTTTGATTCCCTCAGTAGATCAACGCTCTTAATCAAACTCCTCCTCCTGTTTGCTATAGAAGAACTTTCTTCCAGTATATTTCCAATCTTGGTGGAATCTTCTCCCATGACCTCCTTCACAATGCAGGCCACAACATCATTCTGAACCATTTTCTGGAAAACAAAACGAAGATGCAGAGGTATGTCATCAGCCAACCTAATCCTCACAACACTCCAGTAAGCCATTAGACTCATCTTCATTTCGAATGCTGCCTCCAGCTGATCGCTGGTTTTGGGTACTTTTTGTAGATCAATTTCCCCCATGCCTTCAATTTTAACAGCCCTTTGATTCTGTTGTATTGCTTCCATGAATCTTTTCTTGAATTCGTGCATTCTCTCCAGGTTTTCTGTGTAAACTGGGTTCTCTGTATAAATAACAGTCTTGTGCATTTCCATGGCATCCTCCACATAGTGAACGCATTCATCTTTTTTCCTATCCATTAGGGCTTGAAAAGCCCTCCTGGATGCCGACTGGAATTGTGGGTAGCATTCTGTTTGCAGATCAATCACACGACATATGACTTTGTCCAAATAATCACAGGCCTGAAGGGCTAAACCCCTGCTCCTCTCAGAGAAAGAATCAATACGAGTCTGCAGAAGAATTACAAAAACAGAATGAGGTAAGAAATTTGGAAGATTAAGGCCCTGCGCCTCTTCCAGTAATTTTGCTTCCTCAACAAGAAAATTATCAGTTAACTTATCAGCGGCAGCAAGTAGGTCGCGGGAATAGCTCTTAAACATCCTGGTGAGATTAGCAATACAATTCATTTCAGGTTCGTCCTGGAAATTTTCAGTGTCTCCCTGTATGAGAATCTTTTGTAATATACCCTTGATTGATTCCATCAATCTCATGAACTCAATCATTGCCTCAACAGAACTGGAGAAATTCCTAGGCAATGCATTGAGCTCTGCCTGCCTCTTAGAAAGAGTATTGTCTATTTTTCTCACAATTTCTGGCAGGCATTTTTTTATCCCCATGGCCTGGATCTGCATTAGTTTTTCTGCCAGCACAGGTATTCCCACCATGGATTTATCAATCTTTGAAAGATGTGGATCTTTTCTGAAGAGCTCCCTCTCTATATGCCTTGCCTCTGGAATTGATTCATTACCAATCCTATTTCTAACACACACATACCCAAGACCAATATTCACAGCATCTACTGTCACTTTCTCTAGCAGACCTTCTGCAGCTTTGTCTACCTTGGTAACCACAGCCAGAGTTCTTTTCCCCCTTCTCATCTACTTGTTGGGACATTCTGATAGATTCACAGGTAGGAAAATCTACAGATGCAGATAACACATTCAGAATTATGCTTTCCTTTGGGGTTATGTACTGTTTGATAACCCTAGCAATTTGTTCATAAATGTCCTGTGGCTGGCCATGCACAGGCACCCTGGTTATGCCAGGCAAATCCACCATAGTAAGATCTGGAGCATTGAACTTGCTCACATTCAGTGTAATTGGGGTGTCACTGATTCCCTTCCCGGCCCCTGCAATCTCATCTGTAGCCACATTTAAGGCTTCTGTTATCTGGGCTTCAGAAATGCTTCTTGTAATTTTATTGTACTGTATGGTAATCTGGGTCTCTTGGATTTTACTACTCTGCAACCTCATGATGAGTGGGACTCTAGTACAAATCCCCTGGCCTTTTGGTAGGCTAATACCTGCCAGCGACTCCAGGACACTTGACTTACCAGAAGACTGGTCTCCCACAACAACAATACTCGGCAATTGTATGCCTTCCTTCATTACTCTCAGATTTCGAAGTTTGTCAACAACATCCAGAAGAGGCCGAATCCACTCATTGTAACTCTTATCCAAATGAAGATTCTCCGGCAGGCTGGATATGGACATATCCATGCTTTCTTCAACCTTGGCTGCTGGTCTGCCTTCTTTAAACAATCAAATCAGTTTTGGTTCTCACCTATTGCATGATTAACAATATGTCAATGTAACTTGTAATTGTTTATGAAACTTTGATGAAGAATAACTTCACTTTATTTTTATATATATCAAACAGTATTTATAATATTAATATTTGAATTCAATTACATAGTTTTTGAGACAGGTTTATTGATTCATACTTTTAAGTATCAGTTTATCTAAACTCTTTTTGAGACAGGTTTATTGATTCATACTTTTAAGTATCAGTTTATCTAAACTCATTTCTTACAGAAGTGGATAATCTACTTAGTACTCATTGCATTTAAGTGATGGTTATAAGGATGAAGTATTTGAAACTTCCTATGAGATCAACCATCTCAGTATTATTACTCCAACTCAAATGCACTTAACCATAGACTTTTTTCAAGATCAAGTTCACTTGTCGAATATGGATCAATGTCTTAAAAATTACACAATTGAATCCTTTTATGAATATCATAACTTAACACACTACAGAAAATACCTCTTCATTTCTACCATTCTGAAGAAACAGAACATATTTTACTAAATCAATAGAGAACTGTCATAAATTTGTAGAAAAAACTATTTCTGAAACATTTACATTGAAGCAAACAGTAAAGAGACTACACAAATATTAGTGCTGCAGCTTATTGCACGATTAAATAATCTGTCAATGTATTTTATAATTGTTTATGAAACCTACATGAACAACAACTTCATTTTTATATATCAAACAGTATTTATATTTCAATTACATAGTTTTTTGAGTCAAGTCTTTTGATTCATATTTCATCAGTAGTTCATACAAAACCATCTCTTATTAGAATAAATGATCCACTTAACACTCATTGCAACTAGGTGATGCTCACAAGGATGAAGAATTGAAGCTTCCTAGAAGACCAATCATCTTAGTAGTACTACTTTGGCTCCTCCAAAGTTAAGACCACTTGTCAAATATGGATCAATGATTTTGTCTCAAAAGCAAAACAACTGAATCCTTCTATTAATATCACAACTCATGCATTATACATACATTCTGATGAAATAGAACAGATTTTACTAAACCCCTAGAAAACTGTCATAAATTTGTAGAAAAAACTATCCTAAAACATTCAAATTAGCATGTTGTTTCCCCAAAGTGAAGCCCACTGGACAAATATGGATCAATGATTTTGGCTCAAAACTATGAATCCTTTTATTAATATCATAACTTGATGCACTACAGAAAATACCTCCTAATTTCTGCCATTCTGAAGAAACAAAACAGATATCACTAAATCCTTAGAAAACTGTGATAAATTTGTAGAAAAATGAAACATTTAAATTAAAACAAACAATAAAGAGGATATAAATATTAGTGGTGCAACTTATCACATGATTAACAATTGGTCAATGTACTTTACAATTGTTTATGAAACTTACATGAACAATAACTTCATTTTTATATACATCAAACAACATTTATATTATGCTATTAATATTAGAATTCAATTACATAGTTTTTGAGTCAAATTTATTGATTCTTTTTCTTTTCTTTTTTTTTAAAAAAATAATGGAGGATTTTTCATCCACAAAGTCATTTTAGCTAACTGATATGGGAGCATGAGCCTTACGCCGAACCTCTTTGGCTAAGACCTAAGGTCTGAGAGGCATCCATTCTGCCAACTATGCCCAGGGCACGATCTTGGCCTTGTCCATTACGATATCAAAGCCTTGCACTCAACAAGACTTGATCCCTAGTAGGATTTTTAAGAACCTTTCAACTTCACCAGCAGACAAAGGGCCCATTGATTCAAATTTCATAAATAGCAATTCATACAATTCCATCTCTCATGAGAATCAATGATCCACTTATCATTCATTGCATCTAGGTAATGTTCATAAGGTTAAAAGACATTCAAACTTCCAAACTTGAATGTGCTTGACTGAGGAGTTTCCCCAAGGTCAATAATTTTATCTCAAAAATTATGCAATCGAGTCCTTTTATTAATATCATAACTTGATGCACTGCAAAAAAAACTCCTAATTTCTTAATTCTAAAGAAACCGAACAGATTTTACTAAATCCTTAGAAAACTGTCATAAAGTTATACCAAAAACTATTTGAAATATTTTAATTGAAACAAACAATAAAGAGAATACACAAATATTAGTGCTGCAACTTATTGCATGATTAACAATATATCAATGTATTTTACAATTGTTTATGAAACTTACATGAACAATAACTTTATGTTTTTATATGTATCAAACAGTATTTATATTATGATATTGATATTAGAATTCAATTATATAGTTTTTTAGTTAAGTTCTGTTGATGTGAGTTTTGTACCACTACATAACATATAGCAATTGAAATACTTGATACAGCGTATCAAACACTCAACCCTCTCTTGAAAAGTATATAAGAATACTCCAAGGTTCCTTACACCTGTGGATACTAACTCAGTTAAAATGATGTGATTTGCTGGTAATCACTTGGCGGCCTTACGTATGTTTATCTGGAAATATCTCAACTTCTACTATGATGGTGATAAGAATTCTAACTTTTGCAACCTTTTCAAATGATCTCTCAATTTATATCACTTTCAACTTTGCTCTTTCCAAACTCTCAAACTTCACTTTCCAACTTCTAATTCTCAACTTCAACTACTAAGTTACTGATTACCTCTACTCCTAAGGATGGAAAGATTGGCAAATGGACGGGGATCCACCTAATGAAGACATACCAGCGGTGTTACCTCCACAGGTGCAATGATTCTAAGGAAAGAAGACTAGATTACCACACAAGGCTCCTTGACAAACCGCCAAGATGCTAGTGGCCTAGTATAGGATCCCTATCAAACATCTACCAATATCACCATGCAATTAACCATCTATCACTACTCTTCCTTTAACACTTGCTTGAAAATAAAATCTACTTTAACAACTCAATTGAAATGAAATCTATCTCTAACAATTGGAAGTAGAAACCATGCAATAACATCAAGTGTTCTTAATCACCATGCAAGACACAACAATGATAAGAGAAGCAATTTTGGTATTATATTAGCAACAATTTTCTTCAACCCTTTACAAATGAGAGTACATGGCCTTATATAGAGGCTTGAAATTACAATGAATGGCCAAGATTAAGAGGCAAAACCAACGATCCAGATTGAATCCTAGAAACCCTAATTAGGGTTACCACCCCACAGGCCAATGAAAAGATGCCACCTCATCAATGGACCAATGAGAAAAAGAATAGTGGTAACCAATGAGAAGGCACCAAAAATGGTAGCCAATCTGAAACTGACACCTACCCTACCCAAGAAGAAAGGGGAAAATGCCACATGGGCTTACATCAAATGGTCTTCTAATATAACTTTACCCTTTTCTTTCATCTTTTTGGCATAAGTAATGAACTTAGCCAACATTTTATCAACTTCTTCCATAGGAGGGCAAGGTGAATGCCTCATCTTGAGCTCAGCTGTGGTGACCATGTCCTTTGCTGCTTGCAGTACCTGCTCATTCTCCTTCTCATCATCCTTTGCAAATTGAACTAAGGCCTTGAGAGAGGCGAGGATGTCAAATCTTTTCGTTACAGGGACAATCCTTCCCAAATCATCCAACCTCGATCCAAACTCTGTCTCATTGAAATCCTCCTCTGTTATTTCTTCGAAATCTAGTGCAACTCTAGCATCATTCATTGTGTTTGAAATGAAAACCTCTATGCCTGAACTGTGTTGTGTCATTCTGTCCTGTATTTCATCCAGCGTTCCCAATCTGAACATTAAGGCCATGAACCAAGACTCGACCATTGTTTTCTCTCCTTCATTTATCACCTTGGCCTTCACCAACGTTCCTTCTGATATTCTTATAACTGCTTCCAACCTAGGGATGATATACTCATGAATTGGAAGGAAATCCCTCCATCTTACTTCAAACTCTCTGAATTTGTTCCTGATGGTTATAAATGCCCTGAAAATGGCAGTGAAAGGAAGCAAGAAATCTCGCCCCTCTTGGATGGTGTCATTGATCCACTTCTTAGCCTCTTGTTCGAAATTGTCCTCACTATCTTGGGGAAGAGCTTCCCTAGGCACCCGTTGGATTGGCTGACTGGTTCCATCATAAATGCCCTTCCAATACTCATTTTCTCTTCTTAATTTAGCATTTGCAACATTTGCCCTTGCTAGCTTCTCAAAGACCGAAGTTACACTCTCTTGAAGCTCTTCACACTCTATCTCATCTGTCGCTGTTCCCAAGTCATGCTCTTGAAAATCATAGTCTTGAATTGAAATTTCTTCCATTGTCCTGGTGACCTTTGGTATGGCAATTTGAACTTTCCGGTGACCACCATCTCTGATTACCCTCGCTACTGTCTCTGCTTGCCTATGTCTAGCATTATCCTCCCCTTCAGCATCCCTTTGAATTTCTTCAATTGCTTGGATGGGTGGCTCCGGAATAATCAGCTGGAGCAGCTTCAACATCCAAGCGGGCCCAGTGAAAACTCCCACTGCCGGATTTGGCTGAACTAGCCCTGCATACTCATCATCGGGTGCCCGAACTTCGTTTTGTACTGCTTCACCCTCAATATCAACTTGCATATCTTCTTCATCACTAGAGACTGCCACATCCTCGCTTACTTGATTTTCTGATAGAGGAGAATATCCACTACTGCTATCTTCACTACTTGACTCTGAACTTGAGCCCACTTCAACTGCTGCACTTTGTCTACTGACTCCATGCTCTTGTCCTCTATCCTCATATATACTTTCTCTAGATGGTTCTTTGTTCTGTTTCTTTGCCGGTGGCCTTGGATCTTCCTTACCCTTCTCAACTTCTATATCTTTCCTCTTGCCCTTACTGGCTTGCTGTTGCTGCTGTGGTTACCGTCGGCCACTGCCCTCACCCCGCTGGCTAACCGATTCTACTTGGACCTCCACTGGCCTCATTTTCTCATAAGTGAGGCGTACCCTTGACCTTTGCAACTGACTTAACTTCTTGTTATACCACTCCTGAGTGTGCAGTTCAACTGTCTTATTAATTGCCTCTAAGGATGGATCCTGCTGATCATTCCAATTGACGGGATCTAACTCTGTTCCTTCTACTGTGTGGTAGTCTTCTCTTAGCACATCTTCGTCTTCTTCCATCTGGTCTGGGATCATAAGGTCTTTCCATTTTATGGTTCTCATCAGGCTTAGCGACAGTCTCGAGAAAGCTAACTTTCTCACATGAAAGTCATCTTGTGCATTAGCCCAAAAATCCTCTATCGTAGGCACATGCCTAAATGTTCCTCCCTGAGCGGACTTGATTAGACCATGAGGATCGAACCCTTGTCTTGCTTTATACCAGGCTAGGTGATATTGCTCTAATTCCTTTTCAGCGGATGCAAAGGCAACATGTTGGGACAACTGTCATTGCCTATCACAAGTGAGAGGGTAACCCTTGCTTCACCTCTCTGTTTCATCATTTTGTCATATTGCTCAAGCTGTCTAGCCAATTCCATCAAAACCAATCAATTGGGTGGATACCTTGGGAGCCTCTTGGGACAAGTTGTACATCCAGCCACTCTTATGTAAGTGAATCGTTCAAATTGGATGAACCAACTCCCATACTTCTTAACTTTAGCCTCTGCCTCCGGAGAAAGTCTCCGAGCAGGAGTTCCTTGCAACATCCTTACTAACTTCATGGCAAAGGCATCATAAAATATCTTGTAATCCTTGGTGTTGCGCAAATGAAGCTGTGGATAGCACTCATACACCAAGTATTGCCCAGGCCCATGACCAACTTCTCCCCTAGCCTTAAGTCTCGGTTGTTTAAATAATCTTGCTATTAAGTAAAAAAGATATGATCCCATGTAAAACTGCTTTTGAGATAACACTGTTCTAAGCTGTAACTCTAGATTTTCACTAATTATTGCAGCCCAATCAAATTTCTTCTTTCCACTTTCTATGCCATCAATGAAATAGTACATCCAAGTTTCAAATTGCATACCTTGTGCTAAGCCCATGATTCTGTTGAGGAGGACGATGAGGTCGCCATATTCTGACTTGAAGTCGGATCTGGTAAGCTTTGAGGTCTTGGTGACTCCCTTCTTGCCTTCATGTAACCAATTCTGTTTCAGCTGAGCAAAGTATGTGTCCTGGTTGTCATGGTATAATCTAGTGGCCTGGTCAATGGATAGTGCCTCTGTGCCATTCTGCTTAGGTATGTTAAATGTATCCTCAATCAATGGACCGCTGATGTTTGCCAAAACTTTCTCTCTATCCATCATGACTGACTTGCTCTGAATGTTAAGTCTAGATGCACACTCCATGATCAAATCTGGACAAGGCAAGGTAGGAGGGAAGGCAGCTGCGTGCACAACTCCGGACTTGTAGAGGTTCTTTGCAATAGGAGATTGGCTGTCTCTCAACCTATCTCTCAATTGAATCATATCAATGGCACCAATGTTGGTGTCTCCGACGTATTTCAATTTTGAGCGGAAGTTGGAATTGGGTATCATGACTTCTTTGTCTCCTATTTTAGCATTAGTTCCTTTGGGTCACTTGCTTGCATTAGCATCAGCCATCCTTAACACTTATCACTCCCCGCCTTTTCTACAATGCTGGTGAAACTACACTTATCACTCCAATCTTCGCCTAGGGGTGGAATACTACACTTATCACTCCCCGCCGTTGCCTTAAGATGGGCTACACTTATCACTCCAATCTTCTCCCTAAAAAATGCAATGCAATAATGCAAACTACACTTATCACTCCCCGCCTTTGCCTTAAAATGGACTACACTTATCACTCCAATCTTCGCCTAGGGGTGGAATACTACACTTATCACTCCCCGCCGTTACCTTAAGATGGGCTACACTTATCACTCCAAATCTTCGCCTAAGATGAAATGCAATGATGAAATGCAAGCGAGAACTTGAGGGAAAAAAGCCAAT
The DNA here is from genome assembly GCA_027943335.1 of Chamaecyparis obtusa. Taxonomy (NCBI): domain Eukaryota; kingdom Viridiplantae; phylum Streptophyta; class Pinopsida; order Cupressales; family Cupressaceae; genus Chamaecyparis; species Chamaecyparis obtusa. Next base: position 604,244 of record BSBK01000070.1, on the reverse strand, counting down.
CAAGACAATCGAGTAATCTACTTAATATCCAAATACCTAACTCTACTCTTGAAATTAGTTTTCAACACCTAAACTAGCACCAATGAAATGAAAGCAATTAAAGAGAGAGGAAAAGATAGGCCACTCACCCAAGTACAACGAAGCTAGGAGTCCCTTGTCAATGCAATTAGCTAAGCTTAGCCTCCAAAACTTTCAAGTCCACAAGAGAATCTCCCCTTCCTTCAAATCTAATTTGCCTTGAATCAAATAGCCTCTCCTTCAAATTTTCGGATTTGAGGCAATTAGCATGAAAAGACCTTCAATTCTTGCAAATGAGTGTGCCAAATTAGGTAGAAATAAGCCTCCAAGTGATGCCTTATCAATCACTGCTCTCTGTTATGCAATCTGTCCCCAAAAGCCTGCCTTTAGATGCCTTGAGAATGGCTTGAAGATGCCTTGAAATTGAGCAAAGATATGCCCAGGTCTGCTCGACTCCAAATCAGGTCCAAAACACCTCTCTAAATCTTGAAATTATCCTTCAAAATCGCCCAAGACACAGTCTTAAATCAAATCGCCAACATCTAGCCAAGACAGCCACTCCAATTGCCCTCTAAAATCGCCAAGTGAGAAGAAAACTCGCTGCCAATAGCCTTGAAAATTTGCTGTCTACAGCAGAGGATAAAAATGTTTTTGAATGTGAGAATGAAATGAATTTAGCCTCTCCTTATATAGGCAGCGATTTGGAATCCAAACAGGGCCGACCCCTACAAGGAAAAACATAAACAAATAAATACAAGGTACATTATTAGGGACGACTTGCACTAAAGTTTAATTCTTTTCAATTTAAACTTCTCAAAACTGAAAGCGCATGGTAATAGCTGGGACGACATCCACTAAAATACATTGTTTCTTTGATTTCGACACCATAAAACTATTAAATGGCCAAGGCAAACAGGGGCGGCAATAAGAGACGTGCCAGATTCTCGATTTTTTGAATCACTAACAATCACTAAATGCTGAAGGATGTAGGCCGACTTAGCACAATATTATATGAATTTTGATTTACACATAAAAATATCCAATTAAATCCAAGGCATTTAGAATTTTGATTTTTTAAGATGCAATGCCCAATGCACAACAAAATTTAAATTGAAAGATCAAACATAAGCTCAAGATAATTTCGAAAATGGCAAGGGAGTCTATAAATTTGAAAATTAAGAATTCAGTCCAGATTTTATTGAATCTCAAAAAATAACAATGATCATCAAACCAAAAATTTGCAATTGGCCGAAACAAATAATGAATTTTGAATTGCCATTCAGATTTTTTAAAAATTGAAATACCATTAATCCAAACAAGGATTTTCGAATTTATCATTAGATCTATCAACAATATCAATAAATCATCACCATGGCAATTCAAATAAAAATAAAATAAAATTAGCCAATCGAAATTTGCAATCCAAAATCATCATGAAAAAACATAGAATTAGCAATCAAATAAAACTGAAAATTCAATTCCATCAAGATTGCCATAACGCCAAGAATTTTGAAGGCCACAAAATTAAATTTCAAATAATCAAAACGAATTCCAACTTCATCCCTCATCGAATTTTCCATTTCAAATCAATTCATAAAATCTTCAATTCGAAATCGCCACATCGTCAAGATCCTCATTTCGAACCAAAATCAAACCTTTCGATCTAAAATCAACACATTTCCAAACACTTTGTATTGCATTCACTGAATCAATCCAGGGAAATAAACCATGAAGACGGGGCAAGACAAAATTTGGCTAAGTCTAAAAGGTCGAAACTAGGGGGTCCCCCTGGATGGGGCGACGTTGTGAAAACCTCACAACAAGTTCATTGATTCATATTTCATAAGTAGTTCATACAAATCCATCTCTCCTTAGAATGAATGATCCACTTAACACTCATTGCATCTAGGTGATGCTCATAAGAGGCCAGTCATCTCAGCAGTAGTACTTTGACTCCACCAAGGTCAAGACCAGTTGTCAAATGCACAACTAAATTCTTTTATTAATTCATAACTTGACGCACTGCAGAAAATACCTTCTCCTAATTTCATTCTGAAGAAACAGAGCAAATTTTACTAAATCCTTAGAAAACTATCATAAATCTGTAGGAAAAACTATTCTGAAACATTCAAATTGAAGTAAACAATAAAAAGAATACACAAATATTCATGTTGTAACTCATTGCATGATTAACATTCTGTCAATGTATTTTACGATTGTTTATAAAACTGACATGAACAATAACTTCATTTTATACATATCAAATAATATTTAAATTATGATATAAATATTGAAATTCAGATGCATAATTTTTTAGTCAAATTCATTGATTCATATTTTAGAGTTAGCAGTTCATACAAACTCATCTCTCAGGGAAATGAATGCTATCTAAGTGATGGTCATAAGAGTGGCATACTGAAACGTCCTAGGTGGTCAATCATCTCAGTATTATTACTCTGACTCAAATGTGCTTAATGTGGAGTTTCCCCAAAGTCAAGCTCACTTATCAAATACGGATCAATGATTTTATCTCAAAATACCCAATTGAATCCTTTTAATAATATCATAACTTGATGCACTATTGAAAATATCTCTTAATTTCTACCATTCTGAAGAAACAGATTAGATTCTACTAAATCTCTAGAAAATTTGTAGAGAAAAAACATTCTGAAATATTTAATTGAAGCAAACAATATAGAGATTACACAAATATTAGTGCTGCAACTAATCACATGATTAACAATCTGTCAATATATTTTACAATTGTTTATGAAACATACATGAACAATAACTTCATTTTTATATATATCAAACAGTATTTATATAGTGATATTGATATTATAATTCAATTACGTAGTTTAAAAGTCAAATTCATTGATTCATATTTCATAAATTTAAGTTCATACAAATTCAAATGGGAATGAATGATCCACTTAGCATCATTGTATCTAGGTAATGTTCATAAGGGTGAAACATTGAAATTTTTTAGGAGGTCAATCATCTCAGTAGTCCTACTTTGACTCAAATGCGCTCTTAACCATGGAGTTTCCCCAAGATCAAGTTCATTTGTCAAATATGGATAAAAAAATTGTCTCAAAAACTGCACAATTGAATCATTTTACTAATGCTTAACACTACAGAAAACACTTCCTAATTTTTACCATTCTAAGAAACGGAACAGATTTTACTAACTCCTTAGAAAACTGTAACTCATTGCATCTAGATAATGTTCATAAGGGTGAAACATTGAAATTTCTTAGGAGGCCAATCATCTCAGTAGTCTTACTCTGACTCAAATACGCTTAATCACAGAATTTCCCCAAAATGGAATTCACTTATCAAATATGAATCAACATTTTGTCTCATAAATTGCCCAATTGAATCTTTTACTAGTATTATAACACACTACAGAAAATACTTCCTAATTTCTAACATTCTAAAAAACAGATTTTACTAAGTCCTTAGAAACCAGTCATAACTGTCATAAATTTGTAGAAAAACTATTTGAAACATTTGAATTGAAACAAATAATAAAGAAAATACACAAATATTAATTTTGCAACTTACCTAAACAATCAACTGATTCCTCCAATAAATTTTTTAACTGAGAAGTGTATTCAATGCTGACGCTGAAAAATGCTTGGCAGTATTGAAGACCCCCATCAAACTTATAGTAAATGCCTTTCTTAGCTTATTCATGGGACTTTCTTAGCGTATTCTTGGCTTATTCATGGGACTTGCTTTTTCTTCTTTTTACTCTACTTTTGACACCACATTTCTTTAATAAAAGTGAAAAATGAATCAAATTGTTTGTGCAGGTACAAGGATAAATTGTGCTTTGGCCACTTGATTAATATATTTCAATATTTTTAAATAGATATATTTTAAAGTTTATTTATAAAACAAAGTCATAATAATATTTATTCGTAAGTTAAAAAAAAGCTATAAACATCTGTCTAAGCAAAGAATCTTAAGTTTGCTTTCTCATTAAAGAAAGTATTTATTTTTATTTCTACAAATATTATTCTAAAAATAAAGATAAATTTTAATTGATTAATTTAAATATATTTTTAAAAATACTGATTACATTGTTTTCTATATTTATAAACTTTGATGTAAATTTTCAAATATAAATTCATTTTAAAAAGAATTAGAGTACATTTTATAGAATTTAGAGTGTTTGTACAACATTTCTTACAATATTTTAAAGAAAATTTATGTTGTTTTAAATAGTTTTATAAGTTTAGAATCTTTTGGGAAGCAAACATAGTTATCTTTGGATGGTGGTATCCAAAATAATTATAAAACAAGAGCATATGTGAGAAATGATGTAACCATTCTAGACACTTCTTTTCCTTTACAATTCAATTTAATTAGGGAGAGACATTCTCTATAAGAATGTATGTTCTAATTTACATTTTACATCATTGACATATTATTTTATAGTTATTAAAGTTATTAAATTATAATAGAATGTTTTGTATATTAATTTTGATCTTCATTCTATTGTTGACCTAATCTTATTTCACGTGATACAATTTTTACTAATTAAGCAACAAACTAGGGTGTCAACACTTTACAACCAAAAACCCCAAGGTCCATGATACACATGCCAAAAAAAAGACCACTTACAATGTTACTTAGATCATTAATAGACAACTTGCAACATTTTGTGGGCCATTAACAAGTTAGTTACAGTACACAAATAGTACTACAAACAACCCACATCAAGTGGGTAGAACTTTCATCCACAACTCGGGGAAGAGTTTGGGAATGAGAGAAAGAAAGATCTTTCCTCTATCATCTAACAACAATCCAAGCAATACTATCATCTTGAACACCATTACAAGGGGAAGCATGTGTTATACTACAACTAATTGAATACTTTAAAGAAAGAGATTGACATACTACAACTGATTGATTACTTGGAGAATAAAATGTGAAGGTGATCACTGAGCTACAAAGGTATATGTGACACATTAAATTAGTTATTATATTATAATTGATGTCAACTAGTTTTGACTATACTTATCATGTTAGTTACATCTAAAGAAGAAATAATGGTGAAGGAATGAGATATCAACATGAAAATGAGATGTATAAGAAAGATATGGATGTGGTATTCAATGGGTAACTTATTGATGAGTCTATGACATTATGTTAGTGATTTGATTGTATTACATAATTCTGTTAATAATTGAAGATCAAGAATGTATAAGTTTATGTGGTCGGTAAATGAAGAACTTAGTATACACCGAGTTGAAATTGTGTACACCAAGCAAGTGTAGTGTATACTAAGTACAATATTAACCGAATTAGAAGTCACCGATACATCATGGTATTGACCTATTAAAACCAATTAGTACATCCTAGGACCCTTAAGACCTAATAAGACCACTTGACCTAATAGGGTCTATTAATACCAATTAGTACATCTAAGGACCCTTTAGGACTATTAGTACACTCTAGGTTCTTTTAGGACCCTTATTGTGACATAAAACTCTTTAAGAATGCTTAGGATCTTTAAGACCTAGAATATGACCACTTAAGACCTAATAGGACCTCTTAAGACTTAATTTAAGACTTTAATATAACTTATTAAAACCAATTAGTATATCTTAGGACCCTTAAGACCTAATAAGACCACTTACTTCACCTAATAGGACCTATTAATATCAATTAGTACATCCAAGAACTCTTTATGACTATTAGTACACCCTAGGTTCCTTTATGACCCCTATTGTGACATAAAACTCTTTAAGAACCCTTAGGATCCTTAAGACCTAGAATAGGACCACTTAAGACCTAATAGGACCCCTTAAGACTTAAGAAGACTGGACTTAAGACCTAATAGGACTAATATGACCTATTAAAATCAATTAGTACATCCTAAGACCCTTAAGACCTAATAAGACCACTTACTTGACCTAATAGGACCTATTAATACCAATTAGTATATTCAAGGACCTTTTAGGACTATTAGTACACTCTAGTATTGTAAATTTAAGTATAATTTTATATATTTAGATATTTGTTTCCATTTTATATGCAGTTATAACATGTAATCAAGTACTTAATTGTTAACACTTAGCTTTCACATGTTACATCTAGATGGCCACTCGGGATGTACCAGGCCAAGCTATATCACCTCGAGATGCACCTGTATCACCTCAAGATGCACCTCGCACTCTTGATTAAGTGACTATTCTTTAGACTCCTAAGACAAAGATGGTTCAACTTAGAGAGTCCATCCATACATCTCCTCCAAATGGCATATAAAGAGGTACTTGTATCGTTATATTGCAGAGTTTGGAGGAGATGGCTGCCAGATTGAGATCCCACTCTTCCTTCATGCCTCAAGTTGTTGATAGTATTTTTTAGAGTTGAGAGCCGAGGTCTCAGGTGATGTTTCCTTGGAGACGATTCAGAGCCGTGTCCCCAAGGAAATCATCAAACAAGAGGTTTTCTCATTTTATGAGGGGAAGCCCAAGGTGAGGGCATATCAGGTTACACCGTGTGATATTCCTCAGATCACATGCATGATATACCCTCATTTTCTTGTAGCATATGGTTTTTATCCTAATAATGACCAGATTCCTTTTTATTTTGCACAAGAGTTGTACACTGAGTTTCGTTTGGGACTCAAGGTCAACTATTTAGATCTTCTCAGATATTACAGTCAGGGGCGCGATAGAGTTGCAGACCATGATTAGTATCATAGGGCTGATCGATTTGTACATTCTCATAGACAACTAGTTGGGAAAAGGACTCTGGTAGTGGCACTGGCGATGGATGCTACTGCAGATAGTGTGGTCATTGCTTCTCAGAGGGGAGTAGTGGACAGGATAGGGAAGATTGCTTCTGCAGCCACCTCCATCACTTTAGATACAGTGGGAAGATATATTTTGACTGGACCGAGTCGAGCTAGATCATCTTTTGAGGCTTCATCTAGTACTGCCATAGGGATCAGTAATGAGGGATATAGAGCTCCAGGTCTTCCTTCACCTAGAGAGATACAAGCGCTTTCTAGACATCATAGTTATTTAGATGTGGCACTTTACTTTTTGGAGGATCTACTACAGTCATATTCTTATATTGCTGACATGTAGAGGATCCCAATACAGTCAATCATAGATGTCATCAGACTTGCACAGGGTCCTGTAGTTCTACTGACACAGGACACACCATCTAGTTAAGCATAACATAGTTCACAACACTCTGCAGAGCACTCTGCACCCACAAATCAGTCTGCAAATGTATAGCCAAGTTTACGGATTGGAGATGTACACATCACAGCTGAGGGCCTAGACACATTTGATGAGTAGTTGCATAGGTTGAGTCAGGTGGACACTGACACTGATGTTGGATCATTTATGGATTTGTTATTGCATCCTGGTGGTTCAGGCTCTACATCACTCCCCTCCTAGCTACACATACCCCTACACTCTTCATTACTAGAGACGTTCAGGACTGGAGGTAGTGTGGGTGATGCATTTTCTGTTGATGATATAATGGTGTAGTGCATTGATGATCCTCCTGCTCCTGAGACCTAGGTATATAAAGTTTTCTTTTCTCCTTTCTAGGAGTTTTAGTGAACAATTAATTGTAGATGTGTGTATTGATGTTTGTTCAATGTATAATATTTTGCAGAAATGGTTAGTAGAGCACATTAGCTCTAGTGGGCTCAAAGCATCTTCATATAAGAGATTCAGTAGATGTGACACCTACTAGTGGTCAGGTAAGTTTTAAATATATGCAGGTTTAAGTATGCATGTGTACACTGGTTTAAGCATGCATATATACACTTGTAACATGTCTTTATATATTTCAAGTACATTACATAATATATACTATGCACATGTATATAACCAACTATTGCACTAAATTTTCTGGGGTCAGTTGCTTCTTCACAACTAGAGAATGCTCATGACACTCGGTCAAAGCACATTACCTCTAGTGTGGGCTCAGAGCATCTTCATAGGAGAGATTCAACAGATGTGACACCTACTAGTGGTCAGGTAAGTTTTAAAAATATTTTACATTATTATATACATGCATTTATATTCCTAGGGATCAGTAGTTGCCTCACAGCCAGAGGATGCTCATGGCAGTTGATCAGAGGGTCGCTCAGTTTGTATGCGCCTGGATGACTCCCTAGTTTAGGACATGTTGCACAGATCTTTGATTTGAGACTCATTATATATGTCATTATTATATGTTTGATATTTTTAGTTTATGATTTGAGACATATATTTATATGCTATCCAAACCTCTAGACATAGATGATTTATGATTTGACATTATATAGATTTATGATGGTTTCATTTGATTAGATGATATGATTTGATTAGATGATTTCATTTGATTAGATGATATGATTTGATTAGATGATTTTATTTGATTAGATGATAATATGATTTGATTAGATGGTCTCACTTGATTAGATGATATGATTAAATGATATGATTTGATTAGATACTTTCATTTGATTAGATGATATGATTTGATGATATGATTTGATTAGATGCTTTCATTTGATTAGATTAGATGGTTTCATTTGATTAGATGATATGATTTGATTAGATGAGTTGATTAGATGGTTTCATTTGATTAGATTTTATTAGATGGATGTAGAATTAATATCATAAAAAATAACAAGTTAATACATGTAACTGAATAAGGTGAAATAGTATCCACCTTAAAGTGTATGGGGGAAATATGAGATCCACTTCTAAATCCAAATTCCCAAAGGAGAGATCCAAATTGATCAACCAAAAGGTTAATGCACAATCGAATCAATTTATGGAGAGTATGAAAAAGGAAGAAAACCTTATATTTCTCTATAATGGACTTGTGCTTGAAATTTGAAATAATTGAAAATGAAACACTAACCTCAAAATAGGGTAGATCTGGAAAATGCACATTTTTGATGTCTGTGTGTAGTTTCGGGCAATTCTGTAACCTATTTCGGATTGGAGACGCCGAGACGAAGAAAACCCAAAAAACTTTTATCTTTCTAACAACAGGTAATCTTTGACCCTCATAAAAGGTCAAAGGCTACATTCTTATTCTGAATGTCAACTTTGACTTTGTTCGTAGATCTCGAAAGTTCACCGAAAAGGGTATCCAAATCCAATCTCAAATCCAAAGTTCCGCACCTATACCTGTAAGAAAAAGAGGGTTTTTGTTATTTGTTTGAGGGGTTTGCCTTAGTCAAACCCCGGTTTGGAATCAACCTTAATATTAAAATTGAAATGAGAATGCTAGCAAGTAGCAAAAGTACATCTAACAATGAAGCTATGCAATTCGATAGATATGCAATTGTATTTCGAATGTAAACAAATGTATTGATATGAAAGCTTGAACACAACAATGACAAATGTAAATCAAAACCATGAAAGTAAATACAAAACATCCATGCTTGTATGCTTGGAATCCACCTTGATGGAAGAATGAATAGATCTAGAAGATGAACAAAGGATCTTGAAGGAAGATCACACCATCATGATGGCTAGATCTAGGGCTTGAATGATGAATCTTGCATGTTTGAACCAAATCCCTTCAAAGGCTTGAATGCTTGAATCCTTGATCTTCAATGGAGAACTTGAATGAAGAAGAGGACTTGAATGCTTCCTTGAAACTGCTTGATGAAATGCTTGAGATGAAATATGTTCTCATAAAACTTGATTGAGAGATCTTTCTCTTGATGATGGATGGATGAAATGAGAGAGGAAGGCCTCCTTTTATAGTGATCTAGGGCACAAACCTCTAGAGAAGGCCGACATTGGGGAATTAAATCAAAATTAACCTTAACCCCTATAAATGGACCCATATTAAATGTAATTTAAGGATTTACCATTCTGAAACCCGAAATGGCTGACCCGGAAGCAGGAAAACAAATATCTCCGAAACCCGACACCTGAAAATATGGAAATTTGAAATTTGAACTGTGGGTCAAGAACGAGGTCGACTCTGCCCTATGTTAGAGTCGAGGTCGACCCTGACCTAGGTCAGAGTCGAGGTCAACTTTGACCCTCAAGGTCGACATTGACCTTAAGGTCAAAAACCTCAGGACCTCAGTCCATAATGCTAGGAAATGCAGAAATATACTAAAAATGGGGACAGATAAAAGTAGAATAAGGAGAACAAGTCAAATCCAAGAAAAAGGCTGATTCAAAGTTCTTGGCATGACCTAGACCATTCACTCAAAGGGCTAAACACTCTTAACATGGAAGTGCTTCCATTTTAAGACGATACATTAAGCCCCCACTTTAGCAAGAGTATGGATTCGATGCAAACTCTTGGTAAAGGAGAAAGAAGAAGAGATCCCAATGGATTCGAAACAAGATAGGATAACACCTAGTTAGGGACACAAGCCCCTAGATTAAGGATTCTAACTCAACATACGCGCATGAGGGTGCGAAAACAAAAAGGAAAAAGACACAAAAAAGGGGTTAGTACTAAAAAAAACCCAAATCAACCAGCACAAGAAACCTTACTAAGAAAAACTTCTCATACTAATATCATATTTGGAAAGCTATCATAAAAGCATAAATGATTACATAAGAAAGACAAGAGCAACACTATAAATAACATAGCTTCATGATCCAGTCCTATTAGCATGAAAGCGAAAATAGAGAAAAGGAAAAGAGTGATTACCTCACCTCGTAAGATGCCCACCTTACCATGAATCACCCTTGAGGGAGAGCCCAACAGGTTCACCCATAAACTGTGCTTGCAACTGTAATGCGTCTTCTGACAGCTTCTGGAATACTCATAGATCCACCTTCTTGTATCACTATGAATATGAAATGTGTGTCTTCTCAGGATTTAGCAACTTATGTGTGTTACCTTCAGAAGATTTAGCATATAGATGCGTGTCTTTTCAGGATTTAGCAACTTATGTGTGTTACCTTCCAAGATTTAGCATATTTGAAATTGGAAATGTGTGTCCCTTCAGGATTTAGCAACTTATGTGCGTTACCTTCCAAAATTTAGCATACTAAAATTTTTTGAAAAATGTGTGTCTCCTTAGGATTTAGCAACTTATGTGCGTTACCTTCGGAAGATTTAGCATATACATGCATGTCTTTTCAGGATTTAGCAACTTATGTGCGTTACCTTCCAAGATTTAGCATGTAAAAATAAAAACTATAGTACAAGGGAGACCCTATATATGCCCCCCTCCTTAATATGGAAAAAACATACTATTTTGACATGTTAAGGAAAGGAAAGAACAAGGATAAAGCCTTCTTCAACATCAAGACAATATCCACAAACAACACCCAGTCCAAGCCAAGAAGGTCACAACTCCTATGAGGCCATGGAAGGGACAAATGTAAAGAGATATCATGCAAGAATTGTAAAAGGTAACCCGTATGAGGGATAGCACATTGTTCAATTTACAAGGTGAGAGATTTATCAACCATGGAAACCTAATGTCAAACAAAAAAAGAGGTTGTTATCAAGGACATAGATCCTCAATGCAAACCAAAATTTTCATGTATGATTGGATATCACATAATAGATAGATACTGCTTAACCAAGGAAAGAGGTGAATCCCAGAAAGACAGAAAATAAGGAGATGGCATCCTTGCCCCCCAAATGTAGGAACAAAGATGGAAGAGGATACCTTCTTCACAATGCAAGGAGATATCATGTTTACAAAAATGTACACCATATTCTTAGCGAGGGATATTGACCCTGACATCCAAGAATATAGATAATCGTGAAAAGAATATGTCACTCATGGATAAAAGGATCCTCAAAGAAAGAGATCTTATCAACAAGACCCCCACCAAAGAGGAGTGCTTTAAATAAAATTTCATCTTTCAAAAGTGGGAACAAAGATTCGATCATCAAGCCCCCTACAAGGAAGAGGAAGATGAATCTTTGGAATGAGGAAAACAATTCTAACACCAAAGCAAGGGTGAGAGTTTATAAAGAACATAATTTGCAACATAAAGAAGAAGTGACGACTTAGGACAACAACTTCTCATATAAAAAGGTTATCCATAGTCAAAACATCTGTCAATATGAATAAATAATATTGCAATATAAACAAATACCACTAAGCTAAGGAAAGCAATTCCCTAGACAAAGAAAAAGAAAGAGGTACCTTGCCCCCCAGGGATAGAGACAAGGGATACCCTTGGAAAACATATGTCTTAGAAAAGATATCTTGAAAAATAGATTCTATGGATGATTATAAACATAATGCAAAACCATAGAAAAATAGGAGAGAATACCAATTAAGCTCAAGATATAATATATGCTAAAAGCCCAATGGATCCTAGGAGACTGGATGAAAATATACCTCTTGCCCCCCAGTAAAGAGACAAGAGGGGAAGAACACCTACATTATATCAGAAGGATGGGAATCCCCTATATCAAAATTATGAAGGAATTGTAAAACTGCACAAGAGTGAGATATAATTCGTAAAGCAGCTCTTTCTCTAACATATAACTTGAAATGTTTACAATCAATGAGTAAATGTGTGTTGCTATAATGAAAAGGACATTTGTATTTGTATAAAGCATCTATCGGCATAGGTCTAAAGATTTCTTTCTTGGAATTCATTAGCTCAACATATACCTTCTTAGCCACTTCTTGACGAATAGTAGGGTTATCTAAGATAGGTGTGGGGAGAAGAATGTGAAGAGGAGGACAATGATTAACATCACCTACCTTGACTTGAGATTTTGAACAACCAACACCATACATATCTGGTTTAGGGGGTATATGAACAGGAAACCTAATACCATGCTCATTAACTCCAAGCCCTAAACCTTTATAACCTTGTTTAGTCACCATATTATATCTGGTAGTGTACATATTATGTAAAGCTTCTACAGGAGGTGATTGTTTATCATGTTCATGAGTAAAGGTTGTATAAGGTGGGATAATAGGTTTTGAAGAATTTTCTTTACCCTTTCCTTTAATATCATCATGAATCGGAGGAGAAGGTAAATCAAAGAAATCTTGCACATCTACATCTTGATCTATAGCTTGAATCCCATCATAAGTATGGGAAGAGGGAGGATGAACAAATGGAGAATTAGGTATCAGAATAGGATTAGGATTGATAGGATTAGGATTAGGATTGATAGGATTAAGATTCAAAAGATTAGGAGATGGTGTATCATCTACCAAATTCTTCACATAATCCAAAAGATTAATAAGGCTACCACATAAATCTTTAATGAAGGTTTTGAATGTAGGTAGACTAGTGTCAGTCAACTTCACAAAAGCATAAGCAAGAGCAAAGTGAAGGATCATCAACATAATGAAGTGAATGATACTCTCATAAACATCATGAGTATTATAAAGAGATGCTAAAAGAAGATTAATAGAGAACATGACCACACACCAAAGCATCTTAACAATCTCCATAGAAAATGAAATGTAAGAAATATTTTTGTATTTTATTGAATATATAGATTTTTTTTGTATTTTTGAATTTTAAAATGCAAGATCATAAACTAGACCTAATCTAAATGCAAAAAAGGATCTAAAATCTAACACAATAGGGCATCTCATTCCACAAAAGAAAAAGGGGTAAGTATGTTGGGTTCACCAAAATGAATAAGGTGAACACACACAATAAAACAAAGGGAAATCTAACACCAAAAAGAAAGAGAGTAAGCTTTTCGGGTTCACCAAATGAATAAGGTGAAATAGTATCCACCTTAAAGTGTATGGAGCAAATATGAGATCCACTTCTAAATCCAAATTTCCAAAGGAGAGATCCAAATTGATCAACCAAAAGGTTAATGCACAATCGAATCAATCTATGGAGAGTATGAAAGAGGAAGAAAACTCTATATTTCCCTATAATGGACTTGTGCTTGAAATATGAAATAATTGAAAATGAAACACTAACCTCAAAATAGGGGAGATCTGGAAAATTCCAATTTCTAATGTCCATGTGTAGTTTCGGGCAATTTTGCAACCTATTTCGGACTGGAAACGCCAAGACAAAGAAAACCCAGAAAACTTTTATCTTAAAGACAACAGGTAGTCTTTGACCCTCATAAAAGGTCAAAGGCTACATTCTTATTCTGAAGGTCGACTTTGACTTGGTTCGCAAATCTTGAAAGTTCGCCAAAAAGGGTATCCAAATCCAATCTTAGATCCAAAGTTTTGCACCTGTACCTCCAAGAAAAAGAGGGTTTTTGTTGTTTGTTTGAGGGGTTTGCTTTGGTCAAACCCCGGTTTGGAATCAACGTTAATATTGAAATTGAAATGAGAATGCTAGCAAGTAGTAGAAGTAGATCTAATAATGAAGCTATGCAATTCGATAGATATGCAATTGTATTTTGAATGTAAACAAATGTATTGATATGAAATCTTGAACACAACAATGGCAAATGTAAATCAAAACCATGAAAGTAAATACAAAACCTCCATGCTTGTATGCTTGGAATCCACCTTGATGGAAGAATGAATAGATCTAGAAGATGAACAAATGATTTTGAAGGAAGATCACACCATCATGATGGCTAGATCTAGGGCTTGAATGATGAATCTTGCATGTTTGAACCAAATCCCTTCAAAGGATTGAATACTTGAATCCTTGATCTTCAATGGAGAACTTGAATGAAGAAGAGGACTTGAATGCTTCCTTGAAAATTCTTGATGAAATGCTTGAGATGAAATATGTTCTCACAAAACTTGATTGAGATATCTTGCTCTTGATGATGGATGGATGAAATGAGAGAGGAAAGCCTCCTTTTATAGTGATCTACGGCACAAACCTCTAGAGAAGGCTGACATTGGGGAATTAAATCCCAATTAACCTTAACCCCTATAAATGGACCCATATTAAATGTAATTTAAGAATTTACCATTCTAAAACCCGAAATGGCCAACCCAGAAATAAGAAAACAAATATCTCTGAAACCCGACACCCGAAAATCATGGAAATTTGAAATTTGAATGGTGGGTCAAGGACAAGGTCGACTCTACCCTAGGTCAGAGTCAAGGTCAACTTTGACCCTCAAGGTTGACTTTGACCTTGAGGTCAAAAACCTCAGGACCTCAATGCATAATGCCAGGAAATGCAAAAATATACTGAAAACAAGGACAAATAAAAGTAGAATAAGGAGAACAAGTCAGATTTGAGCAAAAGGTTGATTCAAGGTGCTTGGCATGACCCAAACCACTCACTCGGAGGGCTAAACACTCTTAACATGGAAGTGCTTCTATTTTAAGATGATACAGTAACTAATGGACAATAAGTATTCTAACTAATAAGCAATGTTAAGGGGAGGTCTTAAGGGGATCTAGAATTAATATCATAAAAAAATAACAATTTAATACATGTAACTAATGGACAATAACTATTCTAACTAATAAGCAATGTTAAGGGGAGGTCTTAAGGGGATCTAGAATTAATATCATAAAAAATAACAAGTTAATACATGTAAGTAATGAACAATAACTATTCTAACTCATTCTAGAACAAACACATGTCATAAGTAATCTAACTAATTTCATCATTTTTTAGTGTTCAAACTAATGTCTTAAGGGGATCTTTAACTAATAAGCAATCTTGAGGGGAGGTCTTATGGGGATCTAGAATTAATATCATAAAAATAACTAGTTAATACCTGTAAGTAATGGACAATAAGTATCATAAAAATCATTGAATAATCAAAGAATACATAAAATCTTTAACTAATATGCAATCTCTAAAAATCATTGAATAATCAAAGCATACATATAAAACCATACATGTATACAAGCATATATATAAAAGCATGCATAAAATTCTATATATTAAAACCATTGAACCATCAAATAGGTCCACCATATATCAACAAATTATAGTCCATCATATGTTTAAATATATAAACAAAGTATAGTCAATTTAATCTAGAGATATCAAGTACGTCCTAACACATGAAATAGGTATACATATTATACTTTTTAGACCAACTCAAGTGGTTCAGACCTTTCATTGAGAACATGTAATATTCTCTCATGATCCTCACTATCTAGTCTCCACTTACGATGTCCACGTTGAGATTTAACTGTATGGAGACAAATAGAGGTGGAAACTACTAGGTGACTATATTGAAACACCTTATTGTCTGGTTGGTAATCAACAAAGTGAATACCATGTTGAATTACTTTGATTTTTTTGAAATATGTTCCCTCTAAAACAACTGAACCTGTAGGTCACAAATTTTAACAATATAAATTTAAACAAACTAAATTTGAAATTTGTTAGAAGGTTGAAATTTAACATTTACAAATTGAGTTCAATATATTGATGTAAAGCATGTACAAACCTATGGGGAACAACATTCCATCACTTTCTTCAGAATCAAGTAATTTCATCCTCTCTGTAGTACAACACAGTAAATAATAACCAACTCTTACATTTCCACGCTCAGCAATCACTGCAAAGACATCACCAGAACACTAAATTTATATATACATGTGAGATCTTAAAATTTACTTAGTTCAATCTATAGATCTATCTATCTATCTATACATGCAGCTCAATGGACCATATAATGTGAAATATATATACTTACCAATTTTGACCAATCCCGAGATATGATCGTAATCAGTAGAAATCAAAGGGACATCATCGAAGTTTTCATCTTCATCTCTATCAAATGTATCAGTAACAACTAGTGGCACTAGATTCCATGCACCTACATATCCATAGTCTTGATTGAAGCATTCCTCATAATTGTCAGCAATGCAGTGACAACAAAAGCATGAGTAGTCCCTAGTGTTCAACGTCCAATTATGATAATTTGTACTCATAATTGAATGCAAAGACCATGTCTTTTCTATCTTATTGCAACCATGCATAATTTTTCTATCCATACCTGAACAAATTCATATATAATACATTCTATAAATATAATTTGAATAAAGAATACATAAAAAAATTTAAACACTTGAATAATTTAAAAATATGTGCATACCTTTTATCTCCCAAAATTTTCTATGTGGCACCGCTTGAGTCAATCATGATGACGTGTCATTCTCATTTGGTGTGAACTGTGTCTTGCACCATTCAACAACATCATGTGTCAGTAACAACTAGTGACACTAGATTCCATGCACCTACATATCCACAGTCTTGATTGATGCATTCCTCATAATTGTCAGCAATGTAGTGACAACAAAAGCATGAGTAGTCCCTAGTGTTCAACGTCCAATTACAATAATTCATACTCATAACTGAATGCAAAGACCGTGTCTTTTCTATCCTATTGCAACCATGCATAATTTTTCTATCCACACCTGAACAAATGTATATATAATACTAACTATAAATATAATTTGAATAAATAATACATAAAAAAAATTAAACACTTGAATAATTTAAAAATATGTGCGTACCTTTTATCTCCCAAAATTTTCTATGTGGCACCACTTGAGTCAATCATGATGATGTGTCATTCTCATTTGGTGTGAAATGTGTCTTGCACCATTCAACAACATCATGTGCATTTTTTATATGAACTCCCTTATAATTCATTTGATACTTTCCTAGAGCACGAATCATGCAAGCTCCAACACCATCATGTTCACCTTTTCCATGTCCACTCTTAAAGAAACTCCATACATGTGGTATGCTTTCATTATGATGATATCTACATAGTGCATAAAATGGTCTTGATGATTTGAATTGTGCAACACATCCATCTAACCAAACATAATGTTTATCAAATTTTATACTGCTTTTTTTCAAATTTGCAAAAAACATCTTAAAGCAGTGTTCTACATAATGAATGTCATGCTCTCTATCATCACTTATATAAAAATGATATTCCTTCTTGATGAACCGTGTTTCAAATGTGCTATGAATACCGTCCAAATCTAATTGTGTGCGTCAATAACACACATGTACCATAATAGTAATTTTCTCTGAAAAATAGTATTTTGATTGAATTGCCTTTTGATGAACAAAGGATAGTTTTCTGCAAAATCAACAACTGATACAATAGTTCCAAGTGGGAAATTATCTCTCAGTGTTTGGAATTTTTGTGCTTGCCACTTTTCAAAAAAGCATGATGAATGTAGGGTTGAAACAATTTTTTAAAGTTATCCATAAATACTCCAACATTGATCTCCTCTTCGACATATTCTAACCTTTTGGATTCTTTCCCAAATTTTGTTTCATTCTTTACATATTTGTAACTCTTGCAATTTACCATCTTTGTTACATCAATATTTTCATTTTTCAAAGGAAAAAGAGACAAATCAGCACATGTTTGACATATTCCTTTTATGCAATTTATTTGTCCAGCTACATCATCTCTTTTGTCACATAAAATAGATGAGATGAACTCACTTTGCCTAGTAGGAGGAACATTTTCAAAACCATAAGTGTCTTCTACAAAATTTTGAAAAACATGATAGTGGAGATCAAATTCAATATGATAATGACAACAACAAGTTTCAAACACTTTGTTTGTCCTGATATAAAATGGCTTCAATCTTTCAAACAATGTTTTCCCAATCTTTATATTAGGATTTGAACTACAAAATGACACATACATTTCATGTTGTGTTGTGTCCAACCAATGTTTCGTATGATATTCATATTGATTAGCTAAAATTCTATGTCTGATAACATCTCTACTGTTTAATAAAGGATGTGTATTATCATTCCAAAATAATGTGACCAAATTCTTGATTCCTCCATCAATCCTATCAGAACGAGGAGCTCTACACATGATTTCCCAATTGCCTTACAAGGTGCTATCATCCAAAATTATTCTCCTATTAACATATCGTGATATTATTTTCCTACTAAAACTAATCTGAGATGAAACTGAAGATATCTGTCTTTTTCAGAGCATAGTGTTACCTACAATGGATGTCAACATATCTTTTCTTGTAATGGTCTTATCTTTAATTCGAGATCACTTCCCTACCTAATTCAAACCTTTCCTAAGATTTTCAATCATATCAGTTTGCATGTCAACAAATTTTCTCTACTTTGATGTTGTGTCTATACCCAATAATTTTAATGCCCCTTCCAACTTTTTGTTTATAAGTACAACTAAAAGAAATTGGTCTTGTTCAAGTGTTTCAAAATTATCAAATTTAGCCAATATTTCTCTTGCTATCATATTCATTGATCTCTTCTTAGCAAGACTTAAGGGTTGAACATTAGCAAGTGATCTCAAATTCTCCACATGCATTGTAAGTAAATGATCTAAGTTTCTATAATTAATATTTCTCTTTACAGTTTGAGCTAAATTTAAAATTTCATCCATACCAATAGGATCACGTGATCCTGACCCTTCTCCAACATCAATTTCTTGAGCTTCCCTGGGGAGTGATCTCGACCCTTCTTCAATGTGCAATTCTTCGACTTGAATTGACCCTCCTACTTCAGCTTGTCCTTCACCTTCTTTAGTTTTATGATAATATGTCAATGCAGCTTCATGATTTCTTTGTTCAGTACCAGGTGACCTTTTTCTAGAAAATTTACTTTGTCTTCCCTTCTTGTTCCCCATTTCTTCTCTCCAAAAAATGTCTTCCACAAGATCGCCCAATAAAAATTCACTTCTTCAAAAAATACTTTGATCTAATATTTCTCCTCTCCAAAATTATGCCTTTGAAAAAAATAGAAATAGCAATCCTCCTCCAAAAAATGCCTTTGTAAAAATTGATCAATAATAGAAAAAGCAATAGAAAAAGTGAATTAATTTATTGCAATTCGATGGAAAATAGAAAGAAAATGTTTTAGTTTTATACCATTCTAAATTTTTTACAAAACAAATTCATAACTAGCCGACCTAGTTCGCTCGAAGTAGGCTGGGAAAAATTTCGACGGGGTGTTTCTCCCTAGACTTTTCACATGAGGGTCTTCGAGCGAAGACCCTTCGCACGAAGCCCCTCATGTGCCTTCGAGCGAAGGGGGTTTTTTCTCGAAGACCCCTAAATTGAAATTTTTCCCTTAGAAAAAAAGTAAACTACAAAAAAATGGCCTTTCAAGGCCTGGGACAAGGAACAAACAAGATGGTTTTTTCAAACATATGATGTTAAATGATGCCATTCAGAAAAATCTTTCTAATGAATATAATTTTAATACATATTGAGTTCATTATCACTTTTAAATATCACTTTAACTAAACATAGGTTGTTTGGTCATTCAACAACTTGTCTCTTCAAGACTTCAGGAAAAATAGTAAATTAAAAAAAAAAATTATGAAAAATATGTAGGAAAAGAGTATTTGTGTTACCTTTCTATAAAAAAGAGTAAAAAATTAATTTTGATATACACAAATCAAGTTAGAGTGATCCAAGTGACCTTATGTCTAAATTACAGTTACTGTCACTTTAGAACTTAATAAACTATGAAATATTGACCCAAAATGAATGAAACCAATTGCATCCTTTCAATATTGAAGTTAAAAATATAATCTTGAAAGAATTACATCGTTATCATATTTTTTAAAAAATGTTATGCTGATCCAAGTGACAATAACTCCTTAAAAACACAGTTTTTTCACCCAAACCACTTTTCTAAGGAGAAGGAAAAATGAATTTAAATGAATTTTAATTTTTTTTTAAAACTTATTTAGAAACTAGAAAGAAAATTCTAAAAGACTCTAGTTTACATTATCTCCAAATTCCTAATAGTTTTGCGGCAATAGGTGTTCAAAAGTGACATTTTTTCTCAGAATGTTGATCTCTGTGTCAAAGTTGGCCAAAAAGTGGAACACACGAATGTGGGGCCACCCCAAGAGCTTGTGTGAGAAATGATGTAACCATTCTAGACACTTGTTTTCTTTTACAATTTAATTTAATTAGGAAGAGACATGACACAGTGATTATGATTCTCTATAAGAATGTATGTTCTAATTTACATTTTACATCATTGACATATTAGTTTTTAGTTATTAAAGTTATTAAATTTTAATAGAATGTTTTGTATATTAATTTTGATCTTCATTCTATTGTTGACCTAATCGTATTTCATATGATGTGTTTTTTTACTAACTAAGCAAAAAGCTAGGATGTCAACACTTTACAACCAAAAACTCCAAGGGCTAAGATACACGTGCCAAAAAAAAGACCACTTACAATGTTACTTAGATCATTAATAGACAACTTGCAAAACTTTTCAGGTCATTAACAAGTAACTTACAATACACAAATAGTACTACAAACAACCCACATCAAGTGGGTAGAACTTTCATCCACAACTCAGGGAAGAGTTTGGGAATATGAGAAAGAAAGATCTTTCCTCTATCATCTAACAACAATCCAAGAAATACTATCATCTTAAACACCATTGCAAGGGGAAGCATGAGGGGAAATAGTCATAGAGGGCTTGTCAGCACACGTTGAAGAAGGTTGACAAGGTGAAATTTCATCCACCAAAGATTAGAGTTAAACATGAGCAATATGTAGAGTATGTTGCAAGCACTGGGAAGGAGGTTCCCAAACAAGGTCCATAAGGTACAAGGAGGCTACACCAACAACAAGAGGCTCATCACCATCTTGGTAGGATTCACCATCATCATGGGAGGAGTCATCAAAATAATAATCAAAAGCCTAGATAGTCAAGTGATCACCATTGGCATTTTTCCACTAAGTAGAAAAACCTTTACAACATGAGGGAGACAAATCTATGGATAAGTGACCAATTGATAAGCATTGACAACATAAAAAAGGTGCTCATAATCCAGTGACTGAGTCCATGACCTATCCCCAACCATGAGAACCACATACCCATTAAGAGGTGTGGAGATGTCAATATTATGTGCAAAAAAGTAGAATGACATGTGGAGGAAGTATCAAGAATCATCAACCTTCAAAAAGTGGCTTATAGAGTTGTCAATGGCCTTGTACCAAGAAACCTCCCAAAATTATACAAGAAGATTGGGAATTCTAACTCACACTTGATCCATATCGAGTACCTTGGTAAGAAGTTTCAAGGAAGTTGTCTAGGGTTTGACCAATAGAGAGTGTATTCCCCAATCTCATAGCTTACTTATCACCAACTCTCAATCTTCAAAAGAAGCAATAGAAAAAATGAAAAAAACCTTAACACAAGAGAAAAGCTCAAACTATAAAACACTAAGAGCTTCCAAGAAAACAATACCCAGTGATGAAGATCTAGGAGAGAAGGACAAAGACCAATGAATATATACAACAAACCACATCTTTGGTAGAAATCCTCATTTTTTACCACATCTTGGTTGCACGCCATAATAGGGTAGGTTTTGGCACAAAGAAAAGGACAAGATTTCCCCTTCAAAGGATGAACAATAGAAAACTTAGCTACATGAGTAGAGCTCCAACAAATGACAATAGAAATAGGCCTCGAAGGCAGGGCTCAAACACCCATAGCTCCAACCCCAACATAATTCGTAGGATCATATTGATCATTAGTAGAAAAAGGATCAATACGGTTAGGTGACCAAGAACCCACCATGTCCACAAATAGCACAACCCCCACATAAAAACCAACCATGGTTTTATTAGGCACAGGAAGAGGGGGAAGCAAACACACATCCATGGTAGGTGGGAGTAGAGGGGAAATTCCCCAATAGGCATTGATAAATATAGAAAGAGTGGTTGTAGCAAAATATTGGGTAGGAGGAACGAGACCAAATTTTAAATCCATTGTGGGAACTCTATTATTCATATTTCATGTGATATGTTTTTTATTAAGGTAACAACAGGTTTTGAAGGGATCCTAAAACCATTTACATAACTGGAACTTAAGATAAAACTATAAGGGTTCCAAAGATACAACAGTCTAGCCAAAACAGAGGCCTAGACACCCCAAACCCCTAACTAAAAACACCCCATACTACTGCACAAGATAGACCAATGAAAAAGAACAGTACAAGGGAAGGGGACTAAACTTTTGATCCCTTCTTATGGGACCGAAGGGTTATGTCAAAAGAGGAAGGAGATCTCTTTGAATGTTTCCCTTTAACAGTAATCCACCCCTCTTCAACTCTAGCCGTCCTATCCTACCAACACTATGAAACCAGGACAAAAGAACCAGCACCCAACAAAGGCGTTGGAACAACCTACGAATTGCCTAGCAAAGAACCATCATTACTCCCAGCCGAGGGAAAGAAAACATCAAGACCAACACCAATCGAAGCCCCAACAGGGACAGTGGAAACAACACCCACCGAACAGCTAGTAGGGACCCCAACATCATCTATTGAAGAATTGGGAAGAGGACCAACAGATGGTCAAACACTTCCAGCCAGTAAGGTAGGAGAAGGAACATCAACCAAGGGACTAGAAGAATTAGGGCCAGCAACATCCTGCTCAACCACTTGTGAGAAGCTCTAATGGGAAGACACCTTCTCCACCGCATAGTGTTGTGAGGAGGCACCCTTCCACCATGAAGTAGTCTTATTAAGTCTCTGAAGATCACATTAAGAAGCAACATGACTAGTCTTAAAGAATCTTCTGCATTTGAAGGGGAGGCCTTCATAGTCCAATTATCGAATCCAGCTTCTGCCCTAAGGAGAATAAAGTTTAATCTCTGATAGCAGGCCCTTCAAGGTATCAATATCCACCAGGATACATGCATAAGTAGAGTGGAATAAATTCAAATATTTCTCATCCACCATTAACATTTCTCCAATAGCATCCCCCATAGTCTCCAAAATGGAATAAATCCAAATTAAGATGGAGGGGAAAATGAGGAAGCCTAACCCAGATAGGTTGCATATCAAATGATTCAGAAGATGGAGAGAAATTAGGATGCCAAGGTTTCAACAATAGCATAAAATGATCCTCCCAGCTAAATAAATTTTCACACAAAATTTCATGTGATATGTTATGTGTAAATCAACTTATTCTTTGTAAAACAATTATCAATTTTATTTAGGTCAATGAAATTGTAATTATAGATCACATTGAAATTATTCTTATTCAACAAGGATTTTTCTTTTTAAAAGAGGGGTAAAAATTTATTGAATTAAAAATAATAGTACAAATATTGGGGATTGCAAGCTCAAAAAAGAAAACAACTCCAAAAGAACCAACTAAAGGGTGAAACTAAAAGGGCCACAACTATCCTACCATGTCTTCCCTAACTATCATCTCAAGATCATTAACACACTCTAGGAGCAGTTGACCCCATTCTCCAACATTCCAGCCATCCAATTGCTCAGAATCTCACTTAGCCAAGTAATCAATCATCTTATTCCATTCATGAGGAACATAGAAAAAAGAGACTAACTCCCTGGAGTCTCTTAAGCTAAGGATTTGTCTTCCAACCACAATAAAATGTCAATAAAAAATATCTATCCTCTGTCAGTTCAACCTATCCACCACAACATGGGAATCCGACTCATAGATAATCTTGCCCCATACAAGAGAACATCCATTTTCTTGTGCCAAGAGGACAACAAGAGCTTCCATATAATTATTGGTATGCAAGCCCTTATACACAAAAAAGAAGAAAACTACATTTCTAGAGCTATCACTAACAACTCCTCCAACTCCTTCATGCATGGTATTTCCTCTAGAGGACCCATCAATATTGATATTAAGGGTCCCTAGAGGTGAGGGAGACCACTTAACATCCTTTTCAGCCTTCTTTTTAGAATGTCTACACCTAACTTATTGTTTCTTGACAAAGACATCTCTAAATTCTACACCACAAATGTTTGAACTCTAGACAACTTGCAAGTGTCTAGGATCAACCTCCGCAAAATGATCACACTTAGCCACCAAAGTCTCTTATACTATGTTAGTAACTCATAGCCATAGTTGTTGCACCAAATTCCTCATATCTTGAAAAGATTTGTAGTTTATTTCATGCCACAGTTGTCAAATAATGAAACCCGGTCCAATATCCCATGCCACATGGAGGAAGGGAGTCTTAGTAGGTGGTTGGCCAAGACTATTCCAAAAATCAACCAATGAGTTGGCATGAACATGGGCATGCTTCTAGACTCCCCACCATCAATGCCATAATTCTATGGTGAAAGATCAGTAAAAAAGATAAGATCTACTCTCCTCATTTTTACTACACATAACACAAATAGAAGGCCCCTAAAATCCTCTCTTTTGAAGATTCTCCTAGGTAATACATCTATTTCATACAATGAGCCACAAGGAAAAAATATACACTTGGGTCAATATAACTTGTTCCAAACCTTCTTCCACCAAGGAATATTCACCAAGTGTCACAAGTCATCCTCTCTAACTCGTGATATCTTGAGGGCACCAAAAACCCACCCTTTCGATTAGGGCCCCAAGAAAGGATGTCTACTCCTTTGAGTGAGTTACACATTCTAATAGCTAAAATCCTAGCAAGAGCCTCCCTATCCTCTACTAATTCTCCTAGAGGCCACTCAAGTGTCTCTTTCCATCTAGCCACCTCCCCTTGTCCCAACTTCAAGGTAACTTTAAAATCCTCAACTTTACTCTAGCCCACTTCAAGAAAGCTATTACAAATAGGTTGAAAATTTAGGAAATTGAGAGAGAATAGGAGGGAATCGATCCCTAGAATCCTTATGCTTATTAAAAATCTAGAAAATGCCTTTCTTTACTAAATGTTTTCATCTCTTAAGCGTATTCCAAATCATGGATCCACTTCCTCACAAATTGTATTAGGGAAGATCCTTTCCTTCCATTCCCCCTAAATACTTGACATTGAGGATTTTGGCCCATCCCTGATGTTCATTCATGCACCATCTCCAAAAGAGATTAATAGTTAGAGAACTTCCATTCATTCTTTCATTGTACAAACCAAGACCACCATCCTTATTTGACCTACAAATAGAATTTTATTTAACCAAACTCCACTTAGAGGAGAGAAAATTTCTTGTCCATAAGAACTTCTTAGAAAGAACATCAAAGTCTTTAATAAAGCTTGCAAGGGTTATTTTCACAAATCATCTATATATAGAAAGTGTCTGCACCACAGACTTCAGAAGAGTCACTCTACCAGTATTTGAGAGCCATCTATTTGTCTAATGACTAACCTTATGTCGAAACTTATCCAAAAAATCTTGTCAGAACCCCTCAGGAAATCAACGTACTGAAAGAGATATTCCAAGATAGAAAAAACAAAGAGTACCAATTTGAAACCTCAAAATCCTTGAAATCCTAGCTTGGATGACAGTAGGAGTATTAAAAAAAAGATATAGGATTTTCCTTCATTACTATTTTTTCCTAAGGCTTTCATATAGATATCCTAAGATTTTTTGAAGTTTGCAGCCTCATTGATTCTGGAAACACCCATTAAAGTGGTATCATCCACAAATTGAAGATGAGAAGAAGGGGGAATACCATGATCCAACTTCCATCCCAAATCAATCATTTCCTAACTTGAGACTTAATAAATCTTCCCAATATTTTATCCATTAAAATTAATAAGGGGAGAGGGGATCACCTTGTCGAAGACCTCTAGAGGCACCATATAACTATGTGGATTCACTAGTAATAAGAAATACAAAAGAGGATGAAATGATGCCAGTCATTACCCAACTGATTTACTCACTTCCAAAACCAAGGGCAGTGAGCATTTTACACAAAAATCTCCATTTTCCCCTATCATACACTTTACCCATATCCAATTTGAAGGACTCTACTACTATCTTGAAGAGATCCATATTAATAATTTCTCGAGATCCTTAACAAAATTTTATAAGGAAACCATCTGGCCTTGAAGCTTTATCCTTATTCATTCCAAACACCACTGCTTAAATGTCAGATAATGAAGATGGTTTAATGAGATCCATATTAATTTCATTGGTAACTATGGGGGAATGAAATAAAGTACAAATTACCCTCCTTCCACAAAGCAGGAGCAAAGTCCTTAGTTAACAAATTCCCAAAGAATCTAGTGGCTTCCTAAGAAATCTTCTTATGGGAGGAAAGAATTTCCCTTTCTGAGGAAATGGTCAAAGTAATAAAACTCTAATGTCTTCTATCCTTCACTATATTTAGGAGCAAATTCCTTAGAAAATGAATTCCCAAAGAATCTAGTGGCTTCTTGTGAAATATACCAATGGGAGGAAAGAAAAGTCTCCTCTGAGGAAATGAGAGAAATAATAGAACTCCCATGTCTTTTATCCTTCATTGTATTATGAAAAACTTCATGTTTATGTCCCCTACCTAGAGCCAATCAAACCATGCCTTTTGTTTCCAATAAATATCCCCCTGGAGATCCCATTCCCCCAACTCCTTCATCACAACAACTTCCTCCCTACATAAAACATTATATAAACCTTGATCCCAAATTTGGTGAGTAATAGAATCAATTCGATATTGAGCCTTCCTTCTTGCCAAGAAGAGGTTGCTAAAGTGCATTCTATTCCACATTTTCAGCTTATACTTTATGTATTGTAGTTCCTTGACAAATAAATACATTACAGTACTATAAGTAGGTTTTCCTTCACTCCACTAGTCTACAATATGATCATAAAGGGATGTTGATGGGGAGATCTAACTCACAAGAGCACTATTTCTCTTCTAAGACCTTTTATTTGGTCTTCCTAGGGTACTCCACTCTACCCTACCTAGAGGACGCTACTATGGTTCCTCTACTTCCGTTACATCCCTCCAACAACTTCAAACTCTCTCCTTAACTTCACAACCCTCACTGTGCATCCGTAGGGCCAATCTTGCAACCATACTCCCAAACTACTCCCAACAATGGAAAGGGTGTTAACTCTATTCCCCTTTCAATTCCTACCATTCTTGATCTATTTCTTTGGATTCTTGCATAATTTTCCCATCGGGTTCATGAATTCCTAGTTTTAGGCCTTGTAGCCTTTTTAGCCCCAATTAGGCCTCCTAGAAATTGGATTCTTGATTTTCTTCACAATGATCCTTAACAACCCATTGAACTAATTGTGGATTCTTTATAAGACCACCCTAGGCTCAAGGATTTTCTAGGTTTTAGGTCTTCAAGCTATCTATACATAGGACTTCTAGTAAACCCCTATTTTCAAGGGTTTATAGGGCATGTGAACTAGTCACGGTTCTTTTCCTTCAATGGATGCTCAAATAAAATTCACCACTCTTCTCCTTGCATTAAATTTTCAAGGACACATTCCCCTACACACTCCAACCATCTATTGGTTCAAACCAATCCATCTAGCAAGTCTTCTTGCCTTTGCACTGTACAAGCTCCTAGCCAAAATTCCACTGAACTCACCTAGGGCTTGTTTGTAAAATTAACTCCCATGCACAAAAAGAACCCTAAGACTATATTTACATTATTTACAATGTGCCCTCCTTGATTCTAAGTGGCCATGATGATTCAACCATGGGAACTCAAGAAGGAGCCATCTTTATATGACTGGCACCGTTTAGGACAGTGAACCAGGAAGACTTAAAGAATTTAAAAAATGATAAAGAAATGATTCAAACTACCAAAATGATTTCAAAAAATTCCTTCACATAAAAAACACTAACACTTCAATGCATTATAGTAGCCCAATCAATCCATTAATGTTGGATGATGGCTCAAAAGTAGTTATCTCACAAAAATTCAGTGCTTCCTAGATACTCAATCCATATAGTCTGACATCTGACCTCAGGAGTAGGGTTTGTTTGACCTTAAATATTCCATCCCCATGTTCTCAGACCCTAAGGTCAGGATATAGACCCATTTTACACTAAATGCAACTTTTTAGGAATGTTGTCATGACAACTTTGCAAAGTTGTCATGAGCAACTTTTACAACTTTTGTCATTTTGTCTTCCAACTACTCTTAATAGCTCAAATCAACCCAAATCCATTCTATTAGATCCAAAAACACTTAAAAACCAGTAAATAACAACTTTTCCTTCAATTTGGGATCTTGGCCAAAGTTTGACCAGTGCTGACTTTTCTAGGACTTAAGCACTAGGCCTTACTAAATCAAACCAAGGACATGACCTTAAAGACTTGTACTTAAAAACACACACCAAACTAAACTTGGGACTTTATCCTTAGTCCTTATTACCTTGGTGGTTGGCTAGAACCACCTACAAGCCAAAAATGTTAAAGATCTTACTAAGACCTTGAGGTGCTCTTGCACCATACTCCCCCTACCACAAGAAAGTTAGGGAAGGTGAGGTGTTATAAGTTCCAGACTGATGCCAATATTTTTAAAATCACTCTTTTCTACCCAAGTAGCCTCTGACTCAAGTTGATGTTCCCATTTGACTAGATGCTCCATATAGATTTGGTGCTTCTTCTTTACTCTTGAATCTAGAATTCTTTCTTCTTGTGGCTTGATAGAATCAGGTACCTTAAGTTATACCACATCCTTAGTCATCTCTGTACTATACTTTTCTGCATATAATTTGGTCCTTTGTAATTTACCAAATCCTTCACATTGAAGATAGGAGAGATGGACATCTCCTTGGGAAAGTCTATCTTGTATGCATTCAGTCCATATTTAGCCAGGACCTTGCATGGCCCTATTCTCTTCATTTGTAACTTGCTTGGGATGCCCTTATTTAGTCTAGCCTTGTTCAATAATACCATTACCAAATCTTCTACCTCAAACTGTAGGTCTCTTCTCCCTTCATGCTTCTTGGCTTTAAGTTTCTGATTTGCCTCCATTAATGTCTTCTTTACTTGCTCATGGACCTCTCTCGTTGACTGAGAAAAATCATCTGCATGTCCACTGATCGCTTCAAGGTCTTTTAAGTCTATGAGCTCTAGTACACCTCTTGGATGTAAACCATACACCACTTCAAATGGACTCTTACCAGTAATCTTGTTTGCACTATCATTGTAAGAAAACTGTGCTTGGGAAATAACTTGTTCCCATCCTTTTCTATACTCCTTAGTCAAACATCTTAGCAAGTTGCCAAGGACCATGTTAATGACCTAAGTCTTCCCATCCATTTGTGGATGATATGAAGAACTATGAGCCAAATTAGTTCCTAGTCTTTTCCAAAGGGTCTTCCAAAAATGTCCCATAAATTTCACATCTCTATCTGCAACTATACTTATTGGAAACCCATGTATCCTTACTATCTCCTTAAAGAAAAGGTGAGAAATGTGACTGGCATCATGATTGGTTTTACAAAGGATAAAATGACTCATTTTACTAAATTTATCCACTACTACAAACACACTATCCAAACCAGTTGGTGTTCTAGGTAATCCCACTATAAAGTCCATACTTATGCACTCCCAAGGTCTATTTGGGATGGGCAATGGTTGATAGAGGCCTTCATTTGATGATGTCCCCTTTGCCTTCTGACACACTCCACACTGTTGAACATACTTCCTTACATCCTTTTGTATCTTAGGCCAATATTATAACCTTTCTACTAGGTCTAGGGTATTATTTAACCAAAAGTGCCCACTCAAACTTCCATTGTGCTTCTCTTGGATGAGGTTATCCCTCATGGAACCCCTTGGAACACATAGTTGTTTACCCCTAAACAATAGTCCATTCTGTAATATATAGTCAACATACTCACTATGGAAATGATTATAAAAATCAGTGCATACCTTGTATATCTCTGAGAAATATGCATCCCCTTCATATAGGTATTTGAATCCTTCAACTCCCATACTCTGAAAGTGTATCTCTTGGATAGTGAGTAACCTCCTTCTAAGGGAATTTGCAACCTTGTTGTTGACTCCCTTCTTATGCTTGATTGTGAAGGTGTAGGACTGCAGAAATTACATCCACTTAATATGCCTCAAATTGAGCTTTTCTTGAGTGTTGATGTAACTTAGAGCTTGGTTATTTGTGTAGACAAAAAAATCCTTAGGAAATAGGTAGTGCCTCCACTTCTTAAGAGCTTTAACTAATGCATAAAGCTCCAAATAATAAGATGAGTATCTAGACTTTGCTTCATTTATCCTTTCACCAAAGAAAGCTACTGACCTACCTTCTTGGCTTAGGACTGCACCCACTGCTATATTTCTAGCATAACATTCTACAATGAACAATCTATCAAAGCTTGGAAGAACTAGGATGGGTTGTGTATCCACTTCTTTCTTCAATCTTTCAAATGCCTCATTTGCTTCCTTGGTCCATATGAACTTGGTTTTGACTCCCTCTTTTATAGTGTCTAAGATGGGTGCACATATCTCACTGAACCTCATAAACTTCCTATAAAATTGTGCTAACCCATGGAAACTTCTTACTCCAGTCCATGTCCTAGGAGTAGGCCAACTTAATATGGCTTCAACCTTACTTTTATCCATCTTCAAGTCACCTTGGGATACTACAAACCCTAGATAGACTAGTTCTTGCTTCATAAACTCACTCTTCTCAAGATTTATGCTGAGCTTCTCTTCTTGGAGTTTCTTCAATACAAGTTCTAGATGCTTCATGTGTTCTTTCTTTGTCTTGCTAAAGACTAAGATGTCATCTAGATACACCACTACAAACACTCCTATATAGTCCTTTAAGACCTCATTCATAACCCTCATGAAGGTGCTAGGTGCATTTGTGAGGCCAAATGGAATTACTAGCCACTCATAGAGACCCTATGTGGTTTTTAAGGCAGATTTCCACTCATCCCCCTCTTTCATCCTGATTTGATTGTACCTGTAATACCCCAAAAATGGGCTATAAGTTCATTAATCTCCTACATCTTCAATTCGAACGAAATCGACATCAAAGTCCTAATCTAAGACACATCTAAACATCATCGAATCATAATTGATTATCTTAAATTCTGCATCGGGGAATATTCTTAGTAATATTCCTAATCATCATAATTATCTTTAATTTTATTATTATTTGGCAATAAATCACATTTATCCTAAAAATTTGATTAATTAAATATTTTGTATATTTAATTAATTAGATTTAATATTTACCACTTAATTGTTTAATTAAATTTAATTCTATCTATTATTAATTGTATTATTTAATTTTGACAATAAATCCAATATCCTATGAATAATTGATTAAATTCTTATTTAATTAATTAAAGTATGTTGTCATTATTTAATAATATAATTTTTAATAAAAGTTTGAATAAATAGTTAATTAACCCATAAATTAATTATTTATTTTCAAAAATTAGTTGAGTTGAGGATAAATCACTTTATTTATTTATTTAATTCTTAATTATTATGCATATTCAAAAGAAACAATTAAACTCCAAATCAGAAAATCAATGCAAGTTATTGACTTTTTGGAACTCAACATCCTTTTGGAGTTCAAAAAGCTGATCTAAACTCTAATTTGAGTTAAAAAGCTGTTTTTGCATGTTTTTGCATGATTTTGAGAATTAACTATCTTTCATGATCAGATAACTCAAAAATCAAGATGAGTTAATTTGAGTGATTTATGGCTTTTCCCATGCACCTCCAAAGCCCTGGATTTCTATAAATTAAGGCTTTAGCTCTTCACAAATCATCTCATATTTTGCACAATCACGCTAGAGAATTAGAATTGAAGAATCAAAGCTCTTGCGAATCGACATCTTTGTGAGATCAATCTTATTTTTGCATTCATATTTCATATCATTCTTAGATAGTTTCATATCAAGTTTTTCATATAGATAGATTCATATCGGTTTTTATCATTCTTATTGCGTAGAAAATATCAAAAAAATAGAATAATTGCATTCAATCTCATATCTAGATCAATTGCATTCAAATCCTTCATTTAGGTGTCGTCTAGGTCACTGATCTCGATAATAATCTGAGAACATTAATCTCGCACCTATTAGAAGGCAGTAAATCGCTTGGTTAGATAGCTTTCAATTTTGCACGATTTCGATTATAGCTAACCTCTAATGTTTTACTGAGTGTTGTGTCTACAAATCAGGTACAATTTTCACACACACATTTCTGGCGCCCACCGTGGGGCAACCCACCTTTGCATGCTGGTTTTGATTTTTTTGGGAGCTAAAACCCCAAAGTTTCAAATATTTAATTTTATCTCCCAAACGGCTTGTAATTTTGGTCTGAATTTTTTTTTTCAGGTTGGTGACATGTCAGGGAAGCTACAATAAAAAATTTAGAATTTTTTGAGATATTTTTAATTTTTAATAATTTTTTCTTGAAATTATATAAAAAATTAATATCTGACGCAAATCAGCATATTTTTCAGAAATTTTTATATTTTCGGAAAGCTATTTAAATTTTATAGGGGGTCCATTCTTTGTGTTTTCAATTTGGACATGATATAATAGCTCAAATAGTCAATTTACAAAAACTGGTCTATTTTGATAAAACAGGTCTCTAGGGCACAAATGAAGAGATTTTTATAAAAATTTTACATTTTTGGAAAGCTCTCTATTTTTTAGTAGGGGTCTCTATTCTGAATTTCTATTTTTGTGACCAAAATCATATCAAAAAAATTAGATCTTGTTGACTAGGTCAAATGCAGCAAAAAAAATAAAGTTTTGTGATGGGTATGCACTTATTTTTTTACATGGTTCAATGAATAATATGAGTTGTCATTTGGGTTAATTACTGGTTATTATTACTGATAATAATTGATTTTTAGAGCTAACCCTATGGTTTTCATAAGTTGAATATATTTTGCATATCTTGTTTGCTTGTTTGCTTGTTGGAGAGTTCGTCACTTGCTTGCATGGAAAAGCTCAACAAAAATTGCTAAAAATCAAGTAAAATCTACTAAGCGCGTTGTGAGGATCCCAGGTATTCTCCTTCATCTAATAATATTTTGATTTGGGACTTAAAATAAATCTCTTATGTGTCAAGCTTGTGTGCATCTTTTCATGCTTTTGATCTATTTCTACACACTTGCATAATTGATACTAGGTTGTGAACCCTTAAGGATTCATTAAGTAGTCTTAGAATACTTGTGATTGATCTTGATTGCTATCTTTGGTTATTGGACTTGCTAATCTTCCGGCCCCTCATTTCCTCCCCGTGGTTGCAATCTTAGCGCCATAAAGGGGAGGGGTCAACAGGATAGAAGCGTTAAGTGTTCCACTTGGCAACCCTTTTGTGCTTTTAGGAACTCACTTATTTTCTAAGTTGGGGACTCCTTTTTAGCTTGTGTGAGGTGTTAAGTGTTCCACCTTGTGGACTCATCTCATATTCGCTTTAAGCATTAAGTGTTCCTCTTTCTACTTTTTGGGTACTTTTGGTAGATTTACTTTCGGGAATATATTTGTGCTCACATAGTAATTAGGCCCTATGAACACTATTCGTGATTCTTGAAAGATTGGATTCCCAGTGAAATTATTCTTGACGACAGAATCCTTGTAGGTAGGGAGGATAATTAGTGCGTTTCACATTCAACTTGGTTAGTGCATCTTCTCTTATTGATCGACACATTCTCTTTCCGGAGAGGTTGATAGATCACATAGGGTTGATATCACGAGCTTTGGTGAATCAAAATTGGTTAGTGTGTCTTCTCTTATTGATTGATACATTCTCTCCCCGAAGAGGTTGATAGATCACGTGGAGTTGATATCACAGACCTTGGTGGAACAAAACTTTGTCTTAGCGTGTCAGATTAATCTGCTTGTTTTGTTTGGGTTAAAAGTGAAGAGGTGTCAAAACCTTGAATCTGGAGCCAAGTCCCCTTGTGGTATAAATCTGTGAGTCATCTTTAGAGAGGGTTAACCATAGCGGACAATCCCTTCACAGGGAAAACTACGTTGACGGAACCTCAAGTGGTCATAGCCATTTTCGCCATGGTAGTGACAGCCGCTATATAAATGTCCTTGTGGAAGAAATCTCCATGGGTATGGATCATTGTTGGGTTGTCAGATCTCCCTAGCAGCTCTTGAAAATTAAGTTCTCGGACTGTGTCAAAACCCTGGTGCACCGGGATTGGAGTTCACCCCTTTGAATCATAAAAGTTGCAGAGTCAAACCATTAATAAAAACCCTAGAGAGGCCAATTTTTCACTTTCAGGTATATATGTGTTATTGCAAAATTTTTCAGAACATACACAATTAGTACTCTCAGGGATTAGCACAATTTGGTCACTTGATTGTTCATGCGCAAGGTTGCTTTTTCCCTTGTTCATTATTTTCAGACGTGCTTGGAATCACTGGCTTGCTGTTCTGCGTGCTTGTTTATCTACTTGGCTCTTAAAAACGATCAAATCTGGTATAACCTTCAAAATCTGGACAGTACAATTTGCAAACAATCCAGAACGGAAAACCTTAAATTTTGCAAAAATTGACGTAAAGTTCTTTCTGGAGGCAAAAGTCATTGCAAGAAGTCAAAAGTCATACGACTTTTTGTCAAATGTCATTTCAGTATCGCCCATATGTCGTATGATTGAGAGCCCAGTGTCGTACGAGTTTTCAAACCAGCAAAATTTAAGAAGCCAAAAATTGTTAGCAACTATCGTACGAGTTTTGTCAATTGTTGTTTCATTTCTACCCAACTATCGTACGACTTTCGCAACTATCATTTCATTTCTACCCAACTATCGTACGAGTCTGCAGAGTGTCATTTGGAAAAATTTGAGAGAGTTGTCAGAAATTGTCAATTTGTGAGATATCCAATGTTTCCAGCCTAGTTCCAAAATCTGTCAAAAATATCATTGTGTCAGGAACAGAGCAGTAGCTATTGAGCATTCTACCATTTTCTGAGTTTGATCTTTTGAATCCGATCTAGTCTTCTGTTTGATCAATTTGAGTCATTTTTATCTCGTGTCAAAACCTTGTCATAACTATCAATCTTCAATCAATCTTCAAAAATAGACTAAGTGTTGAGAACTCGTGTCTGCTATCTTTTGGGCGATCTATCCCATACATCCAGGGCACAGTTTCCTTCACCCACATCTCATCATATTTTCAAAACTATCATAATCTTGACAAGGTTGCGTCATCCGATTTTCTCGAATCAAATTGTTCTTCAGTTGTCTTTGTCCTTTTCTTCTGTTTCATTCAAAGTTAATGGTGGAGACTAGAGCTTCTTCACACAAGAAATCAGAAGAAACATCTCAGAACTTACTTTTGACCAATACCCCAGGTCCAACTCTTGAACAACTCATCAAGTCAGGTATCTACGAAGACGACGGTCTCGGTAACTTTCGATTGAAAACTGGTTACATACCTCCTTTATCAACTCACAGAGGTAATCAACAAACTCCTCCTCAATCTATTCCAGGGAGCCCAAAAACTCCTACCATGTCTCAAGCAGGGACAAACCATGGTTCTCTAGGAGGAGGATCCCAAGGACACCATTCTCAACATAATGCCGACAAAGACCCTACACCCTCTGAAATCCATCGATGTCAGAATGACGATGAATTCCAAAAAATGATGAGGCATTTCTTGAAAGTGGATAGAGAGGCATACTTTTTACAATTAGCCCAGGAAGGGGCTAAGCTTCCTCCCAACTTTAATGTTGATGATATAATCACACATGAGGAAGAAACTCCGATGACGGCCATAATGAACCAGCTACACGCTATGCAGGTCAAAATGAATAAAATTGAGAAAGAGAAGGAACCCAAGGAATTCTCCATGGAGGCCCTTTGTCCTTTCCCTTTTGACAAAGACTTGTATATGCCTCCATTCCCAAAAAGAGTGGAGATACCAAAGTATGACAAATATGATGGACACTCTAATCCTCAAGATCATGTCAGAGAGTTCTGTACGCAATCCATGGAATTCATGCATGAACTGACTTATCTGATGCATCTTTTTCCTAGATCCTTGGGAGGAGCATCCATTCAGTGGTTTTCAAGATTACCTTCTATGATCAAAACTTTTGAGGAATTGATTAAATTGTTTTATCAACAATATTCCTACAATATTCAACATCCGATTACCATGATCGATATCTGTAACCTCAAGCAATATCCAGGGGAATCATTCCTAACTTTTCTCAAGAGGTGGCGAAAGAAATTTTCTCTATATGCTAGACCAATTCCCGAAATGGAAAAACTTGAAATCTTTATCAATAACCTTGTTCCAGAGCTCAACTATCCATTACAAATGCAAGATCATGTATCTTTTGATAAAATGGTGGATAATGCAATCAAGATTGAGAAAGTACTTGTCAAGAAAGGAAAAATCACACTTCAAAAGGACAAGTCTGAATCTGGATCTAGTTCAAAAGATAAAAACAAGAGCTGGAATAGAAACAAAGGTATCATCTCTAATGGTGTTGTTGACACTATCCGTGCCCCATCAAAGGCACCGGCCTACAATCTCACCCTTGCCACCAAAGCCATTGAAGCTTCAAAGCAAAAATCTGCTGAACCATCTCCAAAGAAGCCATTCAAACGATGGGATAATAAATGAAAGTTTACTCCCCTGGGAGAATCTTTGGAATCTGCCCTGAGAACCCTGATAGCTGATAACATGATCTCTTTACCACCAATCCGAAAACCTGATCCGGATCCAAAACCATATTGGTGGAAAGATAATGAATACTGTGCTTTCCATCGGACTAAAGGCCATAGAACTAATGGATGCTTCCACTTGAAGCATACCATTCAAGACTTGATAGATCAAGGGGACATCATGATCGATAATCCTACAACAATAATGATCACACAACATTTACAGAACTGTTTCCACAACATGGCAAAGGAGTTTCCACTTCCCAGCCTAACATGGGGGCAAAAGTCAACTATGCCTACCCTGGAAATGATGTTGTCATCAATATGGTTGAACCATGTATCTTTGAGAGCTGCAATGTCATCACAATTGTACGAAGAGATAGAAATCATTCCTCAGCTAATGCGGTTACCAGATCACAAGCTCAGACTCATCTGAAATGACAAACACCAAGTTCATCTAATGTCCCTAAGATACCTTTCAATCTCACATCTGCTTCTAAACAGAAGGTTGCCTCGAAATCTTCCAATCCAAAGGATACAAGACCTACATCTTACAGCATCGTCCAACAACTCCAGCATACCAATGCCAAAATCTCCATGTTTGAGTTACTTCAAATATCTCCAGCTCACAGAGATATCCTAGACAAGGCTTTGCTCGGCTCTAATGTTCCTGATGATCTAGATCTAGACAGGTTCCAGACTATGGTTGGTCATCTAACGTCTCCGCAATATATCTCCTTTTCAGAAGAGGATGACAACTCCCTAAGTCACCCACATAATCAACCCTTGCACATAGAAGTCTTGATCCAGAACCGTCGAGTCAAACGTGTGTTGATAAATGGGGGCGCAGGCCTCAACATTTGTTCTTACAACTTAATCACACAGTTGGGATTCTCAGAGATGGCAATTGATCCTCGAAAGAAGATCACCATAAAAGCCTATGATGAATAAGAAAGAGCTTCTAAAGGCACTATTGTCTTACCCATCCGAGTGGGTCCGGTCATCAAAGATACCACATGTCAGGTGCTTGATCTACCATTAGCTTACAATATCCTTCTAGGGAGACCCTGGATACATGAAATGCAAGCTATTCCTTCTACGTACCATCAATGCTTGAAATTTCCCTATGAACGAGTGGAGGTTACTATCCGAGCAGATCTGAGTACAACTTGCAATACATTGAAGGAAAGTGCCGATAAGCTTGTTCCCAATAACAGAGAATCTTCCATCAAGCAGCTAAATGTTGCTTCCACATCTAAGATGGACGACATTGCTAAAGAGATCAATATCAAAGAAAATGGGATGGGAGAATACACTATAGAGCCAGTCTTGTCTCTGACATCTCTCCCTATCTCACCCAAGTCATATGGACAATCTTTGAAGCAATCTAAATCAGAACCTAAGGAACCTATGGAAGCATACAAAAGAAATTTTGTGGCGGAGCAAGTATCCAAACAAGAATTTGAAGAAGGTGAAGATGTGCTTGCATGGCTATACAAAGATGATTCTGAATCCAAAATGGTTCAACCTAGTGAATCTACAATCCCTTCTAATTCATATGGTCCAGGAAACAAATTGATAGCCAAGATGGGATATTCCAGTCAAGGACCTCTAGGAATCAGGGGAAAGGGTCTTGTGACACCCATTTCACATATTGGTAGAGACAAAAAAGATACTGGTGGCATAGGGTTTAAAAAGAAACCCTATCATCTCAGAGGTGGTTGTTCTCATGTCATAGAACAAATTGCACCAGGAGAACCCCTTCTTAAGAAAGAAGAAACAAAACCCTCTGATGATGATTCAGATAGCTCTGAGCTTATCCCCTATGAAAAATTGCCTAAAGAGATCAAAGATCTTCTTGATGATACAGATGATCCTATCAAAAGAATTAATGTAGTAGAAACACAAGAACCTACTGTAGCGCAAGAGATGGTTGCACCACAAGAACCAGCTAATCTCGAAGGAAATCAAACTGATCAAGAAGAAGGGGGTAGTTATTCTGACACTGATTCCCATGAATATGAATTCAAGTCAGAGACTGAGGGTAATCCTTCTTGGGGTATTCATCCTGATTTCACACATTTTTTAAGATTTCCTAGAGATCCTGAATCAGAAGCTGAGTCAAATGACTATGAATGGGGTGCCATTCCAGAAGAAGATGAGCTTATAACGGAGAAATATATAGATGTTATTCACCAATATGTATCTCAACCTGACGTAGGTCTAGAGTGAAATAATGAACTTAACATGTCTGATCCACCTATGGTTGAAGAGGACTCCCAGGATGATGTTAAGCCT
The DNA here is from genome assembly GCA_027943335.1 of Chamaecyparis obtusa. Taxonomy (NCBI): domain Eukaryota; kingdom Viridiplantae; phylum Streptophyta; class Pinopsida; order Cupressales; family Cupressaceae; genus Chamaecyparis; species Chamaecyparis obtusa. The sequence continues at coordinate 564,744 of BSBK01000070.1, read as the reverse complement.
ATTCACGAATTGAACATTTTGAGCTGTAATATCACCTTTGAACTTGAGCATCGGGTTAGGACCAATAATGACATATCCACATCTGTGAACACCATATCCCAAGCCTTTCCCACTTTGACTATCCAATGCCCTGATCTTATCGACCAAACTTCCACAAACCCAAACCATGGTATGTATACCTTCCCAAATGACTATGCCCTTGCCTGCTATCTCAATGCAGTTGAGCCTATGAGTACTTCCATCAGTGAACTGAGCATCAGCATGACCGAGTCGGACATCAAATATCTTAGTCAGAAAAACAAGAGTAAAAAGAAAAAGAAAAAGAGTTTTGAGGGTGAAAACCACTTTGTGGCAGTCTCAGAACTGACAAAAGTAAAAAGAACAGACGTATCTGAAGGTGAAAACCTCTCTGAGGCACCTAAGGATGAGATATTTGATGTCCTTCTGAGTCATTTACAGGATAGATCTCTAGTTCTGATTGAGCCAACTCAATCCATCAATTTGGGTACAACAGAGGAACCACAATTGGTACATGTAGCACAATCTCTATCAGACGAAGAGAAACAGAACTTCACTACCTTCTTATCAGAGAAAAAGATCAACTTTGCATGGAAATATTCAGATATGCCAGGATTGGATCCCAATCTCATTATGCACCATCTATCCATTGCTCCCGGAGTAAAATCAATCAAACAAAAATTGAGAAAGATGCATCCTCATGTTGCACTCTTAGTCAAAGCAGAACTAGAAAAACTCCTAAAAGCTGGATTCATCCGTGTCATAGACTATGCTGAGTGGATTTCCAACATTGTACCTATTTCCAAACCAGATGGTTCAATCAGAGTGTGCACGGACTTTAGAGATGTGAACAGAGCATGCCCTAAGGATGACTTTCCACTACCTAACATTGATATGATAGTGGACATGACTGCGGGCTATGAAATGTATTCCTTAATGGATGGCTTTTCTGGATACAACCAAATCAAAATTGCTCCAGAAGATCAAGAGAAAATAGCTTTCACATGTGCGTGGGGAACTTTCTATTGGAATTTTATGCCATTCGGACTCAAAAATGCTGGAGCTACATATCAAAGAGCAATGACATCTATTTTTCATGATATGATGCATAGAACAATGGAGGATTACGTAGATGATACCTTGGCAAAATCCATGATTAGAACTGAACATCTAATAGACTTGAGCATGATGCTCGACAGAATGGAAAAATTTAGTCTTCGACTAAATCCTAAAAAGTGTGCTTTTGGAGTCACTTCTAGAAAGCTCCTAGGATACATCATCTCCAAGAAAGGCATTGAAGTTGATCCAGATAAGGTCAAGGCTATAATAGAGATGCAACCTCCCACAAATATCAGTCAAATGAGGATGTTGCAAGGCAGAGTTCAATCTATCAGAAGATTCATATCACAGCTAGCGGACATCTCATAGCCTTTTACAAAAACATTACATAAAGGTGTGACCTTTGCATGGAATGAAGAATGCGAGAACAACTTTAAACATATCAAGAAGTATCTATCAAATCCGCCTATATTGATGCCTCCTATTCATGGGAAGCCATTAATATTATATGTCTCCGCAACAGATACATCACTGGGGGCATTGCTAGCACAGCATGATGAGAACAAGAAAGAAAGAGCCATCTACTATATCAGCCGAACTTTAGTGGCCTATGAGAAGAACTACTCAATGATAGAGAAGGCATGTCTCGCTATGATCTTTGCATCAAAAAAATTGAGACACTGCATGTTAGCTCATACCACTCATTTGGTAGCTAAAATTGATCCACTGAAATATCTCCTAAGCAAGGCTGCCCTCACAGGTAGACTAGCTAAATGGGTCATGCTCTTGAGCAAATTTGACATTGCATATGTTGAAAGAAAAGCTATCAAAGAACAGGTTATTGCTGATCAATTAGCTGAAGCACCACTGTTTGATGATACACCCATGCAAATGGAATTTCCCGATTCTTCTATCATGCACCTCTCTTCTAGGGCATGGCGGTTATTCTTTGATGGCTCCTACACACAGAATGGATTGGGAGCAGGCATATTGTTCATCACTCCTCAAGGATACTCGATACCCAAAGCATTCAGATTAAAGTTTCCTTGCACAAACAATATTGCTGAATATGAGGCACTTCTCAATGGTATGAAAATGGCAATACAGTGGAGAGTTACAGAGATGCACATCCATGGAGACTCACAATTGGTCATCCACCAGGTCAATGATGTGTACCAAACCAAAGATGAAAAGCTCATTCCTTACAAGAGAATGGTGGATGATTTAAAGAAATACTTCATCTCTATCACATTTGAGCAAATACCCAGAACGGAGAATAAGGCTGCCGATGCAATGGCGACATTATCTACTCTTTTAAAGTAGCCCAAACATGAACTATGCTACGAGTTCCTGGTGGAAGCCCTATCCTATCCTGCATATGACTCCCCTGAAACCTGCACGATCTGCACTATTGTAGGTTATGACTCATCTCGCTACAAAAATCTATTCTCCTATCTCCACGACCAAATCATCCCTGATTCCTTTAACCGTTTTGAGAAATGAAACCTTATCCGATCCGCATCCCGATATGTCATCATTGGTAATGATCTGTACAAACGAGGTCTAGATGGTACACTTCTTAGATGTTTAGAACGGGAAGAGTCTCAACGTGCATTAGAGGAAGTCCACGAGGGTAAATGTGGGTCACACTCGAACGGTTTAACGTTAGCTTGAAAACTTATTAGGGCTGGGTATTATTGGCCTGAAATGGAAAAAGAAGCTATTAAATTTGCTAAAAATTGTCAACAGTGTCAAGTACATGGCAACTTGATTCATGCTCCAGGGAGAGATCTGATTCCCTTCACTACACAATGGCCTTTTCAATAATGGGCATTTGATCTCATAGGTGCTATCCATCCGCACTCTTCTAATGGACATACCCATATAATCACAGCTACAGATTATTTTACAAAATGGGTAGAAGCAGTTCCTCTAACACAAGCAACGGGGAAACATATCTCTATGTTCATCCTGAACTACATCATTTGCAGATATGGGATCCCTCACTCTATAATTACAGATAACGGGGGACAATTCAAAAACAAGGACCTAGATGACTTATGTGCTAAGTTCAAGATTACTCAACATTGGTCTTCTATCTACTATCCTCAAGGGAATGGACAAGCTGAGGCTTCAAACAAAAATCTCTTGAAAATCTTGCACAGAACAGTGAATAAAATAGGAAGAGACTGGCATCTCGTGATCAATCCAGCTCTCTGGGCCTATAGAACTAGTATCAGAACGCCTACAGGGGCTACACCTTTCACTTTAGTTTATGGGTCTGAAGCGGTACTGCCTATTGAGGTTGAAATCCCATCACTCAGAATCAGAATGCATGGACTTGTCACTGATGAAGACTACAGAGTGTCTAGGTTACAAGAACTGGAATTACTAGATGAGCACAGGCAAGCAGCGTATGATCATCTCAGAGTATATCAGAAAAGAATGTCTAGAGGCTACAACAAGAAAGTTAGACATAGAAAATTTCAGGTTGGCGATCTAGTGTTGAGAGAAAATCCTAAAAATCAATCACATCGAGAACGCAAGGGGAAGTTCAAACCCAATTGGCTGGGTCCCTTTGTAATCACTGCTACTTTTGGCTCTAGTGCTTATCAACTCTCAACGACTGAAGGAAAATAGCTCCGAGAACCAATCAACGTTCTCCATCTGAAGAAATTTTATGCCTAAGGCATTCAGTGCTTGGTAAAATGTCCTAAAAAAATCTTTAAAATTAGAAAAAGTTCTGAAAAAATGAACATCTTGGTGAAAACCTAGCAATAGGCGCCTTGATGATTCACAAAAAAATCAAAAATTCAAAAAAATTGAAAAAATGAAAAAATACAAAAAAAAATGAAAAAGAAGAAAAAGTGCCTTGGTGAAAACCTGGAAACAGGCGCCTTGGTAGCAAAAATAGAATCTCTACCAAGATGGTGAAAACCTGGCAAACAGGCGCCACTTGTTCCAAAATGCTCCATCTATCAGCATAATCTTGGTCTTTCCCAGCTTTCAGTCTTGCTTTAGTTTGTACATATCTCCGGGTTTGTTTCTGCATATCCTGGTTTTAATAAGTCGGTCTGTACACCAATCAGCTCAAGCGTCTGTATCCTATCAATGTTCAAATTTGGGGGCAATCAATGTTATATCCTATGGTCTCCCATGTATCTTAGACATTTCCTATCCAATCAGAGTCCTTTGAAGCTTCATGTTGAGTCAGTCTGTCTGTCTCGTCTCCAGCAAGGATTTTGCATCTACAACAATCAAACATCAAAACTCAACTGAAAACAATTTGTGCTTTTCATGCTTTTATCTCCTTGTAGGCTTACTGATTCACATTGAGATTTTTGCATATTGTGTCCCTTCGAGCTCTTCGATGATGTCCTTTATAGGATTTAGAGAGTGATGACTGGGGGCATAATCTTTTCTTTGTCTTCTGCTTGTATGTGAAAATCTAACATCTTTGGAACTTCTGGATTGAAATGGTGTCTGACTGTAAGAGCCTCTATCTCGAATTGGATGGCCATGCGTACCTCGACCATTGATACCCAGACAATTCAAGGAAGTTTGATCTAACTATTATCTTTTTGAGTAAGTTCTTTCTCCTATTGTGGAACGCAATCTTGCCTAAGGATGTGAACGATAAAGGGTCACTACGGGTAATTCACATTGGATTTAGAATGATCTCTTGACTGTTTGATGTGTTTGTAATGCAAGGCGTACTCAAGTCATCACAACGTTTATGTTTTGATGCTTGTACAAATTGCTATATCAAAATGGACATGATATTCAGGTCATCCTGGCGCTTGTGCCTTGGTGCTTATATCTAATCCGACATTTCGAAAACAAAATCAATATTCATATATCCATGGTTGTTGACCAGTGGGTGTTGTATTGATTCTTGCGCATACAAATCGATATTCATATGTCTATGGTTTCATGGCTAGTGGGCATTGTATTGATTTATCCGGTTACCTAAAAGTTCAATGATGATAACAAATCGACATATGATCAGTGACTAGATCCTAGGTCTTAGGTTGCATTTATTTTGCATGTCTCATTGCATTTTGCATGTTTGCATGATCTCACAATGATTAAACGAACTTCAATGCTTAAATGATTCTTCAAATCGCATCTTCAAGTCTACCAAGAACTGCATCTCACACGAAGGTTCCTCCAATGAAATAGCAAGTAGAATCCTTTTTCGAGATCAAAATTCAAATCTGAGATCATTCATATTATTAATTGCTTGCATAATCAACCTTCAATCATCACAGAAATCTAGTATTCAACTTAACTGATTATCTTACATCACACTATCAAAATTTCAACTTGGTCAACCATGGTCAACTCATGGTCAAACCTAGTCAAACTTGGTCTTTTGGGACCTTCCAACGATGTAGATTGTGTTCTTGAATGTGTTTCACCACACTTCTCAAATCAATTAACATGCTTCTAAACTATAACGCTGACTTTTCTTGTCAGATTTCAATTTTAATCCCGAAGGGGGCATGGTATTGCACATCAGTCAAAGTCTATCAATCAAATTCTATCGATCAAATCTATCAATATCTTTCATCAGTGATCAAGACAACAATCACATCTAGTCGCTGATTCATCAAAAGTCCTCATCGCTCGGGGCAAATCTATCATCACTTGGGGCATATCAGATTCATCGATCCATATCAATCTGGTATTCTCCTAATCTTGTAAACTGTATTAGTTTTTGCAACCATCAGATCATAGTGTTCTTTCCTTGGTTCTTCGGCAACTGAAGGATTCGGATGTGATACCTACTAGTTCTGCTAAGACAATCGAGTCTAGAACGGGTCACTCACTTCTTTGCAATCCTAAGGTTTGAAATCAGGCGTTTTGACACTTTTTCACAATCATAGGTTCATTTTCTGTTATAGTGAACATTATCTTTGGTCATTCAGGACCTATTATCTTCATATCAAATCAATATCAATCAGCTTCTATCTCATATCAATTATCAATTTCAAACATCAGTTTCATATCTTTATCAAACACAGACTATCTTTGAACCACTGCGCTTCGCACAGTAATTCAAAGAGGGGCAAAATGTAATACCCCAAAAATGGGCTATAAGTTCATTAATCTCCTACATCTTCAATTCGAACGAAATCGACATCAAAGTCCTAATCTAAGGCACATCTAAACATCATCGAATCATAATTGATTATCTTAAATTCTGCATCGGGGAATATTCCTAGTAATATTCCTAATCATCATAATTATCTTTAATTTTATTATTATTTGGCAATAAATCACATTTATCCTAAAAATTTGATTAATTAAATATTTTGTATATTTAATTAATTAGATTTAATATTTGCCACTTAATTGTTTAATTAAATTTAATTCTATCTATTATTAATTGTATTATTTAATTTTGACAATAAATCCAATATCCTATGAATAATTGATTAAATTCTTATTTAATTAATTAAAGCATGTTGTCATTATTTAATAATATAATTTTTAATAAAAGTTTGAATAAATAGTTAATTAACCCATAAATTAATTATTTATTTTCAAAAATCAGTTGAGTTGAGGATAAATCACTTTATTTATTTATTTAATTCTTAATTATTATGCATATTCAAAAGAAACAGTTAAACTCCAAATCAGAAAATCAATGCAAGTTATTGACTTTTTGGAACTCAACATCCTTTTGGAGTTCAAAAAGCTGATCTAAACTCTAATTTGAGTTAAAAAGCTGTTTTTGCATGTTTTTGCATGATTTTGAGAATTAACTATCTTTCATGATCAGATAACTCAAAAATCAAGATGAGTTAATTTGAGTGATTTATGGCTTTTCCCATGCACCTCCAAAGCCCTGGATTTCTATAAATTAAGGCTTTAGCTCTTCACAAATCATCTCATATTTTGCACAATCGCGCTGGAGAATTGGAATTGAAGAATCAAAGCTCTTGCGAATCGACATCTTTGTGAGATCAATATTATTTTTGCATTCATATTTCATATCATTCTTAGATAGTTTCATATCAAGTTTTTCATATAGATAGATTCATATTGGTTTTTATCATTCTTATTGCATAGAAAATATCAAAAAAATAGAATAATTGCATTCAATCTCATATCTAGATCAATTGCATTCAAATCCTTCATTTAGGTGTCATCTAGGTCACTAATCTCGATAATAATCTGAGAACATTAATCTCACACCTATTAGAAGGCAGTAAATCGCTTGGTTAGATAGCTTTCAATTTTGCATGATTTCGATTATAGCTAACCTCTAATGTTTTACTGAGTGTTGTGTCTACAGATCAGGTACAATTTTCACACACACAATACCCACTCTTAAGGTCTATCTTGGAAGTATTTGGCACCCCCTAGATAATCCATTAGGTCTTCTATCCTAGGGATAGGGAACCTATACCTAATAGTTATCCTATTTATTTCTCTTGAGTCAATGCACATCCTCCATGTGCCTCCTTTCTTGGGTGCTAGGACAACTAGTACCACACATGGGCTAATGCTTTTCCTGATTAGGCCTTGATCCAAAAGCGCTTGAACTTGTCTTGTAATCTCCTTATTCTATTTTGGTGTCATCTTGTAGGCAACCTTGTTAGGCAATGATGCCCCTAGCACAAAGTCAATCTGATGACTGATTTCTCTCTTTGGTGGTAATGTAGCTAGAGTTCCTTTACTTATGATGTTATGGAACTATTCTAGCAATTGCTTCACTTCTTTAGGCATAGGGGCTTGCTTAGGTGTTTCTTCCTCCTTTAGCTTCACCAAGACTGCATAGCTAACCCCTTCTTCTTGTTTGATGTCATGTAAGAATTCCTTTCCACTCATTAGGAGTGTATTAGAATCTATCTTCTCCATTGTGTCTTCCTCTATCAAATATTTTATCTTATAAGTGACTCCATTCTTCTTGAATGAGTACTTATTATCCTTGCCATGGTGAATTGCCTCCCTTTCATACTACCATGGCCCTCCAAGAAACAAATGGCATGCATTCATTGGGAGCACATCACAAATTATCATATCTTGATAGTTTCCTATAGTAAAATCAACCCATACTTGCTCATTAACTAATATGTTTTGCCCCTTGTTCAACCAAGTGACTTTGTAGGGACAAGCATGGGATAACATAGTTAGCTTTAACTTCTGCACTGCCTCCTCTGAGATCACATTATTAGTAGACCCTGAGTCTATTATGACCCTACACACTTTTTCATGAATCTTGCACTTGACTCTAAAGAGTGCTCTCCTTTGTGTGTGTTCATCCTTCTTAGGTTCTTTGATCAAGATTATCTTAAGCATTAGGCTTTCTCCCTTCTCTAAATCTAGACTGACCTCAAGGTGTTTAGTGCTATCTTCTTCTTCTTGTACATATATAATTTTATTCTCTCCTTGTGAAGATGATGGTTTATCTGGACACTGGTAAGCAGGGTGACCCAACTGTCCACAATTGTAGCAAAATGTGAGTTTCTCCCAAAACCTCATGTCCTTCCTCTACCACCACTGTAAGAACTTCTTCCTCTACCATAACTTCCCCTATTGCTTGATTCACTAGTTTGTTCAATTAGTTTGGAGTCTCCTTGACTCCTTGGCTCATTACTTCTACCACCATATCCACCCCTATATCCTCTAGGGTCTCTTCCTCTGCCTCTACCTCTAGGATTAGAGTCTTGTTTCTTCTTGTTTCTCTCTTCCACTTTAAGTGCCAATTGGAAACACTTATGAATAGTAGTAGGAGTCCAGAAATAGATCTCCTCTTGGATGCTCCACCTTAAGCCACCCAAATATCTAGCCACTCGGATGCTTTCTTCCTCTTGGATTTTAGATCTTAGGAAAAGTTTTTGAAACTCCTCGCTGTAAGAGGCCACATCCATTTCTTTTTGTTTGAGACTTTTTCTCTTCTTGTGCATTTGGACCTCATGATCCTCTGGTAGGTAGTTATCCTTAATCTTTAATACCATAGTCCTCCAATTGGCTATTGTTCTTTCCCCCTCTCTTTCCCTCTCTTCCTAAAGGAACTTCCACCATGTTAGAGTTGGTCCCCTAAGTATTGATTTGGAAACCTTCACCCTTTGTGCCTCTATGATGCCTTCACAGTTAAAATGATTCTCCATCCCTTCAATCCACTCCATGACTAACTTTGAGTCCATCTTGTCGGTGAACATGGGTATCCCCTCAAGTGCTTTGCCTCCCAATGCCTTGATGGCTTTAAGGAATGGTTCCTCCTACATTGGTAGGTCTGGTTCTGGAATGTAGTCATCCTTATCCATTGCTTTACCCTTATCATCTTTAACTTCCAATTTTTCTTTCATCTTACCAGCTACTTCTGCGATTTCATCAAGCTTATCCTTCAGAGCTTCTACAGTCTCTTCAAGGATCATATTTCTTTCCTTTTTCTCGACCACTTCTCTTGCCAATTCATCATTCATCACCATGGTGATGTCTCTAATGGATTTACTTCTTTCTATCATACACTATTCACTTCCCAAGCCTTTCAATGGCTCTGATACCACTTTGATGGGGAGATCTAACTCACAAGAGAACTATTGCTCTTCTAAGACCTTTTTTTTGGTCTTCCTAGGGTACTCCACTTTACCCTACCTAGAGGAAACTACTATGGTTCCTCTACTTTGTTTAGATCCCTCCAACAACTTCAAACTCTCTCCTTACCTTCACAACCCTCACTATGTATCCATAGGGTCAATATTGCAACCATACTCCCAAACTACTCCCAACAATGGAAAAGGGTGTTAACACTGTTCCCCTTTCAGTTCCTACCATTCTTGATCCATTTCTTTGGATTCTTGCATAATTTTCCCATTGGGTTCATGAATTCCTAGTTTTAGGCCTTGTAGCCTTTTTAGCCCCAATTAGGCCTCCTAGAAATTGGATTCTTGATTTTCTTCACAATGATCCTTAACAACCCACTAAAATAACCGTGGATTCTTTATAAGACCACCCTAGGCTCAAGGATTTTCTAGGTTTTAGGTCTTCAAGCTCTACGTACATAGGACTTCTAGTAAACCCCTATTTTCAAGGGTTTTTAGGGCATGTGAACCAGTCAGGCTTCCTTGCCTTCAATGGATGCTCAAATCAACTCCACCACTCTTCTCCTTGCATTCAATTTTCAAGGACACATGCCCCTACATGCTCCAACCATTGATTGGTTCAAACCAATCCATCTAGCAAGTCTTCTTGCCTCTGCACTGTACAAGCTCCTAGCCAAAATTCCACTGAACTCACCTAGGGCTTGTTTGTAAAATTAACTCCCCTTGACAAAAAGAACCCTAAGACTATATTTACATTATTTAAAATGTGTCCTCCTTGATAACAAGTGGCCATGGTGATTCAACCATGGGAACTCAAGAAGGAGCCATCTTTACATGATTGGCATCGTTCATGACAATGAACCAGGAAGACTTAAAGAATTTACAAAACGATAAAGAAATTATTCAAATTACCAAAATAATTTCAAAAACTTCCTTCAAATAAAAAGCACTAACACTTCAATGCATTACAGTAGCCCAATCAATCCATTAATGTTGGATGATGGCTCAAAAGTAGTTATCTCACAAAAATTCAGTGCTTCCTGGATACTCAATCCATATAGTCTGACATCTAACCTTGGGATTAGGGTTTGTTTGACCTTAAATAGTCCATCCCCATGTGCTTAGACCCTAAAGTTAGGATTTAGACCCATTTTACACTAAATGCAACTTCTTAGGAATGTTGTCATGACAACTTTGCAAAGTTGCAAAGTTGTCATGAGCAACTTTTACAACTTTTGTCATTTTGTCTTCCAACTACTCTTAATAGCTCAAATTGACCCAAATCCATTCTATTGGATCCCAAAACACTTAAAACCCACTAAATAACAACTTTTCCTTCAATTTGGGATCTTGGCCAAAGTTTGACCAAGACTGACTTTTCTAGGACTTAAGCACTAGGCCTTACTAAATCAAACCAAGGACATAACCTTAAAGACTTCTACTTACAAACACACACCACGCCAAACTTGGGATTTTATTCTTAGTCCTTATTACCTTGGTAGTTGGCTAGAACCACCTTCAAGCAAAAAATGTTAAAGATCTTACTAAGACCTTGAGGTGCTCCTGCACCAGATGCACCTCACAACCAAATAAGCTAAGACTTAAACAGGGGTTCTTTGCCACTCAAAATGTAGTAGAAAAATTCTTCATCAACCAATGGTAAGATCCTCTCCAATCTAAAATTTATGAACTAATAGTCTAGCTATCTTCTATTTAGAAGCAAGACACTAGAAATCTATCTAACCTCTTACTTATAGCCTCCACTTCACATCTTCTATTATTGAAAGTAAACAATACATTGGTGGTTTTAACATCTACCACCTTCATAAATTCAATATTATTCCTTAGAAGCCTTGCAACAACATCAAGCCTGGGAATTCCTCACCTCTTATCTTCTAAATTTGATACTGCATTAAAATCTCTTTCCAAGATCTGGGGGAAAAGAGGTGCAAGAAAGTGAAAAAGTCTTATACGTGACCAATGAAAATATTTTCCCATAAAATTAGTTGGAGCATAAACATTAGTAAAAAGAAGGCTCTCATCAAATTCACAACTTGTGGCTACCAAAGAGATATAAGATCTACTAGAAACATACCAAAGTAAGATAAGCTTATATTTATCCCACAAGAAAGCCATACCCCTCGAACTGCCTTAAGCTCTAATGCATTGATAATGACTTCTAGCCCAAATCTTAGAAGCCTCGTTGAGCATACCATCAACCAATAACTTAGTTTCTTGAATAAAGACTACATTAGGAGAGCAAGAACCAATCAATTGTCTAATATCCTTTTGTATAGGGATGTTATTCAACCCCCTTAAATTTCATGAAAGGACAATCATTTCTGAGATGGAGACTAGTAGGAGTCAATGGTCTCTACATATCTAGACTCCACTAATGTCTCATCAAGTAGCTTCACCTTTTCTTAATCCTTTTTCCTACCGACCATCATAATCTTCTTGGGAACCCCTTTTTTTAGAGTTTTTAATGAATTCCCAACACATGTGAGGTACCCTTACTTTTACTCCCCTCTTGTAAATCATTCTCCACATTGGACCTAGAGCATATGAGACTTGTACCCTCCTTAATTTTATTGCATCCAATTGACCCCAATTCTCCTGAGATCCCCATAGATGTATTAAAGTATTGATTTGCACATCTAAACCCTACTCCTTTCAGCCACTCTAAGTATTATTGTTTTGCTCCATGTCAAGTACTACTATACCCAAAAATTACTAATCAATATGAATATTTGTAATAGCTTCATCAAATTAATCGAGGTCATCCACAACATCAAACCTATTGAACACCTTAGCATATTTTCTGTCATGTGGGGTTCTCTTTGGACCTCTTCCCTTATTACGAGTTATAACTAGAATGAGTCCCTCCTTGTCTTCCATCATAGGAGCCTTCCCTTTTATCCATCTTAGGAATTGAACTAACATGCCCACATCAATAAACCCTTTCTTACTTAGATTTAGGGCACATCTATTGCAGATGTCCATATTCATGGTAGGTTCAAGATCAAAGTGGCAGAGTTTCATAATCAAGTTATTGGATCTATGATTTTGGATCCAACTAAAGTTTAAAATCAAGTAAAGGCTTGCTCACATTAATTTCTACCCAAATACAAGTATAATTGATTACCTTTTTCTCCATAATTTATTATGAAGGGCCCACTGGCTTTTCAATATGAGCTATAAATAAATTGAAGATATCATTTCTCCAAAATTCCAAGGAAAACCACAAAAGCCTACCTCACCCATACTGGAACCCTCAATAGAAGCTCTTTTGTAGGGTTGAATCCAACATGTTGAGGCTTAATTAATAAACCAACTTGATTATAAAAGTAGGTACCCCCTTCAAACACCCTAATCTATCTAACAGGCATGAACAAACCACCAAAAATAGTTATTAGCAGCCAACATCACTTCCATCTCCCCATCTAGATTCTATGTGTGACAAACCCATGAATCCAAGAAGGCTAGTGACACTCAAATCCCCATGAACTTACATATCAAAGCATGATTAGATAAATAATCAACATCTTCCTCAATACAATTGGGATGAATCACAATGATCAACCTATTATCAATCTTAGACAAGCATTTGTTTACCTTCATAAGCCTAAAAGCCCCCATTTGAGAAGAATTATCTCCCATGTCTATACCATTTGTGCCAAAGAAAGGATTTGTATGCATGTGCATAGAAGGACCACTCTCGGTGATGACATCCTTATATGACATGCTAATTCCTCCAACAAGATTACTATGTGCAATCATACAAGGCCCTCACATGCAAGTCATAGAAACAAAAAGCCCCTACACACCGAAGAGAAAATATCTGTAAAACAAGCAAAGAAACACAACCCATACCAAAAATGAAAACCAAACACAAGAATAGAAAAACACGATGCACACCCTACACCCAAAACATGCTACAAATAACAAATCAACATCACTCTACCACACACAACCCAATGCTTCATCCCATCCCACATGCATTTCTGCAAAAAATAAATCAGCGGCTACAAAAACCCTTCTCCCCTTCAAACCAACACTCCCTTAACCAAAAATTAAATGTTTATGTTTTTATTGGGTATGTGCATTGAATTAGAGGACATTAAGAATCCAAACCAGTGGTTTTGGCCATAACATGATCATGTTATTCAAAACTAGAAATAAAATGATCATGTTATGGATTGGTAAATACCAAGACATAACACAATCACATTTTATGGTTTATAAAATATAATTGTATTTAAAATTTATAAAGTAAAAGAAAAATTTGCTCATTCGTTGCCACAACCAAGGGAGGAGGAAATTGTGTTTTATGAGACAAAAAATCACATTTTACAAAGTTAGTCCTATCAAAATTTTATTATCAATATCCTTGGAAAAGGCATCTCAACCTTGATACTAATGTTAAGATTATAAGAAAGTGTGATTTTTAGATATGAAGTAGTACAACTAAAATTTTCAATTATAGGGTTCGTTCTTGGCCAAAATTAATATTCATAATTCTTTTATGTGTGCCTACAAGAATCTTATTACAAAATGTGTAAAAAATATAAGAACCAAAAAGTAGCCACAATCACTTTTTAGTCTATTCACGACATAATGAGAGACTATTATGACGTGGTCACATTATTTAGAAGAAGAAAAACTTATTAAACACATTATTTTGTTAGTTCCAAATTAATCTTAAGGACTTAGGACATGTCCTCACTATTTCTTGATTATTGTGAATTATTACAAACTAGAAAAACTTGTAATATTTATGAATTTCTGTCACCATATTAAATCCATGACATTGTCCAGAGATATTATATTAGACCTCTGCATACCTTATATAGAAAGACCAGACCATAGAACGCTAAGTATCTTAGGGTTTTGACCTTACAGAGAAGAAAACAAAGCAGCATTAGCATTCCAATCTTCCTAATTGAATAACAATGCTAAGCTTCTCCAACTTTTCCAATGGTTCTTGAGAGCAGAGATTTTGATTCTCTCAGTACATCAACGCTCTTAATCAGACTCCTCCTCCTGTTTGCTATAGCAGTACTTTCTTCCAGTATATTTCCAATCTTGGTGGAATCTTGTCCCATGACCTCCTTCACAATGCAGGCCGCAACATCATTCTGAACCATTTTCTGGAAAACAAAACGAAGATGCAGAGGTATGTCATCAGCCAACCTAATCCTCACAACACTCCAGTAAGCCATGAGACTCATCTTCATTTCGAATGCTGCCTCCAGCTGATCGCTGGTTTTGGGTACTTTTTGTAGATCAATTTCCCCCATGCCGTCAATTTTAACAGCCCTGTGATTCTGATGTATTGCTTCCATGAATCTTTTCTTGAATTCTTGCATTCTCTGCAAGTATTCTGTGTAAACTGGGTTCTCTGTATAAATAACCGTCTTGTGCATTTCCATGACATCCTCCACATATTGAACGCATTCATCTTTTTTCCTATCCATTAGGGTTTGAAAAGCCCTCCTGGATGCCGATTGAAATTGTGGATAGCATTCTGTTTGCAGATCAATCACACGACATATGACTTTGTCCAAATAATCACAGGCCTGCAGGGCTAAACCCCTGCTCCTCTCAGAGAAAGAATCAATACGAGTCTGCAGAAGAGTTACAAAAACAGACTGAGGTAAGAAATTTGGAAGATTAAGGCCCTGCGCCTCTTCCAGTAATTTTGCTTCCTCAACAAGAAAATTATCAGTTAACTTTTCAGTGGCAGCAAGTAGGTCGCGGGAATAGCTCTTAAACATCCTGGTGAGATTAGTAATACAATTCATTTCAGGTTCGTCCTGGAAATTTTCAGCGTCTCCCTGCATGAGAAGCTTGTGTAATATACCCTTGATTGAATCCATCAATCTCATGAACTCAATCATTGCCTCAAAAGAACTGGAGAAATTCCTAGGCAAGGAATTGAGTTCTGCCTGCCTCTTAGACAGAGTTATGTCTATTTTTCTCACAATTTCTGGCAGGCATTTTTTTATCCCCACGGCCTGGATCTGCGTAAGTTTTTCTGCCAACACAGGTATTCCCACCATGGATTTATCAATCTTTGAAAGATGTGGGTCTTTTCTGAAGAGCTCCCTCTCTATATACCTAGCCTCTGCAATTGATTCATTGCCAATTCTGTTTCTAACACACACATACCCAAGACCAATATTCACAGCATCTACTGTTACTTTCTCCAGCAGACCTTCTGCAGCTTTGTCTACCTTGGTAACCACAGCCAGGGTTCTTTCCCCCTTCTCATCTACTTGTTGGGACATTCTGATAGATTCACAGGTAGGAAAATCTACAGATGCAGATAACACATTCAGAATTATGCTTTCCTTTGGGGTTATGTACTGTTTGATAACCCTAGCAATTTGTTCATAAATGTCCTGTGGCTGGCCATGCACAGGCACCCTGGTTATGCCAGGCAAATCCACCATAGTAAGATCTGGAGCATTGAACTTGCTCACATTCAGTGTAATTGGGGTGTCACTGATTCCCTTCCCGGCCCCTGCAATCTCCTCTGTGGCCACATTTAAGGCTTCTGTTATTTGGGCTTCAGAAATGCTTCTTGTAATTCCACCGTACTGTATGGTAATCTGGGTCTCTTGGCTTTTAGTACTCTGCAACCTCATGATGAGTGGGACTCTGGTACAAATCCCCTGGCCTTTTGGTAGGCTAATACCTGCCAGTGACTCCAGGACACTTGACTTACCAGAAGACTGGTCTCCCACAACAACAATACTCGGCAATTGTATGCCTTCCTTCATTACTCCCAGAATTCGAAGTTTGTCAACAACATCCAGAAGAGGCCGAATCCACTCATTGTAACGCTTATCGAAAATAAGATTCTCCGGCAGGCTGGACATATCCATGCTTTCTTCAACCTTGGCTGCTGCTCTGCCTTCTTAAAACAATCAAATCAGTTTTGGATCTCACCTATTGCATGATTAACAATATGTCAATGTAACTTGTAATTGTTTATCAAACTTTGATGAAGAATAACTTCACTTTATTTTTATATATATCAAACAGTATTTATAATATTAATATTTGAATTCAATTACATAGTTTTTGAGACAGGTTTATTGATTCATACTTTTAAGTATCAGTTTATCTAAACTCTTTTTGAGACAGGTTTATTGATCTCTTATGAGAATGAATGATCCACTTAACACTCATTACAACTAGGTGTTGCTCACAAGGATGAAGAATTGAAACTTCTTAGAAGGCCAATCATCTCAATAGTACTACTCTGACTCCTCCAAAGTCAAGACTAGTTGTCAAATATGAATCAATGATTTTGTTTCAAACACAACACAATTGAGTTCTTTTATTAATATCATAACTCACGCATTGTAGAAAATACCTCCTCCTAATTACATTCTGATAAAACATAACAGATTTTACTAAATCCTTAGAAAACTGTCATAAATTTGTAGAAAAAGTGTTATAAATTTGTAGAAGAAACTATCCTAAAACATTCATATTGAAGCAAACAATAAAGAGAATACATAAAAGTTAGTGCTGCAACGTATCGTATGATTAACAAGCTGTCAATGTATTTTACAATTGTTTATGAAACTTATATGAATAATAACTTCATTTTTATATATCAAACAATATTTATATTATGGTATTAATATTAAAATTCGATTGCATAGTTTGAGTCAAATTCATTGATTCATATTTCATAAATAGCAGTTCATAAAAATCCCTTTCTTAGGAGTACAAATAATCCACTTAGCACTCATTGCACCTAGGTGATGCTCATAAGGATAACACATTGAAACTTTCTAAGAGGCTAATCATCTTAGTAGTACTACCCCAACTCAAATGTGCTTAACACATTGTTTCCTCAAAATCAAACCCACTGGTCAAATATGTATCAATGATTCTTGCTCAAAAACTACAAATCCTTTTATTAATATCATAACTTGAGACTACAGAAAATACCTCCTAGTTTCTACCATTCTGAAGAAACAAACAGATATTACTAAATCCTTGGAAAACTTTGATAAATTTGTAGAAAAATGAAACATTTAAATTGAAGCAAACAATAAAGAGAATACACTTATTAGTGCAGCAATTTATCGCATGATTAACAATCAGTCAATGAATTTTACAATTGTTTATGAAACTTACATGAACAGTAACACTTCATTTTTATATCATTTATATTATGATATTAATATTAGAATTCAATTACATAGTTTTTGAGTCAAATTTTTTGATTCATTTTTATTTCTTTTATGGTGGATTTTTCATCCACAAAGTCATTTGAGCTCTTGATATGGGAGAACGAGCCTTACGCCAAACCTATTTGGCTAAGAGCTAAGGTCTAGAGGTATCTATTCTACCAACTATGCCCAGGGTATGATCCTAGCCTCATCCATTACAATATCAGAGCCTTGCACTCCACAAGACTTGATCCTTGGTATGATTTTAAGAACCTTTTAACTTCACCAGCAGACGAAGGGCTCATTGATTCATATTGCATTAATAGCAGTTCATACAATCCCATCTCTCATGCGAATCAATGATCTACTTAGCATTCATTGCATCTAGGTAATGTTGATAAGGTTAAGAAGCATAGAAACTTCCAAACTCAAATGTGCTTGACCATGGAATTTCCCCAAGGTCAATGATTTTGTCTCAAAAACTATTCAGTTGATTCTTTTTATTAATATCATTACATGATGCACTGCAGAAAATAATCCTAGTTTCTACAATTCTAAACTATTTGAAACAATTAAATTGAAACGAACAATAAAGAGAATACACAAATATTAGCGCTGCAACTTATTGCATGATTAACAATTTATCAATGTATTTTATAATTGTTTATGAAACTTACATGAACAATAACTTCATGTTTAGATATATCAAACAGTATTTATATTATGGTATTAATATTAGAATTCAATTACATAGTTTTTTAGCAAAGTTCATTGATTCATATTTCATAAGTAGTTCATACAAATCATTCTCCCAATAATGAATGATCTACTTAACACTCATTGAGTTTTTTAGCAAAGTTCATTGATTCATATTTCATAAGTAGTTCATACAAATCATTCTCCCAATAATGAATGATCTACTTAACACTCATTGAATCTAGGTGACACTTATAAGGGTGATGAATTGAAACTTCCTAGGAGGATAGTCATCTCAGCAGTAGTACTTTGACTCCTCCAAGGTGAAGACCAGTTGTCAAATGTAAAACTAAATTCTTTTATTAATATCATAACTTGACACACTGTAGAAAATACCTCCTCCTAATTTCATTATGAAGAAACAGAATAAATTTTACTAAATCCTTAGAAAGCTGTCATAAATTTGTAGAAAATATATTCTGAAACATTCAAATAGAAGCAAACAATAAAAAGAATACATAAATATTAATGCTGCAACTTATTGCATGATTAACAATCTGTCAGAGTATTTTACAATTGTTTATAAAACTGACATAAACAATAATTTTACTTTTATATATATCAAATAATAGTTATATTATGATATTAATATTAGAATTCAAATACATAGTTTTTGAGTCAAATTCATTGATTCATATTTTATAACTAACAGTTCATATAAACTCATCGCTTAGGGGAATGAATGATCCACTTAGCATTCATTGCATCTAGGTGATGGTCATAAGGGTGACATATTGAAACTTCATAAGTGGCCAATCATCTCAGTAGTATTACTCTAATTAAAATGTGCGTAACGCGGAGTTTCCCCAAGGTCAAGCCCACTTGTCAAATATGGATCAATGATTTTATCTCAAAAACTACCCAATTGAATCCTTTTATTAATATCATAATTTGATGTACTATTGAAAATACCTCTTAATTTCTACCATTCTGAAGAAATAGAACAGATTCTACTAAATCCTTAGAAAATTTGTAGAAAAAACCATTCTGAAACATTTAAATTGAAGCAAACAAATATAGAATACACAAATATTAGTGCTGCAACTTATCACATGATGAACAATCTGTCAATATGTTTACAACTGTTTGTGAAACTTACGTGAACTATATATATATATATATATATATATAACAGTATTAATATTATGATATTAATATTAGAATTCAATTACATAGTTTTTAAGTCAAATTCATTGGTACATATTTTCTAAATTTGAGCTCATACAAATTCTTATGGGAATCAATGATCCACTTAGCACTCATTGCATTTAGGTAATGTTCATAAGGGTGAAGCATTGAAACTACCTGGGACATCAATCATGTCAGTAGTCCTACTCTGACTCAAATACGCTTAACCATGAAGTTTCCCCAAGATCAAGTTCATTTGTCAAATATAGATCAAGAAATTTGTCTCAAAGACTGCACTATTGAATCCTTTTACTAATATCGTAGCTTAACACACTACAGAAAACACTTCCTTATTTCTACCATTCTAAGAAACGGAACAGATTTTACTAAATCCTTAGAAAACTATAACTCATTGCATCTAGGTAATCTTCAAAAGTGTGAAACATTGAAACTTCTCAAGAGGTCAATCATCTCAGTAGTCCTACTCTGACTCAAATAGACTTAATCACAGAATTTCCCCAAGACCAAGTTCACTTGTCAAATACGAATCAACATTTTGTCTTATAAATTGTCCAATTAATCTTTTACAAGTATAAAACACTACAGAAAATACTTCCTAATTTCTAACATTCTAAAGCATAGAACAGATTTTACTAAGTCCTTAGAAACCAGTCATAACTGTCATAAATTTGTAGAAAAACTATTTGAAACATTTGAATTGAAACAAATAATAAAGAAAATACACAAATATTAGTGTTGCAACTTACCTAAACAATCAACTGATTCCCCAATAAATTGTTTAACTGAGAACAATAAAAAATGCTGGTTATCCCGAGTCCGTTGATTCAACGCTAACGCTGAAAAAATGCTTGGCAGTATTGGCAGTGTTGAGTCTTTCTTTTTCTTCTTTTTACTCTGCTTTTGACACCACATTTCTTTAAAAAAAGTGAAAAATGAATCAAATTCTCTGTGCAGGTACAATGATAAATTGTGCTTTCCCCACTTGGTTAATATTTTTCAATACTTTTTAAATAAATATATCTTAAAGTTTATTTATATAAAAAAAAAGTCATAATAATATTTATTGGTTAGTTTTAAAGAAAAGTTATAAACATCTTTCTATGCAAAGAATCTTAAGTTTGCTTTCTCATTAAAGAAAGTATTTATTTTTATCTCTGCAAACATTATTGTTACATAATAAAGATAAATTTTATTGATTACATTGTTTTCTATATCTATAAATTTTGGTGTAAATTTTTAAATATAATTTTATTTTAAAAAGAATTAGAGTATATTTTATAGAATTTAGAGTGTTTGTACAACATTTCTTACAATATTTTAAAGAAAAATTATGTTGTTTTAAATAGTTTATGATGTAACCATTCTAGATACTTATTTTCTTTTATGATTTAATTTAATTAGGGAGAGACATAACATAGTGGTTATGATTCTCTATAAGAATGTATGTTCTAATTTACATTTTACATCATTGACATATTATTTTTTAGTTATTAAAGTTATTAAATTACAATAGAATGTTTTGTATATTAATTTTGATCTTCATTCTATTGTTGACCTAATCTTATTTCATGTGATGTGTTTTTGACTAATTAAGCAACAAACTAGGTTGTCGACGCTTTACAACCAAAAACCCCGAGGGCTAAGGTACACATGCCAAAAAAAGAGCACTTACAATGTTACTTAGATCATTAATAGACAACTAGCAACATTTTGTGGGCCATTAACAAGTCACTTACAATACACATAGTACTACGAACAACACCCACATCAAGTGGGTAGAACTTTCATCCACAACTCAAGGAAGAGTTTGGGAATGGGAGAAAGAAAGATCTTTCCTCGATCATCTAACAACAATCCAAGCAATACTATCATCTTGAACACCATTACAAGGGGAAGCATGAGGGGAAATCCTCAGAGAGGGCTTGTTAGCATACGTTGCAGAAGGTTGACAAGGTGAAACTTCATCCACTAAAGATTAGAGTTGAACACGAGCAATATGTAGAGTATGTTGCAAGCATTGGGAAGGAGGTTTCCAAACAAGGTCCATAAGGTACAATGAGGCTCACCAACAACAATAGGCCGATCACTATCTTGGGAGGATTTACCATCATTATGGGAGGAGTCATCAAAATAATAATCAAAAGCCTAGATCGATAGTCAAGTGATCACCATTGGCATCCTTCCACCAAGTAGAAAAACCTTTACAACATGAGGGAGACAAATCTATAGACAAGTGACCAATTGATAAGAATCGATGACATAAAAAAGGTACTCATAATATAATGTTAGAGTCCATGACCTATCCCCAACCATGAGAACCACATACCCATTAAGAGGTGTGGAGATGTCAATATTATGTGCACAAAAGTAGAATGACATGTAGAGGAAGTCTCCAAAATCATCAACCTTCAAGAAGTGGCTGATAGAGTTGCCAATGGCCTTGTACCAAGAAAGCTCCCAGATTATACAAGAAGATTACGAAGTCTAACTCACACTAGATCCATATTGGGTAGTTTGGTAATAAGGTTCAAGGAAGTTGTCTAGGGTTTGACCAATAGAGAGTGTACTCCCCAATCCCATAGCATACTTAGCACCAACTCTCAATCTTCAAAATAAGCAATAGAAGGAATAAAAAAAAAACCTTAACACGACAAGCTCAAACTACAAAACACTAAGAGCTTCCAAGAAAAAAATACCCAGTGATGGACATCTAGGAGAGAAGGACAAAGACTAATGAATATACACAACAAACCACATCGTTGGTATAAATCCTTATTTTTTACCACATCTTGGTTGCACACCACAATAGGGTAGGTTTTGGCACAAAGAAAAGGACAAGATTTCCCCTTGTTAGGATTAACAAGATAGAAATAACAATTACATGCAAATATAACCAATATCAGAAAACAATAAACTACACAGAAGAGAACACAATACACAAAGATTTAACGTGGTTCACCCAATCCCTGGGCTACGTCCACCAACAACGAATCTAATATTATTATTATCCAGTGATTACAACCTGATTACAATCTGTAATCCCTTACAGCTCAATTTTGCCGCAAGTACTAAAATCATACATAATGAAATCCCTAACCCCAAGCCATATTATATAATATTTTGCCGCTTTAGGGTTATAATGAGTTACAATATGTCGGCCTCAAAAAGTCTACAGTACTTTCCTATATAGTACTTTCCTAATTAGTCACCACAAGCTAACACCCCTTCGAAGGATAAACAATAGAAAATTTAGCTACATGTGTAGAGCTCCAACCAATGACAATAGAAATAGGCCTCAAAGGAGGGACACAAACACCCATAGCTCCAACCCCAACAGAATTCCTAGGAGCATATTGATCATTAGGAGAAAATGGATCAATAGGGTTAGGTGACCAAGAACTCGCCATGTCCACAAATAGCACAACCCCCATATAGAAACCAACCATAGTTATAGTAGGCACATGAAGAGGGGGAAGCAAACACACTTCCATGGTAGGCGGGAGTAGAGGGGAAATCCCCCAATAGGCATTGATAAATATAGCAAGAGTGGTTGTAGAAAAACATTGCGTAGGAGGAATGGGACCAAATTTCAAATCCATTGTGGGAACTCTATTATTCACATTTAATGTGATATGTTATGTGTAAATTAAATAATTATCAATTTTAATTAGGTCAATGAAATTGTAATTATAGATCACATTGAAACTATTCTTATTTAACAACAATTTTTTTTAAAAAGAGGGGTAAAAATTTATTGAATCGAAAATAATAGTACAAAGCTTGGAGACAACAAGCTCAAAAAAGAAAATAACTCCAAAAGAACCAAAAAAAAGGTGAAACCAAAAGGGTCACAACTATCCTACCATGTCTTCCCTAACTATCATCTCAAGATCATTAACACACTCTAGGGGCAACTGACCCCATTCTCCGACATTCCAACCCTCCAATTACTCAGAATCCCACTTGGCCAAACAATCAATCATCTTATTCCATTCATGGGGAGCATAGAAAAAAGAGACTAACTCCACGGAGTCTCTCAAGCTAAGGATTTGTCTTCCTACCATAGCCAAATGTCAGTCAACATCATCTATCCTATTCAACCTATCCACCAAAACTTGGGAATTAGACTTGTAGATAATCTTTCTCCATCCAAGAGCACATCCTTTTTCTAGAGCCAAGAGGAAAACAAGAGCCTCCATATAATTATTGGTATGCAAGCCCTTATACACAAAAAGAAGAAAACTACATTTCTAGAGCTATCACTAACAACTCCTCTAACTTCTCCATTCATGGTATTTCCTCTAGAGGACCCATCAATATTAATCTTAAGGGTCCCTAGAGGCAAGGGAGACCACTTAAAGTCCTATTGAGCCTTCTTTTTAGAATGTCTACACCTAACCCATTGTTTCTTGACAAAGACATCTCTAAAGTCTGCACCAAAAATGTTCGAATTCTAGACAACTTGCAAGTGTCTAGGATCAACCTCCATAGAAAGATCACGTTTAGGCACCAAAGTGTCTTATATTATGTTTGTAACCCATATCCACACTTGTTGCACCAACTTCCTCTTATCTTGAAAATTTTTATAGTTTCTTTCATGCCACACTTGCCAAATGATGAAACTTGGTCCAATATCCCATGCCACATGGAGGAAGGGAGTCTTAGTAGGTGGTTGGCCAAGACTATTCCAAAAATCAACCAAAGATTTGGCATGAAATGGGTATGATTCTATACTCCTCACCATCAATGCCATAATTCCATGGTGAAAGGTCACTAAAAAAATATAAGATCTATTCTCCTCATTTTTATTACACATAACACAAATAGAAGGCCCCTAAAATCCTCTCTTTTGAAGATTCGTCTAGGTAATACATCTATTTTGCATAATGAGCCACAAGGAAAAAATACACTTGGGTCAAGCCAACTTGTTCCAAACCTTCTTCCACCAAGGAATATTCACCAAGTGTCACAAGTCATCGTCTCTAACTCTTGATATCTTGAGGCCACCAAAAACCCACCCTTTAGATTAGGGGCCCAAGCAAGGATGTCTACTCCTTGGAGTGGGTTACACATTGTAATAGCTAAAATCCTAGAAAGAGCCTCCCTATCCTCTACTAATTATCATAGAGGATCCTTAACTAGCCACTTCTCCTTGTCCCAAATACAAGGTAACTTTAAAATCCTCAACTTTACTCCAGCCCACTTCAAGAAAACTATTACAAAGAGGCCGAAATTTTAGGAAATTGAGAGAGAATAGGAGGGAATCCATCCCTAGAGTCCTTATGCTTATTAAAAATATAGAAAATACCTTTCTTTACTAAATGTGCTCATCTCTTAAGAGTATTCCAGAATATGGATCCACTTCTTGGAAATTTTTATTAGGGAACATCCTTTCCTTCCATTCCCCCTAAATACTTGGCATTGAGGATTTTGGCCCATCCCTGATCTTGGTTGATGCACCATCTCCAAAAGAGCTTAACAGTCAGAGAACTTCCATTCATTCTTTCTTAGCACAAGCCAAGACCACCATCCTTCTTTGACCTACAAATATAATTTCATTTAACTGAACTCCACTTAGAGGAGAGAAAATTGCTTATCCATAAGAACTTCTTCGAAAGTGCATCAAAGTCTTTCATAAAACTTGCGAGGGTTATTTGCACAAAGAATCTATATATAGGAAGTGTCTACACCACAAAATTTAGAAGAGTCACTCTACCAATATTTGAGAGCCATCTATTTGTCTAATGACTAACCTTATGTCGAAACTTATCCAAAAAATCATGTCAGAACTCCTCTGGCAATTGATGTACTGAAAAAGGAATTCCAAGATAGAAAAAAGGAATAGTACCAATTTGAAACCTCAAAATTCTTGCAATCCTAGCTTGGATGAGAGAAAGAGTATTAAAAAAAGATATTGGATTTCTCTTCATTAATTTTTTTTCTAAGGCTTTCATATAGATATCCTGAGCTTTTTTTAAGTTTGTATCCTCATTGATTCTGGTAGTACCCATTAAAGTGTTATCATCCAAAAATTGAAGATGAGAAGAATGGGGAAGACCATGATCCACCTTCCAACCCATATCAATCCTTTCCTAACTTGAGACTTAATAAATCTTCCCAAGCTTGTATCCATTAAAATGAATAAGGGGAGAGGGGATCACCTTGTCGAGGACCTCTAGAGGCACCAAATAACTATGTGGGTTCACTATTAATAAGAACTCGAAAAGAGGACCCAACTGATTCACTCACTTCCAAAATTAAGGGCAATGAGCACTTTATACAAAAATCTTCATTTGCCCCTATCATACACTTTACCCATATCCAATTTTATGAACATAGCCTTCTCCTTAGAGATATCCATAGAATACACAACTTATAATGCTATGATAGTCCCATCCAAAATTTGTCTTCCAACAAAAAAACCACCTTTCTCTTTGGAGATTATTTTATTTCACCATGGCTTGAGCCTTTCTGCAATTATATTTGTGATTGTTTTATAAATCATATTACACAAATCTATAGGTCTAAAGGAATCAAGAGAATTGGAAAATTCCCTCTTTGGAATAAGTGCAAGGAACATGACATTGATCAAGGCCTTGAGCATATGTTTTCTCCTAAAGGACTCCAATACTATCTCAAAGTGATCCATATTAATAATTTTTCAAGATTCTTGAGAAAATTTTATAAGGAAACCATTTGGCCTTGAAGCTTTACCCTTATTCATTCTAAACACCACTACTTCAATGTCAGATAATGAGATGGGTTTAATGAGATCCATATTCATCTCATTGGTAACTATGGAAGGAATGAAATCAAGTACAAATTACTCTTCTTCAACACTAGCAAGAGCAAAGTCCTTAGTTAAAAAATTCCCAAAGAGTCTAGTGGCTTCCTAAGAAATCTCCTTATAGGAGGGAAGCAGTTGCTACTCTAAGGAAATGAGAGAAGTAAGAGAACTCCCATGTCTTCTATCCTTCACTATATTTAGGAGAAGAGTCCTCAAAAAATGAATTTCCAAAGAATCTAGTGGCTTCTTGAGAAATCTACCAATGGAAGGAAAGAAAAGTCCCTTATGAGGAAATGAGAGAAGTAATAGAACTCCCATGTCTTTTATCCTTCATTTTATTATGAAGAAACTTTTTGTTTCTATCCCCTTATTGGAGCCAATCAACTTGTTCCTTATGTTTCCAATAAATATCCCCCTGGAGCTCCCATTCCTCCAACTCTTTCATCGCAACAACTTTTTCCCTACATAAAATATTAGATAAACCTTGATCCCAAATCTGGCGAGTAATAGAATCAACTCTATATTGAGCATTCCTTTTTTTCCAAGAAGAGATTAATAAAGAACATTCTATTCCACATTTTCAGCTTATACTTTATGTATTGTATTTTCTTGACAAAGAAATGCATTACAGTACCATACGCAGGTTTTCCTTCACTCCACTAGTCTACAATATGATCATAAATGGATGCACCTCACAACTACATAAGCTAAAACTTAAAGAGAGATTCTTTGTCACTCAAAACATAGTAGCAAAAATCTCTTCTATTATTTCAAGTAAAGAATCTATTGGTGGTTTTAACATCCACTACCTTCATAAATTCACAATCATTCCTTAGAAGCCTTGCAACAGTGTCAAGCCTGGGAATTCCTCCCCTCTTCTCTTGTAAACTTGATACTGCATTAAAATCTCTTTCCAAGATCCAGGAGAAAAGAGGTGCAAGAGAGTGAAAAAGTCTTATATGCGACCAATGAAAATATTTTCCAATAAAATTAGTTGGAGCATAAACATTAGTAAATAGGAGGTTCTCATCGAATTCACAACTTGTGGCTACAAAAGAGATAGAAGATCTACTAGAAATCCACCAAAGTGGGATAAGCTTACATTTGTTCCACAAGAAATCCATACCCCTTAAACTTCCTTAAGCTCTAATGCATTGATAATTACTTCTATCCCAAATCTTAGATGCCTCATTGAGCATACCATCAACTAATAGCTTAGTTTCCTAAATAAAGACCACATTAGGAGAGCAAGAACCAATCAATTCTCTTATATCCTTTTGCATAGGGATGTTATTCAACCCCCTTACATTCCATGAAAGGACAGTCATTTCTGAGATGGAGATTAGTTGGAGCCAATGGTCTTTACAGATCTAGACTCCACTAATGTCTCGTCAAGTAGCTTCACCTTTTCTTGATCTTTTTTCCTACCCACCATCATAATCTTCTTGGGAACCCCTTTTTTTAGAGTTTTTTATGAATTCCCAACATAGCTAGGGTACTATTACTTTTACTCCCCTATTGTAAATATTTCTCCACATTGGACCTAGAGCAGATGAGACTTGTACCCTCCTTAATTTTATTGCATCCACTTGACCCCAATTCTCTTGAGATCCTCATAGATATATTAGTATTGGTTTGCACATCTAAACCATACTCCTTTGATCCACCTTGAGTATTATTTATCTTCTCCATGTCAAGTACTACTGTACCCAAAAATCCCTAGTCAATATGCATATTTGTAATAGCTCCATCAAATTAATCTAGGTCATCCAGAGCATCAAACCTATTGAACACCTCAGTAGATTTTCTTTCATGTAGGGTTCTCTTTGGACCTCTTCCCTTATTACATGATCTAAGTAGAATGAGTCCCTACTTGTCTTCAATCATAGGAGCCTTTCCTTTATACTGCTTAGGAATTGAACTAACATGCCCAGTTTTAGAGACCCTTTCTTACTTAGATTTAGGGAACGTCTATTTTATATATCCATATTCATGGTAGATTTGAGATCAAAGTGGCAGAGTTTCATAATCAAGTTATTGGATCCATGATTTTGGATCCAACTAAAATTTGAAATCAAGTAAAGGCTTTCTCAAATCAATTTCTACCCAAACATAGGTATAATTGATTACCTTTTTTCTCCATAGTTTGTTATGAAAGGTCCACTGGATTTCCAATATGAGCTACAACTAAATTGAAGATGTCATTTCTCCAAAATTCCAAGGAAAACCACGAAAGCCTACCTCACCCATACTGGAACCCTCAACATAAGCTCTTTTTTATGGTTGAATCCAACATGTTGAGGCTTAATGAATAAATAAACTTGATTATAAAAATAGGTACCCCCTTTAAACACCCTAATCTATCTAACATGCATGAAAAAACCACCAAAAATAGTTATTGGCAGCCAAAATCACTTCCATTTCGCATCTAGATTCTATGTGTGACAAACCAATGAATCCAAGAAGGGCAGTCACTCAAATCCCCGTGAGCTTACATATTAGAGCATGATTAGATATCTAATAAAAATAATCCTTAATACAATTGGGATGAATCACAATAATCAACCTATTATCACTCTTATCCAAGCATTTGATTACCTTCATAAGTCTAAAAGCCCCGATTTGAGAAGAATTTTCTCCCATGTCTATACCATTTGTGCCAAAGAAAGGATTCGTATGCATGTGCATAGAAGGACCACTCTCGGCCATGACATCCTTATATGGCATGATAATTCCTCCAACAAGATTACTATGTGTAGTCATACAAGGCCCTCATACCCAAGCCACAGAAATAAAAATCCCCTACACACCGAAGAGAAACTATCTGTAATACAAGAAAAGAAACACAACCCATAGCCAAAATGAAAACCAATTGCAAGAATAGAAAAACACGATGCACACCCTACACCCAAAACATGCTACAAACAACAAATCAACACCACTCTACCACACACAACCTAATGCTTCCTCCCAATCCACACACATTTATGCCAAAAATAAATTTGCAACTACAAAAACCCTTCTCCCCTTCAAACCAACACTCCCTTGACCGAAAATTGAATGTTTATGTTTTTATTGGGTATGTGCGCATTGAATTGGGGGACATAAAGAAGCCAAACCAGTGGTTTTGGCCATAACATGATCATGTTATTGAAAACTAGAAATAAAATGACCATGTTATGGCTTGGAAAATACCAAGACATAACACAATCACATTTTATGGTTTATAAAATACAATTGCATTTGTAAAGTTATAAAGTAAAAAAAAAAAATTCTCATTCATAGCCACAACCAAGGGAGGAGGAAATTATGTTTTATGAGAAAAAAAATCACATTTTAAAAAGTTAGTCCTATCAAAATTTTATTATCAATATTGTTGGAAAAGGTATCTCAGCCTTGCTACTAATGTTAAGATTATAAAAAATGTGATTTTTAGATATGAAGTAGTAAAACTAAAATTCTTAGTTATAGGATTGGTTCTTGGCCAAAATTAATATTCATAATTTTTTGATATGTGCCTACAAGAATCTTATTACAAAATGCGTACAAAAATCTGAGAACCAAAAAGTGGCTATAGTCACTTTTTGGTCCATCCATGGCATAATGAGAGATTATTATGATGTGGTCACATTATTTAGAAGAAGAAAAACTTATCAAACACATTATTTTGTTAATTCCATATTAATCTTAAGGATTTAGGACATGTCCTCACTATTTGTTGATTATTATCAATTATTACAAACTAGAAAAACTTGTAATATAAGTATCAAAGGAAAGTGTGGGAGCAAAGATAAATGACATTTTAAGTAGTATTACACCACTAGTTGTCCTGTACCACCATCAAACCTATTATCCATATTGCTTAAACACAATAAAAAATGAAAGGAAATCTTAATATATTTTCTAACAATCTTAATTTGACCATTAGTTTGAAGATAATAAGTTAAATTCATTTTCAAACTAGTTTCCTACAACTTAGGAAATTCTCATTAAAAAATTGCTACTAATTTAAGAAAAATCATAGTCACTAATAATAGAGCAAGACATCTCATCAAATTTGATTCACATACAAGGGGATGTTTGGTCAAATAGTAAACAACCACCAAAATAAATGCTTTCTAACCTATGAATAATCAAGTAGAATCATAAGCTACAATAGAATAATGTATCATGAGGATCGAGACATTTGGGGAGTGAAAGAGGCCTCAATTATCATTCGCCCACCAACACCAATGTATTTGCATAGTTTTGTTGGCCATATTATGCATGTAATGCAAGATAGGCATGTTTCCATAGTTGAATTTCTCTAAAACATTTTTTTTCAAGACTGTATTCATTATCTAAATGGTCAAATGGTTTTAATTTAACCAAACTTGAGATAAGGTATTGTAGAGGGGCCCCTAATATTCAACTATATGTCTAGAAAAAGCTTTCATAGATTCCACAAAATCTAAGAACTAGTCTTTCATAGTTTGATATTTTTTTTCTCTTAAGGTGCTTAAGGCTTGACATAAAAATAACATGTCCTACAAGGATCAAGAGACATAAAGAATGAATGGAGGCCTCTAGTACCATTCAATCATCCACCCTAATATGTCAGTATAGTTTATTTGGGCCCACCACATCCATAATATAAAATATATTTATTTCCACATTTTCACTACTCTCAATTAAATATTATTGCAAGAATACATCCATTGTTAGCATAGTCAAATGATGCCACATTGACCAAATCAAGATATGTTATTATAGAGAGACATCATATCGACATAAAGGTATAGAAGAAAGATTCCTATGTGCCAAAGTCTAAGAAATACTCCATCATAGTTTAGTATCTTTTTTCTCTCAAGGATCTTAACAAAATCTATAAAAATATATCATCAAGAGACTAAAGGAATAAATGTATGCCTTTGGTAGTGTTTATATTCCTACATCAATGTGTTGATGCAGGTAGTTTTGACCCACCACACATGGAACACAAGATATGCCTATTCCCACAATATGCTTAAAGAGAGATATCTTAGATGATAGTAATATTGACAAAATCTAAATTATCTTTATTTATATACATTAATGAATCTTAATGTGTATAGAAACCTTGGTGGGTTGGCAAGGAAGACTATAATTTTTTTGTAAGGTTTAATTAACTCCTCTTGGGTGAAAAAGTGTGGTTCCCTTATTAATTAGATGAGGTGTTTTATTTCAGTGATTTCTAAGTGTATGTTCTTGGATAGAGACATTGTGATGAGGTCTAAAAGTAGCTTCAATATCATTTGGAAGCAAATATGTAGGAAATCCTTGGGAAATAGACGTCCCTACGAAATCAAGTCTATACAGGAGGATTTAAGGGAATAAATAAAAGGGTGAAATTGTTCCTAAACATGTTTTACCTTCCCTCTTTACTAGGTTTCATTTTTAGATTGACGTTTGTATTAGATAATTATGAATGGGTTAACGAACATTGATACTTGCATCCAATAATGATGTAAAATTCAACTAACAAAATCTAATGGAGAAAAAAATGTTTTTTTTTAATGTGTTATGGATGGTCCACTTATTGTATGTATATGCCTAATTTTATTTGAGCTTGGATGACATTCTTGATGTTTTCCTATGCCATCTATAGGTAAAAATGAAAGTATTACTAAGTAAGCATATATATTTTTCTTTTGTATTTTTCTAATGTTGAATGTTTTGTTAGTAGTGTAGTCTAGATAACAATTCAAATGAAGTGGGTGGATTTGACTACTTTATAATTTGTATATTTTTATGTTCATGTGTTGAGTAGAGGTCATATCATGTGGGTTCAATGATATTTATATGTTCTATAAAACCCAATTATCAACCCATCAAACTCTATGTATAGGCTCCTAAATCATTTGGTTGCGATAAAAATTTGTAGTTCCACTTGAATAGGACTCATAAAACCTATCAACTAAGACCCTCAGAAGTGTGTAGTAGTCTTTTGACTATGATAATGATAGATGATAAGGTTACTACAATGGATTAATTAAGAATTCAACTATTTCACAAAGATGAAGGATTTTTAAAGACTTCTCTAGTTATAATATAGGAACAATTGTATGAGTAGTTATCGTACCATGTAGTACAAGTTAATTAAAGTTAACCATTATTTTGAGAGGATTAAGAGGTAATAACCTATATAGTATAAGGTATATTGATACCAAGTGTTATCAAAGTTTTAAAGAAGATAACTAATTATCACTAATATCACAAGGTGGTATATGTTAGAAGCTAGATCTTTCTAGGTGCAAATATTTATCACTATTGGCCAAAGGGATATTTAATTTGGACTCCACCAAGATAGATAGGTTCACTACTTGTGAAAATCTCACTTGATCCAATATGAACCTTGGGACAAAGGGTGGATACCACTGTAGTATGGGATAGATTGAATCATTTTCCTAATTTTCTAATGGTGTTAGAAGTAGTATATGATGCTTTTCATCATTATTACAAGTGCAAAAGACTAAGGAAAATGATATACCCATGTTATAGTGCACAATACACTAACATTCCTCTAATATCAAGGATGCACTAAAGTGGTAGGTGTTAGTCTCTCATTGTGGATGTATTAGTCTTTCACTATTTATATTTTATTAAATCACTATGTACATTTCTAAATGTCCTGAAGATTTTTACATTATTATTCGGTCCCTTTCCATTGATGACCTCAAGTATATGAGTTAATTATTGTTACAGATTGTACTTGAGTGAGAAAAATATAGGATAATTGGTATAGTATTGGATGTACTTGGTCAACATTTTTTTTAGCTAAGATCAACTTATGGTCCTTTGGGATATGAATCAAGTTGTGTAATGATGCATGCAATAGGTCTCATCCATTTCCACTTTACTAGCTATTATTTATGTGAACATGTGATGTATTATGTGGATCTTTCACACTATATATATTTGATATTTTCTTGATGTATTAACCTTTGTACTTGTGATGTGCATACGAACCAACCATATTATATGTATGATATGAGTATGAGTAAATAACTATTGTACTTATGATGGGTATGATCTATTAAACTTATGTATATGTGATGCATGCTTGAGAGATTCAATATGTGTGATCTTGGGACTATGAAATGATATAACCCTTCGTGAATTTCTATATTTTTATATTTAATGTTCACTATGAAATTACCACTTGATGGTACATTGCTATCATTCAATTATAATAAGACTAAGTTGATAGATTATTCTTAAATGATATTCATGAGTTACAAGTGATATTAGAGAACTCATATATAAGAGGAGAGAGTGAATTGCCTCTAAAATTAGCATATATATTATCAAGCCTTTGATTTTACAAAGGGGATATGTAAGCATGGAAATCATTAATGAACCCTCAAAGTTTAGGTCTACGTCTAAGAATGAAACTAACCTTGACAGATTACCTCCTCTGAGTGTAAGCATAAGTGGTGTAGATTTTTCATTGTTTTGATTTGGAGAAGTTGTGAAGTTGACAGTTCTAAACTAGATGAAAAAATTGGTTGATCAACTTGATAATTGTTGTGAAGTGAAATAAAAAAATTGGTGTGATCTAGGGGTGGATTTTATATATTTCTATCATCTTTCTCATATTATTTATAGGTTCAAGTCAGTTACCATTTAAGATGTTATAATTATGATCAATATCACTTTTATGGATTGATAAGTTCTATGAAAAATATCATTTAAGTCTACATTGAACAGTGGTCTACTACGGTGTATTTACCTATTCCCTTTCAATTTATTCTATTTAAATTTTTTCTCTCCATTTTCGTTATTAAAGTAGGTAGATCTAAAATACTTTGGATATTTATTTTCCTGAGAGGCATCCATCATTTGTCAATTTTTATTTTTTTTTGTCATGAGTTATGAGTGTAAAAGAAGGCTCACAAACCATTTTGATTAGATAATTTTAGTGGACAACAATTAAATGGGGAATTCATTGATATAGAGGTGATCATCTTATAACTCTCAAGGCCTTAAAATTTTGGTAAATCAGTTTAGGACATCAAGCATGTTTATTTAAATTCAAATATTTATTATAAATTGGCATGGTCAATCTTATCTTATTTATTTTTAAAGTTAATTTTTTTAACTAGTTTGGCTAGTTAATTTACATTACATAGTATTTGAAAAGTTATCCATTTTTCATAATTGTAATTTAGTTTATCTTTTATTTATTTTAGGGCTAAACATTTATTATATGAAATTCAACAAAATAATAGTATAATTAAAAGGAATAAAAAAAGAGCTATGGTATGCAAATTTATCCTCTAGCACACAAATATAATATTGGCATGTTTACACATATCTACTCTTTGATCCACCAAATTCTTTGATGCTTTCTTTTTTATTTAGATTGAGCATATCTAAGAATACCTTCAAAGGATTTTTAGATTGCAAGGGAATAAGTACCCCTAGGTCAATCCTTGCAAAAACATTGCTTTACTCTTGTACCTATGACCAAAGACAATGAAATTTAACTATGTAAATGTCCATAGGGTGAATATGTAGATTCTAGTTATTTATAGTGCACCAAAGCAAAAGATTGGACCTATTGTAAATGTTCCTTGCAAAAACTAGGATGGGAGAGGGTGTTTAGATACCAAAGGATGTGTAAATGAGGGTAATTAAAACCCTTTAAATACATAACATAGTAATGGATCACTACAATTTGGTCAAATCATAATAGTTAGTGAAACAAGTGGGAGTGGAACGAAATTAATTTTACTTTGAAATTTTGAGGGTTAGATCTATGACTATAGAAATAACTTGGGATGATGGAATGATACAACCTATGCTTAAAATTAATGTATGATCAAGGTAGGTGTAGTAAATGTGGTATATATGTAGAAATGTGTTAAAATAGATAGGGATAAATAAAATATTTAGGGAATGAACCAATGCAATGGAAGTTTACACTATTTACTATTTATGAATATATGTGCATTAAGACCTTATCTCAAAATAGATAAATCTAAGGATTCTATGATTTTGGAAAAACATTTTTTTTCTTCCAATGGTTATGAGAGAAAACCATTGGAGTTATACAAGCTCCACATATGGAAGAGGATGGAATGGAACTAGCAGTACTAGTCTTCCTTAGCGATGGAGTGCTTCCTCTACAATAAACATGTTGCCTTATTACAAGAAGAATCCAAACATATTTTAGGAAGATAGGCAATATAGTAGGAACAATTATTGGGGTTGGAGATCAAGTTTACATAAAAGAAGATTTAATTACTCACACGATAGTAGGGGAAGAGATAAGAAAAGGCAATGCAAGAAAAGTTTACATCAAGGAGGAGTAAACCACTAGTAGAGGAAACCGTGTATTAGATATTCAATAGGAAGTTGACAGAGGACTTAGTGGCAAGGGGAGAGAGAGGACATGCAAAGGAGATGGTCAAATAGGAAAGTGACATTTCCTAATAATATCCCCATTTTCCCAACTTCAAAGAGGAGAGCTCCTTTTAACCCATTGCTTCTTAGGAAAGTGTGGTCACAACATTATTGGGACATTTATATGAGAAGGAATTGGTTGTGTCAACAATTTAAGGAGGGTGGCTTAGATGGTATATTTTGAGAGTTTGGAAGTGGTATGGATAATACTACAATAGGAAAGAGAACTTGGTTACAATGTAATGGATGAATGGGTGGGAGAACATTTGGTGTGAAAATATCTTGGCTAGCACACAATGGAGGGTGGGATAATTTCAACAACAAAAAGGTTATCTGGTGACCTATTGGGAAAAAGTATGCTAACAAACAAGTATGGATTAGAAAAATGGATGAAAAATCAACTAAATATAGAGAAAAATAAATGGAATGTTGCCCACAACAAGAGGGTCAAGTAGAAAAAGGAGACATTAATGATTATAGAGTACAAGAAGAGATCCAAGGAGAAAAGGGATTTAAGGAGAACATGGTAGATGTTCTAAATCACCAAGTACACTAGCATGAGGAAGAATCAATCATAGAACAAGGATGCTCTTGTATTTCATTGGAAGATGAGCTTCTCCAGCTCAAGGAGAGAGGTTTATGACAAAAGGATTTAATTTTTAAGTTTTGGAACTCCTTGTTTTTTCATGTCCTATTTTTATAATGGATCAGACAACATTGTAAAAGTGTTGAGAATGTTTCTTTCTTAGATTCAAGTGGCATTTCACCGTTATTTTTGCCTCAAGAGAATATAGGGATAAGGTTTACAAAAGAAATTTTTTTTTTCAATGGATGTGGTTTGCGTATGCAATTGTGGGTCCCTAATTTTTCAATTGACAAATTAAATTTAAGATTTGATCCATTTTGGATAATCTTAATATATCTACGTTCAAAATATAAATTCCCAAACAGTCTAGAATTTATTTGTAATAAGATAGGATTTTTTCAGGGCATAGAATCATCTACATCAGAAAACAATGTATCTGCAAGGTTGTGTGTGCTACTGGATACCACTAAAGCATTACCATACTCCATAAAATTTATTTACAACTCAAGAGAATGGTTTCAAAAAATTCAATATGAACAAGAAATAAGAATTCCTAGCATTGATGGGGATGGTGAGGAACTCCATAAACATGTTTTACAAATGGAAAATGGTGGTGAAGATAGGTCTAAATAACAAAGATAACAGTAATGGGAAGAAAATTGTTTCAATAGATCTGAAGAGGTATCCAAAATGCAAGAAAGGAAACAAGATGTTATGGTTTGTGAATCTCAGTCTTGGAATTGCAGAGGAGTCATATAGAGTTAACTCATTTATTGATAAAAAAGTAGAACATGATTCATCCAATCAAAATAACTTGATACTTTTTTGCAGGAACATATGTGACCTATTTTCAAAATCAAAAGAGTAGAGGAGATTGTATAGAATTTCTATAAGGAACATAAGTGAGTATGAATATCTTCCTATATGGAAGATATCGTATATGGAACATAGATTGTCCACTTTTATAGGGGAAGAAATAAGAGTACCATTATTAATAAATTATAGAATTTCCATTGAAAATAACCAAAACATATAAAGTAATGGCATATTGATGGATAATAGCATGAGGGAGCCACTCCCCATTGTGTTATGATACTTGCCTCCTAGAAAGGTAGATGCATTTAAGTGCCCATAGTCATCAAATTGTTGTGTGTCCCAATAAACATAATTGCTATTAGAATATTGGTTTCTATTTGAGATGGTTATTGGATTGGAGAAGAAAATAAGTGGTTGGGAATGATAATTATGTAGCATTATCATCATCATTGGAGGAAATTAACAAGCAACCATTCGTAGAGGATCTTAGAGATGCAAAGGTATTAATTTTGATTTTGATTTGGCTATTGGTATGAAGGAGAAGAAAATATATCAATGGGAGTAGGTGATCAATTTGGAATTGATAGTGATTAATCCAAGTTTACTTCCATATTTGTTATTGTCAAAATGGGTTTACAACTATTTGTGTGGAATTACGCCACTAGGACCTAATCTATCGTCTACCCTATCAACTCAAAGAAAAGAAAAGAAAAATCAAAATAGTGGAAGGCATGGAAAATATTGAGCATTTATATACCTTGGAAAGTGGTACAAGAGCCTTGATAAGGGAAGCAAGTATTTATGAGCCTTGAAAAGTGGAGCAAGAGCCTTGACAAATGGAGTAAATGGTGGCGTACAAGTTTGGGGCATACTTAATAAATTTAGAAGTGGTGGCATACAAGTTTGGGGCAGTAATATTTACATTTAGATGTGATTTTGAGATAACGAAATGGTGAAAAAATAATGTAGAGAAAGAAGCCTTAATCTTAGTGAAAAAGATAGTAGAGGAGGTTATGGAGCTGACACGTCATTAAGATTTGACATGACTAACTATTAGATCTTGTAATAATTTTAAATCTCCACAAGATCTTGCACATGGAGATCACTTATGTTTCCTTGGTGCTAGGCCTTCTTTATCAATGTTTTATTTCTCTCTATCCTTAGGGAAATTGAGAGAAGATAGGAATTAGTGGAATCACAGAAGAAATTTGATAATTATGGATTCCCCTATTCTGCTAATAGTAGCTAGCCCCAAAAGGATGGTAGACTTTGTAAGGATGGTGATAGAGCAAAGAATACAAGAAATACTTCAAGACTCACACATTATAGTGGTTAGAGTAATACTGAGGATAATAGGAAATGCCTTCATCAGGGATAATCACAAGTCTAGAGTAAATACAGACATTGTTGCAGTTTTCTTGGCAATCTTACTACCTGTCGGTATAACCAAAAGGGTGGCTAAGAAGATTTGTAGGAAATTGTTATCAAGTGAATTTATGGTAAATTTAGTTGAAGTGTTGAGAAATATAGATTATAATCTCACCATCCCAAGGCCTGGGGATTACAGGGTGGCTATCATCAATGGGCGCCCTCCGTTACGATACCCAATTTTAG
This sequence comes from Chamaecyparis obtusa, assembly GCA_027943335.1. NCBI lineage: Eukaryota > Viridiplantae > Streptophyta > Pinopsida > Cupressales > Cupressaceae > Chamaecyparis > Chamaecyparis obtusa. The sequence continues at coordinate 525,780 of BSBK01000070.1, read as the reverse complement.
AAATTGAGGAGCCAAGGGTTTTCATATATAGGAGGTGGAATATTAGAGAGAGGATTGATTTTCTAATGAAACTATACAAACTTTGTCAAAATGAAGGCCCCACTTGGGTAACAGACTTTCTTAGAACCCAAAATTTGGTAATGGAGGACGATAGTGAGAGGAGAATGAAAAATATGGAAGCAAGATTGTTAAATATTTTTAATTCTCAATGTCCTCCACCACAACATATAGAGCCATGGGATCTAGACTGTAGTTCATAATAGGTGGTGATGAGGACTCTTGAAGAACATGCACTTGTATAGGCTAGCAGGAGCATGTCGAAAGTTCACATGCAGAGGACGATAGTGTAAGACTAATTTTCTTTTAATTGATTTTAATGGCCCACATGAAGAGGCACATGTGATAGGCAATTGCGGTTTTAAAAGGTATTCCATATCTTTCGTATATCTTATTGATCAATTAGAAGAGTAGTTTCCAAGGCTCCCACTTTGATGGGCAAGTGGAGTATAACTATTTTGGGAAAACCAGTCCTCTCTCCACCTATAAATGATCTTTCAGAATACCATCAAACTGAGTCTGAAAGAATGTATCCGTAAAGGGGTAAGAGAGAGAAACTATTTTTCATCTCATAAAAGCATCATGAATTAATTAAATATTTCCACACTAATGGATCCGGGTAAGTAATCAATGATTATTTAATTTCCACCTTATGATATACATGTGAAGATCATGATAGCTCTAGGTCTTGAGATTATAGCAGATGTTAATCACATAACATCAATTTAATATTTTGTTACATGTGGTATCAAAGCTACATTAAGAACTTCCATGTTTTTCTATTATGTTTGATGATGTTTTATCCGTTTTATCGGATCAAATTGTTTTGCATGCTATTAACACAAAACCATGATTTGGTGTAATACATGGTTGTCGCATAATAAATTTGTTGTATTGATTAATTTTATTTGTTGATTTAATGTATATGCAAATTCATTATATTGATTTGAGGTCTATATTATGATACGGCTCGATAGCCACCAAAGTGGTCCAACTGGAATGATATGTAGATATCAAGTCAAATTATTGAAGTTTAATACTCGTTTCCTAGTGTTAAAAATAATGACTTTGCAAATCACAATTATTTAATCACTACAATACTAGGTTGGCCCCAAGGTGCACCATTTTTAAGAGATTAATTAATTGGAATAGGATGGTTGGTGGATATTCACGATTAAAGGTTAGTACAGATACCCAAAGGTAACGAACTTACTTAGTTGTGAATATTTTATCAATTAGTCCTATTAGGTGAAAGGGAATCAACATAATTGTTAATAGTTTACCATAAGATTAGCCCAAAGGTAGGTCATGGTAATACTGTTTATTATTAAACCATGTGTTTTTATGTTGGTTATTTACTTATAAATCTTAATATTAATGTTGTGAATTTATAGTTGCGGTGTCAGTTCCCATTTCACTACATTCGCATGCCTCTTCTATTCCGATCTTGAATGGAATGAATTTCTCAGATTGGAGAGAACGGGTTCAGTTTCACCTCGGTGTTCTGGATCTTGATACAACTCTTGAAACTGAGAAATCGGCTACTATTACTGATAAAAGCAGTACGAAAGAAAAGGCTATATTCAAAGCATGGGAAAGATTGAACAGACTGAGCCTTAAGTTTATGTGGATGACTGTAGCAAACAACATCAAGCCAACTCTTCCTGAAACTGACAATGCTAAAGAATTTCTAAAATCTGTGGGAGAGCGTTTCTGAACCACTGACAAGTCCCTTGCTGGAACACTGATGGCTACACTTACCACCATGAAGTTTGATGGTACATGTGGAATACATGAGCATGTCCTTGAAATGACAAATTTGGCTGCTCAATTAAAGACTCTTGAGATGAAGGTGGATGAGTTCTTTCTCGTGCAATTTATTTTGAACTCCTTGCTTCCTCAGTATGGGCCATTTCAGATTCACTATAACACTATTAAGGATAAGTGGAATGTGAATGAGTTGGCCAGTATGCTCAATCAAGAAGAGGCAAGACTTAAGCAACTTGGACAACATTCAGTTCATCTCACAACTCAAGGAGCCAAAAGGAAAGGGAAAAAACCTAGAAAGGGCATGAAGCGAGTACCACCTAAGGTGTATAAGCCTAATCGTGGTTCTTTGGCTTATAAGAAGGAAAATAATAGTGATAAGTGTCACTTATGTAAAAAGTCAGGACACTTTCAGAAAGACTGTTAGAAACATAAGGAATGGTTCGAAAAGAAAGGTATGAATTTAATTTCTATTTGTTTCGAATCAAACCTAACTGAAGTTCCTTCTAATACTTGGTGGATTGACTCTGGGGCTACTACTCATGTTTCAACTATGATGCAGGGATTCCTTTCAACCCAGACCATAAATCCAAATGAAAGTTTTTTGTTCATGGGAAATCGGGTTAAAGCTCCATTTGAAGCCATTGGGACTTATCGTTTATTTCTAGATTCTGGTTATCATTTGGATCTATTTCAGACTCTTTATGTTCCTTCTTTTTTTAGGAATTTAATTTCCTTGTCTAAACTTGATATTGATGGTTACTCTTTTAAATTTGGGAATAAAAGTTTTAGTTTGTTTAAGAGTACCTCTTTTGTTGGTTCATGTATTCTTTGTGATGGTTTATACAAATTAAAACTTGATAATCAATTTTTTGAAACTATTCTTATCCTACATCATAATATTAGTACTAAACGTAGTCTCATGAATGAAAATTCCTCATACTTGTGGCATAAAAGGCTGGGACATATTTCCATAGAACGATTATTGAGATTAGTAAAAGATGGGATTCTCTTGAAGCTAGATTTTTCTGATATTGGGGTATGTGTGGATTGTATTAAGGGAAAACAAACCAAACACACCAAGAAGGGTGCCACAAGAAGTACAGAGCTTCTTGATATTATCCATACAAATATTTGTGGGCCTTTTGAAAATCCATCTTTAGGTGGAGAAAAGTATTTTATCACCTTTATAAATGATTTCTCACGTTATATTTATGTCTATTTGTTGCATGAAAAATCTCAATCGGTGGATGCCCTTGAGGTGTACATTACTGAGGTTGAAAGGCAATTAGACAGAAAGGTGAAAATCATCAGATCTGATAAATGTGGTGAATATTATAGCAAGTATAATGAATCAGGGGAATTCCCTGGCCCATTTTCTAAACTCCTTGAAAAGCATGGCATATGTGCATAGTATACTATGCCTTGAATGCCAGAGTAGAATGGTGTAGCTGAAAGGCATAATTGTACTTTAATGGATATGGTTAGGAGTATGTTAAGTAATTAAAAATTACCCATGTCATTGTGGATGCATGTTCTTAAGACCGTTGTATACTTATTGAATTGGGTTCCTAGTAAGTTAGTTCCAAAGACCCCTTTTGAATTGTGGATAGGAAGGAAACTGAGTTTAAGACACCTGCATGTTTGGGGTTGTCCAGCGGAGGTTAGAGTGTATAATCCACATGAAAAGAAATTGGATTTTAGAATGGTCAGTGGTTACTTTATTGGTTACCCTAAAAAATCCAAAGGGTATAGGTTTTACTATCCTCATCACAGTACGAGAATTGTAGAGACCGGTAATGCCAGATTCATTGAAAATGGTGAAGTTAGTGGGAGTGATAAATCACAAAGTGTGGTTATCCAATAAGTTAGGTTACAAGCCCCGATACCTATGGCTTCAAAGGAAATTTTTTTTCCTACCATTTTTGAACAACTTGACAACATTGAACAACAAATTAATGAACCACCACTCTATAATGAGACTGTCATCAACGAACCGATGGTAGAAGAACCACAAGCAGTAGCATTAAGGAGATCTCAAAGGGAAAGGAGGTCTGCTATTTCGGATGATTCTATGGTTTAACTACAAGAATTAGGGACATGTAAGGATCCGGTTTCATTTTCACAAGCCATAGAAAGTAATGATTCTGCTAAATGGATTGGTGCCATGAAGGATGAATTGAATTCAATGGACCAAAATGAAGTCTAGGATCTTGTTGAATTGCCCGAAGGATACAAGAAAGTTGGTTGCAAATGGGTCTTTAAGACCAAACGTGACACTCAGGACAATATTGAATGACATAAAGCTAGACTTGTGGCCAAAGGTTTCACTCAGAAAGGAGGCATAGATTATAAAGAGACTTTCTCTCCTGTATCCAAGAAAGACTCACTTAGAATCATTATGGCATTGGTGGCTCATTATGATTTGGAGTTGCAGAAAATGGATGTGAAAACTACTTTTCTGAATGGGAGTTTAGAGGAATAAGTCTATATGGATGAACCTGAAGGTTTCTCCATTAAAGGAAAAGAACACCTGGCTTGCAAACTTAAGAAATCAATATATGGACTTAAACAAGCTTCTCGGAAATGGTATCTTAAGTTTCATAATACTATTACTTCCTTTGGATTTAAGGAAAACACTATTGATCGGTGTATATATCTAAAGGTTAGTGGGAGTAAATTTATATTTCTAATTTTTTATGTTGATGATATATTGCTTGCCACCAGTGATTTTGGTTTATTGCACGAAACCAAGAAGTTTCTCTCCATGAATTTTGAAATGAAAGATATGGGTGAGGCATCTTATGTGATAGGAATTGAAATATTCTGGGATTGATCACGTGGATTGTTAAGATTGTCTCAGAAGGCCTATATCGAAAGAGTTCTAGAGAGATTCAGAATGGAGAAATGTTCAGCTGGTGATGCCCCTTTTCAAAAAGGGGATAAATTCCTTATGAAATGTCCGCAGAATGAATGGGAACAAAAATAGATGGAAGAGATTCCTTATGCTTCTATCGTAGGAAGTCTAATGTATGCACAGACTTGCACCAGACCAGACATAATTTTTGCAGTTGGTATGTTGGGAAGATATCAAATTAATCCTGGATTGGATCACTGGAAAGATGCAAAGAAAGTGATGAGGTACTTGTAGGGAACAAAGGATTACATGCTCACATTTAGGAGGACTGATAATCTAGAGGTCATTGGCTACTCAAACTCATATTTTGTTGGATGCGTTGATAGCAAAAAGTCCACTTTTGGTTATTTGTTCCTATTAGCTGGAGGAGCAATATCATGGAAAAGTGTGAAGCAATCTATCACTGCTCCATCCACTATGGAAGCTGAATTTGTGGCATGCTTTGAGGCCATGATTCATGGATTGTGGTTGCATAATTTTATCTCAGGACTTGGGGTTGTCGACTCTATTGCCAAGCCACTGATGATTTATTGTGATAACTTCGCAGCTATATTTTTCTCTAAGATCGACAAGTATTCTAATGGTGCTAAACACATGGAATTGAAATACTTTGTTGTTAAGGATGAAGTTCATAAAAAATGAGTGTCAATTAAACATATACGCACACTGCTTATGGTTGCAGATCCATTGACAAAAGGATTACCACCAAAAACATTTAAGGAGCATGCCAATAGAATGGGTATTGAGCGTAGCACATAACCGTTGTTACTTTTGTGTAATGGATTGCATTATGTTATTTGTTTTTTCCACTTTGAGATCTTTATAAAGGTGTTTCTAATTGATAATTCCTATTTTAAATGTGTACGTACATGTATGAGAATGAATGTATGATGACAAGAATAGTCTCTAATAAGGGACATTATTGTTGGACCTTATGAATACACTTCTCATTAATAGACTAAATTAAATAGGTTACTAGCACTGTGGTACATGGAAGGGACTATGTTGCTTTATTGACATGGAACCGCCATGACTCGCATTAGTGGGTTGTTTAATTATAGTATTATGATGATCAACTGAAAGTTAAGATGAATATGATTTATAGCGCGCCTAATGACTACCTTATCAAACTCTAACGTTAAGTCATCATATGTTCCAAGTGGGAGAATATAAGACTAATTTTCTTTTAATTAATTTTAATGGCCCACATAAAGAGGCACATGTGATAGGCAGTTATGGTTTTAAAAGTTAATCCATATCTTTCATATATCTTATTGATCAATTAGAAGAGTAGTTTCCAAGACTCCCACTTTGATGGGCAAGTGGAGTATAATTGTTTTGGGAAAACCGGTCCTCTCTCCACCTATAAATAATCTTTCAGAATACCATCAAACTGAGTTTGAAAGAATGTATCCATAAAGGGGTAAGAGAGAGAAACCATTTTTCATCTCATAAAAGCATCATGAAGTAATTAAATATTTCTGCACAAATGGATCCGGGTAAGTAATGAATGATTATTTAATTTCCGCCTTATGATATACATGTGAAGATCATGATAGTTCTAGGTCTTGAGATTATAGCAGATGTTAATCACATAACATCAATTTAATATTTTGTTACATATAGATGAAAATTTGGATGCTAGTGAGGGCAACAGGAGAGAAAGAGGATGTGAAAGGAGGTAGTCCTTACAAGGAGTGGATCATGCAAAGATTGGAGCAATAGGAGGAAAATGAGGAGATGAGGCAGAACCGGAAGATAAATCAGGGGAGACTAATTTTCCCTCTTTTCTTACCTATTTTTGGGTTTTGATATTGAAAACTGAATTTGAAATCTAGCTTTAGATACTAATAGATATGATTATGACGATTTCATTAGACTTTTGGGAGTGAATTCTCCACACTTTTACAAAAAAAAATAAAATTATATGATATTATCTTCTTTTTTTGATCGGTAAAAGACCGAAGCTCAATATGATATTATCTATTATTTGTGAACTCTATATATTAATATATTCTAACTTTAGCCTTTTATCGATAAAAAAAAATAGACAAATCTAAGTAAAATTAATATTAATATACAAGTTTCACCATTACATAAATACAATTTCATTGTGGTTGTGGTGTTTTTAATTTAATTAGATTAGAGTAAAATGTGCAAAATGGTTGTTTAAAAAAAATATTAATTCCCCCACACAAGCTCTCCTTTTACAATTACTCTCACCCAAACATAAATAAATACATGATCATAAAACATGTGTTTGTTTTTTAGAAAAAGATTACTACTTTTCACAAGACAATATTTGATGAATTACTTAAAAAGACACATTATTTATCAAAAATATTGGAGGGGATCGTGTACGTGAGTGTCAAAGCCCTATGAAATGCACTATAAGCTCTTTGGAATAAATCTTTAACATTTAAAAACTTGTACCATTTTATTGAACACCAAAACTTGTGAACATGGGAGAAATGTAACTAGTATTTTAGGAAGTATGATTAGATGAATGGAATGATCTAAAAAGTAAATATTTTATTTTTTTCAAAAAAATATATGTCTTAGTAAGGAAGCAAGCTCAAGATTCTTTCTATGAAAAGACATTCATAATTAAAAAGTGATTTAACTTTTTTGGAGTGTAAGTAATGGTAGAAGAGCTCTTTATGAAGGCTTAAGAAAAATTTAGTTAATTAAATGAATAAAGTAAAGTAGTTAAATAATCTCTTTTGTACGACACCAACTTTAGATTTATGAACTTTAGTTTGATAGAGTTTTTTTACAACAATATTGTCCTCTTAAAGTTGCACTAAACTTTTCTTAAAGAAGAGAATGAGAGTGGAAAGAAGGAAAAACAAAAGGATTCTTCCTCGTTTTTGTGAACAAAAGAGAAGAGACCAAAGGAATTTATCCTCGAGTCCCCTCGTCATGATAATGGAGAATAGTAAAAGCCAAGGGACCCGGATTAAAGTGATGCTGCTACATTTTTTTAATTGGTGAAATTTTTAGTGTTAATGGTGAGGTCAAAGGGGAAGGTATTCGCTATAGCTAACCTATGTACCATAGGTTTTTAAATATTATATTGGATTTTTTAAATGGTTTTTTTAGTAATATATTAGATTTTTTTATATTTTTTGGTGTCTTTGTATGTGATTTGAGTGCTTATAGCTATTCTTTTGGTTTATGGTTAGTTATGAAGAATGTTGTGGAATTTGTTTGCATGCAAGGGTCAAAGAGTGGTCATTTCAAGTTGAATTTCCATACATATTCCTTATCTCTCCATTAACCATTTGCTTTGATCACCAATTTTTTTTAAAATATCCTACTACTATATGTCTAAACGCCCAATTATAACTTAAAATGCATATTTGAGCGCTCACTTAATAAAAGTACAAATTCATATCGGTTTGTGTTAGGTTTATGTGTGTTGTTCTCATGTGTGAATGTCCTTGTGAGTACCTATGTTGGTGTTGATTAAAATACAAATTAACACCACTATTTGTGGTGTTCCCATCAACAAAGGGGATTATTTCCCACTCTCCTATTCTTGCCATCATTTTCTGCCCTCCTTCGCTCTTGCCTTTTTGCTTCTCCATTGTGTGGTGTTGTCAAAGTTTCAAGTAACATCGAACTATCGTTTCTCCTTACATTTTGCAGAAATGATACTTGTTAATCTAGTTAGCTCCATTAATCTTGTCCTTTTCTCACCATTGAATGTATATTGTATAGGGTTTCATTATCGTGACCTCTTTGACTTTATACAATGAAATAAGTATAAAGATTGTGAAATAATTATAAATTTTGATGGTTTTATTTGAAACCCGATTTTATATTTGTGAAATTTTCTAGGTAGGGGAATATTTCATAATTTTGTTCCATACATCTCTCTTTGCCAACTATTATCTCCATCATACAATATGTTTGTTAGATACTCTCCATAGTTTCAAGTAATGTCAAACTGTTATTTCCCCTTTTCTTTTGCAGACAATAGTACTCATCAATCTATTTTTCCCAAGTAATATTTTTTTTTATCTCGCATCATTGCAAATAGACTAGGGTGTCATAGTCATTACTCCATTGACTTTTTAATTGTATGGTATTATTCTAAAACTCCCATTTATTTTCATGAAATTGTCTATGATATGAAATTATTTGTCAACTACTGACAATTTTCAACCAAATCTTGTTGAAAGCATTATTCTTGGCAAACATTTGTCTACATATTGCTTTAGTTTCCATGGTCTCATTATTTAAGGTTTATTTTTAAAAACCCCCATTTTCATTCATGCGTATGTATAATTATTTTAGATTTGTACAATTAATAGTTATAAAACATGTATTATTTTTCTTATGAGGTTGGTGTTACAAGTGTGGTCGTCATTGCACTAAAAGATCAACCTGTCAATGCCTGATACAACCACTAGGCTTATAGAATCTTCAAGAGGCGGTTAAGCCATGTCACAAATCCCACGAGGGATGCTAGCGCACTACCAAAAATCCCCCCAGTGTCACTCACCACAGGCCTATGTCACTCATAGAGGATATTCGAACCTGTGACCAAGCTCTAATACCACTTGTTACAAGTGTGGTTGTTGCACCAAAAGATCGACCAGTCAATGCCCGATACAACCAATAAACTTATAGAATTTGCAGGAGGCGGTTAAGTCATGTCACGAATCCCACAAGGGACGGTGGAGCTCTACCAACATCTGGTTCTAAAAATCCCAAATTCAAATGACCAACTCATCCCCACATAGATTCAAATTCCAAACTCAACAACCAAAATTAATGCATTCATTTTCAATGAGAAAAGTCAGTATCATGTTCATTATGCAACAACACAATACAAATTCCCCCTTGTTTCCTTTAAATATCTTTTGCATACTCCAAAGTTTTGAAAGTTGACCTCTACATAATCCTTAAATATCCAACTACTTTAAATATATGAGACAACTACATAAACTGAAGTAGGATAACTAATGCTAGAAATGAACATGTACTAAATTGAAATTGAAAGCAATTATGGTTGCATAACTTACAATTTAAAATTTGACTGATAACACAATGTGATATAATACTATAAAGAAAAAAACTAAGAAAGGAAATGGATTAGGGAGCATAGGTAATTGATATCCCAAAAAATAAGTCTTAAACAAACTACAATAGTGTTCTTATCTTGCAGTGTGATCATATCCTAATTTATATGAGAATATTAGTGGGTGGATGTAAAATAAGGATGGGTCAAACTATACCTCTAAGTAGCAATGCAAATATATTTTTTAAAAAAGAGCTAAGCAACTTCATATAAAAATATGAATAGGTTATTAATACACTTCAAAAAATATGTCGGAATACAATTTGTAGTAATTGAATGTAGTTCGTAGGCTATTAGCATTTTGTTGGGAAAAGGCAATTTTATTTGGTGAATTTTAAAATTTCAATGAAGTGGTACTTTAAATTTAAAAAAAAAACAAGTGTCATTCCAACCATCCTAAGTGATCAAGAGTATCTAAGGTGTAAGAGAAATCTTGAATCACCCAAAAATATTGTTTCTTTTTCAAAGGGTTAAAAGGGTAATATTGTTTCTATTTCAAAGGTTTAACAGGGTAGGGTTACTATTTTTAGCGAGTAGGTATTTATGCATGTATTGACAAAAAATATTATACAAACTATTAAGACTACAACTGATTGACTACTTGGAGAACGGAATGGGAGAATGTGAAGATGATCACTAAGCTACTAAGGTATATATGAGACATTAGATCAGTTGTTATATTGTCATTGATGTTAACTAGTTTTGACTTTACTTATCATGATAGTTGCAAACATATGAAGAAGGTAATATTGGTGAAGGAAAGGAGATATTAGCATGAAGATGAGATGTATGAGTAAGTTATGAATATGGTATTCATTGGGTAACTTATTGATGAGTCTATGACATTATGATAGTGATTTTATTGTATTACATGATTCTGTTAAGTGTTGAAGATCAAGAATGTACAAGTTACTTTGGTCGATATATGAAGAACTTAGTATACACTGAGCAGATAAAGTGAACACCGAGCATATGCTTTGTATACCGAGTGCAGTATTAACTGAGTAGGAAGACACTAACACATCATGGTATTGGTCAGGGAGAAATAAGGAGGAACATGTGATTCCCAATATGAGATGATGAGGTGGACGAATCTAGAAGATTCCAAGGATAAAAATAGTTATTTATGAAGATCTACGGCTAACAAAATTCAAGATTGATCAGATGATGAAGATTGAAAAAATTTTAAGGCACAAGTTCTGAGGAAGGTTAAAGAGGAAAAATCAACGATGGAAATTAAGAGGCAAAATCTATGGCTGAAAAGAAAATGGTTTCTCATGTCTATATAAGGAGACAAGAAATTCAAAAGAGTATGTCCCATGAAGAGAAAGATTGCATACATATGAAGCTGGTTAGACAGGTTGAAGTGAGAACCAAGTGATTATGTAGACAACACCGAATGTCAGAAGGAGATAGCCGAGCATAACAGAGTTAGAGGAAGAAGGAGATTAAAGAGATTATGATGACCAGAGTTTTATTGAGCTTAGCATAGATCTAAAGCAAAGGAAGTTTCATTTGAATCAGGTCATATATTGTTTCTTTCTAACTATTTCTACAAACAAAATCTCTTAAGGCTTAACCGTCTTTTTCATTTCTAAATTGGCATTCTATGAATTTTACTTGTCTTATTGTTGACACAAGTGAATGTTATGAATGAAAATTGTCATGTTCCTACCATTTAACCTAGTTCATTCACACACTTCTAAATTCCAAACTCATTGCAATAACGTAATACAATTAATTCAAGTGTTTAGCTCTAAAGTATCAGGACTATAGTTGAACCTATTCATGTTCCAATGATGTGCTATGTATATTTGAGTATTAGTTTGCATCCATAGACCTAGGATCTCATTTCCATACACATGAATTTGAATATAAGTAAGGATGCATTTCCAAATATGAAATATGGTTTTTTGAATTTTTTTACAAGTACATAATTAGTTTTGATTTAGAACTTTTTTAAAATATTAAAAAATAATTTTAACCAGCCTAACTTCGTTAAAAAATATGAAATTCAATATTTTTTTGTCTATGACTAGTGAAACATAGGGTTTGATGCATCTTTCGAATTTGAAAAGGGTGAAAGGTTTGAAAGTCATGGATTTTTTTAATCATCCTATCCATTAGGACTTCAAATAATGTGCATGTAGAAAATCATTAAAAATTATCTTTTCAATACAAAATGAAGCATATCTTATATTGTTAGAGTGTTGATAATTTTATCAGTAAACTTTTCAATTCATCAAATTTGGATAAATAATTCATTAATGCACAAGGTGAAATGTGGAAAACCAAGGTAAACCTCTAAACACGTTAGGGTATTTGATTTTTGAGGCTTGACACCCGCAAGCCTAATCCAAAATATTTTTGAGGCAAAAGCTAGGAGACATTTTTGTCAAAAGAATTGGATATCCATTATGATTTCATATTAAATTATATAAATATATAAAAATATATAAAAATATATACTATTATGTATTAATCTATCTTATATATTTATATAATATTTAAATAATATAATACATATGAATATATAGCAAGGCAGATGCTTAGTTTTAGAAACACATATTTGTTACATAAAGTTTTCATGACTAACGAACTAGATATACGTTTCTTTAATAGATATCATTTTTTTTAGAAATGGAAATCAATATTTTTTAGAAATGGATATCTATTTTTCTTTGGATTTTTCCTAAGAAAAGTTCTTTTTACTTAGCCCTATTAAAAATTCAAATAGTCATTTCTGGATTTTGGATAAGTAAAAATACATTTTTTCTCTATTTATATTATTTGGCCTATCATGATCTTGCACGCACCTAGGTCCAATACCTAGGTATGTATAGGATCACAGTGGCCCAAAGTAGGTCCTTAAGTGGCAATAAAATTTTAGAAAAATAGAGTTAGGCAAATTGACAAAAACTTCAATAAGTTATCAACATTATATATCAAAAATATGTAAGAATAGAATCATTAGTAAATTGAATGTATTTTTTAAGCTACCAGTATTAAAGAAAAACTAATCTATTTGGTGAAATTTTGAACTTTCAATGCAATAGTACAAAAATTTTAAGAAAAAGATAAGAAGTAGGTGTATTTTTGGCTACCCTAACCATAATCAAATGATTATATTTTTTTATAAGATTGTAGATATAAGTAGAAGACTCATGTTCAGATGTGACACATTTTTTTGTAATTGTTTTCCAAGTAAATAATTAATTATTCATCCATGATTTTTACTACAAGTTTTTCAGAATATCAAAACTCATATGTCTGACCACCATAACTTTGTCAAAACTTTATAAAATTCATTTTTTTAAAATCCTATAGTACACAAAGCATAGAATGTGATGCACGTTTCAAATTCAAAAAATGTTATATCATCAAGGAAATTTATAGATGTTTTCAATCAGCCTATCAATCATTACGTAATTCATTTAGAAAATGAATAATAATCATTTATTAAACTTAAAATAAGGTAGAATTTATATTGGTGGAAAGATGAGAATCTTCCTAATAAATCCTTTTCATTTCAGTAGTTTTAGGTAACAAAAATTCATCAGCTACATGGCCGAAGTCTAGAAATGCAAGAAAATATCATAAACATGTTTTTTGTGTTGACATTCTAGGTTTGGCATCCCCAAGCCAAATCCCATAGCAATCTTGAGGCAAATCCCAAGACTGCAAATTTGTGTCAGAAGTATTGGATATCAAATACATATTGGATACTCGATGTTTGCAGTATATTTATATACTACATACCTTATATAATATACCATACTATTAAATATATATAACATATTGTGTTATATATTTTATTTAATATAGAAACTTATGTTAAATATTATATTCCTCTCCCTCTCTCTCCTTGTCCCTATCCCATTCTCTCTCTATCTCTCTCCCTTTCCCTATCTCCTTCTATAATGTTCATTAAATTAATCATAAATACATATATGCATTATATATAATGGATTAGATGTGCATATAAATGATTTTAGGTATCAGGTACCAAATGCTAATATGATATCTGATACTTTTTCATAAGGGCACCAACGACAAATTCTTGGTGCCCTTGTAAATTTCTAGTGGCCAGGTTAAAAATATCAGATATCAAATTAGTATTGAATATCTAACATTAATACGATATCCAATATTTGGGCCACAAAAAATAGGGAAATAGGTTGTTTTGTGCATTCTAATGGTCCTTGTATTCTTTTTGAAGGTGGACAACATGGGGTTTCAACTAGTAAGAGACAACATTAGACTTTTGAGGATATTTTTCACAAATTTATCATTGACAATCATTTTTTTCATCGTTTTGGAGGTATGATGGGGATTGTAATCATTGAAAGGAAAGAGGAAAGATAAATCTTACAAAATACCAAATTGAAACATATAGACAAAGAGATAGAGAAAGTCATGGGAAGTGGAGAAAATATATGTCAAATATTAGTGAAGGTGAGGCCTCTAGTCCACCCATAGATGTTATTTCAATTGAAGAGGATAATGAATATGAGAATCTTGAGCATCATTTTAAAAATGAGAATAAGAATGTAGAGATTGATATTGAAAATGTTTAACAAGATATTCAAGTTGATAATGAAAATGTTGAAATTGATATGATAAATGTTCAACATGATATTGAATTTTTAAATGAAAATGTGGGAATTGAAATTGAAGGTGAAAATGTTGGAATCGATATGAGTAATTTTCAACATGATATTGAATTTTTAATTGAAATCAAAATTGAAGGTGAAAATGTTGGAACTGATACGAGTAATGTTCAACATGATATTGAATTTTTAAATTGAAAATATGGGAATTGAAATTAAAGGTGAAAATGTTGGAATTGACATAGAAAATAAAGTTGATGAACTAAGTGAATATTATACAATGCAAAATTACATGAGAAATGAAATCCATTGTGTGGAAGGAAGACAAATTTCAAATTCAAGACCTTCAAGAACCCAAAAATGGTTACTTAAAATTGATGAGAACATTATAAGCAATTTTGAAGGAAAGAGATCAACAAGACTATTGGTTGTAGGATATGAAAAATTTTAATGAATATTTTAGCTATAAGACATTGACCAAGCAATACCAAAATTTTGTACAATTTCTTTAAAGATGAAAAAGATGAGACCTATCCTAGCAAAATTAAAGAATCATGTAAACAAGAAGACATAGAAAAATGTTATTATTGTCAAAAAAAAATAATGTTCTCAATTCTATTGGAAAGAATAGCAAGTAAAAAGATAAGAGAGTTTCTCAAAGGGTGATTACAACCTCCTTAGTAAGTCATCATTTGAGAAAGGATCTCTTTATGAGATAAAATTTTGTTGATTGCAACAAAAATTGTAAAAATTTGGATAGAAAACTTGTAAGAAGAGAAAGGTTTGACGATCCTCTTCGAAATGATATATGGGTTTTTGGTTGAAGGCTTGCACATGTTGATAAGAGGCTAAGAAGTAGTGTGAAGGAGGAAATTCAAAAATTTTGGCACTCTAACTCTTGAGTGTCACCTAATGTAAATGAAGTCTTGAAGTTAAGAATTGGTGATCGAGACCACACAGAGTATCCTAAATATTTTTTGGAAGTAAGTCGAACAATATTTTTCAAAAAAAATGTGAAACACATCCAGCATCACGAATATCACAAAGGTCTTTTGAATCCCTCAAGCCATTTTATTGTGTACCTCTTAAGACTCAAAATACTTGTTATTGCAAATACCATATGGATTTTTCCATGCACCATGAACTATTATTCTATATCCATTCCACTTTCATACTAACAAAATGTTGCAGGAGTGTGGTACAAATAAACTTCCAAAATCATCAAGAGGCTTGTTAGATCAATTTTCATGTTATACAAATGATGGTTATTTTTTCTATAGAAATGATTGTTTAAATGATAAGTCTTCACAATGTGGTTTCTTGTCAAAGTTTGTTTCATGTTTTCATGACGGAAGTGAAGATGAATTTGGAAAGAAATTTGTTGAGAAAAATATTTATGAGATGGTCAAATATACTTTCAAGAATGAAGGTGAAGGTTCTAGATGTAATTTGGTTACAAAATATTGTAATGTTTCTAATTTCATTTCAAATTTCAAGGAAAATCATTTCTACAAGTATGCAAGGCATAGTCATAGGTCTTAGTGGTTGGATCACCAATTTGGAATGTGTAAGGAATCTATACCAATTAGTTGATTGGGAGGAAAAATAAGATTGTGACTAGGGTTAACATTCCAAATCAGATGTGTTAGTATTAGAAGGTTTGCACCCATGATGAGAAGATCAAGAATTACGCTCCCTTGCAACTTTTCATTGAATACATCTAACGGTTTTTATGTCAAGACAAAAATTATTAATCTATGAACATTTCTTCTAGTCTTGAAATTTGAGACATGTTATTTTAGAGATGCCTCACATGATTTTATAAGCGTCGGAGTTTGCAATAAAAAGCATGTGAAAGTTTGACAATTTTATGCACTTATGACACTTAAGGGAAAATGTTGCTAGGGTGTGGCATTGAGCATTTGGGCAATTTGGGAGGCAAAATGGGATTGTTCCTAAAGTAAACCCATCCATTCAGACATCTTGGCACTAACGGTTCATGCCCATGACAAAAAGAAGAAGAATTACACTCCCTTGCAACTTTTCATTGAATGTGTAATCACCTAAAATTGGTCTAGTAGAACTTGAGTCCCCCTTTTTGATCAAATTGACTCAAATAAAATCCTAAATCTCAAAGCATATTTACTAGACATAATTGTGCAAAGTAACCCTGAAAATCCCCTTTGCATAATTAAATTAAAAATAAAAAAATCTTATATCAAGCTTATACTATGGTCTAATTTCTAGAGCTTGCATATTTATTTAATTTATATAACCTTTCTTTTAATATAAAGTTCCTACACTTTTATTAAAAGAACACATTGACATGTGTCCACCCACTTAATCTTGATTAATTAGCAATTAAAAGGGATTTGTGCTTTCAAAATTGCTATTTTGTCTTATTCTACCTAACATTTCTCTTTTTCCTTTTAATCCTCACCACTCATCTCTACCTAACATTGCATCTCCTTGCACTCCTTTTTCCTCTTCATCTCAATCACTCATTCTTTTGCCTCTTAATCTTCACCCTCCATTCTTGAGGCAATTCATTTAAAAGGAAGCTCTTTCTTGGCTCAATGGTTCCATCCTAGAATCTTAGAATCTTGCACTCTTACATTCTAGCTCTCTTGCATTCTTAGAATAATATTGCTAATTTGAATTCTTAGCCCTTGGTTTCTTTCAGTTCTTAGCTTAGCTTCATTTTCTAGCTTAATCTCGCATTGTTAATCTAGTTTCTTTCTTGCATTCTCATTCTAGAACACTAGTTGCTTTCATACATTCATAGCTTAATATCTCATTTCTAGCTTGCATTCTTACATCTTAGCTTCATTTCTTACACTTTGACTCTTCCATTTTGGAGTAGTCAAGTCACTAATCCTCTATGCCAATTTGATTAACATCATGAGAAGGATTAAACTCGCTTCAACTAGGAAGCTATGATCTATTTCTTGAGATTTCCTCTTCCATGGATTTTATCAAGTGTAATGGTTCATAGAAGTGTGTCACACTTTTGATCACACATCTTTGGCGCCCACTGTGGGGCTTGACATTTGTTTTTGGCTCCATTTCTTGCACTTTCGATTTCTTGTTGTCAAAGTTTCTTCACTTTTATTTTTACAGTTTGAAAATTCATACGACATTTCCTACTATACCCAGGCGACATTCCATCCTACTGCCAGGCGAAATTTTGTATTTTCTGAAGTATCATTTTGTATCTCTGAGAAATGTCGCTTGCCTCAAAGAGAAATGTTGTTCTGCCTTTATGAGGTATATCATACCAGTTTGAAATTTCATTTGACTTCTATATGGTCTATTATACGATCTTCTGACAAAATGATTAACTATCGCCCATAATTTATTTATGTCATAGTCTAAGTTCTAGTCAAGATTGCTTGAATTTTCTTGCATTTTTTGATTTTATGGTCTTCTAACAATGAATAACAAGTGATCTTGTAGGGCTATTTCTTCTATTTGCATACTTTTTATGCCCTAACTTGTGGTTTTGTATGATTTTTCTTGTCAAATAGATCAATGCCTTCATGACTACTAATGCTTTTTGATGTAGGATGCTTGTCAAAGACTCAAATCTTGAAACTACTAATAGTTTTGTCTTGTAGGTTGCCTTGGAGATACAAATCAACTTTGTGTTTTCTTACATTTGACTTCTAGGCACCTAGCTTAACTAGAAGGCTTTTTGTTTTTTGATTAGTTGAGTAATAGGAGAGTATGCTCTTTTCCTCTTGGAAAATCAGAAATCTTGACCTACTTAGTTGATCACTTGTAATTAGTCTTGGGTAAATGAATATGTTCTTGATGTGTTTGGGAGACACTATGGAGTAGGAGAGTATGCTCTTTTCCTCATGTAAAATCATAAATCTAGACCTCCACTAGTTATCCATTTCTTTTCTTGCATTTAACTTTAGAGGGCCTGCCAAGAGAGAAATCTTTTGGGATCAACCCAAGTGGGGAACAAGAAAGGCCAGCTACTCCACCCAACTATAATCAAAATCTTCTTTCAATCCAAAGAGAGAGAAGACTTAGCTACTTTATATTCCCAATGCTTCTTCATGTTTAGGGCCTAGTTACCTAAATCTTGCTAAGCAAGACTACACTTGATTGGGTTCTTGTAGGACCTTCTTGGTCCACATCTTGTTTACAAGATTACAAGGAGAATACATTCACTTTGTGTAGGTCTGATAGTTCTAAATCTTTCTTGCGAGACTATGCATCTTGGGTGCTTGTAGGGCTATAGGCCTTAATTTTTCTTGTGGAACTAAAAGGGGTAGACATGAACAAAGACCTTTACTAAACACCTTAGGAATGAAAGGCTATCCTTTTGGCCATGTGACTTCCTTTGTGCAAGGATTGATCCAAGTGGAATTTACTCAGATCACCCCAAGATACTCACCATATGTATTCCCTTGGATGCAAATCCATGACAAATTCAACATCACTTTGTGTGAGGTGAAGGGGTACCAAGTTGTCGGAAAAGGTTGGAACACTTCCTGCTTGACCTTACGTAGTTTTCTTGATGTGTCTTCTTGTGCTAAGAATTGTGAAAACATTTGTTGAACATACACTTGATAAACTTGAACATTGTTACACCTTACTAAGACCTCACATATGCTTGTATCCACAAGGTTTCTTTGTCCCTTGTTGGATTTTTCTAAGACTATTGCTTGTTCGCTACTTGCTTTCAAAATAAATCTTGTCTAGGAAATGCTCCAAAATTGTTAATCACACTTGCAATCCTTTGAATTAAACTTTTAGACTAAGCTTAAACATTGTCAATATTGCTTCTCCATTTTTATCCTTAGTTCATCTTGTTATTTGTTACATTACAATATGTTAGGAATTGCCTCTAGCAAGAAAAGATTACTTTGGTCTCTTGACTACATTCTTGGCTAGTAGAATGCTCATTCGTCAACCATCTCTTTGATCAACTCTCTATGAGCATCGCTTCAATTCTTTAAAATTTGAGAAATTTTATTATAGAGGGGCCTCATGTGTCCCTATAGGCTCAGATGGATCATTTTGAAGTGTCACATTTTTTTAGAAACAACCCATTTGTTGGCATTACTGATGCAAGGATTGATTAAGTGGTTGATTGGTACAGGTTGGATGATAGGAAGATCAGTTATGGTGTTTTCATTGATGTCAACTAAGTACTATGTTGGTTGACAATGAGATGATAGGTGTTTGAATTGTTGAATCCAATGTGTAGTGAGTATGTGAAGACATTGGAATGTGTGGTCAGAGAAGGAGACTTGGTGATATTTCTTGTTGTTGTATGTATGACCACAATGGTTGGAAATTAGTATGTGGAGAGTTATGATCGATTGAAGAGCATTAGGGAAGACAAAAGAATAGATGCAAGATAATGAATGGTTGGATTTTTCTATCAAATTAGTATGCATCCAAGTGTTATGGTCAAGATATGATTATGTTGACTAGGATATGTTATTGATACTTTGATTTATACAAGATTGGAGTACTACAAGGCATCATTTTAGTTGACAGAAGATCATTCTGTGAAACATAGAAAAATGTTTGAAGAGGTTTGAAAAGTAGGTGTTGGATCAGATGTAGTATATTTTTTCATGATCCATGTGTCAAGGTGATGTGGCATGACAAATATGTAATGCTAATTTTCTATTTCATTGTTCGAGATGATCCGATCTATCAAGTTTTGGAAGCGTGTTGGGTAAGTCAAGTAAAGTATGACTATTCTTGTTTTAAAATGATGTGTGATGAATCTTGAGGTTGATTTAAATTTGCAATTGAATATTCTATATTGATAATACATTTTAGGGTTCAAGGATCAATCAGGAATGGTTTTACTAAATGAAATTAAAATGTAATACATTTTGTAAGGTGGCTAATGCCCCAATGAACATGTAATGTATTTATATGTAAATCAATGAATTATGCAAGTGTAGATCATGGATGCAAAGGTGTGATCAAGTGAAGAGAGAATATTGTCTACAAATAGAATAAGTGTTGTGCTTACATGGATCTGAATAAGCAGAGGAGAAGTGCTACACCCAGATCATTGTACTTGTTGAATCCTAATAAGTTCTTCAAGAAAATCCCTTAACCTAGTAGATCCTAATAGGTCTTGATCAATAAATCCTTTAATCAAGTGGCTCTTTAATTAGGGTTTGAAATCCTTTCACAAGGTTACTCCTAACAAGGTAAAGCTCCTAACCTGTCTAGAGGTAAATCCCTTAACCGGGTGTCTCCTTACATGGTCTGCTCCTAATAGGACATCATTGTAAGATCTTAACAAGGCTAGGCCTTTAACTGGGTGCATTTAAGAAGAGTGAAATTTATTAGTGGGTGATAATTCCCATCATTTTCTTCCCTTTAACCAATGTTTTCCATGATAAAAATATTAGTGTTCTTGTGTTTTATGTTTGGATGGTTTCGTTTGTTTCATTATTTATTACTGCACAAGTTATATGTTGATGAATGTTAATGAATGGTTGATGAAAAGTTTGGATTTGGTAGATTACTGATTCACCCCCCCACCTCTCAGTAATCCTAGACCTTATAATACTAAAAATTGATATCAAATATCTTGGTCCTCTTTGTGATAAGATTAACAACTTGAGGAAAGATCCAATGATGAAGAAAGAAGTTCCTAAGTTCACAAGAGATAACTACAGAATATGGAGTGATCGGATGAAGATCTATCTAAAAGGTATGGGCCCACAATTATAGAATCATGTTAATACCAAATATGTTGTTCCTATTGGGACTCTTACTTCAAATCAATTGAAGGAGCAGAAGGATAATATGCAAGAATTGGAGGCTATAGTAAGTACTCTATCTGATACAGAATATATTGATATACATAGTTTAGAGATTGCTATGAGGTTTGGGAAAATCTTAAACTCATCTATGGTGAAGATAATCATGTGCAAAAAGCCAAGGTAGATAGTCTGAAGGGAAAATATGATGAAATGAAAATGGTTGAGGGAGAAAACATTACTCAATATGGTTAAAGGATAAAAGAAGTTGTTGGTTCTATCAAGAGTTTTGGTGGTACCATTCAAGAAGAAGATGTGGTAAGTAAAATTTTGAGGACTTTTCTACCTTCTTATGCCATTAGGGTTTATGTCATTCATTAGTTGAGAACAATATATAATATCTTTATTAATGGTTTGATTGGTAAGCTTACTGCTTTTGAGTTGAGCAACTTTGATAATAGAATTCCTAGAATTGAAGTAGATTTTAAGGCCTCTTTGTCTATGGATTCAGTGAAGAAGGGTAAAGAGATAATTCATAAATCATCCAGTATGTCAAATTATTCCAAGGAATTTGACTCCATTTTGGATGAAGAAAGAAAGCAAGAGGAACTTGAAGCATTACTTTCAAGGAGACTACCTAGAGGTAGAAATAAGTACAAAGGAAAGTTACCTTTGAAGTGTTTATCATGCAATAAGATTGGAAATATTTCTTCTAGATGTCCTAATGGTGAGAAGAAATAAAATATTAGAAGATTCGTATAAAAAAGAAAGAAACAATGTTATGTTGCAGTAGATGAACATGTGACTGATGAAGAGACAGAAAATAATGAAGAAGAAGATATAGTATTTGTTGCAGTAAAAATGAATACCTCATAAGGAGAAAAGGAATCGGTTTCTCATATGAAACAAAACAATGAGTGGGTTATTGATAGTGGGTTCTAACACCACATGACCTCTAACAAAAGCAAGTTCGTAAAGATAGAATAATTTGATGGTGGTGTGGTCAGGTTTGGTAATAACACACCCTGCTTGGTAAAAAGAAAAGGTACAATTTCTTTGAATGGAAAAATAAAATTTGATGATGTTTACTTTGTAGAATTTTTGAAACATAATTTATTGAGTGTAGGTCAATTGAATGACAAAGGTTATTGCCTGGAATTCA
Source organism: Chamaecyparis obtusa (assembly GCA_027943335.1). Taxonomy (NCBI): domain Eukaryota; kingdom Viridiplantae; phylum Streptophyta; class Pinopsida; order Cupressales; family Cupressaceae; genus Chamaecyparis; species Chamaecyparis obtusa. The sequence continues at coordinate 503,426 of BSBK01000070.1, read as the reverse complement.
AAAGAGGTGTATGTAGGATACTTGGAAGCATAGGTAGACTAAAGATAATTTATTCCATCTGAAAAATACTATTAACATTTGTTTGGTTGCTAGAGTTGAGGATAGCTAGTTGTGGCATAGAAGGTTTTGTCATGTGAACTTTGAGAGTCTTGTCAAAGTTAGTAAGTTGAATGTAGTTAGGGGATTGCCACAATTAGCTAAGCCACATAATATGATGTGTAAAGAATGTCAGTTGGGTAAATTAACTAATTTTACTTTTAGTAGCAAGTCTTTTTAATCTAAGATTATATTGGACTTAGTGCATACTAATTGGTGTGGTCCTATGAGGATAATAAGTTACCATGGTGATAAGTACTTTATATTATTTACTGATGATTAATCAAGAATGATGTGGGTGACTTTCTCGAAGGATAAGTCTAAAAATTTCTACAAGTTCAAAGCTTTCAAAGCACTTGTTGAGAATGAAACATGTCAAAACTTGAAGTTCTTAAGGTGAAACATAGGAGGGGATTTTACTTCATCGGAGTTGTTCAATATGTTAATACTATCAGGTCCACTATTACTGAGAGGGGGGTGAATCAGTAATCTATAAGGTCCACAATTATTTCAACAACATCAACCTCATTCATTAACGTTAAAATTTATGCATGCAATAAACAAAGTAACCATACAACCATCCAAAACATGCAACAAGTGACACTGGTATTTTATCGTGGAAATCCTGATTAAGAGTGAAAACCACAATGGGAATCAACACCCACTAATAATCTACACTCTTCTGAAATGCACCCTATTAAAGGCCTAGTCCTATTAGGATCTTACAATGATGCACAGTTAGGAGGAGACCCTGTTAGGATTCACCCAGTTAGAGAATTTACCTCTAGCCTTGTTAGGAGCTTTACCCTGGTAGGATTAACATTGTTAAAGGATTTCAAACCCTAGTTAAAGAGTCATCCTGTTAAAGGATTTTCAAGTCAGACTTGTTAAAGTCTACCCGGTTAAGGGATTTTCTTGCATAAACTATTAGGAATCAACAAGTACAATGATCTTCATATAGCACTCATTTTCTTGTTAAGATCCAATTAAGCACAAACACTACTTCTTGTAGATAATCTTTTCTCTTCACTCGACCGCACCTTCGCATCCACGATCTATAGCTTCATAATTCACCAATTTACATATAAATATATATTTCATGTACATTAGGGCCTAAGTCAACTCAAAAAACATATTAAATTAGAATTAAAATCATTCCCTCTCAATCCTTGAACCCTAAAATGTGTTAACAATGGTTATTTACAATTTCAAGTCCATGTCAATCTTCAAATCCATCGCACATTCAATTTAAATAAAAAAGAGTCAAATTTTTTTACTTTCCCCAACACGCTTCCAAAACTTCATAGATCTAATCACTTCAAAAAATTTAACACCAAATCATCATTATGAATTTGTTATGCCACATCATCTTGATGCCTGGATCATGAAAACATTTAATGCAACTGACCGCATCATCACCACTCACTAATCTAACATTAACTTCTCAAACATATTCAAACATTCTTCTCTATATCACAAAGTGATCTTTTGTCACATGAAGTCATGCCTTATGATACTCTAATCATATAGCAATCATAACAGAAATTCCATAGCTTAGTCAAGATACACATGGTGTGACCACAATGTTTGAATCCATAGTGATTTGATAGAACAATCAAATCATTTATTGTATGCCACTATCTATTCACATGCTTCCCTATTGCTCTTCAATCACTCATAACTATCTCCATACTTATTTTCAACCTCTTTGATTCAACATACAACATCTAGAAACATATCTAAGTCTTCCATAAGAACTACACACTCCAATTCCTTCAAAAACTCACCACACATTGGATTTAGCAACTCAAACACTTATCATCTCATTGTCAACCAACACATCACTAAGTTGACATCAATCAAAATAAAATAAATGATCTCCTTTTCATCAAACCTATACCACAACATTCTCAACATTTTCTACAACATCTCTACATAATTTATTCCAACAATCTCCCCCTTTGGCATTGATGGAAACACCACATCAACACCACATTGATTTGATAATAAAAACTCCCTCTTTAGCTGATGTCCTTCCTGATCTTCTCCTTCAAAGTCTTATTTTTATCTTCTCTTGGTTTCATCTAATAATCCTCTCTCCTTGTGACCATATCTTATTCTTCTCCCCCTTTGACAAAAATGTCAAAAGTGCCACATAGGTCACCTATTGTTGCAACATTTTCCTTGAACTCTGACTGCTCCCATTAAGGAGTAGTACCCTTCACATCAATCCATAATGAAAATTATTCAAGGAGACCACTGGATTGATGCTTGCAACAACATCTTAATTTCATTCAGGTAGGGGAATAACCCCTAACTTACCTCCCAAATACTCAAAAGTATCTTTAGGTAATGGCTTAGTAAATATATCTACTAGCCGCTCCTTAGTTGGCACATATTCTAACTTGACTACCTTTTCCTAAACTCTCTCTCTTAATAAATGATACTTTATTATAATATGATTAGTCTTAGAATGCATTGAACTAGGCTCTTTGAAATATTAATTGCACTTGTATTATCACATAATATAGTCACCAGTTTATTTACCTTCTCTTTTATGCCTTCTAGGATTTGTTGCATCCATGTGATTTGAGTAAAATTAATGCTTCTAATACATTCTCATCTTTTGTATTTGATTAGGAGATGTAATTTTAATTATTACTTTTCCAATACACAAGTCTTCCTCCTAGAAAGAATTCTCCTCCACTTGTGTTCTTTCTATCATCCATGTTTCTTGCCCAATCTCCATCAGTAAAAACACTCAAAGAGAAATAACCTTTATGAGCATACTAAATACCATAGTCTCATGTCCCTGTCAAGTATCTAAATATCATCTTCACTACTACCATGTGAGATTCTTTAGGATTACCTTTAAATATGGCCAATATCCCAATTGCTTGTGCAATGCTAGGTCTACTATGAACAACACAATGCAACTTACCAATCATGGATTTGTATAGAGTTGTATCAATTGCACTTGACTCATCATCCTTGGAAAATTTTCATCCGGTCACTATTGGAGTACCAACCAGTTTGGAATCTTCCATTCCAAATGTTTTGAGCACTTCCTTTATGTACTTGGACTGACTGATATAGATACCATCCTTGAGTTTTGAAATCTACAATCCAATAAAGAACTTAATTTCTCCTATTATTGACATCTCAAATCCTTCTTCATCTCCTTAGCAAATGCCAAACTCATTTCATCATTTCCTCCAAATATTATGTCGTCCACAAAAACTTTACCTAATAGTATCTTATCACCTTCAACTTTTAAGTACACATTGATATCTTCACTTGTTCTTATAAAATCAATCTTGATGAGATAAGTGTGTAATCTTTCATACCATGCTCTAGGTGCTTGTTTCAATCCATACAATTCCTTTTGAAGCTTTCACACCATCTCCTTATCCTTTTTCAATTCAAACCCATCTGGTTTCCCTATGTAAACCACTTCTTCAAGAATCCCATTTAGAAAAGAAGATTTGACATCCATTTGAAAAACTTTAAACTTCTTATAGGTAGCATAAGCAAGTCAAATTCATACCCCTTCAAGTCTTTTCACAAGAGAAAATGTCTCTCCATAGTCCAATCCTTCCTCTTTTGCATATCCCTTGCACACAAGTCTTTCCTTATTACGAACCACTTCTCCATCTTTATTCAATTTGTTCCTGAAGACCCACTTTGTACCAATCACATTCTTGTCTATTGGTCTAGGAACAAGTATCCATGTATTATTTTTATCAATCTGATCAAGTTCCTCTTCCATATATTTTATTCAATCAGCATTCTTCAAGGCTTCCTTCACATTTTTAGGCTCAACCTTTTAGATCAGACATGTACTTTCTCTGATCTTCCTTCTAGTTTGTACTCTTGCATCTTTATCTCCCATCATTTGATCAACAAAGTGATTCAACTTCACATACCTTAGAATAATTGGTTCAAGTCTAGGTGCTTATTCTTCATGTTCTACCATTTGAAAAATGTCTTCCTCATTGTTTTGTTCAACAATCCCTTCATCTTGTGGTTGCACATAAAAAATTCTTGATCATTTTTTGGTTCTTGCTTGCTCGATTCATTAGATTTCTCTGGATATTCATCTACCTTTACATTTTCACTTTTAATCATCTTTTTAGTCCTTTTATTGAAACATTTATAAGCCTTGTTTTTAGTGGAATATCACAAGAAAATATATTCATCACTCTTAGGATCAAAGTTTCAAGTGAAATCATCTCTCTTGATATAGCATCTACTACCAAAAACTTTGAAATATTTAATACTAGGTGAATGACCATACCATAATTCATAAGGTGTCTTCCTGGTTCCTTTCTTTTCTTGTACCCAGGGTATGTGCAAGATCATGAGGGGCCAAACTATGCCCTTAAGTGGCAATGAAAAATCAGCAAATCAGAGTTAGTCAACTTGACATGAAAATTTTAACTAGCTATGGACCTAATATCAAAAAGTTGTAAGAATAGAATCTATAGAAAATTGAATGTAGTTTCTAAACTACTAGGCCTTTTTTAAGAAAAAGTTAGTATGATTGGTGAAAAGTATAGATTTCAATGCAGCAGTACAAAAATTTTAGGAAAAAAATAAGTAGGTGTATGTCTGACCACCTTAATCATAATCAAATGATAATATTTTATTATAATATTTTATATATAAGTAGTAGACTCATGCCCAGATGTGACACATATTTTCTTGTAATTTTATTCCAAAAAAATAATTAATTATGAATTTTTTGCTACAACATTTTTAGAATAAAAAAATTCCTGTGTCTGACCACCTTAACGCATTCAAAACTTTACAAAATTCAATTTTTTTTTTTTTCCCTTATAGTAGGCAAAGCATAGAATGTGATGCATTTTTCAGATTTCAAAAATGTTATACCGTCTGAAAGTTATAGTCATTTTTCAATCAGTATATAAATCAACACTTTAGAGGTAGCTCAATTAGAAAATAACTAATAATTACTTACCAAATTCAAAATTTGACAGCAATTATATCGATAGAAAGCTGATAATCTCCTTAAGATACCCTTTTCGTTTTATCAAATTTGGGTGAAAAAAAAGTCGTCAGCTACAATGTCAAAGTTTTGAACTGACATCACCACTTTTTGGCCCCTCATGATCTTGCACATACCCCCCAATTCAATGTATATATTGTAGTTCTAATGGATTCTCTCCAATATGACTTAGGTACATCACCTTGAATCATCATTGTCTAGGTAACATTAGCTATAGTTATGTTCCTCCTTTCAGAAACACCATTCTATTGTAGATTTATAGGTGTAGACATCTGCCTTTTAATTCCATTCTCCTCATAGTTTTGAAAAAACTCTGATGAAGTAAACTCTCCTCCTCTGTCTAATCTTAATCACTTCAAGATTTTACGTATTTCTTTCTCAACAAGTGCTCTTAAATTTTTGAACTTGTAGAGAGATTCACATTTGTCTTTCAAGAAAGTCACCCACATCATCCTTGAGTAGTTATCAGTAAACAATATGAAATATTTATCACCATCATAAATTATAGTCTTCATAGGTCCACACAAATCAGTATGCACTAAATCCAATATATTATCAGATGAATAAGACTTGCTACTGAAAGTAGAACTAGTTAACTTACCAAACTGACATTCCTTACACATCATGTTGTCTGGTTTAACTAATTGTAGCATTCCTCTAACTGCATTCAACTTATTGACTTTGAACAAACTATTAAAGTTCACATGACATAACCTTCTATGCCACAATCAACTATCCTCAACTCTAGAAACCAAATATCTATTTATAGTATTTTTTAAATAGAATAAATTACCTCTAGTCTACCTACCAGTTGTAATCAAATCACCTGATCTTCCAAGTATCCTACATACACCTCCTTTGAACTCAAGTATATAACCTTTTTTCATTCAACTAACCCACACTCAATAAGTTATTTTTTAGACCTTATACTAAATAAACATCATCAACATTATTTTTTCCATTCAAAGAAATTGTACCTTTTCCTTTAACCAAGCGGGTGTGTTGTTACCAAACCTAACTACACCACCATCAAATTCTTCAAGCTTAATGAACTTACTTCTATCATCATTCATGTGATGAGAATAGTCAGTGTCAATGACCCACTCATTGGCTAGATCCATGTGAGAGACAAAGACCTTTTCAACTTCGGAGGTATCTTCTTTCACTGCAACACACATTATCTCTTCATCTTCATTGTCTTCATATTCTTCATCAGTCACACCTTCATCTATTGCAACATAACATTTTTTCTTTCCTTTTCCTTTAAATATTTTAATCTTCTCTTTTTTCACCATTAGGACATCTACAAACAATATATCCTATCTTATTGCATGAGAAACACTTCAAAGGTATCTTGCCTTTGTACTTAATGGTACCTCTACTTAATCTTCTTGCAAGTAATGCTTCTAGTTCCACTTTCTTCTTCTCTCCATCAATGATATATTCAAAATCCCTGGAATAACTTGACATACGAGAAGATTCATGACTTATGTATTTTCCCTTCTTCTTTGATGCTAATGAAAAATAGGCCTTAAAAGTTGCTTCAACTTTAGGAATACTATTATCAAAGTTTCTTAACTCAAAAGAAGTAAGCTTGCCAATCAAACCATCAATAGAGACATTATCTATCATTCTAAACTCATGAATACTAAGAATTCTAATGGCATAAGCAAGTAGAAAAGTACTCAACATTTTACTTACCACATCTTCTTCTTAAATGGTACCACCAGCACTCTTGATAGCACCAAAAAATTATTTTATCCTTTGACCATATTGAGCAATGTTTTCTCCTTCAATCAATCATTTTCATGTCATCATATTTTCCCTTTATACTATCTACCTTTGATTTTTTCACATTCTTGTCTCCACCATAGATTAGTTTTTAAGATTTTCCCAAACCTCATGAGCAGTCTCTAAACCATGTGCATCAATATATTCAGTGTTAGATAAAGTACTTACTATAGCCTCCAATGCTTTCATATATTCATGTTGCTCCTTCGATTGATCTGCAGTTAAAGTCCCAACAAGAACAACATATTTGGTCATAACATGATTCCGAAATTGTGACCCCATACCTTTTAGATGGATATTCATTCGGTCACTCCATATTGTGTAGTTATCTCTTGTAAACATAGGACCTTCCTTCTTCATCATTGGATATTTTCCTCAAGCTATTAATCTTACCACAAAGAGGACCAAGAGTTATGATACCAAATGTTAATACTATAAGGTCCAAGATTACTAAGAGGGGTGGGGGTTAAACAATAATCTATTAGATCTAAAAATTTTCACAATTCTTTCAACAACATCAACCCCATTCATTAAATTTAAAAATTTATACATGCAATAAACAAAGTAACCATACAACCATCCAATACATGCAACAAAGTGACACCATTATTTTATTGTGGAAACCCTGATTAAGGGTGAAAACCACAGTGGGAATTAGCTGTAATGTCCCCTTTTTGGGGTACATTATATTGTGTCATGTCGTTAGCATTTTTACCTTGGTCCGGGAGGATAACCATGGTGTGGTAGTTCTCAAGGAGATAATTGTCCTAGGTGGTTTCAGTTTCAGGCCAATTGGAGCAGTTTTCACAAGTTTCCAAGGTACTTACTATTTATAGTAAGTCAGGAGGGTTTTGAATTCTTGGCTTTTCAGTAATGGACTTGGAGCATCTCACCGAGAGCTTTTCGGTGAGCTATCACACATTGGCATTCGAGCTCATTCGGGCCTCCGTTTTAATGCTGGAAGATTCCTCACTTTATTTATTATTTCACTTTATAACTCAACAGTCATTTTATTTAAAAGTGACTTAAAGTGAAATTATAAAGAGACAAAATGGGAATATGAAAAGTCATGGTAGGGAAACTGAAGAGTTATAGCTGCAGCCATAAGAGGAGGTTGAGAGTCTCATTTTTCATGCTTCATTTTATGAAATTTTATCTCTCTGTGAGAATTCGAGAAGCTTTAGCTATCGAATCAGAAATCTAAGGATGAAAACCTTCAGTATTTCTTGGTGGATTGGACAAAAACCCAATTCATCTCTGGTGTGGATTCACATAAGAGTTCACCATTTCTTTATAGGTTCTTATCATCCAGTCTTACTGTTCTCTGTTGTATTTCAGATTGGATATTGTAATTCTTGATTATTGTATTGCTGATGTATAATACAAAACCATCTTTCTGAGTTATTTCATGAGAATGTATTTGTTGGTTATATGAATATATCTGTTGGTTATTATTATTGGTTCAACGGTTATTTTCATGTTCTATTGAATTTCAAATCTGCATAAGATTTATTGGTAAAAATTAGTAAATGGCCTGTTAGGGTCATTTCAGTGGTATCAGAGCCTAGCATTCTACCAGCCTGTGAGGTTATTTCTTCATAATTAGATTTGTAGAAATTCATTTTTATAAGGTTTTCGAAGGGATTGTCTTTTCAAGTTGTGACATCAATTTTCAGAGAAATTTTTACATTGAACAAGTAGTTCAAACCTTAAATTTGATGGGTATGGGAGTTTGAAAATTAAGTAAGAATTTTCTTGCTGGAACCAAATCAATTTCTAGAGATATATTTTCCATAGACGGATATTATATATATCCGTGTGAACAAGGAGTCAAGTTGTGTTGATGTTTCCCAAGGATGTGCATCATATCACCTTCCAGGTTGCAGATGCATAGTGTGAGCCCAAGTGTAATGTGACTCATGCAGTCCTCTCATATCAGACATTGGCTAGTCTAGAAGACATTGCTAGAAGGAGACCTGAGAGTTGCAATTGGGAACGGGAAAGAGTTCACCAGTAGCCTGCGGTGTTGTGGAGTGATAGTTCGAGTGCCAACATTTAGGAGAAAGGCACAACTAAATACCACGTTGGCCACCAGCCTCACGCAACATTACTGGAGGTTGTGAAAGTGGTTATTCAACTTAACGCAATTGCAGGTAGTCGAGGGTATTTGTTATTCCCTCAGCCGAGCGTAGGAACTGCAGATGCGGGAGATGAGTCTAAGCCGATGGTGCCTCCCCACGCAATGGTGATTATCGTATGATAGCTGTTGACCCACCTTCTTGGGAGTGAGTCTATTGCAACTAAGGTGATAACATGTGGGTCCCAAAATAGAGCAACGAGCTCATGCCTAAGGCACCAAATAGGTAATAGATTTCCAGCATGAATAAAAAAGAAGTCATATGTGTCAGTCAACACACCCAGGCAGGACGTTTATCCACGGTGATGCGAAAGGAAGTGTGCATAGGCCGCTTGGAGTGTTGTGTGAAATCCTATTTTAGAAGAAGCTGGAATCCCACGAGCTAGCATTGGAACCAACCATGGTGGTAACAAACTTTAAATTTGAGCACATTGGAATTGGCAGAATCTACATACGTATGAGCAGAGATAAGTTGGAGGTGGTGTCAAGTCACATATATTTAAGACAGTCACTATCGTAAAACTTAAACAATAGGAGGATATTTAATTCATTTCCAGATTAAATATAAGACTAGTGTCGAGCATGAATTTGGACACGAGCATAGTCATTGGAATGTTCTTCCGCCAAAAATAGACAAGCCATGAACACTTACGATGAGTTCTGAAGGGAATCATTTATACTGCTAGGCATGAGAAATTTGTTTAAGCACATGAGTCCGTGTTAAGGTGTATACCGACGCAGGTAACAAGAAGTCTACAGCTTAGGAGTGACTGGAAGTAGAGTGGAGCAAGTTTTAGAATCAATGTGGGGTGTTGTGGGGAGAAGTTTAGGAGTGCGAGCTGCCACCTGCCTCGTGTGGTGAAGGAGCTATTCAACAATGAGGAGACACGCACATATCCTGCTAATTGATTCACTTGGACTAATTGAATGGTGTATAATAGCTGGTCCCTCCTTGTAATGTTTGTTATCATTTAGTTCCTTAGAGTTGTGAAATAAACTACTCGGCTTTCTCTCATTCAGTGTGTAGTAATTGTTGTATGATTTAGCAACTGTATGTTTGAAATAGTGATATATATATTGGATAAGTTTATGTGGTTTACATGTTTCACAAATAATTGAATCACAAACTCCAACAAGGGCCTTATTTTGAAAAGTATTGAGAAACTCTCAACTTTTGAATCAGTCAGAAATTCATAATTAATATAGCCCCAAATCATTACAACAGTGGTATCTTGGTTGAGGCAAAGATTCCAGAGTTTGAATCGTTAAGCAAGCTGAAATAAAAATGTTGAGTCATTAATAGGCTGGAAAAGGGACTCTAGATCTGATTGTGGTTCCTAAAAAATAGTCCAGAGCAGAACTCTGTGTACGGATGAGTGATACAGTCAGCATGGGATTCAGTCCACAATGAGCTCATAGGTTCATCTCTCTATGTTTGGGAATGTTACAGGCTTCATACTACTTAACACACAAATGCCAGTGATAAAACTAAGATTAGACCTTACGATAAATTGAGGCAATCCTATCACATATCTTAAGAGAAACATCGTGTTGGCACATAAAATCAGAAATAATATTTTGTTACCAGCAATTTTTAGTTACAGGATTTGATTCAGCCAGGGGTTGGAAACCTAGAGAAAAATAAATCAAGGAGACCTTGGAAAGCCCAATATTTTCAAAGGAGTTCAATGGCATGTTTTACGGTGTGCAGCTCAGAGATATCCAGAAAGAAATGGAGGTAGGAAATGAATTGTGTTGCCTCAGATGACAATTGGAGGAGCAGAAAATTGCGGGAAGTATGTTTGCCAAGCTAAATGAAATAAATTCATTATCCAAGATAGATCAAGCTGATTGCAGAATTTTTAATTGGTTCATGCATCCCACAATGGTTGCCTTAGTGCAATGCAGATTTATGAGTCATCCACTTCGAGATGTTAGGCTTGCAGTCACCTCATGTCTCAGTGAGATCACTAGAATTACAGCTCCCATCATTCCTTACACCGAGCACATTTGGGGATAGGTGTTACAGCTGATTATAGACAGCTTAGATGGTCTGAGATATGATAGAGATTCTACTTTTGATAAGCAGGTGAAAATCTTGGAGTTAGTGGCAAGCACTAGAATCTTCAGTTTCATGTTGAATCCAGGTTATGATAAAGTGATTCAACAATTATTTTAGTGTCTCCTAAATAACTACAGGGAGCGTCATTCAGATGGGGTAAAGACATGCATAAGGACTATCTTATCCTCAATCTTAGAAGAGGACTATGACATATGCAAACAATTACAATCTAAATTGTTGGCAATGTGGAGAGGAGGAATAAGGTACACATCCATGGCATATGAACTCTCAGCTAAATTAATCAAGCATCAGGCTAAAAAAATCATGAGTTCATTGTCTGAAAATGAATGAGTCTCATTAGGCTTACAGGTTGCAGGATCTCTGGTGATAGGCCAGGACCTAGTAAGTACAGGGCAAATTTATTTCTTATGCTAGGAGGGCTAGGCATAGGGGCATGTTTGCAAGGTTGATCAAGGGGAAGATAGATGGAAGCCTAGTGATAGAGACATTACAGTTGAGACTACCCCACTTTCGGGACACAGTGGTGAGTATTCATAACTCTACTTTGGTGATTTGATGGCGGAGTTTGATAACTCCATGGTTATAGGTTGTGGTAACCAGTTGGAGACCTTCAGTGATTCCGGTAATGATGAATCATGTGACTTCTTTAGCAGCACTTCACTTTTGCATCACACAGATGTGGACGACCTATTTGGCAGTACATCTCAGGATAACACTGATGAGAAGTGTGTCTTAAAGAGTCAGCTGAAAGTTAGTGATGACGCCATTATTGCAGCACTAGTTCCCCATGATAGCACTCACCAAATCATTGATGATCTGTACAGAACAACTCAAAGAGATCAAGGGCAAGATGATAGAAGGGTTGGATCCTATACTGTAGGTTTACAGAGAGTCAGGATAGCTTTTGGGGATTTTAAATTGGGGTATTTGAGACTACTTACAGACCGTGACCACCTGTTACAATTTTCCTGGACATATGATGAGCAATTGAGGAATAAGGAGGTTGAGGTCGATAAGCTCAATAGGGAGCTTAGTGCTACTTAGGGCACTTTGAAGCATACTCATATCGCTCTACAGGAGGCGAGAAATCAAATTGTGATTTCTAGCCAATACAGGGAGCCGGATGACAGGGATAGGTCTAAATTCTATTAGGAGATGATTAAGGAGCTTGACAACATACATCAGACCTATTACTTGGACAATTGTCCAAGAAGATCTTTGGGTCACAAAGAGTTTCTTGATGAGTTAGACCACTTCTAGATGATGGATAACTCCTTGTTTGAGATGAGTGCGGAGTTGACTTTTGATAATCCCCTCTTTGAGATAGATGAGGGAGATACTTCCTATTGCCAGGATGAGGACAAGATTGGTTGCAGGGTGTGGGACCCAGGTGTAGTTATCAGAGGTGAACCTTAGTTACCAGGTTGGAGTAGCGGGGTGAGCTCAGTTGCTGACTAGTTTGGTTTGTGCACCCGCAAACTAGGAGAGGTAGTTATACCTGGTAGCATGATGAGGGATATGCTTTTCCTTGCACTACCACTCATGGATGATGTTGTTCACAAGAAATTTTCCAGTACGGGGTTATTGAGTTTGGGATGATGAGTATGTTATTTGGTGTGAGTTTTTCACACCATGATAGTATACATGGTATGACTACGGGTATCAAGAGACATTCATGGAATCCTTATGCTAATTTAGGATTTCCAGTGGAGTTTCTTAGTGCATCACTGCATGTTAGCCTTATTGCATGGGATGCTTTCCATTTTCCATTCAGCCCACCTACGAGGGACCTCTTTTTCTGATTATTGGATAGGAGTGGGTTGAGTGATTGGTTGAGATTGCTTCCCTTCTTGCAGGTGGAAGCCTTGTCCAGTGGTCTTAACAGTTTGCCTCTTCAGCGGAGTTTCAGGTTCAGGCTACAAATTAGAGGGGTAGGGTTATGGAAGATGGAGACTCCTAGTATGTCACTCAGTGTGGGCATAGAGCATCGAGATATTTCAGTCATCTAGGGAGATGTATGGCTCTAATGCTTATGGGATCCAGGAGGGGCATACTCGAGGTTGGTTTTCATTTTTGGAGCCGATCGGTATGAGATTTGGTTTTCTCTGGCATATGAACATAGAGGCATGGGAGATCCTAGTTGGAGTGAGGTTCTTAGTTGGGTTGAGACCTTTTTTACAGATGATAGCTACACAGGTTAGATTGGTTCGACAGATCCTATAGTGATTTGGGATCCTGACATTATATGGGTTGTTATTTGGTTATTGTATGAGTGGCTTCACAGATCAGAGCATAATGATTGTGTCAGTTTCACATGATAGGTCAGTGGAGCAGCTTCCCTGAGGTTGGTTTGGGATCTAGGTATTATGATCTTAGCATGCAGAAACCAATTGCTTGAGGGCAAGCAATCTTCAAGAAGGGATGATTATAATGTCCCCTTTTTGGGGTACATTATATTGTGTCATGTCATTATCCTTTTTACCTTGGTCTGGGAGGCTAACCATGGTGTGGTAGTGCTCAAGGAGATAATTGGCCTAGGCAGTTTCAATTTCAAGCAAATCAAAGAAGTTTCTACAAGTTTCCAGGGTACTTACTATTTATAGTAAGTTAGCAGGGTTCTGAATCTTTGACTTTTCAGTAGTGGAGTTGGAGCGTCTCGGTGAGAGCTTTTTGGTGAGCTATCACACGTTAGCATCTGAGCTCATTTGGGCCTCCATTTTAATGCCGGAAGATTCCTCACTTTATTTATTATTTCACTTTATAACTCAACAGTCATTTTATTTAAAAGTGACTTAAAGTGAAATTATAAAGAGACGAAATGGGAATATGAAGAGTCATAGTGGGGAAACTAAAGAGTCACAGCTACAGCCATAAGAGGTGGTTGAGAGTCTCATTGTTCATGCTTCAATTTATGGATTTTTATCTCTCCTTGAGAATTCAAGAAGCTTCAGCTATCGAATCAGAAATCCGAGGATGAAAACCTTCAGTATTTCTTGGTGGATTGGATGGAAACCCGATTCATCTCCGGTGCAGATTCACATTAGAGTTTTCCATTGCTTTACAAGTTCTTATCATCTAGTCTTACTATTATTTGTTGTATTTCGGATTGGATATTGTAATTCTTGGTTATTGTATTGCTGTTGTATAATACAAAACCATATTTCTAAGTTATTTCATGAGAATGTATTTTTTGGTTATATGAATATATCTGTTGGTTATTGTAATTGGTTCAACATTTATTTACATATTCTATTGGTTTTCAAATCTGCATGAGTTTTATTGGTAAAAATCAGTAAATGGTCGGTTAGGGTCATTTCATTAGCACCCACTAATAATATGCTCTCTTCTAAAATGTGCCATGTTAAAGGCCTAGCAATGTTAAGAGCTTACAATGATGCCTGGTTAGGAGCAGACCCTATTAGGAGTCACCCAGTTAAGGTATTTACCTCGAGCCCTATTAGGAGCTTTACCCTATTAGGAGTAACCTTGTTAAAGGATTTTAAATGCTATTTAAAGAGTCATGATGTTAAAGGATTTACAAGTCATACATATTATTAAAGTCTATCTGGTTAAGGGATTTTCTTGCAAAAATTGTTAGGAAACAACAAGTACAATGATTTGGGTATAGCACTCCTTCTTTTCTTATTTAGATCCAATGAAGCACAAACATTGCTTATTCTTGAAGATAATATTCTCTCTTCACTCGATTGCACCTTCACATCCATAATCTATAGCTTCATAATTCACCAATTTACATATTAATATATTTTATGTCCATTAGGGCCTAAGATGAGTTACAAAACACATTACATTTGAATTACAATCATTCCCTCTAAATCCTTGAACCCTAAAATGTGTTACCAATTGTTAATTACAATCGCAAGTCCATGTTGGCCTTCAAATCCATCGCACATTTGATTTAAATCATGAATAGTCAAACTTTTTTACTCTCCCCAACATGCTTCAAAAACTTCATACATTCGATCACCTCAAACAATGTAATATCAAATCATCATTAAAAATTTGTTATGCCATGTCACCTTGACACCTAAATCATGAAAACATTTATCACAACTGACTGCATCATCACCGCTCACCAATCTAACATCAATTGTTCAAACCTATTCAAACATTCTACTATCTATCACAAAGTGATCTTCTGTCACCTAAAACCATGCCTTGCGGCACTCTAATCTTGTAGTGATCTTAACAAAAATCCCATAGCTTAGTCAAGATACACATATCATGACCACAATGCTTGAATCCATACTAATTTGATAGAACAATAAAATCATTCATAGTTTGATTGTTTGATCACACGTTTACCCTATCGCTCTTCAATTGCTCATAACTCTCTCAATACTTATTTTTAGCCTCTACAATTCAACATATAGCATCTAGAAACATCTCTAAGCCTCCCACAAGTGTAAAAATGATCATACAATTTACAAAATCATTTTAAAATAGACTCAAAGGGGCTCCCCCAATTGTTGATTATGAGCTAATTTGAATATAAAAATATTTAATTATCTAGTAAAAATTTTGTGTTTAAAGACAAACCTTAATTTATTTTCTATATCTATCAAAACAAGATAGTGAGATATATTATAGCACTATCACTATCGTAGAACAATAGCATTGTGTTATTAACTTACATCAACATATTAAACATCATTATATGAACATTTTTTTTAATAGCATAATCAATTCTAGCTCATTAGTTTGTTAAATTAATTAACTATTTTATTTGTTTATTTTATTTATCTTAAAGTTATGCATTACCCTTTTAGCAATAAAAATATAATTTATTAAACCTTAGAATAATAAAAATAACATAAGGCTAATTTGTCAATATGATGAAGACTAGTTAGTCTATGTTGTTATTTATAATTATTTATAATTTTCTAATATAAAAAAGTTAATATATAAAATATTATATATTAAAATTTAATTATGAACATTTTGAACAAAATTTTTAATTTTAAGATATCAAAATTTATTCTTATGAAGAATAATAATGATTGTAGATTTGTCTTTTTAGTTAATTAAATTAGAGTGTGAAATGACAAAAGTGTATAAAATAATCCAATAGGGAGGATGACAAGTTTCCACGTCAATTTTCATTTAGGATTATTCCTACCCTTTCATTGAAATGTAAATACATAGACCATTTAAAATATGTGTTTTTCTTTCACTAGATTGAAATTTTTCTCGACATGGAGACAATTTAATGAGTTTAGAGATTTGTTTATGATCAATCAATTGAATAGTTATCTCATTTTGAATAGTTATCTCATTTTGAATAGTTATCTAATTTTGATATGGATGAGGTGTAAAATTGATATCTATTATTTAATTAATCGTGTTTGTTAAATATCAAAAGTAAATTTAATTGATAAATTAAGTTAATTTTTTATCCTATTTTCATATGAATGAAGTGTAAAATTGATACATGTTGCTTGACCATTAAAGCTAACCTTGTTTGAAAAGAATATTTTCACACTAAAAAAAATACTACAACAATTGTTCTACTCGCAAACATGATTGCTTTTTCATTCAAAAGAATCTTTAGCTTACTTCTTTGCTAAGACAAACACACAAATTCAATGTTTGCAAAGAACTTAATTTAACATAATAGAAATCTAATTACACTTTATTAGTACTTGCCGATAAGCTAGCAAGTACTATTGCATCACTTTTTGGATTTCTTCCATTAACTAGTGATTAAAATCAATTCTTTGCACCAATTATAATTTAGTATTTTCTTATTTTGTTAAAAATAACACATATTCTATAGTCTAAATGTAAATTTTTAAGTTTATAATTTGTAAAAATTATTTTTTGATGATATGATTGGCTAATACATTTGAGGTCTTATAGGCCACTTTTTTTAGGAATAATAGCTTTTTATTTATTATTTTTAATTATTGAATATTTTAAAGTTTTTGAAAATTTTAATTGATTTTGTTTTAAAAAATTTACAATTTTTTTTTTACCAAAAGTCTAATGTGTAATTTGTATCATATTATATTAAAATAATATTGACTATTTTTGTTATATTATAAAATATTGAATATTTTTTGAATTTATTTTAATATATATTATATAAATTTAAATTTAATAGAATAACATTATAATATGGTTGAAAAATAGTTATTTGGCCTAAATATTTAATACTAAAATTAATTATAAGTGGAACTATTTTATAATTTAAATGAATTACAATTTATATTTTATAATTATTTATAAAATTAAAAAATATTATTAGAACTCTAATTATAATAATTTTATAATTATTTATAATTAAATAATTACTTTACATATAAATTAAAATTAAAATTAAACTTAGTTATAAATTATTTTTTACTTTACATATAAATCAAAATTAAAATTAAATTTAAATACCATTTAATTTTTTTATTTATTTTTGAATGTTTGTCAGTTTCATATTATTTATGATATTGCTATCACGATTCAAGTGTATTGCTTTTGCATTAAACTCATTCACACATGTTTCATGAATAGTAGTTTAAAATTGATATATATTGCTTGACCATTAAATTTTGACTATAAATTTTGTACCAAAATTGATATATGTTGCTTGACCATTACATCTGAAAATGTTTGAATAGAATTATTTTATAATACTCATACATGTAGAGTGAAAACAAGTACTAATAACAATTATTCTTATCTGCAAATACCACTGTCTTGACATTCAAAAGAATCTTGAACATTGTCTTAGGATTATTCTTCATTAAGACAAACATTTGTATTTGATCTTTACAAAGAATTCAATTTTACATAACAAAAATCTAATTACACTTTGCTTAAACATTATCAAATTAAGTAGTCTTTTAAATGATTGTCATTTCACATTATTTATGGAATTGCTATCACGATTCAGCTATATAATCTGTTAGGTAAACTTATTGACCCATTTCTCATAAAAATGAATAGTCCACTTAAAATTCATTGCATCTAAGTGATGTTCAATGAAGTGAAACATTAGACCTTTTTAGAAGATCGCTCATCATAATACTACTCCAACTTAAAAAATTTCCAAAATTAAACTAACTAACTTTCAAATATTATACACTTTGCAAAGAATTTATTAAATTTAAAGTGTAAGAGATATTAAAACAAATGAAAAGCTCTGCAACTTAGTGAACAAAAGGTTATAGAATCCTGTTGCAGAGCTAAAAAAAATTAACTGCTGCGAATAAGCTAAAGTAGTTAAAATATATAATCTGCTTTGTACGGTACCCACTTTGAATTCATAAATACTTTATTAAAGCAAGTGGCATCCAAAGCACATATTCATCTCTGTGCCCGCACCTGCACAGATAATTCGATTCACATTTTAACTTTTTTTAAAGAAAAGTGGCGTCAAAACAAAGAGAAGGAAAGACAAGACGATGCTTCCTCGTATTTCTCAATAAAAAGAGAAGAAAACTCAAGATTACACTGCATTCAATCCTTATTACTGTAAGATGTTGGGGACCTTCAATCCTTTAAGTATCTTTTCTTCTTATGTTCGTTCATGCCCATGGTGGCCACTACCAGATCGAACTTTTTCTGGTAAGCTTTTATGCCTGCTTTTGTTTTAATTAAATGGATGATTTTAATTTTGTTCCAACTGGTAAATTGAGGTGTGCTTTTGAATTCCAATACAAACTTTTTGTCTTCCAGTTTGAGCTTTGAATTTTGTTTTAGTTGTAAATTTCAATATAGAATGGAACAGTCAAACAATCAGTATATATAGTTTTCAGTTACTTCAACATTAGTTTAATATTAGAGATAAAATTTTTGATTATGTAGTTTTTTATATTTATGTTTAGAATTATATATTATGATGGACTGTTTCAATTGCTGAGATTTTTTTTACAGGGAATTTCATCTCAAACATAATAGTCAACAATAACATTCTAATAGGGTTCTAACTTTGGTAGCAAGAACACCATCATTACATTTGAATCATGACACTGTGTCAATATTGACAAATTATGCAGTCAAACTCAGAAGCATTAAAAAATCGAATTTGTTTTAAAATCACTTAATTGTTGGGATAATTTTTAATTGTTGATCTTTAAATGAATTGTTTTAGCATATTTTTTAAATGAATTTCTAATAAGTTTTAATGAATTTGTTTTATGTTTTATTCATCAATTAGATATACTATTTTTCAGAATGATAAAAATAGAAATTAAAAATATTATTAATATTCATAGATATTATAAATATTATTAATTTCTATAATATTTCTGCACAAAACAATCAAAATTAATTATTAAAATCTAAAAAGACATTAATTATAAGAACTGTAATAAAATGCTTCTATCAAGATCATAGGTGACTGTAAAATCTTATTTGATCTATAAACCTCTCTCATCAGATTGAGTTTGGATGATGAATTCCTGTGGTCCTATCTGTCCAAACAAAAGATCTAGGATAATAAGACTGATCAAATAAAAATCATTGGAACAATTAAACCATTCTGAAGTGGGTTGTTTGTTTGTTTGGGTTTGTAGCTGTTTTTGCTTTTGTAGTATTGTGGTTGATCCTCTTGGTTGCCTTTTGTCATTCTGATGTACTAAATGCTTATCTTTTTAATTATACAAGGATCTGAACTCTTTCAAATTTCCTATTTGTACTAATAAAAAACAAAACAAAAACATATTAACACCCAAAAACCAAATTCAAAATTCCATAACAAAATCAGTGGAAAAACCTATATTTAAATAGATTGTTGGATCATTCAATAACTTGAATCTAAAGTGATTTGATTGTTTGAAGAAGGCAGAGCAGCAGCCATATTGCTTGAAGAAAGCACAGATATTTCCAGCATGCCAGAGAAACTTCACTTGGCTATGAGTTATAATGAGCGAATTCAGATAACTTCGTTGTTTTCAGATAAATTTATTGTAAGTTTTTTTTTTTTAAATTCTATTTTATTTGTCAACCAGATGATACTATAAATTGGAATTATTATTAATATAAGAGAAAAACAAAGAAGGGCTCCAAGATCCTTGAGGGGTAAGAAGGAAAGTATTAAGGAGAACAATGCTAAAACCTTGGTAGATTTTGCTATTGCCACCTCAAACGAGGAGGGTTCTAGAGACGTGAATAAGAAGTATTGTCACTCAGGCCTTGGGAGGTGGTAAAAATCTGTTTGATGATAAGATTGAAAAATGTTGAAGATTATCGTGAGGATGTTAATGAAGAAGATTCGAGGAATCCCTTCTTCCGTCTGATTCAGCGTCTTATTGTAATTCTAAGGAGAGTGCTGCCTTGCTGCCTTGATCTCTTAGTATGATGTTGAAGATTGTATTTCCCTCTTCTTTCTGAATGTGTTTGACGGGAATTTAAATTTCTGTAGTGGTGTATGTTGAAGATTTGAAAACCTTCTTCTTGTAAAAATGTGTTTGATGAGAATTTACAATCTTCTAGTGATGTAGAGAGCAATGTCTCTGGTGAAGATGGCACCAATGTTGATGATGTTAGGGAGGAGAAACAACTGAAAGATCTAAAAGAGGATCTCTTGAATATCTATTATTGACGCAAGGTAGGCAAGGAGGATCCAACAATGGACAGTCCAAGTCTACATCAGTGATAACAACAACAACAACCACAGTGGAATACAACAATATAATGCTTCAAATTGAATTTCATTCAACATGCCCGGCTGTAAGGCCTTCCGGGTTAGGGCCAAATACAATCACTTACAAAAGTATTTCTGCAATCTCCTAGCTAGTCCAGCTCTGAAGCACATCATCAACTGATGGAAACCCTAAGGTAGATCTAAACTTGAGCTCACAAGCCTCCAAGCAATCTCCTTGTCTCCAAGCATGCAACCATTAGCTCTGCTAATACAAGACAAACAATTTGATCTTCAAGATCTCGCAGGATCCAAATATTATCCTTCTCAGCTTATTCCCACACTGACTTATCCCTAAACATCTACCCAAACACTCTTTAAATACATTTCCTCAACCACAAGTCGTCTAGAAGAAACAATTAACTCCTAAGCCAAGTCGGCTTCTACTACAAACAAATATTAAATGCAACAACAGTCGGCCCTCAAATAGCCTTACAAATAATTAATTTTTCATGTCGGCCTCTAGATCCACATAGAAGAATACATCACAAGCTACCAACATTAAATACACCAAATTGGCCAACCAAAACTCCAAGAACTCCAGTCGGTAAACCAGAACTACCGAGCACACTAGGCATCGTCAAGCAAGTACGTCGACCGAGCACCACAAGCATCGCCGAGCAAGCACGTCGACCGAGCACCACAAGCACCGTCAATTACAAGTTCCACCGAGCGCCAGAGGTTTTACCAAGTTCCTTCAGCGACCGAGCTCCTTCAATGACCGAGATCCTCGGTCAAAGTTGCAACTGAGCAACACAAAACCACTTCAACACACCACCATGCAGATTTGCTGAATTAATTATGTTAAGATAGTGGACCTTCAAAACATAGTAATATTGAGATGACTTAGGATGGCAAAATGGGAGAACATGTAGAACACAGTGAAATTGTACCAAAACAGGTTGGTTAACCTGGAGAAATGTTTAAAATAGTAGAAGGTATCATTAAAATGCATGAAATTTCCACATTCCACAGTGTATGATAGATTTGACTGTGTTAGATTTTTTTATTAATATTTTAAATCATGTTCTATGATCTATCATTAAAATCAGAATTTTAAAAAAAAAAATTAGAAATTTTTTATTATTGGTATGATTACTAATCAGTCAAAGTTGAAGAAAAGAAAGAAAAAACAGACTTAAGCATGACATCAGACAGAAGTACAAAAACAGAATGATTATTAGATATTGCTTGTTGGGAGGAGACCATGAGCTCCTTGTCAAAGGATTGGAACTCTCTTTGCTAATTTGTTTCTTGGTATGTTTTGTTTCTGGCTCTGATTTTCTGTTTGTGTGCTGTTTCTTAGTTTGGCCTGGCCTAGTGGTCAGCTTTTGATGTAGCTGTTCTGTTTCTCTGCTCTTATCTATGGTTAGCTTTATGTAATGGATTCAAGGTCCTCCTCTACTAATTAATAAAAAATAGATAAATAAAAGTGATCAAACTATCTCTAAACAAGTCAAGAAAAATTAATGTCAAAATTTAAAATCAAACTGTAACAAAATGCTTCTATAAAGACCATAAGTGACACTGTAAAATACTATCCGATATACTGATAATACAAAATCAGTTAAAGAGATCAGTACGGATTGTTGATCATTCAATAAACTAAATCAAAAGTGATTTGATTGTTTCAAGAAGGCAGAGCAGCAGCCATGTTGCTTGAAGAAAGCACAGATATTTCCAGCATGTCAGGAAAATTTAACTTGGATAAGGCAGAGAAGCAGCCATGATGCTTGAAGAAAGCACAGATATTTCCAGCATGTCAAAGGAGAATTTAACTTGGGTGTGAGTTACAATGAACATATTTAGATATATTAGTTGTTTTAACTTGATTTTCAGATAAATTTATTTGTCAATTAGATGTATACTATAAACAAGAAGGGCTCCAAGATCTTTGAGGAGTAAGAAGGAAAGTAAGGAAAGTATTAAAGAGAAAAATGCTAAAACCTTGGTAGACTTTGCTATTGCCACCTCAAACGAGGGTGGTTCGAGAGATGTGAATAAGTAGTATTGGCACTTCAAATGAGAATGGTTCTAGAGATGAAAAATGTTGAAGATTAGGGTGAGGATGATAATGATAATGATGCAAGGAATCTCTTCCTTCGTTTGATTCAGAATCTTATCGTAATTCTAAGGAGAATGCTACCTTGCTGCCTTGACCCTTAGTATGATGTTGAAGAATCTATTTCCCCTCACCTAAGAATGTATTTGATGAAATTTAAATTCCTCTAGTGATGAGAATGTGTCTGATGAGAATTTAAATTCTTTCTAGTGATATGGAGAGGAAAGTCTCTGACAAAGAGGGCACTAATGTTGTTAATATTAGAGAGGAGAATCGGAAGAATGAGCGAAAAAGTTTAAAAGAGAATTCCATGGGTACCTCTTATGCTAAGATAGTTGACCTTCAAAATATAGTAACATTGGGACAACTCGGGGTCATTTAGGAAATATAAAAGTTTCGGTGCTTCACCTCAGTGAGCATTATTAAGATGCAATGAGTGCTAAGTGTTCTATTCATTTTCATGAGAGATGGGCTCTTGTGAACTACTACTCATTAAACATGGGTCAATAAGTTTGACTCAAAAACTACACAGTTGAATCTTAAAAGCAATATCACAATTTTACTTCCTGTAGAAAATATCTCCTATTTATTAATATAAAAGTTGTGAGCCAAAATGAGAGAACGTATACAGCACAATGATATTGTATCAAAATAGGTTGGCTAATATGTAGAATTATTTTAATAGATAGTGTCATGAAAAAGTTTATTATTAGAACGGTTACCGGTCAGTCAACGCTCAAGAAAAGGAAGAAGAAACAAAATTTAGTCGAAGATCAACATGACAGCAAACAGTAGTACTAGAAGAGAGAGCGCTTGTTGGGTGTTGCTTGTTGGGAGGAGCCCATGAGCTATTTGTCAAAGAATTGGAACTCTCTTTCCTAATCTTTTCTTTTTGCTGTGTTTTATTTTTGGCTGTGTTTTGTTGTTCTTCTGTTGTTTTCTAGTTTGGTTTGGCCTAGCGACCAATTTTTGATGTAGCTGTTTTTGTTTCTATGCTCTTGTCTATGATTAGCTTTAAGTAATGAATTCAACGCCCTACTTAGTTAATCAAAAATATTGAAAATGAAAATAAAATCTCATATAATAGATATATAAAAGTGTTCCAAATATCTTTAAATCAAACAACCTAAATTAGGTGACACTGGTGAAATGAAATTATTATATTGTTATTCATGTATAAAAATAACTGTTACACTTCATACTTCTAAACAAAACTATCTGAGCACTCAAAGCCAAATTCTGAATTCTATTACAAATCAGTAAAAGAAATCTGTATGTAGAGTGATTGTTGATCATTCAATAAATTAAAACCGTGATTTGATTGTTTCAAGAAGGCAAGCCAACAGCCATGTTGCTTGAAGAAAGCGGGGATATTGCCAGCCAGCCGGACAAACTTCACTTGGATGTAAGTTATAATGAGCGTATTCGGCCTCTTCTGGATACCGTTGACACACTTCGAAATCTGGGAGTAATGAAGGAAGGCATCCAATTGCCAAGTATTGTTGTTGTGGGAGACCAATCTTCTGGTAAGTCAAGTGTGCTGGAGTCACTGGCAGGCATTAGCCTGCCAAGAGGCCAGGGAATTTGCACTCGAGTCCCCCTCATCATGAGGTTGCAGAGTTGTAAAAGCCAAGAGACCCAGATTACCATACAGTACTATGGAATTACGAGAAGCATTTCTGAAGCTCAGATAACAGAGGCCTTAAACGTAGCCACAGAGGAGATTGCAGGGCCTGGGAAGGGTATCAGTGACACACCAATTACACTGAATGTGAGCAAGTTCAATGCTCCAGATCTTACTATGGTGGATTTGCCTGGCATAACCAGGGTGCCTGTCCATGGCCAGCCACAGGACATTTCTGAACAAATTGCTAGGGTTATCAAGCAGTATATAACCCCAAAGGAAAGCATAATTTTGAATGTGTTATCTGCATCTGTAGATTTTCCTACCTGTGAATCTATCAGAATGTCCCAGCTAGTAGATGAGAAGGGGGAAAGAACTCTAGCTGTGGTCACCAAGGTAGACAAAGCCGCAGAAGGTCTGCTGGAGAAAGTAACATTAGATGCTGTGAATATTGGTCTTGGGTATGTGTGTGTTAGAAACAGAATTGGCAATGAATCAAATGCTCAGGCAAGGCAGATAGAGAGGGAGCTCTTCAGAAAAGACCCACATCTTTCAAAGATTGATAAATCCATGGTGGGAATACCTGTGCTGGCAGAAAGGCTAATGCAGATCCAGGCCCTAGGGATAAGCAAATGCCTTCCGGATATTGTGAGAAAAATAGACACAACTCTTTCTAAGAGGCAGGCAGAGCTCAATTCCTTGCCTAGGAATTTCTCCAGTTCTGTTGAGGCAACGATTGAGTTCATGAGATTGATGGACTCAATCAAGGGTATATTACACAGGCTTCTCATTCAGGGTAACACTGAAAATTTCCAGAACGAGCCTGAAATGAATTGTATTGCTTGTCTAACCAGGATGTTTAAGAAATATTCCTGTGACCTGCTTGCTACCACTTACAAGTCAACTGGTGATCTTCTTGTTGAGGAAGTAAATTTACTGGAAGAGACACGGGGCCTTAGTCTTCCGAATTTCTTACCTCATTCTGTTTTTCAAAATCTCCTTCAAAGTCGTATGGATTCCTTCTCTGAGAGAAGCAAGGATTTAGCCCTGCAGGCCTGTGATTATTTAGACAAAATCATATGTCGGGTGATTGATCTACAAACAGAATGCTACCCACAGCTTCAATCGGCATCCAGGAGGGCTTTTCAAGCCCTAATGGATAGGAAAAAAGATGAATGTGTTCGCTACGTAGAGGATACCCTGGAGATGCACAAGACGATCGTTTATACAGAGAATCCCATTTACACAGAGTTCTTGCAGAGAATGCAAGAATTAAAGAAAAGGTTCATGGAAGCAATACAACAGAATCAGAAGGCTGTTGAAATTGAAGGCATGGGGGAAATTGATCTACAAAAAGTACCCAAAACCAGCGATCTGCTGGAGGCGGCATTGGAGATTAAGATGAGCCTCATGGCTTACTGGAGCGTTGTGAGGATTAGGTTGGCTGATGACATACCTCTGCATCTTCGTTTTGTTTTCCATAAAATTGTTCAGAATGATCTTGTAAGCTGCATTATGAAGGAGGTGATGGGAGAAGATTCTACAAAGATTGGAAATATACTGGAAGAATGTTCTGCCACAACGAACAAGAGAAGGAACCTGATTAAGAGCGTCAAGTTACTGAGGCAATCAAAATCCGCGCTCTCAAAAATCCCGGGAAAGATTGTAGAAGCTTAGCATTCTTTCTTTTCTCGGAAAGATTTAAGTGACGTTGTTGCTTTGTTTTGTTTATCACTAAATTTAGGTGTATAAGCTTGCTATTGAATACTAAATGCTAGTGAAAATGTCCGTGACGTATGTAATGTATGCTAATAACCCATATAAACTCTCTAGCATGTCATGGAAGGGCAATTTCACTTCACTCTCTTATGCATGTTAAACTCTCTCAATAATTGTATTTATCATATTTCATGTGATGTAAGAAATTCATTAACTTATATAAGTGCAATTTATTAATTTTTGAAACAATTAGGTAATGGTAGATAGTTATGTATCTTATTTAAGATGTATAAATTATAATAATTGGGTTATATTTATATTTTGGAGGTTTAATATTAGATGTATTTTTTAAGGATTTAAGATAAAGAAAAACTAGTATATGTATGGATAGAAAACTATGTTCTTATAGTATTAGTCATTGAAAATATCTTATGAGCATATTGTATGATTGTTTGTTGTCTTTGGTCTTTGGTCTTCGATCATCACCATTAAATTAATTTGCTAGGGGCTTGTCCAAAAGAGAATAAATCATTGTCTACCAAGTTCTCAATGGTGTCCATTGCTGCCATTTTTTCATATACATAGGCAATCATGTTACATAGGTCCAAATCAAAGAAGTTTGTATCTATGACTCAAGGATAAGTTTTGCACAAATGTTCAATTCTATTGATGTGGAAGTGAACTACACAATCACGAGTTAGTTATTTAATATTTGTTTGCCTGATAAGTCCTAATTTTTAATATATTGGCATATTAGTTTGCGACACCTAATAGAGTCAAATCCTACATCAAAGTTAAAGTTGAGTACCTTTTGTCTATTTATTTAATTTTTGCATTGATTACTATATGTTGGTGCATTATCTAATATCAATTTGTTCTCTCAAACCTAGATTGATTGTTTTTTTAACTGTTTTATTTATTTAGTTCAAAGTCTAGATTTATTTTTATTTTATTTTTATAACATGGGGGTATCCCCGCGACCTAGCCCAGCGTCCAGCAGCCCGTATCTTGGGTACCTGTGCGAGCTAGGGTGAGACTAGTCCCCCAAGGAGTGGGATCAACTGCCCGCAAGCCATCCCACCCTTTTAAAATCTGGGAGGGAGTCAAACTCGAGACCATGAGTCATCCACCTACAGCCTCAAACCAACTCACGTACCCATGCGGGCTTCCAAAGTCTAGATTGTTAAAGTATGAAATTTATGAAGCTTGAGAATATCTATCAACAATATGAATGTGAATCATATAGATTGAAAGAGCCCTATAATGTTTGAATAAAATCAAGTAAGAGCGCGAGAGTCATTGTGTCAAAATGGCTATCATTTGATATCAATGTCAAAACAATATGATGATCAAACATTTAAATGATATCATCTGGAGGTCAACACCATTAATCAATACTTGTGTAGGCAAGATAAATTTATCTCAACCAGTGGGTCAATGAAGAGCTTTGCAAATACACTGAAATCATTAATAACATAATCAACATCAAATATGGTCAAACCGAATATGAACCATCAAGCACCATAACATTATCTCTGACCGATGCAATAACTTTTTGTCATCAAGGACAAACACAAAGGGTCAACACATGTACCCACTGCAAGAAATTTTATCACATCTCTAGGTTCCCCCAGGTCAGACAGAGAACCCACAAACCTGGAGGTGATGTTCATGTTGAGCTTGTAGCAGTCCTCACTATGCAAAAAATTCTCACCAAGCACCCATTTTAGGGCACTAAGGACCAAGTGATCATTGATTCCTATCAATGTGGCTAGCCTACTATTATCTATGTATCCCAAGAAAGGTTCTTGAGGGAGGGGTTGGTCAATCTCACTGGTGTATCCATATCTTTGAGCTACAATTCTAAACCCTTCACACACGGCTCTTAGTTTCCCTCATTTTGAAAGTGTTTCCCTTTTCATAAAGCAACTAGCCACCTTTGTTGGCATAATGCATTTATTTTACTACAGAGAGAATATCAAATCAATTTGTAAAAGTACCATGTTCTTTTTCCAAGGATTGTCATGTGTCTATTTTTGGATCTTCCAACCCAATTTTGGTTACTGATAGTGTGGTTGGAGGAGATCTGTACACTTTAGACGTCGGGGAAAGGTAAATGCATTAATTTTTGGCATAAAATGAAAGATTATTTTTTATATCCTGATGTACTAACACATTTTTAAGTGCATTTAGTGTTAATATTTATCATTTCATGTAAATTAGTGATACCAATTGGATTTTACACTCTTCTCACTTAATTAACAATATTAATGATTGATGAGATGTCCTTCCTCGATACGCTAAGTGAAAAATCATAGATTGTTCTGCTACCACCTTGGAAACCAACATAGAAGGAAGATGTTAAAGTCATCCATGCATACAAAAGCCAAAGAGGCAAAGAATTGAAATAGAAAATGACAAGGAAGAAAATAAAAGAAAAAATGCAAAAAGTGCAAATTTGGGATATGATAACATCTCTACCGGGGCTATGGACACCTGACTAGAAGTAGAGTAATGTTATTATTTGTCAAGGCGATAACCTTGTTGGGTATATGGGCACTTGATTGGCAGCAAGGATCTATTTGTTCATCTATGGAACAAATGTCACCTACGTAGTCTAGCGAGAAGGTGGAAACCATTTTGAATCATCTTAATAAGGCAAGGGATTAACTCCTTGCACACACAAAAATTCATAGATAATCTGATTTCATCTTTTGACATGTTAATCTAATGTTTGATTAATGTTGTTATCAAACTACGAGTTATCAAACATAAAGTTTCATTATGAAGCCGAAAGAAAATGCATTCACTTGCTCTCAACCTTGGTGTACCTCTTTCCTCTATGGATATCTGGTTTGTTGAATTGATTTGTTTGATATTGAATGGGATTAATGGCTACTTTTAGCTAACTTTTTTAATGCTTCTATTCTCTATTCTCTCCATTGTGGCTCTCTTTTCACAACTTTTTCTGCACCTTGAACCCTCTGGTTTGACCTGTGATGTATGATTAATATTTTATTTTTCTTCCCCAAGGAAATCTCTCATTTCATAATTTTTCTTGTAGGCATTTCTAGCATAGTGGTTGAAGTTCCAACAACTCACCGAAGATAATCAATCTAAGAGATTTGAAGTGAGTATGCTCTCTAGCCCAATGGATAAGGTTGTGGATTGCATAGCTAGAGATGTAAGGTTCATTCTTGGCAAGAAAAGATTCATTGAAAGTTGCCAAACCAATGTAGACTGCTACACTGTCAACCTCACCACCTTTGTTATTCAAGTTGCAACCACATCCACGCATAGGGCGCATTTGTAACCACAAAGCCTCCTAAGGGATCCTGACACATGCTAACCCATCAAAGTTTCAGGCCGCTCTGCGAAGGCCCTCTCTCCTCCAAGCTCTTCCAGCACACCACGTGTCCCTCCCAAACACCCGCACTCATAGGGAACCACCAACATATATTCAAGGATATGCTCTCGCATGAGGATTCCCATGACCAAGAACATTTTTTATAGTTGTCTCAGGCATGATTTTTGGTTGGACTGTGCAATCATGGTCATCCTTGATTGAATTGTCAAAATTTATTCTCCTAGCTGGTTGGAAAGCATGTTGTGATTAACCAATTAAGAATACAATTGTTAGCAGTATTGGAGATTGAGAGATTCATGCCTAATTGTTTTGCATTCTAATCAATTGTAACAAAATGTAATAACTCTTAGATCATGTTGGTCAAGGGTTGTTCTATAAAACCCTAGGGACCTGTAAAATAAAAGGGATTGGAAATATTGAACTTATGTTCAATAAGTGGAGAAATACTGTATTGTTTCTAGAGGTTTAAGTTTTTGAGAAGAAGACCCTATAGCCTCTTGACTATGGGTGCATACTATAACATTTATATTTTTGGGCATACTCTTACCTTGGCATATTTTCTCTTAATAAATCATGGGGACTATGCATTTTTTGCCTTATCCTTTTTGTTAATAGTTTGTTTATCTTCCCACAACTATTTTATGTTTGTTTATTTGTACTTGTAATCATGATGGTCTCTTTCTTCTCACAATACATTTAGTACAGTGGATGAATTGTAGCACTTACAACATGCTCCTCAGGAAGGTTAGTTTAAAGAAGTGAGGTATTTTCTTTCACCCCTTATTTGAACCATTTATGTCTTTAGAGAGATAGTGTCGTATACTGGTCCATGATTGAAAAGGCTTTCACTCCCTTTAGGAGTTTTTTGCTTTCAATTGAACCCTTACATGTGCTTCTCGGGGCTGGGAGATGAGCACATTTTCCCTAAGTCTGACAACTTTGGTTTCCTATTCTCCCAACCAACAATGAAGGGCCTATGATGCACTATGTCATTATGAATGAAGGTATGAATATCTAACTAGGAATGGTCGAACCCCTACAATTACCATTTGATAAATTCTTAT
The DNA here is from genome assembly GCA_027943335.1 of Chamaecyparis obtusa. Taxonomy (NCBI): domain Eukaryota; kingdom Viridiplantae; phylum Streptophyta; class Pinopsida; order Cupressales; family Cupressaceae; genus Chamaecyparis; species Chamaecyparis obtusa. The sequence goes on along the minus strand of BSBK01000070.1, from coordinate 472,796 downwards.
CCCGTCCAACAAAGATTTGATCTAGAGAACTTCTGCCTTCCTTAGGTTATGTTGTTTGTTAAACATTGTTCCCTTCTTTTCTCCGCAAACAACACTCATGAAGAGTCATCTTCTAAAATCTTGAAGGTTTCTTCACAAGGCATAGTTTGTCCCACTCCTATAAAGCTTCCTGATTGCCCTTATTTACGTGTGACCCTCTTAGGTATCAATAGTATACGTGTAAATGATGCCACATAAAGTGGAAGGACAATGAGAGTTAAGAAGATCAAAATAGTGATATTCAAGCCAAAAGAAAAAAACAAACAAATCAACAAACAAAACAATGGTATTCACTATCACTACTATACAGTTAAGATAACAGTGATTTCTAGTGTGCTAAATAGTGCCATCACTGTTAAGGATAAAAATCAATGAGCAATGTTCAAAAATAGTGAACGAATCAATGCAAATGCAGTAGTTATTGTCATAGAAAGTGATTAGAACATTAGAAAGCTGAGATGAAGGCATGAAGAGAATGGATAATCTAATAGTTGAGCAAGAGATTTTGAAGTCGTGAAAAATCTAGTACTAATGAGCATTGATTACAACCTAAATGGAAATAAAATTATGTGATTGCACGTGAACAACAAACCAAAAACTTAGAACAACAAGCTATTCGTGATACAAAAATAAAGAACCATAGATTGGTGATAGAACATGCAAAATCAATTCAAGGGAGTAGTAAGTAAAGGATAAGATGAGCATATCTAAGATTCGAAAATGAGTTTCATTGAATGGGAAAGTGGATCTCAATGAGAGAAACAATCTTAAAGAGAAGGGATAGAAAATATACAAGAGAATATAGTTCTTCTCAAAGTGTGAAGAGTATAGAAAATGTGTGTTCTTACATTCCATTTTATATTTTCTTATGCTACTACGTCAAAATTTGCATGAGAATTCAATATTTTATTAGAGTCTTTGATCTTATCAATAACTTGATTCAAGGAGAAATTTCTTACCTAAAAAGGTGTAAGAGTCCACGGTGGAATGAATACATGGTAGACAAGCCTATCATCACAAATATAGTAAACATGCTTCAAATTATTGGATAACAATCTCAACGTGAGAACAAAAATGATGAGAGAAGTTTCTCAAGTAGTCATTTTAGTAGATAAATGACAACCAAAAGTAGAGATAATGGAAACAATCGAGGACTTCAAAAGGAATGGAACCATAAATTTATCAAAGTAAATGATAGAAAAAGAACATAGAAAAGAATAGTGCATAGTCAAGCAAACAAAAAGAAAACTTGATGAAATCTTGTGTTTGAGATTGACAATGGAAGTGGGCAAAAAACTTAAAGGTCATGATGAAAAGTAGATGATCTAAGGGCTTTAGGAAAGGGCAAGACTGAAAAGGGTTGCATTGACTAAATTGTTATACGAAAATAATTTCCAAATACAGTATAGTCCAAGAGGAGTATGAGAGATGCAAGAGAGCTCAATTCTCAAAGATAATACAAGATGGATTCTCATAATAGAAAAGACAGAGTTTAAGACAACAATAGTATAAAGAGTTTTCATGGTTTTTATATAGATTTTTTTTAAACATCTTCTATTACATATATTCCTTTTAAGGTCAGTGATGCTCTTGTACCTAATGAGGAATGAAATTTTAATCTTCAATCTTGACTATCTTTTTAAGAAGGTTGTTAACCAGGTAAATATGATGCAGTAATGATAATAGTTGACAACCAAGTGCATGATAATGCCAATTAAGATGATGCAACATCAACCTCAATGAATATGACAAACAATGAGCTAAGAAAATTGTGACAAAAAATAAGGAAGAATGACAAAGGGCTTATTCTTGATAAGGATAATATTCCAAGTGATGAATCCTTTGAGAGGACAACCTATGAGACTGAAAAAATAGTTGTATGAAAAAAAGTTAGCAATCAATGGATAGAAAAGGTATAAAACTAAGACATAGGAGCATCTTTGTGGCTTATTAATGACATTTGACATGTGAAAAATACTTTCCAAGGATATGAATGCATGAGGGGTAGAAAAAGACAAGTGTATAAGAATAAGCAAAAGAGGCAATTTAATGGCCCTTAAGTGTCATTTTTACATTTGAGAGTATGTGTAGTGGTTGGGTACACATGTAAGAGGTATTTTAAGACCACCATGACTCAAGTTCGAGTAGTTAAAAAAGACTTAATGGCCCATAATTAGTTACATCCAACCTCAAGTAGTTGGAAGCAAGAACAATAGTTTTTGCAATATGGGGAGGATATCTAGGACATTATTGTTGAGATGGGAAGCAAGAAGAGAGGATATAGGGGGTATTTTTAATCATTTTCAAACCAATTTCAAGCATCTAGGGGAAGACTGAAGAATCTTATCTATCGAAAAGTGAAAGAGGAACGTTCTCCTTTATGAAGAATGCCTTTTTAAGTAGATCTAAAGGATAAAAAATAGAACTCAAGAGCTTGGATGACCAAGAAGATGATTAAAACAAGTAATGGACCTTTTCTTCTATGCATTTAATATTCTCTACTGGTGTAAGTAGTTATTTCTATTCTATAAAGCACAACTCTTTTATTTATTTTCAGTTACTTTTTTCTCTTTTATGCTAGATATTGTAGCTTTCAGAGCTCTTTTCAAATAGAATATGGTCTTGTAACTCAAAAAAATTATTATTTTAGGACTGAAAAACTTTGTAATCATTATTTTTCAAGCAATTTCCCAAAAAAAAATAGACTACATAACTGTAACAACATATTTTTATTAATACAATTCATATTTTTTCCTTCAAAGTTTCTCTTTCTTTTTGTGTAAATCTATGTTAAGATATAGATACTTATGTAATTTGATTGAATCCTCAAGTGAATGTCTTTCTTGTAACACCATAGGATAGGACTGTATTCATTCATGTAGGTTACTTGTTGTGTAAGGAGTGAAATTATTTCCAGCTCATAAAGTACTAGTCTTTCCTTCTCAAGTTTGATAAAACTCAAGTCCATGTAGAACATTGATGTATGAGTCTATGCAAGATTCAAGTTGTGCTAAAGCATTCTAGATAGTTAAGAAATTGTATGCTAAACTTTAGTGGATGTTTGAAGTATAAGTTTGGTCATTGGTGTATCACCCTATATTAGTCATAGGTTTAATTTCGAGCATTTCTTTCCAATTTCTCAGTAAGTAGTATATTAGGTGAGTACCAAGACAAAGCCAACCTTCTCTGAAGGTCCATCCCCACTATTATTTACCCACAACTTGAAGGTGTTCCCATATGTCACAAGGCAACTGAGTTGTAAACTCGGTAGTAAGCTTGTGTGATAACAATAATATAATAATGAATTTAATATATAATATATAATGCATCTAATATAATATATAATATATCTGATATATAATATTATATATTATATATTTACAACATTTTAATGCATTTGGTATATACTTATATTTTTTGTATTTTTAATACGTATAATAATATAATAATAACCTTATATTTAATATATTATATACATTTATATTGAATACATTATAATAGTATATTACAATATATTATTATAATATTACATATAGTATATTTTATATATTTATACTAGTATAATAATCAATCCAATATTTGTATAGTATTAATGTAAATATATCGAATATTGATAGGTATCAGATATTTGATATCTAGATCTAATATCCTATATGGCTAGGCATTTTCCATGGCCAAGTGTACTAACACATGTTGATAATATGACAATGAAAAACTAAGAGTGGGGTTTAATTAGTTGCTCCCAAAACTTCAAACTTCAAGTCCTTAGTTCTCAAAAACCCTTAAACTTGAATAACCTAATTCTAATCTAATTAAATAAAATATGAAACATGCATGCATCCATAAATTAGAATCACATCCACACAATTTTACACAAGACTTTTATTGTAGAAACCATGTTAGGGGAAAAACCATGGTGGGGTTGATTACCCACAATAAGTAAATGCCTTTTTAGAAGTATAAACCTATTACAATGTATGGGCCTAAATGCACATGCATTTAGGCTCATTTCCTAGAGCTCACTACTCAAATGAAAAGCCTCGAGCTAAAACCCTAAGGAAGGCTCACTACCTTACAATTCGATCACTACAATGATCTAAAGTGTTTTTTAACTGGATAACAACATCTACCTTATCCCATAGTTAGTTCCATTGAATTTCAACAAGGATCTCTAGTCTAACTCTCTCTAACTCCTTCAAATGAGAAAATTAGCCTTCAAGAGATCTCAACCACTACTCTACAATTAATCTCTGGCATTCACAACCAATCTTCCACTTCCATGCCTACTAATTTTTCCCTAATTCATCATAAGAACTAGGTCAACCAAACCTAATTTACCATCTCTTAAATTCATCATGCCAAATCTCATGCTTCAAATCCATCTTTGACCGTTAATTCATATCCACAACCTATAACAACAACCTCAAGATCATAAACCTCCCAAATTTCACAGTTTACCACTTGTGCAACATGATTTACCAACCCAGTCAGTCAAGAACATAAATAATAATAAAAATATTAATATCGACCAAAAATTCTACCAATTTGATCCTTATGATCCATGTGTATTGCCAAATCATCAAACACATACCTCAAGAACATCCTATAGCATCATGATAAACACTCAAATACACAAATCCACCACAATCATTGGATTTTCTAACACTATTTCCACTGAACCTTAAGAACACTATCAACAAGGCTCTGAGACAATAAAAACATGCCATGCGGATCTCTGAAGTACAAATCCTTTAAATTGAAGACACCTGAGTATGTCACAAACACACTCCTAGGTTCTCTCTAATAAATTCTAACTTGATTGTGCACATTGAACCTCTTTATGTCTTCTTGTCAACACGGTTTTTTATCATGTCTGTTAGTCACCAATTCTGACCTTATATCATGCTCAAATCTTCATAATATCCTCTGAAACTTGGAGTGAACTAAGTACTAATATTCTTCAATAATATCCCATATGCATAACTTCATACCTATAATATCTAATCCTCACTATACCTCTAGACATCTTGTTCCATTGGCTAACCTACAATAATTAAGTTAACAACAAACAAATAACTCTTTTGATCAATTTAGGTCTTATACATGTTAACATCAATTCAAATTCCTCTAATATGTTGACATCAATGACAACACATGCAACATTCCAATATGCCAACAACACCTAAACAAACTAAAAATTCAACATGGATTTGTGCATTTTTTCGCAAATGAAAAATACATTTTATTTCACATCGCTACTTTTTGGCCCCTCGTGATCTTGCACATACCTACCTATATCACACATTCACTTAATGGTATCTAATGTAAGGAAATATATAGTAGTACTAAGGAATTTTGTGACATTTTCATGTAAGTATTTGACTTTGGGACTTCCTTTTACCTTAGTCAAGCCATGAGACAAAACTAATAATAAATGTAAGAGAGATAAGAGGGTAGCTCAATGGATATTGATGTGAGATGGTAATGAACATCGATGTAAGGTGATAATGAATTCTTTTTAGTTGATCATTGATGTGAACTAATAAGCGATTGTGTATTTTGATAACAAATACCCCTATTGATTGTTGTCGATGTTAACAAAGGATGAATAATGACTAAGTAGAGCTACAAAAAGAGAAGAAATTTTGATATCTTTATGAATGTTCAATTATCATTTGATGATACTCAAATGACCTAGGATCACTAATACATTTGACCCTAATTTTAGACCAACATTTTCGATGAAGCATTAAAATGGTTTTGCTTGGACGAATTATAGAAGGAAACCTTTGAATTTTTTTTAATCCATTCTCATGTTGGTCGGAATAACGATTACTAAGATAGTTCATCATAATTGAGATGAACATAGGTATAACTTTAAAAAAGGTTTCATTTCAATTCATTACATCTCATATTCATTCTCTACAATTATGCGACAAAGAAGAGTTGAAGGTCAAGGGCACGACATGGGATGTACCACATTTTTTTGTTCAATTTATGTTGTGAAATGGCCCACACAGGAGACACTATTACTCCCGTTCGCTAGTTGTTCCTCATCCCCTCACTTGGAATATGTGGAGAACTAGTTACAGGTGTGTTTGAAACCCTTGTATAGTTTATTTGTTTAAAAACATTAATATATTTAGATAAAAATGGGAGCAATCAGTTCAACAGTGGCATTAAGTAAGTTAAAAAAGTTTCAAATTTTCACAGCCCCATGAAAATAAATCCATGGCATGTTCAATCTATACAAAACTGTAGCGCACTGTGCATATCATAGTTCTTCTCTAACACTTGTGACTCCATCTCCTGTAAAGTTATTCGTATTTAAGTATGTCGAGGACCAGTGATGTCTTCATATAAAAAATCCCATTTTTGTACCAAAATAACTATGCCAAGTATTTCTTCATTGTGTGGTATTCAAGACAATTCAAGCTTCAGGAAGTCATGAAATCTCAGCGGGTCATGATGCAAATGTTTTGGGTCTGTTTTATAGTTGGGAGAGCACAAAAGTAAAAATTCATTATTCTTTTGGTTGTCAAGAAAATAGAACCATATCCATTAGGTATCAAACATTGAAACTACCCAACTTATCAATTTCTTGGACATTTTAATCTAAATTTGAAACTCAATCAATTCATTACAATAGATATTTCTTGAAGAAAGATAGTGAAAATATTTTCATGGTGGTGCAAACAAGGTCTTTTAGATTCGGATACACTTATCATAAAGATGGAACATTAATTAATGAATATATTCCTCAACAAGAAAATTAATCTCATTATCAACCATTTCAAGTTGAGGAGAACCAAGAAGAAACTCAATCTCCTTAACAACCATTTAAAGTTGAGGATAACCAACAAGATCAACAAAAACAACCTTTAGCCATGCCTATATGGGAAAATAAGTGGCTTTCCATAAATGATGGAAGTAGAACTAATGGTCAAAATCATGAAGAGATAATGAAAGACAAGATGGAAGAATCATTAAAAAATCCACATTTCACCAAAATGATGGAGAAATTGATAGAAATGGATAAAGAGATATATTTCAAGCCCTTAGCACAACAAGGTGATAAATTACCACTTGACTATGATGTATCTAACATAAAAAAGATCAAGAAAACCTAATCCTTTTGGAGCTTTTGGGGGATATTCAAAACTTGAACCCACGCAAGCCTAGAAAACATAAAGTTATTAATATGTGACATTTCTAATTTTTTTGAAAGAATCACTTGCAACAATCTTGTAACTATGTGATATCACAAGAGGCAAATGTTGAACTTTAAAACCTTTAAATCATACCCAATCAATTATATGCCTTGCGATTTGACATGTCATAATTTGCATAGATCATTAATGAAATTTCATGGATTCCCCTAACTATGAATGTGAAAAAGCCTATAGATGCTCAACACCTTCATCTTTGTCTTTATCAAAGCCCCCATTTTATGATCTAAACTTTGGTATTATTATTGTATGAAGTAGAGAGAAGACCCATAGAATATTTCCAAAAGCCTTTTTCTAAAATAAGGATTCTCCGACCTACAACAAATGCTATGTACCCACTTTAAGCCCTTGACAAAGATAAAACAAAGGATTGAACACAACTAGTCAAAGAAAACTATGTTGGTTTGATCTCAAAAATTAGTAAAATTGCAATCCTTGGAAATCTAATAAAAAAATACTATGAAATTTGATAGCAATAAAGTATTGAATTAATTTTCTCCATCCTTATATATGGAATTGGATGTTAATCATTGTTTCAAAATAGAACGAAGAAGAATGTAGTACTCTTTTTAGTAATTATAATAGAAAACATCAAATTCGTAATATAAATACAATATTGACCAATCATATCTAAATTAACAATAATTAATTATATAATAGAATTTAATAATTAATATTGGCAATAACATGCATTGATGTAGTTATGATTTTAGTGCTTTCATAAATTGTATCCCTCTATAATATCACACTCATTTTAGACTCATTTGAGCCATTGTAATACATCCCTATGATGTCTTTAATAAATGACTATCTTCAAAAACTGAACACAATCTTCTCCCACTTTTTCCATATATTCTTTAACCTTACATATATTAAAGATCATAATAAAACCTTCTACAACGTTGAACTCATTTTCTTTTACAATTTCCTCACAATCCTAGAACATGTCAATTAAGCCATTGAATACAAGCACTATTAAGATAAACTAGAGTGATCAGTGTCAATCTTTTTTTATCATGGTTCTTCACCCAAAAAGAGCACTAATTTTCAATGATGGTATAGATAGAAATATTTTTTTTTTCTAGGATGAATTGTAGGATTCTTAGAGACATTGGTGGCACTTATGTTATCACATATTATTGGATTCCTCTACACCCAAACACCAAATGAACCCTTACTCCTTTGTTCATGGGACCACACCCTTGACCCCTATGGTCTACACAAAAAATACTATTGACTTTCCTAAAGAAAGTGACTCTGCAACTTATGACTCCATACTTGTGACAGTCATCACACCATTCCTCCTAAGCATTTTGGCTTTGTCTTCTCATAAAAAAGACACGCACACAATACACACATTTCTAAACTTTTTCCACACCCATTCTAGTCCACTAATCCATTTGATTTAGACTCCTACACAAAACAAATCAACTCACCAAAACAATGTCATTCAGAGACAATCATGTTTACCTCTATACCTTGGATTACCCCACCTTGGGTTATAGACTCAATAACTCAAATATTTTCCAAGAAACTCCCCCCCAAAATTAGTTTTGCAGATACCCTTTTCATCCTTACACAACATATTAGAAGATTAGGTAGGGTTGTTTTGGAGCAGTATCTACTGGTCACACGAGTGACCCCATTTTAGGTTAAAAAGATGGTCATTTAACAAAGAAACTCTAAATTATATTTATCCTATAATTATAAAAATTTCAAAAGTATTCTAATATGGATTCAATCAAAGGAATATCAACTCAAAATTACTCCAAGGTCACTGCAACTATAAAAGCCCCAATTTGGCTTCAAACAAACCCTCTGTCCTAGGGCTTCTCCAATGTCTGGTCTCCAAACACTTCTGCAATCAAAAAAGGATGGTTTCACCTTTTATTTGATGTATCTAGAAGCCTTCAATTATAAAAATCACCTCTTGTTAAGGAAAATTATTTACTATTTCTCCCTAGCAATCGAATTCATGAACTTTCCCTAATTTTCCTCAACCGTGTCACAGTGATCACCATTCAAACTCACTGTATCTAAACATTAGATGTTAGAATTGTATAGTACATGGAATATTATTATCATTCCTTGATCATCACATGGATCTAGTGACTCATGCTCTTGGTTTGAGACCAATCGAGCCCACTTTACCTCTTTTTTTATTTGTCTTTTAAAGTTGCAAGTTAACTGTCTTAAGAAATAATGAAAAATTAGTATTTTTTGTAGACCAAGTTGGATCATGTGTTGTGTGTTTTAGGTGTTGGGAGGAATGTATAAGTGTTCTCCATAATGGTGGGGTTTGGGGAAGTCTATATGTAATGTGTGGATCCATTCAAAATTTTAGAGAATGAATCAAATATGAATCATGATTAGATTAAATGTACAATGATTTGTAATCAAAATCTATTTAATGGATTTACACTTGATTTTATACAAGATACTACTAATGCTAGTATGTTTATATTTGATAGATGACAACATTAATATTAATATAATATCTTAATTCAAATTATAGGAGATAATTTTTTGGTATAATTATAGCCCCAATATTTTCATGTGAAGAAAGACCATGTCTGACAGTATGAACCCAGAACAAAATAAGGAGACAGTTGCTAGATTGTGATCTAATTTCAAAAGAAAAGGTGATCAAAAATGTTGTTGTCCCTACAAAAATTTCAAGGGCTTAAAGACTCGAAGACTTCTAATCAAAACAGTTTCTCGAAACATTGTAGCAAGCATGGTCACATAGAAGGGGGGCACGATTTTCACCCATTGGTAAGTATTTCAATATATTATTTTGACAACTTATATACATAAGAAATCAATTGATGATGAGATCATAGTCATGGTTAATTTAAGGTCATCATTTTGATATAGGTCAACTACCCTAGGTTACATGCTATGGACCATAACAATCTAGAGAATGTGAATTTCTAAGTGAAGGAACATGGAGGTGTGAATATTGAAGGAGACGATAATGATCCCATGGAAGAAGATGATCCTGGGATAGAGAACACAATTGAAGATGATGGTATTGTCGCAGTTGATCCTGTGTTAGAGAACACAATTGAAGATGATAGTACTAGCGATGATCATGATGATGAAGATGACCTTGATTTACCTATACTTGAGAAGGCATACAAGCCCCTATACAAAGGCTCCGAAACAACTCTTCTCTCTATTGTATTTTTGTTGGAAAACTTGAAGGTTATGAATGGTTTATCCAAGGTAGAAATCTCACATATGTTAAGGTATGTCATATATGTCATCTTTTTTCATTTATTTTAGACATAATTTCCTTATAGTTAACAAAAGGTAAACCATGTACCATTAATATTCTTTATATTAACAAATTATATTTTTGTCATAGGTTGATAGGTGAGTGTTTGTTACCACCATCAAACATTCTACCTCACTCGTACCAAGAATTATCTACTGTTTATGCCTGAATATGGACCTCAAACTTCAGCCATATACACAACATAGTCATTGCTCGATCATCGAATCACAAAGGTGAGTATGAATTACTCAATTCGTAAGATTCTATTGATTTGACCTGTTGCCTTCTAATTAGTTGGGGTGTTTGAATTTCTCTTAGAACAAGAGCCAACAATCAAAAGACCAAGCTAATATGAAGGATTTTTTAAAGCTTGAAAGATAAACAATTTGCAATTACTCTAAGATGAAGATGCAATTAATCTAAGAATGAAGTGCAGATTAATCTAAGAATGAAGTGCAGATTTAATCTAGGAACTTGAAAGAGATATGAGAATTAAGCTAATAACAACAAGCAAATTACACTAATATGAGAATGCAATTAAACTAAATGAGAATTCAACTAATGAGCAATAAAAGCTTGGAAATACGAAATAATTGAGATAAAAAATGACTATAGTTTTGATACTCTCACAATTGCCTCTTCAAAATGAGAAAATGAGGTTCATAATATAGACAAGCCCGGAGAGAGGATGAAGATTTTCTTGAAATGAAATGGTTGACTCTTCATTTCCAATTGAGACAAATATTGAAGGATTATTTAATTAAAAGAATGAATTATTGCCACATATGGGTGACCCTGAATAATTTGAATTGTTAAATCCAAATAAAGATAATCCATTCAAATAACCAAATAATATTAATTCCTTTTATGTGTACTAGCTAAAGGGGGTGGGTTTAATTTAATTTAAAGCAATTAGGACTTTAGAATTAAATTAATTTATCATAAGGATTATTTAGCTAATAAAGTTGAATACTTAGGAATTAATTATAGTGTGAGATTAATGCAATTTAGGGTTTTTGCAATTGACACCAAGTCAAATAAAGTCAGGTAGGAGAGAGAAAATTGCCTAGTAAAATAGGACTTTAATGATGTAAAATTGAAGAAAATGCACCAAAATTGATTGAAATTATAAGGTGCCAATTTAGGGGTATTATATTTGCCCCTCTTTGAATTGATGTGCAAGCAGCGCGTTGATTCAAAGAATAATATGATGTGACAAATGAGCTTTTAGGATTATCCCCAGAATGGAGCTTACCCCTCGGTAGTCAAGGTTAGGATGCCAATACACCGAAATAGATCGAATTGCAGAACCACCTTCAAAACGAGGCATGATTCTCCTAAGTCTAAGTTAGATTGCGAAGACAACGATCTAATGACAACTTGAGAGGAGACTGGAATCAGAGTTAGATTGCCCCAATGCCTATTGATCAAATGATGACAGATGCAGATTTAGGACTAATCTCCAGAATCAGGGTTAGATTGCCCCAATATGAAGCTTAGCCCTTTGAGACTCAGGTTAGATTGTCCAAATAACGGTCTAAAAAGAGATTTCGAGAGCCATCTCCAAAACAAAGATTGACTTTCAAGAATTAGGGTTAGATTGCCCCAATACCTAATAAGATTTTGAGAACCATCTCCAGAACGAAGCTTGATCCTTGAGGATTTAAGTTAGATTGCTCAGATACCTAAAAGATAGATGACAAGATGATAAGATGTGAGGCACAAAGATGCCCCTAGTGATGAGATGCCCTAAGCAATGAGGACTTTTGATTCAGATCAGATTGATATGAGACTAGTTCGATAAGATTCAAATGATGTAATCATCCTGCCCCCTTGGGAGTGAAATTGAAAGATGACATATCAGAAGGATGATTGACAACTAGGGGTTGTAGAATAGAAGCAATCAGACTAGATTCAAGAAGCTGCAAAAGTAATTTGGAGCAATTGGGAGGTCATGTTGACCAAGTTTGACCATATTTGACTAGAGTTGACTTTAGATGAAAACATCAAAGATCTCAAGAAAATGATGAGGAGATGAGAATCTGGCAGGAAAATGATGCCAGAAGGCTGACTGCACAAGCATTCGATCCCAAAGGATCCCAAAATTTTAAAATGTGATTTTGAGCCATCTAGAGATGTCAGATTTCAATTTCAATCCTGAAAATGGATTCAAAATGGTCGATTTAGCCAAGGGTGAAGTTTTTGCACAAAATGGAGTACTTTTGAAAATTAGGTCAAAAGCTATATAAGGCCCGGAGGGGTCATTTTCAATTCATTATTCACTTTGTCTTCTTGCGAATCTGAGAGCTCTGAGAGAGAATGGAGGGTCTTCCAGTGCATACACATGGATTCAAGCATTCTCGACGCCACAACCAATCGTCAAAGTATGACCCACCTGTGAGTAGCCGAAAAACCATCCTACATTTCAAGTTTTAATCACTTTCTAGGTCGTTTATGTTAGATTTTTAGCATGTTTAGGCTTAGTTCTTCAATTCTTGCATGAGGAAATAGTTTCCTTGTGCCAGCTTCAATTGCCCCTCATGTGAGGAAATAGTTTCCTCGCAGGGGTGGCTCCATGTTCTCGCGCAAGCCGCTAGAAGATGTCGCATGAAATTTCATCCTGGTGATGAAATCTCGTGCAAGACAAGATCTTGTCTCGCGCGCAAATCTACTGCAATTTGTAGAATCTTTGCCAAATTTTCATGAAATTAGCCAAGTAGAGTATCGCAGAGTTGTGTTTAGGATAGATGCATTGCTTCATTTTTTGTTGTTTCTCTGAAAACCACCATGTTGAGATACTGATCCAATGTCGTCGCTTGCTTCACAGGTTGACTTCCCAGATGTTGCATTCCAGTCACACCATCCAGTCATCACCACATTAGTACAGAGGTTGACCGATGTTGAGGGTTCCCACATTGATGGGTTAGGATTGATGTACTTGCATGATATACCTGACATTCAGGTAAATCACGATCTTCTAGGTGCACTTGTTGAGCGTTTCCATTCAGAGATGAACACATTTCATTTGCTGATGGGGCAGATGATAGTCACTCTCAAGGATGTCTACCAGATATTGAGGATAACCTTCCACGATGCCCATGTTGAGTATGATATATAGTCGAGGGAAGGTACACTGGCACTGAGGGCCATATTCAGAGATGAGTTAGTGATAGGTCGGGCCATCTCATGGGATGAGCTAGTCAACAGATATGGCGGTGCTCACCGATTAGTAGTCATTTTAGCTATGTTCCTGAGTTGCTACCTGGTTCCAAATCGGGGACAACACGGATTGGAGTGTGGCTGGGGGCGGATGCTGGATAGGCCAGCCATCAGATTCGAATGGGGCGAGTGCATGCTCGCACAGATGTACCATGAGATGCACAAGGTCGTGTATCAGAGCGCTAAGACCATGGCCGCTGGAGTTTTTGTATTATAGATCTGGGCCTGGGAGCATCTCCCTATTTGTAGTATGATATTTCATGATACACGACAGGCCCTTGAGCCCTACATTTATAGATATGTAGGCCCTATGACTCAGCCAGCGCTGGGTAAGACCAAGTAGTGGAGGGGGCAATTAGATGATATGGCAGCAGTTGTGTGGAAACCTTGGGTAGCCACAAAGCCATGGGATGACGCTCGGTGGGAGCTCTCCCATATGTTCATCTCGCGTCCACTGATTAGATTTACTATTAGTGTCTGTGTGTGAGTGATTTACACCTTCATGAAATAACAAGATTTAAAGAGAATTTACACTATTCAAAGAAAACTAATCTAAATAATGCACAATTAATCTAAATATCTCATGGTTCTCTAAATTGAAGTGGTAAATGAGGCTCTCAGCTGCAAATCCTCACTAGTGACACTCTAATTATGAGAATTGAACTAAGAATGATATGCAAAATAGATCTAATTATCAAATTCTAGCTCTATTTGATAAGAAAATCTCTAAAATGATCAACAATTAAGCTAAAATATCAATGAAAATGCTAAGTGAGTGGTGTGGATGCAAATTGCAAGAGCTTTGCTGCAATTCAAAGATATGGAGTGGATGAATAATGCCTCAAAATGCCTTCTATTTATAAGATTTTCCCAAGGGTAGGGGGTAGAGTGAGATAACCATGGTTATGCTTGGGTAAGGTCAATTGGCTTTGCTTTGTCCCTAAATGGGGGGACAAACATTTAAATGGTTTCAAAAGGCTGGACCATTTCAACAAAAGTGAGTGATTTGTGTCCATTTTGTCTCCTTTTTCCTTTGTAGAGGGAATTTCATATTTATTAATTAATTAAAGAAATTAAATTTAGCCATGAAGGGTAAGAGGTTCATTTTGATTTTTGCTTTCAACAACTATGTCATTAATTGAATTTAATCAATTTCTTAGTGTTTTTCCCCTTTTCAAGCTTTATTTAATCATTTAATCATTTAATTGAATTTTTCTTTGATTTGAATTGCCTTTGTTCCATTTATGCTATTTTTAGTGCTATTTTGATGATTTGATTGCACCTTTTGATTGAATTAAGCCTTTACCAATTTTCCATGTCTACAGTGTCATTGAGTGATTCTTGGTCACATGAGTGCTACGCCAATCCGGGAGACAACAGGACATCTTTCAAGAGTACGCTTCATATGCTCACTTCATCGATGAGATGAAGAAGGGTTGGCAGCCCAGGTTAGATCAGGGTAGATGCATGATTGAGGCATGATTACCTCCAATTCGTTGGGACTACATGGTGGATGTCACCAATGCAGGGATGATGCCTGCATATCAAGATCACTTCTTGGTGCACCCCTTCCTGAGGTTCACAGATCCTGTTGGCATGGGCCAGGGGGCGCAGCAATAGCCTACACAATAGTAGTAGTAGGTACCTACCCAACAATAGATACCAGTATAGCAGCCTAGACAGCAGCAGGTTGCACAGAAGGGGCCATAGCAGTAGTAGCAGTAGAGACAAAGGATACTAAGGCTGAGGATAGGGCAGATAGACATCCTTTCTAGGACTATGGGATCAGACCTAAGTGCAAGTGGTAGTGGGACCCAGCAAAGGTCCACTAGGCAGAGGACAGGGGATACCTCCCAGCAGCTGCCTCCTAACAAGGGGGCATAGGATGATATTGATATGTCAGATTGGGCTGCACAGGGGCCACCTCAGATAGTATAGGTACAAGAGGCTCTTAGGAAGAGCCAAGAGAGAGTTTGGAAGGTACAGTAGGAGAGGGATGACTACCATACCCAGGTCATCATCCAGGAGATGTGGGTTGCTAACAGGGAGCGGGAGATCAAAGAGCTCTGAGAGGAGCTAATGAGGTCACGGCTAGAGACTAGATATGAGTCCGCTCAAGCAGCTTACTACTATGCAGCATATGTTGGCATTGTTCCAGATCTATCAGAGTAGGTGCCTCCATTTTCTGAGTACGTCGGAGCACCATAGGGACCTCCACCACCAAGACCACCTCCACAGGCACCTCCACAGGGACCTCTATCGGGACCACTACCACCACCTCCTCCAGGTGGAAATGGGCAGAGTTAGCCCATTTTGACATTCATATTGTAGCCCATATTTTGATACTGTGCTCAAGTAGCACCATTCTTTTTGTACATGACATTGATCGAACATGAGATATATATATGAGATCGCCTCTTTGATGTCATTATACTTGTTTATATATTGCTTTAATGTTGATGTTCATGTTTTATGAGATGTTTCCTAGATGATTTAGATGTATGGATCAGATATGTATGAGATGCACATGCTTTCTTTTATGATATGAATATGCACATGTTTTATTTTATGATATGAATATGCAATGTGAAATGCGATGATAGATGGTAGATGGATATGTAGATGTAAAATGTATGGATATAGATTTTATGGATGCAAATGGAAATGTGGTACTAATCATCTCATGTAGCATGTAGCAATATATGACAGGTGCTAACCAAAATAATGTTTGAAGATCAGGAATGAGGACCAGACACTTGTCCAGCCAAGATGAATCCGAGATAAAAGATGAGAACCTTTGATGAATGGATCCAAAAGAAGACAATCAAGAGAGTACCAAAACACTTTCTCAATGCAAGCCTAGAATGAAAATGCAAGCCTAAACTAGATGCAAACCCTAGGACTTGGTTGTTGGACTCATCGTATTATCATCATAGAGTTTTTAGCAACGGATATTTGCAAGATGCCATACAATCCTCACTGACATTGCAATCATGAGAATATGAATATGATATTAGTCTTAGATTGTTGAAATGAGATGTAAGCATTAAGGCACAAGAAGCCAGAATGACCTGAACACCTGTTCCTTTTGATTTAGCAAGTTAACATAAGCATCAAAGCATAGCTGATAGAATGACCTAAATGTTGCTCACATACAAACATGCCAGACACACAAGAGTTCCTTCTTTCACCAAAAAATGCTCACAGTGACCCTTACGTTTACTTAGCAGGATGAGTGTTAGCAATTTTACTTGTAGCAAAAAGAAGTCACTCAAAAAAGACAAGGAGAAGAACCAACCTCACCAAAGTTTGCATATAAAAGGAGTCAAGGTACACATGGTCGTCCAACACTAGATGAAGGCCCTCACAGTGGACAACCCTCTTAGATAGATTCATTGGATCATTGGAACTAAACCAACAATAGAAAGCAAAGAAAAGACCATGCCCCCAGTCTTCGCTCTTCTCAGTCAAGAAAGACATCTTAGAGTTGCTTGAGGAGGAATGATAAAGAGAAAAGACAAACACATAAAAGAGAAAATCTTAGCATGCTTCAAAGAATCACAAATTCAGTTTTAGTTTCTGTTTAAGTGGATTGAAGTCGGATCAAAAGAATACAGTGTGAAAAGTTGTCTTGAAGAGAACATCAAAGTGCTAAATGAAGTATTGGTAGGAAGACATAGAGAGAAATGTTGGTGACCTATACAAGAGAGATCCTCAAGGAGAGAGATCTTAGAGACACTAGCGAAACATCAGCAGGTAGACATAATGAGAACCACTGGTGACTGATGTACAAGGGAACCTCAAAAGAGATATCCAAGCAATAGCTAGGTATCAGTAGGCAAACACAGTGAGAATCACTAGTGACTGATATACGAGAGACCCTCAAGAAGAGAGATCTCAAAAATAGCTGGGCATCAGTAGGTAGACGCAGTGGGAACCACTGGTGACTGATGCAATAAAGCATCTCTGAAATTGATAGGATAATGCCTCCTAGACTAGGAAGGTGCCCACAAGTGTGACTAGTTCCAATCCATGTAGAGTCAAGGAAAATCTTGAAGATAGGTGAAAGAGAATGCATGAGCTAGCAAACTAAAGCAGGAAATGAACTAAAGTAGGAAACCAGGAAAGAAAACTAAGGTAGGAAAGTGAGAAGCAACTATGCAGAGCCAAATGGTGTTGAGATGAGATATAGCTTCAGGAAACAAGAGGCACCTGTTTACCAAGTTTTCACCATCTTGGCAGAGATTCTATTTTTGCTACCATGACGCCTGCTTACCAGGTTTTCATCAATGGCACATTTTTTTCTTTTTTAATTTTTTGTGTACTTTTCTCTTTTTTGATTTTTTTGTATTTTTAAATTTTGTATTTTTTTTATTATTATCAAGGTGCCTGTTTACCAAGTTTTCACCAGGATAATAGATACATCAAAGCACATGTTTACCAGGTTTTCACCAAGATGATCATTTGTTTTAGGACATTTTGCAATTTTTAGGATTTTGGACAATATACCATTTTTTTGGATTTTTTTTCAAGATCAATAAATATGTACATGAGCACACAAGAAATGTCTCAGCTGTAGAATTTCTTTAGATGCAGAGCATTGATCAGCTCTTTGAGTTGTTCTCCTTCAGTGGTGGAGATTTGGTAAGCACCAGACCCAAATGTTGCAGTAATAATGTATGGACCAAGCTAGTTTGGTTCAAACTTTCCTTTCTGGATCCATTGCTACTGATTTTTGGGGTTTTCTCTCATGACGAGATCACCCACTTGGAATTGCCTTTGTCTAAATTTCTTATTGTAGGCTTTAGAGATTCTCTTCTGGTATGCTCGAAGATGATCAAACGCCACCTTCCGACGTTCATCCAGTAACTCTAGCTCTTGTAGCTGGAATATTCTATTTTCTTCGTCAGTGATGAGGCACCTCAGAGAGACTCGCAATATAGGAATCTTGACCTCAACAGGCAACACTACATCTGCTCCATAAACCAAGGCAAAGGGTGTGGCCCCTTTTGGTGTTCGAATGCTTGTTCTATAGGCCCATAAAGCCAGATTAATCTAGAGGTGCCAATCTCTACCAGATTTATGAACTGTTCTATGCAAAATTTTGAGAATTGTCTTATTAGAAGCTTCTGCTTGTCCATTACCCTGGGGATAATAGATAGATGACCAATGTTGAATGATCCTAAATTTAGTGCATAACTCTTTCAGGTCCTTGTTCTTGAATTTTCCCCCGTTGTCAGTGATAATGGATGAGGGTACACCATGTCTACAGATAATATAGTTTAGTATAAACATAGCAACAGAATTTCCATCAGCTATAGTTAGAGGCACTGTCTCAAGCCACTTAGTAAAATAGTTTGTAGCTATGATGATAAACTTATGTCCTCTTGAAGAAGAAGGATGTATCTGACCCACAAAATCAAAGGCCCATTGCTGGAATGGCTAGAAACTGATGAAAGGAATAAGCTCTTTAGCAGGAGCATGGATCAAATTTCCATAAAATTGGCACTATTTACAAGCCTTGGCATATTGAACAGCTTCTTTCTCTATATTTGGCTAGTAGTAACCAGCTCTAATAAGTTTATGAGCTAACATCAAACCACTCGAATGAGACCCATAGATACCTTCATGTACCTCAGCTAACGCACATTTGGACTCATCGAGTTCTAGACACCTAAGGAGGGTACCATCTAGACCCCATCTATACAAGTCATTTGCTATGATGACATACCGTGAAGCATTATGAATTAGGTGACACTTTTCATTCTGAGTATAGGTGTCAGGAATGATTTGCTCATGGAGGTAGGAATAGATATGGTGGTAGCAGGATGAATCATGTCCAACGACTGAACAAATCATCCTAGATTCTGGAATGTCATAGGCTGGGTAGTGTAATGTTTGCACTAGGAATTCATGTCTGAAGTCATTTTCTGGCATCTATAACATTGAGGCAAGGGTGGCCATAGCATTGACTACTTTATTGTCTACCCTTGTAATTTGCTGGAAGGAAATGTGTGCAAAATATTGTTTGAGATCATCCACCATTCGTTTGTAAGGAACTAGCTTGTCATCCTTTGTCTGATAGATATCATTAACTTGGTTGATGGATAACTGTGAGTCTCCACAGACCTTGAGCTCATCCACATGCCATTCAATGGATATCTTCATACTGTTGATGAGAGCTTTGTATTCAATGATGTTGTTTGTGCAGGGAAACAACATTTTATAAGCTTTGGGCAATGAGTATCTTTGAGGCATTATAAACAGAATGCCTGCACCTGATCCTTGCTAAGTGAATGATCCATCAAAGAACATGCTCCAAGCCTGATGTGTGAGAAGCATGATGGATTCATCTAGGAATTCAATGTTTAAAGGTTGGTAATCTTTCAAAGGAGCTTCCGCCAACTGATCGGAAATTTCTTGTCCTATAATAGCTTTTCTTTCCACATACTCAATGTCAAATTCATTAAGTATCATAACCCATTTTGCTAATCTACCCGTGAGGGAAGCCTTGCTCAGTAAGTACTTTAGTGGATCAATTTTTGCAATGAGCCTTGTAGTGTGAGCGAGCATATAATGCCACAACTTCTTTGAAGCAAACATTACTACTAAACAAGCTTTTTCAATGACAGAATAGTTCATTTCATAAGAAACTAATATTCTGCTGATATAATAAATGGCTCTCTCTTTGTTGTTTTGATCTTCTTGAGCTAGGAGAGCACCCAAAGATGTGTTTGTGGCTAAGATGTATAGTATGAGTGGCTTCCCATGAATAGGGGGAATCAATATAGGTGGATTAGCAAGATACTATTTAATTTGAGTGATTCTCCTGTCACATTCTTCATTCCATTCATAAGTCACACCCTTATGCAAAGTTTCAGTGAACGGTTGTGACTTGTCAGCCAACTGTGAAATGAAACACTAAATAGATTGTAGCCTTCCCTGAAGTCCTCTCATTTGACTGATGTTCTTAGGTGAAGGCATGTCCATAATAGCTTGAACTTTTTCATGATCAACCTCTATGCCTTTAGCTGAAATGATGTAACCCAAGAGTTTCCCAGAAGTGACACCGAATGCACATTTTTGGGGATTAAGTCTGAGACTAAATTGTTCCATGTGGTCAAGTATGGGACCCAAATCTGTAAGATGAGCTTTTCATTGCATGCTTTTGGCCAAATTTTCATCCACATAATCTTCCATTATTTTATGCATCATATCATGGAAAATGGTAGTGAAAACTCTCTGATATGTTGCTCTAGCATTCTTAAGCCCAAAGGGCATGACATTCTAGCAGAAGGTAACCCATGCACACATGAAACCAGTCTTTTGTTGATCTTCTGGTGAAATTTTTATTTGATTATAGCCAGAGAAGCCATCCATCAAGGAATACATTTCATAGCCTGTTGTCATATCTACTATCATGTCAATATTGGATAATGGGAAGTCATCTTTTAGACATGCTTTATTTAGATCCTAGAAGCCTGTGCACACACAAATGGATTTATCATGCTTGGTAACTGGAACAATATTTGAAATCCACTCTGCATAGTCAATAGTCCTTATGAAACTAGCCTTAAGAAGCTTTTCTAGCTCTTCTTTGACTAAAAGTTCCATGTGTGGATGCATCTTTCAAAGCTTCCATTTGGCAGGCTTAATACCTGGTGTAATGGACAGATAGTGTATGATTAGATTAGGGTCCAATCTAGGCATATCAGAGTAAGTCTGTGCAAAGTTTTCTTTCTTTCTTTGAAAGAAGCTAGTGAATTCTTCCTTTTCTTTTTCAGATATTGACTGTGCTAGATGAGTAATTTGTGGAGTAGCCTCTGTACCCAAATTCATTGGTTGTGTCAGCTCAATAAATACTGATGATCTCTCTTGAAATTGACTCGGGAGTGTATCAAGTATCTCATCCTTGGGTGCCTTAGAGAGGTTTTCACCCTCGGATACATCTTTTATTTTTACTATTTTTGGCTCTAATACTACCATAATGTGGTTTTCACCATCAAAGCATCTATTTTTTCTTCTTTTAATTTTTTGACTAAGATACTTTATATCTACCTCTGTCATGTTGACACTGCCTTCGTTGGTGGAGGACATTATAGGTTCAATAGCATGGAGGTAACAAGCTAGAGCATAATTATTTTAGAACGTTAGGACTTCATTGGATGAGGAGGGAGAAATCCAGTTTATCAGCTCGGTATTTTTGAGTGAGAGAGAAGTAGTGGCTGGTTCAATTGCGTTCACAGTATAATCATCAAAAGTGCGAACAAGCAAGTAAAGACCTAGAGCGGTCTCATCCAAAGGAGTGTTTGAATCCTTATGAGACCCCACGTTGGAAGTAGAGGACAAGTTAACATCGATGGCATCTAATTCATGCATCCTAACACTAGACCCTTCACCTACTTCAAGAAGGTTTTCATAGGTATGCACTATGTATATATCTTTATCACAAGTAGCATTAGACAAAGAGTCAAACTCGTACTCATGTGAGTCAGTACTTGATGTGGGAATTCCATTAGCACTGGCTGTATCATCTAACTCATCTTCATCTCTTGTAGCATTAATGGTTTTCTAAAGTTGGTCTTGTTCAAACTGCTCTTGGAAATGCGGTGGTATGTACCGTTCACCCTGAGAATCAGAATCAGCCATTTTTATTTCTCTCCATTGGTCATACATGAGTCGATGCACTAAAGCGGTGTTATCAAAATCACTATCAGTCCCTACCAGGTGGACAGGTATAACAGGTTCATCCAGTTATGCAAAGAGTGCAGAAAATTTTGGAGGAATAGGATATGGAAAGGTGTCTTCATCAGAGCAGGCCTTTGGATTTACCTCTAGGGTAGTATCTTCAAACTCTAGTTCAGGTTTAGGTTCAGGTTCTGGTACAAATTTGCTTATCCCTAAATGAAAGGGGATCTTTTTGAAGCCTAATCAAGTAGTATCCTTTGTGCGGTGACCTGTAGCTTCAATGGGTTTTAGCAAACCATTGTCATTCATTCCTATAGGACCACTCCCTTTATAGACGAAGCACTTCATGATCTTGAAGGCCTCATTGTATGGCTCTTTCTCTAAGTCTAGAGGTGGAGTAGTTATTTCAGATGTTTCTTTCCCTTTATAGATCCAAGCTGTGATAGCTCTTTCTTCATCCTCATCTTCTAAAGGTGTAGAGGCCCGTACAAAGGTGCCATCATAGACTTTTTGAGGAGAGTCATCAGAAGGTTTGTTACTCTTAGAAGGTCTCCCATAGGAGCGTGGAGACAGAGGGAGAGCAGCCAGTGATAGCACAGGTTCAATTCAATATCCTCCCATGCCTGTATCCTTAAGTTTCAGAGTCTATTCCATTTCTTTGAGCTTAGCATCATAAAACTTAGTGGACTCTCTACTAGTTGGAACCAAACTGTCTGTTGATTGTGCAAGGGTATTGCAAGAATAGTTTGTGTTGGCAGGCACTGTCACTTTTGCTCCATGAAAAGGGAACTTGATGCATTGGTGATATGTAGATGGAACTACTTGCATCTCATGGATCCATGGTCTACCCAACAAGATGTTGTAGGAAAGAAGGATGTGTAGAACTTGAAAAGTAACATCTCTCTCAATAGGGCCAACTCAAATTGGCAGCACAAATAAACCTTGGGATTTGTGTTCCTCTTCATCATAAGCATTGATAGTAATCTTCTTGTAGGAATCTATACAATCGTCATCATAACCTAGCTAGGTGAGCAACTTAGCAGAACAGATATTGAGGCCAGCACCATTGTCAATAAACACGTGATGGACATCCTTGAGACCTATCATGACTTCTATATGCAAGGGAGTGTTATGCGGATGGCTCAGAGAGTGATCATCTTCTTCGAAGAAGGATAGATAATGAGGTGAGGTCAAATGACCCACCATAGATTGAAACTGATCGAGATCAAGATCCTTGGGGACATTTGCCTCGGTGAGGGATTTATCCAGAATCTTCCTGTGAGCAAGTGAGATCTTCAATAGCCCAAAAATGGTAATCTGAGCGTTGGTTCGCTGGAGCTGATCTAAGATGCTATAACTAGTAGTGCTAGGCGTAGGGACTGATTTTGAGGTTTTGTTGGTAGGACTAGCAACACTCTTATCCACAGTTTGTTTCGGAGCAGATATAGGAGGATCAGGACCTTTCAAAACAATCCTTCCATGTGATCAAGTAACAACATTGGCACAATCCTGAGGTTGTTCAGATTCAGACAAATGAGATGCAAAACTACACAAGATGAAAGGAGTCTTAGGTCCGGGAGCATCGTCACTCCCCTTAATAGTAATCACATTACAATACTCAACCTCAACAAGTTTGATCATACCAATGACATTGTCATCAGTAGTGTACGTCTAATTGACCTTAGCATTGGTATTCTTAGTCTTTGAAGATTCACCTTTCTCGTGAGGAGGGAAGGGATCCTTAAATACCTGATGATATGAATTCTTGTTATGGTTGTCCACAATAATGTCACCATTGTCAATTAGATCTTGAACCTTATATTTCAGCTAGAGACAAGTAGAAGTCTTATGACCAATGTTTTGGTGGTAGTTAGAGTATGCATTGTCATTCCACTAATGAGGTCATGGTTGTGGGTCATAGGGACATTTTTCTAAAGGAGTGAGTATCTGATTCTACACAAGAGTCTTATAAATCACATCAAGTGGTTCTCCCAAGGAAGTGAATTCACACTTGGGTCGAGAGGCCCAAGTTTTTTTCTTAGAAAACCTTGAAGGTTACTAATTTTTTGTCACAAGCTTTTCAATGGCTTTCATCACCTGTATGCTAGAAGAGAGATTGAAAATAGACTTAGCAGGCTTTGGGGTCACATTATCAACCAATCCATCATTCACAACATCTCTATTCTTGTTGACAAACTTCCCTTTATCTTTATTCGAGGTTGAAGATCCTTGTTTGTTGTCCTTGTTCAAAGTCAATTCCCCTTTCTTGATCATAAAGGCCTCTATTTGCACTGCTTGTTTAATCATGCTATCAAAGGTTAGGGGACCTTGTAATTGCACTTGGTATCTAAAGCCTGGGACAAGATTGTCCAAAAAGATGTCGAGCCTTTCAGACTCTGGTAGCTTGCGAGGACACCTTGTACATAATTGTCTCCACCTTTGGAGAAATGTTAGGAAAGGTTCCCCTTGACGTTGTTTCAAATTGCAAAGATTCCAGATGTTGACCGGATGCTGAATATTATGTGAGTAATATTGGAGAAATAGATTAGCTATTTCATCAAAAGTCTTAATGCCAGTGGGAAATCGAGAAAACCACTCCATAGCTGGTCCACCCAAGCTAAGAGGAAAAAGATGCATAAGGTACATTTGGTCATGCATGAATTCCATAGATAGAGTGCCAAACTCTCTCAAGTGATCTTGGGGATTGGTAGTACCCAAGTATTTGTCATATTTAGGTAGCTCTACACCTTTAGGAAAAGGTGGCATGTGAAGACTCCTATCAAAGGGGAAAGGACAAATGCTTTCCATTGTGAATTGTTGTGCGGGTTTGTCCGTGTTCTTCACAAGTTGGCTAATCTAATCTTTCATGTCTTGGACCATCTTTTGCAACTTAGCAGACTTAGTTTCTTCTTCTTTGGCCACAAGCATTTCAACTTGATAGTCTAAGGGTAAATTGGCCCCTTGTTTGGCCAGCTCAAGAAAGTATTTTTCCTTCTCCTCTAGAAGGATGATCTCCATCATCTTGATAAGACCCTTGTTTGCTTTCGCAGCATCTATGTCATTTTGAGTTATTGTGTCATCACCATCATTGCCAAGAATCTTATAAATTCTTGGGACTTGATCTTGACTTTGGTCATAAGGAGGAGGACGATAGTGATATTTTGGTTGACCACCTTGAACTTTGTTTTGAGCTTGGTGTTGATTCTGATCATTTTGGGATTGATCATAACGTTGATCATTTTGAGGTTGAGCATGATGTTGGTCATTGGAAGATTGACCATGATGTTGATTGTTTTGAGATTGGTCATGAGTTTGGCTATATTTTCCTAGTTGGAAGTCGAATGGATCTCCCATCTTATCAACATAGGACTGTGTAGCAAATGAAGATGCAATAAAATGATATGAATGATGTTCAAAGAGCATAGCTAAGGTAACTTTTGGTGCGTGAATAGGATCAAGAGGGTCAACAGGTTCAAATGAGTTGATATCTTCAGCGGGATCGATAGATTCAATAATAGGACTAGTCCGACGAAGTGGTCTTCCAAAGTTATGAAACAATGAGTTGTTTTGGAAGAATGAGTTGTCCTATTCTTGAAATAAGAAACCAGGTTGCACTTGAAACAATAGATTAAAACACTCTTGGAACACTGGAGGTGATAATTGAGATGGGCTATCTTTCAAAGTACTCAATGAAGAACTTGAGGATCCCTCACAATATTCAGATTGCACAATAGGTTTAGGACAACTTGTTTCCTAATTATGAGATCTACCTCTACCTTGTCCAATACCACAAATGGGGTAAGTGTTGCCACTTCTAGTCATAACAATCATAGATGAAGATTTAAGTATCAAGAGAGGACTTGGGATAATGCTAAAACTCTATCTCTAGGAATAATGAAAAGGAGATAAAGGCTATAATAGTCAAGATGTGAGATGCACCTGGCATGAATCATCAAGAGAATGGCTAGAACAACTGAGATAAGACTATCATGATGCAAGGTATAAAAGCACAAAAGATGAGACAAATAACAAGGAGACAATCATGAGTTCAAGAAAAATCATTCAGTTCACAACTTGAGACACTCAGTTTTAGACAGTGAACGATAGGAAAATAGGCAAATAGAACTTAGACAAAAATCAAATTAGGTAAAAGGTTGACCAATCAACGAGAATAAGCTCATTGTTTTTGAAATCTGGGTACAGCTTCACATGAGAAAGTGTTGGGTCACATGAGAGAATGCCAAACTTCACTCGAGAGAAAGAAATCTCGTGTGAGGAAATGCTTTGAAAAGTGAAATTTCGCATGGGAAAGAACCAAAGTTTGACAGTTTGACATAATTTTCGAGGTAAAAACTCAAGTTCTGAGACACAGCTTGAATTGCTCTCTAATAGAATTTCCAATTTTCAAATAGTTTGAAGGACAGTTTAATCAACAATCTCAGTTTGAAGGTTTGAAGCATTCATTTACAAGGACAAAGTTTTGATCAAGTAGTAGTGATGCAAGAAGTAGTTGCAAACAAACCTATCAAGGACAAAGCAACTTGGCAGTATCATGGGAGTCTTTGTTTAATCATGATGGACAAGTTTAAGACTCAATAAAAAACACATAGTTATCCCTACAAAAAAAAAAATGGTGAGAAGACAAAATCTGTGCCTCACAGCTTATGCGCATGCGTTCACCTCACACAGCCATGTCACCCCCTAGAGGGCACTCGTGTTTTTGGTGTTTCCAAGGACTCAATAGTATATGTTCAAAGGTTACCCTTGAAGCAAGAGCCAGTGTCATATACCACCTTCAAATTTCCAGGTGCATGCCTATGGTGAGAATCTACGGGAGAGATTCTTCCCCCTCCCTGGGCAAAGATTATGTCTCCTTTTGGAGGTGATATGGGTAGGAAACTAAGGAAAGTTTTTAGTGGGATTTTGTTCACACTAACCTTTGGTGCCCTCGATACAGAGCTAGGGCCTCGCAACCACACCAACACTTGAAAGTCATACACCCTCGCAAGTAGGGCTAGGAGCGGCACCACTCAGTACAACAGACGAAGCCTTCTCAAGATGATAGTCAAAATCAAGAGAAGGAAGTTAACATGGTTTTGGAGTCTTTAGACTCAATAAAACATTCTTTATTATAGTTAGGTGGAATCACCAGCAATAAGTGTGTACTCACTTGGGTCGTTCCCAAAGGTTCAACTTCTGGCAGGCCCTCTAAAGGTGACATAGGACTTGGCTTAGATTTGAGGGTCAGATTTTCTGATTCTCTCAAAGAGAGAAGAGCATACTTCTCTACCTCTTCACCTTACCCAAACACATCAAGCATATTCATCACCGAGCTAGTTTCACTCCACCCAATTCACAAGCTTTTGGGTTACTGGTTCTCTCAAAGAGAGAAGAGCATAATCCCCTAACAAGTAGATGTGCTAAAGATTCACTACCTTGCTTTGCTTCCCTAGGTATCCATCATTCTAGCAACATCTCGGTCTCAGTTTCATCCATGGGCATCACTTCCATGTAATGAAGAGCCTATTCCCACTTTGCTATCAGGTCCCTTAAGAAATTTTAACAAATCCCTAATTATACTATGTGATGAAAGCAATAAAAACAAGCATAACGTTTTAAATGTCTTCAACAACCATCTTGAAAGCAAACTATTAGCGAGTTTGTATGATCTTTGACAAGCGACCTACAGACCACTATTATGCTGTAGCAGAAATATGAAATATGAAATCAATAGCAGAAAGTAAATGTCAGGAAAAAGTAACAGTAAATTGCAGAATCTAGAAAATTTAATGACTGATGGAAAAACTTTGCACGAGAAAGTATAGCGTTGCGCATGAGAAAGTACAAGCACCTGTATGATAGAGTGTTTCTTTGTGTGAGAGAATGGTACTGGGAGCAAAACTTCACACGGCATGCTCTGAAATTTCACGCAAAATTCCGTACACAGTGAAGTACGAATGCATGACAGAGTTCAAATTCCTTATCAGAAAAATTTCAAGAGTGAGGTCAGAAATGATTTTTTTGCCCCATGGTGGGCGCTATAATGTTTATGCCTGAATATGGACCTCAAACTTCAGCCATATACACAACATAGTCATTTCTCGATCATTGAATCACGAAGGTGAGTATGAATTACTCAATTCACAAGATTCTATCGATTTGACCTGTTGCCTTCTAATTAGCCGGGGTATTTGAATTTCTCTCAAAATGAGAGCCAACAACCAAAAGACCAAGCTAATATGAAGCATTTTTGAAAGCTTGAAAGATAAACAATTTGCAATTACTCTAAGATGAAGATACAATTAATCTAAGAATGAAGTGCAAATTAATCTAAGAATGAAGTGCAGATTTAATCTAGGAACTTGAAAGAGATATGAGAATTAAGCTAATAACAATAAGAAAATTAAACTAATATGAGAATGAAATTACACTAAATGAGAATTAAACTAATGAGCAATAAAAGCTTGGAAATATGAAATAACTAAGACAAAAAATGACTATAGTTTTGATACTCTCACAATTGCCTCTTCAAAATGAGAAAATGAGGTTCATAGTATAGACAAGCTTGGAGAGAGGATGAAGAGTTTCTTGAAATGAAACGGTTGACTCTTCATTTCCAATTGAGACAAATATTGAAGGATTATTTAATTAAAAGAATGAATTATTGCCACATATGGGTGACCCTAAATAATTTGAATTGTTAAACCCAAATAAAGATAATCCATTCAAATAACCAAATAATATTAATTCTTTTTATGTGTATTAGCTAAAGGGGGTGGATTTAATTTAATTTAAAGCACTTAGGACTTTAGAATTAAATTAATTTATCATAGGGATTATTTAGCTAATAAAGTTGAATACTTAAGAATTAATTATAGTGTGAGATTAATGCAATTTAGGATTTTTGCAATTGACACCAAGTCAAATAAAGTCAGGTAGGAGAGAGAAAATTGCCTACTAAAATAGGACTTTAATGATGTAAAATTGAAGAAAATACACCAAAATTTATTAAAATTATAAGGTGCCAATTTTGGGGTATTACATCTACCACTATGAAAGATATTGGAATGCAGTATCAAACAATGCATGGATGTCCCAATCATCAGATTATATATCATAAACAACATGAATTTTTAACAGAATGTCAGGATTGTCATATTAGTAGATATCGATAAGATCAAATAACAAAAAGGGTGTCTCACAAGGTTCTTTGGTATATTCACATTATTCCATGTCTACAATGATTATTCAGGTGCACTACCTTGGCACAATTTATGGATTACCATGCACATAATAGAAGTCGAGATGACATTATGTGAATGTTTGCAAATAGTTTTGCACTTAAATAAGAACCTCGTAATCTCAAGCTTTCATTGGTAGCGGATGATGTCAATCCATTTGGAGATATGAGATCTGTTTACTCGGTGTGGCCTATATTTGTTATCAACAATAACATTCCTCCTTGGATGTCCATAAAGAGGGAGCACAAAATGTTAGAAATGATTGTTTCAAGTTTTTTTTCACTTAATAGTCATCTAAGTTTATTTATAAATACCACATCAAAAGGGTCATAATAATTATGTAATGTTTATATTCATTCAACTAGGTAAGTACCAAGTTAAAGATATGAATGTATATATTGATCCCCTTATCGATGTTTTGTTGGAGTTATAGAATTGGGTCACTATGTATGACATCTCTAGACTAATAGGACAAAGAAAATTTCAATTCCATGCAATGCTTGTATGGACAATACTTGATGCCTTTGGGCTAACACATTTTTGTGGTATGTTATATTGTTAACACATATTTTTGTGTATGTTATAGTGCTAACACATTTTTGTTATATTTTTATGTTTACGTTTGCGCATGATAATTATAATTATCAAAATTAACATATTTTATCCAATTATACACGATCTTGTAGGTCTTCAAACAAAGGGAAAATTTGCATGTCTATTTTATGGTCCAAAGATGAAATCTTGTCATTCAAAAAGTTTAGGAAAGTAGGTGTTCGATGAGTATAGGCACTTTCTCCATAGAAATCATAAGTATTTAGTTACCAAAAATATATTTTCAATAGGAAAGAAGAGACTACATCAAAGCCATGAAGAATGACACCTCACCTATGGAAGTCAGAATACAAAAGAATAAATCATCGAGGTAATATCATTCCATCTAATGGTTTTTGTTTGAAATTTATATTTTGATATGTTTTATTCACTGATGATATAATTGATGCTCATGAAAGTTATCAAGGCATTAATGACCAACTTCCAAAAGGACCAAAAATTTATCCTAGACAATTTAGTAGGTTTTCATGCTACGAGCACCTCCCAATCATCCATTTTCTTGATGCTATGCATATTGGAAAGAATATAACTTAGACATTATGGAAATTATTGGATGGAAGGCGTGACAAAGAAAAAATTATCAAAATTTGTAGTGACATTCAAGATTCCAACCATGCATTGAAAAATGACATTTGATCAAATAACAATGGAGACCAGATTGATATAAGTGCCCTTCTTTGGTTATTATCAAAGAAACAAAGCAATGCTATAAAAGAAGTCATACAAAAAATTCAATTTACCACAGAATTTTCTACGAACATAAACAATCTCATATCAAAGAAAAGTGAATTTGGGATAGTGATGAAAATATGCGATTGACATGCATTTATTAAGGTAATTCATGTTATTATGTATCCTCTATATATTTTTATACTACATGTAGTTTTCATTGTATTATTTTCTAAAATATTGAAAAGATCATTTTATAATTATTGTAGTACGTTCTACTTCTATCTCTCCCACACCACTTCGACAACAATGTCAAACAATTTATATATGCTCTTGCAAAATACATGAGGTTAGAAGCGTTAGTTGTTAGATTTTTTATATAGATATTATATTTATAACTTGTTTTAATTTTTCTATAATTTATTGTATATTTTTTATAAAGTCTCATTTATATATGTTTTTTCATGTTGAATCTCTTCTAGGTGGTTGTCATCGAAAGAAATCAATAAACACTACTACATTTGGGGCCAAATTTTGAAAGAAATTTTCAACGGGTAAATTTTTATTATGAATTTGGTGTTTTTTTTTTGTAATAGGCCTCGATGATGTCGGTATTCCGATGGGTGTTTAATTGACCATCAAAATTCTAACAGATTCAGAGTATAGATTAAAAAAAAAGTGAAATGGCCTCATCATTTTTATTTTGATTGGATAGAGGGAGCGAGAGAAAAGGAGCGAAAGCTGAGCGCGGGAGAAGGTATGTGATTTCTTCATCTTTCAAGCCTTTGGCATCATATTTGAATGCATTTCATTTTATTTGATCATGAATGCTCTCTGAAATGACCACATTCTACTAGTGTCGTGTCGTAGCTAGTGCTTTATCTCTATTATTTGATATTATTGGTGCTTGTGCTCAAAGATATCAATTCACTGTATTCAAATGTTTGGATTCACGTTTGTTGATATTACTGGCATATATGTTTAATGATGCCATTGTAAATTGCTATCACTGAAATGACCGCATTCTACTGGTGTCGTGCGCTAGCCCGTGCTTTAACTCCATTATTTGATGTTATTGGTGCTTGTTCTCAAGGATATCTATTTTTTTGAAATGTTGACTGTGGTTATCAAATGGACAGCCCATGAGCTTCTAGCTAGGCACCATTTGTATTGATAGCTTAGAGCATCAAATGTATTGTATCATTGATAGTTGATACTTTGTTAAAAGGAAATAGGACAAAGAATGATTTTTATTTAGTTTCTCTATTTTGATCCCTAAGTGGCTTACAACCCTAGAGAAGTATATGCAGATTTACGGATACAGTTGCAGGATACATAGCAGCCAATAATTCACAATAAATCCATGCATCCAATTTGAATAGTAATTAATACAAAGAACTAGGGTCCTCCAATGGCCCAACCATCTAGACCTTGACTGTCCCCTCAACTAGTGACCCTTCAAAACTAGGTTATCATGTAATCAGTGAGTGATCCTTCATTCTCCCGGTGAGCTTCTAGGTAGGTGCCATTTGTATATTTGATAGCTTAGGGCATCAAATGTATATTGTATCATTGATAGTTGAGACTTTGTTAAAAGGAAATAGGACAAAAAATGATTTTGATTTAGTCTATGTATTTTGATCTCTAAGTGGCTTACAACCCTAGAGAAGTATATGGAGATTTACATATGCAGTTGCAGGATACATAGCAGCTGATAATTAACAAGAAATCCATGCATCCAATTTGAATAGCAATTACTACAAAGAAATAAGGTCCTCCAATGGTGAAATCATCCAGACCTTGACTATCCACTCAACCAGTGACCCTTCAAAACTAGGTTATCATGCAATCAGTGAGTGATCCTTCATTCTCTTGGTTTTCCCTGCATCCAAACATATTGGAAATACACAATACAATTATAACAAGTCTTTCACAATCCCCCTTCCCTCAAGGAACACTATCAACCATCCCTTCCACATAGCATTTCATTATTTTATGAGTGGATTGTGCAGGAATAGTTAACATTAAACAAGGAGCAAACTCCTCAACACATCCTGGAAACCATTGAATTCAATAATAAATGAAACCTAACACCAACATTGTTCCTTCCATAGTTGCAGGATACATAGTAGTCGATAATTCACAAGAAATCCATGCATCAAATTTTTATAAGGATATCCTACTAATCAATAGGAATTTTCTTGAGATGACCAATGATTATGCATTTTGATGGCAGTGTGCTAGTTCAAAAGGATAATATAAATCTGAAATAATTTTTTCTGATTTTCTCAAACTATAAATGTGGTTAAAGGAAAAATATTATGTGGAAAACCCACAAACCAAGCTAGCAAATTATTGTACATCAAATTATTCTTATATTCATTCAAGTATTGCTATGCTTTAGCTACCTGACCTTTGAGCTTCATCTAGAGGAATGTGTAGCTTTAAGATAGAGTTACTTCTTTGGCCTTACAATAGGGTGGAATATGATCAAGATTTGTTTAGGCTATATCTTTGTTAGTCCCATTGTTAGGTTCTTATAGTTCATGGTTTGAATCTATTATGGTTGTGTAAGGGATTTGTAGATGCTTTTTCTAACATAATTATTGGACACCATGATTGGAACAACTAGTTGTTGGCTATTGTACACATGAATCATATCTGTCAATGGTTCTTTATGTTCAAGAATTCGTTGATCAATATTTGAGATTTATTGTCCCAACTTTAAAAGAGTGATAAAAGATATAGTGAGTGCTATCTTTTCCAAGTATTTTGTGGGTGCCATTATCTTCTAGGAGTAATTGCTGGAACCAAATTATGTTCTTTGCCTCTAGTAAATATTGTAGACACAACCATCTTCTTGGTGAAGGGTTTCTTTCATCCCCATGAGGCACTATTGCATGGTTTCGATTCCCTTGTAGTATACTAAACCTAATTTAATACAAGTGTGCACTATTTTGGGTTCCATAATGTATGGCCCCTACACTGTGGTTGTTAGCCTAATTAAGATAGGCCTACCTTTGCATATAATAAGAGGCCAACATGAAACAGTTAGGGGGTTGTTCCCTATCCATAATTTATTATTTAAGTGCTAAGTGATGATGGGTATATCATGTAATTCATATCTAGTGTGTCTCTTTCTTTCTCTCCACATTTCACATTAGGAGTATATGTTATAAAATACTAATGAAATCAACTATAGGTCAAATCTAATCAAAATTGCAATATAAAGATTAAAATAGATCTTGAAGAAATATGGGAACCATTTTTTATAGATATTGTACAAAAGAAGAGAATACTCCAAAGAGGAAATGCTTCAATGTGGAACAATTGAAGGACAATATTTTACTTTTATATGCACATCTACAATGTTTTTGATATATTTTTGAGATAAAAAAACCATAGAAAGAATAGCATATAGAAGAAAGTAAAGAATAATGATCATACTTTGAGATATTATGGAAAATTAAAGGAAAGAATGCTTGGTGGGGTTATCATGCAATTAGTGAGTGATCTTTCATTCCCCTCTTCTAGTGACCCTTCAAAACTGGGTTTTTATTTAGTTTCTCTATTTTGATCCCTAAGTGGCTTACAACCCTAGAGAAGTATATGCAGATTTACGGATGCAGTTGCAGAATACATAGCAATCGATAATTCACAATAAATCCATGCATCCAATTTGAATAGCAATTAATACAAAGAACTAGGGTCCTCCAATGGCCCAATCATCCAGACCTTGACTATCCCCTCAACCAGTGACCCTTCAAAATTGGGTTATCATGCAATTGATGAGTGATCCTTCATTCTCCTGGGGAGCTTCTAGGTAGGTGCCATTTGTATATTTGATAACTTAGGGTATCAAATGTATATTGTATCATTGATAGTTGAGACTTTGTTAAAAGGAAATAGGACAAAGAATGATTTTGATTTAGTTTCTCTATTTTGATCTCTAAGTGGCTTACAACTGTAGAGAAGTATATGCAAATTTACGAATGCAGTTGCAGGATACATAGCAGCTGATAATTCACAAGAAATCCATGCATCCAATTTGAATAGCAATTAATACAAAGAAATAGGGTCCTCCAATGGCCCAATCATTAGGACCTTGATTGTCCCCTCAACCAGTGACCCTTCAAAACTGGGTTATCATGCAATCGATGAGTGATCATTCATTCTCCCGGTCTACCCTGCATCCAAACATATTGGAAATACACAATACAATGATAAAAAGTCTTTCAAAATCCTCCTTCCCTTAAGGAACACTATCAACCATCCCTTCCACATAGCATTTCACTGTTGTATGAGTGGATTGTGCAGGAACAGTTAACATTAAACAAGGAGCAAACTCCTCAACATATCTTGGAAACTATTGAATTCAATAATAAATGAAATCTAACACCAACACTATTCCTTCCATTCACTTCTACCAAGAATAAAGCATTTAATCCATTCAACATTACATATAATCATTAGACAGTTACATTTCCTGACTATGTAGAGGAACAATCATGACCAAAATGATCAAAACTACTTTCACCCTTGCACAAGCTATTCCTCACTCTTAATGAGTTATAAACATGCCATTGTTTCAGTTTTGCTTGCGAGTTATGATAATTTTTGTAAACATGTCATTGGTTCAGTTTAGTGTATTCATTTTTGTCAGACAAATCTTCATTGTCTTCTGATTGTCTTCTTTATATAGTAGCATGTATTAATTGGTTGACAAATAAAGAAGCATTTAGACAATCGGAAGACAAGGAAGATAATTTTAAATGCATCTAACACAATTTTTTTTTACAAAACTAAACCAATGGCATGTTTACAACAAAGAAATAGAGTGATAATAATATGCTGAAAATTGTATTCTGTTTAATACACACCAAAGGACCAATCCCAACAATTCTTAAACATACTTTATCTGATATGATGAATTTTTAAATAATTAAGGTTGGAGTAGACATAGTTATCACACAGTTTTTTTGTGTGGTACAAGGAAGATTTGGCTGATTAAGAGTGAGGCCTTCTTTAGAATCTCATATAAATTTGGCCAATTAAGATGAGAAGAAAAACACAATTCATTAGTTAAATTTTTCAATTTCATGTATTTTTTCTCCTATTTATTAGGTGCATAAGTTGAAGGTTGAATGTAAGAGTCTTATAATGCTGTGTTACCTTAAATCTCAAGTTTTTGATACTCCTATGATGATCTTTCTCAACAAGTATTTTATTCTATTGTTGTTTTTTGAATAACATATTGGGCAAATACAAAATTGTGTACTTCTACAAGACAGTTAACACAAAATTTAAGCATCAAACAAGACTTGATCAAGTTGCAGGTGGAATGTGCTTTCAAATAGTAAGTAATGTAGAATAACAAAATAAGTAATCTATCATGTCTACATTTTGTTATTTTCTGAGATTACATCCATGTTCTATATTCATAGAATGGTTCAAAATTGAAATTTACAATTTGATAAAAGTACTGATGGGTGTTGTTCCCTGCACCCTCAATCAATAACTTGCCTTCATTTTATTTTGATTTACAAACTACTATATTATTTGAATATCTTTCTTTCTTGCCACAATAGGAAAGAGTTTGAGGTGGAAGACTACAATAATAGAAGTGTTTCAATTTGGTATACTATACTACAACATCATTTCATGACTAAGTTTTCAATTTCTATATATAATTAGGTTATAGATAATCTAAGTGAAGAAGCATCATGTCAGACAATCCAAGTGAAGAAGGTAATGGGGATGCAATCAATAGATTGTGGTCGAACTTGAAAAGAAAAGGCGATGGAAAATGTTATTGTCCCTACAATAATTGTAAGGGCTTAAACATTAGAAGATTGCTAATCAAAACAGCTAAGAGACATTGTAGGGATAATGGTCACATTGAAGGAGGCTTTGATTATCATGAATTGGTAAGTTTTTCATTATATTTATTTAACAATTAATATATATATGAAATACATCTGATGATGAGATCATTATCATGGTTTATTTGTGTTCATCATTTTAATATAGGTCGACCTCCCTAGGGGAGTACGTGATATGGACCATGGAGGTGCAAATATTGAGAATATGGCTTTGGAAGTGGAGGATCATGGAGGTGAAAATATTGAAGCTGAAGATTATGATCCCATGGAAAATGACAATGATGCGCCAGATGATGGTACTAATACATTGATCCATGACATATTTGGTATTGGCGCAACTGATGATGATGATCAGGTTGATGTTGATGTCATCCATGATATACCTCTACTTGAGAAGGTAGCCACGCCCCTTTACGAAGGCTCCCAAACAACTCTTCTCTCTGTTGTATTGTTGTTGTTGAACTTGAAGGTTATGAATGGTTTATCCAACACAACAATGTCATGTATGCTACGGTATATCATATATGTCATTATAGTAATTAAATGGTGAAACATGTACCATAAATATTGTTAATATTAACAACATATATTTATTTTCTACAGATTGATAGGTGAGTTCTTGTTACCACCATCGAATATTCTTCCTCGCTCATACCGAGAATTATGTGCCACTATGAAAGATATTGGAATAGAGTATCAAGCAATAGATACTATGGCATTTTGGATGATATACTTGAGTGTGACTTTAATTCCTTCAGATTAGTTCTCTTCATTGTCAGATGGTATAGGCTATGACTTAATCAAAATGATCCTAATAGAACTATTATTGAACGTGACAATAGATTTCCAATGATTAATACAAGGTGGTTTGAGCCAATTGGGGATGAACCCTATGTTCTTCCAAGCCAATGTGAGCAGGTATTTTACTCAGAGGTTTCACATAAATTGGGTGGGTCATTTGTTGTTAGACATGATCCAAGAGGAAGGCCGATGAGGTATAATGTGATGGAAGAAGATTGCGAACAACTAGAAGATGATGTAGATGATGATCACAAACAACAGTTAGTCGATGATGTTCCTGATGCAACTTTTCTTGAAGAAGACAAAGATGATGATGATGATGATGATGATGATGCTACTGATGATGATGATGTTGGTGATGATGATGTTGTTGCTACTGCTAATGATGATGATGATGATGATGATGATAATGATGCTGATGTCGATGATGACAATGATGATGAAGATGAAGACAATGATGGTGGTGGTGGTGATGTCGATGTCAATGATGATCATGGTGATTAGTTGGATGAAGAAGAAGATGAATGACATGAATGAAATATAGAGTTACATGATCATTTCTTAATCTATTTAATATTGATTTCTTGATAGAAATGTGCAATTATGCAATCAATGCTTAATCTAATTAATTCATGATGTACTTACTATGGGATGCTTATGGTTTTTAATGTACTTACTATGTGGTTTTGAGTATATGTATCATGAGTTTTTTAGATAACATTAGATAATTGAATTACATATGTAGGTACCCAGACTCCTTTCACGAGCATCCCACATAGTCTCATGGATCGATAAACTGACCTTGATGTTGATGATGTGACTAGATCAAGTAAAGAGCTATACGATTATGGCTTGTAAAGTACTAAAATACTTTAAAATGTTTAAAATATTTTTAATTATAATAAAATGTTTTTAATTTAACCCTTTTATATGTTATTGCAGATGACCCCCCTTTGCATCAATAGAGAACTACGCGTGCATTGAGATCTAATGACAGGGTAGATGATCATGATGATGATATCGATACTCATCTTACAATTATATCTTAAAAACTAGAAATCAAAAGAAAAAAAAAATGATTGTCATCTATGCACCTTAATTGATAATGACTAATTTTTCTATGCCAATGAATTTAATTATGTGTTAGTGAATGTTCATAAATTTTATAATGTGTTAATGAATGTTATTGTAAGGAAACTCAGGTGCAGAAACAGCTTCCTACACTAATCTCTAAAGGAAAGTATTGTGCAAATTCTTTTAAATCCTTACAATTTCAGATTCGTTAACTACTTTAACAATGATATTGCAACCATATCCATGCATACAAAAAATAGAGAATGACACAATGATTTACCCTAGGGAAACCTTTCAGTAAAAACCCCAGCACTCCAAAACCTACACAGTGTATTAATCAAAACTATTATAGTTTACAATACACTTGCAATGCAAGTTCTTTCAGAAGATTTTCCCAACCCTTGAAGACAAATCACGACAGCATAAAATGTTCCAACAATACACTTACTTCTCCTATCTTCATAACCCTAAAGATGCTTATATCATGTGCTTCCTCTTTTAGGGCAACCTCCAAAGATAGTTGTATTAGGGTTTTACCATTCTCTGAGAAAATAGGAACCCGAAAAAAATTTCATGCCAACTAGACATGTACACTCACACTTAATTACATTATTTACAAGAAATACATTTTACAAAATAAATAATAAGAATAGGAATTATCCAAGGTTGAGACACCTTATTCCTAACAATTATCGTGTGATAATTAATGAATGTCACATTTTATTAATGTGTGAATGAATGTTATTGTGTGATAATTAATGAATGTTACATTTTATTAATGGATGAAATAATCAATGAATGTTAGATGTTAATGGGGAATTTAGAGTGATCTTAGGGGGGGGGGGGGGGGGCAGCCAAATGAGCTTCCACCTTCACATGGTTGGCCCTATTTAGTACAGAATATAAAACTATTCTCGAAACAAAGTGAATCTCAATAAGTTTGTTCCTTATATAGGGTCTTAAGTGTAGCTTTTATCCCACTCTCAACATTGCAAGGCTTCAAGTGGTGTTCTGATATTGGTTTCTCCATCTCCCACTGACATCTTATCTTTCTCCTAAGAAATCTCACTGAGCTATGATACATGGATGAGCAGAAGATGTCCCTTATAGGCTACACATATATAATATGGTAGATCTAGGGAAAAAATATACTACAACATAGAATGAGTCAACTTGAATCTATAGTTTCTTCATTCACAATGAAAATTCAAATTACAAGCCATATTTTAGATTTAATATTCATATTTATCTTCATCATGATCATAGCCATCACGGTCAGCATTTGGTTCAACTTCATTTGAACCACACTTCATGTCAGGTACCATTATAAGGCATGGAGTGTGGTCATACCCATGCTACCATAATAATGAGTTAGCCTATAAAATTATGAATAAAGTACCTCGTGTATCATATTTATAATACTGCAGGTGCACCCGAGATTGGCCCAAGCACCCAAGTTCCTACCAAAGGAACCCAAGTCGAACCTAGAGGAGAACAATAGTAGAATCGGAACCCAGCCTCAAACAAAGAACCAGATAACTTGGCTTTTTTCTAATTCAAGTTTATTTCTAAATTCTTCTCCAATTCCAACCTGATTATCCCATATTTTCTTTTCCAATTTTCCTTCTTCCTCGCTCCAAATTCAAGGATCACCACCCATGACTTATGTTGTTATTTCAAGGATCACCACCCATGACTTGGTTAAGATGATGAATGATGGCAATGCCTTTATTACCAAGGAATCACCGTCCACCATTAATGAATACTAATGATCATTATTTCCTAAGGGTAATCCTTGTTTGTGTATGCTGATCACCCAAGTGTTTGGCTGTGATTTGCATGTTGTGAGGTTTGTCAAAAGTGGGGGTATGACATGCTAGTTGGATTATAACATATTGACACTTACACCATGAAGAAGACAAATGATTAAATAGAAAGAGAGGACCAACTGAACCATCTTGTGGTCAGTCTATATCACATTGAGAAACAACGTCAAGACTTGAGAATCAAAACAATCAAAAGTTTCTTCAAGACCATGAATGATCAACAACATTCCATTCGAAAACAAAACACTAATCTATATTATCATTAAGCCATAAAATATATTTTTAAAGTTTAGAAGCATCACAAGAACTTTCAAGAAACATAGTACTATCCATGAACCAAAATGAATACCCTCCAAATGATTATGATTATGTTGATGTTGATGTCTATAATTTATGTCTAATGATTATGATGATGTTGATGTTGATGTCTATAATTTGTTTCACTTACTGATGCTTTCCTAGATTGAATTTTGAATTGCTAGGCTGGAGAATGCTTTCAAAGTTTAGGGTCTGTTCTACATGATACTCTTAGTTATAGCTCAAATGCAACTTGACATATTTTTGATGCTGGGCAACCCACTGCAGAAACTCATCCGCAGGTGAAATTTAATGTTGTGAATCTTGGCATTGTTAATGTTATTACTTTTCCTCACGTTTCATATTTGTGAAAATGTTTCTTGGTACTATCTTATTCTTATTACAATGTTCTTTGTTGTGGGGTAGGAGGTCAATCTTCATTGTCTTCATTGTGGGGGATAGTGAAGATTTCTCTAACAAATAGCAGGTCTTCTTTAGTATCTTATAATAACATGCTAAACTGATAAAGGTGTTATGGGAATTTAATCTGCAATTACTAATAGACTAAGCATATTATTACTATGCTTAATGTTCCATTTAAATGCATTTAACACAAAAAACAAATTTACAAAATTGAACCAATGGCATGTTTACAACAAAGATGTGTTGAGGAGTTTGTTCCTTGTTCAATGTTAACTGTTCCTGCACAATCCACTCATACAACAGTGAAATGCTATGTGGAAGGGATGGTTGATAGTGTTCCTTGAGGGAAGGAGGATTTTGAAAGACTTTTTATCATTGTATTGTGTATTTGCAATATGTTTGGATGTAGGGTAGACCAGGAGAATGAAGGATCACTCATTGATTGCATGATAACCCAATTTTGAAGGGTCACTGGAAGAGGGGAATGAAGGATCACTCACTGATTGCATGATAACCCCACCAAGCATTCTTTCCTTTAATTTTCTACAATATCTCAAAGTATGATTATTATTCTTTACTTTCTTCTATATGCTATTCTTTCTATGGTTTTGTTATCTCAAAAATATATCAAAAACATTGCAGATGTGCATATAAAGTAAAATATTGTCCTTCAATTGTTCCACATTGAAGCATTTCCTCTTTGGAGTATTTTCTTTATTTGTACAATATCTGTCAAAAATGGTTCCCATATTTCTTCAAGATCTATTTTAATCTTTAGATTGCAATTTTGATTAGATTTGACCTATAGTTGATTTCATTAGTATTTTATAACATATACTCCTAATGTGAAATGTGGAGAGAAAGAAAGAGACACACTAGGTATGAATTACATGATATACCCATCATCACTTAGCACTTAACTAATAAATTATGGATAGGGAACAACCCCCTAACCTCTGAATGTTTGTTTCATGTTGGCTTCTTATTATATGCAAAGGTAGGCCTATCTTAATTAGGCTAACAACCACAATGTAGGGGCCATAATATTTTTCCTTTAACCACATTTATAGTTTGAGAAAATCAAAAAAAATTATTTCAGATTTATATTATCCTTTTGAACTAGCACACTGCCATCAAAATGCATAATCATTGGTCATCTCAAGAAAATTCCTATTGATTAGTAGGATATCCTTATAAAAATTTGATGCATGGATTTCTTGTGAATCGACTGCTATGTATCCTGCAACTATGGAAGGAATAGTGTTGGTGTTAGGTTTCATTTATTGTATTCAATGGTTTCCATGGCTTCCAAGATGTGTTGAGGAGTTTGCTCCTTGTTTAATGTTAATTGTTCTTGCACAATCCACTCATAAAATAGTGAAATGCTATGTGGAAGGGATGGTTGACAATGTTCCTTGAGGGAAGGGGGATTGTGAAAGACTTGTTATAATTGTATTGTGTATTTCCAATATGTTTGGTTGCAGGGTAGACCAGGAGAATGAAGGATCACTCACCAATTGCATGATAACCCAATTTTGAAGGGTCACTAGTTGAGAGGACAGTCAAGGTCCTAATGATTGGGCCATTGGAGGACCCTATTTCTTTTTATTAATTGCTATTCAAATTGGATGCATGATTTCTTGTGAATTATCCACTGCTATGTATCCTGCAACTGCATTTGTAAATCTGCATATACTTCTCTATGGTTGTAAGCCACTTAGAGATCAAAATAGAGAAACTAAATCAAAATTGTTCTTTTTCCTATTTCCTTTTAACAAAGTCTCGACTATCAATGATACAATATACATTTGATGCCCTAAGCTATCAAATATACAAATGGTGCCTACCTAGAAGCTCACCAGGAGAATGAAGGATCACTCACTGATTGCATGATAACCCAGTTTTGAAGGGTCACTGGTTGAGGGGACAGTCAAGGTCCAGATGATTGGGCCATTGGAGGACCCTAGTTCTTTGTATTAATTTCTATTCAAATTGGATGCATGGATTTATTATGAATTATCGACTACTATGTATCCTACAACTACATCCGTAAATCTGCATATACTTCTCTAGGGTT
The DNA here is from genome assembly GCA_027943335.1 of Chamaecyparis obtusa. NCBI lineage: Eukaryota > Viridiplantae > Streptophyta > Pinopsida > Cupressales > Cupressaceae > Chamaecyparis > Chamaecyparis obtusa. The sequence continues at coordinate 429,439 of BSBK01000070.1, read as the reverse complement.
GTAAGCCACTTAGGGATCAAAATAGAGAAACTAAATAAAAATCATTATTTGTCCTATTTCCTTTTAACAAAGTATCAACTATCAATGATACAACATTTGATGCCCTAAGCTATCAATACAATGGTGCCTAGCTAGAAGCTCATGGGCTGTCCATTTGATAACCACAGTCAACATTTCAAAAAAATGGATATCCTTGAGCACAAGTACCAATAACATCAAATAATGGAGTTAAAGCACGGGCTAGGGCACCACACCAGTAGAATGCGGTCATTTCAGTGATAGCAATTTAGAATGCGATCCTTTGGCATGTATTAAACAGAATAGAATTTTCAGGATATTATTATTATTCTATTTCTTTTTTGTAAACATGCCATTGGTTCAGTTTGGTAACTTCACTATTGTATGAGTGGATTGTGCAGGAACAGTTAACAATAAACAAGGAGCAAACTCCTCAACACATCTTGGAAACCATTGAATTCAATAATAAATGAAACCTAACACCAACACTATTCCTTCCATTCACTTCTACCAAGAATAAAGCATTTAATCCATTCAACATTATCATATAATCATTAGACAGTTACATTTCCTAACTGTGTAGAGGAACAGTTGCGACCAAAATGATCAAACTACTTTCACCCCTGCACAAGCTATTCCAAACTTCAAGTAAAATGAGCAATATGCTATATCACTCTTTTTTTTCATAGCCAAATCTTCCTTGTACCACATGAAGAACATGCCATTGGTTCAGTTTTGTAATTTATTTTTTGTGTAATTAGTAATTGGCAGATTAAATGCAGATAACACCTTTATCAGTTTAATTAGCATGTTATTATCATATCAGATAAAGTATGTTTAAGAACTGTTGGGACTGGTCCTTTTGCGTGTATTAAACATAATAGAATTTTCATCATATTATTATCAATCTATTTCTTTGTTCTAAACATGCCATTGGTTCAGTTTTGTAGATTTGTTTAATCTGTTAAATGCATTTTTCATGAGGAGTGGTCTTGTTCTCAGGAGATTGATGAAGATTGTACACCTCAAAAACCAATTCATAAGGTACCAATCATGTTTCCTATTCACTTATATTTTTGTATTGGTAAATCTCCTTATAAGTTTCATGTCCTTTCTTTTGATTACTATGGATGAGATATATATCTTACATTTAAAATTCAACTTCTTTACATTTTAGAACATGTAGTGTGTTTTTGAGGATTTTACCAAATCAAATTTTAACATAAACCAAAAACACCAAACTAATATCTTGCCCTTTCAACTTCACAAAATATTTGCATTTGACCAATAACTGCAAGCAACTGAATGATAAATCCACATACCTGTATCTTTGTAAAATACCTAGAACATCAAAAAGATTCATGCAATGTCAACTTAAATAATATACATTGTCATGAAAATATTCTATTAAATTCTTTCAAATCCTCGGATTTGATGAGCTAATGAAAGGTAAAACATTCTGTCAATAATATAGACCAAAGAAAGAGAGAACCTATGATGGTCTCTTGAGCTGTTTTATCTTTAATGTGCATATTTGTCAGTTTTTCGACACTTAATAATTAATTCTAACAGAACTGCTACGCATTCAATAGATAAAATGTCAGAGAAAAGTAATTTACGACAATAGTTTTGATAGTAATGCTATACATTCGACAGGGAACCTATCGGAGAAATGCTGAAGGACTGTCGCTCTTCCGACAGTTTAAGTGTCGCAAATAAGAAAATTTTAACAAAAACTTTGACATTAATGCCATATCACTGACAGATATATCTATTGGAATTAAGTGGAAACTGTTGGTATTCCAACAGTTATAATGTCGGAAAGGATATGTTCTCAACAGTTAATTATGACAGATATTATATATTTCTGATAGATCATTGTGTCGGAATTCTGATGGATGAACCGTAGAAAATGCCATAACAAATTTGTTGACATGTGCAAGTTTTTGACATTATATCATGTCAGTAAACTAACAGATACGTCTTTTGTCGCAATTTCCTATGCAAAAATGATGACGTACCCATCTGTCGAAACGCTGACAAATTAACATTGCAAATCGAACAAATGGCCGTCAGAATTTGACCCCAAATGTAGTAGTGAAAGAATATATAAAATATTAAAAGAGAATAATTCCTCATCTTATGTGTGAAATACAAAAGTGTCTACCTTCAATTTTTTTCAATACACAAGAATACTACCTCATACATCAAGTTGAGGATATTGAATTGTGTGGACCTATACAAACTAGGTCAATGTGGATGGTTGAGAGGTACTTGAAATTTTTGAATGGCTTGGCTTGACAAAAAGCACATTCTGAGGGTTCTATGGTGGAGGGATATATGGTATACTAGACCATGGTGTACATTAGTGAATATCTTCCCAAGTTTGCAACAAAGATCCATGTAGATCACATTTGGGATCCCAAATCCATTAAAAATTTTGAAGGGGAGTACTTGATGGGGAAAGGTAGATTAAGGAAAGTGAGAAGTAATCATAAGATGTTATTGTAGTTAATTAAATCTTATAAATCTTCAATATAATTTTTTTCTAAGTGGCCTATTTTTTTTATATAGTTGGTCGAGAGTGGGATGCACTACATTTGTATATTGTGAATAATATTAATTGGATGATGGTATGGATTAAACGATGTCAAAAAAATGGTCACTCATTAACATGGGAAGGTGTTGCTTCATTGGTTGAAGAAACTCATCATAATGGAGATTCTAGTGTTATGCCAATGGTAATTGATCTAGCATATGGTTTAAGAGGTAGACAGGTACGTATAAATTTATTAATTATGACCCACATGTTTAATATCAACTCACAATGCAAATAATTTTCACATGTTTGAAAATTTGCAAGTCAAGCAACACAAAGCTATGTACTACCATGGGCATAGATTTTGCATTAAAAAGTTGGACGACACGAAAAAAAACTTGTGATTCTGGGATAATTGCAGTCTTCAAGGTCGCTAATATTTCATCTAGAAATGACATACATCCTCAAGAATCTCAAAACCAATACTATGGCATTTTGGATGATATACTTGAGTGCGACTTTAAATCTTTCAAATTAGTTCTATTTGTCATCAAATGGTACAAGCTACAACTGAATCAAAATGATCCCGATAGAACTATTATTCAACATGATAATAGATTTATAATGATTAATACAAGGTCGTTTGAGCTAGTTGGAGATGAGCCTTATGTTCTTCCAAGATAATGTGAGAAAGTGTTTTACTTAGAGATTCCACATAAACCATGTTGGTCATTTATTATTAGACATGATCCAAAAGGAAGGCCAGTAAAGTATAATGTGATAGAAGAAGAAGATACCGAAGATGATGAAGAAGAAGAAGAAGATGATGATGATGATGAAGAAGAAGAAGATGGTGGTGGTGGTGGTGGTGGTGGTGGTGGTGAGATGTTGATGAGGGTGATGGTGATGGTGACAGTGACAGTCACGGTGACAGTGACGATGACGATGACGATGACGATGATGATGATGATGACGATGACGATGATGATGATGATGATGGTGGTGGTGATGGTGATGAGGATGGTGGCGGTGGTGATGGTGATGATGATGATGATGATGATGGTAGTTTTGATTTATTTATGGAAATTTATTATGTATTAAACTATAATGGCATAGTATAATTAATTCATTGTGTTCAATTCTAATGATTACAACATATGTGATTTATTTCTTATGATGCTTAATTGTTGGTGTTGATTACATGTATATATTTTTTGTGATTGTTGCCCTTTGTGGAAACAATCAATTGACTACAGTCATCGTCAGCCCTTTTGTTGATGATCTTGTATAGCACACATAAAGTAAAGGTAAGTAATTAAAAAATTCACAATGTGATGCAGAGGCATCCAAGGTTAAGGTAGGGCATTATGTGTCCTCAGTAAAACTACATGGGGTGTTTGTATTTTGGTTGGTGTTATTCGATTGCAACCTTGACTGACAGTCTCGGTCATTGAAGGAAGCTCAGTCACTAAAGGAACTCGGTAGTCTCTGGTGCTCGGTGAAATGGTTACTCAATCATGCCTGTGATGCTTGGTCGACACTGGTGCTTGGCGATGCTTGGCGTGCTCGGTAATTTTACTGTCGCTTGGTAGTTCTGACTTACTGACTAGAGTTCTGTGTGATTTGTTGAGCTGACTTGGTTAATTAATTATTGGTAGCCATTGTCTTGGGCCAACATGCAAAATTAAATGTGTGTATACATTTGTAAGCCAACTTGTATGGCATTTAATTATTTGTTTTAGGGAGTTAAGGGTTTCATCTAGCCAACTTGTGGCTGATGATTAGTATTTAAGGAGGGCTTAGGTAGATGTTTAGGGAGATAGATTTGGTAGAGATCAGGACTGAGACATCAGAGCAGATCTAGAAGTTAGATGCAAATCTTGAGAGAAAAGTTATGGAAAAGTTCTTGATGTTCTTGCAGATCAAATTGTAATCTGATAATCATTTGTAGTAGAGCTAGGGGTTTGCATACTTGGGAACAAGGAGATTACTTGAAGGATTGCGAGCTCAATTTTAGATCTACCTTAGGGTTTCCATCAGCTTCTCATTGTCTTTAGAGTTGAACTAGCTAAGTTTGTCATGCATCTAGTTGTGGATCTTGTAGAATTATTTTCTGATTATAATTGGCCCTAACCCGGAAGGCCTTATAGCTAGGCATGTTAATGAAAATTAATGTTGAACAATTACTTTGTGTTGCATTGTTGAGTAATCTGTTGTGTAATTCTGTTGGCTGCAAGGTTTGGACTGTCCTTCATTGGATCTATCGGCCTTAACTGCATAAAAATGACTATGATGAATGCATATTGTTCATGCTGTCTTCTATGTAATTTGTAGCATATGTATCATGTAATTTTTAGCTAACTTAAGATAACAATTCACATATGCAGAAAATTTAACCCCTTTTACGAGGATCCTGCATAGTGACATGGATCGGTAGGTATAAGTCAATATACCCTATAGAAATAGTTTATTATTTTCTTGCTTTCTCTTTATGCCCATCTTCATTGAGTGGTTTAATAATAAGGTATTAACATTCTCATGATTTAACAATACTACCCTCAACATCAATTTTAGGGTCGACTTCATCAATATTACCCTCATTTAGCAAAATATCTCGTTGTTTACCAACTATATATCTCATTTGATAGACTGCAGGAACCACCTAATAGGTACTTGTCAGATTTGTCTTCCTCGAGTGAGGGAAATGTGAGAATAGAAGATAAAAGTGAGAGATGTAGTAGGCCTAAAATAGGGAGATCAACCAAAGGTCAAAAGATTAGAAGAAAATTCAATAAACACGTGCAATTTTTCCTTGTTGAAGGGGGTCATGTTCTTATGATGATGAGACCAAAGGTGACATCAAGGTTCCCTTGAGGTAAACACATCTTTAGAAAGAATGGGTACCCAAGGAACTACCTCTAATTAACACTTGTTTTTTTGTTAATGAGAGGATATATCGCATAGCTCCATCATCATTACATGGTTTGGGCCTATTTTACATGGATGGCATAAAGGTATGTTACAAAAAAGTTGTTGAATTGATGGAGTATGTTGGACCTTGTTACAATTACAAAAATTGGATGTGGATTGTTCGATATAAAAAAGTATGCGTAGGTATGCACTGTCAGCAAATTATATACAATGGAAAGAAAATGATCAAAGTAAAATATTTTCTATGTACATTGACAGAAGGCAAAAAGAAACAGGGAATATTATGGGTTTTATAAATAGTATGTGACCTGGGTCAACTAATAAGTGACCCAATTGCATATTCGAGGCGCGTAAGAGAAATAATGTTTCGGTATGTGAGATAAAATCAATAAGTGCAAGGTAAGAGTTTTTAATAGATTACCATTTGAATCGCATAAATACAAACAAAGTTACTATCATGGGGGTGGTAAGTACTATATAACATTTAAACTAGCCTCCAATTAATGACTAATATACCATGTTATTAATAAGTTTTTTTGCTAGGTCTATTACTTTCATTTTGCTAAAGTTTTTATATTTAATCTTTGTCATAGGATGACATACGTCCACCACATGATAGAGGCGGGGATGTTCCTCCCACCCCTTCTTCGATGAAGGTACACCTTAGTATAATTATACAAATTAGATTGAAGCAAAATGTTATATTATTATGTTTTTTTTTCTTTAAGGTTTTGTAGTTATTCTGACAGTTTTATCGATATTCCTATAACAAATTGATGTTCAGGGAAAGTGAAGAGAACCTATAAAAATTGAGGAAATAGCTGCAGATTTGGAGGTGACAGTATTATGCGATGATGATATCGCATATACCTCTGACCCCATAAACATGGTCAGAAAGACCCTAAAAAAATCAATACAAATCTTCTTGGCCTCCTGCTCCGTCTAGATCCAAATGAGTGGATTCAAATGTAGAGAGATGAATTGATATAGAGAGCACATTGTTAGGAAGTAAGCAGTAATGAATCTTTAGTTATAAAAAAAGTTCAATAAAGGTTTATATTTTATACTATTTTATGTCATGAACTAAAATATGTATGTGTTCTTACAGGATTTTTTCATTACTCAACCACCTGCTCATAGACATTGTGAGGATGGTACTAGCGCAGGTCCCTTAGGTAAAATAATTCTTAAGTTAACAAGTTACAAGGAATTTTTGCTTTGGAATATTCACAAACTTCATTGGACTTACTGATTAGAAATCTACATTTTTCATTGGACTTATTAATACCCTAGATGAGTTTTTTGTGCCAGTAGTTTTATTCAAACTCACATCTCTTGACTCCTCACTTCAAATTTAGACATATAAAAGCCACAAATAGAGCTCACACAAACCCTTAAACCTAGGGATTTCTAAATGTTTGACCTCCAACCACTTCCTCACTCAACCGATGATGGTTTCACCATTCATACAAGATAACAAGATAGTTCATAACATAAAAGGTACCCCTTATTCAACCAGATTGCTTACTTCTACTCCTATCCAAGCAAATTCCTCAAGTTTCTCATACTCCTCTCGGTGATAAAATGCAACTACATATGTGAATTTAGATTAGGCCATGTTGAAAATTTCCACCATAAGAAAAGGAATGTAGTGATTGATTCTAGTAGCACATATAACTTGGTCACTCCACCCTTAGTACCACATGGAATATCTTTTACCTCATATTTCTAGATGGTAACTTGCATTGGTTCACATCGATTCAAAAAAGGGATCTTCAAATGGAAGCTAGGGTCAATAATTATTTTCAATAGAGTGTCACCCCTCCAATAAACACCGATGTGTCCTTTAGGAAATTCATTAAGAAATCCAAAAAATTGAGTTAAAATATTTGCATTATGATAGGATCAGCTGGTGTAAGATTACACTACTTTTCATACTGTTTCTGCAAAATTTGAAATGCATGACATGGAAAGACACATAGTTATCAAGTAACATTGTTTCTTGCACTCATACATCAAAGTACACATGAAGTTACGGAGGTCATGGAAGTTTAAGTATTAAAGATGCTTACAATGTGTAGTCAATAATAAGGTAAAATCCAAGCATAAGGACAAGAAAGAAAGGGAACCTTAGGATATAAAAGGGTGGTACCAAGCTTGACAATTTGCAAGAAAACTAGGATTTCTAGTGCTAGAATCAAATGCCAAATCATTTTTCCAAAGAAATGGCCTCTATATAAGATGCCATAAATCATATTGACAATTTTTTCCCCTTTCATAAGTGACATACTTTCAAAATGATGAGAGTCATGCTAGAAAACTATTCTTGCCTAAGATGAATTTAATAGTACTAGATAGAGTAAAATAGATCCCGACCCTACCATTGCCACAACATAGGTACCACTCTTAGTATCAAAAGATAGAATGTTTATTTCAGTCATATGATTGGGTGTAGGGGAAAGCTTTGTATTTGATGATAGAAGCTATATATAATGTTGATCATTGATATATGATTATCAATAGTGATTAGCTTTGAGATGACTTAAAAATATGTGTTAAATCTTACAAACATTAAAATTCTATTCTTTTAATTTAATATTGGTCACAATATAAAAATATTCAAGCCAAATCTCAAATATAGGTGCAGCACTTGAAAAGACATTATGGAGATGGAGAAAATTTTGTCTTTTGAATATAAAGGACATTATTTTTTATTTGCTTCACAGTTAAAACTAAAATTAAATTAATAATTTCCATGCTTCACATTATATAAACTATCACCCCTATTTCAAGTTTTTTGAATCATCGCCATCTCAAGGGCATCTCAGTTTCCTCACTTTTTGTTATTATCATCAATCCTTATTAACTTCCTTTGCATTTTCAACAAACTTATGGTGTTTGAATTTATAAAAGTACTATGCAAGTGTTGATTACTTTGCTTAGCTATATATGAAATCTTTAGAGTGCTTGTAATTTTTTCTTGTACCTACTTTCCTATTTCACATATATATCACTTTCTTCAAGACCATGATATAGAGTAAACTCCTTTATTTTTTAGGCAATTAGCTACTTCATTTCTCCTTAAACTTGTTGTTGAGTGCATATTCAGTGTGCTTGATGGTTTTTAAATTGTAGACATAGCCTATTAGGTCAAGGTCACATATGTCACAAAACTTTATAGTTGTGTATGTAATAATTTTAGTGATATCAAACTGAATCTCTGCAAGGATGTCTATGTTTATTCCTCCAAAGTCTTGGTAAGGAGCACACTAAATTTTTCTAACACCAGAATGCGTCCTCCCCATTGTTGTTCGAAAGGTCCTACTCATTTTCTATAGCAGTGTACATGATAAATATATGTTGAATTTTCCTTTGTCAATTTCTTTATAATTGTTGAATGTAATAAATTTCCTTAGTTCTATTGTTAAGGTAGTGATATTTTTTTTGTTCTTGACACTAACTTTTTCTGTCTTTGTCTTAATTTTTAATCTTAAAAAAATATTTTAAAAATCAAGTTTTCAGATTTATATCAGAATTTTAACAGTACTAAAACAAGTAAAAAAGTCTCAATACCTATCCTACCACCTATGAAATCATCCTACTATCATTTTTCCATACATTGATTTGCATGATAAGCCAAAATAGTTGTATCTTTGACCATATAAAATAGATTACATTTTTATATACATTTTAGATTACATTTTCATATACTCATACTTATATTATTTCAAAATGTCTTTGCTAACAATGTATTGTTTAGGTCATCAAGTGCAAACGCCTCCTCCAACAATGACCAACAATCAAACATTTCTGACTGCAATGTCAGCAACAAGGAGCATGCAAACATCCACTTTTGCACCGTCTATAACTTGTAGATCCTTGTTTTTCTATATTTGGTTATGTATTAATTATGATTTGATTTGTACTTTAATCTTGGGTGCATTTCATAATGGATAAATTTTGTCCAATAGAAGATACACCTCCTTAGGATACAAATCAAACCAATACTGGTGATAATTCACCATCGTTTCTTGGATCTACCTATGTTGCTAGTATGGAAAAATTACAGACGTCATTGTTGTTGACCGATGAAGATATGATTCCTTTAAAATTACCTAAGCTTCCATGTACTTTAAAATTATTATTATTTATATTCTAATTTAAATTTACTTACTCATAACTCTTTTTGGATTGATGATCCCATGATGTTTTTGTAGGCAATGATGTTTTTTATGAAAAGATTAATGAGATGACATTGTTGCTATTCGGGTCCACCATACGTACAAGGTCGAACGTCATATGTGAACTAACCCTATCCCACTGCTTTGATTTCATATAATTGATAGAATATTTTTCTTTTCATTTCTTGTACTATATTCAAGGTACGCAACTTCAGTTGATTTTTTTATCTAACATTTTTGTTTTTTCTTAAAAGGTGGAATTTGCAAGATAAAAAATTAAAAGATCAACTCATAAAATCTTTAGAGGAGCTCTTTGAAAGTAACATTTTTTACAGCACCAAAGTTCTTCAAAGAGATTTGCAAACATCTAAAGATTGTGAGGGACACATACAAAAGGAATATAGTGAACAACCCAAAGTATGAGCATCCTCCCATGATTCCAGAGAAGCAGTGGAGGGAATTCATTTTGGATGCAAGGGATAAAGCGCAAAGTCAAAGAGGAATTACACCACCAAATGACAATGGAAGGTATGCGATAGTATTAAGTAGAATATAATTATGCACTAATTAATGATCTTTATATTTATATAATCTAACATATTTCAAACTTTTCATAGATTGCAGAACACATCAAAGGCTACAAAAGCTAGATTAGAAAAGCATGGCCAACACAAACTTGGCTCTGGTGGTTATCTAAATCTTCAAGTACGAATTGTAAGTAGCAGTAAATGAAATTTTGAATCAATTTTTTTATAAATTGCAATCAATTTTGTTTAATCAAACAATGCCTGCAGAATTGACAATATTAAGCCAAAAATGCAGGGGTCAAATTTTAATGTAGTGCCCATGGAAGAAGACAAAAAGTTTACCTTCAAGAAAGGCTATAAAGTCATGGTTGAACACCTACACCAAGATTCCTCTGGCCAAATCCAACATTCTGTTGCATCAGTTCACACACAGGTAAATAGGCCAAATGAAAAATATTTCAAATTGGATACTTGAGCAATAATCTATTTGATGTTTATTTTGAACATAAATTGACTATTTTTGTTTTAAAATAAAAACAATGATAACAATGTGCATGACATTGTAATGCAACCTTCTAATCCAATCATAGAACTTTCACATGACGAAGGCCCTGATGTGCATCGCAGTGATGGAGGTATTCGTTTTCTATTAAAAATTAATTATGTAATTATTAATATAATTTAACATCTTAAATTGAAATTGGTGTAACTTTTTTGTGTATATTTTAGAGCATCCAGAACGTCATGGTGAACGAGTGGAGGACGACCCGAGTGTTCACCATGTTGACTTTGGGGCTGAACAAAATGTTATTGTAGATGATGTGGTACTGCCAAGTAAAGAAAATCTTTGTTATGTTCTTTTTATAAAAAAATTATCGTCGTTATCTTCTTTTAATTAATGAAATAATTGTAACACTATTATAAAATATTGTGAATTTAACCCATTTAGTTGTTATTGCAATGGACCCCCCTTTGGCTCACCAGCCTCCTCCTCCATGACACAGGAGGAGGCATTTATTGAGATCACAAGAAGAATAGGAGGGAAATGATGAATATATTGATTCTCCTATTATCTGTTACATTCAAAAATCAAAGAAAAAACCAAAAAAGAAATGATTGTAATAAACCTTTTTTATAATGAAAGAATGTTGTCTTAATGAATGTTGATGAATGATGTGTTAAAGAATTATTGATGAGTGTTGTGCTAAAGAATTATTGATAAATGTTGTTTGTTAATGAATGTTATGTGATTATAATGATTGCATGTTATCTTTCATAAATGGATGAATGAATGAATGTTAGATGTTAATGGGGAATTTAGAGTGATGTTAGGGGGGCGCAAATGAGCTTCCACCTTCACGTGGTTGGCCTCAAGTTAAGTAGAGAATATTAAACTATTTTTGAAACCAAGTGAAGCTCAAACTAAACCTGTTAGAGTAAAGTATTAATTTAACTATATTAATTAAATTAACTTTACTCCCTTCTTAAGATGTCACTTTATGCCTTTTGCATTAGTCCTTTATATTTAAAACACTCTTGCATTGGTAGTGTTATATTTAAAACACTCATGCACTAGTTGTCTTAAATATAAACTTGCATGCATTAGTCATGTAATAATTAAACTAATTATTACATGCACTTTTGTTTTTTAGGGTTTCAGATCTCCTTTATAAGGATTGATCTCCTCTATTTTCACAACAGATTGCATTGAAGAACATTCATTGTTATTTGATTGCAACTTTTTTTTTTGCACATCAAGAATGTCTCCTCTTTCATGGATCCTTGCGTTCAGGCCTCCATAGTTGTTTTCTTCTTCTCTCTTTCTGTGACAAGTGTTTGCATGCAGGTATTTTTTCCAACACTCTTTCTGCTAGCCCATGGTCACATGGGAGGAGCCAGTGACTAAGAGCTTAATTCTCAGCCCCCAACCATAGCCCCCTGGTCACTCCAGGTGGATTTTGACCATAATGGCCATACGGCCATCAATTTTAGGCTAGTCATTTGATGACGTCTTCACTGCATCAACTCTCTTCTGCACTTTTTTGGGCCCTCCAGTGCAGCTGTTAGTACTTTTCTCATAACTTGAGGATACGGTGTTGAAATTGGGAAAACAAGATATCGTCAAAAAGCTGGTTCTGAGATCTATCCAGATCTAGAGGTTTGAATTTCTCATTTTCCTTTATTGATGATTTTTTTATTGTCAAAGCTAGATGTTCTATTTTGCACTTTGGGAGCTCTATCTTGCGCATCTAGACTTCATTTTGGGAAAATGATATATCGTTGGAAATATTGTTTTGATACCTTTCCAGTACTATGAGTCATTTTTCTAGATTCTTCTCCAGATATATTTTATTCAATTTCTTTATTTTTTGCAATCTGGTGGATATCTTGGATGTTACGGGTCCTAGAATCTCTTCCCTTTGAGGGATGGCTCATCTTTGGCTATTCTTTTGTATCAGTATCCTTTTCTCTTCTTTGAGCTGTGTATACTTCACTTTTTCCCATTTTTTTATGCACATGCACTGAGATAAAGTGTCATTCTTTTGCATGTATGGGATGTTGCACATGTTCATGCTCTTTGTACTCACACTACATTATAAAGTGCCATAGGGGGTTTGATGTTTTCCTTTGTTTTTCATCTACCTTTCTCAAGTGAGTGTTCCTTCCATGACATTAGTTGTAGGGAATCTTTATTTGTGTTTGTACTCTCTCTACACCTTCCATGTTCCTAGTTCTTCATCATGCAGTTCATATTGGATGTCCTTTTTTAGTGTACCTATCATTTCTCCCTTGTTAGCATTATGGGGGGTTTCTACTGATCGGTCTTTTTCTTCCTTGGTTTGATAGAGTGAGATATGTATTCAGTATCTATTCCTATGTACTAGGTGAATGTAGTGGCTAGGTACCTATGTATTTCGGTGAGATGGATCATTTACCATATGGACACTCTTTCTTTCCTATTTTTTGGAGGCACTCTTCCATCTATTATTGATTAGCTCTTCAGGATTTGGTGTTTTATACCATCTGTATCTTTGAGTTCAATTGTTTTCCTTTGTTTGCCTCCTGATTTGAGTAGTGTCATTTGAGGGCACTCATGTAAATTATAGTCTTCTCTACCTGGTCATGTTCTATTTTAGTGGAGGATCTTCAGATTAGCAGTTACTTCTTGACAAAGTTTGCAACTTCTTGCTTCAGTGGTGTTCTACATGTTCATTCTTATTCCTATTTTCTAGAACATTCCCTAGTTTTGGAGGCTTCTTCAGTCCTTCAGACTAGTCTTCGTCTCTTTTTGGAGTAGAGTTTTTCCCATGTGGTTTTCTCTATTTCTCCTCTTTTATAGAGACTCTCTTTTATACTTGGGTACCTGACCAGGCCTTTTGTTTTCGTGACCCATTTGCTTTTAGCACTGTAGTTTCCTTTGTCTTCTTCTTGCATTGTTTGTAGTTGCATTGTTTCTCATCGTACGGGGGGGTGTTAGAGTAAAGTATTAATTTACTTATATTAATTAAATTAACTTTACTCCCTTCTTAAGATGTCACTTTATGCTTTTTGCATTATTCATTTATAGTTAAAACACTCTTACATTAGTAGTGTTATATTTAAAACATGCATGCACTAGTTGTCTTAAATATAAACCTGCATGCATTAGTCATGTAATAATTAAACTAATTATTACATGCACTTTTGCTTTTTAGGGTTTTCCTTTTAGTGTTTCAGATCTCCTTTTTAAGGATCGACCTCCTCTATTTTCACAACAAATTTCATTGAATAACATTCATTATTATTTGATTGAAAATTTTATTTTTGAACATCAAGAATGTCTCCTATTTCATGGATCCTTATGTTCAAGCCTCCATAGTTGTTTTCTTCTTCTCTCTTTCTATGACATGTGTTTGCATGTAGGTGTTCTTGGGAGCTATGGATTGTTTACTCATCAACTCCAACAAAACCAATGTAGATTCAATGGTCAAACACACCTACTAGTCCTATTCTACATGGATCAGTACTCATTCCTAGGTACACACACTTCACTAGATCCCACTCACTCTAGGATCACCAACCCTTAGGCTTATTCTCCTAGCCTAAACTCAACCAAATCCATGACCATTGATTCTACACACACTCTTCATACTTGATTCCAAATTTTCATGACATCATTTTTTCCACTATCTAAATACTTGTGATTGTCCTCACCAATTCTCTCTCTTCAACATCTATCATATCCAACCCCAAGTCTTAGATTTTATTCCACTTGGTCTCATCTTTCCCAACACCTTCTAAAATAGATTACACCACACAAGGACTAATGTAGAGCTTAGTGGATTACTTAGGAAAACTCATGAAGAACTCTTCTTTTGTGCATTTGTTTTGTAACAACACCATATAAGCTTCTCCAATAGGATCATCCTTCTTGATCCAACCAACAGCATAGACCAAACAAGATCAAAACACTTCCTTTCACCACCACTAGGCTCCACACCTTTAATCTAATCCACTAACCTTCAAAAACCTTTCCTCTCATTTTAACTAATCCACTTAGTTCATCAACAAACCCTTACCCAGGTACTAACTAGGCTTAGATCCTAGTATCCCTATTCAATGGGTAATCTTCGATTTCTTCAAACTTCTTCAACGGACTCACAAAAAAAATAGCATATTTAGATACCCTTTTCCATGATACACATGTGTCAAACTCACCTACTGATCCTTTGGACTATTTGTACACACTAGTGCCCCGCAACTTCACAATTAGGCCTAATATTCCTCCATTAACAAAGAAACTCCTATAACCATTCATCCCCAAACCTCCCAACCATGAAAAATTCTTCATACATGATCCAAATCAACAAGTTTTAAGGTTTATTTAAGAAGCCACAATTTTACTTCACCAAGTACCAAACCCTCACTCCTAGGGACACCAACCTAGGGCTTTGTTGGTTTAACCCTTCCAAACACATCTATATCCTACCAATGGATCTAAAACCTTCAAATTAACTATTATGAACATAAAATACCATAAAATGTGGCCCTCCTTCAAGTTGATCTCTTAGACCATGACTGGTGTCATACACCCAAACCCTTAATCAACAACTTCTCTCAACTTGTGGTCACTCCTTCAAAAACCTTGACCATTTCTGCATTCAAACCCACACAAGAACATATAATATAGTTCTATAATCCTCCCACAAGCCACATTGATCAAAAAAATTGGGAGAAGCCTACATGCTCTTGAGGACTTCAAATTAATCAAAGACTAGTTAAATGCATGGTTCAGGAATAGTCAGGAATAAATTAGATTCTTGGTCTTAGAATTTGGTGTAAGAATACACTATTGGCATGGAAATGAAAATAACTCAAAGTGAAACCATCTTACTTAATCTCCCTATCACCATTTCATTGTTGCAAACATTTAAAGTCACGAGAGTAGTGACTGTACCCACGGCCAAAAAATGTTTGTTGCAAGAATTTACTTGTTTATTAATCAAAAACTTGTTACATTTATTTCCTCTGACTCTCTCCCAGTCACACACTTGCACACTCATAGATCATATATCATATAGATACTCCTACCTCTAAAACCCGACAACATCCCAACAACTACCCTTGAACCGAAAGGGAACAACTAAAACTGATTGTATAATTATTTGACATAACATTTTCTAAGACATGTAATGTTGTCAAGTTGACAACCAAGTTGTCAACTCTATAACTATAATAATTTTCCCCTTATTATACCTTCTAAACACATCTTGATAATTTTTTATCAATGTCCTTATGTCCATGACTCTACTTACCTTCACAAAAAGTCATATTATGCCTTATAGGCCTTTTGGCATCTTGACACAACGGTGAGCCTCTTATATCATTATGGCTCTTATTACATCATTGCATGACTAAATTGTATAATTTTTACTCCCTTAAAATCCCCTAAATAATACAACCCATCAATCCTTTATATAATGACCCCTATAGGCCTCTTGCCTCACATTGGCAAGTTTGCATACATTGATTCATTTTGCTATTCATTTACAACTTTTTTGGCACTAATGGACATGATTACAATGGTTCAAGACCTTTTAGGTCCTTATAGCCTTCATAGGGCTTCAATTTCTCTTAGATCTCTAGTAGGGTCATAAATTTATGCATGTAGCCATGGTGCCCTTGCACCAAGGACCCTTCATTCAACACTCCAGCAAAACACAAACCTTAACTCACTGTCCCAACTTTGATTTTGGAATAGTCACATACCAATCTCCCAAGACAGTCATCTCAATGTCCCTCACTGACCTTAGTATCCTTTGGTGACTCTTAGGAAGCCTTCCCTACTTTCCCTAGGATTTTCCCACCAATGCTAGATCCTTACAAGATCATTCAATACCCTTGCATAAAATAAAACCAAAACATTGAACTTTTGAAAAATTTCAATCGAATGTTTTCATGTCACATGAAAGTATGATATACCAAGGCATTAGTAAGATATTGGAAAGCATTTTGCAAGCTTCATAATGTTCTCAGTCCCAATACTAAATTTATGTTCATTTTTAAGGTCCTTATTTGTTTACACTACAGGTTCTCGTGCATCTCTTTTTTTCCTTGGAAGACAATAATGTGCTGAAAACAATCACAATATTTTTCCAATAAGAATTTTAACGTACAAAAGATAAACATTTTACATTACTCTTTCTTTACTTGTTTTCTAAATAATTTTTCATGAATATGTTTGTAACAATATTTATAACATGTTCTTTTTCTATGATGACATGCATGCTTTCGAATATACATGTGCTTTGCATTTCTTTTACAAATCAACATTTTCATCTTTTATTTAGATATAGTTTACCAAGTTAGTTGTCAGATAAGTTGCAACAGTCAGTTATTAACTGTCTACATTTAGTTTTAAGGGTAGTTTTAGGTTGTTTCCGGGTATTAGAAGTATGAGGATCTATTTTAATGTTGGATCCATAAAAAGATTGGTTCAGAGAAGAGGAATGTAACAAGTTCTGATCAATAAACAAATGAATTTCTCCAACACTCATTTTTCTAACCGTAGGCAAGAGGCCTATATATAAAGGTCACTATGTAAAGGACTGAGATTTCTTCCATTAAATGAAAGTTTCTTCATGGAATCTGGAACTTGTCATTTCCATAATGAAAAATTTTCTTGCACTTATGATATACTATCTTATGGTTGAATTAGATATTGTATTGGTTGCAAAGGTATATATGTTATTCATGGAAATATTTCCTTGTTGTTTATTGGCATCACGTATTTCATTGTAGAAATAAAAACTCAACTGTATCAACCATGGATATATTGTCTTGTATGTGCTCTTGCAATAAGGATGCTCCTTCATATCTGATTTTCATTCTATTTTATGACCTCCCTTTATTCCATTGTTTTAAGACTATCCTATCTCTGTACTATGCATGGTGATACAATATTGGAGATTGTTGTTTAGTTACTATGACACTAACACTATACCTACACAATTGTATAACATATAATAAAACTTGGTCATGCAATGATGTAATAAGAGCCATCATGATATAAGAGGCTCAATGTTGTGTCAAGTTTCCAAAAGGACTATAAGGCATAATAGATTGCATACTAAACATAATTTCATCTAATTAGGTCAACCTTGTTGATATTGTTGTATGTTGTGAATGATATGTGTTCAAAAAAATTTGTAGGATGGATGAGTGTGTATGGTGTATGGTATAAGTGTGAAGGCATCCAAGAGCTGACTTGGTTTGATACTTTACGCGTTTTGATTTCCTTCGGCAAGTCATTGGAAATAGTTTTCTTGGCCAACAGATTGCATACTACATATTTTATCTAATTAGGACAACCTAGTTGATATTGTTGTACGTTGTGAATGATATATGTGTTCAAAACTTTTTGTAGGATTGATGAGTGTGTATGGTGATATGGTATAAGTGTGAAGGCGTGCAAGTGCGAAAACAAAGTAGATAATTAGTTAATGTTGTAAAACATAATGATGATGTCATTTTTTTATGTATGAAACAAAGAACTATAATCAGTATTTTAGAGGATGCCTTTTGTAAGTTAGTTCATCAAACATATTCCATTGTATCCTTCTTTAGAGAAGTGATCTTCAGCCCACAACTCCTTGTATATTTCCCTATGGCAATGTACCTGAACCGGAAAGTCTTAGGAGCAATGTCCTTTCTTGGCTATGAGCCTAAAACAACCATCATAAATCTTGTTTTCATATAGTGTGAGTTGGATCTCACCATGGTTTTTCCCTCCTTGGGCTTTCCACATAAAAATTTTGGTGTTCATGTGTGTTGCATGTTCTGCTCTTATTATTTACTAATGCATATGTGATAAATGAAATGAATAATGAATTTGAGATGAAATGAATTATGAACTAGGGATGATTTGGTGGAAATGTTGGAGACACTTATGACAAAAATTCCATCATTTAAACATTCATCCAAATAGACTTGGAGAATGTAAAGGAACAACTTGATTGTTCCATTAATACTAAAGGATAAATTGGGAAGATATTATATTTTGTGAATTTACAAGAGGCATTTTCTTGAATTAATAGTTATTCTCATTTGTTACTTTTGATCTCCTCTTTGATATCATATTATATAGGGAAGATATTGTTGAATATGCTCAATGATTTAAGTATTTATCAGGAAATCCCATAGTAAACAAAGAAAATTGCATCACATCCTTAGAAGAGCAAGTCTTCTATTAAACTCTTTAACCTGGATCTTTTGATTTTTTTAATTCTTGAATAGGTTAGGACTAGTATAAGAAGGAAACTAGATTTATTTTATTTGTGAGCCTTAACATAATTATTCATGGTTTCATGGAATTACTAACATTGAACAATGAATATTAGAGATTAAACAAGCTTAAAACCACTAAAGTGAATCTAGACAACTATCTTCCAAAAGTAGTACCTCCTTAAACAGAAACAAGTTCATATAACCTTCAGTAACATTCCATAACACTCTCACGGGCATACACCAGCATTCCATGTTGTTTCAAGATAAGGGGACAGGTTTCAGGGGTAGGTGGACCAAGGATCTAAGTTTGGGGATAGTGGGTGGTGGTGCATATACATATAGTACTTGGAAATTCAATAATAACAAGATATTTGTGGAAGTAGATGGTTTCAAATGGATTAGGCCTAAGAGCACCTAAGATTAATAGGCATATAAACTCATTGTTTCTTGGATTAGGCCTAAGAACACCTAAGATATAGCCTCAAATTATCTTCCCTCAGGCTCTTCCATGTGTTTTTTGAAGTCACTAAGGTTAACATGACCACGATCCATATTTTTGATCTCCTAGTGGTTATTGCCCAGCTTAGGTGGCTTTGAGTATTCTAGAAAATTGTACTTCATTGGCGTAATTTAGTTGTCATATCTTATTTTTCATAACAAGTAGGCATCAGTTCTATTCAAAATTGTATTCAAGTATCCTAGTTATGAACAAAAAGAAAGCTAACTATAAAATGGAAAGTATACTATCTATATGTATCATTACTCATTAAAGAATAAAAAATCCTTGATCTACCTCCTCTTAAACCCATATGAACATAAAATATATTAAGAATTCAAATCTTTAAATTTTAGAACATATTCAATTTTTTCGTATTGATAGATGATTTACATGTTTGTACACCTTATATTTTCCTTACACCTTATAATTGCCTTATCTTACAAGTAAATCATTTGAATCCATTTCTTCATTCGTTGATCTTCCTCTTCAACAAGCTAGTGTCAAAAGGTGGACAGTGGAATTTCTTGAAAGAGTTATGATATATGTGGCAAGTATGCATCTACATTTATAAGAAATAACCTCTCAATGATATTGATCAAAACATGCTTTTGAACAAGTTCACTTCCATATGCATACTTTTCTTTTCCTTTTGTTTACATAAGATACATATATGAAAATCTTTTGGCAAGTGTCATTCAATTTAAACACCATTTGAAACAAGATGGAACTGTTAGTAAACAAAATGTCCACCTCGTTCATCTCATTTCCAAGACTTGAAGGGCAACGATTGTCTATGTGCACATTGTAAGGGCTTAAAGCCTTGAAGACTTCAAATATAAACAACTAGGAAACACCAAATTTTCTAATGTGTCTCAGTTGTTTTGATTAGAAGTCTTTGAGTTTTTAAGCTGCAACACTTCAAGGAGGGGCAACGATTGTCTATATGAAAGGCATGCCTGATAATATCATGCATGCATTTGATATAGATCAGATGGTTGAAGTTGAAGATAAAGGCATGCTCATATTCTCTTATTCTCTAATTCTTCATTTATGGAAGCTTTGCATGCATTTCTATTTTATATTAATTGTATTATATGAAATGGATCTTGATATAGGTGGATAAGCATATCACTATGAATTTGATAACTCTAATGGTCCCAATAAAAAATATTTTTTCTAATTAAAAAATGTTCATCGATATTTCGACTCTCATTGACCTCTTCTACGATGAGAAGGCTATATGAGCGATGACATAATCATCGTAGTTGCATCGGAATTCTGACACATACAATATATATTGTTGATGATGAAGGCATTGCCTATATAGCATCATCGTAAATTTTTATTAATGTTCACATCATAACTTGGTCAAAAGTTCAACGGATGGGGAAATGGGTTGGTTGTAAGTTCGAGCCTAATTCTTGACCACGCAGTCCATTTCTTTCGACGAATACATCGTTGGTATTACGTCGACAATGTTGGTTGTCAATGTCTTCAACAAAAAAAGTTTGATGTCCACATTCGTCAAATATTCTACGTTTGTGCATCACAAAAATGACGAATGAGCATTGAAAATTGTACAAATATTTACTAGTAGATGATTTTGAATTTGTGATTCCTAAATTGATAAATAATAATTGAATCTTAAGATTATTGAACATAAAATATAAAATAATTGAAACTTTAAATTTTATTTTTTTTAAATCACTATAATAATCCTATCCAAATAATAAAATCACAATTAAAATTTTTCCAAGATGACTAACTAATATAAACTAAATAAAATTAATTTTAAATTTGAAAAATGTGATATGCTAAATTACATCTCAAGTGATAAAACTATATGTCAAAAGCATCTAAGAATAATGTAAAATATTTGCACTTTTCTTTTATAGAGGAGGCAAACTCAGAATTAGTACTCTTACCAATGCTCAAAACAATGGGTGCTGAGTTTGCCTCCTCTATAAAAGAAAAGTGCAAATATTTTACATTATTCTTAGATGCTTTTGACATATAGTTTTATCACTTGAGATGTAATTTAGCATATCACATTTTTCAAATTTAAAATTAATTTTATTTAGTTTATATTAGTTAGTCATCTTGGAAAAATTGTAATTGTGATTTTATTATTTGGATAGGATTATTATAGTAATTTTTTTTTAAAAAAAATTTTAAAGTTTCAATTCTTTTATATTTTATGTTCAATAATCTTAAGATTCAATTATTATTTATCAATTTAGGAATTTTTTTTTTTTTATGAAAAAGTGAATTCGTCGGAGCTCTGCAGCTCTGCAACTTCTCGCCCAACACGATTTCAAACTGCTGGCTCCCATGCCCGCCTCCTCTGGGGGAGATGTTGTCCCCCTAGCTGACCCGCCTGCTAGTCTTGATGGACCCCAGGCCACTCCCATGATTTCTTCTATCACGGGCCCAACGGTTGAGTCAACAGGGGGAATCTCAAAAAGCATTTGTTGATGCCCCATTGTCTCCCCCAAAACCCAACTGGAAAGGTGCCCTTGTTGGAGAAACTCACCAATCTTTGGAGGCTCTGCTGGTGGATTTTGTTTAGATTGAGGAAGGTGTTGAACTGTCACTCCCGGACTCAGTGGTGAATCGAACGATGGCCGACTTCCAGCTATCCCTGGTTGGTCATTTCTTCAACTTTCGACCCACCATTGAAATGGTTAGGAAATGGGTTTCTAATCAGTGGAAGATCAAGGGTTTTGTCCTAGTTTCAACTATGTCGAGGGGACTTTTTCTGTTCAAGTTTACCACTCTTGAGGACCTGTCCTATGTGCTGGCGGGGTCATGGGTTTATGGAAAGCACTTCCTGGCCCTCGTAAAATGGAAACCCGGATTCAATCCGACGATGAACCTAAAAAGAACAGCCCCAGTCTAGGTCCGCCTCCCTGGCCTTCCTCTCGAGTACTGGGACGAGCAAGTCTTCAGATGGATAGGTGACTCCTTCGGCTCATTCATCACAACAAACCAGGTGACTCATTCGAAGTCCAGGCTTGTTTTTGCTAGATTTTGTGTGAATGTTTCTCTGAATAAAACCCTACCCAACTTTATCATTTTCAAATCTAAACTGGGTAGATGGACCCAAGCTCTGGTGTATGAGAATGCTACCCTGTTCTACCAAAACTGTGAGAGCAGAGGCCATGCTAGTGACACTTGCAAGTCCTCCAAGCTAGGACAAAAAAAGGGAACAAGGACAAAGGAGTGGCTGAGGGTCCTCCCCCTTAGGTGAAGAAGAGAAAGTGGAAACTAGGCCACCGCCGACGACTAAGGAAATGAAAAATCCTAGCTATTGAAGATCTAGCCATAGAAGAAGGTGAGATCATCCCCCCCTAGGAGATGAATGTTGGGTGCCCTGATCTGGGTCCTCTTGAGGTTGATGCCCCCCCCCCCCCCTCAAGAGAGATGATGACTAGCCCTACTGAGGTAGAACAACCTGCCATTGTGGTGACTCTAGAGGTGCTATCCCCAAAGCAGGATGCTAAACCCCCCAAGGCATGTGAAGAAGAGCCCATCCAGCTCCATTGATGGGTTGGAGGATGATGAAGGGGAATGGAAAACACAGAGAAAGAAAACCAAGCCTAAAAAGGCTGATGTGGGAATGGAAACACCCAGGGGAAGGCCTTCAAACAAGGCAAGGAGATCGCGAGGGACCACAAGGGATGTTGTAGCAGGTAAGAAGAAAACCCTGGAATCTAGTTTCAAAAGTAAGAAATGAATTGCCTTTCTTGGAATGTGAGGGGATTGAACAACTCCCTTAAGCAATGTGCTGTCAAACACTACATTTTTTATCTTAAGCTTGATGTTCTACTCCTCCAAGAGGTTAAGATGTTAGCTAGTCATTTTGCTACCCTAGCACCCAATCTTTGGCTGAGTGCTGCCTTCTTTTATTCTAAAGCTGCGGGGGCATCAGGTGGTATTGCTACTCTCTAGAACCCCAATAGGATAATTGGTCAGCTATCTACTTCTTCTCCCAACTTCCTTGCTATCACCTTCAAGAAGAATGGTACTAAATGGACTACTTTTAATATTTATGCTCCTAATACCCGAGTGGGTAGAGCTTCCCTATGGGTTGATCTTGGCCATCACCTGGATCTGGACTATTCTGCAAATTTCTTGCTGGCAAGTGACTTTAATACCCCTCTTTACCCCTCAAAAAAGAGTGGTGGTCTTGTGGATTACTCAGATAGTATGGGGTCAAGAGCTAGCTCATTTTATCTCCTCCACAGGCCTTACTGACCTCACCCTGAAGGGGAACCCCTTCACCTGGTCCAACAATAGGAAAGGTTCCCACCTCATCCAGGTGAGACTGGATTGGGCCCTGGCCACCTCTTCATGGAACCTCTACCTGAACTCCTCCTTATCTTTTGTCCCTTGAACTACGTCAGATCATAACCCCCTCCTTCTTAGTTGGCTTGACGCCCCCAAGGTTAGCTTGGCACCCTTCAAATTTGAAATTATGTGGTGCTCTCACCCATCCTTCAGGGATCAAGTGAATTTCTGGTGGAAGACTAACATTAGGGGTACTACCATGTTCAGAATAGCCCAAAAGCTTGAACTTATCTGAAGGGAGGTCAAAGGTTGGAGCAAACATAACTTCGGTAACTTTTGTAATGAGAAGATGGAACTGTCTAGAGTCTTAGACTCCCTCTAGGCCCAGTTGGCTGCTGGAAACTACCCGCCCCAGGTCTAGGTGGAGGAGGAGGTGACTAGACACAAGTGGCAAGAAACCCTAAAAAAAGAAGAAATCTACTGGAAGCAGAGATCCATAGTCCAATGGCTTGCCGAAGGGGATAGGAACACGACCTTCTTTCATAGGTCTACCAGCATCCATAAAGAAGAAATACAATTGCTGCTATTAAGGACAAAGGAGGGAATGAATTCAAGGAGAAGGATAAGATCAATCAGGTGGCGGTCAACTACTTTAGAGGACTATACTCTAATGAGGGTCCGATATGCTCGGACAGCATCCAAAACCAACTTCTAGACCACATCCAACGTACTATAACACTTAATGACAATAAAATGCTCACGAAGTGGGTCTCTGATGAAGAGGTAAGGAATACGGTCTTTGTTATGGGAGCTTACAAAGCCCCTGGACCAGACGGATTTCCTCTGACGTTCTTCCAGGAGTATTGGGACATTGTGGGGACCGATGTTACTTGGGCTGCTAGAGACTTCTTTAGGACTGGGTGCATCCTATGGCAGCATAATCAAACCTACATTGTGCTGGTCCCTAAGCATGAAAATCCTACCACTATGATGGATTTCAGGCCCATCAGCCTATGCAATACCTTTTACAAGATCCTTACCAAGATCTTGGTGGGAAGAATCAAAACTCTTCTGGACAAGATTATCAGCACTACTCAGAAGGGTTTTGTGCCGGGTAGACAGATCCTGGATGTGGCCATTTCCAACCATGAAATTATCCATTCTATGGACAGAAGCAAGGCCCCAGGTATGGCTTTTAAACTAGATATCTCCAAAGCTTATGACAAAGTTAATTGATCATTTCTGATTAAAATTATTGCTAAAATTGGGTTTAATGAGAAGGTTATCCAAATTATACAAGAATGTACTCAAACTATTAGCCTCTCTGTTCTAGTCAATGGTTCACCTGGTGGTTATTTTAATCTTGAGAAAGGTCTTAGACAAGGAGACCCCCTCTCCCCCTATCTCTTTATTATGGTGGTTGATGTGCTTAGCAAGAATCTTTGTATGTTGTCTGCTATGAGAAGAATAAAAGGTGTCAAACCTACTTCTACCCTTCCTCAAGTGGTGTTAGAACAGTTTGTAGATGACACTTTCCTCTTTGGGTACTCTTCTGTGATTGAAGCCAGGCAGTGGAAACAAATCCTGGAAAGTTGTGCTTGGGCTTCTGGATAGTGTATCAACTATCAGAAGAGCGGGCTTTTCTTCTTCAATACCCCCATGGAGCTACAAAATAAGGTGCTTCAAATCTTGGGTTGTCTGGCGACTTTGCTCCCTTCTACCTACCTTGGCCTCCCCCTCACGGTTAAAGAGGTATCCCAAGATTTTTGGAACTCCATCCTTGAAAGAACCCAGAGGAAACTTGCTAGCTGGAAGGGGAATTTTTTAAGCAATGTTGGCAAACTTCAGCTAGTGGCCTCCACGCTCCAAGGGATCCCTGTTTACTTCCTATCCCTCTTTAAAATCAGAGGCTACATGGCTAACAAACTTGAAAGGATTCAAAGAACCTTTTTGTGGGCAGGATCTGAAGAAAAGAAGAGGATGTCTCTTGTGAATTGGGACACTGTCTGCCTCCCAAAAAGAATGGGTGGCTTGGGGCTAAGAAAAATTGGGCTGATGAATAAAGCCCTTACCATGAAAGTGGCTTGGAATCTTATAGAAGGGAAGGTGGATAAGTGTAGACTTATGGAAGCCAAGTACCTCCAAGGACACCCCTATAGGTGGATGTTCCATGATGGCGATCTCCCCAGTGGATCCAAACTCTAGACGAACATATGTAAATGTAAGACCCTTCTGTCCAAAGGGGCTTTTTGGCAAATTGGGAATGGGAGATCTATTAGATTTTGGAATGACCATTGGATCGTGAACCAACCCAACCTAGGGTGCAGATTCAAACCTCTTATGGACTACCTCATACCCATCCTGGGTAACAGAGTCTCCAACTATATCACTGGTAGGGATTGGGAGGATATACCTAATCGGTTAAGGAACAGACAGGACCTACAACACTTAGCCAAGGATCTCATGGAAATTATGGCTAATATCAAGATTTTGGGGCTTGAGGACTCTATTATCTGGGCCCCCACCTAGGCTGGTACCTTCTCTATTAAATCTGCTTACAATCTGCTTCTGAAGGAGGATAGTAACCCGGGGGACTAGAAGAAGGTGTGGATTCCCCAACTCACACGGAAAATAATTTTTTTCTAGTGGACCTTAATGCATGGTAAGGTCCTAACCTAGGATAACCTAATAAAAAGAGGCATCCCCATGGTGAAAAGATGTATCCTATGTAAGAAGGAGGAGGAAACGGTGAACCACTTGTTCATCCATTGTGATTATGCCTCCAGAATATGGCAAGAGGTTATCAGCAACTTGGGCATTTCGTGGGCCTTGGACAGAGAAGTGCATCAATTTAACAACTAGAAGTCCCCCTCCAATCACCCCTTGCTCCAACTCCTCTGGCATATGCTACCCCCTCACATCTGTTGGGCCATTTGGAAGGAAAGGAACAACGGGATCTTCAAAGAGGAGAGTAACCATTCTGAGACATGCCTCCATATCGGTACTAAGCTCCTATGTGAGAATGCCAGGATGGCTAAACGGAAGCTCCCCCCATGTCCTCCTGCTGCCTAGGAAGTGAGAATGGCTTACAGATGGAACATCCTTGATGGGTTCTCCAAGTTTGACGATGCTAAAAAGATAGCTAGAAAAGCTACCAGATGGGTTGCCCCCCCCCCCAGAGGATGGACTAAATTAAACTTTGATGGGGCGAAAAATAATATGAGCCAAGGAGGGGGTGGTGTTCTAAGAGATCATAGAGGCAATTGCCTATTGGATTATGTTGGGCCCATTAAAAACTGCACTGTCACCCAGGCAGAAGGAATGGCCCTTCTCTAGGGGATTAAATTCGCAAAACAAATGAACGTCAGGCAGCTAGAAATCGAGGGGGATTCCAAAGTGGTTGTTGAGGCTGTCAAAAGTGGTGCTAGTGCGGGGTGGCAGACTAGACCTATTATTATAGAGATCGGTGAGTTGATTAATAGCTTCCAGAGCACCTCTATAACCCACATGTATAGAGAAGGTAACTCGGTTGCTAACTCTATGGCGGCTATGGGCCTAAAACAAACCAAACTCAGTAGTTGGAGGGTGGTTAGTGATTTACCTCTAGTGACTCAGCATATCATTGGGGGAGAAATGAATATCAATATTTAAATGTGCCATGCCATCTTATTCATTATGAATCCTTACTAGATCATGTGCTAGCGTGTTCCAATGATTTTTGTGATTATAGAAAGGAGAACCCAAATTCCCATAAATAATCATAATTACCCTTTAAACGTGTGGAGTAGGTGATGTCCGAATCAGAGGGCTTACTTGCTAAGGAGGATAGCAAGTGTGTCCCTGGTATTATTACTATTAATGGCACCTGGAGATCCGTTAGATCTAGCAGTACGAAGCCCATTTTCAAAAACATTTATCAGAACCAGCATTTTAAGTATAAACCTTCCTCGAAAAGGCTTTGCAAAAACAAAAGGTTTTTTAAGTTCTGCAGAAGCACTCGACTCTTTGTTTTCCAGGAGATTCTAGCGCAGGAGGGTCTAAACTTTGAAATGGGAGGCAACACTCTCCGCATTGAGCCTGATAAAATCGATGAGGCCTTCACCTCTGATGCACTAGTGTCATGAGCCTTAATTGAAAATGTAAACAAGTAAACTCAATTTAAATATTATTTTAATAATAAAGATGTGAGCCCTTACCAAATCAATTCATACCAATGATTGTTATATATATTAATAATTATTAATATTAATATTAATAATAACATTAATATAATATTAATCTCAAATAAAATTACTTATTAATAATAATCAATATTATTAATATCAATTCAGATATTAATATAATTGAAATAATGATATCGTATTCACTGAGCAATATGTATTTATTAACCTGTATTGACAATATAGTCTGGTGATGCAATCAGGAAAACATATCAATGCCATAATCTGCAAACATAAAGAATTAACATATAATTTTCTAAGCAAGAGGAAGACTTATCAAATAATTGATCATGGTATCGAGCCAAGCAAATACAATTATCACTGCCAAAGGATCATAACAGTGACTAATTAATCTTTGGTTAGTAATTCTACAAATACAATTATTGCTGCCAAAGGATCATAACAGAGACTAACTAATCATTGGTTAGTAATCCTAAATGGTACAATTAATTTGATTAATAAAGGTGGCAACCCAAGATCACATCCCATCATGATATATTAAAGAAGATTGGAATATCAATTCAAAAGGATCATCGAATATCTTTGCTTATTACTCAAGTTGAGCATTAGCCTTACTGGCTTGGACGCAGAAATATGAGTGTTACAAATGAGAAACAATGCCTTATAGAATTGCTATGATCATCAGACATCAACGACTATCTCTCCTTAATGATACTTAAGATACATCTCAGGGAATGAAAGTAAGGAAGAAGTATAGCAATCTCGTGATACCATCGAGCTGCATTAAGGTACGTGTAATATGTGATGTGCGAGATAGCACTGTTGAAATGGTATTTGTAAGAATATAAGACACTAATTAGTGAATACGGTGAGAGTAGAATATATATTCCAAGTAATTACTCTATTCAATTTTATATATATATATATATATATATATATATATATATGAATTCCAAATGTATGAGAAAATATATTGAATAATATATTCAAAGTACATATACTAGAATGATCTAAATCAAATTATATTTTATCCTTTAATTATATATAGTTATATATGATTATATATTATATGAATATGTGTATATACTAAGTATTATAACATATATTGGAATGATTATATCAATTATAAGAATGAATTAATATAGACCCATCAATAGGAGAAACTAGTTTGAGTAAAGAGTTTAGTTATTCTAATTATAGTACATAAGGGTCTATCCCTCATTTCCTTACTATAATACCTTAGGTAGGGAGCTTTTGGAGGGGAGAGGCGGAGTAATTTCGGGCACATGTCGGTTGTCCCAACACTAGGGTTAAGCCTTGAGGGAAGCCGCTTGTAGTCTGTTTCACGCGCCCGAAGCACGATAAGTCTTCCACCCTATTGTGACCTTAGTAAGGAAGGAGAAAGATCCCTATATCCTATATGAAGAGATCTAAATATCAAATCTAATCTATGAGCTTTAATAGTTGCATTTCTTATAGTAATGGTTAACCTAGGGTATTTTAATAGTTTTTAAGATGATTTCCTAATTTACGCCTAGCTTGTATTAAATTATAGAACTCAAGTCAAGCGATAGGAAAAGGGGTCATTACAGCTGGTGACTCATTATTACAAGGAAAGTGACATTTGGGGTTTTATGGAGAGAATGAAGGGTGGGCATGACGAACGGATCTCCAAACAGTTCGTGTCATCCTGGAACAAAAGGAGTGTCTCTGTTGGAGGCATCCACTTTCAGCTAAACGAGGAGGTCATAGCCAAGGCAACTGGGCTTTCTATGACAGGGAGGAAATACAAAAAAATTAGTCGAACTCCTGACCCTACCAGCCTCAACCAGTTTTTCAAAGACAGAGAGTTGTCGGTGAAAAAGTAGGGGGGCTTCAACAAGGAGGTGCTGCCGAATTTTTGGCCAAAAATATGCCTCATAGTGATGAAATACTTTACTTTGGAAGGTAAGTTTACTATTTTTTACTACTACCACTTACTGTTCCTAAACCATATTAGTAATAAGGATTTAATTTCCATCCCCTTCTATCTTTTGCACTCCTTAGAAAGTAATATCCTTGATATTAAGGATAACCCGGATAAGCCTATACCTATCCTCCATCAAGGCCTCCTTCTCTACATTTACCAGTTCCACAAAGCTATTTTCCCGACACCCCAATCCCCTCAGATTATCCAAGAGATGCCCCATGAGGATTCCCCAGCCAAAACTGAAAATCCCACCCAGTCCTCCTCCCAGTCCATCTGTGTCATCCAGGAGCCTGAGCTAGGTATTAAAGAGGGCAGGAACCGCAAAAAATGTGGCAAAAACTCATTCAATAAGAAGGATGGCCAGGAGGTGTCTTATGTCTCTGAGTCTAAGGATATTAAAGATAGGAAGGAGGATGACAATACTCCGGAGACCGATTGTATGCAGAAAAAAAGGAAAATAATGGAGAGCCAGGTTAGTCTAGAGGTGGATTTGAGTGGCTCGGGTTGTAAGAGGTCAAATAGACTTGCCAAGGAGCAATGTAAAACCAAGCTGCTAGAAATGACATCTAAAGAACGGTCCATGACTGAAAAAGACTCCCAAACCAATGAGTCTATGAATGATTCCTCAAAAGATCATATGAGTCCCTCCAGGACTAGTAACAACCCTGCTCCTGACCCCAAGCAGGCCATGGAAACCCCCAATTTCCCTACCCCACCCTTGAGTCCTGCTCAAGACCCCTAGGATAAGCCCCCTACCCCTGTTTACAATACTGAGGCCCCGGAAGACAATTTCAAAGGTACTCTTAAAAGGAGGCTCGCGAACTTGGAAAAAGATATTGCGAAGATCAGGAAGAATATGCAGGAGCTGATGAACCATTGCATGCTGACCAACAAATTTGGCCTGAAGGTTATGCACACTTCAGCTACGACTCTATGTCATGTGCAGGAAAAGCTGGTGGGTGGTACTCTGGAAGCGAACAAGGACAACAGGGATCTTTTCCTGTTCCTGCAGGAAGAGTGGGCGAGGACCCTGCTGTCTAAGCAGCTGGGTGGGAAAAATTAATTATGGTTCCCATGTGCTGGTTAATTTTGTCTGGGCCTGGCCCTTGGTTCCCCTATTTTGTGGTTGGGGGTAATGTTAGTTTTTATAGCTTTCTGTTCAGCCCTGTGTGGCTTTTAATTGATACTTTACATGCTACTACTCGGTCTAGATACTTTGTTTTAATTCAGTTGATTAGTATTGTGGTTTATGTTTTTGATAGGGGCAAATTTAGACTGGTGATTATACTGTTAAACTGTTATATTTGCTTTGACTGGTTGCATTAATGTGCTATTAATGTGCTACTAGTCCTTTGTTCTTCGGGCCAGCACCCTCTTACTACTTTTATCTATCAAAAACAATGGGTGAAATTGTTTACTTTGTATTGTAAAATGTGGTTGTTTAACTAGGAATTTTAAGTCTACTCAATGTATTCCACTTTTAAATAGCTTTATACTTTCAAGATGTGTAATTTTAATATTAATTACCAAATAACTTACAAACCTTTTTTCCGAATTTATTATTAATATATATTAACTTTTATTAGAATTTATAAATTTAAAATATAATATAATTAAATATTATGTATTATTTAATAAGTTTTTTTTAGTATAATGATTAGTATATAAGTGATATTCTTTAATGTAAAATCTGATAAATAATTTAACTTTTTTTAATTTCATCTATAAAAGTTTTCAAATCTAGTGGTGATTTTGAAACTATTTATTCATTTTCCTAAATTAAATAGATAGAAACAAAATTGATCCAATTTAATTCTACAAATGTAAAATGATCTTAGAATTTGCAAAATTATTTTTAAATAAATTCAAAGAGATTCCTCCAATGGTTGATTATGAGCTAATTTGAACATAAGAATTTTAAATTATCTATTAAAAATTTGTGTTTAACGAAAAACCCTAATTTATTTTCTATGATCTATCAAAACAAGAACAACCATATATATTATAGCACTCTCATATAACATTAGCATTGTGTTATTAACTTACATCAACATATTAAACATCATTAGATAAACATTTATTTTAATACATAATCTATTCCAACTCATTAGTTTGTTAAATTAATTAACTACTTTATTTATTTATTTTATTGATCCGAAAGTTCTATATTATCCTTTTAGCAATAAAATTATAATTTATTAAACTTTAGAATAGATAAAAATACCATAGGACTAATTTGTCAAGAGGATTAAGACTAATTAGTCTTTTATGTGTTGTTTGTTGACTTAGTGTGTTACTATTGTTATTTGTAATTATTTATAATTCTATTATTTTTTTCAATATAAAAAAGTTAATATATAAAATATTTTATATTAAAATTTAATTATGAACATTTTATACAATTAAAACTTAATTTTAAGATATCAAAATTTATTGTTATGAGAATTATAATAATTGTAGATTGTCTTTTTAGTTAATTAAATTAGAATGTGAAATGACAAAAGTGTATAAAATAATCCAATGGGGAAGATGACAACTTTCCACATGAATTTTCATTTAGAATTATTCCACCTTTCTATTCAAATGTAAATACATATACCATAAAATATGTGTTTTTATTTTAAAGGATTGAGATTTTTTTGGACATGGGAGACAATTTAATGAGTTTAGAGGTTTGTTTATGGTCTATCAATTGGATAACTATCTAATTTTGATATGGATGAGGTGTAAAATTGATATCCACTATTTAATTAAACGGTGTTTGTTAAACATAGAAAGAAAATTTAATTGATAAAATAGGCTGATTTTTATCCTATTTTCATATGGATGTAGTATAAAATTTATATAGGTTGTTTGACCATTACAGCTAACCCTCTTTGAAAAGAATATTTTCACACTAAACAAAAGTACTGACAACAATTGTTCTACTTGCAAACACGAGTGTTTTTCATTCAAAAGAATATTTAGCTTACTTCTTTGCTAAGACAAACACACAAATTCAATGTTTGCAAAGAACTTAATTTTACATAATAGAAATCTAATTATACTTTATTTAAACATCATTTTTTTTTTAAATGTTTGTCAATTTCACATTATTTATGATATTGCTATCATGATTCAAAGGTATAGTTTTTGTATTCAACTCATTAACACATGTTTCATGAATAGTGGTAAACACAAACCCATCTCTCGTGAGAATGAATGATATGCATAACATTCATTGCATCTACTATGTGGATGGGGTTTAAAATTGATATATATTGCTTAACCATTAAATTTTGACTGATAAAAACAAGTAAATTCTCTGTCAGATTTAAGATGGATGAGGTGTAAAATTGATATATATTGATTGACCATTACATCTGAAATCGTTTGAATAGAATATTTTTCTAATGCTCATACATGTAGAGTGAAAACAAGTACAAATAACAATTATTCTTATCTGCAAATACCGATGTCTTGTCATTCAAAAGAATCTTGAACTTACTTCTTCACTAAGACAAACATTTATATAACAATAGAATTCAATTTTACATAACAAAAATTACACTTTGCTTAAATATTATCAAATTAATTAGTCTTTTAAATGGTTGTCATTTCACATTACTTATGATATTGCTATCACAATTCAGCTTTATAAATTTTTAGGTAAACTTATTGACCCATGTTTGATGAATAGAAGTTAACTTAAACTCATATGTCATAAGAATGAATAGTCTACTTAAAATTTGTCGCATCTAAGTGATATTTAATGAGACAAAACATTAGACCTTTTTAGAAGATCGCCCATCAACTACTTCAACTTAAACTTTTTAATTATGAAATTTCTTAAAATTAAACTAACTTGAGATGCTACCTGTGTGTGTGAAAATTGTACCTGATCTGTAAACACAACACTCAGTAAAACATTAGAGGTTATTGATAATCAAAATCGTGCAAAATTGAAAGCTATCTAACCAAGCGATTTACTGCCTTCTAATAGGTGCGAGATTAATGTTCTCAGATTGTAATCGAGATCAGTGACCTAGACGACACCTAAATGAAGGATTTGAATGCAAAAGATGGATATGAAATTGAATGCAATTAATCTATATTTTTGATATTTTCTATGCAATAAGAATGATAAAAACTGATATGCTATGCTAATCTAATAATGATATGAAAACTATGAATGCAAAAATAAGATTGATCTCACAAAGATGTCGATTCACAAGAGCTTTGATTCTTCAATTCCAATTCTCCAGCGTGATTGTGCAAAATATGAGATGATTTGTGAAGAGCTAAAGCCTTAATTTATAGAAATCCAGGGCTTTGGAGGTGCATGAATAAAAGCCATAAATCACTCAAATTAACTCATCTTGATTTTTGAGTTATCTGATCATAAAAGATAGTTAATTCTCAAAATCATGCAAAAACATGCAAAAACAGCTTTTTAACTCAAATTAGAGTTTAGATCAGCTTTTTGAACTCCAAAAGGATGTTGAGTTCCAAAAAGTTAATAACTTACATTGATTTTCTGATTTGGAGTTTAACTGTTTCTTTTGAATATGCATAATAATTAAGAATTAAATAAATAAATAAAGTGATTTATCCTCAACTCAACTGATTTTTGAAAATAAATAATTAATTTATGGGTTAATTAACTATTTATTCAAACTTTTATTAAAAATTATATTATTAAATAATGACAACATGCTTTAATTAATTAAATAAGAATTTAATCAATTAAAGATAGGAATTTTGATTTATTGTCAAAATTAAATAATACAATTAATAATAGATAGAATTAAATTTAATTACATAATTAAGTGGCAAATATTAAATCTAATTAATTAAATATGAAAATATTCAATTAATCAAATTTTTAGGATAAATATGATTTATCGCCAAATAATCATTAAATTAAAGATAATTAAGATAATTAGGAATATTACTAGGAATATTCCCTGATGCAAAATTTAAGATAATCAATTATGATTCGATGATGTTTAGATGTGCCTTAGGTTAGGACTTTGATGTCGATTTTGTTCGAATTGAAGATGTAGGAGATTAATGAACTTATAGCCCATTTTTGGGGTATTACATTTTGCCCCTCTTTGAATTACTGTGCGAAGCGCAGTGGTTCAAAGATAGTCTGTGTTTGATAAAGATATGAAACTGATTCAAAAGATAAACTGATCTCAAGATAGAAACCGATTGAAAGATATTGAGATAGGAGTTGATTGATATTGAATTAAGATGGAGATAATAAGTCTTGAATGACCAAAGATAATGTTCACTGTAGCAGCAAATGAACCTATGATTGCGAAAAAGTGTCAAAATGCTTGATTCTGAACCTTAGGATTGATAAGAAGTGAGTGACCCGTTCTAGACTCGATTGTCTTAGCAGAACTAGCAGGTATCACATCCGAATCCTTCAGTTGCCGAAGAACCAAGGAAAGAACACTATTATCCGATGGTTGCAAAAATTGATACAGTTTACAAGATTAAGGAAATATCAGATTGATATGGATCTTGATGAATCTGATATGCCCCAAGTGATGATAGATTTGCCCCGAGCGATGAGGACTTTTGATGAATCAGTAACTAGACGTGATTGTTTGTCTTGATCACTGATGAAAGATATTGATAAACTTGATCGATAGAATTTGATTTACAGACTTTGAATGATGTGCAATAGCATGCCCCCTTCGGGATTAAAATTGAAATCTGACAAGAAAAGTCAGCGTTGATAGTTTAGAAGCATGTTAATTGATCTGAGAAGTGATTATTTACATCCGAGAACGCATTCTGCATCGTTGGAAGGTCCCAAAAGACCAAGTTTGACTAGGTTTGACCATGAGTTGACCATGGTTGACCAAGTTGAAATTTTGATAGTTTGATGTAAGATAATCAGTTAAGTTGAATACTAGACTTCTGTGATGATTGAAGGTCGAATATGCAAGTAGTTAATAATATGAATGATCTCAGATTTGAATTTTGATCCCGAAAAAGGATTCTACTTGCTCTTTCATTGGAGGAACCTTCGTGTGAGATTCAGCTCTTGTTAGACTTGAAGATGCGATTTGAAGAATCATTTAAGCATTGAAGTTCGTTTAATCATTGTGAGATCATGTAAACATGCAAAATGCAATGAGACATGCAAAATGAAATACCACCTAAGACCTAGGACCTAGTCACTGATCATGTGTCGATTTGTTATCATCATTGAACTTTTAGGTAACCTGATAAATCAATACAATGCCCACTAGCCATGAAACCATAGACATATGAATATTGATTTGTATGTGCAAGAATCAATACAACACCCACTGGTCAAACAACCATGGACATATGAATATTGATTTTATTTGTTGAATGTCGGATTAGATATAAGCACCAAGGCACAAACGCCAGGATGACCTGAATATCATGTCTATTTTGATATAGCAATTTGTACAAGCATCAAAACATAAACGTTGTGATGACCTGAGTACGCCTTGCGTTAAAAACACATCAAACAGCTAAGAGATCATTCTAAATCTAATGTGAATTACCCGTAGTGACCCTTTATCATTCACATCCTTAGGCAAGATTGCGTTCCACAGTAGGAGAAAGAACTTACTCAAAAAGATAATAGTTAGATCAAACTTCCTTGAATTGTCTGGGTATCAATGGTCGAGGTACGCATGGCCATCCAATTTGAGATAGAGGCTCTTACAGTCGGACACCATTTCAATCCAGAAGTTCTAAAGATGTTAGATTTTCACATACAAGCAGAAGACAAAAAAAAGATTATGCCCCCAGTCATCACTCTCTAAATCCTATAAAAGACATCATCGAAGAGCTCGAAGGGACACAATATGCAAAAATCTCAATGCGAATCAGTAAGCCTACAAGGAGATAAAAGCATGAAAAGCACAGATTGTTTTCAGTTGAGTTTTGATGTTTGATTATTGTTGATGCAAAATCCTTTCTGGAGACGAGACAGACTGACTGACTCAACTTGAAGCTTCAAAGGACTCTAAGTGGATATGACACGTCTAAGATACATTGGAGACCATAGGATATGACATTGATTGCCCCCAAGTGTGAACATTGATAGGATGCAAACGCTTGAGCTGGTTGGTGTACAGACCGACTTATTGAAACCAGGATATGCAGAAACAAACGGGGAGATATGTACAAACTAAAGCAAGACTGAAAGCTGGGAAAGACCAAGATTGTGCTGATAGATGGAGCATTTGGAACAAGTGGTGCCCGTTTGCCGAGTTTTCACCATCTTGGTAGAGATTCTATTTTTGCTACCGAGGTGCCTGTTTCCAAGTTTTCACCAAGGCACTTTTTTTTTTTTTTTTTTTTTTTTGTATTTTTCATTTTTTCAATTTTTTTGTACTTTTGATATTTTTTGATTTTTTTTGTGAATCATCAAGGTGCCTATTGCTAGGTTTTCACCAAGATGTTCATTTTTTCAGGACTTTTTCTGATTTTTAAGATTTTTTTCAGGACATTTACCAAGCACTGAATGCCTTAGGCGTAGAATTTCTTCAGATGGAGAACGTTGATTGGTTCTCAGAGCTGTTCTCCTTCAGTCGTTGAGAGTTGATAGGCACCAGAGCCAAAAGTAGCAGTGATTACAAAGGGACCCAGCCAGTTGGGTTCGAACTTCCCCTTGCGTTCTCGATGTGACTGATTTTTAGGATTTTCTCTCAACACTAGATCGCCAACCTGAAATTCTCTATGTCTGACTTTCTTGTTGTAGCCTCTAGACATTCTTTTCTGATACACTCTGAGATGATCATACGCTGCTTGTCTGCGCTCATCTAGTAGTTCAAGTTCTTGTAACCTCGACACTCTGTAGTCTTCATCAGTGACAAGTCCATTCATTTTGATTCTAAGTGATGGGATTTCAACCTCAATAGGCAATACCGCTTCAAACCCATAAACTAAAGCGAAAGGTGTAGCCCCTGTAGGCGTTCTGATACTAGTTCTGTATGCCCAGAGAGCTGGATTGATCATCAGATGCCAGTCTCTTCCTGTTTTATTCACTGTTCTGTGCAAGATCTTCAGGAGATTTTTGTTTGAAGCCTCAGCTTGTCCGTTCCCTTGAGGATAGTAGATAGATGACCAATGTTGAGTAATTTTGAACTTGGCAAATAAGTCATCTAGGTCCTTGTTTTTGAATTGTCCCCCGTTATCTGTGATTATAGAGTGAGGGATCCCATATCTGCAAATGATGTAATTCAGGATGAACATAGAGATCTGTTTCCCCGTTGCTTGTGTTAGAGGAACTGCTTCTACCCATTTTGTAAAATAATCTGTAGCTGTGATTATATGGGTATGTCCATTAGAAGAGTGCGGATGGATAGCACCTATGAGATCAAATGCCCATTGTTGAAAAGGCCATTGTGTAGTAAAAGGAATCAGATCTCTCCCTGGAGCATGAATCAAGTTGCCATGTACTTGACACTGTTGACAGTTTTTAGCAAATTTAATAGCTTCTTTTTCCATTTCAGGCCAATAATACCCAGCCCTAATAAGTTTTCGAGCTAACGTTAACCCGTTCGAGTGTGACCCACATATACCCTCGTGGACTTCCTCTAATGCACGTTGAGACTCTTCTCATTCTAAACATCTAAGCAGTGTACCATCTAGACCTCGTTTGTACAGATCATTACCAATGATGACATATCGGGATGCGGATCGGATAAGGTTTCATTTCTCAAAACGATTAAAGGACTCAGGGATGATTTGGTCGTGGAGATAGGAGAACAAATTTTTGTAGCGAGATGAGTCATAACTTACAACAGTGCAGATCATGCGGGTTTCAGGGGAGTCATATGCAGGATAGGATAGGGCTTCCACCAGGAACTCGTAGCGTAGTTCATGTTCAGGCTGTTGTAAAAGAGTAGATAATGTTGCCATTGCATCAGCAGCCTTATTCTCCATTCTGGGTATTTGCTCAAATGTGATAGAGATGAAGTATTTCTTTAGATCATCGACCATTCTCTTGTAAGGAATGAGCTTTTCATCTTTGGTTTGGTACACATCATTGACCTGGTGGATGACTAGTTGTGAGTCTCCATGAATGTGCATCTCTGTAACTCTCCACTGTATTGCCATTTTCATACCATTGAGAAGTGCCTCATATTCAGCAATATTGTTTGTGCAAGGAAACTTTAATCTGAATGCTTTGGGTATCGAGTATCCTTGAGGAGTAATGAACAATATGCCTGCGCCGGATCCATTCTGTGTGTAGGAGCCATCAAAGAATAATCGCCATGCTCTAGAAGAGAGGTGCATGATAGAGGATTCGGGAAATTCCATTTGCATGGGTGTATCATCAAACAGTGGTGCTTCAGCTAATTGATCAGCAATGACCTGTCCTTTGATAGCTTTTCTTTCAACATATTCAATGTCAAATTCGCTCAAGAGCATGACCCATTTAGCTAGTCTACCTGTGAGGGCAGCTTTGCTTAGGAGATATTTCAGTGGATCAATTTTAGCTACCAAATGAGTAGTATGAGCTAACATGTAGTGTCTCAATTTCTGTGATGCAAAGATCACAGTGAGACAGGCCTTCTCTATCATTGAGTAGTTCTTCTCATAGGCCACTAAAGTTCGGCTGATATAGTAGATGGCTCTTTCTTTCTTGTTCTCATCATGCTGTGCTAGCAATGCCCCCAGTGATGTATCTGTTGCGGAGACATATAATATTAATGGCTTCCCATGAATAGGAGGCATCAATATAGGTGGATTTGATAGATACTTCTTGATATGTTTAAAGTTGTTCTCGCATTCTTCATTCCATGCAAAGGTCAGACCTTTATGTAATGTTTTTGTAAAAGGCTGTGAGATGTCCGCTAGCTGTGATATGAATCTTCTGATAGATTGAACTCTGCCTTGCAACGTCCTCATTTGACTGATATTTGTGGGAGGTTGCATCTCTATTATAGCCTTGACCTTAGCTAGATCAACTTCAATGCCTTTCTTGGAGACGATGTATCCTAGGAGCTTTCCAGAAGTGACTCCAAAAGCACACTTTTTAGGATTTAGTCGAAGACTAAATTTTTCCATTCTGTCGAGGATCATGCTCAAGTCTGTTAGATGTTCAGTTCTAATCATGGATTTTGCCAAGGTATCATCTACGTAATCGTCCATTGTTCTATGCATCATATCATGAAAAATAGATTTCATTGCTCTTTGATATGTAGCTCCAGCATTTTTGAGTCCGAATGGCATAACATTCCAATAGAAAGTTCCCCACGCACATGTGAAAGCTATTTTCTCTTGATCTTCTGGAGCAATTTTGATTTGGTTGTATCCAGAAAAACCATCCATAAGGGAATACATTTCATAGCCCGCAGTCATGTCCACTATCATATCAATGTTAGGCAGTGGAAAATCATCCTTAGGGCATGCTCTGTTCACGTCTCTAAAGTCTGTGCATACTCTGATTGAACCATCTGGTTTGGAAACAAGTACAATGTTGGAAATCCACTCAGCATAGTCTATGACACGGATGAATCCAGCTTTTAGGAGTTTTTCTAGTTCTGCTTTGACTAAGAGTGCAACATGAGGATGCATCTTTCTCAATTTTTGTTTGATTGGTTTTACTCCGGGAGCAATGGATAGATGGTGCATAATGAGATTGGGATCCAATCCTGGCATATCTGAATATTTCCATGCAAAGTTGATCTTTTTCTCTGATAAGAAGGTAGTGAAGTTTTGTTTCTCTTCGTCTGATAGAGATTGTGCTACATGTACCAATTGTGGTTCCTCTGTTGAACCCAAATTGATGGATTGAGTTGGCTCAATCAGAACTGGAGATCTATCCTGTAAATGACTTGGAAGGACATCAAATATCTCATCCTTAGGTGCCTCAGAGAGGTTTTCACCTTCAGATACGTCTTTTCTTTTTACTTTTGTCGGTTCTGAGACTGCCACAAAGTGGTTTTCACCCTCAGAACTCTTTTTCTTTTTCCTTTTACTCTTGTTTTTCTGACTAAGATATTTGATGTCCGACTCGGTCATGCTGACACTCGGTTCACTGATGGAAGTACTCATAGGCTCAACTGCATTGAGGTAGCAGGCAAGGGCATAGTCATTTGGGAAGGTATACATACCATGGTTTGGGTTGGTGGAAGTTTGGTCGATAAGATCAGGGCGTTGGATAGTCAAAGTGGGAAAGGCTTGGGATATGGTGTTCACGGATGTGGATATGTC
This sequence comes from Chamaecyparis obtusa, assembly GCA_027943335.1. NCBI lineage: Eukaryota > Viridiplantae > Streptophyta > Pinopsida > Cupressales > Cupressaceae > Chamaecyparis > Chamaecyparis obtusa. Next base: position 388,333 of record BSBK01000070.1, on the reverse strand, counting down.
ATCATTGGTCCTAACCTGACGCTCAAGTTCAAAGGTGATATTACAGCTCAGAATGTTCAATTCGTGAATAGGCTCAACATCATCATAGGAGTCCTCTTCAGCCATAGGTGGATCAGACACGTTAAGTTCATTGTTTCGCTCTAGACCTACGTTGGGTTGAGAGACATATTGGTGAATAACATCAATAGATTTCTCTGTTATAAGCTCATCTTCTTCTGGAATGGCACCCCATTCATAATCATTTGACTCATCTTCTGATTCAGAATCTCTAGGAAATCTTAGAAAGTGCGTGAAATCAGGATGAATACCCCAAGAAGGATTACCCTCAGTCTCTGACTTGAATTCATATTCATGGGAATCAGTGTCAGAATAACTACCCCCTGCTTCTCGATTAGTTTGATTGCCTTCGAGATTGGCTAGTTCTTGTGGTACAACCATCTCTTGCACTACAGTAGGTTCTTGTGTTTCTACTACATTAATTCTTCTGATAGGATCATCTGTATCATCAAGAAGATCTTTGATCTCTTTAGGCAATTTTTCATAGGGGATAAGCTCAGAGCTATCTGAATCATCATCAGAGGGTTCTGTTTCTTCTTTCTTAAGAAGGGGTTCTCCTGGTGCAATTTGTTCTATGACATGAGAACAACCACCTTTGAGATGATAGGGTTTCTTCTTAAACCCTATGCCACCAGTATCTTTTTTGGCTCGACCAATATGTGAAATGGGGGTCACAAGACCCTTTCCCCTAATTCCTAGAGGTCCTTGACCAGAATATCCCATCTTGGCTATCAATTTGTTTCCTGGACCATATGAATTAGAAGGGACTGTAGGTGCTATAGATTCACTAGGTTGAACAATTTTAGATTCAGAATCCTCTTTATATAGCCATGCCAGCACAGCTTCATCCTCTTCAAATTCTTGTTTAGATACTTGCTCCACCACAAAATGTCTTTTGTATGCTTCCATAGGTTCCTTAGGTTCTGATTTAGACTGCTTCAAGGATTGGCCATATGACTTAGGTGAGATTGGGAGAGATGTCAGAGACAAGACTGGCTCTATAGTGTATTCTCCCATCCCATTTTCTTTGATATTGATCTCTTTAGCAATGTCATCTATCTTAGATGTGGAAGCCACATTTTGTTGCTTGATGGAAGATTCTCTGTTATTGGGAACAAGTTTATCGGCACTTTCCTTCAATGTATTGCAAGTTGTACTCAGATCAACTGGGATAGTAACCTCCACTCCTTCATAGGGAAATTTCAAGCATTGATGGTATGTTGAAGGAATAGCCTGCATTTCATGTATCCAGGGTCTCCCTAGAAGGATATTGTAAGCCAATGGTAGATCGAGCACCTGACATGTGGTATCTTTGATGACTGGACCCACCCGGATGGGCAAGACAATGGTGCCTTTAGAAGCTCTTTCTTGTTCATCATAGGCTTTTATGGTGATCTTCTTTCGAGGATCAATAGCCATCTCTGAGAATCCCAACTGTGTGATTAAGTTGTAAGAACAAATGTTGAGGCCTGCGCCCCCATCTATCAACACACGTTTGACTCGACGGTTCTGGATCAAGACTTCTATGTGCAAGGGCTGATTATGTGGGTGACTTAGGGAGTTGTCATCCTCTTCTGAAAAGGAGATATATTGCGGAGATGTTAGATGACCAACCATAGTTTGGAACCTGTCTAGATCTAGATCATCAGGAACATTAGAGCTGAGCAAAGCTTTGTCTAGGATATCTCGGTGAGCTGGAGAGATTCGAAGTAACTCAAACATAGAGATTTTGGCATTGGTATGCTGGAGTTGTTGCACGATGCTGTAAGATGTAGGTCTGGTATCCTTTGGATTGGAAGATTTCGAGGAAACCTTCTGTTTAGAAGCAGATGTGAGATTGAAAGGTATCTTAGGGACATCAAATGAATTTGGTGTTTGTCCTTTTAGATGCGTCTGAGCTTGTGATCTGGTAACTGCATTAGCTGAGGAATGATTTCTATCTCTTCGTACAATCGTGATGACATTACAGCTCTCAGAGAGGCATGGTTCCACCATATTGATGACAACATCGTTTCCAGGGTAGGCATAGTTGACTTTTGCCCCCATGTTAGGCTGAGAAGTGGAAACTCCCTTGCCATGTTGTGGAAAAGGTTCTGTAAATGCTGTGTGATCATTATTGCTGGTAGGATTATCGATTGTGATGTCCCCTTGATCTATCAAGTCTTGAATGGTATGCTTCAAATGGAAGCATCCATTAGTTCTGTGGCCTTTAGTTCGATGGAAAGCACAAAATTCATTATCTTTCCACCAACATGGTTTTGGATCCGGATCAGGTTTTCGGATTGGTGGTAAAGAGATCATGTTATCAGCTATCAGGGTCCTCAGAGCAGATTCCAAAGATTCTCCCAGGGGAGTAAACTTTCGTTTATTATCCCATCGTTTGAATGGCTTCTTTGGAGATGGTTCAGCAGATTTTTGCTCTGAAGCTTCAATGGCTTTGGTGGCAAGGGTGAGATTGTAGGCCGGTGCCTTTGATGGGGTGTGGATAGTGTCAACAACACCGTCAGAGACGATACCTTTGTTTCTATTCCAGGTCTTGTTTTTATCTTTTGAGCTAGATCCCGATTCAGACTTGTCCTTTTGAAGTGTGATTTCTCCTTTCTTGACAAGTACTTTCTCAATCTTGATTGCATTATCCACCATTTTATCAAAAGATACATGATCTTGCATTTGCAATGGATAGTTGAGCTCTGGAACAAGGTTATTGATAAAGATTTCAAGTTTCTCCATTTCGGGAATTGGTCTAGCATATAAAGAAAACTTCTTTCGCCACCTCTTGAGAAAAGTTAGGAATGATTCCCCTGGATATTGCTTGAGGTTACAGATATCGATCATGGTAATCGGATGTTGAATATTGTAGGAATATTGTTGATAAAATAATTTAATCAATTCCTCAAAAGTTTTGATCGTAGAAGGTAATCTTGAAAACCACTGAATGGATGCTCCTCCCAAGGATCTAGGAAAAAGATGCATTAGATAAGTCGGTTCATGCATGAATTCCATGGATTGTGTACAGAACTCTCTGACATGATCTTGAGGATCAGAGTGCCCGTCATATTTTTCATACTTTGGTATCTCCACTCTTTTTGGGAATGGAGGCATATACAAGTCTTTGTCAAAAGGGAAAGGACAAAGGGCCTCCATGGAGAATTCCTTGGGTTCCTTCTCTTTCTCAATTTTATTCATTTTGACCTGCATAGCCTGCAGCTGGTTCATTATGGCCGTCATCGGAGTTTCTTCCTCATGCGTGATGATATCTTCGACATTGAAGTGAGGAGGAAGTTTAGCTCCTTGGGCTAATTGCAAAAAGTATGCCTCTCTATCCATTTTCAAGAAATGCCTCATCATTCTTTTGAATTCATCGTCATTCTAACACCGATGGATTTCAGAGGGTGTAGGGTCTTGGTCGGCATTATGTTGAGAGTGGTGTCCTTGGGATCCTCCTCCTAGAGAACCATGGTTTGTCCCTGCTTGAGACATGGTAGGAGTTTTTGGGCTCCCTGGAATAGATTGAGGAAGAGTTTGTTGATTACCTCTGTGAGTTGATAGAGGAGGTCTGTAACTAATTTTCAATCGAAAGTTACCGAGACCGTCGTCTTCGTAGATACCTGACTTGATGAGTTGTTCAAGAGTTGGACCCGGGGTATTGGTCAAAAGTAAGTTTTGAGATGTTTCTTCTGATTTCTTGTGTGAAGAAGCTCTGGTCTCCACCATTAACTTTGAATGAAACAGAAGAAAAGGATGAAGACAACTGAAGAACAATTTGATTTGAGAAAATTGGATGACGCAACCTTGTCAAGATTATGATAGTTTTGAAGATCTGATGAGATGTGGGTGAAGGAAACTGTGCCCTGGATGCATGGGATAGATCGCCCAAAAGATAGCGGACACGAGTTCTCAACACTTAGTTTGTTTTTGAAGATTGATTGATTGAAGATTGATAGTTATGACAAGGTTTTGACACGAGATAAAAAGGACTCAAATTGATCAAACAGAAGACTAGATCGGATTCAAAAGATCAAACTCAGAAAATGGTAGAATGCTCAATAGCTACTGCTCTGTTCCTGACACAATGATATTTTTGACAGATTCTGGAACTAGGCTGGAAACATTGGATATCTTGCAATTTGACAATTTCTGACAACTTTCTCAAATTTTTCCAAACGACACTCTGCAGACTCGTACGACACTGGGTAGTCTATGAAATGACAGTTGCTAAACTCATACGACAGTTGGGTAATACTGAAATGACACTTGACAAAACTCGTACGACTTTTGACTTCTTGAAATGACTTTTGACTCCAGAAAGAACTTTACGTCAATTTTTGCAAAATTTAAGATTTTCAGTTTTGGATTGTTTGCAAATTGTACTGTCCAGATTTTGAAGGTTATACCAGATGTGATCGTTTTTAATAGCCAAGTAGATAAATAAGCACGCAGAACAGCAAGCAAGTGATTCCAAACACGTCTGAAAACAATGAACAAGGGCAAAAGCAACCTTGCACATGAACAATCAAGTGACCAAATTGTGCTAATCCCTGAGAGTACTAATTGTGTATGTTCTGAAAAGTTTTACAATAACACACATATACCTGAGAATGAAAAATTGGCCTCTCTAAGGTTTTTAGTAATGGTTTGACTCTGCAACTTTTATGATTCAAAGGGGTGAACTCCAATCCCGGCGCACCAGGGTTTTGACACAGTCTGAGAACTTAATCTTCAAGAGCTGCTAGGGAGATCTGACAACCCAACAATGAACCATACCCGTGGAGATTTCTTCCACAAGGACATTTATATAGCGGTTGTCACTACCATGGTGAAAATGGCTATTACCTCTTGAGGTTCCGCCAATGCAGTTTGCCCTGTGAAGGGATTGTCCGCTACGGTTAACCCTCTCTAAAGATGACTCACAATAGTATACCACAAGGGGACTTGGCTCCAGATTCAAGGTTTTGACACCTCTTCACTTTTAACCCAAACAAAGCAAGCAGATTAATCCGACACGCTAAGACAAAGTTTTGTTCCACCAAGGTCTGTGATATCAACTCCACGTGATCTATCAACCTCTCCGGGGAGAGAATGTATCAATCAATAAGAGAAGACGCACTAACCAATTTTGATTCACCAAAGCTTGTGATATCAACCCCACATGATCTATCAACCTCTCCGGAGAGAGAATGTGTCGATCAATAAGAGAAGACTCACTAACTAAGTTGAATGTGAAACGCACTAAGTATCCTCCCTACCTACAAGGATTCTATCGTCAAGAAGGATTTCGCTAGGAATCCAATCTCTCAAGAATCACAAATAGTGTTCATAGGGCCTAATTACTATGTGAGCACAGATGTATGTTCCGAAAGCAAATCTACCAAAAGCATCCAAAAAGTAGAAAGAGGAACACTTAACGTTTAAAGCGAATATGAGATGAGTCCACAAGGTGTAACACTTAACACCTCACACAAGCTAAAAACGAGTCCACAACTTAGAAAACAAGGGAGTTCCTAAAAGCACAAAAGAGTTGCCAAGTGGAACATTTAACGCTTATGTCCTGTTGACCCCTCCCCTTTATGGCGCTGAGATTGCAACCACGGGGCGAAAATGAGGGGCCGGCGGATTAGCGAGTCCAATAACCCAAGATAGCAATCAAGATCAATCACAAGTATTCTAAGACTACTTAATGAATCCTTAAGGGTTCACAACTTAGTATCAATTATGCAAGTGTGTAGAAATAGATCAAAAGCATGAAAAGATGCACACAAGCTTGACACATAAGAGATTTATTTTAAGTCCCAAATCAAAATATTATTAGATGAAGGAGAATACCTGGGATCCTTGCAACGCGCTTAGTAGATTTTACTTGATTTTTAGCAATTTTTGTTGAGCTTTTCCATGCAAGCAAGTGACGAACTCTCCAACAAGCAAACAAGCAAACAAGATATGCAAAATATATTCAACTTATGAAAACCATAGGGTTAGCTCTAAAAATCAATTATTATCAGTAATAATAACCAGCAATCAACCCAAATGACAACTCATATCATTCATTGAACCATGTAAAAAAAATAAGTGCATACCCATCACAAAACTTTATTTTTTTTGTTGCATTTGACCTAGTCAACAAGATCTAATTTTTTTGATATGATTTTGGCCACAAAAATAAAAATTCAGAATAGAGACCCCTGCTAAAAAACAGAGAGCTTTTCAAAAATGCAAAAATTTTAGAAAAACCTCTTCATTTGTGCCCTAGAGACCCATTTTATCAATACAGACCAGTTTTTGTAAATTGACTATTTGAGCTATGATATCATGTCCAAATTTAAAACACAAAGAATGGACCCCCTGTAGAATTTAAAGAGCTTTCCGAAAATATAAAAATTTTCAAAAAATATGCTGATTTGCGTCAGATATTAATTTTTTCCGAAATTTCAAGAAAAAATTATTAAAAATTCAAAACATCTCAAAAAATTCTAAATTTTTTACTGTAGCTTCCATGACATGTCACCAACCTGCAAAAAAAATTTCAGATCAAAATTCTAAGCCGTTTGGGAGATAAAATTAAATCTTTGAAACTTTGGGGTTTTAGCTCCCAAAAAAATCAAAACCAGCATGCAAAGGTGGGTTGCCCCACGGTGGGCGCCAGAAATGTGTGTGTGAAAATTGTACCTGATCTGTAAACACAACACTCAGTAAAACATTAGAGGTTATTGATAATCAAAATCGTGCAAAATTGAAAGCTATCTAACCAAGCGATTTACTGCCTTCTAATAGGTGCGAGATTAATGTTCTCAGATTGTAATCGAGATCAGTGACCTAGACGACACCTAAATGAAGGATTTGAATGCAAAAGATGGATATGAAATTGAATGCAATTAATCTATATTTTTGATATTTTCTATGCAATAAGAATGATAAAAACTGATATGCTATGCTAATCTAATAATGATATGAAAACTATGAATGCAAAAATAAGATTGATCTCACAAAGATGTCGATTCACAAGAGCTTTGATTCTTCAATTCCAATTCTCCAGCGTGATTGTGCAAAATATGAGATGATTTGTGAAGAGCTAAAGCCTTAATTTATAGAAATCCAGGGCTTTGGAGGTGCATGAATAAAAGCCATAAATCACTCAAATTAACTCATCTTGATTTTTGAGTTATCTGATCATAAAAGATAGTTAATTCTCAAAATCATGCAAAAACATGCAAAAACAGCTTTTTAACTCAAATTAGAGTTTAGATCAGCTTTTTGAACTCCAAAAGGATGTTGAGTTCCAAAAAGTCAATAACTTACATTAATTTTCTGATTTGGAGTTTAACTGTTTCTTTTGAATATGCATAATAATTAAGAATTAAATAAATAAATAAAGTGATTTATCCTCAACTCAACTGATTTTTGAAAATAAATAATTAATTTATGGGTTAATTAACTATTTATTCAAACTTTTATTAAAAATTATATTATTAAATAATGACAACATGCTTTAATTAATTAAATAAGAATTTAATCAATTAAAGATAGGAATTTTGATTTATTGTCAAAATTAAATAATACAATTAATAATAGATAGAATTAAATTTAATTACATAATTAAGTGGCAAATATTAAATCTAATTAATTAAATATGAAAATATTCAATTAATCAAATTTTTAGGATAAATGTGATTTATCGCCAAATAATCATTAAATTAAAGATAATTAAAATAATTAAGAATATTACTAGGAATATTCCCTGATGCAAAATTTAAGATAATCAATTATGATTCGATGATGTTTAGATGTGCCTTAGATTAGGACTTTGATGTCGATTTTGTTCGAATTGAAGACGTAGGAGATTAATGAACTTATAGCCCATTTTTGGGGTATTACACTACCACCCCCTTAACTTTCAAATATCATACACTGGAAAGAATTTATTAAATTTAAAGTGTAAGAGATATTAAAACAAATGAAAATCTCTGCAGCTTAGTGAACAAAAGGTTATAGAATCCTGTTGCAGAGGTACCCACTTTCAATTCATAAAGACTTTATTAAAGCATGTGGCATCCAAAGCACATATTCATTTCTGTGCCTGTGCCTGCACAGATAATTCGATTCACATTTTAACTTTTTTAAAAGAAAAGTGGCGTCAAAAGAACGAGAAGGAAAGACAAGACGATGCTTCCTCGTATTTCTCAATAAAAAGAGAAGAAAACTCAAGATTACACTGCATTCAATCCTTATTACTATAAGATGTCGGGGACCTTCAATCCTTTAAGTATCTTTTCTTCTTATGTTCGTTCATGGTGGCCACTACCAGATCGAACTTATCCTGGTAAGCTTTTATGCCTGCTTTTGTTTTAACTGGTAAATTGAGGTGTGCTTTTGAATTCCAGTACAAACTTTTTGTCTTCTAGTTTGAGCTTTAAATTTTATTTTAGTTGAAAATTTCAATATATAATGGCACAGTCAAACAATCAGAATATATAGTTTTCAGTTACTCCAACATTGGTTTAACATTAGAGATATAAATTTTGATTATGTAGTTTTTTATATTTATGTTTAGAATTATATATTATGATGAACTGTTTCAATTGTTGGGATTTTTTTTATAGAGATCTCATTTCTAATATAACTGTCTAACAATAACATTCTAATAGGGTTTGAACTTTGGTAGGAAGAACACCAACATTACATTTGACCCATGACACTATGTCAATATTGACAAATTATGCAGTCAAAAATCTAATTTGTTGCAAAATCACTTAATTGTTCCTATAAATTATAACAGTAATATTAGTATTTTTTATTATTATTATTTATCTTTCAATGAGTTGTTTTAGCATATTTTTTTAATGAATTTGTTGTAAAATTTAATGAATTTGTTTTATGTTTTATTCGTCAATTAGATATACTATTTTTCAGAATGATAAAAGTAAAAATTGAAAATAATATTAATATTCATAAATATTTACAAGTAAAAATTAGATTGAAAATAAAATCTAGTAAAATAAATAAATGGAAGTTTCTAAAATATCTCCATCCAAAATAATCAAAATTAACTATTAAAATCTAAAGAGAAATTAATTATAATAGAATCCATTCTGAAGTGAGTTGTTTGTTTGTTTGTTTAGATTTGTAGTTTTTTGCTTTTGAAGTATTGTAGTTGATCTTTTTATTTGCCTTTTGTTATTCTGATGTGCTAAATGCTTATCCTTCTGATTATACAAGGATCTGAACTCTTCAAAGTCTCTACTTAAGGCATGCTTCCATGCTGCTGTTTAATTTATTTTTGCTAGCAACTCAATTTTTTGTGGTACAATTTGTCGAGCTGGTGGCCCCATGAATGGTAATGTTTGTTGCTTAATTTTAATTATATGAAGACTGCTGCCTTGATCCCTTAGTATGATATTGAAGATTTTATTTCCCTTTTCCCTAGAAATGTGTTCTATGAGAATTTAAATTCTTCTAGTGATGTAGAGAGCAATGTCTCTGGTGAAGAGGGCACCATGTTGATGATGTTAGGGAGAGAATCAGCTGAAAGATCTAAAAGAGGATCCCCTCGATATCTATTATGCTAAGATAGTGGACCTTCAGAACATAGTAATATTGAGATGACTTAGGATGATGATTTAAGGAATGTAAAAGTTGTGAGAAAAAATGGAAGAACGTGTAGAACAAAGTGATATTGTACCAAAACAGTTTGGTTAACCTGGAGAAATATTTTAATGATCTTGTCAAAATAGTAGACGGTATCATTTAAATGTATGAAGTTTCCACAGTCTATGATAGATTTAATTGTGTTATATTTTTTCATTAATATTTTGGATCATGTTCTATGATCCATCATCAGAATGAGAATTAAAAAAGAGAGAAAAAAGTTTATTATTGATATGGTTACTGTTAGTCGAAATTAAAGAAAAAGAAGAAGAAACAAACTTTAACTAAAGTTCAAGGAAAAAAAAAAGAAACAGATTTTAGCGAAAGATCAACATGACATCAAACAGAAATACAAAAATAAAATGATTATTGAATGTTGCTTGTTGGGAGGAGTCCATGAGCTCCTTGTCTGTTTTGTTTCTGGCTCTGGTTTTCTGTTTGTGTGCTGTTACTTAGTTTGGCCTGGCCTAGTGGTCAGCTTTTGATGTAGCTGTTCTGTTTCTCTGCTCTTGTCTATAGTTAGCTTATGTAATGGATTCAAGGTCCTCCTCTACTAATTGATTAAAAATAGATAAATAAAAGTGATCAAACTATCTCTAAACAAGCCAAGCAAAATTAATGTCAAAATTTAAAATCAAACTGTAATAAAATGCTTCTATCAAGACCATAAGTGACACTGTAAAATACTATTTGATATACTGATAATACAAAATCATTTAAAGGGATCTGTACTTAGATAGATTGTTGATCATTGAATAAACTAAATCAAATGTGATTTGATCGTTTCGAGAAGGCAGAGCAGCAACCATGTTGCTTGAAGAAAGCACAGATATATCCAGCATGCCAAACGAAAATTTAAATGGGATGTGAGTTATAATGAACATATTCAGATCTATTAGTTGTTTTAACTTAATTTTCAGATAAATTTATTGTAAATTTTTTAAAATTCTTTTTATGTTTTATTTGTCAATTAAATGTATACTATAAATTGAAATTATTACTAATATAAGAAGAAAAACAAAAAGGGCAGGGCTTTTCTCTTGGCAGCTTTGTTTTAGATTGTTCTATTTAGTGAGACTGCAAACTATGTTATATTTTTAAACTCTTTAATATTAATACAAACTCTGGGCTTCAGCCCGTTGATTATAAAAAAAGAAAAGAGGGGCTACAAGATCTTTGAAGGGTAAGAAGGAAAGTAAGGAAAGTATTAGAGAGAACAATGCTAAAACCTTGGTAGACTTCGCTATTGCTACCTCAAACGAGGGTGGTTCGAGAGATGTGAGTAAGAAGTATTGGCACTTCAAATGAGAATGGTTCTAGAGATATGAATAAGGAGCATTCGGGGAAGGTCAGCAAGACTAGCTCCGTTGAAAAATGTTGAAGACTAGGGTGAGGATAATAATGATGCAAGGAATCTCTTCCTTCGTCTGATTCAGAGTCTTATCGTAATTCTAAGGAGACTGCTGCCTTGCTGCCTTGACCCCTTAGTATGATGTTGAAGATTCTATTTCCTCTCATTTAAGAATGCATTTGATGAAATTTAAATTTTTCTAGTGATGAGAATGCGTCAAATGAGAATTTAAATTTTTTAGTGATATGGAGAGGAATGTCTCTAGTGAAGAGGGTACTAATGTTGTTAATATTAAAGAGGAGAATCGGAAGAATGAGTAGAAAGGTCTAAAAGAGAATCTTGTGGGTATCTATTATGCTAAGATAGTTGACCTTCAAAACATAGTAATATTGGGATGACTCGAGGTGATCTGGGGAATGTAAAAGTCTTGATGCTTCACCTCTGTGAGCATCACATAGATGCAATGAGTGCTAAGTGTTCCATTCATTCTCATGAGAGATTGGTTCTTGTGAACTACTACTCATTAAATATGGGTCAATGAGTTTGACTCAAAAACTACACAGTTAAATCTTGATAGCAATATCACAATTTGACTTGCTGTGGAAAATATCTCCTACTTATCAATATAAAAGTTGTGAGCCAAAATAGAAAAATGTATACAACACAATGATATTGTATCAAAATAAGTTGGCTAATATGTACAATTGTCTTAATTAATCTTGCTAAAATAATAGATAGTATCATGAAAAAGTTTATTATTAGTACGATTACCGGTCAGTCAATGCTCAAGAAAAGGAAGAAGAAACAAAATTTAGTCGAAGATCAACATGACAGCAAACAGAACTACAAGAAGAGAGAGTGCTTGTTGGGTGTTGCTTGTTGGGAGGAGACCATGAGCTACTTGTCAAAGGATTGGAACTCTCTTTCCTAATCTTTTCTTTTTGCTGTGTTTAGTTTTTGCCTCTGTTTTGTTGTTCTTTTGTTGTTTTCTAGTTTGGTTTGGCCTAATGACCAACTTTTAATGTAGCTGTTTCTGTTTCTCTGCTCTTGTCTATGATTAGCTTTATGTAATGAATTCAAATCCCTATCCTACTTACTTAATAAAAATTAATAAAAAATAATGAAAATGAAAATAAAATCTCATATAATAGATATATAAAAGTGTTCCAAATATATTTAAATAAAACAAGCTAAATTAATATCACAATTTAAAATCAAACTACAATAAAATGGTTCTATCAAGACTTAGCTGACACTGGTGAAATGAAATTATTATATTGTTATTCATGTATAAAAATAACTGTTAACACTTCATACTTCTAGACAAAACTATCTGAGCACTCAAAGACAAATTCTGAATTCTATAACAAATCAGTAAAAGAAATCTGTATGTAGAGTGATTGTTGATCATTCAATAAATTAAAACCGTGATTCGATTGTTTCAAGAAGACAGGGCAACAGCCATGTTGCTTGAAGAAAGCGGGGATATTGCCAGCCAGCCAGAGAAACTTCACTTGGATGTAAGTTATAATGAGCGTATTCGGCCTCTTCTGGATACCGTTGACACACTTCGAAATCTGGGAGTAATGAAGGAAGGCATCCAATTGCCAAGTATTGTTGTTGTGGGAGACCAGTCTTCTGGTAAGTCAAGTGTGCTGGAGTCACTGGCAGGCATTAGCCTGCCAAGAGGCCTGGGAATTTGTACTCGAGTCCCCCTCATCATGAGGTTGCAGAGTGGTAAAAGCCAAGAGACCCAGATTACCATACAGTACTATGGAATTACGAGAAGCATTTCTGAAGCTCAGATAACAGAGGCCTTAAACGTAGCCACAGAGGAGATTGCAGGGCCTGGGAAGGGTATCAGTGACACACCAATTACACTGAATGTGAGCAAGTTCAATGCTCCAGATCTTACTATGGTGGATTTGCCTGGCATAACCAGGGTGCCTGTCCATGGCCAGCCACAGGACATTTCTGAACAAATTGCTAGGGTTATCAAGCAGTATATAACCCCAAAGGAAAGCATAATTTTGAATGTGTTATCTGCATCTGTAGATTTTGCTACCTGTGAATCTATCAGAATGTCCCAGCTAGTAGATGAGAAGGGGGAAAGAACTCTAGCTGTGGTCACCAAGGTAGACAAAGCCGCAGAAGGTCTGCTAGAGAAAGTAACAGTAGATGCTGTGAATATTGGTCTTGGGTATGTGTGTGTTAGAAACAGAATTGGCAATGAATCAAATGATCAGGCAAGGCAGATAGAGAGGGAGCTCTTCAGAAAAGACCCACATCTTTCAAAGATTGATAAATCCATGGTGGGAATACCTGTGCTGGCAGAAAGGCTAATGCAGATCCAGGCCCTAGGGATAAGCAAATGCCTTCCGGGTATTGTGAGAAAAATAGACACAACTCTTTCTAAGAGGCAGGCAGAGCTCAATTCCTTGCCTAGGAATTTCTCCAGTTCTGTTGAGGCAACGATTGAGTTCATGAGATTGATGGACTCAATCAAGGGTATATTACACAGGCTTCTCATTCAGGGTAACACTGAAAATTTCCAGAACGAGCCTGAAATGAATTGTATTGCTTGTCTAACCAGGATGTTTAAGAAATATTCCTGTGACCTGCTTGCTACCACTTACAAGTCAACTGGTGATCTGCTTGTTGAGGAAGTAAATTTACTGGAAGAGGCACGGGGCCTTAGTCTTCCGAATTTCTTACCTCATTCTGTTTTTCAAAATCTCCTTCAAAGTCGTATGGATTCCTTCTCTGAGCGAAGCAAGGATTTAGCCCTGCAGGCCTGTGATTATTTAGACAAAATCATATGTCGGGTGATTGATCTACAAACAGAATGCTACCCACAGCTTCAATCGGCCTCGAGGAGGGCTTTTCAAGCCCTAATGGATAGGAAAAAAGATGAATGTGTTCGCTACGTAGAGGATACCCTGGAGATGCACAAGACGATCATTTATACAGAGAATCCCAGTTACACAGAGTTCTTGCAGAGAATGCAAGAATTCAAGAAAAGGTTCATGGAAGCAATACAACAGAATCAGAAGGCTGTTGAAATTGAAGGCATGGGGGAAATTGATCTACAAAAAGTACCCAAAACTAGCGATCTGCTGGAGGTGGCATTGGAGATTAAGATGAGCCTCATGGCTTACTGGAGCGTTGTGAGGATTAGGTTGGCTGATGACATACCTCTGCATCTTCGTTTTGTTTTCCATAAAATTGTTCAGAATGATCTTGTGAGCGGCATTATGAAGGAGGTGATGGGAGAAGATTCTACAAAGATTGGAAATATACTGGAAGAATGTTCTGCCACAACGAACAAGAGAAGGAACCTGATTAAGAGCGTCAATTTGCTGAGGCAATCAAAATCCGCGCTCTCAAAAATCCCGGGAAAGATTGTAGAAGCTTAGCATTCTTTTAAGTGACGTTGTTGCTTTGGTTTTTTTATCACTAAATTTAGGTGTATAAGCTTGCTATTGAATACTAAATGCTAGTGAAAATGTCCGTGACGTATGTAATGTATGCTAATAACCCATATAAACTCTCTAGCATGTCATGGAAGGGCAATTTCACTTCACTCTCTTATGCATGTTAAACTCTCTCAATAATTGTATTTATCATATTTCATGTGATGTAAGAAATTCATTAACTTATATAGGCAATTTATTAATTTTTGAAACAATTAATGGTAGATAGCTATGTATCTTATTTAAGATGTATAAATTATAATAATTGGGTTATATTTATATTTTGGAGGTTTAATATTAGATGTATTTTTTAAGGATTTAAGATAGAGAAAAACTAGTACATGTATGGATAGAAAACTATGTTCTTATATTATTAGTCGTTGAAAATATCTTATGAGCATATTGTATGATTGTTTGTTGTCTTTGGTCTTTGGTTTTCGATCATCACCATTAAATTAATTTGCTAGGGGCTTGTCCAAAAAAGAATAAATCATTGTCTAGCAAGTTCTCAATGGTGTCCATTGCTGCCATTTTTTCATATACATAGGCAATCATGTTACATAGGTCCAAATCAAAGAAGTTTGTATCTATGACTCAAGGATAAGTTTTGCACAAATGTTCAATTCTATTGATGTGGAAGTGAACTACACAATCACGAGTTAGTTATTTAATATTTGTTTGCCTGATACGTCCTAATTTTTAATATATTGGCATATTAGTTTGGGACACCTAATAGAGTCAAATCCTACATCAAAGTTAAAGTTGAGTACCTTTTGTCTATTTATTTAATTTTTGCATTGATTACTATATGTTGGTGCATTATCTAATATCAATTTGTTCTCTCAAACCTAGATTGATTGTTTTTTTAACTGTCTTATTTATTTAGTTCAAAGTCTAGATTTTTTTTGATTTTTTTTTTATAACATGGGGGTATCCCCGCGACCTAGCCCGGCGTCCAGCAACCTGTATCTTGGGTACCTGTGCGAGCTAGGGTGAGACTAGTCCCCCAAGGAGTGGGATCAACCGCTCGCAAGCCATCCCACCCTTTTAAAATCTGGGAGGGAGTCGAACCCGAGACCATGAGTCATCCACCCACAGCCTCAAACCAACTCACGTACCCATGCGGGCTTCCAAAGTCTAGATTGTTAAAGTATGAAATTTATGAAGCTTGAGAATATCTATCAACAATATGAATGTGAATCATATAGATTGAAAGAGCCCTATAATGTTTGAATAAAATCAAGTAAGAGCGCGAGAGTCATTGTGTCAAAATGACTGTCATTTGATATCAATGTCAAAACAATATGATGATCAAACATTTAAATGATATCATCTGGAATTCAACACCATTAATCAACACTTGTGTAGGCAAGATAAATTTATCTCAACCAGTGGGTCAATGAAGAGCTTTGCAAATACACTGAAATCATCAATAACATAATCAACATCAAATATAGTCAAACCGAATATGAACCATCAAGAACCATAACATTATCTCTGACCGATGCAATAACTTTTTGTCATCAAGGACAAACACAAAGGGTCAACACATGTACCCACTGCAAGAAATTTTATCACATCTCTAGGTTCCCCCAGGTCAGACACAGAACCCACAAACCTAGAGGTGATGTTCATGTTGAGCTTGTAGCAATCCTCACTATGCAAAAAATTCTCACCAAGCACCCATTTTAGGGCACTAAGGACCAAGTGATCATTGATTCCTATCAACGTGGCTAGCCTACTATTATCTATGTATCCCAAGAAAGGTTCTTGAGGGAGGGGTTGGTCAATCTCACTGGTGTATCCATATCTTTGAGCTACAATTCTAAACCCTTCACACACGGCTCTTAGTTTCCCTTTCTCTCAACCTTGGTGTACCTCTTTCCGCTATGGACATCTGGTTTGTTGAATTGATTTATTTGATATTGAATGGGATTAATGGCTACTTTTAGCTAACTTTTTTAATGCTTTTATTCTCTATTCTCTCCATTATGGCTCTCTTTTCACAACTTTTTATGCACCTTGGACCCTCTGGTTTGACCTGTGATGTATGATTATGATGAAGGGTGCTCCCCTTAATACCACAAACACATAACAGAAATAGAGAAACAACAACAATATGCAAGAACAGAAAATTGGCTTCTTATTATCTCCACAAATGTGGAATTACAAACTTTCAGAATTACAATATGCAAAGCCACATGGGCATTCCCTTACAATATTCTGTAGGACAAAGCCTCGAATCAATACCCAGATCTACTACCCAGAACTATTCTGAACTGCCTAAGACAATAATACAACCTTCCTTATATAGGCAATTTTCCACCGCCTGGAAGGTTCCAGAATTTTAGCCAATAAGGCCGACCAAACTTAGAATTATTTTTATTTTACATTTCATTACATCATAGTCAGCTCAAAATAAATTTTGAAACCCAAACAGAAATTTTGAAGAAAAATCATTTTCCGCCATTTCAGGTGACCCAACTTCCGAAGACCATAAGTCATCACTAGTTGACCCGATTGACTATTGTAACCCCATTTCGGAAAGGGCGCGAGGAGCTCTACAACGCTTGGATTAAGCAAGGTTCATTCAGCCCAAAATTCGACCTCATCTGGGGCCTCTAAAGCCTTCAAAACTGAGTTCAAAGTTTCTATAACGAAAATTACCAAAAATAGTAACTTTTCATAAATAGCAGCTCTACACAAGATAGCCCTTATTGAATTCAAAAAAATAGAAATGTTTTTGGGTGATGCAAGATTGCTCTTACACCCAGGATGCTCCTGCATCAGACACCCGGGGTAATTTGAGAAGTGACCCTGTCACGACTCAGGTGTGCAGAGGAAAACCAAGACGGTTAACCTCCACCCTTGTTAGCCATGATGAATCTTCAATAGGTCATCCTTTCCACTTGACCAGATATTCTTCATATGTCCTGTTCCTTGTGCTTCTGCCAACACGACTGTCCAGTATATCTTCGATCTCCTTAGTGTCTGAACTAGTTGCTGGAATACTCCACTGTGCTGCTGTGATCTCATCTTCAACACCTCCTTCATGATACTCTGTCAAATCTGAAATGTTAAACACTGGTGAAATATTTAGCTCAGTAGGCAATTCTACCTCATATGCGTTTCCTGAATCATGTTTCTTCAGTATCTTACATGGTCCAAACTTCTTCATTTTCAGCTTGTTATATGTACCAACTGGAAATCGCTCCTTCCGCAAATGAACCATGACTTCATCTCCAACCTGAAATTCCTTATACCTCCTTTTCTCATCTGCCTTAGCCTTATACTGTGCGTTCATCTTGGTAATATGCTTCCTCACCTCCCCATGGATGTTCTTCAAGTGTTCTGCAAAATCCTCAGCTTCAGCACTACTTATTTCTCCTTTATCTATCTTCCTTAATTCAGATGCATTTCTCGGACTACTTCCAAATACAATCTGGAATGGTGATTTACCAGTGCTCCTGTTGACAGAATTATTGTATGCAAATTCCGCCTGTGGTAAAATCAAATCCCATCCTGTTGGCTTATCTCCAACCAAACATCTCAGCAAATTTCCCAAACTTCTATTCACTACCTCTGTCTGTCCATCAGTCTGTGGATGATGTGATGAACTGAACTTCAAATCTGTCTTCAGCTTCTTCCACAATGTACGCCAGAAATATCCAACAAACTTCGCGTCCCGATCTGAAACTATGGTCGTTGGCAAACCATGTAGTCTCACTACCTCTCTGAAAAACAATTCTGCTACATGAACAGCATCAGTAGTCTTCTTGCAGGGAATGAAATGTGCCATCTTTGAAAATCTATCAACCACCACAAAAATTGAATCATGTCCCCGCTAAGTCCTCGGTAAACCAAGAACAAAGTCCATGCTAATATCCTCCCAAGGCTTCTCTGGTACAGGTAATGGCTGATACAACCCTGTATTCTGCTTCACTCCTTTCGCCATATGACATACTCTACAACTCTGTACAAACTTCTTCACATCTTGCTGCAATTGTGGCCAATAATAATTCTCACCAACCAAAGCAAGGGTTTTATCACGACCAAAGTGTCCAACCAATCCTCCACTATGCTTCTCCTTGATGAGATTCTCCCTCATAGAACTTCGTGGAATGCACAACTGACTCCCTCTGAATAGCATATCATCCTGGATGATGAAATCCAACCATTTCGTCCTGTCTAGAGTAACAGGTTCTTTACAAGCTTTCCAAGCTTCACCAAAATCAGGATCCTCTGGATACAAATTCTTGAGCTCCTTGAACCCAACCACTTCAATCTGCATTTCTGTCAGCAGTAGTTGCCTTCTGCTAAGAGCATCTGCAACCCTATTAGACTTTCCAATCCTGTGTTTCAAAACAAATGTATAACTCTGCAAAAATTCAACCCATTTCAAATGCCTTTGATTCAACTTTCCTTGACTATTCAAATATTGCAAAGCTTGATGATCAGTATACAAAACAAACTCCTTAGGAAGCAAATAGTGTCTCCACTTCTTTAATGCTTGAACTATAGCATAAAATTCCTGATCATAAACAGAATATTTTCTCTTGGCATCATTCAACTTCTCACTGAAATAAGCAATAGGTTTACCTTCTTGGCTCATAACAGCTCCTATTGCAGTACCACTAGCATCACAATCTACTTGAAACACCTTATTAAAATCTGGAAGTGCTAAAACAGGTTGTTCTGTAACTTTTTGTTTCAATAATTGAAAACTCTTTTCTGCCCCATTAGTCCACTTAAACTCTTTTCTATCCCCTCTCATTGTTTCAGTCAAGGGTCCACAAATACTGCTAAAATTTTTGATAAACTTTCTGTAAAAGCTAGCTAGACCATGAAAAGATCTTACCTCAGTAGCATTCCTTGGAGTAGGCCATTCAAGGATAGCCTGTACCTTCTCTGGGTCCATTTTTAGACCTTCTCCTGAAACTACAAACCCCAAATACACCAACTCTTTCTTCACAAAACTGCACTTCTTCAAATTAATCAACAATTTCTCTTCTCTCAGCTTCTCAAATACCATACGAATATGCATCATATGCTCCTCCAATGTCTTACTAAAGATCAGAATATCATCTAGGTAAACAATGACAAACTTACCCAGAAATTCTTTCAGAACCTCGTTCATGAGCCGCATGAAAGTGCTCGGTGCATTGGTTAGCCCAAAAGGCATGACTAACCACTCATACAGTCCTTCCTTTGTCTTGAAGGCAGTCTTCCATTCATCTCCTTCTCTGATCCGAATCTGATGATATCCACTCTTCAGATCTATCTTTGAGAAATACACAGCTCCACTCAAACAGTCCATAATATCATCCATTCGTGGCAATGGAAACCTGTACTTGATTGTGATCTTGTTTATTGCCCTAGAATCTGTACACATCCTCCATTCTCCATTCTTCTTTGGTGCTAATACTGCTGGTACAGCACAGGGACTTAGACTCTCACGGATCAATCCTTTCTGTAACAGTTCATGTACTTGTCTGTTCAACTCCTCACTTTCTGCAGGTGTCATTCTGTGTGCTGCCTTATTCGGCAAACTCGCTCCTGGGATCAAGTCCATCTGATGACTGATCTTCCTGACTGGTGGTAATCCATCAATATCTTGATACAATATCTTGAAACTCATTCAAAAAATCTGCAACTTCTACAGGAACATCTTCTACTTCCTCTTTACCAGCTTTTGGAATTAAAACAAAACATACATGCTCATGCCTCATACCATCTAGGAAATTTCTTCCATCAACAAAAGTTATCCTTGCATTACCACATACCTTTTCTTCAGTCTCCTTCAATGGTTTTAGCTTATGTCGCACTCCATCCTTTGTCAGGGAATAGGTATTCGCACGGCCATCATGTATAGCACATCTGTCAAACTGCCATGGTCTACCCAACAACATATGACATGCATCCATAGATATGATATCACACAATACCTCATCTTGGTATCCGCCAATCTTGAACTTCACCAGGCATTGTTCATTGACCATGACCTTGTGGTCATCCTGTACCCAGGCAATCCGATATGGATGTGGGTGTTTCTGTCTCTTGAGCTTCAACTTTGTCACCATCTCTTCTGACACCAAATTGTCAGTGCTTCCACTATCGATAATCACATCACAACATTTACCTTCACACTTGCACCTGGTGCGAAACAAGCTCCTCCTTTGCTCAGGTTCATTCTCACCACTCAACAGGACTCTTCTGTTAATCAACGTTTCTCCTCTTTCAGCATCTTCAGAATTTGATGATCTGGCATCTTCATCTACATGTGCAATTCTAGCCTGGCCTTCATTTCTCCTATCTATTCTGCCTTGGCGCTGAGGACATTCAAATGCCCTATGACCTTCTTCTCCACAGTGAAAACATGTTCCACGGAAGCCACCTCTTCCAGATCCTTGTCCTCTTCCTCTTTGATCTCTATTATTCTGATCCTGGAAGCGATTGGAATTATTTCCTCGCTGATTCTGACTGCTACTGGCCTCATCCTTCTTTTTCGAATCTTCATTTCGGCCACCATATGACCGTCCACCAGATCGTCCACCGCGACCTCTTCCGTTTTGTCTGCTCTCAAACTTCTTGTTCAGCTTTTCCTCTACTTTTAGGGCAAACTGGTATGCCTCTTCAATACTGTTCATTCGAACCAGATTCAGCTCCTCCTGAATGCTTGGCCTTAACCCATTAAGGTATCGGGCAACTTTCTCCTTATCAGCTTCTGCATGGCCTGTTCTGATGAGAAGTCAATAGAAATCCTCTGTATACTCCTGAATAGATCTTCCCGCTTGCTTCAAACTCTGCATTTTCTTCAGTAGGTCAAGCTCATAATCAACAGGAATGAACTGTCGCTTCAATTTATCCACCATCCGATCCCATCTCCTGATTTTCTCCTTTCCCCTTCTATTTCGCTCCAACTGAATCTCTTGCCACCATATCTTCGCATGACCTTTCAGTCTGGCCTTCGCAAATTTGACCCTATCAGGATCCTCAACATCTTCATACTCAAAATATTCTTCACACTCATTGATCCAGTCGATCAATTCCTCTGGGTTAAGATTTCCAGAAAATGTAGGAACCTCAATCTTAGGTCTTTTCCCAATCTTGGAAATCGCCCGAAAAAGTCTTTCTTCCTCCTGGTTCACAATTTCAACTTCTCCTTCTTGATATTCTTCTTCAGCTTCATCCTCGCTTTCGTCTCCGACATTAAGATTCATTCCTCTGCGAATCTCTTCTTGCAATGCTCGCACTTGTCTCTGCAGCTCTCTAACCTCAGGTGTTACAACACCAGCTCTTCCGCCACGTTCCCTTCGTGGAGGCATTTTCGCGATGCGCGCTGAAACCCTAGCCACGGTCCTGGTGCAAACTGCCTCACAGTCGGCGATCTATTTACACACTCAAAAACTCCTGCTCTGATACCACTTGATGAAGGGTGCTCCCCTTAATACCACAAACACATAACAGAAATAGAGAAACAACAACAATATGCAAGAACAGAAAATTGGCTTCTTATTATCTCCACAAATGTGGAATTACAAACTTTCAGAATTACAATATGCAAAGCCACATGGGCATTCCCTTACAATATTCTGTAGGACAAATCCTCGAATCAATACCCAGATCTACTACCCAGAACTATTCTGAACTGCCTAAGACAATAATACAGCCTTCCTTATATAGGCAATTTTCCACCGCCTGGGAAGGTTCCAGAATTTTAGCCAATAAGGCCGACCAAACTTAGAATTATTTTTATTTTACATTTCATTACATCATAGTCGGCTCAAAATAAATTTTGAAACCCGAACAGAAATTTTGAAGAAAAATCATTTTCTGCCATTTCAGGTGACCCAACTTCCGAAGACCATAAGTCATCACCAGTTGACCCGATTGACTATTGTAACCCCATTTCGGAAAGGGCGCGAGGAGCTCTACAACACTTAAATTAAGCAAGCTTCATTCAGCCCAAAATTCGACCTCATCCGGGGCCTCTAAAGCCTTCAAAACTGAGTTCAAAGTTTCTGTAACGAAAATTACCAAAAATAGTAACTTTCCATAAATAGCAGCTCTGCACAAGATAGCCCTTATTGAATTCAAAAAAATAGAAATGTTTTTGGGTGATGCAAGATTGCTCTTACACCCAGGATGCTCCTGCATCAGATTAATATTTTATTTTTCTTCCCCAAGGAAATCTCTCATTTCATAATTTTTCTTGCAGGCATTTCTAGCATAGTGGTTGAAGTTCCAACAACTCACCGAAGATAATCAATCTAAGAGATCTGAAGTGAGTACACTCTCTAGCCCAATGGATAAGGTTGTGGATTGCATAGCTAGAGATGTAAGGTTCATTCTTGGCAAGAAAAGATTCGTTGAAAGTTGCCAAACCAATGTAGACTGCTACATTGTCAACCTCATCACCTTTTTTATTCAAGTTGCAACCACATCCACGCATAGCGCGCATTTGTAACCACAAAGCCTCCTAAGGGATCTTGACACATGCCAACCCATCAAAGTTTCAGGCCACTCTACGAAGGCCCTCTCTCCTCCAAGCTCTTCCAGCGCACCATGTGTCCCTCCCAAACACCCGCACTCATAGGGAACCACCAACATATATTCAAGGATATGCTCTCACATGAGGATTCCCATGACCAAGAACATTTTTTATAGTTGTCTCGGGCATGATTTTTGGTTGGACTGTGCAATCATGGTCATCCTTGATTGAATCGTCAAAATTTATTCTCCTCACTGGTTGGAAAGCATGTTGTGATTAACCAATTAAGAATACAATTGTCAGCAGTATTGGAGATTGAGAGATTCATGCCTAATTGTTTTGCATGCTGATCAATTGTAACTAAATGTAATAACTCTTAGATCATGTTGGTCAAGGGTTGTTCTATAAAACCCTAGGGACCTGTAAAATAAAAGGGATTGGAAATATTGAACTTATGTTCAATAAGTGGAGAAATACTATATTGTTTCTAGAGGTTTAAGTTTTTGAGAAGAAGACCCTATAGCCTCTTGACTATGGGTGCATACTATAACATTTATATTTTTGGGCATACTCTCTTACCTTGGCATATTTCTCTTAATAAATCATGGGGACTATGCCTTTTTTGCCTTATCCTTTTTGTTAATAGTTTGTTTATCTTCCTCCAACTATTTTATGTTTGTTTATTTGTACTTGTCATCATGATGGTGTCTTTCTCCTCACAATACATCTACTACAGTGGATGAATTGTAGCACTTACAACATGCTCCTCGGGAAGGTTAGTTTAAAGAAGTGAGGTATTTTCTTTCACCCCTTATTTGAGCCATTTATGTCTTTAGAGAGATAGTGTCATATACTGGTCCATGATTGAAAAGGCTTTCACTCCCTTTAGGATTTTTTTGTTTTCAATTGAACCCTTACGTGTGCTTCCCGGGGCTGGGAGATGAGCACATTTTCCCTAAGTCTGACAACTTTGGTTTCCTATTCTCCCAACCAACAATGAAGGGCCTACAGTGCACTATGTCATTATGAATGAAGGTATGAATATCTAACCAGGAATGGTCGAACCCCTGCAATTACCATCTGATAAATTCTTATCCCGTCCAACAAAGATTTGATCTAGAGAACTTCTGCCTTCCTTAGGTTATGTTGTTTGTTAAACATTGTTCCCTTCTTTTCTCTGCAAACAGCACTCATGAAGAGTCATCTTCTAAAATCTTGAAGGTTTCTTCACAAGGCATAGTTTGTCCCACTCCTATAAAGCTTGCTGATTGCCCTTATTTACATGTGACCCTCTTAGGTATCAATAGTATACATGTAAATGATGCCACATAAAGTGGAAGGACAATGAGAGTTAAGAAGATCAAAACAGTGATATTCAAGCCAAAAGAAACAAACAAACAAATCAACAAACAAAACAATGGTATTCACTATCACTACTATACAATTAAGATAACAGTGATTTCTAGTGTGCTAAATAGTGACATCACTGTTAAGGATAAAAATCAATGATTAATGTTCAAAAATAGTGAATGAATCAATGCAAATGTAGTAGTTATTGTCATAGAAAGTGATTAGAACATTAGAAAGTTGAGATGAAGGCATGAAGAGAATGGACAATCTAATAGTTGAGCAAGAGATTTTGAAGTCGTGAAAAATCTAGTACTAATGAGCATTGATTACAACCTAAATGGAAATAAAATTATGTGATTGCACGTGAACAACAAACCAAAAACTTAGAACAACAAGCTATTCCTGATACAAAAATAAAGAACCATAGATTGGTGATAGAACATGCAAAATCAATTCAAGGGAGTAGAAAGTAAAGGATAAGATGAGCATATCTAAGATTTGAAAATGAGTTTCATTGAAGGGGAAAGTAGATCTCAATGAGAGAAACGATCTTAAAGAGAAGTGATAGAAAATATACAAGAGAATATAGTTCTTCTCAAAGTGTGAAGAATATAGAAAATGTGTGTTCTTACATTCCATTTTATATTTTCTTATGCTACTACGTCAAAATTTGCATGAGAATTCAATATTTTATTAGAGTCTTTGATCTTATCAATAACTTGATTCAAGGAGAAATGTCTTACCTAAAAAGGTGTAAGAGTTCACAGTGGAATGAATACATGGTAGACAAGCCTATCATCACAAATATAGTAAACATTCTTCAAATTATTGGATAACAATCTCAAAGTGAGAACAAAAATGATGAGAGAAGTTTCTCAAGTAGTCATTTTAGTAGATAAATGACAACCAAAAGTAGAGATAATGGAAACAATCGAGGACTTGAAAAGGAATGGAACCATAAATTTATCAAAGTAAAATGATAGAAAAAGAACATAGAAAAGAATAGTGCATAGTCAAGCAAACAAAAAGAAAACTTGATGAAATCTTGTGTTTGATATTGACAATGGAAGTGGGCAAAAAACTTAAAGGTCGTGATGGAAAGTAGATGATCTAAGGGCTTTAGGAAAGGGCAAGACTGAAAAGGGTTGCTATACGAAAATAATTTCCAAATACAGTATAGTCCAAGAGGAGTATGAGAGATGCAAGAGAGCTCAATTCTCAAAGATAATACAAGATGGATTCTCATAATAGAAAAGACAGAGTTTAAGACAACAATAGTATAAAGAGTTTTCATGGTTTTTATATAGATTTTTTTAAAACATCTTCTATTACATATATTCCTTTTAAGGTCAGTGACGCTCTTGTACCTAATGAGGAATGAAATTTTAATCTTCAATATTGACTATCTTTTTAAGAAGGTTGTTAACCAGGTAAATATGATGCAGTAATGATAATAGTTGACAATCAAGTGCATGATAATGCCAACTAAGATGATCCAACATCAACCTCAATGAATATGACAAACAATGAGCTAAGAAAATTGTGACAAAAAATAAGGAAGAATGACAAAGGGCTTATTCTAGATAAGGATAATATTCCAAGTGATGAATCCTTTGAGAGGACAACCTATGAGACTGAAAAAATAGTTGTATGAAAAAAAGTTAGCAATCAATGGATAGAAAAGGTATAAAACTAAGACATAGGAGCATCTTTGTGGCTTATTAATGACATTTGACATGTGTGAAATACTTTCCAAGGATATGAATGCATGAGGGGTAGAAAAAGACAAGTGTATAAGAATAAGCAAAATAGGCAATTTAATGGCCCTTAAGTGTCATTTTTACATTTGAGAGTATTTGTAGTGGTTGGGTACACATGTAAGAGGTATTTTAAGACCACCATGACTCAAGTTCGAGTAGTTAAAAAAGACTTAATGGCCCATAATTAGTTACATCCAACCTCAGGTAGTTGGAGGCAAGAACAATAGTTTTTGCAATATGGGAAGGATATCTAGAAAGTTATTGTTGAGATGGGAAGCAAGAAGAGAAGATATAGGGGGTATTTTTGATCATTTTCAAACCAATTTCAAGCATCTAGTGGAAGACTGAAGAATCTTATCTATAGAAAAGTGAAAGAGGAACGTTCTCCTTTATGAAGAATGACTTTTTAAGTAGATCTAAAGGATAAAAAATAGAACTCAAGAGCTTGGACGACCAAGAAGATGATTAAAACAAGTAATGGACCTTTTCTTCTATGCATTTAATATTCTCTACTGGTGTAAGTAGTTATTTATATTCTATAAAGCACAACTCTTTTGTTTATTTTCAGTTACTTTTTTCTCTTTTATGCTAGATATTGTAGCTTTCAGAGCTCTTTTCAAATAGAATATGGTCTTGTAACTCAAAAAAATTGTTATTTTAGGACTGAAAAACTTTGTAATCATTATTTTTCAAGCAATTTCCCAAAAAAAATAGACTACATAACTGTAACAACATATTTTTATTAATACAATTCATATTTTTTCCTTCAAAGTTTCTCTTTCTTTTTGTGTAAATCTATGTTAAGATATAGATACTTATGTAATTTGATTGAATCCTCAAGTGAATGTCTTTCTTGTAACACCATAGGATAGGACTGTATTCATTCATGTAGGTTACTTGTTGTGTAAGGAGTGAAATTATTTTCAGCTCATAAAGTACTAGTCTTTCCTTCTCATGTTTGATAAAACTCAAGTCCATGTAGAACATTGATGTATGAGTCTATGCAAGATTCAAGTTGTGCTAAAGCATTCTAGATAGTTAAGAAATTGTATGCTAAACTTTAGTGGATGTTTGAAGTATAAGTTTGGTCATTGGTGTATCACCCTATATTAGTCATAGGTTTAATTTCGAGCATTTCTTTCCAATTTCTCGGTAAGTAGTATATTAGGTGAGTACCAAGACGAAGCCAACCTTCTCTGAAGGTCCATCCCCACTATTATTTACCCACAACCTGGAGGTGTTCCCATATGTCACAAGGCAACTGAGTTGTAAACTCGATAGTAAGCTTGTGTGATAACAATAATATAATAATGAATTTAATATATAATATATAATGCATCTAATATATATTATAATATATCTAATATATAATATTATATATTATATATTTACAACATTTTAATGCATTTGGTATATACTTATATTTTTTGTATTTTGAATACGTATAATAATATAATAATAACTTTATATTTAATATATTATATACATTTATATTGAATACATTATAATAGTATATTACAATATATTATTATAATATTAAATATAGTATATTTTATATATTTATACTAGTATAATAATCAATCCCATATTTATATAGTATTAATGTAAATATATCAAATATTGATAGGTATCAGATATTTGATATCTAGATCTGATATCCTATATGGCTAGGCATTTTCCATGGTCAAGTGTACTAACACCTGTTGATAATATGACAATGAAAAACTAAGAGTGGGGTTGAATTAGTTGCTCCCAAAACTTCAAACTTCAAGTCCTTAGTTCTCAAAAACCCTTAAACTTGAATAACCTAATTCTAATCTAATTAAATAAAATATGAAACATGCATGCATCCATAAATCAGAATCACATCCACACAATTTTACACAAGACTTTTATTGTAGAAACCATGTTAGGGGAAAAACCATGGTGGGGTTGATTACCCACAATAAGTAAATACCTTTTTAGAAGTATAAACATATTACAATGTATGGGCCTAAATGCACATGCATTTAGGCTCATTTCCTAGAGTTCACTACTCAAATGAAAAGCCTCGAGCTACAACCCTAAGGAAGGCTCACTACCTTACAATTTGATCACTACAATGATCTAAAGTGTTTTTTAACTAGATAACAACATCTACCTTATACCATAGTTAGTTCCATTGAATTTCAACAAGGATCTCTAGTCTAACTCTCTCTAACTCCTTCAAATGAGAAAATTAGCCTTCAAGAGATCTCAACCACTACTCTACAATTAATCTCTGGCATTCACAACCAATCTTCCACTTTCATGCCTACTGATTTTTCCCTAATTCATCATATTATATCAAGAACTAGGTTGGCCAAACCTAATTTACCATCTCTTAAATTCATCATGCCAAATCTCATGCTTCAAATCCATCTTTGACCGTTAATTCATATCCACAACCTATAACGACAACCTCAAGATCATAAATCTCCCAAATTTCACAGTTTGCCACTTGTGCAACACGATTTACCAACCCAGTCAGTCAAGAACATAAATAATAATAAAAATATTAATATTGACCAAAAATTCTACCAATTTGATCCTTATGA
The DNA here is from genome assembly GCA_027943335.1 of Chamaecyparis obtusa. NCBI lineage: Eukaryota > Viridiplantae > Streptophyta > Pinopsida > Cupressales > Cupressaceae > Chamaecyparis > Chamaecyparis obtusa. The sequence continues at coordinate 359,636 of BSBK01000070.1, read as the reverse complement.
TCCATGTGTATTTCCAAATCATCAAACACATACTTCAAGAACATCCTATAGCATCATGATAAACACTCAAATACACAAATCCACCACAACCGTTGGATTTTCTAACGCTATTTCCACTGAACCTTAAGAACACTATCAACAAGGCTCTGAGACAATAAAAACATGCCATGCGGATCTTTGAAGTACAAATCCTTTAAATCGAAGACACCTGAGTATGTCGCAAACACACTCCTAGGTTCTCTCTAATAAATTCTAACTTGATTGTGCACATTGAACCTCTTTATGTCTTCTTGTCAACATGATTTTTTATCATGTCTGCCAGTCACCAATTCTAACCTTATATCATGCTCAAATCTTCATAATATCCTCTAAAACTTGGAGTGAACTAAGTACTAACATTCTTCAATAATATCCCATATGCATAACTTCATACATGTAATATCTAATCCTCACTATACCTCTAGACATCTTGTTCCATTGGCTAACCTACAACAATTAAGTTAACAACAAACAAATAACTCTTTTGATCAATTTAGGTCTTATACATGTTAACATCAATTCAAATTCCTCTGATATGTTGACATCAATGACAACACATTCAACATTCCAATATGCCAACAACACCTAAACAAACTAAAAATTCAGCATGGATTTGTGCATTTTTTGGCAAATGAAAAATACATTTTATTTCACATCACCACTTTTTGGCCCCTCGTGATCCTGCACATACCTACCTATATCACACATTCACTTAATGGTATCTAATGTAAGGAAATATATAGTGGTACTAAGGAATGTTGTGACATTTTCATGTAAGTATTTGACTTTGGGACTTCCTTTTACCTTAGTCAAGCCATGAGACAAAACTAATAATAAATGTAAGAGAGGTAAGAGGGTAGCTCAATGGATATTGATGTGAGATGGTAATGAACATCGATGTAAGGTGATAATAAATATTTTTTAGTTGATCATTGATGTGAACTAATAAGCAATTGTGTATTTTGGTAACAAATACCCCTATTGATTGTTGTCGATGTTAACAAAGGATGAATAATGACTAAGTAGAGCTACAAAAAGAGAAGAAATTTTGATATTTTTGTGAATGTTCAATTATCATTTGATGATACTCAAATGACCTAGGATCACTAATACATTTGACCCTAATTTTAGACCAACATTTCTGATGAAGCATTAAAATGGTTTTGCTTGGACGGATTATAGAAGGAAACTTTTGAATTTTTTTTAATCCATTCTCGTGTTGGTCGGAATAACGATTACCAGGATAGTTCATCATAATTGAAATGAAAATGGGTATAACTTTAAAAAAAGGTTTCATTTCAATTCTTTACGTCTCATATTCATTTTCTAATGTTATGCGACAAAGAAGAGTTGAAGGTCGAGGGCATGACATGGGATGTACTACATTTTTTTGTTCAGTTTATGTTGTGAAATGGCCCACGCAGGAGACACTATTACTCCCGTTCGCTAGTTGTTCCTCCTCCCCTCACTTGGAATATGTGGAGAACTAGTTACAGGTGTGTTTGAAACCCTTGTATAGTTTATTTATTTAAAAACATTAATATATTTAGATAAAAATGAGAGCAATCAGTTCAATAGTGGCATGAGCGATAAGGACATTAAGTAAGTTAAAAAAGTTTCAAATCCCCATGAAAACAAATCCATGGCATGTTCAATCTGTACAAAACTGTAGCGCACTGTGCATATCATAGTTCTTCTCTAACACCTGTGACTCCATCTCCTGTAAAGTTATTCGTATTTTAAGTATGTCGAGGACCAGTGATGTCTTCATATAAAAAAATCCCATTTCTGTACCAAAATAACTATGCCAAGTATTTCTTCATTGTATGGTATTCAAGACAATTCGAGCTTCAGGAAGTCATGAAATCTCGGCAGGTCATGATGCAAATGTTTTGGGTCTGTTTTATAGTTGGGAGAGCACAAAAGTAAAAACTCATTATTCTTTTGGTTGTCAAGAAAATAGAACCATATCCATTAGGTATCAAACATTGAAACTACCCAACTTATCAATTTCTTGGACATTTTAATCTAAATTTGAAACTCAATCAATTCATTACAACAGATATTTCTTGAAGAACAATAGTGAAAATATTTTCATGGCGGTGCAAACAAGGTCTTTTAGATTCAGATACACTTATCATAAAGATGGAACATTAATTAATGAATATATTCCTCAACAAGAAAATTAATCTCATTATCAACCATTTCAAGTTGAGGAGAACCAAGAAGAAACTCAATCTCCTTAACAACCATTTAAAGTTGAGGATAACCAACAAGATCAACAAAAACAACCTTTAGCCATGCCTATATGGGAAAATAAGTGGCTTTCCATAAATGATGGAAGTAGAACTAATGGTCAAAATCATGAAGAGATAATGAAAGACAAGATGGAAGAATCATTAAAAAATCCACATTTCACCAAAATGATGGAGAAATTGATAGAAATGGATAAAGAGATATATTTCAAGCCCTTAGCACAACAAGGTGATAAATTACCACTTGACTATGATGTATCTAACATAAAAAAGATCAAGAAAACCTAATCCTTTTGGAGCTTTTGGGGGATATTCAAAACTTGAACCCACGCAAGCCTAGAAAACATAAAGTTATTAATATGTGACATTTCTAATTTTTTTGAAAGAATCACTTGCAACAATCTTGTAACTATGTGATATCACAAGAGGCAAATGTTGAACTTTAAAACCTTTAAATCATACCCAATCAATTATATGCCTTGCGATTTGACATGTCATAATTTGCATAGATCATTAATGAAATTTCATGGATTCCCCTAACTATGAATGTGACAAAGCCTATAGATGCTCAACACCTTCATCTTTGTCTTTATCAAAGCCCCCATTTTATGATCTAAACTTTGGTATTATTATTGTATGAAGTAGAGAGAAGACCCATAGAATATTTCCAAAAGCCTTTTTCTAAAATAAGGATTCTCCGACCTACAACAAATGCTATGTACCCACTTTAAGCCCTTGACAAAGATAAAACAAAGGATTGAACACAACTAGTCAAAGAAAACTATGTTGGTTTGATCTCAAAAATTAGTAAAATTGCAATCCTTGGAAATCTAATAAAAAAATACTATGAAATTTGATAGCAATAAAGTATTGAATTAATTTTCTCCATCCTTATATATGGAATTGGATGTTAATCATTGTTTCAAAATAGAACGAAGAAGAATGTAGTACTCTTTTTAGTAATTATAATAGAAAACATCAAATTCGTAATATAAATACAATATTGACCAATCATATCTAAATTAACAATAATTAATTATATAATAGAATTTAATAATTAATATTGGCAATAACATGCATTGATGTAGTTATGATTTTAGTGCTTTCATAAATTGTATCCCTCTATAATATCACACTCATTTTAGACTCATTTGAGCCATTGTAATACATCCCTATGATGTCTTTAATAAATGACTATCTTCAAAAACTGAACACAATCTTCTCCCACTTTTTCCATATATTCTTTAACCTTACATATATTAAAGATCATAATAAAACCTTCTACAACGTTGAACTCATTTTCTTTTACAATTTCCTCACAATCCTAGAACATGTCAATTAAGCCATTGAATACAAGCACTATTAAGATAAACTAGAGTGATCAGTGTCAATCTTTTTTTATCATGGTTCTTCACCCAAAAAGAGCACTAATTTTCAATGATGGTATAGATAGAAATATTTTTTTTTTCTAGGATGAATTGTAGGATTCTTAGAGACATTGGTGGCACTTATGTTATCACATATTATTGGATTCCTCTACACCCAAACACCAAATGAACCCTTACTCCTTTGTTCATGGGACCACACCCTTGACCCCTATGGTCTACACAAAAAATACTATTGACTTTCCTAAAGAAAGTGACTCTGCAACTTATGACTCCATACTTGTGACAGTCATCACACCATTCCTCCTAAGCATTTTGGCTTTGTCTTCTCATCAAAAAGACACCCACACAATACACACATTTCTAAACTTTTTCCACACCCATTCTAGTCCACTAATCCATTTGATTTAGACTCCTACACAAAACAAATCAACTCACCAAAACAATGTCATTCAGAGACAATCATGTTTACCTCTATACCTTGGATTACCCCACCTTGGGTTATAGACTCAATAACTCAAATATTTTCCAAGAAACTCCCCCCCAAAATTAGTTTTGTAGATACCCTTTTCATCCTTACACAACATATTAGAAGATTAGGTAGGGTTGTTTTGGAGCAGTATCTACTGGTCACACGGGTGACCCCATTTTAGGTTAAAAAGATGGTCATTTAACAAAGAAACTCTAAATTATATTTATCCTATAATTATAAAAATTTCAAAAGTATTCTAATATGGATTCAATCAAAGGAATATCAACTCGAAATTACTCCAAGGTCACTGCAACTATAAAAGCCCCAATTTGGCTTCAAACAAACCCTTTTTCCTAGGGCTTCTCCAATGTCTAGTCTCCAAACACTTCTGCAATCAAAAAAGGATGGTTTCACCTTTTATTTGATGTATCTAGAAGCCTTCAATTATAAAAATCACCTCTTGTTAAGGAAAATTATTTACTATTTCTCCCTAGCAACCGAATTCATGAACTTTCCCTAATTTTCCTCAACCGTGTCACAGTGATCGCCATTCAAACTCACTGTATCTAAACATTAGATGTTAGAATTGTATATTACATGGAATATTATTATCATTCCTTGATCATCACATGGATCTAGTGACTCATGCTCTTGGTTTGAGACCAATCGAGCCCACTTTACCTCTTTTTTTATTTGTCTTTTAAAGTTGCAAGTTAACTGTCTTAAGAAATAATGAAAAATTAGTATTTTTTGTAGACCAAGTTGGATCATGTGTTGTGTGTTTTAGGTGTTGGGAGGAATTTATAAGTGTTCTCCATAATGGTGGGGTTTGGGGAAGTCTATATGTAATGTGTGGATCCATTCAAAATTTTAGAGAATGAATCAAATATGAATCATGATTAGATTAAATGTACAATGATTTGTAATCAAAATCTATTTAATGGATTTACACTTGATTTTATACAAGATACTACTAATGCTAGTATGTTTATATTTGATAGATGACAACATTAATATTAATATAATATCTTAATTCAAATTATAGGAGATAATTTTTTGGTATAATTATAGCCCCAATATTTTCATGTGAAGAAAGACCATGTCTGACAGTATGAACCCAGAACAAAATAAGGAGACAGTTGCTAGATTGTGATCTAATTTCAAAAGAAAAGGTGATCAAAAATGTTGTTGTCCCTACAAAAATTTGAAGGGCTTAAAGACTCGAAGACTTCTAATCAAAACAGTTTCTCGAAACATTGTAGCAAGCATGGTCACATAGAAGGGGGGCACGATTTTCACCCATTGGTAAGTATTTCAATATATTATTTTGACAACTTATATACATAAGAAATCAATTGATGATGAGATCATAGTCATGGTTAATTTAAGGTCATCATTTTGATATAGGTCAACTACCCTAGGTTACATGCTATGGACCATAACAATCTAGAGAATGTGAATTTCTAAGTGAAGGAACATGGAGGTGTGAATATTGAAGGAGACGATAATGATCCCATGGAAGAAGATGATCCTGGGATAGAGAACACAATTGAAGATGATGGTATTGTCGTAGTTGATCCTGTGTTAGAGAACACAATTGAAGATGATAGTACTAGCGATGATCATGATGATGAAGATGACCTTGATTTACCTATACTTGAGAAGGCATACAAGCCCCTATACAAAGGCTCCGAAACAACTCTTCTCTCTATTGTATTTTTGTTGGAAAACTTGAAGGTTATGAATGGTTTATCCAAGGTAGAAATCTCACGTATGTTAAGGTATGTCATATATGTCATCTTGTTTCATTTATTTTAGACATAATTTCCTTATAGTTAACAAAAGGTAAACCATGTACCATTAATATTCTTTATATTAACAAATTATATTTTTGTCATAGGTTGATAGGTGAGTGTTTGTTACCACCATCAAACATTCTACCTCACTCGTACCAAGAATTATCTACTGTTTATGCCTGAATATGGACCTCAAACTTCAGCCATATACGCAACATAGTCATTGCTCGATCATCGAATCACAAAGGTGAGTATGAATTACTCAATTCGTAAGATTCTATTGATTCGACCTGTTGCCTTCTAATTAGCTGGGGTGTTTGAATTTCTCTTAGAACGAGAGCCAACAATCAAAAGACCAAGCTAATATGAAGGATTTTTTAAAGCTTGAAAGATAAACAATTTGCAATTACTCTAAGATGAAGATGCAATTAATCTAAGAATGAAGTGCAGATTAATCTAAGAATGAAGTGCAGATTTAATCTAGGAACTTGAAAGAGATATGAGAATTAAGCTAATAACAATAAGCAAATTACACAAATATGAGAATGCAATTAAACTAAATGAGAATTCAACTAATGAGCAATAAAAGCTTGGAAATACGAAATAATTGAGATAAAAAATGACTATAGTTTTGATACTCTCACAATTGCCTCTTCAAAATGAGAAAATGAGGTTCATAATATAGACAAGCCCGGAGAGAGGATGAAGGTTTTCTTGAAATGAAATGGTTGACTCTTCATTTCCAATTGAGACAAATATTGAAGGATTATTTAATTAAAAGAATGAATTATTGCCACATATGGGTGACCCTGAATAATTTGAATTGTTAAATCCAAATAAAGATAATCCATTCAAATAACCAAATAATATTAATTCCTTTTATGTGTACTAGCTAAAGGGGGTGGGTTTAATTTAATTTAAAGCAATTAGGACTTTAGAATTAAATTAATTTATCATAAGGATTATTTAGCTAATAAAGTTGAATACTTAGGAATTAATTATAGTGTGAGATTAATGCAATTTAGGGTTTTTGCAATTGACACCAAGTCAAATAAAGTCAGGTAGGAGAGAGAAAATTGCCTAGTAAAATAGGACTTTAATGATGTAAAATTGAAGAAAATGCACCAAAATTGATTGAAATTATAAGGTGCCAATTTAGGGGTATTATATTTTCCCCTCTTTGAATTGATGTGCGAGCAGCGCGTTGATTCAAAGAATAATCTGATGCGACAAATGAGCTTTTAGGATTATCCCCAGAATGGAGCTTACCCCTCGGTAGTCAAGGTTAGGATGCCAATACACCAAAATAGATCGAATTGCAGAACCACCTTCAAAACGAGGCATGATTCTCCTAAGTCTAAGTTAGATTGCAAAGACAACGATCTAATGACAACTTGAGAGGAGACTGGAATCAGAGTTAGATTGCCCCAATGCCTATTGATCAAATGATGACAGATGCAGATTTAGGACTAATCTCCAGAATCAGGGTTAGATTGCCCCAATATGAAGCTTAGCCCTTTGAGACTCAGGTTAGATTGTCCAAATAACGGTCTAAAAAGAGATTTCGAGAGCCATCTCCAAAACAAAGATTGACTTTCAAGAATTAGGGTTAGATTGCCCCAATACCTAATAAGATTTTGAGAACCATCTCCAGAACGAAGCTTGATCCTTGAGGATTTAAGTTAGATTGCTCAGATACCTAAAAGATAGATGACAAGATGATAAGATGTGAGGCACAAAGATGCCCCTAGTGATGAGATGCTCTAAGCGATGAGGACTTTTGATTCAGATCAGATTGATATGAGACTAGTTCGATAAGATTCAAATGATGTAATCATCCTGCCACCTTGGGAGTGAAATTGAAAGATGACATATCAGAAGGACGATTGACAACAAGGGGTTGTAGAATAGAAGCAATCAGACTAGATTCAAGAAGCTGCAGAAGTAATTTTGAGCAATTGGGAGGTCATGTTGACCAAGTTTGACCATATTTGACTAGAGTTGACTTTAGATGAAAACATCAAAGATCTCAAGAAAATGATGAGGAGATGAGAATCTGGCAGGAAAATGATGCCAGAAGGCTGACTGCACAAGCATTCGATCCCAAAGGATCCCAAAATTTTAAAATGTGATTTTGAGCCATCTAGAGATGTCAGATTTCAATTTCAATCCTGAAAATGGATTCAAAATGGTCGATTTAGCCAAGGGTGAAGTTTTTGCGCAAAATGGAGTACTTTTGAAAATTAGGTCAAAAGCTATATAAGGCCCGGAGGGGTCATTTTCAATTCATTATTCACTTTGTCTTCTTGTGAATCTGAGAGCTCTGAGAGAGAATGGAGGGTCTTCCAGTGCATACACATGGATTCAAGCATTCTCGACGCCACAACCAATCATCAAAGTATGACCCACCTGTGAGTAGCCAAAAAACCATCCTACATTTCAAGTTTTAATCACTTTCTAGGTCGTTTATGTTAGATTTTTAGCATGTTTAGGCTTAGTTCTTCAATTCTTGCATGAGGAAATAGTTTCCTTGTGCCAGCTTCAATCGCCCCTCACGTGAGGAAATAGTTTCCTCACAGGGGTGGCTCCATGTTCTCGCGCAAGCCACTAGAAGATGTCGCATGAAATTTCATCCTGGTGATGAAATCTCGTGCAAGACAAGATCTTGTCTCGCGCGCAAATCTACTGCAATTTGTAGAATCTTTGCCAAATTTGCATGAAATTAGCCAAGTAGAGTATCGCAGAGTTGTGTTTAGGATAGATGCATTGCTTCATTTTTTTTTGTTTCTCTGAAAACCACCATGTTGAGATACTGATCCAATGTCGTCACTTGCTTCACAGGTTGACTTCCCAGATGTTGCATTCCAGTCACACCATCCAGTCATCACCGCATTATTACAGAGGTTGACCGATGTTGAGGGTTCCCACATTGATGGGTTAGGATTGATGTACTTGCATGATATACCTGACATTCAGGTAAATCATGGTCTTCTAGGTGCACTTGTTGAGCATTTCCATTCAGAGATGAACACATTTCATTTGCTGATGGGGCAGATGACAGTCACTCTCAAGGATGTCTACCGGATATTGAGGATAACCTTCCACGATGCCCATGTTGAGTATGATATATAGTCGAGGGAAGGTACACTGGCACTGAGGGCCATATTCAGAGATGATTTAGTGATGGGTCGGGCCATCTCATGGGATGAGCTAGTCAACAGATATGGCGGTGCTCACCGATTAGTAGTCATTTTAGCTATGTTCCTGAGTTGCTACCTGGTTTTAGATCGGGGACAACACGGATTGGAGTGTGGCTGGGGGCGGATGCTGGATAGGCCAGCCATCAGATTCGAATGGGGCGAGTGCATGCTCGTACAGATGTACCATGAGATGCACAAGGTCGTGTATCAGAGCGCTAAGACCATGGCCGCTGGAGTTTTTGTATTATAGATCTGGGCCTGGGAGCATCTCCCTATTTGTAGTATGATATTTCATGATACACGACAGGCCCTTGAGCCCTACATTTATAGATATGTAGGCCCTATGACTCAACCAGCGCTGGGTAAGACCAAGTAGTGGAGGGGGCAATTAGATGATATGGCAGTAGTTGTGTGGAAACCTTGGGTAGCCACAAAGCCATGGGATGACACTCGGTGGGAGCTCTCCCATATGTTCATCTCGCGTCCACTGATTAGATTTACTATTAGTGTCATTGAGTGATTCTTGGTCACATGAGTGCTACGCCAATCCGGGAGACAACAGGACATCTTTCAAGAGTACGCTTCATATGCTCACTTCATCGATGAGATGAAGAAGGGCTGGCAGCCCAGGTTAGATCAGGGTAGATGCATGATTGAGGCATGATTACCTCCAATTTGTTGGGACTACATGGTGGATGTCACCAATGCAGGGATGATGCCTGCATATCAAGATCACTTCTTGGTGCACCCCTTCCTGAGGTTCACAGATCCTGTTGGCATGGGCTAGGGGGCGCAGCAATAGCCTACACAATAGTAGTAGTAGGTACCTACCCAACAATAGATACCAGTATAGCAGCCTAGACAGCAGCAGGGGCCACAGCAGTAGTAGCAGTAGAGACAAAGGATACTAAGGCTGAGGATAGGGCAGATAGACATCATTTCTAGGACTATGGGATCAGACCTAAGTGCAAGTGGTAGTGGGACCCAACAATGGTCCACTAGGCAGAGGACAGGGGATACCTCCCAGTAGTTGCCTCCTAACAAGGGGGCATAGGATGATATTGATATGTCAGATTGGGCTGCACAGGGGCCACTTCAGATAGTATAGGTACAAGAGGCTCTTAGGAAGAGCCAAGAGAGAGTTTGGAAGGTACAGTAGGAGAGGGATGACTACCATACCCATGTCATCATCCAGGAGATGTGGGTTGCTAACAGGGAGCGGGAGATCAAAGAGCTCTGAGAGGAGCTGATGAGGTCACGGCTAGAGACTAGATATGAGTCCACTCAAGCAGCTTACTACTATGCAGCATATGTTGGCATTGTTCCAGATCTATCAGAGCAGGTGCCTCCATTTTCTGAGTACGTCGGAGCACCATAGGGACCTCCACCACCAAGACCACCTCCATAGGCACCTCCACAGGGACCTCTATCGGGACCACTACCACCACCTCCTCCAGGTGGAAATGGGCAGAGTTAGCCCATTTTGACATTCATATTGTAGCCCATATTTTGATACTGTGCTCAAGTAGCACCATTCTTTTTGTACATGACATTGATCGAACGTGAGATATATATATGAGATCGCCTCTTTGATGTCATTGTACTTGTTTATATATTGCTTTAATGTTGATGTTCATGTTTTATGAGATGTTTCCTAGATGATTTAGATGTATGGATTAGATATGTATGGGATGCACATGCTTTTTTTTATGATATGAATATGCACATATTTTATTTTATGATATGAATATGCAATGTGAAATGCGATGATAGATGGTAGATGGATATGTAGATGTAAAATGTATGGATATAGATTTTATGGATGCAAATGGAAATGTGGTACTAATCATCTCATGTAGGATGTAGCAATATATGACAGGTGCTAACCAAAATAATGTTTGAAGATCAGGAATGAGGACCAGACACTTGTCCAGCCAAGATGAATCCGAGATAAAAGATGAGAACCTTTGATGAATGGATCCAAAAGAAGACAATCAAGAGAGTACCAAAACACTTTCTCAATGCAAGCCTAGAATGAAAATGCAAGCCTAAACTAGATGCAAACCCTAGGACTTGGTTGTTGGACTCATCGTATTATCATCATAGAGTTTTTAGCAACGGATATTTGCAAGATGCCATACAATCCTCACTAACATTGCAATCATGAGAATATGAATATGATATTAGTCTTAGATTGTCGAAATGAGATGTAAGCATTAAGGCACAAGAAGCTAGAATGACCTGAACACCTGTTCCTTTTGATTTAGCAAGTTAACATAAGCATCAAAGCATAGCTGATAGAATGACCTGAATGTTGCTCACATACAAACATGCCAGACACACAAGAGTTCCTTCTTTCACCAAAAAATGCTCGCAGTGACCCTTACGTTTACTTAGCAGGATGAGTGTTAGCAATTTTACTTGTAGCAAAAAGAAGTCACTCAAAAAAGACAAGGAGAAGAACCAACCTCACCAAATTTTCCATATAAAAGGAGTCAAGGTACACATGGTCGTCCAACACTAGATGAAGGCCCTCACAGTGGACAACCCTCTTAGATAGATTCATTGGATCATTGGAACTAAACCAACAATAGAAAGCAAAGAAAAGACCATGCCCCCAGTCTTCGCTCTTCTCAGTCAAGAAAGACATCTTAGAGTTGCTCGAGGAGGAATGATAAAGAGAAAAGACAAACACATAAAAGAGAAAATCTTAGCATGCTTCAAAGAATCACAAATTCAGTTTTAGTTTCTTTTTAAGTGGATTGAAGTCGGATCAAAAGAATACAGTGTGAAAAGTTGTCTTGAAGAGAACATCAAAGTGCTAAATGAAGTATTGGTAGGAAGACATAGAGAGAAATGTTGGTGACCTATACAAGAGAGATCCTCAAGGAGAGAGATCTTAGAGATACTAGCGAAACATCAGCAGGTAGACATAATGAGAACCACTGGTGACTGATGTACAAGGGAACCTCAAAAGAGATATCCAAGCAATAGCTAGGTATCAGTAGGCAAACACAGTGAGAATCACTAGTGACTGATATACAAGAGACCCTCAAGAAGAGAGATCTCAAAAATAGCTGGGCATCAGCAGGTAGACGCAGTGGGAACCACTGGTGACTGATGCAATAAAGCATCTCTGAAAGTGATAGGATAATGCCTCCTAGACTAGGAAGGTGCCCACAAGTGTGACTAGTTCCAATCCATGTAGAGTCGAGGAAAATCTTGAAGATAGGTGAAAGAGAATGCATGAGCTAGCAAACTAAAGCAAGAAATGAACTAAAGTAGGAAACCAGGAAAGAAAACTAAGGTAGGAAAGTGAGAAGCAACTATGCAGAGCCAAATGGTGTTGAGATGAGATATAGCTTCAGGAAACAAGAGGCACCTGTTTACCAAGTTTTCACCATCTTGGCAGAGATTCTATTTTTGCTACCATGACGCCTGCTTACCAGGTTTTCATCAATGGCACATTTTTTTCTTTTTTAATTTTTTGTGTACTTTTCTCTTTTTTGATTTTTTTGTATTTTTTTTATTATTATCAAGGTGCCTGTTTACCAAGTTTTCACCAGGATAATAGATACATCAAAGCACATGTTTACCAGGTTTTCACCAAGATGATCATTTTTTTTAGGACATTTTCCAATTTTTAAGATTTTGGACAATATACCATTTTTTTGGATTTTTTTTCAGGATCAATAAATATGTACATGAGCACACAAGAAATGTCTCAGCTGTAGAATTTCTTTAGATGCAGAGCATTGATCAGCTCTTTGAGTTGTTCTCCTTCAATGGTGGAGATTTGGTAAGCACCAGACCCAAATGTTGCAGTAATAATGTATGGACCAAGCCAGTTTGGTTCAAACTTTCCTTTCTGGATCCATTGCTACTGATTTTTGGGGTTTTCTCTCATGACGAGATCACCCACTTGGAATTCCCTTTGTCTAAATTTCTTATTGTTGTATGCACCATAAAATGGTCGCCTAGACTTTGGGCCCCATTTATTTAATCTATCAATATCAATTCCTGAATCAATATTTGTCATACATTCAAATCAAATTTATTGATCAAATCATAAATATTTCAATTTTCCCTAAAGTTTGAATATCCCATCAATTTTTAATTAAAAGAAATATATCCCTTTTTAATAAATAAAATAATATTATTTAATTGAAATTAATATTCTTTGAATGAAATAATGTTATTTAATTAAAATCCTCTTTTAATTAAATGGTTTTATTTTATTGAATTAATATTCATTTCTAAATTATATAATATTACCTTATTTAATTAAAAGAGATATTATTCTTTAAAATTAAATAAATGAAATATTCTCTCAAAAGATCTCCTGTGATGAAAAAGGAAACAAATTGAATAAAAATAAAAGAAAATAAAATGTAATTCCATTTTATTACAAACCTTCTAAAAATGATGATTGTTTCCTCTTTTTCATTTATCCCACATTGCTTCTACTTTCACATTCGAATCCAACTTTTCCTATAAAAGGAGACCTCTCATGCTCATTCAAGGATCCCGAATTTTGATATCGAACTTATGCTGCAGAATCTCATAGCTTGTAAACATTTAGCATTTCAACTTGCACATTCACATTTTAGATTAATTTACATTTTAGATTAATTGCAAATCATTTTAGTTTAAATCCATTACATATAGCTTAATTTCATTTTCAATAAATTAGTTTAGCTTAGTTTGCATTGCAAATCATTTAGAATAGTTTCATTTAGATCAACTCGAATCTCTCATTCTGAGTTGTATTTGCATGGGTAAAATAGGCTGATCTGAGGGCCACATTCAAACCATGCTCTTCTCAGATAGAGAGCTATGGGTCATCTTGTGAGAACTCACTGTTGAGCACTCTCGCATACAAAGACTCATAGAAGTGTGATCACACATCTGTGCACACATTTTTGGCGCCCACCGTGGGGCCCTGAAAACGGGTTTCCTTTCATTTTCATTAATTTTCTAGCTCTGAGGCTAAGGGTTTCAAGGGTCCTGGTATACTCTACAGGACGTTATTTTTTGTTTCTTTTTTGCCTGCAAAAAAGAAAAAAAAAAAAATTTGGCCTTTTTTTTGTTTTTTTACAAGTTTTCAGGAAAAATTTTACAGGTTCTCTAAACGAAAAAAAAAAAAAATTTCTGCGGGTCCGTACTGTCTGTGTACAAATTTTTGCGCGAGAGTATAGAGATATCCGCGCGAGATTCTGCTCCTGTAGCATTTCTTCACGCGAAACTGTACAAAATTTCGCCCCTGGTTCTGTGTTTTCTCGCGCGATACTGTGTGTTTTCTCGCACGGGACTGGTGTTTCCTCGCGCGGGACTGTTGTTTTCTCGCGCGGACCCTGTGTTTTCTCGCGCGCTCAAGGTACTTCCTCGCGCGAGATTCTGGGGCAGTGAACTAAAATTTCCTGCTTTCTATTTTTACAGTTTCATTTTCCTAACAAGTTTTCTGTTTTCTGTTGCATAAAATAATTTTGTTTTCTGCAGCATAACAGTTTTCTGCAGGACGATTTGACAAAGACATAAAAAAAAACATACTAATGGTGTGAATGCAGGACGTTTTCCGAAGATCATTAAAACATTGTGTTTGCTTTCCTGCTTTATTCACATAGTTTAATTAGGGCTCCGTTAAAATTTTTTGTGGATTTCGATAGTGAGTAGGAATTTTGGCTCTTCATTACATGGAGGTGATGACCATGAATGAACCTAGAATTCTAATGATCTTACTAATATGACGAATCCGTAGGGAAGCGGAGAAAGTTAGCGAATCTTTAGCATTTCTATTCGCCAGGGGATTATGCTCTTCTCTCCTTGAGAGAGAACCAGAAACCCAAAAGCGTGTGGATTTGGTGGAGTGAAACTAACTCGGTGATTAAGTTTGTCTTGTGTGTCTGGGTAAAGAAACGGGCTAGAGAAGTATGCTCTTCTCCCTTTGGGAGAATCAGAAAATCAGAAACCCGAATCTGAGCCAAGTCCTGAGTCACCTTTAGAGGGCCTGCCGGAAGTTGAACCTCCGGGAACGACCCAAGTGAGTACACACCTATTGCCGGTGATTCCACCTCACTATAATAAAGCAAGTTTTGTTGAGTCTAAAGACTCCAAAACCATAGTAACTTCCTTTTCATGACTTTGACTATCATCATGGAAAGGCTTTGTTTGTTGCACTGAGCGGCGCCGCTCCGAGCCCTGCTTGCGGGGGTGTGTGACTTTCAGGTGTTGGTGTGGCTGCGAGGCCCCAGCTCTGTATCAGAGGCACTGAAGGTTATTGTGAACGGAAGCCAAGTAAAAACCTCTTAGTTAGTGGCCTACCCAGTTCATCTCTGAAAGGAGTCATAATCTTTGCACAAGGAGGGGGAAGAATCTCTCCGTATGTTTATCATACACAGACTCCCATCATAGGCATACACCTGGACGTTTGGAGGCGGTTGCGACACTGGCCCCTGCTACAAGGGTAACCTTTGAACGTACATTGTTGAGTCCTTGGAAACACCAAAAACACAGGCGCCCTCTAGGGGGTGACATGGCTGTGTGAGGTGCACGTATGCACATAAGCAATGGGGCAAAGATTTTGACTTCTCGCCATTTTCTTTGGTAGGGATAACTATGTGTTTTTTGTTTTTTTTTTGAGTCTTAAACATTGTCCAAAACATCTTCAAACAAGACTCCCCTAATACTATCAAGTTGCTTTGTCCTTGATAGGTCTGTTAATGACTACTGCTTGCTTCCCATGTGCTTAAAACAACTCAAAAACACCAAAATTTGCAACCCACGGACATAATCTGGTAACAGTGTCGCCTGCCTTCACCAGAACAAGCATCGCACGGCTTGCCTGAATATTATCGCCTGAGATCATTTTGTTGCATGCCCAGTTTCAGGTGTTTCATAAGCCTTTTTAACGTATTTGGTCATAAAATCAGTGACTTACCTTGCCCTAGAAGCTTGTTTTCACTCAAGTTTTCTGATTTTAGACTACTAAGGTGCAAAGCCTTTTCCAAGTGATGCCTAATCAGCTCAAGCATCCCAAAGCAAAGTTACCCAAATCAAAAGTTTACCAAGAGCAAAAAGTTTCCAAAAGAAACCTCAAGAGCTATCAATCCACCATCCAAGCAACCCAAGCCGAAGAGAAACAGCAAACCAGACTTGAGAACATTGCCCATAACGCAAGAATTAAACAGTTTGCTTATCGATTCCGAGTAAACCGTCATTACATCAACCTTGAGCCAGAAGATTGACTTGTCCTGTATTTAGGGTCCTTGTGTCTTTGACCTTTTTGAGATAGTAATCCTTGATCTCATAAGCAATTTGGCTTGAGATTGGCAAGTTAGGAATCATTTCTATCAAATAGATAAATTTTTAGACTCTTTTGATAACACACTTGGAGAGTGTTAGTAGTCTCTTTGTCCACTCATTTTCATACAATCAAACTCAAATACACTTTGTGCAAAGTCATCCTCCTGATCCATACGTGCTAGGGTATTCACCCAAAAGGAATTGAGCACCTTTGTGGCAGTGTTGGTTTGCACTTATTTACAAATACTTCTTTTCACCATCTCTCTCGGACAAGAGAAAACTTTCACTATCCTAGTTTGGTATTGACGTTTCTTAGAATTGTCTATTTGCCTGAACTCTCCCTTTCATGTCAGTAACAACAAGATATCAAGTGAGCCAAGGAAAGCGACCCCAGATAGTCTTCAACCAACTACCCCCAGTTCAAACTCGTCAAAAGAGAAAGGAAAAGGAACCAATATTTGACCAGTCACCTAGGAGTAAGTCTGACACCTGGTTTGACCCAAAGAGCCATTTTAGTGATTTGAGTACCCCCTCAGCACCTTCATACTCAGGTATGGATATGAGTTATACCATGACTCGACGGGAGAGGGAAGCTATGGATCAAACCCTTGATGATATCTATGAAAGACACAGAGACAAGATTTTGTTTGGTAATTCCTCTCATGATGCTCAACCTAGTTCACCCCCCATCAGCACTAGGTACCTAGATGCACATCAACGAGATGACAGGCATGAGAGACGAGCTCACCCAGACCAATGGTCACAACATGAAGACCAAGACAATGAACCTGGTGATGCTCATGTCAATGCAACGTATACCAATGATTTGTACAAACATTCAAGACCAAACTCTCCACTCCGAACAGCCTCAAGGCATACAAGTGAGAGGCTAAAAAGAATTGAGAAGGAAAAACAAGTTGCACAAAATGAACGAGCTGCAAAAGAAGAAAAACTTAGGCTTCTCGAAGAGGAACAACGAGCCTTGTTGGACATAGAGAGAAAAGCATTCCAAGAGGAGCAAGATAGGCTGTTAGCCCAACAATTAAACACTCAATTCAACAACAGGGGTGCTAACAGTGGAAATAATTCTCCTCCCTCCACCCCTTCCAGAACACCACAAAGTAGAAGGCGGTCACGAACCCCTTCTAGATCTCCTAGTCCTAGAGGAAGAAGGGCCTCTCAGTATGCTCACTATAGGAGGCAAACCCCTCCTAGAAACTCAAGACCACACTCCCAACATGCACATCATGGTTCCCAACACGGAGGTGGTAGCTCACATTATGACCTTGATACTCAAGACTTTATGCAAATGCAACAAGAGCCTATTTTCCAACAGTATGTAGATAGGTATTTGGAACAAAACAAAGATAAGTTCTTGGAAAGTCTAATCAACAAGGGTGCCAGAGTCCCTTATGACTTTGATGTAGACAACAAGATACAAAAACAAAGTCCCTCTCAAGAGGAAGAAATCCGTCAAATGAAGCACATGATGGAAAAAATGATGCAACCTAAGAGCTCATTCTCACTAGACTCTATTTGTCCTAATCCATTTGACAAAAGTGTGAGTATGAAAGATTTTCCAAAGAGGGTGGAATTCCCACAATATGATAAATATGATGGCAGTGGTGACCCACATGACCATGTGCGTCAATTCTATACCATGAGCTTTGAATTCCATCAGGATGATTCCTATTTGATGAGGTTGTTCCCTAGAAGTCTTAAAGGACAAGCAATGGAATGGTTCACCAACATCACTCCCCCTGTCAAGACTCTTAGAGAACTTGTTCATAGATTTGTCCAACACTTCTCATACAATCTATCAAGATCAGTTACTATGTTGGACCTATGCAACTTGAAACAAAATCAGGGAGAACCCTTTGTTACCTTCTTGCAAAGGTGGAGGAGAAAGTGCTCTCAGTATCCTAGGACCATCCATGAGGATGAAAAGATTGACATCCTTGTTAATAACTTGGTGCCTGAAATGAGATATGAGATCAAAAAGATAGTCTTCAATTCCTTCGATACCATGATTGAAACTGCATGTCGAATTGAAGATGTTCTCAAAGAACAAGGCATTTTGACCAGACATAGCAACAATGGCAACAATGGTCAGCACAACAACAAGGATAAAGGGAAGAACACCTACTGGAACAAAAACAAACAAGTTGTCAATGACGGAGTTGTAGACGCTCCCCAACCTAAAGATCAAGCTGTTCTTCACTTGTCCAGTGCAATTCAAGCTATGAAGCTCAATGCACCTCCTCAACAAGAGAGCAAGCCACGGTATCAAGAGAAGCCTAAAAAGGAAAAACGTCAATTTGCCAAGCTTGGTGATTCTTACGAGGATGTTTTCAAAACGCTCATTGCCAATAATCTTGTGCATCCACAAGATCCAGCAAAACATTACATCCCTGACATTAAGCCACATTGGTGGGATGAGAAGGCTTTCTGCATATTTCATAATGGCATTGGGCATACCATTGAAAATTGTTGGAAACTCAAGCACATTATCCAAGACCTCATTGAGAGTGGAAAACTTAAGGTGGATGGACTAAATACCAATGCTGATCACAAAGCATTTAAAGAACCATTGCCTAAATATGACAAGGGGGAAACCTCTAAACAAAAGGATGGCAAGGCTGCTATCAACTACACGTATACAGCGGCAGAAAATGTGATAAACATGCTTGAAGTTGTGGAGCCAAGTGTTAACACGATGAGGAGTAAGGACCCACATGGTTATGACTCTCCCCCTATCTTTGACAAAGAACCTATTGTGGTGCTGAGAGGTCCTCATTCTAGGTCATCTTCCCAAGCCCTGAATGCTGTTACTAGGAGTCAAGGTCCTATCATTCTTAGAGGTCCTAATTCAGGTCCATCCAATAAACCCAAGCCAGTGGCATCCAAGAATGTCACTAAGTCCACCACTGCTCCCAAACCAAACTATAATCTTGTAGATCAGCTACAAAAAACTCCAGCGCAAATATCAATACTGGAGCTTCTAGAGTTGTCCCCTAGACATAAGCAGATCCTTGAGGATGCTTTGCGCACAACAAATGTCCCTAACGACATAGATACAGACCAATTTCAAGGCATGGTTAACCACATTTCCAGCCCACATTACCTCTCTTTCTCAGAAGATGATGACAAATCCCTAAGCCACCCACACAATCTCGCCCTTCACATTGAAGTAATGATTCATAAAACTCGTGTCAGGCGCGTGTTGATAGATGGGGGTGCTGGGCTAAATATTTGTACATTAAGTTTGTTAAAAACCTTGGGCTATTCAGAGGAGGTGATCGACAGTAAAAAGAAGATCACTATAAAGGCCTATGATGAGGCAGAACGAAGTTCCAAGGGGTTAGCTGTCCTTCCTGTCAGGATTGGCCCAGTTGAAAAAGACATCTTGTTCCAAATTGTTGATACTGGACCCCTTGCATACAATATTTTACTCGGTAGACCATGGATTCATGACATGCAGGCAGTGTCGTCTACCTACCACCAATGTGTTAAGTTCCCCTACAATGGAGTTGAAATTTGCATACCAGGGGATAACACTTTATCAGTTAATTCAATCTCAGCTAATGTTCATGTCCCTCTTAATCGAGATGCAGAGGATTATCAAGAAACTTTAACAGACTGTCAAAACAAATTTAAATCAGTAGACCTTGGCATGGGGGGGTATCAACTTGACTCTTTTGCAAAGATGCCAATTTCCCCTCGGTCATATGGAAAACCTTCACAGGAAATGAAACCATCTTCTTCAGCGATGACACTATTTGACACATTTGTTGAATCCTCAGTACCAATACAAGATGAAAAAGAGGAAGTAGTTGTTCGAGATTGGATGTACAAAGAGGAGAAATACCAGCACAATGAAAATTTCTCCCCCTCTCCTAAGCCTTATGGGAGAGGATATACTCTTGTCAAAAATATGGGTTATCCAGGATATGGCCCTCTTAACCACAGATTAGATGCTAGAGCCGAACCACTTAATCATGATCTTTTTGGATGTAAGTCTAAGAAACCGGTTGGCCTAGGCTTTATGAAGAAAAACAAGCACGCTGTCCCCATTTCTGATAAGCGGGATAGCAAAGATGACACAGAACATGTACCAGACTTGACCAATCAACAAGACATGACAGATGATTGGGTTCCTTCAACAAATCTCCTTTGGGGAGATTCAGAAAATATGACTACCAGTACACACCAAATCACTACTGAAGGACATGCTGAAAATTTCATCCGAGAAGGTGTGCCTCTCGAAGATGTCCAGGCTTCTACCTCGAGGCTTAGGAAACCCAGCTGGTGTAAACATCCTAGCAAGGATTCAGACACAGACTCAAATGAGTATGAATGGGATTCACTCTCAGATGCAACAGTTGATTTGGATATGGATGTTGTTCATGCTTATATTACTCAACCCAACGTAGCTAATGAGTCGTGTGTTAGATTAGAAGATTCGAACCCACATGTCGCATTAGTAGACGATTCTTCACTTGATGGGATGAATCTTGATTTAGACACCTTAGAGGGATACTTGAAAGACTCCGATTCTGCGATCACCAGAGATGACATCCCCTATATCCTTAATATTGAACCAGACATCAATCTATCCCTCATTAATCCCAACCTTATTGATTGGTCTCAACGTCATCAAGCGCCTCAACTCTTGACATTTTCCAATGACTATGAGATCACTTGCTACCTAAATGCTATTGAACCTGTAGTCTCTTCCACCAGTGAACCAGCTACCAGCATGACAGAACCAGACATCAAGTACCTTAGTCACAAGATAAAAAGAAAAGAAAAAAAGAATAAGAGTTCTGATGGCGAAAACCACTATGTGGCGGTGTCAGAACCAAAAAAAGTAAAAATAAAAGACGTATCCAAAGGTGAAAACCTCTTTGAGGCACCTACGAATGAGGTACTTGATAGTCTCCCAAGTTATTTTCATGACAGATCATCAGTATTGGTGGAGCCTACAGATGCTGTTAATTTGGCCACAGAAGAGGCTCCAAAACTTGTACACTTGGCTAAATCTTTATCACCTCAAGAAAAGAAAGCCTACACTGAGTTCCTCCAAAAGAAGCAAATTAATTTTGCATGGACATATTTAGACATGCCAGGGTTGGACACTAATCTCATTATGCATCATTTGTCCATAGCTCCGGGTGTGAAACCAGTCAAACAAAAGTTACGAAAAATGCACCCTCATATAGCTCTTTTAGTAAAAGCTGAATTAGAAAAGCTCCTTGGTGCAGGATTCATTAGAGCAGTAGACTATGCTGACTAGATTTCCAACATTGTACCTATTTCCAAACATGATAAATCCATCCGAATCTACACAGATTTTAGAGATCTTAATAGAGAATGCCCAAAGGACGATTTTCCACTTCCTAACATAGACATGATAGTGGACATGACGGCAGGCTATGAGATCTACTCCTTGATGGATGGTTTTTCTGGGTATAATCAGATCAAGATTGCTCCTGAGGATCAAGAAAAGACTGCATTCACATGTGCATGGGGTACTTACTGTTGGAACGTCATGCCCTTTGGATTAAAAAATGCAGGAGCTACTTATCAAAGAGCTATGACAACCATCTTCCATGACATGATGCATAAAAATATGGAAGATTATGTGGATGACACCCTCGTTAAGTCCAAGAAAAGAGGAACACACCTGGCTGATTTAGAAGCAATTCTGGATCGTATGGAACAATTTCAACTGAGGTTAAATCCAAAAAAGTGTGCATTTGGTGTTACTTCTGGCAAACTATTGGGGTTCATCATTTCAGCTAAAGGGATAGAAGTGGACCCTGAAAAGGTTCAGGCCATTATAAACATGCCACCTCCTAAAAATGTCAGTCAAATGAGGAGTCTTCAAGGACGCCTTCAATCCATAAGGAGGTTTATTTCACAATTAGCTGATAGGGCACAACCCTTTAACAAAAATCTGCATAAAGGGGTTCAATGTGTCTGGAATGAAGATTGCCAGAAAAGCATGGATCAGATTAAGGAATATTTGGCACATCCTCCTATCTTAATGCCTCCCATTCCAGGAAAACCCCTTATTTTGTATGTCTCAGCTACTGAATCTTCATTGGGGGCACTGTTGGCTCAATTAGATGAACAAGGGAAAGAAAGGGCCATATACTATATTAGCCGCACTCTAGTGGCTTATGAGATCAATTACACAAGTATTGAAAAAGCTTGCCTTGCAGTAGTGTTTGCCTCTCAAAAGCTGCGACACTATATGCTTGCGCATACCATTCATCTTATAGCAAAAATTGATCCTCTCAAATACTTGCTCGGTAAAGCTGCTCTCACGGGTAGACTTGCTAAATGGATGATGATTCTTTCTGAATTTGACATAGAGTATATCGAACGCAAGGCAATCAAAGGCCAGGCTATTGCAGATCAACTGGCTAACTTTCCAATTGAAGATAATATGCCGGTTCAAGTCAACTTCCCAGACGAACATCTCATGTACATGACTGAGAGATCCTGGAAGCTATTCTTTGATGGTTCCTACATGCACAATGGTTCTGGAGCTGGCGTGTTGTTTGTCTCTCCTCATGGGTATACTATTCCCAAATCCTACAAGTTACTATTTCCATGCACAAACAACATAGCTGAATATGAGGCTTTAACAAATGGACTCAAAATGGCTATCGAGTGGAATATCAAAGAGCTACATATCTATGGGGATTCTCAGCTAATCATTAATCAGGTTAATGAGCAATACCAAACAAAAGATGACAAGTTGATACCTTATAAAAAAATGGTTGATTCATTAAGACGGTATTTTACCTTTGTCACTTTTCAACAAATCCCCAGAGCTGAGAACAAAGCGGCAGATGCTATGGCCACCCTTGCTTCACTTCTGCAGTTAACAGAACACGAGTTCAGATATGAGTTCCTAGTGGAAGAGCTACGTTATCCCATATTTGACTCACCCGAAAGCCATGTCATATGTACCATAATCAACCATGAATCCTCCCACTATGGTGCCATTTACTCCTATCTCCGTGATGGCATCATCCCTGACACTTTCAACCGGTCTGAAAGAAGAAACCTCATCCGTAATGCCTCTCGCCATTCCCTCATCTCTGGTGATTTGTATAGGAGGGGTCTAGATGGGACACTTTTTAGGTGTTTAGAAAAGGAGGAATCCGATCAAGCGCTAGTTGACATCCACGAGGGCATATGTGGGGGACATTCTAATGGTCTTTCCATGGCTAGAAGGTTGCTTAGGGCGGGATACTATTGGCCTACAATGCAGATGGACGCGATAAAATTTGCCAAATCTTGTGAAAAATGTCAGAAACATGGACACCTGATACATGCTCCAGGTAGGGAGTTAATTCCTTCTATCTCTCACTGGCCATTTCAGCGATGGGCCTTTGACCTTGTTGGGCAGATTCATCCCAACTCATCAGGTGGGCACAAATTCATTATCACTGCTACTGACTATTTCACAAAATGGGTAGAGGCTGTCCCACTTTCTGTTGCCTTAGGCAAGACAGTATCTCTATTCATCTTAAACCATATCATCTGTCGATATGGAGTTCCATCTGAAATCATCACTGACAATGGAGGTCAGTTCAATAACAAGGACCTTACACAACTCTGCCAAAGATTCAGGATAAAACAACATTGGTCCTCCATTTACTTCCCGCAAGGAAATGGTCAGGCAGAGGCTTCAAATAAAACCATTCTCAAGATTCTACACAGAACAGTTCACAAGAATGGTAGAGACTAGCACCTACAGATAAATCCGGCCTTGTGGGCCTATAGAACGAGTATTCGTACTCCAACGGGGGCTACTCCTTTTGCCCTCACATATGGCGCTGAAGCAGTGTTACCTTTAGAGGTTGAGATTCCATCACTGAGAGTCTCTCTCAAAGGTCTGATTACAGATGAAGATTATCGTGCCATGAGATTACAGGAATTAGAACTTCTGGATGAAAAGCGTAAAGCTTCATTTGACCATATGAGGGTCTACCAAAAGCGGATGTCCAAAGCATTCAACAAAAAGGTTCGCCCTAGAGAATTCCAAGTAGGAGATCTTGTCCTGCGAGAGAATTCTAAGAACCAACAACACAGAGAACAAAAGGGCAAATTCGAACCTAACTGGCTTGGACCCTATATTATCACAGCAGCTTTTGGTTCAGGTGCATATCTACTATCTACTGAAGAGGGGGAGCAGCTCCCTACGCCTATCAATGTTCAGCACCTGAAGAAGTTCTATCCTTGATGCCCGTTCTGTCTGGGGGCATCCTTTGTATATAATTATGGTCCTGAAAAAATCCAAAAAAATTGATATATGATCCTGAAAAAAATACAAAAAAATAAAAAATTCAAAAAATACAAAAAAAAATAGAAAATGTGCCTCGGTGAAAACCTGGAAACAGGCGCCTTGGTAGCAAAAGTACAAAAAAAATATAAAAAGTCCTGAAAAAAAAACAAAAAAACTTCCAAGTGGTGAAAACCTAGAAATAGGCGCTACTTGAGGCCTCTGCACCCCCATTTTTTAGCATGCGCTCTCAACACTTAGCCATTCTCCATCATGCCTTGTCCTTGTTGCCTTGGTTTGGAATTAGTCTTTGTCTTTGTCTAGGGGGCATCACTGTTTTATCTTTGGTCTCTTGGATATGCTTGTCTTTAGGACACCTCGCAAAGGGTGTTTTTCAACACCACCCCAACTGTGTTTTTCAACACAAAACCCCCGACATCGAGTGTTTCTCAACACTTATCAGTTTGGTCTTATCCAATTCGGTCATGTGATCTTACCCATTAGCAAGCATTCGACCTTTACCCTCGAAACTCAGTATCAGTTTACACACTTAAACTTTTTAAAACACTTCAGCCTGAGATATGTCATGATCTTTTCTTTGTGTACTGACTGTTATTGATTTTCGTTGAGTGTCCTTGCCTAAACAGGTCTCTCCGTGATGCATAGCTAGAGGACTTGGGGCATGGGGCATGTTTTTATTTGCTTTCTGCTTGTGGGTGTTTGTCTTGAACCTCTTGAGTGTTTTTTGTTGTCTCCTTGACACACTTAGGATATTTGAGACATCATCCTTGACTGTTTCTTGCACAACTATCCTCATGGTTATCCTGGCATTTATGCCTTGATGCGAGCATGGTTTTGCTAAATTAAATTGGGTAAGCTAACATGGTAGTCATCTTGACCTTTATGTTTTTGATGCTCATGTTAGAATCTTTCCACATTCCAAACCGATATAAATCACATTCATATCTTCATAGTTGCATTTGTGACTAGTGATGGTTGTGTGATTGTCCGATGTTCGGTAATAACGGCCCAGTGATGAAAATAAGCTTTCTTACATTCTCTAATGAATGATGAACACAAAATACCTATGTTACCCATGCAAGTACATCTTTGCATTTTCATGTAACTTGCATTATTTAGGCTTCATGTTAGCATTTGCACTTTTAGGCTGCATTATGAGTTTGAGAGGGTTTCCTTCATCTTTCTTGTGGACTTTCAGTCAACTATGATCACATTCTTCATTTCCTTATCTTCTTTCGTGATCTCAATCGAAATTCCCAATCTTAAACAGTTGATTGATTCTATTTCTTCTCTCCATTTCTTTCCATTTCTTCCAAACTTCTATCTTCCATTCACTATTCACCCCACTTCTTTTCTTCTAATTCAATCTTGGGGCATAATCTTTCTTGCTGTGAACCTTATCTTTCATTTGATTTGATCAAATTTATCAATTTACTGTTTCTCCTCTATCTCATTTCGATTTCGATCACGAGGGGGCAGTACCTATCAAATTTCAAACCTTGATTCAGTTTTATCAAATTATCAATTGCTCCTCTTGGGGCAACATTGATTGAGATTCTTATCTCTCACTTTGGATATGATCACAAATCGACCTCATGTTCAAAGACCTTTAGTTTATGTTTGTCCTGATGTGTTCCCATCCGTCGAACACACATCTAAGTTATTTTGTGATCCCAGATCGATCTCACATTTCAATTCTTCTTTGACTACATGTGTTCCCAAATCGATCACACATTAGTCAAAGAGGGGCAAATGTATGCACCATAAAATGGTCGCCTAGACTTTGGGCCCCATTTATTTAATCTATCAATATCAATTCCTGAATCAATATTTGTCATACATTCAAATCAAATTTATTGATCAAATCATAAATATTTCAATTTTCCCTAAAGTTTGAATATCCCATCAATTTTTAATTAAAAGAAATATATCCCTTTTTAATAAATAAAATAATATTATTTAATTGAAATTAATATTCTTTGAATGAAATAATGTTATTTAATTAAAATCCTCTTTTAATTAAATGGTTTTATTTTATTGAATTAATATTCATTTCTAAATTATATAATATTACCTTATTTAATTAAAAGAGATATTATTCTTTAAAATTAAATAAATGAAATATTCTCTCAAAAGATCTCCTGTGATGAAAAAGGAAACAAATTGAATAAAAATAAAAGAAAATAAAATGTAATTCCATTTTATTACAAACCTTCTAAAAATGATGATTGTTTCCTCTTTTTCATTTATCCCACATTGCTTCTACTTTCACATTCGAATCCAACTTTTCCTATAAAAGGAGACCTCTCATGCTCATTCAAGGATCCCGAATTTTGATATCGAACTTATGCTGCAGAATCTCATAGCTTGTAAACATTTAGCATTTCAACTTGCACATTCACATTTTAGATTAATTGCAAATCATTTTAGTTTAAATCCATTACATATAGCTTAATTTCATTTTCAATAAATTAGTTTAGCTTAGTTTGCATTGCAAATCATTTAGAATAGTTTCATTTAGATCAACTCGAATCTCTCATTCTGAGTTGTATTTGCATGGGTAAAATAGGTTGATCTGAGGGCCACATTCAAACCATGCTCTTCTCAGATAGAGAGCTATGGGTCATCTTGTGAGAACTCACTGTTGAGCACTCTCGCATACAAAGACTCATAGAAGTGTGATCACACATCTGTGCACACAATTGTAGGCTTCAGAGATTCTCTTCTGGTATGCTCGAAGATGATCAAATGCCACCTTCTGACGTTCATCCAGTAACTCTAGCTCTTGTAGCTGGGATATTCTATTTTCTTCGTCAGTGATGAGGCACCTCAGAGAGACTCGCAATATAGGAATCTTGACCTCAACAGGCAACACTACATCTGCTCCATAAACCAAGGCAAAGGGTGTGACCCTTTTGGTGTTCCAATGCTTGTTCTATAGGCCCATAAAGCCAGATTAATCTAGAGGTGCCAATCTCTACCAGATTTATGAACTGTTCTATGCAAAATTTTGAGAATTGTCTTATTAGAAGCTTCTGCTTGTCCATTACCCTGGGGATAATAGATAGATGACCAATGTTGAATGATCCTAAATTTAGTGCATAACTCTTTCAGGTCCTTGTTCTTGAATTTTCCCCCGTTGTCAGTGATAATGGATGAGGGTACACCATGTCTACAGATAATATAGTTTAGTATAAACATAGCAACAGAATTTCCATCAGCTATAGTTAGAGGCACTGTCTCAAGCCACTTAGTAAAATAGTTTGTAGCTATGATGATAAACTTATGTCCTCTTGAAGAAGAAGGATGTATCTGACCCACAAAATCAAAGGCCCATTGTTGGAATGGCTAGAAACTGATGAAAGGAATAAGCTCTTTAGCAGGAGCATGGATTAAATTTCCATGAAATTGGCACTATTTACAAGCCTTGGCATATTGAACAGCTTCTTTCTCCATATTTGGCTAGTAGTAACCAGCTCTAATAAGTTTATGAGCTAACATCAAACCACTTGAATGAGACCCATAGATACCTTCATGTACCTCAGCTAACGCACATTTGGACTCATCGAGTTCTAGACACCTAAGGAGGGTACCATCTAGACCCCATCTATACAAGTCATTTGCTATGATGACATACCGTGAAGCATTATGAATTAGGTGACATTTTTCATTCTGAGTATAGGTGTCAGGAATGATTTGGTCATGGAGGTAGGAATAGATATGGTGGTAGCGGGATGAATCATGTCCAACGACTGAACAAATCATCCTAGATTCTGGAATGTCATAGGCTGGGTAGTGTAATGTTTGCACTAGGAATTCATGTCTGAAGTCATTTTCTAGCATCTATAACATTGAGGCAAGGGTGGCCATAGCATTGACTACTTTATTGTCTACCCTTGTAATTTGCTGGAAGGAAATGTGTGCAAAGTATTGTTTGAGATCATCCACCATTCATTTGTAAGGAACTAGCTTGTCATCCTTTGTCTGATAGATATCATTAACTTGGTTGATGGATAACTGTGAGTCTCCACAGACCTTGAGCTCATCCACATGCCATTCAATGGATATCTTCATACTTGTTGATGAGAGCTTTGTATTCAATGATGTTTTTTGTGCAGGGAAACAACATTTTATAAGCTTTGGGCAATGAGTATCTTTGAGGCATTATAAACAGAATGCCTGCACCTGATCCTTGCTAAGTGAATGATCCATCAAAGAACATGCTCCAAGCCTAATGTGTGAGAAGCATGATGGATTCATCTAGGAATTCAATGTTTAAAGGTTGGTAATCTTTCAAAGGAGCTTCCGCCAACTGATCAGAAATTTCTTGTCCTTTAATAGCTTTTCTTTCCACATACTCAATGTCAAATTCATTAAGTATCATAACCCATTTTGCTAATCTACCCGTGAGGGCAGCCTTGCTCAGTAAGTACTTTAGTGGATCAATTTTTGCAATGAGCCTTGTAGTGTGAGCGAGCATATAATGCCACAACTTCTTTGAAGCAAACACTACTACTAAACAAGCTTTTTCAATGACAGAATAGTTCATTTCATAAGAAACTAATGTTCTGCTGATATAATAAATGGCTCTCTCTTTGTTGTTTTGATCTTCTTGAGCTAGGAGAGCACCCAAAGATGTGTTTGTGGCTGAGATGTATAGTATGAGTGGCTTCCCATGAATAGGGGGAATCAATATAGGTGGATTAGCAAGATACTATTTAATTTGAGTGATTCTCCTGTCACATTCTTCATTCCATTCATAAGTCACACCCTTATGCAAAGTTTCAGTGAACGGTTGTGACTTGTCAGCCAACTGTGAAATGAAACACTGAATAGATTGTAGCCTTCCCTGAAGTCCTCTCATTTGACTGATGTTCTTAGGTGAAGGCATGTCCATAATAGCTTGAACTTTTTCATGATCAACCTCTATGCCTTTAGCTGAAATGATGTAACCCAAGAGTTTCCCAGAAGTGACACCGAATGCACATTTTTGGGGATTAAGTCTGAGACTAAATTGTTCCATGTGGTCAAGTATGGGACCCAAATCTGTAAGATGAGCTTTTCATTGCATGCTTTTGGCCAAATTTTCATCCACATAATCTTCCATTGTTTTATGCATCATATCATGGAAAATGGTAGTGAAAACTCTCTGATATGTTGCTCTAGCATTCTTAAGCCCAAAGGGCATGACTTTCTAGCAGAAGGTAACCCATGCACACATGAAACCAGTCTTTTCTTGATCTTCTGGTGAAATTTTTATTTGATTATAGCCAGAGAAGCCATCCATCAAGGAATACATTTCATAGCCTGTTGTCATATCTACTATCATGTCAATATTGGATAATGGGAAGTCATCTTTTAGACATGCTTTATTTAGATCCTGGAAGCCTGTGCACACACAAATGGATTTATCATGCTTGGTAACTGGAACAATATTTGAAATCCACTCTGCATAGTCAATAGTCCTTATGAAACTAGCCTTAAGAAGCTTTTCTAGCTCTTCTTTGACTAAAAGTTCCATGTGTGGATGCATCTTTCAAAGCTTCCATTTGGCAGGCTTAATACCTGGTGCAATAGACAGATAGTGTATGATTAGATTAGGGTCCAATCTAGGCATATCAGAGTAAGTCTGTGCAAAGTTTTCTTTCTTTCTTTGAAAGAAGCTAGTGAATTCTTCCTTTTCTTTTTCAGATATTGACTGTGCTAGATGAGTAATTTGTGGAGTAGCCTCTGTACCCAAATTCATTGGTTGTGTCAGCTCAATAAATATTGATGATCTCTCTTGAAATTGACTCGGGAGTGTATCAAGTATCTCATCCTTGGGTGCCTTAGAGAGGTTTTCACCCTCGGATACATCTTTTATTTTTACTATTTTTGGCTCTAATACTACCATAATGTGGTTTTCACCATCAAAGCATCTATTTTTTCTTCTTTTAATTTTTTGACTAAGATACTTTATATCTACCTCTGTCATGCTGACACTGCCTTCGTTGGTGGAGGACATTATAGGTTCAATAGCATGGAGGTAACAAGCTAGAGCATAATTATTTTAGAATGTTAGGACTTCATTGAATGAGGAGGGAGAGTTCCAGTTTATTAGCTCGGTATTTTTGAGTGAGAGAGAAGTAGTGGCTGGTTCAATTGCATTCACAGTATAATCATCAAAAGTGCGAACAAGCAAGTAAAGACCTAGAGCGGTCTCATCCAAAGGAGTGTTCGAATCCTTATGAGACCCCACATTGGAAGTAGAGGACAAGTTAACATCGATGGCATCTAATTCATGCATCCTAACACTAGACCCTTCACCTACTTCAAGAAGGTTTTCATAGGTATGCACTATGTATATATCTTTATCACAAGTAGCATTAGACAAAGAGTCAAACTCGTACTCATGTGAGTCAGTACTTGATGTGGGAATTCCATTAGCACTGGTTGTATCATCTAACTCATCTTCATCTCTTGTAGCATTAATGGTTTTCTAAAGTTGGTCTTGTTCAAACTGCTCTTGGAAATGCGGTGGTATGTACCGTTCACCCTAAGAATCAGAATCAGCCATTTTTATTTCTCTCCATTGGTCATACATGAGTCGATGCACTAAAGCGGTGTTATCAAAATCACTATCAGTCCCTACCAGGTGGACAGGTATAACAAGTTCATCCAGTTATGCAAAGAGTGCAGCAAATTTTGGAGGAATAGGATATGGAAAGGTGTCTTCATCAGAGCAGGCCTTTGGATTTACCTCTAGGGTAGTATCTTCAAACTCTAGTTCAAGTTTAGGTTCAGGTTCTGGTACAAATTTGCTTATCCCTAAATGAAAGGGGATCTTTTTGAAGCCTAATCAAGTAGTATCCTTTGTGCGGTGACCTGCAGCTTCAATGGGTTTTAGCAAACCATTGTCATTCATTCCTATAGGACCACTCCCTTTATAGCCGAAGCACTTCATGATCTTGAAGGCCTCATTGTATGGCTCTTTCTCTAAGTCTAGAGGTGGAGTAGTTATTTCAGATGTTTCTTTCCCTTTATAGATCCAAGCTGTGATAGCTCTTTCTTCATCCTCATCTTCTAAAGGTGTAGAGGCCCGTACAAAGGTGCCATCATAGACTTTTTGAGGAGAGTCATCAGAAGGTTTGTTACTCTTAGAAGGTCTCCCATAGGAGCGTGGAGACAGAGGGAGAGCAGCCAGTGATAGCACAGGTTCAATTCAATATCCTCCCATGCCTGTATCCTTAAGTTTCAGAGTCTATTCCATTTCTTTGAGCTTAGCATCATAAAACTTAGTGGACTCTCTACTAGTTGGAACCAAACTGTCTGATGATTGTGCAAGGGTATTGCAAGAATAGTTTGTGTTGGCAGGCACTGTCACTTTTGCTCCATGAAAAGGGAACTTGATGCATTGGTGATATGTAGATGGAACTACTTGCATCTCATGGATCCATGGTCTACCCAACAAGATGTTGTAGGAAAGAAGGATGTGTAGAACTTGAAAAGTAACATCTCTCTCAATAGGGCCAACTCAGATTGGCAGCACAAATAAACCTTGGGATTTGTGTTCCTCTTCATCATAAGCATTGATAGTAATCTTCTTGTAGGAATCTATACAATCGTCATCATAACCTAGCTAGGTGAGAAACTTAGCAGAACAGATATTGAGGCCAGCACCATTGTCAATAAACACGTGATGGACATCCTTGAGACCTATCATGACTTCTATATGCAAGGGAGTGTTATGCGGATGGCTCAGAGAGTGATCATCTTCTTCGGAGAAGGATAGATAATGAGGTGAGGTCAAATGACCCACCATAGATTGAAACTAATCGAGATCAAGATCCTTGGGGACATTTGCCTCGGTGAGGGATTTATCCAGAATCTTCCTGTGAGCAAGTGAGATCTTCAATAGCTCAAAAATGGTAATCTGAGCGTTGGTTCACTGGAGCTGATCTAAGATGCTATAACTAGTAGTGCTAGGCGTAGGGACTGATTTTGACGTTTTGTTGGTAGGACCAGCAACACTCTTATCCACAGTTTGTTTCGGAGCAGATATAGGAGGATCAGGACCTTTCAAAACAATCCTTCCATGTGATCAAGTAACAACATTGGCACAATCCTGAGGTTGTTCAGATTCAGACAAATGAGATGCAAAACTACACAAGATGAAAGGAGTCTTAGGTCTGGGAGCATCGTCACTCCCCTTAATAGTAATCACATTACAATACTCAACCTCAACAATTTTGATCATACCAATGACATTGTCATCAGTAGTGAAGGTCTAATTGACCTTAGCATTGGTATTCTTAGTCTTTGAAGATTCACCTTTCTCGTGAGGAGGGAAGGGATCCTTAAATACCTGATGATATGAATTCTTGTTATGGTTGTCCACAATAATGTCACCATTGTCAATTAGATCTTGAACCTTATATTTCAGCTAGAGACAAGTAGAAGTCTTATGACCAATGTTTTGGTGGTAGTTAGAGTATGCATTGTCATTCCACTAATGAGGTCATGGTTGTGGGTCATAGGGACATTTTTCCAAAGGAGTGAGTATCTGATTCTGCACAAGAGTCTTATAAATCACATCAAGTGGTTCTCCCAAGGAAGTGAATTCACACTTGGGTCGAGAGGCCCAAGTTTTTTTCTTAGAAAACCTTGAAGGTTACTAATTTTTTGTCACAAGCTTTTCAGTGGCTTTGATCACCTGTATGCTAGAAGAGAGATTGAAAATAGACTTAGCAGGCTTTGGGGTCACATTATCAACCAATCCATCATTCACAACATCTCTATTCTTGTTGACAAACTTCCCTTTATCTTTATTCAAGGTTGAAGATCCTTGTTTGTTGTCCTTGTTCAAAGTCAATTCCCCTTTCTTGATCATAAAGGCCTCTATTTGCACTACTTGTTTAATCATGCTATCAAAGGTTAGGGGACCTTGTAATTACACTTGGTATCTAAAGTCTGGGACAAGATTGTCCAAAAAGATGTCGAGCCTTTCAGACTCTGGTAGCTTGCGAGGACACCTTGTACATAATTGTCTCCACCTTTGGAGAAATGTTAGGAAAGGTTCCCCTTGACGTTGTTTCAAATTGCAAAGATCCCAGATGTTGACCGGATGCTGAATATTATGTGAGTAATATTGGAGAAATAGATTAGCTATTTCATCAAAAGTCTTAATGCCAGTGGGCAATCGAGAAAACCACTCCATAGCTGGTCCAACCAAGCTAAGAGGAAAAAGATGCATAAGGTACATTTGGTCATGCATGAATTCCATAGATAGAGTGCCAAACTCTCTCAAGTGATCTTGGGGATTGGTAGTACCCAAGTATTTGTCATATTTAGGTAGCTCTACACCTTTAGGAAAAGGTGGCATGTGAAGACTCCTATCAAAGGGGAAAGGACAAATGCTTTCCATTGTGAATTGTTGTGCGGGTTTGTCCGTGTTCTTCACAAGTTGGCTAATCTGATCTTTCATGTCTTGGACCATCTTTTGCAACTTAGCAGACTTAGTTTCTTCTTCTTTGGCCACAAGCATTTCAACTTGATAGTCTAAGGGTAAATTGGCCCCTTGTTTGGCCAGCTCAAGAAAGTATTTTTCCTTCTCCTCTAGAAGGATGATCTCCATCATCTTGATAAGACCCTTGTTTGCTTTCGTAGCATCTATGTCATTTTGAGTTATTGTGTCATCACCATCATTGCCAAGAATCTCATAAATGCTTGGGACTTGATCTTGACTTTGGTCATAAGGAGGAGGACGATAGTGATATTTTGGTTGACCACCTTGAACTTTGTTTTGAGCTTGGTGTTGATTCTGATCATTTTGGGATTGATCATAACGTTGATCATTTTGAGGTTGAGCATGATGTTGGTCATTGGAAGATTGACCATGATGTTGATTGTTTTGAGATTGGTCATGAGTTTGGCTATATTTTCCTGGTTGGAAGTCGAATGGATCTCCCATCTTATCAACATAGGACTGTGTAGCAAATGAAGACTCAATAAAATGATATGAATGATGTTCAAAGAGCATAGCTAAGGTAACTTTTGGTGCGTGAATAGGATCAAGAGGGTCAACAGGTTCAAATGAGTTAATATCTTCAGCGGGATCGATAGAGTCAATAATAGGACTAGTCCGACGAAGTGGTCTTCCAAAGTTATGAAACAATGAGTTGTTTTGGAAGAATGAGTTGTCCTATTCTTAAAATAAGAAACCAGGTTGCACTTGAAACAATAGATTAAAACACTCTTGGAACACTGGAGGTGATAATTGAGATGGGCTATCTTTCAAAGTACTCAATGAAGAACTTGAGGATCCCTCACAATATTCAGATTGCACAATAGGTTTAGGACAACTTGTTTCCTAATTATGAGATCTACCTCTACCTTGTCCAATACAAAAAATGGGGTAAGTTTTGCCACTTCTAGTCATAACAATCATAGATGAAGATTTAAGTATCAAGAGAGGACTTGGGATAATGCTAAAACTCTATCTCTAGGAATAATGAAAAGGAGATAAAGGCTATAATAGTCAAGATGTGAGATGCACCTGGCATGAATCATCAAGAGAATGGCTAGAACAACTGAGATAAGACTATCATGATGCAAGGTATAAAAGCACAAAAGATGAGACAAATAACAAGGAGACAATCATGAGTTCAAGAAAAATCATTCAGTTCACAACTTGAGACACTCAGTTTTAGATAGTGAACGATAGGAAAATAGGCAAATAGAACTTAGACAAAAATCAGATTAGGTAAAAGGTTGACCAATCAACGAGAATAAGCTCATTGTTTTTGAAATCTGGGTACAGCTTCACACGAGAAAGTGTTGGGTCACATGAGAGAATGCCAAACTTCACTCGAGAGAAAGAAATCTCGTGTGAGGAAATGCTTTGAAAAGTGAAATTTCACATGGGAAAGAACCAAAGTTTGACAGTTTGACATAATTTTCGAGGTAAAAACTCAAGTTCTGAGACACAGCTTGAATTGCTCTCTAATAGAATTTCCAATTTTCAGATAGTTTGAAGGACAGTTTAATCAACAATCTCAGTTTGAAGGTTTGAAGCATTCATTTACAAGCTCAAAGTTTTGATCAAGTAGTAGTGATGCAAGAAGTAGTTGCAAACAAACCTATCAAGGACAAAGCAACTTGGCAGTATCATGGGAGTCTTTGTTTAATCATGATGGACAAGTTTAAGACTCAATAAAAAACACATAGTTATCCCTACAAAAAAAAAAATGGTGAGAAGACAAAATCTGTGCCTCACAGCTTATGCGCATGCGTTCACCTCACACAGCCATGTCACCCCCTAGAGGGCACTCGTGTTTTTGGTGTTTCCAAGGACTCAATAGTATATGTTCAAAGGTTACCCTTGAAGCAAGAGCCAGTGTCATATACCACCTTCAAATTTCCAGGTGCATGCCTATGGTGAGAATCTACGGGAGAGATTCTTCCCCCTCCCTGGGCAAAGATTATGTCTCCTTTTGGAGGTGATATGGGTAGGAAACTAAGGAAAGTTTTTAGTGGGATTTTGTTCACACTAACCTTTGGTGCCCTCGATACAGAGCTAGGGCCTCGCAGCCACACCAACACTTGAAAGTCATACACCCTCGCAAGTAGGGCTAGGAGCGGCACCACTCAGTACAACAGACGAAGCCTTCTCAAGATGATAGTCAAAATCAAGAGAAGGAAGTTAACATGGTTTTGGAGTCTTTAGACTCAATAAAACATTCTTTATTATAGTTAGGTGGAATCACCAGCAATAAGTGTGTACTCACTTGGGTCGTTCCCAAAGGTTCAACTTCTGGCAGGCCCTCTAAAGGTGACATAGGACTTGGCTTAGATTTGAGGGTCAGATTTTCTGATTCTCTCAAAGAGAGAAGAGCATACTTCTCTACCTCTTCACCTTACCCAAACACATCAAGCATATTCATCACCGAGCTAGTTTCACTCCACCCAATCCACAAGCTTTTGGGTTACTGGTTCTCTCAAAGAGAGAAGAGCATAATCCCCTAACAAGTAGATGTGCTAAAGATTCACTACCTTGCTTTGCTTCCCTAGGTATCCATCATTCTAGCAACATCTCGGTCTCAGTTTCATCCATGGGCATCACTTCCATGTAATGAAGAGCCTATTCCCACTTTGCTATCAGGTCCCTTAAGAAATTTTAACAAATCCCTAATTATACTATGTGATGAAAGCAATAAAAACAAGCATAACGTTTTAAATGTCTTCAACAACCATCTTGAAAGAAAACTATTAGCGAGTTTGTATGATCTTTGAGAAGTGACCTACAGACCACTATTATGCTGTAGGAGAAATATGAAATATGAAATCAATAGCAGAAAGTAAATGTCAGGAAAAAGTAACAGTAAATTGCAGAATCTAGAAAATTTAATGACTGATGGAAAAACTTTGCACGAGAAAGTATAGCGTTGCGCATGAGAAAGTACAAGCACCTGTATGATAGAGTGTTTCTTTGTGTGAGAGAATGGTACTGGGAGCAAAACTTCACACGGCATGCTCTAAAATTTCACGCAAAATTCTGTACACAGTGAAGTACAGATGCATGACAGAGTTCAAATTCCTTATCAGAAAAATTTCAAGAGTGAGGTCAGAAATGATTTTTTTGCCCCATGGTGGGCGCTATAATGTTTATGCCTGAATATGGACCTCAAACTTCAGCCATATACACAACATAGTCATTTCTCGATCATTGAATCACGAAGGTGAGTATGAATTACTCAATTCACAAGATTCTATCGATTTGACCTGTTGCCTTCTAATTAGCCGGGGTATTTGAATTTCTCTCAAAATAAGAGCCAACAACCAAAAGACCAAGCTAATATGAAGCATTTTTGAAAGCTTGAAAGATAAACAATTTGCAATTACTCTAAGATGAAGATGCAATTAATCTAAGAATGAAGTGCAAATTAATCTAAGAATGAAGTGCAGATTTAATCTAGGAACTTGAAAGAGATATGAGAATTAAGCTAATAACAATAAGAAAATTAAACTAATATGAGAATGGAATTACACTAAATGAGAATTAAACTAATGAGCAATAAAAGCTTGGAAATATGAAATAACTAAGACAAAAAATGACTATAGTTTTGATACTCTCACAATTGCCTCTTCAAAATGAGAAAATGAGGTTCATAGTATAGACAAGCTTGGAGAGAGGATGAAGAGTTTCTTGAAATGAAATGGTTGACTCTTCATTTCCAATTGAGACAAATATTGAAGGATTATTTAATTAAAAGAATGAATTATTGCCACATATGGGTGACCCTAAATAATTTGAATTGTTAAACCCAAATAAAGATAATCCATTCAAATAACCAAATAATATTAATTCTTTTTATGTGTATTAGCTAAAGGGGGTGGGTTTAATTTAATTTAAAGCACTTAGGACTTTAGAATTAAATTAATTTATCATAGGGATTATTTAGCTAATAAAGTTGAATACTTAGGAATTAATTATAGTGTGAGATTAATGCAATTTAGGATTTTTGCAATTGACACCAAGTCAAATAAAGTCAGGTAGGAGAGAGAAAATTGCCTAGTAAAATAGGACTTTAATGATGTAAAATTGAAGAAAATACACCAAAATTTATTAAAATTATAAGGTGCCAATTTTGGGGTATTACATCTACCACTATGAAAGATATTGGAATGCAGTATCAAACAATGCATGGATGTCCCAATCATCAGATTATATATCATAAACAACATGAATTTTTAACAGAATGTCAGGATTGTCATATTAGTAGATATCGATAAGATCAAATAACAAAAAGGGTGTCTCACAAGGTTCTTTGGTATATTCACATTATTCCATGTCTACAATGATTATTCAGGTGCACTACCTTGGCACAATTTATGGATTACCATGCACATAATAGAAGTCGAGATGACATTATGTGAATGTTTGCAAATAGTTTTGCACTTAAATAAGAACCTCGTAATCTCAAGCTTTCATTGGTAGCGGATGATGTCAATCCATTTGGAGATATGAGATTTGTTTACTCGGTGTGGCCTATATTTGTTATCAACAATAACATTCCTCCTTGGATGTCCATAAAGAGGGAGCACAAAATGTTAGAAATGATTGTTTCAAGTTTTTTTTCACTTAATAGTCATCTAAGTTTATTTATAAATACCACATCAAAAGGGTCATAATAATTATGTAATGTTTATATTCATTCAACTAGGTAAGTACCAAGTTAAAGATATGAATGTATATATTGATCCCCTTATCGATGTTTTTTTGGAGTTATGGAATTGGGTCACTATGTATGACATCTCTAGACTAATAGGACAAAGACAATTTCAATTCCATGCAATGCTTGTATGGACAATACATGATGCCTTTGGGCTAACACATTTTTGTGGTATGTTATATTGTTAACACATATTTTTGTGTATGTTATAGTGCTAACACATTTTTGTTATATTTTTATGTTTACGTTTGCGCATGATAATTATAATTATCAAAATTAACATATTTTATCCAATTATACACGATCTTGTAGGTCTTCAAACAAAGGGAAAATTTGCATGTCTATTTTGTGGTCCAAAGATGAAATCTTGTCATTCAAAAAGTTTAGGAAAGTA
This sequence comes from Chamaecyparis obtusa, assembly GCA_027943335.1. Classification (NCBI taxonomy): domain Eukaryota; kingdom Viridiplantae; phylum Streptophyta; class Pinopsida; order Cupressales; family Cupressaceae; genus Chamaecyparis; species Chamaecyparis obtusa. The sequence continues at coordinate 320,260 of BSBK01000070.1, read as the reverse complement.
GGTGTTCGATGAGTATAGGCACTTTCTCCATAGAAATCATAAGTATTTAGTTACCAAAAATATATTTTCAATAGGAAAGAAGAGACTACATCAATGCCACGAAGAATGACACCTCACCTATGGAAGTCAGAATACAAAAGAATAAATCATCGAGGTAATATCATTCCATCTAATGGTTTTTGTTTGAAATTTATATTTTGATATGTTTTATTCACTGATGATATAATTGATGCTCATGAAAGTTATCAAGGCATTAATGACCAACTTCCAAAAGGACCAAAAATTTATCCTAGACAATTTAGTAGGTTTTCATGCTACGAGCACCTCCCAATCATCCATTTTCTTGATGCTATGCATATTGGAAAGAATATAACTTAGACATTATGAAAATTATTGGATGGAAGGCGTGACAAAGAAAAAATTATCAAAATTTGTAGTGACATTCAAGATTCCAACCATGCATTGAAAAATGACATTTGATCAAATAACAATGGAGACCAGATTGATATAAGTGCCCTTCTTTGGTTATTATCAAAGAAACAAAGCAATGCTATAAAAGAAGTCATACAAAAAATTCAATTTACCACAGAATTTTCTACGAACATAAACAATCTCATATCAAAGAAAAGTGAATTTGGGATAGTGATGAAAATATGCGATTGACATGCATTTATTAAGGTAATTCATGTTATTATGTATTCTCTATATATTTGTATACTACATGTAGTTTTCATTGTATTATTTTCTAAAATATTGAAAAGATCATTTTATAATTATTGTAGTACGTTCTACTTCTATCTCTCCCACACCACTTCGACAACAATGTCAAACAATTTATATATGCTCTTGCAAAATACATGAGGTTAGAAGCGTTAGTTGTTAGATTTTTTATATAGATATTATATTTATAACTTGTTTTAATTTTTTATAATTTATTGTATATTTTTTATAAAGTCTCATTTATATATGTTTTTTCATGTTGAATCTCTTCTAGGTGGTTGTCATCGAAAGAAATCAATAAACACTACTACATTTGGGGCCAAATTTTGAAAGAAATTTTCAACGGGTAAATTTTTATTATGAATTTGGTGTTTTTTTTTTGTAATAGGCCTCGATGATGTCGGTATTCCGATGGGTGTTTAATTGACCATCAAAATTCTAACAGATTCAGAGTATAGATTAAAAAAAAAGTGAAATGGCCTCATCATTTTTATTTTGATTGGATAGAGGGAGCGAGAGAAAAGGAGCGAAAGCTGAGCGCGGGAGAAGGTATGTGATTTCTTCATCTTTCAAGCCTTTGGCATCATATTTGAATGCATTTCATTTTATTTGATCATGAATGCTCTCTGAAATGACCACATTCTACTAGTGTCGTGTCGTAGCTAGTGCTTTATCTCTATTATTTGATATTATTGGTGCTTGTGCTCAAAGATATCAATTCACTGTATTCAAATGTTTGGATTCACGTTTGTTGATATTACTGGCATATATGTTTAATGATGCCATTGTAAATTTCTATCACTGAAATGACCGCATTCTACTGGTGTCGTGTGCTAGCCCGTGCTTTAACTCCATTATTTGATGTTATTGGTGCTTGTGCTCAAGGATATCTATTTTTTTGAAATGTTGACTGTGGTTATCAAATGGACAGCCCATGAGCTTCTAGCTAGGCACCATTTGTATTGATAGCTTAGGGCATCAAATGTATTGTATCATTGATAGTTGATACTTTGTTAAAAGGAAATAGGACAAAGAATGATTTTTATTTAGTTTCTCTATTTTGATCCCTAAGTGGCTTACAACCCTAGAGAAGTATATGCAGATTTACGGATACAGTTGCAGGATACATAGCAGCCAATAATTCACAATAAATCCATGCATCCAATTTGAATAGTAATTAATACAAAGAACTAGGGTCCTCCAATGGCCCAACCATCTAGACCTTGACTGTCCCCTCAACCAGTGACCCTTCAAAACTAGGTTATCATGTAATCAGTGAGTGATCCTTCATTCTCCCGATGAGCTTCTAGGTAGGTGCCATTTGTATATTTGATAGCTTAGGGCATCAAATGTATATTGTATCATTGATAGTTGAGACTTTGTTAAAAGGAAATAGGACAAAAAATGATTTTGATTTAGTCTATGTATTTTGATCTCTAAGTGGCTTACAACCCTAGAGAAGTATATGGAGATTTACATATGCAGTTGCAGGATACATAGCAGCTGATAATTAACAAGAAATCCATGCATCCAATTTGAATAGCAATTACTACAAAGAAATAAGGTCCTCCAATGGTGCAATCATCCAGACCTTGACTATCCACTCAACCAGTGACCCTTCAAAACTAGGTTATCATGCAATCAGTGAGTGATCCTTCATTCTCTTGGTTTTCCCTACATCCAAACATAATGGAAATACACAATACAATTATAACAAGTCTTTCACAATCCCCCTTCCCTCAAGGAACACTATCAACCATCCCTTCCACATAGCATTTCATTGTTTTATGAGTGGATTGTGCAGGAATAGTTAACATTAAACAAGGAGCAAACTCCTCAACACATCCTGGAAACCATTGAATTCAATAATAAATGAAACCTAACACCAACATTGTTCCTTCCATAGTTGCAGGATACATAGTAGTCGATAATTCACAAGAAATCCATGCATCAAATTTTTATAAGGATATCCTACTAATCAATAGTAAGTAATGTAGAATAACAAAATAAGTAATCTATCATGTCTACATTTTGTTATTTTCTGAGATTACATCCATGTTCTATATTCATAGAATGGTTCAAAATTGAAATTTACAATTTGATAAAAGTACTGATGGGTGTTGTTCCCTGCACCCTCAATCAATAACTTGCCTTCATTTTATTTTGATTTACAAACTACTATATTATTTGAATATCTTTCTTTCTTGCCACAATAGGAAAGAGTTTGAGGTGGAAGACTACAATAATAGAAGTGTTTCAATTTGGTATACTATACTACAACATCATTTCATGACTAAGTTTTCAATTTCTATATATAATTAGGTTATAGATAATCTAAGTGAAGAAGCATCATGTCAGACAATCCAAGTGAAGAAGGTAATGGGGATGCAATCAATAGATTGTGGTCGAACTTGAAAAGAAAAGGCGATGGAAAATGTTATTGTCCCTACAATAATTGTAAGGGCTTAAACATTAGAAGATTGCTAATCAAAACAGCTAAGAGACATTGTAGGGATAATGGTCACATTGAAGGAGGCTTTGATTATCATGAATTGGTAAGTTTTTCATTATATTTATTTAACAATTAATATATATATGAAATACATCTGATGATGAGATCATTATCATGGTTTATTTGTGTTCATCATTTTAATATAGGTCGACCTCCCTAGGGGAGTACGTGATATGGACCATGGAGGTGCAAATATTGAGAATATGGCTTTGGAAGTGGAGGATCATGGAGGTGAAAATATTGAAGCTGAAGATTATGATCCCATGGAAAATGACAATGATGCGCCAGATGATGGTACTAATACATTGATCCATGACATATTTGGTATTGGCGCAACTGATGATGATGATCAGGTTGATGTTGATGTCATCCATGATATACCTCTACTTGAGAAGGTAGCCACGCCCCTTTACGAAGGCTCCCAAACAACTCTTCTCTCTGTTGTATTGTTGTTGTTGAACTTGAAGGTTATGAATGGTTTATCCAACACAACAATGTCATGTATGCTACGGTATGTCATATATGTCATTATAGTAATTAAATGGTGAAACATGTACCATAAATATTGTTAATATTAACAACATATATTTTTTTTCTACAGATTGATAGGTGAGTTCTTGTTACCACCATCGAATATTCTTCCTCGCTCATACCGAGAATTATGTGCCACTATGAAAGATATTGGAATAGAGTATCAAGCAATAGATACTTGTCCCAATGATCATATTATTTATCATAAAGAACATGAATTTGCAATAGAATGCCCTGAATGTCATACGGGTAGATATCAAACAAATCAAATAACAAAAAAGGTGCCTCACAAGGTTATTCGTTACATCTCCATTATACCACGTTTGCAAAGATTATTTAGGTGTAATAGCTTGGCACAATTTATGGATTACCATGCATGAAATAGGATTCAAGATGACATTATTCGAATGCCTACAGATGGTTCTATATTTAAGGACATAGAGGAAAAGTGGCCGCACTTTATCGAAGAACCTCAAAATCTCAAGCTTTTAGTGGCAGCAGATGGTGTCAATCCATTTGGAGAGCTAAGATCTATTTGCACTGTTTGGCCTATTTTTGTCATCAACAATAACATTCCTCCATGGATGTCAATAAAGAGGGAGCAGATTATGTTGGCAATGATTGTTCTAGGTATTTGATCATTTAATATTTATCTGCATGTAATTATAAATCTTGTAGTAAAATGGTCACAATAATTATGTAATGTTGTTGTTCATTCAACCAGGTAAATACCAAGTTAAAGATATGAATGTTTATATTGAGCCTCTTATCAACAAGTTGGTGGAGTTATGGAAAGGTGTCACTATGTATGACATCTCTAGACCAATAGGAAATAGACAATTTTAATTCCATGCAATGCTTGTATGGATAATACATGATGCCCCGGGGCTAACACATTTTTTTGGTATGTTATGGTGAATTCAAGTTGCACATGATAATTCTAAAAATAAAAATTAACATATTTAATCCAATTGTATCATTACCTTGTAGGTCTTCAAACAAAGGGAAAATTTGCATGTCCAGTTTGTGGTCCAAAGATGAAATCTCATTATTCAAAAAGTTTAGGAAAGCGGGTGTTTGATGAGTATAGACACTTTTTCCACAAAAATCATAACTATCGAATTACCAAAAAACATCTTTTCAATGGAAAAGAAGAGACTACATCTAAGCCACGGAGAATGACACCTCACTTATGGAAGTTGGAATATAATAGAATTAATCGTCAAGTTACTACCATTCTACCTAACGGTTTATGTTTGGAATTTGTATATTTTTATTATGTTTTATTTGCTGATTATGTGATTGATGATCATGAATGTTGTCAAGGCAACACTCCTGAGCACCTTCCAAAGGGACTAAAGAGTTATCCCAGACAATTTAGTATGTTTCCCTACTACAAGTAGCTGCTTGATGTGCATTTGTTTGATACTATGCATATTGGAAAGAATGTAACAGAAACATTGTGGAAGATATTGGATGGAAGGTGTGACAAAGAAAAAATTATCAAAATTTGTAGCGACATTCATGAATCCAATCATGCAATGAAATTTTTTATTGAATCAAATAGAAATGGAGAACAGATTAATACAAGTGCCCTTCCTTGGTTATTAATAGAACAAGGTGATGTCACAAAAGAAGTCATACAAAAAATTTGATTTCCCACAGGATTTGCTGCAAACATAAGCAGTACCATATCAAAGAAAAGTGAATTTGGGCCAAGGTTGAAAATGCATGATTAACATACCTTCATCAAGGTAAGTCATGTTCTTTTGTATTTACAATATATTTGTAAACTACATGTACTTCTCATTGTATTATATGAGAAAAGAATGACATGATTATTTTTATAATTGTTGTAGTACGTGCTACCCCAATCTCTCCCAGAGAACTTCAACAATAACATCAAAAAAGTGATATATGATCTTGGAAAATACATGAGGTAAGCAATGATATCTATTCAATTTGTTGTATATATATATATATATATATATATATATATATATATATATTGTAAAGTCTCATGTTTATATATTTTTGTGTCTTGAATGTCTTGTAGGTGGTTGTCATCTAAAGAAATCTATATAGCAGATATAAAATACTGGAAGAGAAGAATTCCTCTTCTAATGTGTGAAATGAAAAAGTGTCTACCTTCAACTTTTTTCAATGTACAAGAACACTACCTCATACACCAAGTTGAGGAGATTGAAATGTGTGGACCCGTACACACTCGATCAATGTGAATGGTTGAGAGGCACTTGAAATTTTTGAAGGCTTTGGTTCGACAAAGAGCACATCCTAAGGGTTCTGTGGTGGAGGGATATATGGTATACTAGACTATGGTGTATGTTACTGAATATCTTCCTAAGCTTACGACAAAGATCCATATAGATTGCATTTGGGATCTCGACACCATTAGAAAATTTGAAGGGGAGTACTTGGTGGGGGAAGGCAGAATGAGGAAAGTGAGAGGTAATAAATTATAAGATGTTATTGTAGCTGTTAATTAATTCTTAATCTTCAAAATTAATCAATTGTAAGTCGTCTATTTATTTTTTGTACAGCTGCTCGAGAGTGGGATGCAATACATTTGTATATTGCAAACAATCAAAATTAGATGATGAAATGGATTGAATGATGTCATCATTTAGGTCGCACATTAACATGGGAAGTTGTGTCTTCATTGGTTAATGAAGCTCATCGTAACGGAGATCCAAATGTTACCCAAAGGGAAATAGATTTAGCACATGGTTTAAAAGATTTCCAGGTACATATAAATTTGTTAATCACTCGTACATTTATGAACTCTCGATGCATTAATTTATACATGTTTTACATATTTTTGCAGGTCAAACACCACAAGGCTATGTTTTGTAATGGTCATAAATTTCGCATCAAAAAGTTGGATGACACAAAGAAAACTTGTGATTCTGGGATAAGTTCAGTCTTTCAAGTGACTAATATTTTATCTAAAAATGACTTACATCCTCAAGAGTCTGAAAATCGATACTATGGCATTTTGGATGATATACTTGAGTGTGACTTTAATTCCTTCAGATTAGTTCTCTTCATTGTCAGATGGTATAGGCTATGACTTAATCAAAATGATCCTGATAGAACTATTATTGAACGTGACAATAGATTTTCAATGATTAATAAAAGGTGGTTTGAGCCAATTGGGGATGAACCCTATGTTCTTCCAAGCCAATGTGAGCAGGTATTTTACTCAGAGGTTTCACATAAATTGGGTGGGTCATTTTTTGTTAGACATGATCCAAGAGGAAGGCCGATGAGGTATAATGTGATGGAAGAAGATTGCGAACAACTAGAAGATGATGTAGATGATGATCACAAACAACAGTTAGTCGATGATGTTCCTGATGCAACTTTTCTTGAAGAAGATGAAGATGATGATGATGATGATGATGATGATGATGATGCTACTGATGATGATGATGTTGGTGATGATGATGTTGTTGCTACTGCTAATGATGATGATGATGATGATGATGATGATGATGATGATGATGCTGATGTCGATGATGACAATGATGATGAAGACGAAGACAATGATGGTGGTGGTGGTGATGTCGATGTCAATGATGATCATGGTGATTAGTTGGATGAAGAAGAAGATGAATGACATGAATGAAATATAGAGTTACATGATCATTTCTTAATCTATTTAATATTGATTTCTTGATAGAAATGTGAAATTATGCAATCAATGCTTAATCTAATTAATTCATGATGTACTTACTATGGGATGCTTATGGTTTTTAATGTACTTACTATGTGGTTTTGAGTATATGTATCATGAGTTTTTTAGATAACATTAGATAATTGAATTACATATGTAGGTACCCATACTCCTTTCACGAGCATCCCACATAGTCTCATGGATCGATAAACTGACCTTGATGTTGATGATGTGACTAGATCAAGTAAAGAGCTATACGATTATGGCCTGTAAAGTACTAAAATACTTTTAAATGTTTAAAATATTTTTAATTATAATAAAATGTTTTTAATTTAACCCTTTTATATGTTATTGCAGATGACCCCCCTTTGCATCAACAGAGAACTACGCGTGCATTGAGATCTAATGACAGGGTAGATGATCATGATGATGATATCGATACTCATCTTACAATTATATCTTAAAAACTAGAAATCAAAAGAAAAAAAAAATGATTGTCATCTATGCACCTTAATTGATAATGACTGATTTTTCTATGCCAATGAATTTAATTATGTGTTAGTGAATGTTCATAAATTTTATAATGTGTTAATGAATGTTATTGTAAGGAAACTCAGGTGCAGAAACAGCTTCCTACACTAATCTCTAAAGGAAAGTATTGTGCAAATTCTTTTAAATCCTTACAATTTCAGATTCATTAACTACTTTAACAATGATATTGCAACCATATCCATGCATACAAAAAATAGAGAATGACACAATGATTTACCCTAGGGAAACCTTTCAGTAAAAACCCCAGCACTCCAAAACCTACATAGTGTATTAATCAAAACTATTATAGTTTACAATACACTTGCAATGCAAGTTCTTTTAGAAGATTTTCCCAACCCTTGAAGACAAATCACGACAGCATAAAATGTTCCAACAATACACTTACTTCTCCTATCTTCATAACCCTAAAGATGCTTATATCATGTGCTTCCTCTTTTAGGGCAACCTCCAAAGATAGTCGTATTAGGGTTTTACCATTCTCTGAGAAAATAGGAACCCGAAAAAAATTTCATGCCAACTAGACATGTACACTCACACTTAATTACATTATTTACAAGAAATACATTTTACAAAATAAATAATAAGAATAGGAATTATCCAAGGTTGAGACACCTTATTCCTAACAATTATCGTGTGATAATTAATGAATGTCACATTTTATTAATGTGTGAATGAATGTTATTGTGTGATAATTAATGAATGTTACATTTTATTAATGGATGAAATAATCAATGAATGTTAGATGTTAATGGGGAATTTAGAGTGATGTTGGGGGGGGGGGGGGGGGGGGGGGGGGGCAGCCAAATGAGCTTCCACCTTCACATGGTTGGCCCTATTTAGTACAGAATATAAAACTATTCTCGAAACAAAGTGAATCTCAATAAGTTTGTTCCTTATATAGGGTCTTAAGTGTAGCTTTTATCCCACTCTCAACATTGCAAGGCTTCAAGTGGTGTTCTGATATTGGTTTCTCCATCTCCCACTGACATCTTATCTTTCTCCTAAGAAATCTCACTGAGCTATGATACATGGATGAGCAGAAGATGTCCCTTATAGGCTACACATATATAATATGGTAGATCTAGGGAAAAAATATACTACAACATAGAATGAGTCAACTTGAATCTATAGTTTCTTCATTCACAATGAAAATTCAAATTACAAGCCATATTTTAGATTTAATATTCATATTTATCTTCATCATGATCATAGCCATCACGGTCAGTATTTGGTTCAACTTCATTTGAACCACACTTCATGTCAGGTACCATTATAAGGCATGGAGTGTGGTCATACCCATGCTACCATAATAATGAGTTAGCCTATAAAATTATGAATAAAATACCTCGTGTATCATATTTATAATACTGCAGGTGCACCCGAGATTGGCCCAAGCACCCAAGTTCCTACCAAAGGAACCCAAGTCGAACCTAGAGGAGAACAATAGTAGAATCGGAACCCAGCCTCAAACAAAGAACCAGATAACTTGGCTTTTTTCTAATTCAAGTTTATTTCTAAATTCTTCTCCAATTCCAACCTGATTATCCCATATTTTCTTTTCCAATTTTCCTTCTTCCTCGCTCCAAATTCAAGGATCACCACCCATGACTTATGTTGTTATTTCAAGGATCACCACCCATGACTTGGTTAAGATGATGAATGATGGCAATGCCTTTATTACCAAGGAATCACCGTCCACCATTAATGAATACTAATGATCATTATTTCCTAAGGGTAATCCTTGTTTGTGTATGCTGATCACCCAAGTCTTTGGCTGTGATTTGCATGTTGTGAGGTTTGTCAAAAGTGGGGGTATGACATGCTAGTTGGATTATAACATATTGACACTTACACCATGAAGAAGACAAATGATTAAATAGAAAGAGAGAACCAACTAAACCATCTTGTGGTCAGTCTATATCACATTGAGAAACAACGTCAAGACTTGAGAATCAAAACAATCAAAAGTTTCTTCAAGACCATGAATGATCAACAACATTCCATTCGAAAACAAAACACTAATCTATATTATCATTAAGCCATAAAATATATTTTTAAAGTTTAGAAGCATCACAAGAACTTTCAAGAAACATAGTACTATCCACGGACCAAAACGAATACCCTCCAAATGATTATGATTATGTTGATGTTGATGTCTATAATTTATGTCTAATGATTATGATGATGTTGATGTTGATGTCTATAATTTGTTTCACTTACTGATGCTTGCCTAGATTGAATTTTGAATTGCTAGGCTGGAGAATGCTTTCAAAGTTTAGGGTCTGTTCTACATGATACTCTTAGTTACAGCTCAAATGCAACTTGACATATTTTTGATGCTAGGCAACCCACTGCAGAAACTCATCCGCAGGTGAAATTTAATGTTGTGAATCTTGGCATTGTTAATGTTATTACTTTTCCTCACGTTTCATATTTGTGAAAATGTTTCTTGGTACTATCTTATTCTTATTACAATGTTCTTTGTTGTGGGGTAGGAGGTCAATCTTCATTGTCTTCATTGTGGGGGATAGTGAAGATTTCTCTAACAAATAGCAGGTCTTCTTTAGTATCTTATAATAACATGCTAAACTGATAAAGGTGTTATGGGAATTTAATCTGCAATTACTAATAGACTAAGCATATTATTGCTATGCTTAATGTTCCATTTAAATGCATTTAACACAAAAAACAAATTTACAAAATTGAACCAATGGCATGTTTACAACAAAGATGTGTTGAGGAGTTTGTTCCTTGTTTAATGTTAACTGTTCCTGCACAATCCACTGATACAACAGTGAAATGCTATGTGGAAGGGATGGTTGATAGTGTTTCTTGAGGGAAGGGGGATTTTGAAAGACTTTTTATCATTGTATTGTGTATTTACAATATGTTTGGATGCAGGGTAGACCAGGAGAATGAAGGATCACTCATTGATTGCATGATAACCCAATTTTGAAGGGTCACTGGAAGAGGGGAATGAAGGATCACTCACTGATTGCATGATAACCCCACCAAGCATTCTTTCCTTTAATTTTCTACAATATCTCAAAGTATGATTATTATTCTTTACTTTCTTCTATATGCTATTCTTTCTATGGTTTTGTTATCTCAAAAATATATCAAAAACATTGCAGATGTGCATATAAAGTAAAATATTGTCCTTCAATTGTTCCACATTGAAGCATTTCCTCTTTGGAGTATTTTCTTTATTTGTACAATATCTGTCAAAAATGGTTCCCATATTTCTTCAAGATCTATTTTAATCTTTAGATTGCAATTTTGATTAGATTTGACCTATAGTTGATTTCATTAGTATTTTATAACATATACTCCTAATGTGAAATGTGGAGAGAAAGAAAGAGACACACTAGGTATGAATTACATGATATACCCATCATCACTTAGCACTTAACTAATAAATTATGGATAGGGAACAACCCCCTAACCTCTGAATGTTTGTTTCATGTTGGCCTCTTATTATATGCAAAGGTAGGCCTATCTTAATTAGGCTAACAACCACAATGTAGGGGCCATAATATTTTTCCTTTAACCACATTTATAGTTTGAGAAAATCAGAAAAAATTGTTTCAGACTTATATTATCCTTTTGAACTAGCACACTGCCATCAAAATGCATAATCATTGGTCATCTCAAGAAAATTCCTATTGATTAGTAGGATATCCTTATAAAAATTTGATGCATGGATTTCTTGTGAATCGACTGCTATGTATCCTGCAACTATGGAAGGAATAGTGTTGGTGTTAGGTTTCATTTATTGTATTCAATGGTTTCCATGGCTTCCAAGATGTGTTGAGGAGTTTGCTCCTTGTTTAATGTTAATTGTTCTTGCACAATCCACTCATAAAATAGTGAAATGCTATGTGGAAGGGATGGTTGACAATGTTCCTTGAGGGAAGGGGGATTGTGAAAGACTTGTTATAATTGTATTGTGTATTTCCAATATGTTTGGTTGCAGGGTAGACCAGGAGAATGAAGGATCACTCACCAATTGCATGATAACCCAATTTTGAAGGGTCACTAGTTGAGAGGACGGTCAAGGTCCTAATGATTGGGCCATTGGAGGACCCTATTTCTTTTTATTAATTGCTATTCAAATTGGATGCATGATTTCTTGTGAATTATCCACTGCTATGTATCCTGCAACTGCATTTGTAAATCTGCATATACTTCTCTACGGTTGTAAGCCACTTAGAGATCAAAATAGAGAAACTAAATCAAAATTGTTCTTTGTCCTATTTCCTTTTAACAAAGTCTCGACTATCAATGATACAATATACATTTGATGCCCTAAGCTATCAAATATACAAATGGTGCCTACCTAGAAGCTCACCAGGACAATGAAGGATCACTCACTGATTGCATGATAACCCAGTTTTGAAGGGTCACTGGTTGAGGGGACAGTCAAGGTCCAGATGATTGGGCCATTGGAGGACCCTAGTTCTTTGTATTAATTGATATTCAAATTGGATGCATGGATTTATTATGAATTATCGACTACTATGTATCCTACAACTACATCCGTAAATCTGCATATACTTCTCTAGGGTTGTAAGCCACTTAGGGATCAAAATAGAGAAACTAAATAAAAATCATTCTTTGTCCTATTTCCTTTTAACAAAGTATCAACTATCAATGATACAACATTTGATGCCCTAAGCTATCAATACAATGGTGCCTAGCTAGAAGCTCATGGGCTGTCCATTTGATAACCACAGTCAACATTTCAAAAAAATGGATATCCTTGAGCACAAGTACCAATAACATCAAATAATGGAGTTAAAGCACGGGCTAGGGCACCACACCAGTAGAATGCGGTCATTTCAGTGATAGCAATTTAGAATGCGATCCTTTGGCATGTATTAAACAGAATAGAATTTTTAGGATATTATTATTATTCTATTTCTTTTTTGTAAACATGCCATCGGTTCAGTTTGGTAACTTCACTATTGTATGAGTGGATTGTGCAGGAACAGTTAACAATAAACAAGGAGCAAACTCCTCAACACATCTTGGAAACCCATTCAATAATAAATGAAACCTAACACCAACACTATTCCTTCCATTCACTTCTACCAAGAATAAAGCATTTAATCCATTCAACATTATCATATAATCATTAGACAGTTACATTTCCTGACTGTGTAGAGGAACAGTCGCGACCAAAATGATCAAACTACTTTCACCCCTGCACAAGCTATTCCAAACTTCAAGTAAAATGAGCAATATGCTATATCAAATCATTCATATTCATAGTAACCATTCAAAGGATCATTTTGTCAATGAACCCTCTGACTGTACCCCTGCGGTAGAGAAAGGAAACCTCAAAATAGAGAAAGGAAACTTAGTAAAACCAATCTATGCCGATGTTTGTGAGGGTACAGTCATGATAAGTGCCTCTCAAACCTCTCCAAATATGTAAGATTGTCTTTAAATACTTTATTGATCTCTTCTAAACGTTAACCAAATCAAACCTACATTTGAATCCACACACAATAACCCCAAAATGAAGGGTTTTGTATCCTTTAATGAATCTCAGTCACTGGTAGCGCATGGACAGTCAAACCAATAGTCTCCAAAGAATTCAATAAGTGACTGGATTGTATTTAATACACACTATTCCTTCCATTCACTTCTACCAAGAATAAAGCATTTAATCCATTCAACATTACATATAATCATTAGACAGTTACATTTCCTAACTGTGTACTAGAGGAACAATCAGGAAATGTAATTGTCTAAATGATCCAAACATTTGAAAATAGTGAATCGATATCCTTGAGCACAAGCACCAATAATATCAAATAATGGAGATAAAGCACGGGCTAGGGCACCACACCAGTAGAATTCGGTCATTTCATAGAGCATTCGTCATCAAATAAAATGCAATGCATTTGAAATTTGCAATCGAATATGATGCCAGATGCTTGAAAGATGAAGAAATCACATACCTTCTCTCATGGTCAGCTTTCGCTCCTCTATCCAATCGAAATAAAAATGATGAGGCCATTTCACTCTTTTTTTTCATAGCCAAATCTTCCTTGTACCACATGAAGAACATGCCATTGGTTCAGTTTTGTAATTTATTTTTTGTGTAATTAGTAATTGGCAGATTAAATGCAGATAACACCTTTATCAGTTTAATTAGCATGTTATTATCATATCAGATAAAGTATGTTTAAGAACTGTTGGGACTGGTCCTTTTGCGTGTATTAAACATAATAGAATTTTCATCATATTATTATCAATCTATTTCTTTGTTCTAAACATGCCATTGGTTCAGTTTTGTAGATTTGTTTAATCTGTTAAATGCATTTTTCATGAGGAGTGGTCTTGTTCTCAGGAGATTGATGAAGATTGTGCACCTCAAAAACCAATTCATAAGGTACCAATCATGTTTCCTATTCACTTATATTTTTGTATTGGTAAATCTCCTTATAAGTTTCATGTCCTTTCTTTTGATTACTATGGATGAGATATATATCTTACATTTAAAATTCAACTTCTTTACATTTTAGAACATGTAGTGTGTTTTTGAGGATTTTACCAAATCAAATTTTAACATAAACCAAAAACACCAAACTAATATCTTGCCCTTTCAACTTCACAAAATATTTGCATTTGACCAATAACTGCAAGCAACTGAATGATAAATCCACATACCTGTATCTTTGTAAAATACCTAGAACATCAAAAAGATTCATGCAATGTCAACTTAAATAATATACATTGTCATGAAAATATTCTATTAAATTCTTTCAAATCCTCGGATTTGATGAGCTAATGAAAGGTAAAACATTCTGTCAATAATATAGACCAAAGAAAGAGAGAACCTATGATGGTCTCTTGAGCTGTTTTATCTTTAATGTGCATATTTGTCAGTTTTTCGACACTTAATAATTAATTCTAACAGAACTGCTATGCATTCAATAGATAAAATGTCAGAGAAAAGTAATTTACGACAATAGTTCTGATAGTAATGCTATACATTCGACAGGGAACCTATCGGAGAAATGCTGAAGGACTATCGCTCTTCCGACAGTTTAAGTGTCGCAAATAAGAAAATTTTAACAAAAACTTTGACATTAATGCCATATCACTGACAGATATATCTATTGGAATTAAGTGGAAACTGTCGGTATTCCAACAGTTATAATGTCGGAAAGGATATGTTTTCAACAGTTAATTATGACAGATATTGTATATTTCTGATAGATCATTGTGTCAGAATTCTGATGGATGAACCGTAGAAAATGCCATAACAAAGTTGTTGACATGTGCAAGTTTTTGACATTATATCATGTCGGTAAACTAACAGATACGTCTTCTGTCGCAATTTCCTACGCAAAAATGATGACGTACCCATCTGTCGAAATGCTGACAAATTAGCATTGCAAATCGAACAAATGGCCATCAGAATTTGACCCCAAATGTAGTAGTGAAAGAATATATAAAATATTAAAAGAGAATAATTCCTCATCTTATGTGTGAAATACAAAAGTGTCTACCTTCAATTTTTTTCAATACACAAGAATACTACCTCATACATCAAGTTGAGGATATTGAATTGTGTGGACCTATACAAACTAGGTCAATGTGGATGGTTGAGAGGTACTTGAAATTTTTGAATGGCTTGGCTTGACAAAAAGCACATTCTGAGGGTTCTATGGTGGAGGGATATATGGTATACTAGACCATGGTGTACATTAGTGAATATCTTCCCAAGTTTGCAACAAAGATCCATGTAGATCACATTTGGGATCCCAAATCCATTAAAAATTTTGAAGGGGAGTACTTGATGGGGAAAGGTAGATTAAGGAAAGTGAGAAGTAATTATAAGATGTTATTGTAGTTAATTAAATCTTATAAATCTTCAATATAATTTTTTTCTAAGTGGCCTATTTTTTTTATAGAGTTGGTCGAGAGTGGGATGCACTACATTTGTATATTGTGAATAATATTAATTGGATGATGGTATGGATTAAACGATGTCAAAAAAATGGTCACTCATTAACATGGGAAGGTGTTGCTTCATTGGTTAAAGAAACTCATCATAATGGAGATTCTAGTGTTATGCCAATGGTAATTGATCTAGCATATGGTTTAAGAGGTAGACAGGTACGTATAAATTTATTAATTATGACCCACATGTTTAATATCAACTCACAATGCAAATAATTTTCACATGTTTGAAAATTTGCAAGTCAAGCAACACAAAGCTATGTACTACCATGGGCATAGATTTTGCATTAAAAAGTTGGACGACACGAAAAAAAACTTGTGATTCTGGGATAATTGCAGTCTTCAAGGTCGCTAATATTTCATCTAGAAATGACATACATCCTCAAGAATCTCAAAACCAATACTATGGCATTTTGGATGATATACTTGAGTGCGACTTTAAATCCTTCAAATTAGTTCTATTTGTCATCAAATGGTACAAGCTACAACTGAATCAAAATGATCCCGATAGAACTATTATTCAACATGATAATAGATTTATAATGATTAATACAAGGTCATTTGAGCTAGTTGGAGATGAGCCTTATGTTCTTCCAAGATAATGTGAGAAAGTGTTTTACTTAGAGATTCCACATAAACCATGTTGGTCATTTATTATTAGACATGATCCAAAAGGAAGGTTAGTAAAGTATAATGTGATAGAAGAAGAAGATACTGAAGATGATGAAGAAGAAGAAGAAGATGATGATGATGATGATGATGATGATGAAGATGGTGGTGGTGGTGGTGGTGGTGGTGGTGAGATGTTGATGAGGGTGATGGTGATGGTGACAGTGACAGTCATGGTGACAGTGACGATGACGATGACGATGACGATGACGATGACGATGATGATGACGATGACGATGACGATGATGATGATGATGATGATGATGATGGTGGTGGTGGTGATGGTGATGAGGATGGTGGCAGTGGTGATGGTGATGATGATGATGATGATGATGGTAGTATTGATTTATTTATGGAAATTTATTATGTATTAAACTATAATGGCATAGTATAATTAATTCATTATGTTCAATTCTAATGATTACAACATATGTGATTTATGATACACGTGTTTCAATTATTACTCATATATTTAATGTATTTATTGTTTAACAAATTACCAATGTATTTCTTATGATGCTTAATTGTTGGTGTTGATTATATGTATATATTTTTTGTGATTATTGCCCTTTGTGGAAACAATCAATTGACTACAGTCATCGTCAGCCCTTTTGTTGATGATCTTGTATAGCACACATAAAGTAAAGGTAAGTAATTAAAAAATTCACAATGTGATGCAGAGGCATCCAAGGTTAAGGTAGGGCATTATGTGTCCTCAGTAAAACTACATGGGGTGTTTGTATTTTGGTCGGTGTTATTCGATTGCAACCTTGACTGACAGTCTCGGTCATTGAAGGAAGCTCAGTCACTAAAGGAACTCGGTAGTCTCTGGCGCTCGGTGAAATGGTTACTCAATCATGCCTGTGATGCTTGGTCGACACTGGTGCTTGGCGTGCTCGGTAATTTTACTGTCGCTTGGTAGTTCTGACTTACTGACTAGAGTTCTGTGTGATTTGTTGAGCTGACTTGGTTAATTAATTATTGGTAGCCATTGTCTTGGGCCAACATGCAAAATTAAATGTTTGTATACATTTGTAAGCCGACTTGTATGGCATTTAATTATTTATTTTAGGGAGTTAAGGGTTTCATCTAGCCGACTTGTGGCTGATGATTAGTATTTAAGGAGGGCTTAGGTAGATGTTTAGGGAGATAGATTTGGTAGAGATCAGGACTGAGACATCAGAGCAGATCTAGAAGTCAGATGCAAATCTTGAGAGAAAAGTTATGGAAAAGTTCTTGATGTTCTTGCAGATCAAATTGTAATCTGATAATCATTTGTAGTAGAGCTAGGGGTTTGCATACTTGGGAACAAGGAGATTGCTTTAAGGATTGCGAGCTCAATTTTAGATCTACCTTAGGGTTTCCATCAGCTTCTGATTGTCTTTAGAGTTGAACTAGCTAAGTTTGTCATGCATCTAGTTGTGGATCTTGTAGAATTATTTTTTGATTATAATTGGCCCTAACCCGGAAGGCCTTATAGCTAGGCATGTTAATGAAAATTAATGTTGAACAATTACTTTGTGTTGCATTGTTGAGTAATCTGTTGTGTAATTCTGTTGGCTGCAAGGTTTGGACTGTCCTTCATTGGATCTATCGGCCTTAACTGCATAAAAATGACTATGATGAATGCATATTGTTCATGTTGTCTCCTATGTAATTTGTAGCATATGTATCATGTAATTTTTAGCTAACTTAAGATAACAATTCACATATGCAGAAAATTTAACCCCTTTTACGAGGATCCTGCATAGTGACATGGATCGGTAGGTATAAGTCAATATACCCTATAGAAATAGTTTATTATTTTCTTGCTTTCTCTTTATGCCCATCTTCATTGAGTGGTTTAATAATAAGGTATTAACATTCTCATGATTTAACAATACTACCCTCAACATCAATTTTAGGGTCGACTTCATCAATATTACCCTCATTTAGCAAAATATCTCGTTGTTTACCAACTATATATCTCATTTGATAGACTGCAGGAACCACCTAATAGGTACTTGTCAGATTTGTCTTCCTCGAGTGAGGGAAATGTGAGAATAGAAGATAAAAGTGAGAGATGTAGTAGGCCTAAAATAGGGAGATCAACCAAAGGTCAAAAGATTAGAAGAAAATTCAATAAACACATGCAATTTTTCCTTGCTGAAGGGGGTCATGTTCTTATGATGATGAGACCAAAGGTGACATCAAGGTTCCCTTGAGGTAAACACATCTTTAGAAAGAATGGGTACCCAAGGAACTACCTCTAATTAACACTTGTTTTTTTGTTAATGAGAGGATATATCGCATAGCTCCATCATCATTACATGGTTTGGGCCTATTTTACATGGATGGCATAAAGGTATGTTACAAAAAAGTTGTTGAATTGATGGAGTATGTTGGACCTTGTTACAATTACAAAAATTGGATGTGGATTGTTCGATATAAAAAAGTATGCGTAGGTATGCACTGTCAGCAAATTATATACAATGGAAAGAAAATGATCAAAGTAAAATATTTTCTATGTACATTGACAGAAGGCAAAAAGAAACAGGGAATATTGTGGGTTTTATAAATAGTATGTGACCTGGGTCAACTAATAAGTGACCCAATTGCATATTCGAGGCGCGTAAGAGAAATAATGTTTCGGTATGTGAGATAAAATCAATAAGTGCAAGGTAAGAGTTTTTAATAGATTACCATTTGAATCGCATAAATACAAACAAAGTTACTATCATGGGGGTGGTAAGTACTATATAACATTTAAACTAGCCTCCAATTAATGACTAATATACCATGTTATTAATAAGTTTTTTTGCTAGGTCTATTACTTTCATTTTGCTAAAGTTTTTATATTTAATCTTTGTCATAGGATGACATACTTCCACCACATGATAGAGGCGGGGATGTTCGTCCCACCCCTTCTTCGATGAAGGTACACCTTAGTATAATTATACAAATTAGATTGAAGCAAAATGTTATATTATTATGTTTTTTTTTCTTTAAGGTTTTGTAGTTATTCTGATAGTTTTATCGATATTCCTATAACAAATTGATGTTCAGGGAAAGTGAAGAGAACCTATAAAAATTGAGGAAATAGCTGCAGATTTGGAGGTGACAGTATTATGCGATGATGATATCGCATATACCTCTGACCCCATAAACATGGTCAGAAAGACCCTAAAAAAATCAATACAAATCTTCTTGGCCTCCTGCTCCGTCTAGATCCAAATGAGTGGATTCAAATGTAGAGAGATGAATTGATATAGAGAGCACATTGTTAGGAAGTAAGCAGTAATGAATCTTTAGTTATAAAAAAAGTTCAATAAAGGTTTATATTTTATACTATTTTATGTCATGAACTAAAATATGTATGTGTTCTTACAGGATTTTTTCATTACTCAACCACCTGCTCATAGACATTGTGAGGATGGTACTAGCGTAGTTCCCTTAGGTAAAATAATTCTTAAGTTAACAAGTTACAAGGAATTTTTGCTTTGGAATATTCACAAACTTCATTGGACTTACTGATTAGAAATCTACATTTTTCATTGGACTTATTAATACCCTAGATGAGTTTTTTGTGCCAGTAGTTTTATTCAAACTCACATCTCTTGACTCCTCACTTCAAATTTAGACATATAAAAGCCACAAATAGAGCTCACACAAACCCTTAAACCTAGGGATTTCTAAATGTTTGACCTCCAACCACTTCCTCACTCAACCGATGATGGTTTCACCATTCATACAAGATAACAAGATAGTTCATAACATAAAAGGTACCCCTTATTCAACCGGATTGCTTACTTCTACTCCTATCCAAGCAAATTCCTCAAGTTTCTCATACTCCTCTCGGTGATAAAATGCAACTACATATGTGAATTTAGATTAGGCCATGTTGAAAATTTCCACCATAAGAAAAGGAATGTAGTGATTGATTCTAGTAGCACATATAACTTGGTCACTCCACCCTTAGTACCACATGGAATATCTTTTACCTCATATTTCTAGATGGTAACTTGCATTGGTTCACATCGATTCAAAAAAGGGATCTTCAAATGGAAGCTAGGGTCAATAATTATTTTCAATAGAGTGTCACCCCTCCAATAAACACCAATGTGTCCTTTAGGAAATTCATTAAGAAATCCAAAAAATTGAGTTAAAATATTTGCATTATGATAGGATCAGCTGGTGTAAGATTACACTACTTTTCATACTGTTTCTGCAAAATTTGAAATGCATGACATGGAAAGACACATAGTTATCAAGTAACATTGTTTCTTGCACTCATACATCAAAGTACACATGAAGTTACGGAGGTCATGGAAGTTTAAGTATTAAAGATGCTTACAACGTGTAGTCAATAATAAGGTAAAATCCAAGCATAAGGACAAGAAAGAAAGGGAACCTTAGGATATAAAAGGGTGGTACCAAGCTTGACAATTTGCAAGAAAACTAGGATTTCTAGTGCTAGAATCAAATGCCAAATCATTTTTCCAAAGAAATGGCCTCTATATAAGATGCCATAAATCATATTGACAATTTTTTCCCCTTTCATAAGTGACATACTTTCAAAATGATGAGAGTCATGCTAGAAAACTATTCTTGCCTAAGATGAATTTAATAGTACTAGATAGAGTAAAATAGATCCCGACCCTACCATTGCCACAACATAGGTACCACTCTTAGTATCAAAAGATAGAATGTTTATTTCAGTCATATGATTGGGTGTAGGGGAAAGCTTTGTATTTGATGATAGAAGCTATATATAATGTTGATCATTGATATATGATTATCAATAGTGATTAGCTTTGAGATGACTTTAAAATATGTGTTAAATCTTACAAACATTAAAATTCTATTCTTTTAATTTAATATTGGTCACAATATAAAAATATTCAAGCCAAATCTCAAATATAGGTGCAGCACTTGAAAAGACATTATGGAGATGGAGAAAATTTTGTCTTTTGAATATAAAGGACATTATTTTTTATTTGCTTCACAGTTAAAACTAAAATTAAATTAATAATTTCCATGCTTCACATTATATAAACTATCACCCCTATTTCAAGTTTTTTGAATCATCGCCATCTCAAGGGCATCTCAGTTTCCTCACTTTTTGTTATTATCATCAATCCTTATTAACTTCCTTTGCATTTTCAACAAACTTATGGTGTTTGAATTTATAAAAGTACTATGCAAGTGTTGATTCCTTTGCTTAGCTATATATGAAATCTTTAGAGTGCTTGTAATTTTTTCTTGTACCTACTTTCCTATTTCACATATATATCACTTTCTTCAAGACCATGATATAGAGTAAACTCCTTTATTTTTTAGGCAATTAGCTACTTCATTTCTCCTTAAACTTGTTGTTGAGTGCATATTCAGTGTGCTTGATGGTTTTTAAATTGTAGACATAGCCTATTAGGTCAAGGTCACATATGTCACAAAACTTTATAGTTGTGTATGTAATAATTTTAGTGATATCAAACTGAATCTCTGCAAGGATGTCTATGTTTATTCCTCCAAAGTCTTGGTAAGGAGCACACTAAATTTTTCTAACACCAGAATGCGTCCTCCCCATTGTTGTTCGAAAGGTCCTACTCATTTTCTATAGCAGTGTACATGATAAATATATGTTGAATTTTCCTTTGTCAATTTCTTTATAATTGTTGAATGTAATAAATTTCCTTAGTTCTATTGTTAAGGTAGTGATATTTTTTTTGTTCTTGACACTAACTTTTTCTGTCTTTGTCTTAATTTTTAATCTTAAAAAAATATTTTAAAAATCAAGTTTTCAGATTTATATCAGAATTTTAACAGTACTAAAACAAGTAAAAAAGTCTCAATACCTATCCTACCACCTATGAAATCATCCTACTATCAGTTTTCCATACATTGATTTGCATGATAAGCCAAAATAGTTGTATCTTTGACCATATAAAATAGATTACATTTTTATATACATTTTAGATTACATTTTCATATACTCATACTTATATTATTTCAAAATGTCTTTGCTAACAATGTATTGTTTAGGTCATCAAGTGCAAACGCCTCCTCCAACAATGACCAACAATCAAACATTTCTGACTGCAATGTCAGCAACAAGGAGCATGCAAACATCCACTTTTGCACCGTCTATAACTGGTAGATCCTTGTTTTTCTATATTTGGTTATGTATTAATTATGATTTGATTTGTACTTTAATCTTGGGTGCATTTCATAATGGATAAATTTTGTCCAATAGAAGATACACCTCCTTAGGATACAAATCAAACCAATACTGGTGATAATTCACCATCGTTTCTTGGATCTACCTATGTTGCTAGTATGGAAAAATTACAGACGTCATTGTTGTTGACCGATGAAGATATGATTCCTTTAAAATTACCTAAGCTTCCATGTACTTTAAAATTATTATTATTTATATTCTAATTTAAATTTACTTACTCATAACTCTTTTTGGATTGATGATCCCATGATGTTTTTGTAGGCAACGATGTTTTTTATGAAAAGATTAATGAGATGACATTGTTGCTATTCGGGTCCACCATACGTACAAGGTCGAACGTCATATGTGAACTAACCCTATCCCACTGCTTTGATTTCATATAATTGATAGAATATTTTTCTTTTCATTTCTTGTACTATATTCAAGGTACGCAACTTCAGTTGATTTTTTTATCTAACATTTTTGTTTTTTCTTAAAAGGTGGAATTTGCAAGATAAAAAATTAAAAGATCAACTCATAAAATCTTTAGAGGAGCTCTTTGAAAGTAACATTTTTTACAGCACCAAAGTTCTTCAAAGAGATTTGCAAACATCTAAAGATTGTGAGGGACACATACAAAAGGAATATAGTGAACAACCCAAAGTATGAGCATCCTCCCATGATTCCAGAGAAGCAGTGGAGGGAATTCATTTTGGATGCAAGGGATAAAGCGCAAAGTCAAAGAGGAATTACACCACCAAATGACAATGGAAGGTATGCGATAGTATTAAGTAGAATATAATTATGCACTAATTAATGATCTTTATATTTATATAATCTAACATATTTCAAACTTTTCATAGATTGTAGAACACATCAAAGGCTACAAAAGCTAGATTAGAAAAGCATGGCCAACACAAACTTGGCTCTGGTGGTTATCTGAATCTTCAAGTACGAATTGTAAGTAGCAGTAAATGAAATTTTGAATCAATTTTTTTATAAATTGCAATCAATTTTGTTTAATCAAACAATGCCTGCAGAATTGACAATATTAAGCCAAAAATGCAGGGGTCAAATTTTAATGTAGTGCCCATGGAAGAAGACAAAAAGTTTACCTTCAAGAAAGGCTATAAAGTCATGGTTGAACACCTACACCAAGATTCCTCTGGCCAAATCCAACATTCTGTTGCATCAGTTCACACACAGGTAAATAGGCCAAATGAAAAATATTTCAAATTGGATACTTGAGCAATAATCTATTTGATGTTTATTTTGAACATAAATTGACTATTTTTGTTTTAAAATAAAAACAATGATAACAATGTGCATGACATTGTAATGCAACCTTCTAATCCAATCATAGAACTTTCACATGACGAAGGCCCTGATGTGCATCGCAGTGATGGAGGTATTCGTTTTCTATTAAAAATTAATTATGTAATTATTAATATAATTTAACATCTTAAATTGAAATTGGTGTAACTTTTTTGTGTATATTTTAGAGCATCCAGAACGTCATGGTGAACGAGTGGAAGATGACCCGAGTGTTCACCATGTTGACTTTGGGGCTGAACAAAATGTTATTGTAGATGATGTGGTACTGCCAAGTAAAGAAAATCTTTGTTATGTTCTTTTTAAAAAAAAATTATCGTCGTTATCTTCTTTTAATTAATGAAATAATTGTAACACTATTATAAAATATTGTGAATTTAACCCATTTAGTTGTTATTGCAATGGACCCCCCTTTGGCTCACCAGCCTCCTCCTCCATGACACAGGAGGAGGCATTTATTGAGATCACAAGAAGAAGAGGAGGGAAATGATGAATATATTGATTCTCCTATTATCTGTTACATTCAAAAATCAAAGAAAAAACCAAAAAAGAAATGATTGTAATAAACCTTTTTTATAATGAAAGAATGTTGTCTTAATGAATGTTGATGAATGATGTGTTAAAGAATTATTGATGAGTGTTGTGCTAAAGAATTATTGATAAATGTTGTTTGTTAATGAATGTTATGTGATTATAATGATTGCATGTTATCTTTCATAAATGGATGAATGAATGAATGTTAGATGTTAATGGGGAATTTAGAGTGATGTTAGGGGGGCGCAAATGAGCTTCCACCTTCACGTGGTTGGCCTCAAGTTAAGTAGAGAATATTAAACTATTTTTGAAACCAAGTGAAGCTCAAACTAAACCTGTTAGAGTAAAGTATTAATTTAACTATATTAATTAAATTAACTTTACTCCCTTCTTAAGATGTCACTTTATGCCTTTTGCATTAGTCCTTTATATTTAAAACACTCTTGCATTGGTAGTGTTATATTTAAAACACTCATGCACTAGTTGTCTTAAATATAAACTTGCATGCATTAGTCATGTAATAATTAAACTAATTATTACATGCACTTTTGTTTTTTAGGGTTTCAGATCTCCTTTATAAGGATTGATCTCCTCTATTTTCACAACAGATTGCATTGAAGAACATTCATTGTTATTTGATTGCAACTTTTTTTTTTGCACATCAAGAATGTCTCCTCTTTCATGGATCCTTGCATTCAGGCCTCCATAGTTGTTTGCTTCTTCTCTCTTTCTATGACAAGTGTTTGCATGCAGGTATTTTTTCCAACACTCTTTCTGCTAGCCCATGGTCACATGGGAGGAGCCAGTGACTAAGAGCTTAATTCTCAGCCCCCAACCATAGCCCCCTGGTCACTCCAGGTGGATTTTGACCATAATGGCCATACGGCCATCAATTTTAGGCTAGTCATTTGATGACGTCTTTACTGCATCAACTCTCTTCTACACTTTTTTGGGCCCTCCAGTGCAGCTGTTAGTACTTTTCTCGTAACTTGAGGATACGGTGTTGAAATTGGGAAAACAAGATATCGTCAAAAAGCTGGTTCTGAGATCTATCCAAATCTAGAGGTTTGAATTTCTCATTTTCCTTTATTGATGATTTTTTTATTGTCAAAGCTAGATGTTCTATTTTGCACTTCGGGAGCTCTATCTTGCGCATCTAGACTTCATTTTGGGAAAATGATATATCGTTGTAAATATTGTTTTGATACCTTTCCAGTACTATGAGTCATTTTTCTAGATTCTTCTCCAGATATATTTTATTCAATTTCTTTATTTTTTGCAATCTGGTGGATATCTTGGATGTTACGGGTCCTAGAATCTCTTCCCTTTGAGGGATGGCTCATCTTTGGCTATTCTTTTGTATCAGTATCCTTTGCTCTTCTTTGAGCTGTGTATACTTCACTTTTTTCCCATTTTTTTATGCACATGCACTGAGATAAAGTGTCATTCTTTTGCATGTATGGGATGTTGCACATGTTCATGCTCTTTGTACTCACACTACATTATAAAGTGCCATAGGGGGTTTGATGTTTTCCTTTGTTTTTCATCTACCTTTCTCAAGTGAGTGTTCCTTCCATGACATTAGCTGTAGGGAATCTTTATTTGTGTTTGTACTCTCTCTACACCTTCCATGTTCCTAGTTCTTCATCATGCAGTTCATATTGGATGTCCTTTTTTAGTGTACCTATCATTTCTCCCTTGTCAGCATTATGGGGGGTTTCTACTGATCGGTCTTTTTCTTCCTTGGTTTGATAGAGTGAGATATGTATTCAGTATCTATTCCTATGTACTAGGTGAATGTAGTGGCTAGGTACCTATGTATTTCGGTGAGATGGATCATTTACCATATGGACACTCTTTCTTTCCTATTTTTTGGAGGCACTCTTCCATCTATTATTGATTAGCTCTTCAGGATTTGGTGTTTTATACCATCTGTATCTTTGAGTTCAATTGTTTTCCTTTGTTTGCCTCCTGATTTGAGTAGTGTCATTTGAGGGCACTCATGTAAATTATAGTCTTCTCTACCTGGTCATGTTCTATTTTAGTGGAGGATCTTCAGATTAGCAGTTACTTCTTGACAAAGTTTTCAACTTCTTGCTTCAGTGGTGTTCTACATGTTCATTCTTATTCCTATTTTCTAGAACATTCCCTAGTTTTGGAGGCTTCTTCAGTCCTTCAGACTAGTCTTCGTCTCTTTTTGGAGTAGAGTTTTTCCCATGTGGTTTTCTCTATTTCTCCTCTTTTATAGAGACTCTCTTTTATACTTGGGTACCTGACCAGGCCTTTTGTTTTCGTGACCCATTTGCTTTTAGCACTGTAGTTTCCTTTGTCTTCTTCTTGCATTGTTTGTAGTTGCATTGTTTCTCATCTTACGGGGGGGTGTTAGAGTAAAGTATTAATTTACTTATATTAATTAAATTAACTTTACTCCCTTCTTAAGATGTCACTTTATGCTTTTTGCATTATTCGTTTATAGTTAAAACACTCTTACATTAGTAGTGTTATATTTAAAACATGCATGCACTAGTTGTCTTAAATATAAACCTGCATGCATTAGTCATGTAATAATTAAACTAATTATTACATGCACTTTTGCTTTTTAGGGTTTTCCTTTTAGTGTTTCAGATCTCCTTTTTAAGGATCGACCTCCTCTATTTTCACAACAAATTTCATTGAATAACATTCATTATTATTTGATTGAAAATTTTATTTTTGAACATCAAGAATGTCTCCTATTTCATGGATCCTTATGTTCAAGCCTCCATAGTTGTTTTCTTCTTCTCTCTTTCTATGACATGTGTTTGCATGTAGGTGTTCTTGGGAGCTATGGATTGTTTACTCATCAACTCCAACAAAACCAATGTAGATTCAATGGTCAAACACACCTACTAGTCCTATTCTACATGGATCAGTACTCGTTCCTAGGTATACACACTTCACTAGATCCCACTCACTCTAGGATCACCAACCCTTAGGCTTATTCTCCTAGCCTAAACTCAACCAAATCCATGACCATTGATTCTACACACACTCTTCATACTTGATTCCAAATTTTCATGACATCATTTTTTCCACTATCTAAATACTTGTGATTGTCCTCACCAATTCTCTCTCTTCAACATCTATCATATCCAACCCCAAGTCTTAGATTTTATTCCACTTGGTCTCATATTTCCCAACACCTTCTAAAATAGATTACACCACACAAGGACTAATGTAGAGCTTAGTGGATTCCTTAGGAAAACTCATGAAGAACTCTTCTTTTGTGCATTTGTTTTGTAACAACACCATATAAGCTTCTCCAATAGGATCATCCTTCTTGATCCAACCAACAGCATAGACCAAACAAGATCAAAACACTTCCTTTCACCACCACTAGGCTCCACACCTTTAATCTAATCCACTAACCTTCAAAAACCTTTCCTCTCATTTTAACTAATCCACTTAGTTCATCAACAAACCCTTACCCAGGTACTAACTAGGCTTAGATCCTAGTATCCCTATTCAACGGGTAATCTTCGATTTCTTCAAACTTCTTCAACGGACTCACAAAAAAATTAGCATATTTAGATACCCTTTTCCATGATACACATGTGTCAAACTCACCTACTGATCCTTTGGACTATTTGTACACACTAGTGCCCCGCAACCTCACAATTAGGCCTAATATTCCTCCATTAACAAAGAAACTCCTATAACCATTCATCCCCAAACCTCCCAACCATGAAAAATTCTTCATACATGATCCAAATCAACAAGTTTTAAGGTTTATTTAAGAAGCCACAATTTTACTTCACCAAGTACCAAACCCTCACTCCTAGGGACACCAACCTAGGGCTTTGTTGGTTTAACCCTTCCAAACACATCTATATCCTACCAATGGATCTAAAACCTTCAAATTAACTATTATGAACATAAAATACCATAAAATGTGACCCTCCTTCAAGTTGATCTCTTAGACCATGACTGGTGCCATACACCCAAACCCTTAATCAACAACTTCTCTCAACTTGTGGTCACTCCTTCAAAAACCTTGACCATTTCTGCATTCAAACCCACACAAGAACATATAATATAGTTCTATAATCCTCCCACAAGCCACATTGATCAAAAAAATTGGGAGAAGCCTACATGCTCTTGAGGACTTCAAATTAATCAAAGACTAGTTAAATGCATGGTTCAGGAATAGTCAGGAATAGTCAGGAATAAATTAGATTCTTGGTCTTAGAATTTGGTGTAAGAATACACTATTGGCATGGAAATGAAAATAACTCAAAGTGAAACCATCTTACTTAATCTCCCTATCACCATTTCATTGTTGCAAACATTTAAAGTCACGAGAGTAGTGACTGTACCCACGGCCAAAAAATGTTTGTTGCAAGAATTTCCTTGTTTATTAATCAAAAACTTGTTACATTTATTTCCTCTGACTCTCTCCCACTCACACACTTGCACACTCATAGATCATATATCATATATATACTCCTACCTCTAAAACCCGACAACATCCCAACAACTACCCTTGAACCGAAAGGGAACAACTAAAACTGATTGTATAATTATTTGACATAACATTTTCTAAGACATGTAATGTTGTCAAGTTGACAACCAAGTTGTCAACTCTATAACTATAATACTTTTCCCCTTATTATACCTTCTAAACACATCTTGATAATTTTTTATCAATGTCCTTATGTCCATGACTCTACTTACCTTCACAAAAAGTCATATTATGCCTTATAGGCCTTTTGGCATCTTGACACAACGGTGAGCCTCTTATATCATTATGGCTCTTATTACATCATTGCATGACTAAATTGTATAATTTTTACTCCCTTAAAATCCCCTAAATAATACAACCCATCAATCCTTTATATAATGACCCCTATAGGCCTCTTGCCTCACATTGGCAAGTTTGCATACATTGATTCATTTTGCTATTCATTTACAACTTTTTTGGCACTAATGGACATGATTACAATGGTTCAAGACCTTTTAGGTCCTTATAGCCTTCATAGGGCTTCAATTTCTCTTAGATCTCTAGTAGGGTCATAAATTTATGCCTGTAGCCATGGTGCCCTTGCACCAAGGACCCTTCATTCAACACTCCAGCAAAACACAAACCTTAACTCACTGTCCCAACTTTGATTTTGGAATATTCACATACCAATCTCCCAAGACAATCATCTCAATGTCCCTCACTGACCTTAGTATCCTTTGGTGACTCTTAGGAAGCCTTCCCTACTTTCCCTAGGATTTTCCCACCAATGCTAGATCCTTACAAGATCATTCAATACCCTTGCATAAAATAAAACCAAAACATTGAAGTTTTGAAAAATTTCAATCGAATGTTTTCATGTCACATGAAAGTATGATATACCAAGGCATTAGTAAGATATTGGAAAGCATTTTGCAAGCTTCATAATGTTCTCAGTCCCAATACTAAATTTATGTTCATTTTTAAGGTCCTTATTTGTTTACACTACAGGTTCTCGTGCATCTCTTTTTTTCTTTGGAAGACAATAATGTGCTGAAAACAATCACAATATTTTTCCAATAAGAATTTTAATGTACAAAAGATAAAAATTTTACATTACTCTTTCTTTACTTGTTTTCTAAATAATTTTTCATGAATATGTTTGTAACAATATTTATAACATGTTCTTTTTCTATGATGACATGCATGCTTTCGAATATACATGTGCTTTGCATTTCTTTTACAAATCAACATTTTCATCTTTTATTTAGATATAGTTTACCAAGTTAGTTGTCAGATAAGTTGCAACAGTCAGTTATTAACTGTCTACATTTAGTTTTAAGGGTAGTTTTAGGTTGTTTCCGGGTATTAGAAGTATGAGGATCTATTTTAATGTTGGATCCATAAAAAGATTGGTTCAGAGAAGAGGAATGTAACAAGTTCTGATCAATAAACAAATGAATTTCTCCAACACTCATTTTTCTAACCGTAGGCAAGAGGCCTATATATAAAGGTCACTATGTAAAGGACTGAGATTTCTTCCATTAAATGAAAGTTTCTTCATGGAATCTGGAACTTGTCATTTCCATAATGAAAAATTTTCTTGCACTTATGATATACTATCTTATGGTTGAATTAGATATTGTATTGGTTGCAAAGGTATATATGTTATTCATGGAAATATTTCCTTGTTGTTTATTGGCATCACGTATTTCATTGTAGAAAGAAAAACTCAACTGTATCAACCATGGATATATTGTCTTGTATGTGCTCTTGCAATAAGGATGCTCCTTCATATCTGATTTTCATTCTATTTTATGACCTCCCTTTATTCCATTGTTTTAAGACTATCCTATCTCTGTACTATGCATGGTGATACGATATTGGAGATTGTTGTTTAGTTACTATGACACTAACACTATACCTACACAATTGTATAACATATAATAAAACTTGGTCATGCAATGATGTAATAAGAGCCATCATGATATAAGAGGCTCAATGTTGTGTCAAGTTGCCAAAAGGACTATAAGGCATAATAGATTGCATACTAAACATAATTTCATCTAATTAGGTCAACCTTGTTGATATTGTTGTATGTTGTGAATGATATGTGTTCAAAAAAATTTGTAGGATGGATGAGTGTGTATGGTGTATGGTATAAGTGTGAAGGCATCCAAGAGCTGACTTGGTTTGATACTTTACGCATTTTGATTTCCTTCGGCAAGTCATTGGAAATAGTTTTCTTGGCCAACAGATTGCATACTACATATTTTATCTAATTAGGACAACCTAGTTGATATTGTTGTACGTTGTGAATGATATATGTGTTCAAAAATTTTTGTAGGATTGATGAGTGTGTATGGTGATATGGTATAAGTGTGAAGGCGTGCAAGTGCGAAAACAAAGTAGATAATTAGTTAATGTTGTAAAATATAATGATGATGTCAATTTTTTATGTATGAAACAAAGAACTATAATCAGTATTTTAGAGGATGCCTTTTGTAAGTTAGTTCATCAAACATATTCCATTGTATCCTTCTTTAGAGAAGTGATCTTCAGCCCACAACTCCTTGTATATTTCCCTATGGCAATGTACCTGAACCGGAAAGTCTTAGGAGCAATGTCCTTTCTTGGCTATGAGCCTAAAACAACCATTATAAATCTTGTTTTCATATAGTGTGAGTTGGATCTCACCATGGTTTTTCCCTCCTTGGGCTTTCCACATAAAAATTTTGGTGTTCATGTGTGTTGCATGTTCTGCTCTTATTATTTACTAATGCATATGTGATAAATGAAATGAATAATGAATTTGAGATGAAATGAATTATGAACTAGGGATGATTTGGTGGAAATGTTGGAGACACTTATGACAAAAATTCCATCATTTAAACATTCATCCAAATAGACTTGGAGAATGTAAAGGAACAACTTGATTGTTCCATTAATACTAAAGGATAAATTGGGAAGATATTATATTTTGTGAATTTACAAGAGGCATTTTCTTGAATTAATAGTTATTCTCATTTGTTACTTTTGATCTCCTCTTTGATATCATATTATATAGGGAAGATATTGTTGAATATGCTCAATGATTTAAGTATTTATCAGGAAATCCCATAGTAAACAAAGAAAATTGCATCACATCCTTAGAAGAGCAAGTCTTCTATTAAACTCTTTAACCTGGATCTTTTGATTTTTTTAATTCTTGAATAGGTTAGGACTAGTATAAGAAGGAAACTAGATTTATTTTATTTGTGAGCCTTAACATAATTATTCATGGTTTCATGGAATTACTAACATTGAACAATGAATATTAGAGATTAAACAAGCTTAAAACCACTAAAGTGAATCTAGACAACTATCTTCCAAAAGTAGTACCTCCTTAAATAGAAACAAGTTCATATAACCTTCAGTAACATTCCATAACACTCTCACGGGCATACACCAACATTCCATGTTGTTTCAAGATAAGGGGACAGGTTTCAGGGGTAGGTGGACCAAGGATCTAAGTTTGGGGATAGTGGGTGGTGGTGCATATACATATAGTACTTGGAAATTCAATAATAACAAGATATTTGTGGAAGTAGATGGTTTCAAATGGATTAGGCCTAAGAGCACCTAAGATTAATAGGCATATAAACTCATTGTTTCTTGGATTAGGCCTAAGAACACCTAAGATATAGCCTCAAATTATCTTCCCTCAAGCTCTTCCATGTGTTTTTTGAAGTCACTAAGGTTGACATGACCACGATCCATATTTTTGATCTCCTGGTGGTTATTGCCCAGCTTAGGTGGCTTTGAGTATTCTAGAAAATTGTACTTCATTGGCGTAATTTAGTTGTCATATCTTATTTTTCATAACAAGTAGGCATCAGTTCTATTCAAAATTTTATTCAAGTATCCTAGTTATGAACAAAAAGAAAGCTAACTATAAAATGGAAAGTATACTATCTATATGTATCATTACTCATTAAAGAATAAAAAATCCTTGATCTACCTCCTCTTAAACCCATATGAACATAAAATATATTAAGAATTCAAATCTTTAAATTTTAGAACATATTCAATTTTTTCGTATTGATAGATGATTTACATGTTTGTACACCTTATATTTTCCTTACACCTTATAATTGCCTTATCTTACAAGTAAATCATTTGAATCCATTTCTTCATTCGTTGATCTTCCTCTTCAACAAGCTAGTGTCAAAAGGTGGACAGTGGAATTTCTTGAAAGAGTTATGATATATGTGGCAAGTATGCATCTACATTTATAAGAAATAACCTCTCAATGATATTGATCAAAACATGCTTTTGAACAAGTTCACTTCCATATGCATACTTTTCTTTTCCTTTTGTTTACATAAGATACATATATGAAAATCTTTTGGCAAGTGTCATTCAATTTAAACACCATTTGAAACAAGATGGAACTGTTAGTAAACAAAATGTCCACCTCGTTCATCTCATTTCCAAGACTTGAAGGGCAACGATTGTCTATGTGCACATTGTAAGGGCTTAAAGCCTTGAAGACTTCAAATATAAACAACTAGGAAACACCAAATTTTCTAATGTGTCTCAGTTGTTTTGATTAGAAGTCTTTGAGTTTTTAAGCTGCAACACTTCAAGGAGGGGCAACGATTGTCTATATGAAAGGCATGCCTGATAATATCATGCATGCATTTGATATAGATCAGACGGTTGAAGTTGAAGATAAAGGCATGCTCATATTCTCTTATTCTCTAATTCTTCATTTATGGAAGCTTTGCATGCATTTCTATTTTATATTAATTGTATTATATGAAATGGATCTTGATATAGGTGGATAAGCATATCACTATGAATTTGATAACTCTAATGGTCCCAATAAAAAATATTTTTTCTAATTAAAAAATGTTCATCGATATTTCGACTCTCATTGACCTCTTCTACGATGAGAAGGCTATATGAGCGATGACATAATCATCGTAGTTGCATCAGAATTCTGACACATACAATATATATTGTTGATGATGAAGGCATTGCCTATATAGCATCATCGTAAATTTTTATTAATGTTCACATCATAACTTGGTCAAAAGTTCAACGGATGGGGAAATGGGTTGGTTGTAAGTTCGAGCCTAATTCTTGACCACGCAGTCCATTTCTTTCAATGAATACATCGTTGGTATTACGTCGACAATGTTGGTTGTCAATGTCTTCAACAAAAAAAGTTTGATGTCCACATTCGTCAAATATTCTACGTTTGTGCATCACAAAAATGACGAATGAGCATTGAAAATTGTACAAATATTTACTAGTAAATGATTTTGAATTTGTGATTCCTAAATTGATAAATAATAATTGAATCTTAAGATTATTGAACATAAAATATAAAATAATTGAAACTTTAAATTTTATTTTTTTTAAATCACTATAATAATCCTATCCAAATAATAAAATCACAATTAAAATTTTTCCAAGATGACTAACTAATATAAACTAAATAAAATTAATTTTAAATTTGAAAAATGTGATATGCTAAATTACATCTCAAGTGATAAAACTATATGTCAAAAGCATCTAAGAATAATGTAAAATATTTGCACTTTTCTTTTATAGAGGAGGCAAACTCAGAATTAGTACTCTTACCAATGCTCAAAACAATGGGTGCTGAGTTTGCCTCCTCTATAAAAGAAAAGTGCAAATATTTTACATTATTCTTAGATGCTTTTGACATATAGTTTTATCACTTGAGATGTAATTTAGCATATCACATTTTTCAAATTTAAAATTAATTTTATTTAGTTTATATTAGTTAGTCATCTTGGAAAAATTGTAATTGTGATTTTATTATTTGGATAGGATTATTATAGTAATTCTTTTTTTAAAAAATTTTTAAAGTTTCAATTCTTTTATATTTTATGTTCAATAATCTTAAGATTCAATTATTATTTATCAATTTAGGAATTTTATTTTTTTTATGAAAAAGTGAATTCGTCGGAGCTCTGCAGCTCTGCAACTTCTTGCCCAACACGATTTCAAACTGCTGGCTCCCATGCCCGCCTCCTCTGGGGGAGATGTTGTCCCCCTAGCTGACCCACCTGCTAGTCTTGATGGACCCCAGGCCACTCCCATGATTTCTTCTATCACGGGCCCAACGGTTGAGTCAACAGGGGGAATCTCAAAAAGCATTTGTTGATGCCCCATTGTCTCCCCCAAAACCCAACTGGAAAGGTGCCTTTGTTGGAGAAACTCACCAATCTTTGGAGGCTCTGCTGGTGGATTTTGTTTAGATTGAGGAAGGTGTTGAACTGTCACTCCCGGACTCAGTGGTGAATCGAACGATGGCGGACTTCCAGCTATCCCTGGTTGGTCATTTCTTCAACTTTTGACCCACCATTGAAATGGTTAGGAAATGGGTTTCTAATCAGTGGAAGATCAAGGGTTTTGTCCTAGTTTCAACTATGTCGAGGGGACTTTTTCTGTTCAAGTTTACCACTCTTGAGGACCTGTCCTATGTGCTGGCGTGGTCATGGGTTTATGGAAAGCACTTCCTGGCCCTCGTAAAATGGAAACCCGGATTCAATCCGACGAAGAACCTAAAAAGAACAGCCCCAGTCTAGGTCCGCCTCCCTGGCCTTCCTCTCGAGTACTGGGACGAGAAAGTCTTCAGATGGATAGGTGACTCCTTCAGCTCATTCATCACAACAGACCAGGTGACTCATTCGAAGTCCAGGCTTGTTTTTGCTAGATTTTGTGTGAATGTTTCTCTGAATAAAACCCTACCCAACTTTATCATTTTGAAATCTAAACTGGGTAGATGGACCCAAGCTCTGGTGTATGAGAATGCTACCCTGTTCTACCAGAACTGTGAGAGCAGAGGCCATGCTAGTGACACTTGCAAGTCCTCCAAGCTAGGACAAAAAAAGGGAACAAGGACAAAGGAGTGGCTGAGGGTCCTCCCCCCTTAGGTGAAGAAGAGAAAGTGGAAACTAGGCCACCACCGACGACTAAGGAAATGAAAAATCCCAGCTATTGAAGATCTAGCCATAGAAGAAGGTGAGATCATCCCCCCCTAGGAGATGAATGTTGGGTGCCCTGATCTGGGTCCTCTTGAGGTCGATGCCCCCCCCCCCCCCTCAAGAGAGATGATGACTAGCCCTAGTGAGGTAGAACAACCTGCCATTGTGGTGACTCTAGAGGTGCTATCCCCAAAGCAGGATGCTAAACCCCCCAAGGCATGTGAAGAAGAGCCCATCCAGCTCCATTGATGGGTTGGAGGATGATGAAGGGGAATGGAAAACACAGAGAAAGAAAACCAAGCCTAAAAAGGCTGATGTGGGAATGGAAACACCCAGGGTAAGGCCTTCAAACAAGGCAAGGAGATCGCGGGGGACCACAAGGGATGTTGTAGCAGGTAAGAAGCAAACCCTGGAATCTAGTTTCAAAAGTAAGAAATGAATTGCCTTTCTTGGAATGTGAGGGGATTGAACAACTCCCTTAAGCAATGTGCTGTCAAACACTACATTTTTTATCTTAAGCTTGATGTTCTACTCCTCCAAGAGGTTAAGATGTTAGCTAGTCATTTTGCTACCCTAGCACCCAATCTTTGGCTGAGTGCTGCCTTCTTTTATTCTAAAGCTGCGGGGGCGTCAGGTGGTATTGCTACTCTCTAGAACCCCAATAGGATAATTGGTCAGCTATCTACTTCTTCTCCCAACTTCCTTGCTATCACCTT
Organism: Chamaecyparis obtusa; assembly: GCA_027943335.1. NCBI lineage: Eukaryota > Viridiplantae > Streptophyta > Pinopsida > Cupressales > Cupressaceae > Chamaecyparis > Chamaecyparis obtusa. Next base: position 283,340 of record BSBK01000070.1, on the reverse strand, counting down.
CAAGAAGAATGGTAATAAATGGACTACTTTTAATATTTATGCTCCTAATACCCGAGTGGGTAGAGCTTCCCTATGGGTTGATCTTGGCCATCACCTGGATCTGGACTATTCTGCAAATTTCTTGCTGGCAAGTGACTTTAATACCCCTCTTTACCCCTCAAAAAAGAGTGGTGGTCTTGTGGATTACTCAGATAGTATGGGGTCAAGAGCTAGCTCATTTTATCTCCTCCACAGGCCTTACTGACCTCACCCTGAAGGGGAACCCCTTCACCTAGTCCAACAATAGGAAAGGTTCCCACCTCATCCAGGTGAGACTGGATTGGGCCTTGGCCACCTCTTCATGGAACCTCTACCTGAACTCCTCCTTATCTTTTGTCCCTTGAACTACGTCGGATCATAACCCCCTCCTTCTTAGTTGGCTTGACGCCCCCAAGGTTAGCTTGGCACCCTTCAAATTTGAAATTATGTGGTGCTCTCACCCATCCTTCAGGGATCAAGTGAATTTCTGGTGGAAGACTAACATTAGGGGTACTGCCATGTTCAGAATAGCCCAAAAGCTTGAACTTATCTGAAGGGAGGTCAAAGGTTGGAGCAAACATAACTTCGGTAACTTTTGTAATGAGAAGATGGAACTGTCTAGAGTCTTAGACTCCCTCTAGGCCCAGTTGGCTGCTAGAAACTACCTGCCCCAGGTCTAGGTGGAGGAGGAGGTGACTAGACACAAGTGGCAAGAAACCCTAAAAAAGAAGAAATCTACTGGAAGTAGAGATCCATAGTCCAATGGCTTGCCGAAGGGGATAGGAACACGACCTTCTTTCATAGGTCTACCAGCATCCATAAAGAAGAAATACAATTGCTACTATTAAGGACAAAGGAGGGAATGAATTCAAGGAGAAGGATAAGATCAATCAGGTGGCGGTCAACTACTTTAGAGGACTATACTCTAATTAGGGTCCGATATGCTCGGACAGCATCCAAAACCAACTTCTAGACCACATCCAACGTACTATAACACTTAATGACAATAAAATGCTCATGAAGTGGGTCTCTGATGAAGAGGTAAGGAATACGGTCTTTGTTATGGGAGCTTACAAAGCCCCTGGACCAGACGGATTTCCTCTGACGTTCTTCCAGGAGTATTGGGACATTGTGGGGACCGATGTTACTCGGGCTGCTAGAGACTTCTTTAGGACTGGGTGCATCCTCAAGCAGCATAATCAAACCTACATTGTGCTGGTCCCTAAGCATGAAAATCCTACCACTATGATGGATTTCAGGCCCATCAGCCTATGCAATACCTTTTACAAGATCCTTACCAAGATCTTGGTGGGAAGAATCAAAACTCTTCTGGACAAGATTATCAGCACTACTCAGAAGGGTTTTGTGCCGGGTAGACAGATCCTGGATGTGGCCATTGCCAACCATGAAATTATCCATTCTATGGACAGAAGCAAGGCCCCAGGTATGGCTTTTAAACTAGATATCTCCAAAGCTTATGACAAAGTTAATTGATCATTTCTGATTAAAATTATTGCTAAAATGGGGTTTAATGAGAAGGTTATCCAAATTATACAAGAATGTACTCAAACTATTAGCCTCTCTGTTCTAGTCAATGGTTCACCTGGTGGTTATTTTAATCTTGAGAAAGGTCTTAGACAAGGAGACCCCCTCTCCCCCTATCTCTTTATTATGGTGGTTGATGTGCTTAGCAAGAATCTTTGTATGTTGTCTGCTATGAGAAGAATAAAAGGTGTCAAACCTACTTCTACCCTTCCTCAAGTGGTGTTAGAATAGTTTGTAGATGACACTTTCCTCTTTGGGTACTCTTCTATGATTGAAGCCAGGCAGTGGAAACAAATCCTGGAAAGTTGTGCTTGGGCTTCTGGATAGTGTATCAACTATCAGAAGAGCGGGCTTTTCTTCTTCAATACCCCCATGGAGCTACAAAATAAGGTGCTTCAAATCCTGGGTTGTCTGGAGACTTTTCTCCCTTCTACCTACCTTGGCCTCCCCCTCACGGTTAAAGAGGTATCCCAAGATTTCTGGAACTCCATCCTTGAAAGAACCCAGAGGAAACTTGCTAGCTGGAAGGGGAATTTTTTAAGCAATGCTGGCAAACTTCAGCTAGTGGCCTCCACGCTCCAAGGGATCCCTGTTTACTTCCTATCCCTTTTTAAAATCAGAGGCTACATGGCTAACAAACTTGAAAGGATTCAAAGAACCTTTTTGTGGGCAGGATCTGAAGAAAAGAAGAGGATGTCTCTTGTGAATTGGGACACTTTCTGCCTCCCAAAAAGAATGGGTGGCTTGGGGCTAAGAAAAATTGGGCTGATGAATAAAGCCCTTACCATGAAAGTGGCTTGGAATCTTATAGAAGGGAAGGTGGATAAGTGTAGACTTATGGAAGCCAAGTACCTCCAAGGACACCCCTATAGGTGGATGTTCCATGATGGTGATCTCCCCAGTGGATCCAAACTCTAGACGAACATATGTAAATGTAAGACCCTTCTGTCCAAAGGGGCTTTTTGGCAAATTGGGAATGGGAGATCTATTAGATTTTGGAATGACCATTGGATCATGAACCAACCCAACCTAGGGTGCAGATTCAAACCTCTTATGGACTACCTCATACCCATCCTAGGTAACAGAGTCTCCAACTATATCACTGGTAGGGATTGGGAGGATATACCTAATCGGTTAAGGAACAGACAGGACCTACAACACTTAGCCAAGGATCTCATGGAAATTATGGCTAATATCAAGATTTTGGGGCTTGAGGACTCTATTATCTGGGCCCCCACCTAGGCTGGTACCTTCTCTATTAAATCTGCTTACAATCTGCTTCTGAAGGAGGATAGTAACCCGGGGGACTAGAAGAAGGTGTGGATTCCCCAACTCACACGGAAAATAATTTTTTTCTAGTGGACCTTAATGCATGGTAAGGTCCTAACCTAGGATAACCTAATAAAAAGAGGCATCCCCATGGTGAAAAGATGTATCCTATGTAAGAAGGAGGAGGAAACAGTGAACCACTTGTTCATCCACTGTGATTATGCCTCCAGAATATGGCAAGAGGTTATCAGCAACTTGGGCATTTCGTGGGCCTTGGACAGAGAAGTGCATCAATTTAACAACTAGAAGTCCCCTTCCAATCACCCCTTGCTCCAACTCCTCTGGCATATGCTACCCCCTCACATCTGTTGGGCCATTTGGAAGGAAAGGAACAATAGGATCTTCAAAGAGGAGAGTAACCATTCTGAGACATGCCTCCATATCGGTACTAAGCTCCTATGTGAGAATGCCAGGATGGCTAAACGGAAGCTCCCCCCATGTCCTCTTGCTGCCTAGGAAGTGAGAATGGCTTACAGATGGAACATCCTTGATGGGTTCTCCAAGTTTGACGATGCTAAAAAGATAGCTAGAAAAGATACCAGATGGGTTGCCCCCCCCCCCCAGAGGATGGACTAAATTAAACTTTGATGGGGCGAAAAATAATATGAGCCAAGGAGGGGGTGGTGTTCTGAGAGATCACAGAGGCAATTGCCTATTGGATTATGTTGGGCCCATCAAAAACTGCACTGTCACCCAGGCAGAAGGAATGGCCCTTCTCTGGGGGATTAAATTCACAAAACAAATGAACGTCAGGCAGCTAGAAATCGAGGGGGATTCCAAAGTGGTTGTTGAGGCTGTCAAAAGTGGTGCTAGTGCGGGGTGGCAGACTAGACCTATTATTATAGAGATCGGTGAGTTGATTAATAGCTTCCAGAGCACCTCTATAACCCACACGTATAGAGAAGGTAACTCGGTTGCTAACTCTATGGCAGCTATGGGCCTAAAACAAACCAAACTCAGTAGTTGGAGGGTGGTTAGTGATTTACCTCTAGTGACTCAGCATATCATTGGGGGAGAAATGAATATCAATATTTAAATGTGCCATGCCATCTTATTCATTGTGAATCCTTACTGGATCATGTGCTAGCGTGTTCCAATGATTTTTGTGATTATGGAAAGGAGAACCCAAATTCCCATAAATAATCATAATTACCCTTTAAACGTGTGGAGTAGGTGATGTCTAAATCAGAGGGCTTACTTGCTAAGGAGGATAGCAAGTGTGTCCCTGGTATTATTACTATTAATGGCACCTGGAGATCCGTTAGATCTAGCAGTACGAAGCCCATTTTCCAAAACATTTATCAGAACCAACATTTTAAGTATAAACCTTCCTCGAAAAGGCTTTGCAAAAACAAAAGGTTTTTTAAGTTCTGCAGAAGCACTCGACTCTTTGTTTTCCAGGAGATTCTAGCGCAGGAGGGTCTAAACTTTGAAATGGGAGGCAACACTCTCCGCATTGAGCCTGATAAAATTGATGAGGCCTTCACCTCTGATGCACTAGTGTCATGAGCCCTAATTGACAATGTAAACGAGTAAACTCAATTTAAATATTATTTTAATAATAAAGATGTGAGCCCTTACCAAATCAATTCATACCAATGATTGTTATATATATTAATAATTATTAATATTAATATTAATAATAACATTAATATAATATTAATCTCAAATAAAATTACTTATTAATAATAATCAATATTATTAATATCAATTCAGATATTAATATAATTGAAATAATGATATCGTATTCACTGAGCAATATGTATTTATTAACCTGTATTGACAATATAGTCTGGTGATGCAACAGGAAAACATATCAATGCCATAATCTGCAAACATAAAGAATTAACATATAATTTTCTAAGCAAGAGGAAGACTTATCAAATAATTGATCATGGTATCGAGCCAAGCAAATACAATTATCACTGCCAAAGGATCATAACAGTGACTAATTAATCTTTGGTTAGTAATTCTACAAATACAATTATTGCTGCCAAAGGATCATAAAAGAGACTAACTAATCATTGGTTAGTAATCCTAAATGGTACAATTAATTTGATTAATAAAGGTGGCAACCCAAGATCACATCCCATCATGATATATTAAAGAAGATTGGAATATCAATTCAAAAGGATCATCGAATATCTTTGCTTATTACTCAAGTTGAGCATTAGCCTTACTGGCTTGGACGCAGAAATATGAGTGTTACAAATGAGAAACAATGCCTTATAGAATTGCTATGATCATCAGACATCAACGACTATCTCTCCTTAATGATACTTAAGATACATCTCAGGGAACGAAAGTAAGGAAGAAGTATAGCAATCTCGTGATACCATCGAGCTGCATTAAGGTACGTGTAATATGTGATGTGCGAGATAGCACTGTTGAAATGGTATTTGTAAGAATATAAGACACCAATTAGTGAATACGGTGAGAGTAGAATATATATTCCAAGTAATTACTCTATTCAATTATATATATATATATATATATATATATGAATTCCAAATGTATGAGAAAATATATTGAATAATATATTCAAAGTACATATACTAGAATGATCTAAATCAAATTATATTTTATCCTTTAATTATATATAGTTATATATGATTATATATTATATGAATATGTGTATATACTAAGTATTATAACATATATTGGAATGATTATATCAATTATAAGAATGAATTAATATAGACCCATCAATAGGAGAAACTAGTTTGAGTAAAGAGTTTAGTTATCCTAATTATAGTACATAAGGGTCTATCCCTCATTTCCTTACTATAATACCTTAGGTAGGGAGCTTTTGGAGGGGAGAGGCGGAGTAATTTCGGGCACATGTCGGTTGTCCCAACACTAGGGTTAAGCCTTGAGGAAAGCCGCTTGTAGTCTGTTTCACACGCCCGAAGCACGATAAGTCTTCCACCCTATCGTGACCTTAGTAAGGAAGGAGAAAGATCCCTATATCCTATATGAAGAGATCTAAATATCAAATCTAATCTATGAGCTTTAATAGTTGCATTTCTTATAGTAATGGTTAACATAGGGTATTTTAATAGTTTTTAAGATGATTTCCTAATTTACGCCTAGCTTGTATTAAATTATAAAACTCAAGTCAAGCGATAGGAAAAGGGGTCATTACAGCTAGTGACTCATTATTACAAGGAAAGTGACATTTGGGGTTTTATGGAGAGAATGAAGGGTGGGCATGACGAACGGATCTCCAAACAGTTCGTGTCATCCTGGAACAAAAGGAGTGTCTCTGTTGGAGGCATCCACTTTCAGCTAAACGAGGAGGTCATAGCCAAGGCAACTGGGCTTTCTACGATGGGGAGGAAATACAAAAAAATTAGTCGAACTCCTGACCCTACCAGCCTCAACCAGTTTTTCAAAGACAGAGAGTTGTCGGTGAAAAAGTAGGGGGGCTTCAACAAGGAGGTGCTGCCGAATTTTTGGCCAAAAATATGCCTCATAGTGATGAAATACTTTACTTTGGAAGGTAAGTTTACTATTTTTTACTACTACCACTTACTGTTCCTAAACCATATTAGAAATAAGGATTTAATTTCCATCCCCTTCTATCTTTTGCACTCCTTAGAAAGTAATATCCTTGATATTAAGGATAACCCGGATAAGCCTATACCTATCCTCCATCAAGGCCTCCTTCTCTACATTTACCAGTTCCACAAAGCTATTTTCCCGACACCCCAATCCCCTCAGATTATCCAAGAGATGCCCCATGAGGATTCCCCAGCCAAAACTGAAAATCCCACCCAGTCCTCCTCCCAGTCCATCTGTGTCATCCAGGAGCCTGAGCTAGGTATTAAAGAGGGCAGGAACTGCAAAAAATGTGGCAAAAACTCGTTCAATAAGAAGGATGGCCAGGAGGTGTCTTATGTCTCTGAGTCTAAGGATATTAAAGATAGGAAGGAGGATGACAATACTCTGGAGACCGATTGTAGGCAGAAAAAAAGGAAAATAATGGAGAGCCAGGTTAGTCTGGAGGTGGATTTGAGTGGCTCGGGTTGTAAGAGGTCAAATAGACTTGCCAAGGAGCAATGTAAAACCAAGCTGCTAGAAATGACATCTAAAGAACGGTCCATGACTGAAAAAGACTCCCAAACCAATGAGTCTATGAATGATTCCTTGAAAGATCATATGAGTCCCTCTAGGACTAGTAACAACCCTGCTCCCGACCCCAAGCAGGCCATGGAAACCCCCAATTTCCCTACCCCACCCTTGAGTCCTGCTCAAGACCCCTAGGATAAGCCCCCTACCCCTGTTTACAATACTGAGGCCCCGGAAGACAATTTCAAAGGTACTCTTAAAAGGAGGCTCGCGAACTTGGAAAAAGATATTGCGAAGATCAGGAAGAATATGCAGGAGCTGATGAACCATTGCATGCTGACCAACAAATTTGGCCTGAAGGTTATGCACACTTCAGCTACGACTCTATGTCATGTGCAGGAAAAGCTGGTGGGTGGTACTCTGGAAGCGAACAAGGACAATAGGGATCTTTTCCTGTTCCTGCAGGAAGAGTGGGCGAGGACCCTGCTGTCTAAGCAGCTGGGTGGGAAAAATTAATTATGGTTCCCATGTGCTGGTTAATTTTGTCTGGGCCTGGCCCTTGGTTCCCCTATTTTGTGGTTGGGGGTAATGTTAGTTTTTATAGCTTTCTGTTCAGCCCTGTGTGGCTTTTAATTGATACTTTACATGCTACTACTCGGTCTAGATACTTTGTTTTAATTCAGTTGATTAGTATTGTGGTTTATGTTTTTGATAGGGGCAAATTTAGACTGGTGATTATACTATTAAACTGTTATATCTGCTTTGACTAGTTGCATTAATGTGCTATTAATGTGCTACTAGTCCTTTGTTCTTCGGGCCAGCACCCTCTTACTACTTTTATCTATCAAAAACAATGGGTGAAATTGTTTACTTTGTATTGTAAAATGTGGTTGTTTAACTAGGAATTTTAAGTCTACTCAATGTATTCCACTTTTAAATAGCTTTATACTTTCAAGATGTGTAATTTTAATATTAATTACCAAATAACTTACAAACCTTTTTTCCGAATTTATTATTAATATATATTAACTTTTATTAGAATTTATAAATTTAAAATATAATATAATTAAATATTATGTATTATTTAATAAGTTTTTTTTAGTATAATGATTAGTATATAAGTGATATTCTTTAATGTAAAATCTGATAAATAATTTAACTTTTTTTAATTTCATCTATAAAAGTTTTCAAATCTAGTGGTGATTTTGAAACTATTTATTCATTTTCCTAAATTAAATAGATAGAAACAAAATTGATCCAATTTAATTCTACAAATGTAAAATGATCTTAGAATTTGCAAAATTATTTTTAAATAAATTCAAAGAGATTCCTCCAATGGTTGATTATGAGCTAATTTGAACATAAGAATTTTAAATTATCTATTAAAAATTTGTGTTTAAAGAAAAACCCTAATTTATTTTCTATGATCTATCAAAACAAGAACAACCAGATATATTATAGCACTCTCATATAACATTAGCATTGTGTTATTAACTTACATCAACATATTAAACATCATTAGATAAACATTTATTTTAATACATAATCTATTCCAACTCATTAGTTTGTTAAATTAATTAACTACTTTATTTATTTATTTTATTGATCCGAAAGTTCTATATTATCCTTTTAGCAATAAAATTATAATTTATTAAACTTTAGAATAGATAAAAATACCATAGGACTAATTTGTCAAGAGGATTAAGACTAATTAGTCTTTTATGTGTTGTTTGTTGACTTAGTGTGTTACTATTGTTATTTGTAATTATTTATAATTCTATTTTTTTTTCAATATAAAAAAGTTAATATATGAAATATTTTATATTAAAATTTAATTATGAACATTTTATACAATTAAAACTTAATTTTAAGATATCAAAATTTATTGTTATGAGAATTATAATAATTGTAGATTGTCTTTTTAGTTAATTAAAATAGAATGTGAAATGACAAAAGTGTATAAAATAATCCAATGGGGAAGATGACAACTTTCCACATGAATTTTCATTTAGAATTATTCCACCTTTCTATTCAAATGTAAATACATATACCATAAAATATGTGTTTTTATTTTAAAGGATTGAGATTTTTTTGGACATGGGAGACAATTTAATGAGTTTAGAGGTTTGTTTATGGTCTATCAATTGGATAACTATCTAATTTTGATATGGATGAGGTGTAAAATTGATATCCACTATTTAATTAAACGGTGTTTGTTAAACATAGAAAGAAAATTTAATTGATAAAATAGGCTGATTTTTATCCTATTTTCATATGGATGTAGTATAAAATTTATATAGGTTGTTTGACCATTACAGCTAACCCTCTTTGAAAAGAATATTTTCACACTAAACAAAAGTACTGACAACAATTGTTCTACTTGCAAACACGAGTGTTTTTCATTCAAAAGAATATTTAGCTTACTTCTTTGCTAAGACAAACACACAAATTCAATGTTTGCAAAGAACTTAATTTTACATAATAGAAATCTAATTATACTTTATTTAAACATCATTTTTTTTTTTAAAATGTTTGTCAATTTCACATTATTTATGATATTGCTATCATGATTCAAAGGTATAGTTTTTGTATTAAACTCATTAACACATGTTTCATGAATAGTGGTAAACACAAACCCATCTCTCGTGAGAATGAATGATATGCATAACATTCATTGCATCTACTATGTGGATGGGGTTTAAAATTGATATATATTGCTTAACCATTAAATTTTGACTGATAAAAACAAGTAAATTCTCTGTCAGATTTAAGATGGATGAGGTGTAAAATTGATATATATTGATTGACCATTACATCTGAAATAATTTGAATAGAATATTTTTCTAATGCTCATACATGTAGAGTGAAAACAAGTACAAATAACAATTATTCTTATCTGCAAATACCGATGTCTTGTCATTCAAAAGAATCTTGAACTTACTTCTTCACTAAGACAAACATTTATATAACAATAGAATTCAATTTTACATAACAAAAATTACACTTTGCTTAAATATTATCAAATTAATTAGTCTTTTAAATGGTTGTCATTTCACATTACTTATGATATTGCTATCACAATTCAGCTTTATAACTTTTTAGGTAAACTTATTGACCCATGTTTGATGAATAGAAGTTAACTTAAACTCATATGTCATAAGAATGAATAGTCTACTTAAAATTTGTTGCATCTAAGTGATATTTAATGAGACAAAACATTAGACCTTTTTAGAAGATCACCCATCAACTACTTCAACTTAAACTTTTTAATTATGAAATTTCTTAAAATTAAACTAACTTTAGATGCTACCACCCCCTTAACTTTCAAATATCATACACTGGAAAGAATTTATTAAATTTAAAGTGTAAGAGATATTAAAACAAATGAAAATCTCTGCAGCTTAGTGAACAAAAGGTTATAGAATCCTGTTGCAGAGGTACCCACTTTCAATTCATAAAGACTTTATTAAAGCATGTGGCATCCAAAGCACATATTCATTTCTGTGCCTGTGCCTGCACAGATAATTCGATTCACATTTTAACTTTTTTAAAAGAAAAGTGGCGTCAAAAGAACGAGAAGGAAAGACAAGACGATGCTTCCTCGTATTTCTCAATAAAAAGAGAAGAAAACTCAAGATTACACTGCATTCAATCCTTATTACTATAAGATGTCGGGGACCTTCAATCCTTTAAGTATCTTTTCTTCTTATGTTCGTTCATGGTGGCCACTACCAGATCGAACTTATCCTGGTAAGCTTTTATGCCTGCTTTTGTTTTAACTGGTAAATTGAGGTGTGCTTTTGAATTCCAGTACAAACTTTTTGTCTTCTAGTTTGAGCTTTAAATTTTATTTTAGTTGAAAATTTCAATATATAATGGCACAGTCAAACAATCAGAATATATAGTTTTCAGTTACTCCAACATTGGTTTAACATTAGAGATATAAATTTTGATTATGTAGTTTTTTATATTTATGTTTAGAATTATATATTATGATGAACTGTTTCAATTGTTGGGATTTTTTTTATAGAGATCTCATTTCTAATATAACTGTCTAACAATAACATTCTAATAGGGTTTGAACTTTGGTAGGAAGAACACCAACATTACATTTGACCCATGACACTATGTCAATATTGACAAATTATGCAGTCAAAAATCTAATTTGTTGCAAAATCACTTAATTGTTCCTATAAATTATAACAGTAATATTAGTATTTTTTATTATTATTATTTATCTTTCAATGAGTTGTTTTAGCATATTTTTTTAATGAATTTGTTGTAAAATTTAATGAATTTGTTTTATGTTTTATTCGTCAATTAGATATACTATTTTTCAGAATGATAAAAGTAAAAATTGAAAATAATATTAATATTCATAAATATTTACAAGTAAAAATTAGATTGAAAATAAAATCTAGTAAAATAAATAAATGGAAGTTTCTAAAATATCTCCATCCAAAATAATCAAAATTAACTATTAAAATTTAAAGAGAAATTAACTATAATAGAATCCATTCTGAAGTGAGTTGTTTGTTTGTTTGTTTAGATTTGTAGTTTTTTGCTTTTGAAGTATTGTAGTTGATCTTTTTGTTTGCCTTTTGTTATTCTGATGTGCTAAATGCTTATCCTTCTGATTATACAAGGATCTGAACTCTTTCAAAGTCTCTACTTAAGGCATGTTTCCATGCTGCTGTTTAATTTATTTTTGCTAGCAGCTCAATTTTTTGTGGTACAATTTGTCGAGCTGGTGGCCCCATGAATGGTAATGTTTGCTGCTTAATTTTAATTATATGAAGACTGCTACCTTGATCCCTTAGTATGATGTTGAAGATTTTATTTCCCTCAATTTCTGTTGTGATGTATGTTGAAGATTTTATTTCTCTTTTCCCTAGAAATGTGTTCTATGAGAATTTAAATTCTTCTAGTGATGTAGAGAGCAATGTCTCTGGTGAAGAGGGCACCATGTTGATGATGTTAGGGAGAGAATCAGCTGAAAGATCTAAAAGAGGATCCCCTCGATACCTATTATGCTAAGATAGTGGACCTTCAGAACATAGTAATATTGAGATGACTTAGGATGATGATTTAAGGAATGTAAAAGTTGTGAGGCAAAATGGAAGAACATGTAGAACAAAGTGATATTGTACCAAAACAGTTTGGTTAACCTGGAGAAATATTTTAATGATCTTGTCAAAATAGTAGATGGTATCATTTAAATGTATGAAGTTTCCACAGTCTATGATAGATTTAATTGTGTGTTAGATTTTTTCATTAATATTTTGGATCATGTTTTATGATCCATCATCAGAATGAGAATTTAAAAAGAGAGAAAAAAGTTTATTATTGATATGGTTACTGTTAGTCGAAATTAAAGAAAAGGAAGAAAAAACAAACTTTAACTAAAGTTCAAGTAAAAAAAGAAGAAACAGATTTTAGCGAAAGATCAACATGACATCAAACAGAAATACAAAAATAAAATGATTATTGAATGTTGCTTGTTGGGAGGAGTCCATGAGCTCCTTGTCTGTTTTGTTTCTGGCTCTGGTTTTCTGTTTGTGTGCTGTTACTTAGTTTGGCCTGGCCTAGTGGTCAGCTTTTGGTGTAGCTGTTCTGTTTCTCTGCTCTTGTCTATAGTTAGCTTATGTAATGGATTCAAGGTCCTCCTCTACTAATTAATAAAAAATAGATATATAAAAGTGATCAAACTATCTCTAAACAAGCCAAGCAAAATTAATGTCAAAATTTAAAATCAAACTGTAATAAAATGCTTCTATCAAGAGCATAAGTGACACTGTAAAATACTATTTGATATACTGATAATACAAAATCATTTAAAGGGATCTGTACTTAGATAGATTGTTGATCATTGAATAAACTAAATCAAATGTGATTTGATCGTTTCGAGAAGGCAGAGCAGCAACCATGTTGCTTGAAGAAAGCACAGATATATCCAGCATGCCAAACGAAAATTTAAATGGGATGTGAGTTATAATGAACATATTCAGATATATTAGTTGTTTTAACTTAATTTTCAGATAAATTTATTGTAAATTTTTAAAAATTATTTTTATGTTTTATTTGTCAATTAAATGTATACTATAAATTGAAATTATTACTAATATAAGAAGAAAAACAAAAAGGGCAGGGCTTTTCTCTTGGCAGCTTTGTTTTAGATTGTTCTATTTAGTGAGACTGCAAACTATGTTATATTTTTAAACTCTTTAATATTAATACAAACTCTGGGCTTCAGCCCGTTGATTATTAAAAAAGAAAAGAGGGGCTCCAAGATCTTTGAAGGGTAAGAAGGAAAGTAAGGAAAGTATTAGAGAGAACAATGCTAAAACCTTGGTAGACTTCGCTATTGCCACCTCAAACGAGGGTGGTTCGAGAGATGTGAATAAGAAGTATTGGCACTTCAAATGAGAATGGTTCTAGAGATATGAATAAAGAGCATTCGGGGAAGGTCAGCAAGACTAGCTCCGTTGAAAAATGTTGAAGATTAGGGTGAGGATAATAATGATGCAAGGAATCTCTTCCTTCGTCTAAGGAGACTGCTGCCTTGCTGCCTTGACCTCTTAGTATGATGTTGAAGATTCTATTTCCTCTCATTTAAGAATGTATTTGATGAAATTTAAATTTTTCTAGTGATGAGAATGCGTCAAATGAGAAGTTAAATTTTTTAGTGATATGGAGAGGAATGTCTCTAGTGAAGAGGGTATTAATGTTGTTAATATTAAAGAGGAGAATCGGAAGAATGAGTAGAAAGGTCTAAAAGAGAATTTTGTGGGTATCTATTATGCTAAGATAGTTGACCTTCAAAACATAGTAATATTGGGATGACTCGAGGTGATCTGGGGAATGTAAAAGTCTTGATGCTTCACCTCTGTGAGCATCACATTGATGCAATGAGTGCTAAGTGTTCCATTCATTCTCATGAGAGATTGGTTCTTGTGAACTACTACTCATTAAATATGGGTCAATGAGTTTGACTCAAAAACTACACAGTTGAATTTTGGTAGCAATATCACAATTTGACTTGCTGTGGAAAATATCTCCTACTTATCAATATAAAAGTTGTGAGTCAAAATAGAAAAATGTATAAAACACAATGATATTGTATCAAAATAAGTTGGCTAATATGTACAATTGTCTTAATTAATCTTGCTAAAATAATAGATAGTATCATGAAAAAGTTTATTATTAGTACGATTACCGGTCGGTCAATGCTCAAGAAAAGGAAGAAAAAACAAAATTTAGTCGAAGATCAACATGACAGCAAACAGAACTACAAGCAGAGAGAGTGCTTGTTGGGTGTTGCTTGTTGGGAGGAGACCATGAGCTACTTGTCAAAGGATTGGAACTCTCTTTCCTAATCTTTTCTTTTTGCTGTGTTTAGTTTTTGCCTCTGTTTTGTTGTTCTTTGTTGTTTTCTAGTTTGGTTTGGCCTAACGACCAACTTTTGATGTAGTTGTTTCTGTTTCTCTGCTCTTGTCTATGATTAGCTTTATGTAATGAATTCAAATCCCTATCGTACTTACTTAATAAAAATTAATAAAAAATAATGAAAATGAAAATAAAATCTCATATAATAGATATATAAAAGTGTTCCAAATATATTTAAATAAAACAAGCTAAATTAATATCACAATTTAAAATCAAACTACAATAAAATGGTTCTATCAAGACTTAGCTGACACTGGTGAAATGAAATTATTATATTGTTATTCATGTATAAAAATAACTGTTACACTTCATACTTCTAGACAAAACTATCTGAGCACTCAAAGCCAAATTCTGAATTCTATAACAAATCAGTAAAAGAAATCTGTATGTAGAGTGATTGTTGATCATTCAATAAATTAAAACCGTGATTCGATTGTTTCAAGAAGACAAGGCAACAGCCATGTTGCTTGAAGAAAGCGGGGATATTGCCAGCCAGCCAGAGAAACTTCACTTGGATGTAAGTTATAATGAGCGTATTCGGCCTCTTCTGGATACCGTTGACACACTTCGAAATCTGGGAGTAATGAAGGAAGGCATCCAATTGCCAAGTATTGTTGTTGTGGGAGACCAGTCTTCTGGTAAGTCAAGTGTGCTGGAGTCACTGGCAGGCATTAGCCTGCCAAGAGGCCAGGGAATTTGTACTCGAGTCCCCCTCATCATGAGGTTGCAGAGTAGTAAAAGCCAAGAGACCCAGATTACCATACAGTACTATGGAATTACGAGAAGCATTTCTGAAGCTCAGATAACAGAGGCCTTAAACGTAGCCACAGAGGAGATTGCAGGGCCTGGGAAGGGTATCAGTGACACACCAATTACACTGAATGTGAGCAAGTTCAATGCTCCAGATCTTACTATGGTGGATTTGCCTGGCATAACCAGGGTGCCTGTCCATGGCCAGCCACAGGACATTTCTGAACAAATTGCTAGGGTTATCAAGCAGTATATAACCCCAAAGGAAAGCATAATTTTGAATGTGTTATCTGCATCTGTAGATTTTGCTACCTGTGAATCTATCAGAATGTCCCAGCTAGTAGATGAGAAGGGGGAAAGAACTCTAGCTGTGGTCACCAAGGTAGACAAAGCCGCAGAAGGTCTGCTAGAGAA
Source organism: Chamaecyparis obtusa (assembly GCA_027943335.1). Taxonomy (NCBI): domain Eukaryota; kingdom Viridiplantae; phylum Streptophyta; class Pinopsida; order Cupressales; family Cupressaceae; genus Chamaecyparis; species Chamaecyparis obtusa. The sequence continues at coordinate 267,767 of BSBK01000070.1, read as the reverse complement.
AGTAACAGTAGATGCTGTGAATATTGGTCTTGGGTATGTGTGTGTTAGAAACAGAATTGGCAATGAATCAAATGATCAGGCAAGGCAGATAGAGAGGGAGCTCTTCAGAAAAGACCCACATCTTTCAAAGATTGATAAATCCATGGTGGGAATACCTGTGCTGGCAGAAAGGCTAATGCAGATCCAGGCCCTAGGGATAAGCAAATGCCTTCCGGGTATTGTGAGAAAAATAGACACAACTCTTTCTAAGAGGCAGGCAGAGCTCAATTCCTTGCCTAGGAATTTCTCCAGTTCTGTTGAGGCAACGATTGAGTTCATGAGATTGATGGACTCAATCAAGGGTATATTACACAGGCTTCTCATTCAGGGTAACACTGAAAATTTCCAGAACGAGCCTGAAATGAATTGTATTGCTTGTCTAACCAGGATGTTTAAGAAATATTCCCGTGACCTGCTTGCTACCACTTACAAGTCAACTGGTGATCTTCTTGTTGAGGAAGTAAATTTACTGGAAGAGGCACGGGGCCTTAGTCTTCCGAATTTCTTACCTCATTCTGTTTTTCAAAATCTCCTTCAAAGTCGTATGGATTCCTTCTCTGAGAGAAGCAAGGATTTAGCCCTGCAGGCCTGTGATTATTTAGACAAAATCATATGTCGGGTGATTGATCTACAAACAGAATGCTACCCACAGCTTCAATCGGCATCCAGGAGGGCTTTTCAAGCCCTAATGGATAGGAAAAAAGATGAATGTGTTCGCTACGTAGAGGATACCCTGGAGATGCACAAGACGATCATTTATACAGAGAATCCCAATTACACAGAGTTGTTGCAGAGAATGCAAGAATTCAAGAAAAGATTCATGGAAGCAATACAACAGAATCAGAGGGCTGTTGAAATTGAAGGCATGCGGGAAATTGATCTACAAAAAGTACCCAAAACCAGCGATCTGCTGGAGGCGGCATTGGAGATTAAGATGAGTCTCATGGCTTACTGGAGCGTTGTGAGGATTAGGTTGGCTGATGACATACCTCTGCATCTTCGTTTTGTTTTCCATAAAATTGTTCAGAATGATCTTGTGAGCTGCATTATGAAGGAGGTGATGGGAGAAGACTCTACAAAGATTGGAAATATACTGGAAGAATGTTCTGCCACAACGAACAAGAGAAGGAACCTGATTAAGAGCGTCAAGTTACTGAGGCAATCAAAATCCGCGCTCTCAAAAATCCCGGGAAAGATTGTAGAAGCTTAGCATTCTTTCTTTTCTCGGAAAGATTTAAGTGACGTCGTTGCTTTGTTTTGTTTATCACTAAATTTAGTTGTATAAGCTTGCTATTGAACACTAAATGCTAGTGAAAATTATAAATTATAATAATTGGGTTATATTTTATACATTGATTAGTATAATATTAGATGTATTTTTTAAGGATTTAAGATAGAGAAAATCTAGTACATGTATGGATAGAAAACTATGTTTTTATAGTATTAGTCGTTGAAAATATCTTATGAGCATATTGCATGATTGTTTGGTGTCTTCGATTTTTGATCATCACCATTAAATCAATTTGCTAGGGGCTTGTCTAAAAGAGAATAAATCATTGTCTAGCAAGTTCTCGAGGGTATCTATTGTCGCTATTTTTTCATATACATGGGCAAGCATTTTATATAGGTCCAAATAAAAGAAGTTTGGATCTATGACTCAAGGATAAGTTTTGCACAAATGTTCAATTCTACAGATGTGGATGTGAACTACACAATCACGAGTTAGTTATTTAATATTTGTTTGCCTAATAAGCCCTAATTTTTTAATATATTGGCAGATTAGTGTGACACCTAATAGAGTCAAATCCTACATCAAAGTTAAAGTTGAGTACCTTTTGTCTATTTATTTAATTTTTGCATTGATTACTATATGTTGGTGCATTAAATCTAATATCAATTTGTGCTCTCAAACCTATATTGATTATTTTTTTAACTGCTTTATTTATCTAGGTCAAAGTCTAGATTATTTATGTGGGGTGATTTATTTTCTTATATAAATTGGTCAATCGAGAGTTCCTACATAACCTACAACTATATCCTTAGGGTTTAACCCTTCTCTATCGAGGCTTTCAATTTGATGTTAATAATTACATATATCTTTCATTTTAGATTTAATTCAAATTTGGATTCATCATTGTATTTAGAATTTGGACTTTCATTATTTCATACATTTTTTATTGCTACCCTCTCACCTTTGGATTTAGGTTTATTAAGTTTTTAATAATATCAATCAAATATTTGTCATGGATTCCTCTTTGTTCTTTGATAATAATTCTTCTTCAATCCTTCAGATGACACCATAGACAATGGTTGTATTTTATGTTGCTTTCTCATATGTTATCTTGCCTAGGCTTCCTATTTAGGCTTATGATTTTCATTATGTTTATATTTACAATCCTAAATAGGGCGTGTTACAATATGTTCACACATGTGTTTTGATGAATCCATATATGCTCTGTTTAATCACTAGTTATCTATGTGTGACTACAAATTTTATTTTTGCTATGATATGTTATTCCATGTTGATTCTTACATGTATTATTTCATATGGCACAAGGTGATGTACATTAGTCATTCATTGAGATTTAATCTTTTAGTGGTTATATCTAGATAAGAGTTATGGATTTATAAATATTGTTATATGATTTTATTTATTTTGATGCTTCTCCTTCCTTCTATGATGTTTACCTTTGAGCACTCTTCCCACATATAGATCATTTTTTCCCTTTTTTTTTATCATACTATTCATATGAATATTAATGTTTATGTCAGGACTACATTTTATATATTGTGACATCTCCTCCTAGAGGACTTATTCACATGACTTAAGTTTACTTAGGTCCTAGTTGTCATTCTATAAGTCTTAGTTGTCTAGATAAGATCGTATCTTGACACATGTTTATTAATTATATATATCTGTTAGAATTTATAATCTTTCCTTGGTGTAATATTTTAAATTAGGATAAACCAAGGTATCCTTATTATATTTTGTCCTCTAGTCAAAGTGGGAGGACAACTCATATTTTGTAATTCCTTTAATAAGGAAACTAGTTTATTCCTCCATAAGAGAATATGGACACTTATCACACACACTTATGAATGGTGGTATTCATAGACTTGGGAGTTACATTCTAACTCCTCTCTCTCTCATCTCTATTTAAGAGATGCTCCTCTCTCTCATTTCTCATAATGAAGTTATTGTAAGTCAGAAACTCACTCTCTCTTTCTTTATCTCTCTTAGTTTAGGCTATGGCCTCATTCATAATGTCACAAGGAGTTTTCTTTGCTTTCCTCTTTCAAAATCTCTTGACTCTTTGTTTGGATTCTTGGAGCATTCTCATGTGTTGGTGATTGATCTTGATATTTTATCTCATTCTTGGCTTATGGTAAAATTTCTTCTTGCACTTCACTTTCTTGGATTATTTCATTTACTTATTTTCATTCTTTTAATACTTCTAACATGGTATCAGAGCTACTAATCCTTGTTTAAGTGTTTTGTAGGAAGGTGACATTGAAATGAGCAAAAAAAATTTCAAGTTCTTTTAAAGATCTAACATTTGTTGTAGCTCTAACTCATTTCTTTCATATTTTTTTCTCTCTAACCCTCTTTGGAAGGCTTGCCGCTAAAGAGTAGCTTTTAGATTTTTTTTGGGTTTGGTCGGTTCACCGCCAAACCCACCTACTCTTTCTTCATTTCAAGTAGGTTTCTACAAGCACTAATCTAATATTTCTTGCAGGATTCAAATAACAATAATCTCAGCATTTTATGATATCTCTTTACATGCAGATTGTTTCATTTTTTTTGGAAGGTGTATCTCCAATCTCTTATTATGTTATTCTAATCTCAGATCTTTTTTACAATATCTTTGTGTGTGCATGTTTATTTTATTTTTTTGGTAGGCATATCTATGTTCTAATATACACCTCTGTTATTCTTTCATATATCTCTAGTTTTATAATATTGTGCATACAAGTTTTATAATATTACTTTCATAAATCTTTGGTTTTTCTAACAAATCTTCATATACCTCTATCTGTGCTTCTTTTTTTCTCTCTTTTGTTTTCTGGTTGAATGTGTGATGTAGTTTTTTCATTTACATTCAATATTATTGTTGTCTTCTTTATCCTTGGCGGACTATTCCTTATCTCATCTTTCAATTCAGATTTTTCGTTAAAGAAGTACAACCTATTTTGTGTTTGATGTTGCACGAAAATGAAGCTGAATCTTAAAAATTTGAGATATGGGTTTTGTGCAGAATGAGCCCATTTAGCTTTTGTGCGAGAAGTTTCTCCAAATTCACCTCTGTTTAGGATCTGTCACCAATCTTTGTCACTCTTTATATCGCTACTTCCATTCACGGATTTGAGTCAGTCACTACTTGGCTGCCATCATTTTCTCTACTCAAGTCTATTTTATTCTCTATCTTTCTCTACCTTTTTATCTATTCTTGGTTTAGTTTAAAATTTAGTTTGACTATTTATAAAGATGTTAATGATTTCTTAGCTAAGTCTAGAGATAAGTTTGAATTTGAATGATTGTTTAGCTAAGTTTAGTTGTCTTTGTATTCTAGTTTGAATTCATTTTAGATAGTTTGAATAATTTCTATTATATTTATTTAATAACATTGTTCATTATATTCTCATCTATTTTTTTATATTATTGCTGGTTATTATTAATCTCCATGCAAAAATATCTTTTCCTTATTATTTGTCTCTTATATTTACTAATCATTGCAGGTTATCAATACATTCTTCATAGTAGATTCTTTATTATTAGTTTCTTGTCTTATCTTCATAATAACACTTATCTAAGTTTAACCTCCATTTGAATATTCTTTTGACTCTTAAAAGTTTTTTTCATAATTATAGTTACACTTTTTATTCCATTTTATCATTTTAACACTTGTTCTTTTTTTGGTTCATGCACATCTCTTGCAGTTTTATTTAATCATTAGATTTTTAGTTTATTTAATCATTATTTCATTCTTAATATATCATTTTGTTTAATCATTAGATTCTTTTCTATATTTAACAAAAGTTATTCAAAATTTATTTATCATGAAAAAGCTCTTTTAAAAAGCCTTCTCTTACTATTTATATATGAAGTCTTTTCTTTAAAAGGAAAGTTTTTTTAAAGTCTTGGTAAAAAAATAAATTTAGATACTCATTAATTTCTTTTATTTATTTATTATAAATTTTATTAATGTTTGTAAATTTTTTTTAAGACCAAAGTCATTTAAATTTATTTATTTATTGACATTTTAAATGTATTATTTAATTTTAACATGTTTCAAGTTTAATTTTAGTTCATATATGATTTTATGTTCTTATCTAATAAATTTCTATTAGCTTTTTTAATAAGAGGATTATTTTCAATTTAAAAAATAAAATTCAATTTGTTCAGTAAATGGGGTATTTTTTTTCCAAGATTGTCTTGTGTTCTCTTTTTTTGGTAATATTGTCACATTTTCTTCATAGAAGATAATAGTTGTTCTAACTCTTGGTTTAAAGACCAATATGATATGTACCATATAATTTATCTAACTTTTATTTTAAGAAGAAAAATGATATATATCATATGTTTGATCCAATTCACTTAATTCATTGCTATTGCTAAATTTTAATTTGTTCAAGTATTGTGAGCCATCTAAACATCATTGTCTTCTTATGGATTATTATTGATTTAATTATTTAGCATTAAGTGCTATTAGATTTTATATGATATATTGTTATGCACTTAGATGCATCTTTTAAGTTCTATTTGATCCATTGATTCAATTTGTAAGTTGCACTGGGATGCGCTTACTTAGTTGATGTTTATCAACTTGTTCCATTTGTAAGTTGCATTGGGATGCACTTACTTAGTTGATGTTTATCAACTTGTTCTATTTGTAAATTGTATTATGATGTGCTTACTCAGTTGATGTTTATTAACTTGTTCCATTTGTAAGTTGCATTGGGATGCACTTACTCAGTTGATGTTTATTAACTTGTTCCATTGGTTTCCTTTTTTCCTCATGGTGAGGATGGTGCTCTTGAAATCTTTACTAAAAATTGTTGGATATCTCTTATACTTGGAAGGCAATATGTTTTTTCACACTCATGATCCTTAGTTCAAATTATTATTTAGCATATGTCAATATTTGATTTATGTTGGTCTAGATTCATTTATCATTGATGGAACCCTTGATTATGGTACTTGTCTATAGACATATCTGGCATTTCAGTTCTCAGGTTGATTTGATGTTTGAGTCTCTTGTTCTATTGTGTTATCATTGTCTCTCTCACATTTATTTGCAAAATATACTATTGCGATAATGTACTGCATTCTTCATTGCTTAGATCATGGGTCATGTAGGTGGTGGAGTCGAGACCCATTCATTTACAGTGAGATGACTCATTTATGGACTGTCTATATCCATGTGATTGATCCAATGTTGATGCAAATTTAATTAGTTGGCCTTGTCTGTGGTCATTTATGCATTAGTATGTTAATTTCTTTAATGAGAGAATTGATAATAATTTTTATAACTCACTTTGAGCATTTGATATCATGTTAAGCTTCTTTGTACTTTTTATGATTGCTCATGACATATCTCATTCTAAAGTTTCAATGATTCTCTACAAGTGAATTATTTTATGATACATATTATAAGTTTCTTTTCAAAGTGTACTAATTTGTATCAAGTGTAGATCCCAAGTATGAGAAATCTACTTGTGGTTTTTCTATGTTCTATGTTTCAGGTGATCCATCAAGGGAAATTCAAGACATCAATTCATTTACACAAATCCTATGAATCACAAGTCTACTTGAAGATGTGGTTATACTTCCACTTGAATACATTTAAAGGATCCATCCACTTCTCTTGGCTCTACAAAAGATGCATGTTCAACATACAAACGACCACTTGCACACTTTGAAGACTATACCTTTTTCCTTATATTGAAGATCAAGTTGCAAATTGTTGTAAATTTTGGGTTTAATACCCCTTGATGTAAACACCCCAAGTAAAGATTAAACGGGGGTGTTAGAATTTATAATCTTTCCTTGGTGTAATATTTTAAATTAGGATAAACCAAGGTATCCTTATTATATTTTGTCCTCTAGTCAAAGTGGGAGGACAACTCATATTTTGTAATTCCTTTAATAAGGAAACTAGTTTATTCCTCCATAAGAGGATATGGACACTTATCACACACACTTATGAATGGTGGCATTCGTAGACTTGGGAGTTGCATTCTAACTCCTCTCTCTCATCTCTATTTAAGAGATGCTCCTCTCTCTCATTTCTCATAATGAAGTTATTGTAAGTGAGAAACTCGCTCTCTCTTTATTTCTCTCTCTTAGTTTAGACTATGGCCTCATTCATAATGTCACAAGGAGTTTTCTTTGCTTTCCTCTTTCAAGATCTCTTGACTCTTTGTTTGGATTCTTGGAGCATTCTCATGTGTTGGTGATTGATCTTGATATTTTATCTCATTCTTGGTTTATGGTAAAATTCCTTCTTGCACTTCACTTTCTTGGATTATTTCATTTACTTATTTTCATTCTTTTAATACTTCTAACAATATCTAGGTCATTTAATATTTGTTATGTTAGTTGTCTCTTCTTGTGATATTGAGAGAAATGCCATGATTTTATCTAATTTTATGCCCCTACCTTGTCTATATAAGGAAGGTACCTCTAGCATTGTATCATATCCCATATCTATCAATCATCTAGTCAATTATATATTTTATCCTTTATTTGACATAATAACATCTTCTATTATTGATTATCTCCTCCTGTGGAGGTTATTTGGTGTTGTAGATTACTGATTATGGGTGTGTACTTCAACATTGTGTAAGAGATTTGAATCTAGTGAACCCTTTCCTTTTATAAATTTATCATCATGAAGTTTTTTCATTATGAAGTTTTTATTTTGATCTTGTGAACACTCATTATGTTCTTCTATTGTGTTTTCATATAAACTTGAGAATTAGAACATAATTACATAGATTTGTTGATCCTATATTGCGTGTATGTTTTAGTCAAATCTAGTGATTGTAATGCTTTTCACTATAGTGGAAATATTTTAGGCTATCTCATATCATCCAAGAGGCTCAAAAAAGTTAGTTTTGGCTTTTGTTTCGCTTATTTGGCCACCATTTGTAACTTTGGGAAATAAGGATTTGAAGCTCAAATGTGGTGAAGAACTTTTTGGAGGGGGGATTTTTGACAAAGTTGTTTTTGAGGGAATAAAAAGTTCTTGAGTAGGTTGTACAATCCACCAATTGCATAGGGTATAGATTTATTTTCTAGAAAATATAAAATATTATTTATAGTTTTATGTTTTGTTAATATTGTCAAGAATGTTTTTCATTAATAATTTGGATTGACTTTGGACTCTCGTTCGACATGACTGACCACAAGCAATAATCATAGTTTTATAACTACGAGAACTTCAATGGTCAAAAGGTCAACCTATGTAATGACTCTTTTTCTCACTATTATGGATGCAACCAAGTCAAGATTAGATTCTCATATGGGAGGATCAAAAGTATCTCAAGAGTTCTACATGTCTTGGAATTAAATGAAACACATTATCTATTACAAGATGAATGATGGAATTTTGGAAGTAGTCTTCCACAAGGATGAGTATAATAGGATTTGTAGAAATATTGGTCTTACAAAAGAAATTTGTGTTGGAAATAATTTGCATAGTTATGATAGCACCTATATTTAGTGTAATAGTTCAATAGTACTTGTAGAAAAGGGACTCACAATAACAATCCCACAACTTTGATACTTGTGTAATTTTAACATGTAGCACCATCTATGCCTATAGGATTAGGACTTAAGAACTTGAACATGTAGTGTGGATTCCTATATGCCCTTACCTCAAAGTGAAAGTCACCAATTGTAGAGATTATGTTGTGGCATGAGGGCATGAAATACATTGGTTAGGAAGGCATTAGAACATTGATTTTTTATTTATTTATTTGTATGCGTGGATATCTAATTATTTCTTATAATTTTACTTTTGTGAATATTGCTTATATGAAAATAAAAATCATGTTTATTCTTTTCAAGATTTGTTAAATCTAAATGGATTTTAGGTTTAATTCATAGTGATGTTTTTGGTCTAATAGAAGTATATTCACTTACAAGACATCAATATTATGTATCATTTATTAATTATTTCTCTAGAAAAACATGTATCCATTTTATCAAGAATAACTCTTAGGTATTCAATTGGTTCTAATATTTTAAAGCACTTTTGAAGAAGTATATCAAAATAAATATCAAGGTATATAATAGTGAGGAACATTTCTTAACCAAGTTTAATATGTATTAAAAGGATGATGGCATTGTGCAACATATGAAAAATTCATACACAACTTAGTAAAGTGGAGTTGTAGATTGGATGAACATGATATTGATGGAGAGAGACCTAGGAATTTGAGGTTGATGGAGTTAGTTTGGATTATAATTTCTAGGTAGAAGCAATTAGTAAACATTTTTATTTTATTAACATATATCCTACACAATCTCTTATTTACAAAACCTTAGGGGAGGTTTAGATGCAAGAGAAATAGTTTATAATTGTAAGGCATGTGTTTTTATCTCCTAAGGAGAATTCAAAGTTGTAATTAGAAATTAAGTGTATCTTCTTCAACTATAGAGAGGGTGCAAAGGGTTACAAGATCTTAAATATAATATAAAAAAAGATATTTTATATTTAGAATGTGGTCTATAGTGAGATTGATCATGTTCTTACTATTGAGCAACTAGAACATGATACAAAGTAGCCTAAACAACTACAACCAAAGATTGAGGAGGTTAAATATGAGGTTACACTTGAGATTTAGGATAATTAGACAAGGAGGATAGTATCGAGAGCTCTAAGATATTGCAAGAGGAAGTACCTATAGTCTAGCTTGTGAGGAAGTCCACTTTATATAGGAGGCAAGCAAATAGGCATGTATAACCTTAGTTTAGATATATACTTTTCTTTATTTTCTAATCCTAACAAGCTAATAACTATGAATGAGATAATGGACATGAATGAAAATAAGTCCTAAAGATTGACTATTGATGTGGAGATGGTAGTGATTAAGTAAAAGAACACATGTGACCTACTCCAATTTCTCAAGGGGAGGAAACTTGTTGATTGCAAATGGGTCTTCAAGAAGAAATTTAATTTGAAGAATACATTTGAGAAGTACAAAGAAAGGTCTTTAGGTAGGGATATTATTGTGTTGAGGGAATAAATATTGATGAGACTTTTTTTTCCTGTTGTAAGACTTTTATCCAATGTATTTTTTCATGATACTTAATTTTAGGGTTGAGAAGGTGGATTTGAGGAATTTTTTTTTTCACATAAAGACTTGGAGGAAGACATCTACATGACACAAATTAAGCACTATATGGTAATGGGTAACAAGTTGCTAGCTTACAAGTGAGAGAAATCTCGTTATGGTATTAATAGTTTCCTATAATATGGTACCCAAAATTTGATTCTTATGTGTTGAATCTGGGGTTTATTATAGCCCAAACAACTAAACCTATTCTTATGAGAATGATGTGATCAATTTATTATTATGACTTTGCTATGTTGATGAAATATTATGGATTGATAACAATAATGATTAGGGATTCACAATGTTGATGTTTTGTAGCTTTAGTCGAATAAACACTATGAGTCAATACTAGTGAATATATGTATATATTTAGTATATATGAGATGTATATATACTTAATATATTTATATATATTATTATGTAAATATTAGAGAAATTAATATAATACTCAAGAGATATTATGTATATGTATGTATGTATGTATATAATCATAATTGTCATTATATTAATTACATAATAATGAATAGACATGTCTCTTCTTGGCCCATTCTCAATATATATACAATAGATTGTTTCATTTGAAAAACACATACAATCATATAGTGCTATTACATTTGCAATGATCCTAAAACCTTAACATGGTATCAGAGCCAAGTTGCAAATGTAAGAGATTAGTTTGTTGATGGTGAATGTGTGACTATCTCAAAAAATACAATCTCGGTACGAGGACCATATCTCACAAATGCACCGTTGGATTTTGCTAAATTTTGGATATGTTGGTGACAAACAAATTTAGAAGAATAACACCGGAGCGATTAGAGAGAAAATGTTAGGTTCAAAAGTTATGACCGAATGTGTACAGGTATATGCAAAAAAAAAAATTGTAAAAGAGTGAGGTTCCTTCTTTAAAGGCCAAACTGCTTGAAGGAAGATCCGATCATATTGAAGGTTGTCATAGTGTATAGAACCTTTGGATATTCAAGACAAGTCATGCGAATAATTATGGTAATGTTCAAGAACGACGACATCATTTTGTGAATTTGCATGATATTTTCTATATTGTCTCACCTTACAAAATGAAATACTTGAAATTTATAAAAGATAAGTATTCCATGTTTTATTTATGCACATAATTTTTAAGTTTGTAATTCATACTACACTATTGGTTAGTAAAATCTTGCATGCTTATATCATTGGTATTTTTGGTCAAGATAGTTTAGTGAGCTATTTGTACTCTCTCTGACATACCTTCAGGACGAAAGCACAAGAAAATTGCATTCAAGGGAGAAAGAACTTAATGCTTTCAAAAAAATTGATGATTGAGACCAGATGCAGAGGGAGTCTGACATTTCAAAAGAAGACAAGAGGTTGATACAATAACTTGAGCTTCAGAGGGAGTAGTCCATACTGAGATGGATTCTCTAGTGATCAAGAATCTATAATAGTCAGAGGACTAAGAATCATGAATGCCTTTTGGGCCTTGTGTAAATCATGAGGAAGTGACGACTTCCAAATGATTATCACTTGTCTTTGTAGAAGTTATTGGAAGGTGACGATCTTACAATAACTTAAATCATGATATATATTATTTATAATGTTGAAACAAATCATGATGGATTAAATAAACAACTAAGTGTTAGATGTCATTAAATTGATGGTCTATGAGTTGTTTGTATAGATATATGATAGGTATTTGGTGAATATCATGTGTTGATATTATGCAGGCCAGTACCTTATTGAGTACTTGATGAATATCATATGTTGATGTTTTGATAGGCCAATACTCAGAGTATTTGGTGAATGTCATGTGTTGACATTCTGATATGCCAATACTCAAGATATCAAATGGATAGAATCGTCGATGAAGGCAATCCACTTGAGAACTTGTGGATAGAATTGCTGATGGAGGTAATCCACCTAAGAACTTGTGGATAGAATCACCGATGGAGGAAATCCACTTGAGAACTTGTGGATAGAATCGTCGATGGAGGTAATCCACATATTGAGACAATGTTTCTATTGATTACATCTTGAGGATGATGCCTTTATTGCTTACATCATATGATTGATGTTTACATCATATGATTTATGTTGTCAAGTGTCTCAAGTGTTGACATTGGATTGATTTATCCTCCCTAGCTAAGAGGGAGTGTTGATGTTTTGTAGCTTCAGTCAAATGAACACCATGAGTCAATACTAGTGTTCATATATGTATATATATTTAGTATATATGAGATGTATATATATATACTTAAATATATATAAAATATATTTGTATATATTATTATGTAAATATTAGATAAATTAATATAATACTCAAGAGATATTATATATATGTATGTACATGTATATATATATAATTGTCATTATATTAATTACATAATAATGAATACACATGTCCCATGAAGGGACATGTCTCTTCTCGGCTCGTTCTTAATATAAATACAATAGATTGTTGCATTTGAGAAACACATACAATCAGATAGTGCTATTACATTTGCAATGATCCTAAAACCTTAACACACAATTTAAAATTTTATCACAACTTGATTTGAAGGCATTATGGTTAATAAATTTATCTGATGGAGAAAAAAATAGATAGAGAAACATAAAAATTTGGTTTATCTAGAGGAATTATTTTGACTTTATTTTCTAATGTTTGACATAGTAGATTGAAACCAATGAGTGTTTCTATTTCTATAGGAACAAATATTTTAGCTAATAAATGTCCGCATACACTTGGTGAGATTGAGGAAATGAGAAAATTTACCTTTCTAGTTGTACATAAAGAAAGGAAAAGGGGTGATGTAATGTGTAAATCATTTCTCCTTTTCATCTATTGCACATTTCATAAGGAAGATGCCCCACTAGGTTCAAGAGGAGACTTAAGCACTAAGTGGGACAATTATCCTTCTCTAAAATATGTAATGGTGAAAATGAAAATGATGTAATGATGTAATGTAAATGATTAATTAGACAAGTTACCTAAAAACTATAAATAACATCTATTGATATGGACTGACAATGAGCACAAAAGTACAAAAATAAAAACCAAAGCATGTATCTAACTTTTGGGTGAAATCTAAGCTGAAAATGTAGGTTAAAGAGTGGGAACTTGTTATGTACCTGGGGACAGAATGCCAATGGCGTTCTATACCAGGCAATTTTGACTAAAATTTTATGGGTTCTTCTGATTGTGTCTGGTCTTTCTGAATTTTGTATGGTAGTTTTTTAACCTATTCTTATACGCAAAAAGAAGGGGAAAAGGTTTCCTAAGGGGGTTTTGCCTTGGTCAAACCCCTATTTAAGAATCAACCTTGAAAATGGAAATAAATTGCATAAAGTTAAGTATGTAAAAAGGTAAATGTTAGATTCACCTTGCATAAACCCTCATAGATAGATGTAGAAATCACTCATGTACCCATGAGGATGCTTGAATATGTTTAAAATTTAAATATTTGACCTTGGAATGTGATGTAGAATCAAGGATGCCCTAAAAAATGCATAGATTTATGAATGTCACTCCTAGATCTCAAAGGTTGGTATGCTTGATAATTGCTTCCAATGAAGGGGAAATAATGGAAGGATCTTCTTGCTTGATTGAGAATTCCTCTACTTGGCCATCATGGGAGAGAAACTTAATTCAATTGGAGAAGATTTCCTTTGACTTGAATGATCTTGAATAATTAAAGACTTGGAGATCTTGATCTTGGATGCTTGCCTTCAAATCTTGAATCCAATTGCTCAATTTATCTTGATTGCTTGAAAATATTGATAGCTTGATTGCAAATGCTTGAATATGGTTATGATATGCAAAATGAGGAGAGATAGGGGGTTTTTATACTTACTCCGCCATTTTATGGTTAAAAAATGATCTAGGTTGACCATGAAATCAAATCTCCCTCTAATTTCCTGATATCAAGCCATAGGCCAAATTTGGACCTCGATCCTCAAGGACAGAATGCCATTGGTATTTTTTACTCTAGAGAATGGGCCAAAATTTGGAGGGTATGTCACGATAGGTGAAAAGAAGTGGAGGGAGAAAGGACAATTTCCTAAGATCAATCATAACGGCCATTCAGATCTCAAAATCACCAAAATTGGGTCTAATAGGTCCTAATAAAGCATCCAATCATGGTTTCTAACTTTTTAGGATAATACATCTATCCCAGACTTTAGTGGGAGTATCAGATAATCTCATGCTCACAGTAAAGTAGATCAATGCATAAGAACAATCTTATCAAGGTTAATGACACAAACAAACATCAAGCCCTCAATTCACTTATGTCCTCATCAAATCCAAAACTAAGATAAAAGAGGCATCACTCAAAAGAGAGAGAAGAGAAGGGAGAGAAAGAGATAGGCTACTAGTATCTCACAATTATCATGACTACCTTGTAGTTGTAATAGTGACCCTAGCTTCTCTTGCCTTTTCTCATGCATGATTGTTGAATGGTTAAATTTTATCATCCTTGGTAAGATAGTGACAAACTTGTGATGTCCTAGCCACCGTAACCTTTTAGATATATTGACCTACCTTCTTTGTAGGATCCATTTATACTGTTTGGCTTTTACAAAAGTCAGTCACTTTCTTGTGTCTGGGACACTGATTTGTGTGCCAGTGTGTTATTCCATGTTCCCCATAGAACTAGTATAGGGTATCAACATTTCTACTTGGGGTATGAATGTTTCAACCTAGGTTAGTATTGTTTCTACTTGTGTTAGGATATGTTTTTTTTCTATTCTCCTTGTTGTTTTTACCCTCCTGGTCATTCACCCCCAAAATCACTTTTATTACTTGTTCACCACTAGGTCAAACTATTGATAGGTTTTGCATCTTCCTATTTTGTCCCTTATTTTTGGTTTAGCTTTGTTATGACTAGTGGTATACCAGCCCTCATATGCCAAGTTTGTACCAATAACCGAGGTTATTGTTATTATGAGTTTAGTTTTCAGTTTCATATGAGAGATTTTTAAATGTCAGGATGGCCAGAATCATAAACCAGTAGGAAAAGAAAAGTAGCAATAAAAAATACTACTGGAGATGAGGTTGTTAAATTCACCTATAATTGTCTCCTTTTGATGTTTTTTTATGGCCCACCTTTGACCTACCTTTGCAGATAAAAACAACATTGTCTCATGCCTTATGCCTTTGCATGAGTGTTCATCTTTAAAGCTATGGCCAAACAAGATAATGATGAGATCAAGAACAAGTATTACAAGGTCTCATTCTCTCTAGAACATAAAAAATTTGTAGTGTCTACATGTTTAATATTGTTGGCTAAAATGTGTGTAAGTCACTATGACCACAACTTACAAAACTGTAACTTTAGGCAATGTCAAGTGAGATTACTCTCTCCTCTCAGCAATAGGGGAGGCTCCCTTCTTATTTTAGGTGGCTCCAACAAGGACTTAACTGGAAATCAAAAATAGGGTGGTTCTCTTAATCTATTCCTCTTTTCTCATAAATAATTTTATGAACAACTTCTAAACAATGCTAAAAATTCAACAAAAACTACCTATTGCTACAATAATATCAATGGCTTGTGATTTGATGTAAGAACAACACATAAGAAGTTCCAATCTACTTTTATGTGGGTGGAACAACTATAGATACCTAAAGTTTTCTACTCTTATGCCGAATGATGATTTGATAACTTGAATAAACGATAAGGCACAAAGTCTCTTACCAAATACTCACTAAATTCTATGAAATTACGTAGCATTGAAGCACAAAGTATTTCAGCCTTAAGTATTTGAAGCCACTATCAACTATGTTAATTTTCCCTTATGCAGCACAAAATTTCCAAAAACTCAAATTGAACTATAACTCTGAATGCAATATGCAGCTCAAAGTCTACAAGATTGAATTCAAATCTCTCTTGAACAAAGCATAAAACTCACAATCAATATTCAAAAAGTGTCATCATATAACACATTGAGTCAACACAAAGTTTGAAAGCAAGTGGCCTCTTTTTATTGAAAGCAATTTAATCTACATCCAAGCACAAAGTCTTAGAGTGCATATACAAATTGGAAAAGTTTTCTTGCATTGCTAAAGGATCCCCTAAATTACAATGAGGCATCCTCCTATATATAGGCAAGGGGATGAGAGAAAGGTGGGAGAAACCCAACAAACTTTGACTAATATCCTAACTAACTTTACTGACACTTGGATTACATGCAATCACTTTACAAGTGAAAATCCCCCTTTAATTATTGTTTTCAATCACGATTGTGCATGTAGCTTGATGTGAAATATAGCTATCTTGTTGAAACATGGAAACTCTCTTGAGTGGTGGGTTGTCCTAAAATGAGAGAAGAATCTCTAGAATACAGGCCGGTTCCTAGTAGTGATCACCTAAAACTTAAAAATACATAAAGGGAAAGGGATAAGAAAATATGAATACTTAAAACCTAAATGGGGTGATACATCAATGATTTGTATGCAACTTTAATTGAATCAACATGAATTATTGAAGATACTAAGGATTCTCAATACTCAAACAAGCATGCAATTACAAAAATGATTCTATGCAAGGACCTGAAATCTTTTGTTTTGAAAGGGAAACTTAGGATTCACCAATTTTTTGGAAAAGAATAAGGACACAAATAAAGACCTGTAATAACAAGTATCGAGATTCAAATATGCAATAAGGAATGCAGTTTGAATGAAGGATAAACACAACATAAAAGCAAAAATCCACAATATTGCACTCGAATAAATGAGAAGGACCATTGTATTTATATAATCAATGCTAAAAAACTCTCTGCTACAAAGTGCTCATACAATTCACTCAAAAATTTGCAATGTGCCAAAATCAGAGCCAAAAGAAGGAGCCTAAGAAATGAGGTGAAAATACAATAAATAGGACAAAAGACCAGAAAGGGTCGGATGCATGAGAAAACCCCTCAAAATTAGGAGCTAAACTGTCATAAACTCAAGTCCTACTGGTCCACAAACTCCACCAAGCCATGCCCAACTAAAGTGGCATTCAAAAATGCCCCAAAACTGCTCAAGATCCTCTAAAACATATGCAGAAACTATGGGGTCAGATGTGAGAATAAATCCCACTGAAATAGGGACATAACTACTAGAAATTGAAGTGTCAACTACTCGAAAGGGTCCTCAAAATGATGGTAATTGATAGGTTACTCCAAAACACATCCAACTAGGCTCCAAAGTGTTGTAAACAGACTTCAACTACCCCATAACCAATCATGAACAGAATAAATCCCTCCTTGAGTGAGCATGAGACAAGCAGTCAACTAATGGTCAACCCCTAGAAAAATGCAAGACAACCTAAGGCAAACTCCTAGACAAGACATCTTAATTGCACTTGAATAATTAATATTATTTGTCTTATAACAATGACAAATATTAATATTATTCACAATAATATGCAATAAAACAGAACCCCCCTAAGACCTCTTTATTTATTTATTAATTATTACTTAATTATATTTTAGTATATTTAATTTTAGAAATGAATAATAAACTTATTTGTTCAAAACTAGATATATTAAAATATAATTAAGTGATACTTAATAAGTAAATAAAAAGACTTTAATTTATTTACCTATTATTAAAAAAATGTATCCTAATCTACTTTTTATTAAAACAAATAGTTAACATTATCTATTTTAAATCAAGCATATTAAGATATGTTTTTTAATAATAAATAAATAAATAAAAACAAAGTTTAAAGAAGAAGACCAAAATCTATATATCCTATTAAAAAAAAATAAAAAAATTTGGTTGATCCTCTAAAATAATAAAAAAAGAAAGAAATAATATTAAATTAAATACAAGTTAAATGAATTAATAAATATCAATACAAATGATATTTATTAATCCATAACTTGGATTAAATTTAATATCATTTTTTTTATTAACTATTACCTAAGGCACTAATCCTAAGGCATGATCAACACTGTTGGTGTAATTAAATATTCCCTAATTACACTTTACTTAAGTTTACTTAGGATAATGCATTTGCATATTAGTTGTCATTGTGACACCTAGGAGTTTGCAATTCATTTTAGCACATGGTTAGGAGAATTTCCACTTTAGGTGTGATAGTTGTCATCACATACCTCTTTGTGTGTGAGATCCACCTTTAGTGCTCTTATCACATTATCATCCTCTCATTGTTACACATGTTTCTCATACTTTCATGTACAATGGAGGATGATCCACCTTTGGTGGACATGTGATTCCACCATGTCTAGTTGATAGCTTATCACTTGCATATCTTCTAGTTATCATGCATTGCCTATATATTGAGGCATTCCTACATTGTATGTAATCAATCATTCAATCTACTATTCATTATTTGATCATATCATATTTTGTTTCTCTTGTGCTATCTCTTGAGCTTCTAGATCTTGGCATTTAATCTTTGCCTTAGGCAAATTCTTACAAACACTAAACCTTGAATTCCTAAGGCAAAAGCCTAATCTCATCCACGGGTTACAAAGGGTATGAAAACCCTAAAAATAATTCACTTGTCTCATTTTGCTTTGGGCTCCCTTTTTGTCGGCAACATGAGGGTTTGAGCTGCTTGAAATTGTGATGTTGCTCTATTGAATGCTACCATGAATGAATTCCCTAGCTGCCACCTTCGCTGAGGATTTGAAAATGTCTTTCCTGGCCACCGTCATGCTGTCGCCATGCAACCTAGCGTTTGAGCAAAGAAAATGATAAAAAATTCTTCCTACCACCTTCACATTTGTTTCTATGTATGAACATTGAACATAGTCATGGAGATAACGGAGCTAATGGAGAATCTCAAGCCAAAATATTTGAAATGTTGCCTCTTTTACTGGTAAGCTTGTCTTGTTTCTATATGTTGTTGTGAATATTTAAACAAGCTAAATCAAGTGCTTATGAGTGCGGTTGTGACTGAAATTAAAGTTTTTTGGATTTATTTGAAATAATACAGGCCGTTGTATTAAAGGGCTTGTATACTATTTATGTTTTGTTTTCACCTTTGTTGTGAGAATAATGGTAATAGCTAAGATCTCAAGGATTTTTAGTATATTCTGCTATAATTTTGGCTCCATTCGATAGATGCAAAAAGAAAACTGTATATGTTTTTAAAAAAATGTGAAGCTTTCCTACATATTTGATGTGTCTTTTGACTCCATGACCTAGGTATCACCATTTGCTTTTGTATTTAACTAGTTGCAACTGAGATAATACCTTTTGGCTTTAAAAAATGAAATCTGGAACAAAAGACGTAAACATGTATTTCCAAAACTCATTCAGATGATGACTTGCACAGAATGTCTTGAGGATTTCTACAAAAACATAAAGTTCTAGGCTCTAATTCTAGCTCAAAAGATGTGTCATCACACAAAATTTGGTTCTGTTATTCTATTATGTTATCCATGCATGCCCATTTTAAACCATACATCATGGACTTCACTCATTGCACCTGTAGCATGCTTTTAAATAATTCATTGTTTAGAATGCAAACCCCCTGTATAAATATGCTTCTTATGTTGTATTTGAAACCTTGACTTCAAAGCATCTAAACCATGACTTTCAATTGATCTTTATCACTAATTTTTCTCCATCTCACATCACTAAAACTCTCTCAGCCGGGATGATTTGTTATTACTCTGTCTTCATTTCTTTGATACGTTTGGTAACTCTCTTATTGATGTTGTAGCTGATTACTATCATTTGATATTAAAGGATATTGGTAAAATGATTGCATATCTTTGTTGTTGAACTGAGATAAATGCTTGCTTCGTACTTCTTTTACTATCTTGTCCATACAAAACATTGATAGATAATCATATGAACATTGTTGTAATTACTCTTCCCTGACTTTCTAATAGCCAATGGACCTAATTCTTGATTAATGTTGAGTGCCTATCTAAATGACTCAATGACCACATTTGACATAGAAACTATTGCTCACTGTCACTAGCATCTAGTAATTGTTGAAAACATCACATTAATTTGAGTATATTTTTCAACTTACATTAATGTTTTGATGTTTATTTTCTTTTACATTCTAGAGTGACACCTTTTAGAAGAAATCTGAACCATGATTCCTTGTTGTAACCATCCCTTCTATCACCTTCATTAGATCATTGATGTCATTTTACTGAAAATGTCTTGGATTTATGTTTCTTTTATTGTATACAGCTAGACATGAGTATTATGATTTGTTTGTCTAAATAATCTGCACTTTGGATTCAATAACTAGAACATGCTTTTGCATACCTTTCTTCTAATATTTTCTCATAGCAATAATTATACATATTTTAGCAGGACATGAAGCTTCTGATGCATCTTGATGTTATATCTTCAATATTGGTTGTAGATACCATTGATATTCACTGCATTTGAACCCATGTTGATTAATTCAACAAAACTGGCTTGAAATGTTCAACTAGTTATAGATTCGTTGTGTACATTCCTTTGTAAATTTATGTCATATAAGACATTTAGATATTTAAAAACTCCCTATTGCAGCCTCACTAAATTTATGACTGATCCATAAAATCTAGCCTTATATTTACAACATCCTATAGCAATTTCATTTTATACTGCATCCTTTGAATACATATATGATTCATGTATAATAGCCAATGCCTACAAAACAAATTCATGTAGCAATATGTTAAGATAATTACTTCCTGTAGAAATTTTGAAATATATGCAGAATGTGATAAGTTCATGTAGCAATCTTCTCCTATTCATCAAACCCTCGTGTAGCAAAGTATGATTAATTTATTGGGCTGAAAGGTTTCATGAAAAAATGTCATGTCCCTTCAAAAACCAGTCTTCAACAGCTCCATGACTCGATTGAAAGGTTTCATACCTGTAACTTATGTATGTCCCTTTAACAATATCCTCAAACCTTTGGTCTTCTCCCCTTCTTGATTTGACCACAAGGTTTCATTCTTGTAATTTATGCATGTCCCTTCTATGATCTCCTCAGTTTCTTCAATCAGCTACTTTGGTTCAACTAGAAGGTCCCATACTTGTAACTTATGTATGCCCCCTCAATAGTCTCCCCAAAATCTTTGCCTCTACATGATTCAATTGAAAGCCTTCATGCTTGTAATTTTTACATGATCCTTCAACAACCTCAATATCTTCATACATGTAACTGCACATGAAACAAACATGTTAACAAAATAAAGTAGTTAAAGTGTTATGATCATTCTTTTCAACAACTCCTTTTATGCATCATGTTTTGCGTCTTAGTAAATGTATGGAAGTAGAATGATAGAATGATAGTTCTAACTCTTCCATTTCTCAATTCAAATGAACTGACCCCCATTCTTCTCTCTCTTTTGCAGGAAAACCTCGGATGTAGACTCAAGGATAAAACAAAAATCAATCCTCAACGAAAATACCAGGCAATGGGGTGCCTAACCCTATCCTTCTATCATTGAATTATTTTCCTTTATGAAGATGTAATTAAGCTTTTATTTTTGTATTTAAAACTCAAATGCATGCTTGCATTAGCCTAAGCCATGGGTTGTGTGGTTGCATGATGAATGCATTCTCATACTTTTATCTCTCTTTATTGATAAAAGAGCTTTTATTTATCTTAAAATGCACTTTCAGCTTGTAGTTTTCAAAGAAGCCACTGCTTGTGTGGACCACTTTAATTGATGTACTTTCATTATATGAAATAAACAAATACTTCCTTTCTGTATGAACTTAAGAACTTTTACTTTGCCAAAATCTAATTTTTTTGATAGTTTAGAACAACAAAACTTAAATTTCTGAAACTCTTTCCAAGAAAATAGAAATGCACCAACAAATTTAAAAAATGAGAAAAAAATATGACAATTGAATGCAATTGATTATAATAGGCAAATTAATCAATAAAAAATGAACTTCTTTCACTAGAAAATAAGGGCTAGTAATAGCCCTGCCAATTAGAACAAGCATAGTGAGAATTGGTAACAATTACAACTTGTTCCCAAATGCAAATATATCCTCAGTTTTACTATTGGAATATTGATTTCTCGCAAACCTTATTTCCTTTTAGCCTACATTATTTGGATAAACAACAATTCCATTTATACAAACATAATCACATCCTATGTAAAGTACTTTTGGATGTTTTGTGGGGGGATTTTTCATGGATTTTATCATCACTGTTTACGTGATTATCAACCATGGTCTTGGGTGCACCGATCTTTTTGAGTTCCTTGCATTCATAATAGATTACATTAGGTAGAGTGGATGTTTTACAAATTAATTAATTATTTTGTCTTTGGATATATAGTTACCTTGATCTTGAATGGCTTGACTACAATGGGATTGTCATATCTATTGTAATGAAATATGCGGTTAACTTTGTGAAGGTACAATTTTTAATACACATTTATTTTTCTTGTACTTAACATCCATTTATATTTTACACATGTATTTCATCTATATCAATATTTTTCTTTGGATTTTTTAGGTCTTCCTTTTGTCTGTAGTTCTATATAACTTAGTTAAGAGTTTCTAACATTTAATTTGAATGAAGGTATTTTTTTCAAATATGATATTAATCAAGAGGTTTCCCTTGTCATGAACCCTTTTTAGTTAGCATTTATAGTTTTGATTTTTAACTTGTCAACAACAATAGCTTCATTTGTTTGTTAACAACAATGGCTTCATTTGTCTTCTAATATATTTTAGCTAGCCTAGTAAGACTCAATATTAATGTATCATTAGCAAACCCTTGAGAACTAAGATAATACTTACATGTGCAAGATGTTGGAATGAAACAAAGACATCTTAGGTAGAATCAAATCTTGAAAAGAATACACATGTTTAATGATTGGGGATGGATGTCAATTGAAGTTGATAACAACAACAACCAATCATCTTTGGGCAGAATGTAGAACACTATTATCCAAAATATTTAATTTAAAAGGGGATGTAGAATAATGATACTTTATGTTAGCTAGACACCAGAAAGAACCTTCCAACTTTGACAATTGTGTATCTAAGCAAGACATCCTTTCATCTTCTACCTTATATATTTGTATTTTGATATTGCTTGTGTATAACTAAATGAATAGTTCTTGAATCAATCTATATGTTGTAAATTGGATTAGTTAATATGAAGAACTATCTAATTTAATTTTTATGAAAATATAAATCGTATAATTAAGATCGCCCTTCATATTAAACAGATTATAGAGTCTCTCTACAAGACAATTTAATAGTTTACTAATTTTTTACTCTTGTTCTAATTTGTGTCTAATAATCAACAATCGGTTTTTAAGAATAGTTAAAAATTCAAATAAACTCTCTAATGACACATGTAAATTTGACCACAAATTTTAATGACAATTCGTCGATTTCTCGACACCCTATCATCAAACAGACGACCAATATGGATGTTGAACTTTTTTTGTCTCATTTTTGACAACCTAAATTTTTGTCATATATTCGATGCCTACATACATAAAAAAAAGGCAGGTGCATGGTCCACAATGATCCTAGATCATGTCGTTGTCTGTATAGTTGTGTCGTCAAAAATGGTTGTCACTTGCATCGAAATATAGACGAGAATGTGATGTTCGTTTGGTCGCTTGTACAACACAAGTGTGGAAATATTTGTCATTGTCATTGAAATAGTGATGAATTTCATTTTATTATAAAATAAATAAAAATTTATTGTCTTATTTATGGATGGGCTAATGGATCAATTAAGAGGTTGGGTGAAATCTCTCAACCCTAATATGCTACAAGAAGCTATCAAGAAATCAAGGGGCATGGATTTAGGTACAATCAAAAGTAAAGCACCAACAAAGAGGTCATCAAATCCAAAAGATCAAGCAAATCCACCTTTCCAAAGGGAGGGTCCAGGGAGAAATAAAATGGATGAAGAAACCCAACAAGACTTGAGGAGGAAGTTATGCCTTACATGAAAAGAGCAATGGGGAATCAAACCATCAATGCATGGGTAAAGGGAAAATTCATTATATAGAAGTAAGACCCATCAATGAAGAGAAAGATGAGGATGAACAAAATAGTGGACAGAGCGAGTTAGAGATTAATGCCAACAAGTCTTCATTTCAAGAAGAGTGGTATACTTGCCACAATGACCAAACCTCCAAAATACAACACTTTTAAAGTCCAAGGAACCTTACAAGGACATAACAATACTCACAGATAGTGAATCCCACCACAATTTTTTAAATTTGACATTAACCATCTCCAAAGTGCTCCAAACTAGGTAGCAAAAGAAATTCAATATAAAGATGGAAAATGGAACACAAAAACTTTGTGAGACAATGGTGTCAAATTTTAAAGTCACCATTGGAGGTTACACTATCAATGTTGACTTCCATGACGTAACATTGGGCAATGTTGATATGGTACTAGTTATCCAATGGATGATGTCCATTGGAAAATATACACAAGATTTTAGAACAATGGCCTTCAAATTTGAAGTTGAAGGTAAAAATGTTTTTCTTAGGTGAATGCATGATGATGTTCCTCAAGCCACTCATCTAAAGGTATACAAAGTTCACATGGAGACATCGAGAAGGACCTACAAGGCTTTGATACATCAAGAAACAAAATCCAACTTCATCATGGATATCTACAAACCCTATTGAAAGGCTACCTAAAGGTACAATCAAGCTACAAAAAGGTGCAACTTCCATTCTCACAATGCTATTTAAACACATTAAGAGATATAAGGAAGGTATCCAGGGATTTTTTGAAGGATTCTTTAACAAGATATATATGATACACACACTAATGCCATTCTCCATAGAGTTGATAAGAAAGAAAAATGGAGCTATATGAAGGTTGTTCAATTACCAAGCAAATGGACAAAGGAGCAGTGATTTAAAAATACTTGTATGCAAGAATTTTCAAGGAGGGGGGACTGTGATGTCTCCATCCTCTACGTAAAAAAACAATCTAGCATTAATCACATGTGTGCTTACAGTGTGGTAGACCTTGGAAACTTCCAAGTAGTTGGCTAGTAGAAGTAAGAGTGTACATAGAAAACTAGTAGTTCAAACGGTTAGATTTGTATATTCTTTTTGAAAACACTAGTGGAATTATGGAGGACACAAATTAAAGCTGAAGCAATGATCATATCAAGGAAAATTGTCTTATTTATAAGACTTCACAAATTTCTATAAGTATCTTCATGGGACATTAAGTGAAGGACTGATGGTGATATGAAAAATTGTTAATACATAAAGAGCATATTGGGGAACCAAGGTAATCAATCATGTCTATTCATAAGTTCAAGACTTAGGTCAAGTCAACTAAGTCCAAGAGGCAAAAATTAATGAGATAACAATAGAGGAAGATTAAAAGAGCAACTTATATTGTCAAAACTATAAGCCATCCATGGAGATAGATCATCAACAATCAATTGCATTAAGCAACTCCCTATACCAATTGTCATAAGAGTGATGATTAAATCGAGCAAGTATAACAAAACCATCATTATATCTCAAATATAAAGTGAAAAACTCATTGAGCAGTATAAAGTAGCCATAATGATATTAACATCGAAACCTCCATACAATAAACATATCAATTGTAAGGCAGTAAACAATCAAATATCACAATCCATGAACACATTGATCAAGTATGATTTAATCAACAAACAACAATTCCATATATCACTATGAGCATAAGGCTACATTCAGCAATTCCATATATCAATGTGACCATGAGGCTACTTTCAACAATTTCATATATCAATGTGACCATGAGGTTGCATTTAACACCAAGTGATTCATATCATTCATCAAGATTATCAATAATTGCTGATCAAGGAGGATCATATATTGCATCAATTCTTCCATCAAGATATTTTAGCAACAATCCTAATTGAATCAAATATTAAGAGCAAACCAAATCATCATTATTGCATCTAAGGAAGTATTTCATCAAGGGGTAAACACACATCAATCTTGTCGCCCATAAAGAAGTTATCAAATATTTAACTAATCACAAATTAGTTAAATATATGAGGTGAGATCACAAAAGTCTTATAATAAGAGTTGAAATTAACACTAAGAATCATATGAAGGGTTGCAAACCTCTCACATGGTATTAAGTGGGTACCAACAACCATTCCAAGGACATCCAATTCAGTTTATCCTTCAATCTTTATTCAATCAGTTTTGTAGATACAAGTGGAGGTTATCCACTAGAAGATAGAAGATCATGACACCTATTGTTAGCGAATTATATCGGGAATAATGCCTAAGAAATTTCCATTATAAGCATTCACATTAGACAAGCGATCATATCAATCGGTGAGGCCTTATCAAACCAAACAACAACAACATCTTTGTATATTCATAAACTATTGATCACACTCACTCTTAAATTATTCAATAATTGACAAAATAAGAATTCTAAAGTCAGATAGTAAATCATATACTATAGATCAGATTAGTACATATTGCATTCATAATAAGCAGATATCAAAAATAGCAAACCATATACAAACTTGATCGATATACTTGTATCGATATAATTCATTCTTTGATCTTGCACAATACACATTTCCAACTTCAGCAAGTATAGGATAATGACGCTATGCAAAGACAAGAGAATCCCTAAAGGAGATGTCCAAGCCCCCAGCTAAACAAACACACAATGAAATCACAATAGTGAAGCAAGATCTGACAACAATTTGAACTCTTTATTCATAAATAACTGATTACATGCAATGTGCCAGGTTGTAAGGCCTTCCTGGATATGGCCAATTACAAAGAAAATAACAATCCCGCAAGATCCCTCAAGATCCAATTCAAACTCTAATCCTAGCTACCCAGATTTGTAACAATAGGCTACAATAATCTAGTAGAAACCTCCAGCAAGATCTAAACTTGTGCTTGCAAGCCACCAAGCAATCTCCTTGTTCCTAAGCCTTAGCCACTAGCCCTGCTCACAAATTCATAGCTTTAGAGTCCTAACTTGAATCCCCTGGTTCTTCTCTACTACTCTACCCAGACCCTCTTAAATACACTTCTTCAGCCACAAGTCGACTGGAAGAAAGAAATAAATTCTAAGCCCAAGTCTGCTCCTAAAATAACAAATATTAAATGCAATACAAGTCGGCTCTCAAATAGCCTTACAAATAATTAATTATCCATGTTAGCCTCCAGATCTATATAGGAGAATGTAACACACGCTACCCATATTAAATATATCAAGTTGGCCCACCAAATCCACAAGAACTCCAGTTGATAAGGCAAACTCCCAAGCGTCAGCAAAAAAAACTGAGCAAGCTAGGGATCACCGAGAAAGCACGTCGACCAAGCACCACAAGCATTGCCAAACATAGGTTCTACTGAGCACTAGAAGTTTACCAAGTTCCTTCAACAACTGAGTCCTTCAATGACCAAGCCCCTCGGTCAATGCTGTAATCGAGCAACACAAAGAGCAAACTATTCCAACATAGCACACCAACATGAAGGATTGCCAACTACCTTAGGATGCTCCTGCATCAAATAAGTTGTACTATCCTTATCTATATTGTTACATCAACAATTATCTACATACCGCCATTATATTTTATTCGATTAATAAAGGATCTTCAATACACATCAGATCCAATACTTTGTTACTCAAGGGATATTCATGGATATAGATCAATTACACCAAGTGTTGAATTTAAGATTTATATAGTCGACATTTTGTAATCAATATATTAGGATTGTAAGTTGTAATAGAAAGAAGACTCTTGCAATTTAAATATAGGAAATAGTCCCGAACCCTAAGGGTTCTTATAAAGGGACCATATCTATTGGTCATTTGTAACAAAGGTGAAAATCCCTAACACCAGTTTCCTTCATAAACCATATTAGGTGAAATTAAAATAGTTTTGTTTTAACCTATATGCAATGTCTATATTAATATCTATGAACTATATTTGGCATTAAATAGAAAATTTATTTTTCTCTATATTTTTATAAATCAAAAGTCATTTTATAGTTCCTAAATTTTTTAAACTTGAAACCTAAATAATTGCATTCTATTCATAATTTTAGCATGCCATTTAAATTGAATGCTTGAAAACAAATTTAAACCATACCAATCGTTCAGTACAACATTTTAGAGAAAACAAGAAATCATGAAAGGCCCTACCTGGAAAATGAAGATCGATATGGATGTAAGTTGTGCCTAAAAGTATCTTGCCAATTCAACTGAGATTCAAACCCCAATTCTTGACACACAGTATGGAAAAAGAAAGGAAACCAATTCTCAACTATACCACACACAAAATCCCCAATAAGCAAGAAATCAATTTCAGAATTATAAAAAATGTACATGTAACCAAATATTCACAACTGAATCAAGAAGTGATTTCATTTTATAAAGTTCATTTGTTACTTGCAAGGTGACATTATAAATGCTGACAAACAGGTACATAAACTAAATAATAAAATATTTTCATATACCATATAAATGTCGATAACATATGATTTTGACATAAGTTTCCAAAGTAAACAAAAAATACTTCAAATTAGGTAGGGGTCAACCAAAGAGCCTACCTAACATATATTGTTTAAGTGCCATGGTTATAAATTTCATACTATTCCTTAGTCATATTAATGACTATACAATCTTGTTATAATACCGTGATGGGACAAGTTCCCTCTCACACATAGTGGATACAAATATGTTTTATCACTTTTCCATTTGCAAGTACCACTATTATATACCTTTGTTATGATAAATAAATATACTCATATGTTCACAAAGTCTAACCATTATCACTGCTATAGACCACTACCATGATAAATAAATATACTCATACGTTCACAAAGTCCAACCATTTCCATTAAACCAAACACATATACTAGTAACAAGACACTTGGAATATAAATAAGAGAAATGACGACTCATATATGAATTTTCTACTATTGGAATCCCAAAAATACTTGTAACTAATAATATGGGATTCCAAACCTAGTATATGTCTGCACCTGAAATTCCACTAGTTTTTGTAGGGAAGAGAACATTTGAAACATTCTATACCCAAGTATATAATGTTTGAAATATTTTGTACTTAGGGTTTTTTGCCAAGAGAAATTGTAGAATGTTTATCTCAGTCCTGGGGTGACATAACAGTTCTGACAGTTGATTTTAGGGTCTGTTGCACCTAAAAATTTGAGAAATGTGTGTGTGAGTGGATATATAGGGGTTTGCCCTAGTCAACCCCCTATTTTGGTGATTCTCACCTCCACGGATAGCTAGCATAACAAAGATAATGTGTGTAGTGCTTGTGAATCTAGAGTATGTCTAAATTGCTATGAGCTAAAGTGAATAAATGCAATATAAAGATCTACCCTAGTGTGATAGAGTAAATTCTATATGAAAATGTAATCAGTGTGTGATTGAAAGCATGTAACAGGTATAGATCTGAAGCACAATATTATAGATCTAAAGATAACAAGAAACCATTGTTGGAAATATTCAGGAATTAACCAAGTTACTGAGAGGGGAGGGGTGAATCAGTAACTCCAAATTTTCTTCAATAACAGATGTATTAACATATAGTTCACTTTATCCTTATGCATATAGAAAGCATGAAACTTAAAAGCATTCACAACAATGACACATAGATTTGGTTACCCAAAAACCTTCCAAAAGAAAGTAAAACTGGGGTGGGGATGAAACCCACAAAGCTTTAGTACTGCAGTAAAAAGTTGGCCAATTAAGGCTTACAATTGATCACTTTTGATGATCTGCCCTGCTAGGAGCAATAAGGACTGCTAGGTCCACCTTGTTAGAGGATTTTTACAAACTTACAAAAGAAGTATGTACTCGGTAAAGAGATTTTACAAAAGACTGTTAAGTCTACCCGGTTAAAGGATTTTAGTATTGATTCACCTGTTAGGATGAAACAGTAGATCTCTTGCTTTGCAACTGGATTGCTGAATGAGATTCACTGATGTACTGATCACCTTCTGTGATGAATTTGTCTTTGCTGCTCCTTATACTGCTGTAGCCCTTTGTAATTCGCTTATCTCTGCCTTTCTTTCTTTTTCACATTCATACTCATTTATTACATCTTGGCATTTTTACAACATTGTTTATATACAAGTCTAAACAATTAATTACAATTACAATTACAAAGTCGGCTTGACAAATAAACATAAGTGCTACTAAGTCGGCTCAAGTATGGTTACACGGTTCCTGCAAACTAACTCGGTGACTTTCTGATACTCGACGTCCACTGCATTACTCGGCATCGTCATGCACTCGGTAGAAGTGAAGGCACGGTTCATACTAACCACTCGGTAGGTTTTGAACTTGGTAAATACTGGTGACTTGGTAGACATAATGTTACTCGGTTTACACTGTCTTGCTCGGTTTGCACTGTTCTGCTCGGTTTGCACTGTTCTACTCGGTTTGCACTATTCTGCTCGGTTTGCATTGTTCTGCTCGATTTGCACTCAGAATGCAAATAAGTGTTGTCACTAGTGGCAATCCGGCTTAATGCCAACAACCATACCCAATCCTAAGAGGGAGAGTACAAGATAATCATCAATCAGTGATCTCCTAGTCATCATCACAATCTTTTTGAAGCTTCATGTTGATGTTGAAATGATTGATTTGCTTGATAGTAGATTGATGTAGCCTTGATTCACAAGTCCTCACTTCATGGGACGACTTCAAATTGGGGTTCCAACCTTGCAATTTCTTTCATCTTGCCAAAATGAAGTGTGAATCTTACTTTTGTACCAAATCAGGAGATAGAATTGAGAGAGATGACTATAAATCCTATTCCTCTGCTAAATTGTCGAGACGAGGACATAATTTAAAATTGGGCTCAAAACTCAGAGTACAAAATGTTTGAAACACTCTATACTCAATAATATAATGTTTGAAATGTTCTATTCCACCCATTTTAGGCCCAAATTAGGATTGTGGGTCTCGAGATATCAAGGCCGATAGCTAGTTTTGAGGTCAGGACAAAACACCATGGCCACAAATGTTAACACAAGGCCTAAGAGATGAAATGAATTATTGGATTGGAGGAAAAATAGAGGAGCACACTTATAAATAAGGGATTACCTTGATTTTAAACAATATTGAAGAGATAGAGGACCCATATTTGAATTTAGATGTTCATTAAGTGCAATTATGAAGTCTTATTATACAAGCTATAATGAAAACACACTAAGGTAGGTGCTAAACAATTGTAAAATTGTACACCACTTAGGTGCTTACAATTCACTATGGTACAATAATATAGGTGCCACTCAAATCCACACACAAAAGGCTATTCTTATTTTAGTTGCAAGACCAACTTGACCTACCTTTTAGAATATGCATGTAGAGGCTTCAAACCTTAAGCCAAAAACTCATTGTTTGATGATTGTAGGGCTTGCCATGCAAAACATAGAGCTCTCATTGAGGAGATCTAAAGTGGACTATTACACACTAATTATAAGAGCATGAAGATGTCCTAAAATGATTATAGACATAGGCCTAGGCTTTGTATTTTAGAGAGATGTGTGGCAAGATTTGAGGATATTGACATTTTGTCCTTATGAATGATCTAATAGATTCTCAATTTATATGTGGTTATAAAAGATAACACATACCTATTCCTTAAAAATAATGACTAAAGATGAAGCAATTATGTTTTCCACTTTACATTTGTAGGTAATTACACATGAGTGGTGGTAGTATGGTACGATCATTCACGTTCGTGGATCCATCACCTCATATGATGGATTTTACAAACTTTGGATTGAAATGATCCTAAAGTTTATTTCAAAGATTTGACTTAGCTTGAATAGTGTGATTTTGTGGAGAACTGTGTAGTAATGTTTCAAAAAATATTAAGGATTGTACAATACATCACAAAGAAAAGATTGACTACAATCTTCGTTGAAGGTTTAGTTGCATCTCTTAAGGGGATGGTCAAGCAATTTGAACCACCTACTCTACAAGAGACCATTAAGTGAGCTTTGGATCTAGATATTTCCATGCTTAAGATTAAGTTCCAGACTAAAATTGAGATCAAATAAAAATTAATAACCTTCTTTTGAGTGTGCATTGCACTAGCCCATAAATAATAAATATATAAAAATAGAGATTTAAGTAAAAACTTATAACTTTACTAAGATAATTTTGTCTAACAACTAACCCTATGACTTGAGTTATTGACAAAGACTAGAGGACACCTAATCTTCCATAAGCCCTTGAAGCCTTTATAAATCACTATTCCATCTCTTCCATTTATTAAGATGCCAATTTCATGTGGTTGAGCTTAGTATTGCAATGAATAAAGATCCAAATTGGACATATTCATTTGGTGCTTTACAAGACACATCTTGTTATGGGTAACGAGGCCCTTAAAATTCCACAAGGTGATCTTCATTTCTCACCAAGAATGGTTGTTCACTTCATAGATCTCATAAAATATTTGTTATTCTTACTTGGTTCTTTTGTTGAATAGCTTCCTCTCTTAGCACCTTAATAGGTTTCCTCCATTTAGTTTTATTCTTATTTTCTCCACAATCAACATTTTCCATTTTTTAGGCACTCTCTAGATTACTATAATTTCTTCTAAGAAGTGACTCCTTAATCTCCCTCTTGGTATCCCTTTGGCTTATCCAATTCTGTAAAATGCTTCAACTTTTTTCCTCATGAATATTTGATATCTGGAGTTCCTTACTTTTAGATATCAATTTTTTTTAGGGTTGATTCTATAAGGATCTACATTATGTTAGATGCCTTGAATATCGCCTCTTGGGATGTCTCATAGGCTTGAATTTCAAATTCTCTCTTGTTAAATGTTGATTTGATTGGAATATTTCCTTTAACCCCTATTTTTTATCTGTATTATCATTTCAAGATTTGTCCCCTCATCCAATGCATTATTTGCCTTGAATAACAAATTAGCTACCTCATGGTTAGATCTTTTACATATTTTATACTCATTCATGACCCTTCTAATTCTACCCATTTGTAAACTTGAGCTAGTAGGGGGTTTTCAATTTAATCATTAAAGGAAGAGGGTAGGAGAGATTAATTTGCAAAGACATTTGGCATATTCCTTCTCTTTTCCCTCTTAGCATTATCATTCATCTTTATGAGGTTGCACAAAGTATTACCAAAAATTATTGAGATTGTTAGATTCAAACATTCAATGGAAGGTTATAGAGTTTACTCAACATGGGTACATTTAAGATTGCATGTTTAGTTGGATTAAAATTTTCTTCCTATTCCTTTATTTAAACACCAACTCAATCCATTAGCCACAATTTCAACCAAGAGAAACCCTTCGGTAGCAATACAAAATTTATGTTCTTACAATAATTGTTGATGCTTCACACATATTTGTTCTCTAGAAAGCTAGTGGTTCACAAATTTGACAAAGATGATGAAATGGGAGATCCAACACTAATGCCTCTAAAAGACCCACTGGTCTAACCACTTGATTTTGTTTTGATCTTGTCTCTTGTAGGGTTAGTTAGAGCTAGAGAGTGGTGACTATCCATAACATTTTGACTACCAACTTGTGTTCTAATCTCTTGTAAATACTTTCATTGCGAATATTGTTTTGGCAACTTTTTTGTAAAGAATTTGAGTCTTGGGTTTCCCTCTTAGGAAGAACTTTTTTGGCTTGACTTATCTTTGTAGTCTCTTGCTCTCTAGTGTCTTTAGCCCTTGAATTTTTAACACAGAATTTGGTTCTTTCCTACCTCACCCCATCTTAAATTACATTATCTTTGATTCTAACCTTTTTGTGAAGACTGGGGTCTTTTCTTTAATGACTTTGCTCCACATCTTTGTAAAAATCTTATTAATCTTTTGTCTCTTATCTTGTTGTACAAGTTATAGGATTTGTTAGAGTACGAAAGAATATATATATATATATATATATATACCTTTGATTTTCTCCCGTACTCTAACAAACCCTATAACTTGTATTGATCTCCTCCAAGTTTTTTTTATGTGAAACTTATTTCTATATAACAAATCATATAATATAATATACTTTATATGCACGAAATTTCCGAAATCCAAAAACCAACAAGTTAATGGTATACTTTAACAAATTCTTAACATTTAATATAATTTTTAAAAAAATGACATTTAGGTGTTTGTAAGGCGATTGTGTTCCCATTTCCATTAATGCTGATACGGGATCCCTAGTTTCCAGTCCTTTGGGCAAACGGTATTAGTTTGACCAATTTAGACCAAGAAAACTGCAGTATCCAATTGAGAACTCTCCGTGGGAAACACAGCCTTCTAAATCAAGGGCAATCTATCCATTCTTCTAACGAAATTTGAAAATATTACAATACATGGAAACAATATACTATTTCAATGCTTAAAATGACATGCTCAACTTGGGGAGGACTGACAAAGGGATTGAGTCTAAGAGCCGGATTAAGGAGTCCACAGAGGAGCCTGTGCTCTACACTCTGCAAGGCGGAATTCACAATGGCCGGCAAAGTAAAAATAGCAGCTGCTCAAATGACTTCTATCAATGATCTCAATGCCAATTTCCAGACCTGTTCTCGACTAGTACAGGTTATTTTTCCTTTGATTTTAATTCACTTCCTTCGTAATTCCATAGTCATGTATGAATAATTTAATTACAATTATCCAAAATGGTTTTTGTATACTTAAGAAGTTTTTTCACAGTTTAGGATCCTTGCTCATTCTAATTTATGCTATAAACTAATTTTGAACAATCTTATGATATGTGCAACGTTGTCGCTCATCAAAAGTTTTTCAGAATTCTAAATCCCACAAGTTTCAATTTCTAAATCATTGCAATATGTTTGTTTAATATGTAAAATCCGATTATACGTCAATTTATTGAACCTATTAAGTTGTACGGTTTCATACTCTGAAGGTCTAGTGGTTCGTCAGGAAATCAGGACAACAAAGGAATGTCTTTGGATACGCACTTCAAACCCATCAAACATAAATTCAGTCTCTGAAGTCTCTGATGATCGTTTTGATCTTTAACTGGTGAGACATAGGGTTGGAATGCTAACCCATATTTAGTAGGACACAAAGGTACAAAGCTCAATTGCAGATTAGCTCTACGGGCTCAGAAAATCAACTATTTTCCAGCAGTACAGGTGGTAGGAGGTTAGGCTATCTATCTATGTTGTGCTTCTGGATTTGATTGTGTAAATTTTTTTTAACATCAACATTTCAGGTCACACTACGCGATCCATCATGAGGATGAAAGAGAATTCAAGGAGTTGTAGAATGGTTGGTTGAGCTCTCTTTCATCTTGATGATGGATCATGTAGTATGACCCAAAATGTTGATGTTAATTTTTTTTTACACAATCAAATCCAGTGGCACAAAATAGATAGCTGTATGAATTGTGGAAATCTGTTAGCATTAATAGGCTATCTATGTTCTATAGAGTAAAATGGAATGTGTAGAAGTATCTCAAATATCCTAGAAATGACATTTGAGTTGGAAAATAGCATGGGGATGGGGATGTAGAGGTAGCAGGGAGCTACCTCGTGAAATCTGTGATGTTGATGACCTGAAGATTGCACCTAATATGACGATAAATCAACCTGTCGATGAAGATGGTTAGACACCTATTAGTCTAACCTTTGTGTGCCATCGTGAGGGTTTCCGCTCCTTTATTGTGGGTTGGGTCAAAGATATGTTTTGGAGGAGGAATCATTACAGCCATGAAATGGAAATATCCATTAGTCTCACTTCTGCATACCCGGCAAGAGAGTTTTCCCTGCTCAGACTAGTACAAGAGCACTTCACAAATTCAAACTAATCTTTATATTCCTTGGCTTTCTTTAAATGAAATGAGAAAATAATACCCAATGGGAACCAACTCGCTAATTGTTTACTGTATGATTAATGGAAAGGGCAAGGTCAAATAGGAGGTTTATTCCCTCAACATTTCCTGTTGAACGGTCATGCATTTATCTCTGTTTATGATAGCATTAAGCATACATTGGAGATGCAAAGTTTCAGGTTCCTCCAACAAGCTCTTGAGAGGTATGCTGCTAGAATAGGTGAAAACCTAACTGAAAGGATTCAGAGGA
Organism: Chamaecyparis obtusa; assembly: GCA_027943335.1. Classification (NCBI taxonomy): domain Eukaryota; kingdom Viridiplantae; phylum Streptophyta; class Pinopsida; order Cupressales; family Cupressaceae; genus Chamaecyparis; species Chamaecyparis obtusa. Next base: position 231,350 of record BSBK01000070.1, on the reverse strand, counting down.
AGGTTTATGCCCTATTGGCACTGCTGGTGCATGAACATTTTGAACCAGTTCCGGTTAATGAACCTGCTCCAGCTCCCCCACATCCAAATGTTCCTCTGTTTCAGGATCTCAATATCCCGGTGGTGCAATTTGCTTCTGCAGATAATGCTCGAGATAATGCTAGTTCTTCCCTCCATCCGCACCTTCAAGTGGGGGATCTTCAAGAACAACAGGGAGAAAATGAAATTCAGGCTGATGCAATGGAGGAATGAGTCATAGGATGCCTAATTTTGATGTTCAAAAATCATTACAGATATATCTGGCTATTAAGAGCCATTTTTGTACTATGTAACTATTAGAGTTAAATCTATCTATTTTTGTTTCTCTCTCTTCCGTAGATTTATTTCTATTTCTAATAGTCACTCCTCTTCTATGTTTCCATATTCTCTCTCTGTTCAATATGGAAACTTCCTCCTTTTTTCTCTCTTCAAAATGTTTCTATTTCTCTCTCTTTCTTTGTTATAGAAACATTCTTGTGTATACTTGTATATATAGATCATTTATGATCTTCGTTTAATAACACATTCATTATTTACCATAATATGGTATCAAAGCTATTTTTTTCGAAAAATAATAATTTCATTATTGAAATTTCTTGAGTTATTTTTTGAAATAGGTTTTGAAAATCTTTAATTTCTTCATGAAATTTTCACACTCATAAGATTTTTGGAATCCTTTGCCTGGGTGTTTGCAAACTTCCTTCAAAACCTTGAATGGTTGTTTGTTTTGCAACTCATTCGCATTCTCTATTTCTGCAACTCATTCGGCTTCTTCTATGGTTGATTTTTGCTGCTTTTATGCCGTCTAGGGTTTTTATAGTGCCCTCTGTCTTTTACGGGCAGGATTTCATCCATTTTTTAAATAGCCATCTGCAAAATTTTGAAGTTTTTTTAACGGCTAGGGTTTCCTTCGAAACTCTCAGATTCTTTGCTGTTTTGAAAATCTACTTGCAGATTCTTGGTGGGTTTTTGCAAATCTCAACTGGGTTGCCTTCATTTTTTCTAGGTGCATCATTTTCCGTGCCTCAATTTTCGAGCCGGCAGATTCAGAATTTGACAACAGATTCCTTTTGGGTTTTTTCGTGCTCTCTTCTGGATGTCTTCTCATTTTTTTGGGTCTTTCGTCAATCTACCTCGAAGATTGTGCCTTTTTTAGATATTCATGTTTTTTTTTGCATCAAACAACAGAAGCAGAGAATAATGACAATCTTCGTATACCGTCGCCTTGAGGTGTTTCTTTTGGGTATAGAGACTCGTTCTACTAGCCCGAGTCTGCCTTTTATACCTTTTGAGGATTCACTTGCAGACTTTTGTTTTGAAGTTAGATTGACCATTAAGGGAGGGTATTAGAGTTAAATCTATCTATTTTTGTTTCTCTCTCTTCCATTGATTTATTTCTATTTCTAATGGTCACTCCTCTTTTATGTTTCCATATTCTCTCTCTGTTCAATATGGAAACTTCCTCTTTCTTTTTTCTCTCTTCAGAATGTTTCTATTTCTATCTCTTTGTTCGTTATAGAAACATTCTTGTGTATACTTGTATATATAGATCATTTATGATCTTTGTTTAATAACAGATTCATTATTTTACCATAATAGTAAACTTTTACCCTTATATTAATATATATCAGGCTTATCGCCTTTTGCCAATTTTTTTTTTGGTTTCCTTTTGATACTCTCATGTTGGGGCTTTATGAGCACTGGTAAAAATCCCATATTTTTGTCTTTTTTATTACTGTTTTCATTCTTATCATATTACTAAACTCTACTTCATCAATCTTTATCTCAAGAACATTCACAATTGTATCATTGACCCATGTGTTAGGAGGGGCTTTTAGCATATCCTATGTTATATCTATGCTAGAATGATATAAGAACATTGAATAACTGATATTTCTTAAGTGCAGCTTTCTGCAATCTCCCCAGTTTTCCTAGACAGGCAAATCACCCCCTTCTCCCTTAGTTTGTTGATCAAGAGATTTATTGACCAATGTGATAGGGACCCATCTTCGTGGTATACCTTTCCAAAGCCTTTCTTTCTACCCGCCTCATAAATTTCAGGGGACATGTACCATTCTTTAAGGATTCTATTTTTAGCATATGAATTTCATACTCTTTTGCTAACTAGTTCAGAACTACTTTTCTCTGTTATCTCTTCTTCCTGTGTTTGTAGTTCTTTCTTAAGTATTCTAGTGCATTAAACATGCATATTCTCAATTTGCATCTATTGTTGTTGTTTGTTTTTCCCGTAGGTTTTATAATTATTATTCCTATAGCTTGCTTTGTTGTCTGTATTCTTGTGCCTCTTTTTATTCTTCAAATGGTTTAATCTTATTGCGTATTTTATTTGCACTATATGTTTTGCCTTGAATTGATATTCATGCCCTTTATCACAAGTGGAAACCTATGATAAACAATAGAGTCTATTTTAACATGAAGTGATACCGTAGCAGATGCCTGAAAATAATTTGCCAATGTACTAGATTTTTATGGACTGAGATGAAGATTTCAGGTTCTGAAAATTAGTTGTCTGTTGCTCTGGTCCATCTATGCCAGGCAGATCTTATCTCTGTCACCACAGACCCGATCTTGCATGCAGATCTGAACCTCTGATATGCTTATCTGATTTGATAAAATGCAGACTACTGAATCTTGCTGATCTCTGAAGTCTGAATTCTTGTAAGGAGTCAGGACTGTCAGTATTTACGAACACCTTTAGGAATTTACTGAATCTCAAGGGTCAAGTTTCTTCAGTCAAACCTATAGTGGACTATAGTGGACTTGAATTATGACCCTGAGATAAGGTTGAAAGACATAAAGCAAGTGTGCAATGGAGATAGGATGATTTGCTCTGATTATGTGTTAAAATCCTTTTCATTTCTTTTGCAAATCAAAATCTATAAGTGTTCAATTGATTCCTAGGTTCATTCTAGCTATTGTTTTTTTGAATTTGACTGTATATTTTTTTTAATCCAACGTTTTGGATCAAACTCTATGATCCATCAATCCTAGGCTCATTTTCAAATGAATGAATGCATGTCCTTGAATACAACAATCAAGCACACAAATCAACATAACATATGCGAGGTCAGGGCTCAATGACTAGTGAAATGGTCAGCAAGATGGGAAAATCTGAATTTGAATTTTAAAAATTCAGGGATCAAATCTGTGATTGTGGAACTGACCTAGATCAAGTCTGCACCTGCAGATCTGATCTAGGGAGTTGATTAAGGTATTTAGGGATTGGGGATGAAAATATGGAATCACTGATGACAGGGATCATGATATAAGCCAAATTTACACCTGAATATGCCATTTGTAAGCTAATTATTGCATTTATGACACCCTATCAAAGTGGGCCCAAAACATAAGGGAAAAGTGCATGGATATGAAATTCTCACTTATAATTAGGATTTTTTACATGGACAGAATCTATCAATATTTACAATGGGTTCCAATTCTAGATTGCAAAGTTTATCAATTTCTTTTTGTGCTGAATGGGATCGGGAAGAAGATTCAAAATTCATGATGTAATAAGTTTGGATTTGTTCTTTAATCCAATGTTCCTAGTTTGTATAATGCTTATACTGTACTGAAATATTCAAGGATATTGATGTCTGACAAGAAAGAAGTCATTTTGTAAGCATTTATGTTTTTGTTGATGAAGTATATTTTCAATTAGAGAAACTAATCTGGTTTTAACGCATGAACACACACATGGTATTTTCAGAATGTTGGATAAAAAAGTCAGTTATAGCTTGTAGTTTTGTTTGTTAATGAATGCAAGTTTGCCCAGAACTGTCTTATAGGAGGCAGCAGCAGCAGGAGTAAAGTTGCTCAGCCTGCCAGAGAATTTCTCTTACATGGGTTCTAAGGATGGAGAGAGTCTTAGCATAGCTGATGCCTTAGATGGGCCTATCATGCAACGTTACTGTTCTCTTGCAAAGTAAGTGTTTGGACCAAAGTGCTAAGCTTTTTCTTGTTATGACTTTTCATATATCATATGTATTGAAGAACCTTCTAGAATTGGCAGTTTTATAAACATGTATGGATAAATAGTCTTGTCATGTGAAAAGAGAACTGTTATTATCTAAATAAATGTTTGACTTGTCAATGTATTCAGGATTGTACATGTAACTGTTTTTATTTATTACATTGTATGCTCGCTTGGCAGCCTTTAATTTTCTACAGAAATGTCATGTAATGGTGTGCTGCTTTTGTGTGCATTCCCTTCTTGATTGAAGCAGTTATCTGGGTTTTAATTCTTCCTCCCTTTTATTACGATGTCAAATATTTTTTTCAGTGATTAGAACGTGTGAAGTACCAGTCATTATTATTTTGAATTCACCATTTTCTTCTCCATAAGAGACATATTTTAACTGATACGATGGTGCAAACATTAGGGCATGGTAAAAAAAATGTTATCTATTAAAATATCAGCATCTTGATGGGATCAAAAGTGGAACCAAACGATGGCTTATGGTTGAAACTTGAAACAATGCATATATTTTGTCAACCAGGGTCAATATGTCGTCATATCCATCAAGTAGCTAAAGTTACTAGAATTTATCCAAGTAAAGTTGATCGATTGCGTGGTTTAAAATATTAGACACATCTGAGTTTTAATAAATGCAACCAGGTCAATCTCCTTTGCTCCTTACTATGTTTCTGCAGTTTTGTTTATGAAAATTGCCATCCTTGTATGGTACATTTTTAGATTCTCCATTCTGTTTAATGTTTTTTATTTAAGTCTGAAGCTTTTGGTAATAGTTCAGTATGTTCGTGTTCAACACCTTCGTATAATGTTCTATACCTTCCTCCTAGATGTAACAGCAAGTTAAGAAAATGCTGACCAAAATTGTATTTAAATTTTCTCTTTCCGGTTTATTATCATCTACAGTTAATTATTATGGATCTGTTTTGGCTATGAAAGCCAATCCTTATTTAGCTTTCAGTTATTCGATTGTTAAGGATCAGATCTTCCTAACTAGAACACATTGCTTAACAACAAGAATTGTTATAGTTCCATGAATATATGGTTGTTGAGCACTACGGAATGTTTAATGACTTCCACAAATTTTAATATTAAATATTTAGTACTTTCCAATCACCAGGGTCTTGGGAGGCCAAGGTGAAAGTTAAGCATACAGTGAGTAAATATTATTCTTCAGCAATTTCTAATCACACAGATCTCGTGAGGGTATATAGTGGATGAATAATGATTTTTATATGCTTAATATAAATAAACAACAATTCTTGATAGACGTAGCAATAAAATGACATAAATATGCTGGAGCTAAATTAGTGTGCTGAAATATCTCAAATAGACAACTTATAAATTTGAATCAATCTACTGTTACAATATGTTGCTCCAAAATACAAGACTTGCTGGTAAAACAAAGTAAAGCTTTTAATTCGAATACAACCTCTGGATGGGATTGGCTTCAGGACATCAAAGGTTTCATTCTCCAATCTCCAAATTCAACTGTTTTTGTCCTTGAATTGATAGTTGAACACAAGGCTGAAGCTATGACAAAAACTATATAAAAAATGGTAGTAGTTTTTGAAATGTGTAGAAAATGGATCCTTAGCCTATTGCAAACTAGGAACTTTTCATTCACCATTTCCAATTGGAGATCATTTTATTGGGAGAACAACCAAATAGGTCAAACTTCAATCCTCAAGGAGAGCTGGATATTGTTGTTAATTGTTCGCCTTTTTGATTTGATTTGACTGGATATGATTATGATATGAAAGTGCAAGATCCAGGTAAAACAATAGGAAATTGACAAGATTCAGCATGAACATATAGATATAGAAATGGAAACAAACACAAAAGTATAGATCTGGAGTCAGGAGATAGAGAAGAACCTGTGGTACCAATCTGGAGCTGAAAGTGCTGGACCAGTGAGCTAGGTGCCCTAGTTTAAAGGTGTCTTTGTCAATTGAAAACTTCAAATTCTGTATCAGGGGCTCTGTAGATCTTCCCCTCCAAAATTTTGCCTAAAAGTGTTGGATAGGTGATCTTATTGGCATAGTCTATTGGCAGTTGGTCTTGTCATTGATGTCAACCCTCTGCATGATTATGATATGAAAGTGCAAGACCCAGGTAAAACAATAGGAAACTGACAATGTTCATCATGAATAGATAGATATAGAAATGGAAACAAACACAAAAGTATAGATCTGGAGTCAGGAGATAGAGAAGAACCTGTGGTAGCAATCTGGAGCTGAAAGTGCTGGACCAGTCAGCTAGGTCCCCTAGTTTAAAGGTGCCTTTGTCAATTGAAAACTTCAGATTCCGTATCAGGGGCTCTATAGATCTTCCCCTCCAAAATTTGGCCTAAAAGTGTTGGATGGGTGATCTAATTGGCATAGGCTATTGGCAGTTGGTGTTATCATTGATGTCAACCCTCTGCATGCGTGAAGTTAAGAGCTTGCTGATATGTGTTGTGGTGTTTACCTCCTGTGTCAAACCTCTATTATTGTGATGATGTAGTTGTGAGACTATGAGATATGATGGTGTCATTGATGATTGTGATGTTGGCCTTCTGCTAATATGGCTGTGAAGATGTGGAGAAATTGTTGAAGGATGTATTGCTACAATGGTATTGGTATGTTGCAGTAGGAAGAATCTTGTGCAGGTGTCTGATAACTGATGATATTCTCTATTGTGAAGGTCCACCTACTTGGTGTTGATGTCTACACCATGTTGTATTGCTAGTCATGATAAAAATGTTGTGTTGCATTGTAGTGAAATGTTGTTCTATGCTGCTGGTCAGAAGTGTTGTAGTAGGATTGATGTTGACCCCTTTGTGTGTTGACAATGATGTGTGTTGATGATCAAATTTGGAATTGAGATGAGGATTAGAAGCATGACATTGTTGAGATGAGGTTTAGAAGCATGACATTAGTATGGATGGTTGTATGATGCTACATGATGTTGTAGTATCTCTCTTGTTGCACATCGTGTTTTGATCATTGAAGAATGTGTTTGTAGATAAGTGCTCCAGTAGCTGCTTCGTGGAATGCTTTGCATTCCTTCATGGTTGTTGATATGGCTTTGTGGTTTGGAACATAGATTTTCTATTCTGTGGATGTTGTGCTCCTATCTTTTCAGGTCCCTAGTGTTGCCATTGTTATCTCAGGCATGTGTAGCTTGTTAACAGTCCGGGTGTCTATCAAAACTGGTTCGGAAAATGAAAGATACCCTAGCTATTCCGTACTCAAAATTTTCAGTTTGGACTCAGAGGAATTTTGTCAAACAGTTGGTATTCAAGTTTTGATCTGAAATTTCTGAGTTCTGAAGTCAAAACACCTTACAAATACAAGTTCCTTGCATAGGCATTTTATCAAACATTTGTATGTGAATGGCAAACTAATAAAATCATGTAATCAGCAGACACATAACAGCAAACATTTGGCATGCAAAGTCAGATTCCCATGACAACTTCACAAATTCTGAAAGATCCCAACTAAATTCTGTCCAAATTTTCTCAGTTCTAGTGTATTGACATTCTGTCAAACACTTGTCATGCAAAGTCACTGTGTTCTGATTTCTGGGTTTAATGCTTGGTTTTTGATGCTTGTTTAAGAGGGTTTTCACATATGCCAAATAAAGAAACACAAACAATTATTTTGCACTCAAAAACAACAAATTTCCAACACCAAATATGTTTCCATCATCTTCATAACAATACTGATTACAAAGTTATTAGATCTTGAACAATTCCAAAATCCCTAAATTTCCTATCAAAAAGCCAACACAAATCGTACCAATCTGACCACTTAGCTGCAAATGCAAATACCAATCTGAAACAACTTATTTATTGATTTATTGGCACCACAAGCTACATAGAAACTGTACCAGGCAAGTATGGAATAAATATAAAATTTTGAAGCCACAACTGCTCTGATTTTTCCTCTAATTTCTGATAATCCCCAGCCGTCTCAGTCAAATGGATTGCAACACTGTTTTTCCCCTGAGATATATGTCTGATCTTCACCGTAATGTCCCCGTCATTAAATGAATAATAAAAATTGTATTTGGGTTCTGATCGATTTAGTTAATCTCGGGCCCATATTTTATTTGTTTGGCGTAGGTGTAGTTGTTGCTGTTGGCTCTATTTGTGCACCCTCGGGAGTTTTCCAACGGGTATTCATGTCCGGTGTGTAGGATGAAATTTACATGTTGAGATTTGATATTTTATTTGTATTTGTGAATTCCTGTTGGGATTCTGCTGGCTGCCATTTCGGAGGTGAAAGATCCTCCCTATTTGGTATTTGCAGTTTTGGTGGGATTCAACCCTCACCCTATTTTGTTTGTTCTCTTGTTTTGGATATGGCAAATTTGAAATGTTATATAATCATATTGTTATTTCCACTTGCAAATACTTGTTCCAACATTGTGTCGAGCACTGAAAGTTCAATTACGAAACAACTTAGTTCAGCATTCGGAGGGGAAGATAAAGAGGATATGTGTGTATCAAGGAACTGAAGGCAGGTCTTCAACATACCGTACGGACTCCTTACCACCGTACGACCTGAGCAAAACACCATATGACACTTCCATCCGTACGGCCCCAGACAGCAAACACCGTATGGACACTTCCATTTGTACGGCCCCAGGCAACAAACATCGTACGAACACTTCCATCCGTACGGCCCCAGGCCACAACCCTGTATGGACATTCCCAGCCGTACGCCACTGGAAACAATACCGTACGACCACCCAAGCTGTACAACCAAACCACTACCTCACTGTACGACCTTATCTTTACCGTGCGGCTTATAGTCTATCAGTTGCACATTATTGTCCGTACAGTACATTGCGAAGGAAAAAAGATTCACCAGGGTTTGGGAACATTATAGTGGTATCAAAGTTGGTGATTCTGCCAGCTTGTGGGTAGTGAATGCAAGTTTATACCAGGAAGAAGAGATATCACTCAGTTGGTAGAGTGGCTAAACCCTAAGATCTTGTCGCCGAAGTCATGACTCTTTTGAGAGAACTCACTAGGAACCATGCACAGATAAATGACACTCAGCGCCTCATGGAAGAGACACTGCAAAAATTGACTAAAGGCAAGATATCTGCTTAACAAAGTGACAATTCTGTCTCAGGACGGGCGAACCCCCAAACCGTACGCTCTTGACCATTGATGCCGACTTTCCCTCCACGAGAGGTAGAGTAGCACAAAGAGCAACCAACTTTCCAAGAAATGCAGGATCAACTTCGAGAAGATTGGAGGAACGGAAATATTGAAGGAGATATATCCTACAAAGATTATGCTGAGCTGAGAATGAGATACTCTGGCGGAAACAAGCGTGGCTATTATAATGACGATCTCAGACGAAAGATTGGCAAGGTTAATCTGTCATCCTTTGATGGGTCTATATCCATCACAGCTCGAGCATGGGTGCAAAAGGTAGACATGTATTTCTAGCTCAACCCTATGCCAGAGGATGAGGCCATCAAATTTGCTGCACTGCATTTGGAAGGAATAGCCCACGAATGGTGGCATCATGGCATGGTTACTCTCGGCCATGATCAAATAAATTCCTACGCTGAATTCACTAAGAGACTAATAGATTGTTTTGACGAAAGAGATCCAGAACTGAATTTCAAAGAGTTGGCTCAGCTGAAGCAATCCGGCACAGTCGATGGTTACATAACATAATTTCAAAGAATGTCTGTCCTAGTAACAGATATTTCAGAAAGACGATTGGTGGTACTGTTTATGGATGGGTTGGCGGAACCCTTGAAGGGCTAGGTGAAAGGATTCAACCCCATCACACTCACGGAGGCAATTAAGAAGGCACGTGAGATGGCGACATCCTCTTCTTCCACCAAATATTACTCAAAGTCCAAACCACCTCTCGCTCAAAGGGAGAAAGACAACAGACCCCAACCTAAGAAGCCCTTGTTGGATGAGGCAACTCGGAAGGAACTCAAAAGGAAGAAGCTTTGTTTCAACTGTAAGGAGCCATGGGTACTGGGACATCGATGCCTTGGCAAAGGAAAAATCCATTACATTGAGGTATTGTCTGACGGTGAGGAGGAACAGGCACCAAATGCCGAAGGGGATGAACAACAAGCTTTTGGGGAGGTAAACATCAATCGCATAGAAAGGATTGCTACACTCTTGAAGAGAGGAGGTGCCATTGCTACTCTGGCAGGAACTCCAAGGTGTACTGTATTCCGGGTCTGGGGTACTCTCCAATGGCAACGAGTTGTGGTCATGCTTGATAGCGGAGCCACACTCAACTTCATTAACTCATCGCTGGTGAGTCAGCGGAGTTTGTGTATGGAGGCACACTAAGAATTTGATGTCAAGGTGGCGGGAGGAAACCTGTTAAGATGCACCCATCTGGTTCCGCAACTAAGCATCACCATGGGAAACCACAGAGTGGCAGATGATTTCTTCGTGGTCGATCTGGACGACATGGAAGTCATTCTAGGCATTCAGTGGATGGAAACATTGGACGAATACACAAACGAATGGAGTTCTTCGAGGTGAACGGCAAAAAGATTGTGCTGAAAGGGATGTCGAATGGAGGACCAAAGGAAATTTCAGCCCGACGAATGGAAGCAATCTTCAGACATGACGACGTGGTTTGGGCCACACACTGTTTCACCTCACCAGAACCTGTACAGGGACAAAGAGTTGACTACCAAGACGAGGAGCTTCAAACGGTTTTGGATAGACATCACCAAGTCTTTGCTGACATACCACCACACCATGGGTTTGAATATACCATTGAGATGGAGACTGGCGCCAAACCGGTTATCACTGTGCCATACCGCTACCCTAAGAGGCTTGAAGATGAGATTGAAAAAACATTACAAGAACTTCTTGACAAAGGTTGGATCAGGCCCAACTCCAGTCCTTTTACATCATCGGTAGTGTTGGTTAAAAAGGACGGAACGTTGCGTATGTGCGTAGACTACTGCGCATTGAACAAAAAGACCATCAAGAACAACTATCCGATTCCCAGGATCGATGAGTTGTTGGATGAGTTACACGGCGCAGTCTATTTCTCCAAAATAGACCTCTGTTTGGGGTATCACCAAATCCGCATGAGAGAACAGGATGTGGAGAAAACAACATTCCGTTGTCATTATGGACATTACGAATTTTTGGTCATGCTGTTCGAATTGACCAACGCGCCAGCTACATTCCAATCTTGCATAAATCACATTTTTAACAAACAGCTGCGCAAGTTCCTGTTGGTATTCTTCGATGATATACTAATCTACAACAAGACATGGGAGGAGCACTCAAGGCATTTGGATGAAGTGCTCGGCATTATGGAGTCACAACTGTTGTTCACCAAAAGATCCAAATGTGAATTCGAGATGACCGAGATATTATATCTAGAGCACATTGTCAATAGTTGAGGAGTTTAGGTACACCAAGAGAAGATTCAAGCTATCTTGGATTGGCCACCTCCGAAAAGTTTTTCGGAACTACGTGGGTTCTTTAGGTTGTGTAGTTACTATAGATGGTTCGTGAAGGGATTCTCATAGCTTAGCGCGCCACTCACCGATCTGACAAAGAAGGGGTCTTTCCAGTGGAGTGAATGGGCACATCAAACGTTTGATTAGCTCAAGAAGGCTACAAGTTCTTGTCCAGTTCTTGCACTGCCAGATTTCACTTGACCTTTCATCTTGGAGTGCGATGCCTCTAGAGAGGGTATTGGGGCCATGTTGATGCAAGACCACCACCCAATTGCTTTCGAAAGTTGGAAGCTCTCAGGGGTTGAAAGGTTGTATTCCATATACGACAAAGAAATGCTCGCCATCATGCATGCCTTGACAAAATTTCGACAGTACCTCATCGGAGCCAAGTTTGTTGTTCGTACAGATCACAACAGCCTCAGACATTTTCTGGAACAAAGGGAATTGAATGAACGACAACAAAAAAGGGTAAGTAAAGTGCAGGCTTTCGACTTTGACATTGAGTATATAAAAGGAAAAAATAATGTGTTGGTTGACGCATTATCAAGAAGACCGGCCATATGTTCCTTATCTTAGATCTCGACAGATTGGAGGGCACATTTGTTGGTCGAATATTCCAAGAACACTTTCTCATGCGAACTACTAGACGAAGAAGTACAGGATGACAAGTATAAGGTGGTTGATGATATTATTTTCTACAAAGGCAAAATTTATTTGGTACCTGAATCCAAATTGAAGGAGAAAATCTTGAAAGAGATGCACGACTTGCCTTTAGCCGGGCATCAGGGATACTTGAAGACCTATAGGTAGATCAGGGAAAGGTTTTCGTGGAAGGTCCTAAAGAATGATATATTATAGTACGTCCGAGAATGCGCTACCTGTCAACAAAATAAATCCGAACACACTCTGCCAGGGGGTTTACTTCAACCATTACCGATTCCGGAGCAAAAGTGGGACAACATCTCAATGGATTTCATCTCTGGGCTCCCTTAGGCGCAAGGGAAGGATTGCATCTTTGTGGTGGTTGACAGATTAACCAAGTATGCACATTTCTTTGTTGTTTCAGCGGAGTATCTAGCCTCACAGGTGGCAGACTTATTCTTCTGGGAGGTGTTCTGCCTGCACGGACTCCCTATAAACATAGTTAGCAACAAAGATAGCCTCTTCCTCAGTACTTTCTGGAAAGAATTGTTTCGACTAGCAGGAACAGAGTTGTCGCCAAGTACTAGTTATCACCCTCGGACTGACGGACAAACAGAGATTGTGAACAAATGGCTGGAAGGTTACCTCAGAAACTATGTTTCTGCACAACAAAGAGCATGGGTCAAATGGCTACATCTGGGGGAGTATTGTTACAATACCACCTACCACATGTCCATTGGGATGGAACCCTTCAAAGCTTTGTACAGGTATGAACCCCCTTCATTCGTGGACATGGCTCTGGGTGACAGTCACGCGTTGAAGGCCAAAGATTGGTTGCAGGAGGGAATAGATATTTTAAGGTCCCTCAAGGAAAATCTCCAATGGGCTCAGAGTCAGTAGAAAATGTATGTTGACAAGCATCGGATCGAGAGAAGTTTTGAAGTCGGGGATTTGGTATACCTCCAACTTCAATCGTACAGACAGTCCTCTCTAAAGGCCTTCGAAAAGGAGAAGCTGAGGCCGCGCTTCTACAGACCCTACTGTGTGACTAGGAGAGTGGGCGAGGTTGCATATGAATTGGATCTACTTGAGGGAAGTTGAATCCACGTCTTTCACGTTTCTTGCCTGAAGAAAGCTGTGGGTCAACACGTCACGGTCTCCATAGACCTACCACCCCTCGACGATGGAGGGAAGTTAGTATTGGAACTAGCGGAAATCATCAACATTTGGGAGAAAAGATTGAGGAGACGCATGGTCAAAGAATTTCTTGAGCGCTGGAAGGATCTACCATTAGAAGATGCCACCTGGGAAGGTGAAGAGATTCTGGAACACCCTAGCCTGAAATTGCTTGAGGACAAGAAATTATTGGGACGAGAGGACTATAACGTCCCCGTCATTAAATGAATAATAAAATTTTTATTTGGGTCCCGATCGATTTAGTTTATCTCAGACCCATATTTTATTTGTTTGGTGTAGGTGTAGTTGTTGCCATCGGCTCTATTTGTGCACCCTCCGGAGTTTTCTGATGGGTATTTATGTCCAGCATGTAGGATGAAATTTACATGTTGAGGCTTGATATTTTATTTGTATTTGCGAATTCCTGTTGGGATTCTGCTGGCTGCCATTTCGGAGGTGAAAGATCCTCCCTATTTGGTATTTGCAGCTTCAGTGGGATTCAACCCTCACCCTATTCTGTTTGTTCTCTTGTTTTGGATCTGGAAAATCTGAAACGTTATATAATCATATTGTTATTTCCGCTTGCAAATACTTGTTCCAACATTGTGTCGAACACTGAAAGTTCAATTACGAAACAAATTGGTTCAGCATTCTGAGGGGAAGATAAAGAGGATCTGTGCATATCAAGGAACTGGACGCAGACCTTCAACATACCGTACAGACTCCTTACCACTGTACGACCTGAGCAAAACACCATACGACACTTCCATCCGTATGGCCCCAGGTAGCAAACACCGTACAGACACTTCCATCCATACAACCCCAGGCAACAAACACCGTACAGACACTTCCATTTGTACGACCCTAGGCCACAACCCCGTATGGATATTCCCAGCCGTACGCCACAGGAAACAATACCGTACGACCACCCAAGCTGTACGGCCAGACCACTACCTCACCTTACGGCCTTCTCTTTACCGTGCGGCTTATAGTCTATCAGTTGCGCATTATTGTCCGTACAGTACATTCCGAAGGAAAAAGGATCTGCCAAGGTTTGGGAATATTACAAAACTGTACCAGGCAAGTTTGGAATAAATATGAAATGCTAAAGCCAACAACTGCTCTGATTTTTCCTCTAATTTCTGATAATCCCAAGCCGTCTTAGTCAAATGGATTGCAACACTGTTTTTCCCCTGAGATATATGTCTGATCTCCACTTTAGCATTGAAATAGCTCTACCCAAACCCTAACAGTTGGTTGTAGGTGACTTGAGTACCCGCCCTAGTCTGTATGGCTGATGCTGGCGTGTCTAGGGAGTTACTAAATGGCTGATGGAGTCTGATCTAAAAAGTTTTAAGCCCAATCTGCCTCCTTCCACTTCTGATTTGAAGAATTCCCTCCACAAATTGATCACAAATCTGATATAATACTGCTGTTATTGAGATTAAATCACCCGGTGAGTTAGGGAGAAGTCCAACTCACTATTCCTCAAGAATTTTCGTTCTTGGGGAAGCAACATCAAGAGTTAATTTCACTAGCCTTAGGGAATTGTCCAAGCTGATAGGAATCAAGGGTTTTTGTTCTTAAACCTCTGCAAATACTAAAAACTCCAAACTTGAAGCTTTTCAATAACCTGTAAGTGTAAATTCTCAATCATAGATGTGCAAATGAGTTCCCAAAACAGTTTTATAACCAGCCCTAGCCCTAATTTCGAATTAGGGTTTCATTTCCCCTTTTTATTAATAAAATAACTTTATTTAAAAGTGATAATAAAGTCACTTTTCATTATTTTATTATAAAGTGAATATAATATCACTTTTCTTTTTTTTACATTATTATAACCTAGACTTATGAAATAATAATATATTTCCTTATTTCCTCAAAATGCTAATTGGGGCTCAAAACCAAATTCTATCTGAAGCTCTATGATCCCTGATGCTGACTGAACCCTACAAGCTAACTGGAACCTCGCTCAAATACAATTGGAAACCACACAATAAGTCTTAGAGTGAGTCCCCTTATCAACCCGTTGGCATACGGGAACTCAGGTGATAGCCAACCATCAACTCATCTTTTGTCTCCTAGAAAAGGGACATTACAGAAAATGCTCCGCATTTCTTCACATTGATGTTTCTTGTGTTGCAGCTTGGAGGGAAGGCTTATAACGTTTGTGTAGAATCTCAGTTCAATTTTCTAGTAGAAAGGTCTATCACAACTATGTTTTAATGATTAGCTTCATAACTATGTTTTTTTGGCATTCTAGTTATGAAGAACATTGTCTCAGATTGGTTGTGGCAACTTGGATAGTTGAGGAAACATGAAATATGTTCTTGGGAATGATGTTGGATGTTCAAGGAACATCTCTATGTGATCAGCATAGCAATGATTGTGTACTTTGTCATTGCATTGTATATGGAGTTGGTCTTCAGGGTTAGTTGCGGCTATTTCGCTGATAGGGTTTGTCCTCTTGATCATGTTGTGTTCCTAGTTACATTTGCATTGAGTTGGTTTTAGGTCCCAGCTTGCTATGCGGGGATCCGCATTGAGTGGTTTCATGTTGAAGAAGTGTTTTGAGCTAACTAATTGTTGCTACACGTTACCCTGTTTCTAACTCTGGAGGATGTGCACCAAGCATGTATGATGTTTGGGATCACTTTGGATATTGTACTATGATGTTTTAGGTTCTCTCTCTCTAAAGGATAGGACTACTTTCACCACAATTGAGTTTTGGTGGCTGACTTGTTGGGATTACCCCTTGTCCCTTGTTTTGGTTGACCTAATTGATGTTTTGTGATGATTTGGATGGTATAAGTGGAAGATCAAGCTAGTTGCAAAGTGTGTGGATCGAGAAAGATGCAAATCTGAGGTAGCAAATATGTGCAGTGACAATATTGGTGCAAAATTGTCAAATGATTGCTTGAGGCAACGAATCAAGAGCAACTACATTCAAGGGAGAATGTTGGAAGCAATATGCTAAAGGCTTATTCATTATAATTTTTTTGATATATCTTATGTTGAGATAGTGATTCTCATCTACAGGTCTTTGAATCTTGCCCTGAAGAAGTGATCACTAGTTTGTAAGTCCTTTGTATCTTGTTGTAAGACAATGTGTCTTGGTTGCGGGTTCGACAGTGAGACTCTTGTAATACTTTTCATATATTGTGAGATATTTTCACTTTGGTTTATCCCACATTAGGTTTTCCACGTGAATTTGGTGTTTTGTTGTGCATTGGTGTTGAATATTTTATCTTTCGTTTCTGCTGAATAAAGTTACATGTTTTGGAATCAAAGTAAATTTTTAAAATTGTTAAATATTGATTCACCTTGCCCCTTCTCAATCTTTGAGTATGTTCAACGATCCAAGGGTTTTTGCTTGTTCAAATTCTAGAACTATCCATCTCATTTTGCTTTGTGCAGTTCGACAACTTTTGGTTGTCAGATTTGCACTTGCACACACACGAAGAGGAATAAACGTTGTGCTGTATAGGGGCTTGCCTAAATCACACATTGTGTTGGTGTTTCTACGTTCACTACAATAATGTTGGATGAAAGAGAGCTTACTCTTGGTAGGGAAGAGGCTAAAAACCTTAAAAGAAATGCTTGAAATGGCAATTGATACCTTTCATTTGAAACCTTTGCCTTGAAGCCTCATACAAAGCTTGATGTTGCTTGATGGATGTTAATGCATGTCTTCATCATGGAGGAACACATAAAATGTAATGTCCCTTCTTATGCTCCTTTTATAATTCCCTGCAAAAGCGACGTTAATACAAAATATTATACAATATTTATATGACTCATACTCTACTTTAAGTTAGTAGGGGGGTGAATTTGGTTCTTAAGGTTGCCTCTAGGTCGGGCTTCACAGAATTCCCAATTCTCGGCTTGAGGGATATAAGATGCACTCTAAGCAACCGGGCTATCGACATGTCATCCCATAGAGCACCACCCATAAGAAACTCTTGGAAGCAATAAATGCTATCCAAGCCTACGCATATGCATATGACTGACCATCAGTATATATACTGCCTATGTGAGATTATAACAATCTCGAGACTAGGGAAACTATAACAATTTCCTCTAGTCCCCTCCAGATATGGGATCCATCTCTTAATGAATATAAGATTCATTCTCTCTATGGTCTCCATATCATCAATTTGGGTGGACATATAAATGTACCAAAAATTAATGTAAATTACATAATCATATATTCAGATTTATAAGAAATCCAAAAACACCAATGCCTATAACATAATCTCATAGATCTCAATTGCACATGTAAAAATATGAATTTAATATACATCAATATATTCATAATGAATTCATTTATAATTCATATATATTCATTTATAATTATAAATATATTCATTTACATTTTTTATATATAATAGAAATAAACCCTTTGAAAATATATATATATATATATAAATATAATTAATGAAATTATTTAAATCACTTACAAGTCGACTGCAGTCTCCTTTAATCTGCTGTTCCTCTTTTTATTTCCTCTTAATATCTTTTTCTTTCTCCCATTTTTTCCTTTCCTCATCGATGCGGTCAATATATATATGGGGGGGGGGGGGGGAAGTCACGTCCCCTCCCATAAGTCACCCCCCTTAGGCTGCGGCTCAGTCGCACCTCCTAAGGTGCAGCTTAGCCGACAACCCTGCCAGCAATATATAATATATATTATAGTATATATTATCATATATACTATATATTATAATATATATTATATATAAATAGTTTCTTTAAAATATATGTTATATATTTTTCATATTATATTATATTATAAATATTAGAATATAATTTCTTTATATTATTACATATATTATATTAAATGATTATTATAATTTCTTTATAATATATAATATATAATATATATATTATTATTAAATGATTATAATATATCATAATATATATTATGTTAATAATTACATTTTAATATCTCTCAATGTTATAATTTAGCAATGTTCGATTTGTTAAATTGGCACATTGTTTGATAATGGTTCTATTTTAATAATGATATGACGGTAGTAATTTTTGCAATCCTTTGATTTTAAGAGTTTTTTTAACATACATATACTTGTAGGGCTTAAATTTAGGGATATTACAGTTCCCCCATCTTCAATTTGCTTGTCCTCAAGCAATTTGAGGTTCTCCCCCCTTTCTTGCGTTTCTAGGAGTTTGGTTATTGTTGGATTCCCTAAATTCCTGAGTGGGTATTCTCCTCTTTGCTAAGAGTAGTTGGGGAGTGTTCCTGTAGGTATGTTTGCCGTTGCGCCAAAAGCTCGAACTATCAACGAACGTCACAAACACCAGATTTACCCAGATCCATGGTAACCCCAAAGGAGGTGCTGACCACCAAGTCAACAATCTCCCCCTCAGCACCGATTGAGGGTTCCGCACCAACGGAATGAAGGAGACTTTCTCCCCCTCAGCACCGACCGAGGGTTCCGCACCAACGGAATAAAGGAGACCTCTTGGGATTCGAACCCATGACCCAAGGCTCTGATACCAATTGTAGGTATGTTTGCCGTTGCGCCAAAAGCTCAAACTATCAACGAACGTCACAAACACCAGATTTACCCAGATCCATGGTAACCCCAAAGGAGGTGCTGACCACCAAGTCAACAGTTCCATGTTCGGAGTCTTCCAGTCTAACCCTCTTTGCAGGACCTTCGTCTAGTGCTTCCTCCATGTTGTTTATTTGTCCTCTCTTGCATTGGTGACCTTTAGTCCATGGTGTTTTACATTTGAAACACAATCCCTTCCCGATGAGTTCTCCTCTCTCTTTGCACCGATGGTCCTTACTCCATGGTTGTTGACATAGAAAACACTTGGATTGATCTCTCTTGGGTTCCTCGCTTTGATTTGGTGTTTTTGATAAAAGGCCTCTTGGTTTTTCCTTGGTTGTGTCATATTCTGTCATTTTTGCCTTCCTAATAGCCTCTTCAAGAGTTTGGGGTTCGAAGGGTCTCACCCTTATCTTGAGGTGTTCTTTGAGTCCTTCAATAAACATATAGACCCTTCTCTTCGGAGATATATCGTGAACCATGACTGATAGACTCTGAAATTTGTTGGCAAATTCTTCAATAGTTCCTGTTTATTTGAGGTGGGTTAATTCTTGGAAGTACCATTTTGGTTCTCTTTGGTCAAATTGATTAATGAGTTTTTGAGTGAACTCATTATAGGTGTTAATACTTTTATGTCCTAGGGTGATGATGCCATGGTGCCACCAATTGTGGGCCTCTCCGATCAAATGGATTATGGCGAATTTAATGGCATTTTCTTCAGTCATAAGACTGAGGGAAAGGTAAGTGTCTAGTTTTTGAACCCAAGCTTGAGTTGTTTCTTTCCCTGACCCGTCGAAGTGTGGAAGGGACATTTTGCCTATCTTAGCTTTAATGTCTTTTTCCCCATGATTTCTTTTCCGACCATGGCTAGCCAAAGTTTTGGTTTCATAGTATTCATTAAAGGGAATAAGTCTTTGTATCTCTGGCTCCAAGCCACATACATTTGGGCAATCTCCTCTACTGAGTGAGTAGATGGTTCTTCTCCTTCTGTGACAGGTTCTTTTGGAAGAAATGATGGTATGGTTGGTCTCATGGTGGAGTCTTGATTTGAGGGCTCATTCTCAGAATGATTAGAACTTATATCTCTTCCTATCGGAGAAGTGGGTCGGCCATTGTGGTTATTGTTATTGTTCATGTTTTGGATGGCTTGAATGATTAATTGATTGGTTTGCTCAAAACTTTCATTAGTTTGCTCCATGAAACTTCTTAATTCATTAGCTAATTGTTCGGCTATAGCTTTTGTCCCTTTCTTTCGTTTATACGTTTGCATGAACTATCTTCCATAGGATGGCAGGATTATGCTCTGATACCACTGTAATGTCCCTTCTTATTCTCCTTTTATAATTCCCTGCAAAACCGACGTTAGTACAAAATATTATACAATATTTATATGACTCATACTCTACTTTAAGTTAGTAGGGGGGGAATTTGATTCTTAAGGCTGCCTCTAGGTTGGGCTTCATAGAATTCCTGATTCTCGGCTTGATGTGTCGATAGCCCATTTGCTTAGAGTGGAAATATAATTATTTAAATCACTTACAAGTTGACTGTAGTCTCCTGACTGCAGTCTCCTTTAATCCGCTGTTCCTCTTTTTATTTCCTCTTAATATCTTTTTCTTTCTGCCTTTTTTCCGTTCCTCATCGATGCGGTCAATATATATATGAGGGGGGGGGGGGGGGGGGAAGTCACGTCCCCTCCCATAAGCTGCCCGCCTCAGGGGTGCGACTGGTCGCAGCCCTAAGGCTGCGGCTCAGTCTCACCTCCTAAGGTGCAGCTTAGCCGACAACCCTGCTAGCAATATATAATATATAATATATTATATTTAAATAGTTTCTTTAAAATATATGTTGTATATTTTTTATATTATATTATAATATAATTGTTAGGAATAGTCCCAAAAGATAACTGAGAGGGGGGGGGTGAATCAGTTATCTACAAGTTTCAATTCTTTATCCAATTAAGTATACTTAAACATAAAGCATAAACACAATGAAAGAACACTTGAACACAACACCAATATTTTGGTTACGGGGAAACCCAAATAGGTAAAAACCCCGGTGGGAATTGACACCCACTAATAATCTGCACTACTGTTTTATGATCCTTGTTAGAAGATCCTTAACCCTGTTACAAGTTGTCTTTACAATGCATTTAGTACAGTGACCTTGTCAAGAGTCGGACCCTGTTAGGAGTCTTTTACAATCAACCCTGTTAGGGGTGAGGACGCACTGTCCGAGAGCACACTGCTCAAAGGGGTGAAGGCTACAACTTTCTGAATAACAGATACACACTATAACTGGATCTTGGTGAATTGCGCTTTGACCTACTGTTTGGATCAGTTCCAATGTATAGCATAAGCTCTTTACTTGGTCACATAGACCTTCTGCTGATGGCTCAACACTTCGCACTCTCTGCTTTGCTCTTCACAATCAACTTTGAACCATGCCTTAGCAATCACAAATGACTGCCTATAAATATCTTTTCTCTAAATGATATAATCAAGTCGGCCAGTTAGAACCACCTTGAAATCATATTAGAGAAACCATAACATACTCCAATAATAATTTTGTCGGCTCTACTAAGCATGCAACACAATCTGGGAGCTGTCCAATATTAATAAATGTAGACGCACGCTACACATTGTCGGCTCTACCAAAGTAACTGAAACTTTCTCCTCAAGATGAATTACATCATGTGCTCTTAACTGAACATTCTTAACTCTTCTCCAATCCCTAATCCAAGGGCGCATACCGAAATGATAAGCGCAACTCCTGAACCAATATAATCTCTGTCGGCTCTTCTGAATAAACACAGGAAACTGCTACTGGTGAATAGCGACTGCATAACTTCACTTCTATTGATCATCAGACTTTGCGTCCATGATTGTAACATCACTAACATGTCTTCATCACATGTCCAAAGGTGCAAGGCTCCATGATGACCGTACGGACAAACACTCACATAACACTGACTGTAACTCTGTTAGGAACACTGCTGACACAAGCTGCTACATAACTGTCTGTACTAACAGTTATCCTTTGCGTCCATGATATCATACTGATAACATGTCCATGCTACATATACTAAAAGCTTACTGCATAAGTCTTCTACGCATGCTACTTACCATATGTTGTCATCAATGACAAACATACAGTCAGCACTGGCTTGCTGACAAATCTCCAACAATCTCCCCCTTTGGCATTGATGGCAACATATGGAATGAAAAACACCACCAATCCAAATGAGCAATTTTTTTATAACATTCTCCATTTCCTGATCAAAACTTCCACAAGGATGAATCCTCCATCTGCTGTAATATTCTTCAACATTCTCCATTTTCTCAACTGAACTGCTTTCATGACTGAATACTACTCCCCCATAGTATATTACTCCTTTACTTCTGTTTTTCATGACTCTATATTACTCCCCCTTTGACATCAATGGCAAAGGGCACAACTCTTTTAAGCTCTGGTACTACTCTCGAGGTAGAGTAGTCAACCATCCATTAGTCCTTGAGGACTGATGCTCTTTCCACTTACTCTAAGCAGAATCAGGGAAGGGAATTACTCCCAGCTTCTTCCTAAGATACTCAAAAGTATCCTTTGGTAAAGGCTTTGTGAATATATCTGCTAGTTGTTCTTTTGTGCTTACATAGTCCAACTTGACTTCTTTCTCTGCCACTTTCTCTCTTAGGAAGTGATACTTGATCTCTATGTGCTTTGTCTTTGCATGCATCACATGATTCTTTGACATGTTGATAGTGCTAGTAGTATCACAATGAATAGCAATTGGATAATCAATCTGAATACCAAAGTCCTTTATCATTTTCTTGATCCAAACAATTGTAGAACAATTTAGGGCTACTGCAACATACTACGCTTCTACTGTTGACTGAGAAATACAATTTTGCTTCTTGCTTGTCCAAGTGACAAGTCTGTCACCAAGAAACACTGCTCCACCTGATGTTCTCTTTCTATCATCAACGCATCCTGCCCAATCAGCATCTGTATATACATGAAGCTCAACATTCTTTGAGTTAGGATACCATAGACCATAATCTATAGTGCCTTGCAAATATCTGAATATTCTCTTTACTGCCATGAGGTGACTTTGTTTAGGCTCTGCTGCAAATCTTCCAACTATGCCAACTGCATTAGAAATGTCTGGTCTAGTTTGAGTAAGATATATGAGTTTACCAATCATAGACTTGTATAATGTTGTATCTACTGCTGGAGAATCATCTTCTTTTGTAAGCTTGCATCCTGTTATCATAGGTGTGCCCACTGGCTTGCAATCATCCATCTTGAACTTCAATATCTTTTTCACATATTTGGGCTGATTAATGAAAATACCTTTTTCTGTCTGTTGCACATTTAATCCCAAGAATTATTTGATAGGTCCAATCATGCTCATCTCAAACTCACTTTGCATCTCTTTAGCAAATTCTGCACTAAGTTTGTCATTACCCCGAAAGATAATGTCATCAACAAATATAGCTACAAGTAGTAGACCTTCAAATGTCTCTCTTATGAATAGATTACAATCTGCTGCTCCTTTCTTGAATCCAATTTTTGTTAGATATCCATCAAGTCTCTCATACCATGCTCTAGGGGCTTGCTTAAGTCCATAGAGGGCTTTCTTCAATTTGCATACCATATAAGGTTTGTCTGATAAGGTGAATCCTTTTGGCTGTTCAATGTATACTTCTTCCTTTAGCTCTCCATTCAAGAATGCTGACTTAACATCCATCTGATAAACTTTGAAGTTTTTGAATGTTGCAAAAGCTAAAAACAACTTAATAGCTTCTAATCTGCTCACTGGTGCAAAAGTGTTTGAATAATCAATACCTTCTCTTTGTGCATATCCCTTACATACTAACCTTGCTTTATTCCTTACTACTGTACCATCTTCATTCATCTTGTTTCTGAATATCCACTTTGTTCCAATCACATTCTTATCACTAGGTCTTGGGACCAGTTCCCAAGTATCATTTTTGATAATCTGATCTAGTTCTTCTTTCATAGCATTATGCCAATCTGAATCATTACAAGCATCTTCAACACTTAAAGGTTCAATTTGAGATAGTAAACATACCGCCTCATTGCTTGTTGAGCTCTTTGCTTTTGATCTTGTTGTGACTTTGTCGCTCTGATCTCCAATGATGTCATCCTTAGAGTGATATCTAGATGTATAGTTTGGAATTTTAGGTGATACTGACTCATCTTCCTTCTGAGTTTCTTCTTCACTTGTTTTAGGGTCATTAAACAATACATCAATACTGTCAAACATCTTTTCAACAATTGTCTCACTAGTGGAAGGTCTGGGTTCTTCTTCAATCATAGGTGAGTAATCATGATATCTTTCTTGAATCATAAACTTTTCATCAATCTTAACATGAGCACTTTCAACGATCTTCTTCAATCTCAAGTTAAAACATCTATAAGCTTTACTTTTAGTATAGTAACCAAGAAAAATACCTTCATCACTTCTTGCATCAAACTTGCCTATTGCTTCATCCCTCTTGATGTAGCACTTGCTTCCAAAGATTCTGAAGTATTTTACTGTGGGAACATTACCAAACCATAGCTCATAAGGTGTCTTGTCCGTGACAGGCCTCAATTGTATTCTATTGATTGTATAGACTGTTGTATTGACCGCATCTCTACAATAGGTGTGTGCAACTTTTCCTTCAATCATGATGGTGTGCGCTGTATCAAGGAAGATCCTATTCCTTCTCTCTGCAATCCCATTCTGCTGAGGGGTTCTAGGTGCACTCAACTGTCTTTTTATGCCATGTTCTTCGCAGTACTCATAGAATCTGTCAGAGGTGAATTCTCCTCTATCTGACCTTAGACATTTTATCTTTAGTCCAGATTCATTCTCAACTTTAGCTTTGAATATTTTGAACTTCTCAAATGCTTCTAACTTATCTTTTAAGAAAGCAACCCACATCATTCTAGAATAATCATCGACAAACAAAATGAAATACCTTACACCATAGTATGATCTTGTTTGAGTTGGTCCACATAGGTTTTTATGAATCAGATCTTACTTGTTCTCTGCTGAATTATGTTTGCTTCTGAATGAGTTTCTCACATGCTTTCCCATCACACATTCCCTGCAAATAGTATCAACCGGCTTTGCTATGCTAGGTAGATCTCTTACTGCCTTAACATTACTAATCTTTACTATGTTATCAAAATTGATATGACATAGTCTTTTGTGCCATAGCCAACTGTCATCTATTTTAGCAACAAAACAACTTGCTTCTGGATTAAGCTAAAAAACATTACCTTTAGTCTTTGATCCTGATGCAATTATTTCTTCTTTTTTGTTGTTAATGATGCACTTGTTTCCATTGAACTCCAACCTGTAACCTTTGTCAACTAACTGCCCAACACTTAGTAGGTTATGTTTCAAACCATCAACATAAAGAACATCATCAGTGCTATTCTTTCCATCCAAGGTGATGGCTCCTCTACCAATGATAAGTTTGGGAGTGTTATCTCCAAAACTAACCATGCCTCCTTTGTATCTGTCGAAATGAACAAATCTATCTTTGTCTCCTGTCATGTGATGTGAACAACCACTGTCAATGATCCAATCTGTCCTGATGTCAGCTTGTGAAATCAGTGCTAACTCTTGTGAATTCTTTTCATCTTCAAGAGCAATGAATCCAATTTCCTTTTCAGCTGTTTCTTCATCTGATACTCCATCTCCAGCATAGTAGCATTCCTTTGTATATTTAGGTTTGTAGTTATTCTTGAACTTTTTAACTCTTGTAGGACACTTAGATGCAAAGTGACCAATCTTATTATATGAAAAGCATTTGAATGGTAATTGACCTTCATATTTTCCTTTTCCTTTCTTTTCTCTTTTAGCAATCGTAGCAATGAAATCATCTAGAGCTTTTTCTTCATCATCATCATCATCATCAAAATTACCAAAGGTGTTCAAGGATTTCTTACCATGGACCGAAGCTTTGAAGACTGTCTCACTTTTAGGCTCTGTCTTCAAACTTGATAGCTCAAATGCAGCAATCTTGCTAATTAAAGTTTCTTTGAAGTTTTCTGAAAATTGCATAGTCTCATCAAGGATGTTTATTTTGCTCTCATATTCTGGTGTTAATGTAGTCATCAGTTTATCCATGATGTCTTCTTCTGAAATTTCTCCACCATTATTTCTGATTCCAGCAATTGCTTCATTAATCCTTTGATTGTAGGCTCTTATGTTCTCTTTAGGTAGCATCTCTAATGTATTGTACTTTTTTTTCCATGTCTTTCTGCGCGCATTCTTTGCTTGTTTATCTCCTTCAAACATGTCTTCTAGGTGCTTCCATATCTTGTAGGCTGTGTCTACTTTCTTTATCTCTGAAAACTCACTATCAGATAAGGTGCTGATAAGGGCTTCTTTTTCTATTGCATTCTGATGGAACAAATCCTTCTGCTTGCTAGTAGCATCATCCTTTGCAAGATCTGCTAGAGATGGGATTTGAACTTCTTTGATAGCTACTTCAAAAACTTCAAAAGAAATGCACTGCAAATGTGTCATCATCTTGTTCTTCCAATCAAGATAATTTTCTCCATCAAACTTAGGACTGTCTTTTCTAAAGAATGCCATCTAATCAACCTTAAGCTGTTAAACTTTCTCTCTGAGGAACTTGACTTTGATACCAATTGTTAGGAATTGTCCCAAGAGATAACTGATAGGGGGGGTGAATCAGTTATCTACAAGTTTCAATTCTTTATCCAATTAAGTATACTTAAACATAAAGAATAAATACAATGAAAGAACACTTGAACACAACACCAATATTTTGGTTACGGGGAAACCCAAATAGGTAAAAACCCCGGTGGGAATTGACACTCAGTAATAATCTACACTAGTGTTTTATGATCCTTGTTAGAAGATCCTTAACCCTGTTAGGAGTTGTCTTTACAATGCATTTAGTACAGTGACTTTGTCAAGGGTCGGACCCTGTTAGGAGTCTTTTACAATTAACCCTGTTAGGGGTGAGGATGCACTATCCGAGAGCACACTGCTCAAAAGGGTGAAGGCTACAACCTTTTGAATAACAAATACACACTATATCTGGATCTTGGTGAATTGTGCTTTGACCTGCTGTCTGGATTAGTTCCAATGTATAGCATAAGCTCTTTACTTGGTCACATAGACCTTCTGCTGATGGCTCAACACTTCGCACTCTCTGCTTTGCTCTTCACAATCAACTTTGAACCATGCCTTAGCAATCACAAATGACTGCCTATAAATATCTTTTCTCTAAATGATATAATCAAGTCGGTCAGTTAGAACCACCTTGAAATCATATTAGAGAAACCATAACATACTCCAATAATAATTTTGTCGGCTCTACTAAGCACGCAACACAATCTGGGACCTGTCCAATATTAATAAATGTAGACGCACGCTACACACTGTCGGCTCTACCAAAGTAACTGAAACTTTCTCCTCAAGATGAATTACATCATGCGCTCTTAACCGAACATTCTTAATTCTTCTCCAATCCCTAATCCAAGGGCGCATACCGAAATGATAAGCGCAACTCCTGAACCAATATAATCTTTGTCGGCTCTTCTGAATAAACACAGGAAATTGCTACTAGTGAATAGCGATTGCATAACTTCACTTCTACTGATCATTAGACTTTGCGTCCATGATTGTAACATCACTAACATGTCTTCATCACATGTCCAAAGACGCAAGGCTCCATGATGACCGTACGGACAAACACTCACAAAACACTGCCTGTAACTCTGTCAGGAACACTGCTGACACAAGCTGCTACATAACTGTTTGTACTAACAGTTATCCTCTGTGTCCATGATATCATGCTGATAACATGTCCATGCTACATATACTAAAAGCTTACTGCATAAGTCTTCCACGCATGCTACTTACCATATGTTGTCATCAATTACAAACATACAGTTAGCACTAGCTTGCTGGCAAATCTCCAACAATAATTTCTTTATATTATTATATATATTATATTAAATGATTATTATAATTTCTTTATAATATATAATATATATATTATTATTAAATGATTATATTATTAAATTATTATAATATATCATAATATATATTATGTTAATAATTACATTTTAATAATATCGTATGGAGAGATGATTTTGACTCAGTTATTTGAGTTTTGCTATTTTTAGCAATTTTTGAGTTATAAAGATGGACCTTGGCTATTTTTAGAAATATGATTTGATCACATGGGAAATTATTATGCCAACTCGAGTTTCAGATGGTTAAGCTAGATTCACAATTTTGAAGGAGTTATTTAGTTTTCGGTGGTTATATATTAATTAAATGGCAAAGGATTTAATATTAAGTTGTAAATTGACTTTATATTAAATTACTTAAGTGATGGGTCTAAGTATCATGAAGGGGGCCAAATTAATGTATTAATTTATTGACATGTTTTCCTAAGTCTAAATCATTAAATCTATTTAATGATTATTTTTAATGCCTTAAAGAAAGAAATTGCAGCCTTCCAAGGAAATTTGATTTAGGGTTGGAAAGCTTATTTATACTTGCTTGGGAAGAAGGAAGCCATCCATTGTTATTTGCAAAAAATGATCATTATTGGTTTTGAGCTCTGAGAAGGGTTTACAACTTTACCATTGGAGAATGTAGTTCTTCTGTGTGTCTCCATTTGAGATGGTGAAATATCCAGTGAATTTGGAATATCAGAGATTTTCATCCAGAGATTCTGTTTGGGTTTCCATAGTATTGGTTTTCAACAGTTGGGAAGAAAGAAGACAGTATTATCATTACAGAATAAGGAGGAATAAGTTCCAGCTATCAGTCATCATTCTAATTTGCAGCCACAAACGAGAATTTGCAGCCTACAGACAAATTGGCGCTAATTCCCAAGACCTGCAATTTTTATTTAAAAATCAAATAAATTACATATGGCGCGTGTTTTCTGGTTGAGGGCTTGAAGGAGCAGCTTGGATCATATTAGAACTTACAGAGTTGGAAGAAATAATTTTTCTTCAGCAGCTGGTGTACTCTTCCAAGTTTTTTGTATGCATTTCATAGTTGCTTTTTGTGCTCATTTTTCCAATAAAGAATTGTTTGGATTCTTACATGTATTTCATTGGAAAATAAATAGAAGTTGCAGTGGTTGATTAAATTGTTTTAGAATTTCAGATTATTGCATAATTGTTTTTTTATTCTAAAACCCTTGAAAATAAAAAAATATGTAAACTTTCAAACTACAAATTTGAGACAAACATCTACAGCAGTTAGGGACCGATTGGGGTTCTTACAGAGTTATTTTTATATACAACTTACACCTTTTAGGGTTTAATTTTTGGTTAATGCCGACATTGTGGAGCACTTTCCTACTACTTGCAAAGCCGACCATTATGATTTCAAATTTGGGGCCAAAATGCCTAGATAGGGGCACTAGGCACCCTAGTCTAGAAGACAGGGGTGCTAGGCACCCTAGTCCAAAGGACAAGGGGTGCTAGGTGCCCTAGTCCTAGCATTTTGGGCCTAAAAAGGTCTTTGAGTAGGGGATTGCACTGAACTTCCAAAAACGGTTCTGAAACTAAACACAATCAAACATAAATCAGGAGCATGAGACACAACTGTAGTTTTAAAAGTCGGACTTGTTAATGACTCAGCTGGCCCAAAATTTTCAAAACCTTGGACTCGCCAAAAAGCTCGACAAAAAATCAGCAATATCTCGACAATTTTTATTGAACATTTGAAACTATATAATTTCTTAAAATATTCTTAAAAACACACTTATACATTGAATTTGTAGAACATATGCTGATTTCCACCATATATAAATCCAATTTTGAGTTAATACATAGCATAAACCAAAATACAAGTGCAACATTTGAATAAAATTGAGTTCAATACGTATTGTAGAACACAAAACAACTGGACCTTTGAATACATATTGAGTTCAAATGTTCAAGTTTCGGTATCAATGTTTTTCTAGAAATCATAAATTGTGTCTACGACTAAAGATCAAAAAAGATTGTTGTTGTTGGGTGGGTGGTGCTGAAGTAGTTGCAAGTGCAACATGCTCAATAGATGCCTCATCCATAGGGATAGGTGCCTCAATAGGAGCCTCTGTTGGATGATCAACCTCATGTACCTTCTCTCATGTGCTAACACTTCCGCCTCCCATTCAGCTGCCTCCTCCAACTTAGTTAGGTGATCATTAGTAAAGAATGGATCCGCATCAACATCAATATCAACATTATCAAGAGAAACAATCCAATCCGTTGAATATGGATCAATGTCATCCAGCTCAAGTGCTTCATGCGAAGCCCGCCCTTGCACCTTTTCATGCAATTGAAGGTTGTATGACACATACACAAGGTTATTCAAGCATTGTTGATTCAATCTATTGCACTTTTTTGTGGCTTCGCAAATAGAAGCACTATAAGGCTGGGACAATATGCGAATGGCAACCTTTTGAAATTAGGAGTTGGGGCACATCAACATCAATATCAACATCATCAAGAGAAACAATCCAATCTGTTGAATATGGATCAATGTCATCCAGCTCAAGTGCTTCATGTGAAGCCCGCCCTTGCACCTCTTCATGCAATTGAAGGTTGTATGACACATACACAAGGTTATTCAAGCATTGTTGAGTCAATCTATTGCACTTTTTTGTGTGAATGACCTCGAAAATGCTCGAGTGGCTTCGCAAATAGAAGCACTACAAGGCTGCGACAATATGCGAATGACAACCTTTTGAAATTAGGAGTTGGGGCACCATAATCTTTCCACCAAAAATCTGCAAGTATAAAGAAATTCCATTTCTATCGTGTTAAAGATTTTAATAAACTTAAAGAGTGAAATAAATGGTACAATAAAATCAAACACACATTCTTTTTTACTTAGCTGCAAGCTAGCTTATCTACGAGTGTAATCAGGTGAAGAAAATAGTGTCCCTTTAACCTTCTTATAGCTTTGTAACTCATCAAGTATTAGGTCTCGAAGGTGCTCATCATCAACTACTCTTTGAATATGTGTCGAGGCCAACCTTAATCTTTGCATTTGCTCTTAAAGTACTAGAGAAATAAAACTTGGGGTTCAAGAACTAGGTAACAACATGAATATGCTGGTGTTGTTGTCAGTTCCACCTTTGATCAATTATGCACCATATGGATTTATATATGGTCTTGTTTGATCCATAAAAATGTTGAATCGCCTCTATGGACCTATCCATGGCCTCATATAGAGACCCCATGGGGTTTTAATCCCCATCCACCATTCATAGAACCCTCACCAATGGTTTTGTCACCTAGATATAAAAAAATTAACAAAATTGGAAAATTAAATAATAAATCATCAATTGAACTTTGAAAACTTACATTGATGATCTCCTCCATCATTTTGGCAAATCTATCATAAAAAATGGCCTTCACGACCTTCTTTGCTTTAGGCTTCCTGGCATAAAGACTCTCTAACCTCTTTCACTCGTAAACATTTGCTTCAGGTTGGGCAATGTAGCTAATATGCTATGCAAAGTGAGGAAATTAGTAGCAAAGCATGTGACCCCCGATCACATGAGATCCTTACCATCAGTATGCTCTCTCATAAGATTCACGACCCATGTATGGTTGTAGATGTACTTTGTGATATTCCTTCCATCTTCAACCACATCCTTCACCCAACTTAGTTTCCGTATGTCCAACGAGCACGTCAAGACAATGGGCAACACAAGGGCTCCAAAATAATGTCAAATGCCCAACCATTAAAAGTCCGCCGACTACCACAATCTGGATGACATTTCACACTCCCACTTCCATCACCACCTCATCCAACATGTCGCACAAAGTCTTCTGGATGACATTTCACACTCCCACTTCCATCACGACCTCATCCAACATGTTGCACAAAGTCTTTGCATTTTTCACTTTATTAGAGGCACCAACTGATTTTTAAAAGTATTGTGTCCCTCTATAATTAGAAAGTTGATGAGCGGCCTATTCCTGGCATCCATCCATCCATTATATAGAATGGTGCAGCCATTATTTTCCTAAATTCTCTTTTGGTCTTCCACAAGGCGATGAGTGTTTTGGACCTCATCCTGCAATAACGTCTCACTCAACTCATAACAACTTGGAGCCTTGAACCCTTACTTGCCACGGTCAATGCAGTGACCAATTGCTCCCAATATGGACTAAAAGATACATTGAAGGGAATATTGTTGTAGTACCAACATCTAGCATACTAAAATCTAGCACATGTCAACTTTGCCTCATCCTACAACTCTTTGTTCCATGCAGTGCCTTGCAATCCAGGTTGCGCACTAGGAGTTTACATATAGCTGCCCACACTTCTTGATCTGCATATTTGTGGCCTAAGGGGAGATAAAGCCTCTACACTTACATGTGACCTTGTAGAACTCAAATCTGCCATTGCCTCATCTGTTCTTTTTTTTCTCCACCGTCTTTTGGTCATATGATTCAAGGCTTGCTATTGCATCCCTTGTGGCCTCTTTAGGACATTCATCACATGGTGTATCTCGGCAAGTGATCTTTGCAAGGTAATATTTGAGCCGATTTATGCCACTGGTCAAACTCTTAGAGCAATGGTTACAAATGATATCTCGCACTACACCTGGTGTCCCATGTTTCCAACAAAGGTCCCTCTTTTTACCACCAGCTCTACTTGTAGAAGCCATTTTTTTTAGAAAAGTAGGAAGGAAACCTAGCAAAAGAGAGAACATACAAATTCTATAAGTCATTAAGCTTGTCCATACTTGTATAATAGTATTTCTATAAGCCTTTAAACTCTAATAAATTTGAAATTGTCTGGACTCTTACTTCTATGAACTTGATTTTGTCTGCAGAAAAGAGATGTAGAAGCATAAAATTTAAATCATTTAATTGCCAACTTGAAGGCATGGAAAATAATTTGATAAATAAGCATGTTATGCTGTTGCATATATTCTGTCTTAATGGACTGAAACCTGGATTAAAAAACAAAATCAAACAGCTTCTCAAATGACTATGTCAAATACTGTTTCTTCTTTCACTGGAAACTTAAAAAAAGATGTAAATTCATTTTTTCTCATTGGAGAAATGCATCTTATATTACCACATGAAACAGAAAAGCAAAGTCAATCTTTATCTATCAGGGAATACTATGCTTGACACTGCAACCTAGACTACAAAAGACCAGCACAACACAGGACCTTCAATTTGGGAAATACTTCACCTGTGACTGTGCCCACTTTAGTGAATATTCTTGAGAGGCATCTGAAGGTGCAGGCTCGGAAAAACATTGTTGATATGCCAGGAAACGGTGATGTGCCCTTCACTCACACTAATATAATGCTTGCATAAATGGAGTAAAGTTACAAGCGAACTACAGACTTACAAAAAAAATCTAAGGAAGTTTTTAAAACGGTATCAGAATTATTATGGGTATTCTTACAGTAAAGTGTAAGACCTTTGCCTTGTTTATTTAAATTTGTTTTTAGCCCCAAAAAATATGGCTTAGCCATTTACTAAAGCTAATTTTGTCTCTCTTATAGCTGTTTTTTTCCCCTTACATTCGATAAAAAATTATCAGGGTCAATAATCTTAGATTTTGGTATGCCAATAATTGTTTAGAATAGTTGCAATTTGTATATTCATCTAGAGTTCCTTTAATTAAATTAACTGGCTTTTTCACACTTTGTGCACTTTTAGAAAAGCGGCCTAATGAACTATATTGTTTTAGGAAAAAAAGCAAATTCAGGCATTTACATTGTCTGGTAACTGGTGGTTTCTAGTTCATTTCCTCAATGAAAAAGCTCAAATTATTTTGATTGGATTTGTGTGCAAAATAACATTTCATTTGTCACAACACAATTTTTCCTGTGCTGGTCTGTTAACAGCAAATATCTTTATCAGGAATTTTTTGGTATATCAATAGATAAAGATATTTTTGATTTCTAGGTATATTATTGTGAAAAAACCAATGACATATCAATAACTTCTTCTACTAACAGTATTCTCTTTGATAAATACAAAGCAGTCAAATCATGTATCTGTGTTAACAAAGGAATATAGATTTTCTTTTGAATGAAACTCGACAAGCAAATTCTTGTTGTTTCTAGCTGAATGCAAACACTATAGTTGTGAATAAAATCAAGGAGTGAATCACTGCAAAATTTTGAGCTAGAATCACAGAAGAGTGATGGATATTTAAGGGCATATAGTCGTATGCCACTTTTGTGTGCGTCATCACCTGAGAATGGTTGTGATAAAAAAACATCCCTAAATTGTTTTTCACTTTAACTTTTATTCATTTCTGCATATAGAGTTACCGGGGACTTGCGATTTTTGTGCACGGTTTAGCGAGTTTTAACAGTAAATATTGCCACAATTCTTTGGTTTAATTCTGCCACAAGTAATTCCGCGAGTGACTCGCAGTGGATTTTCACATGTGAGTACTCACAGGTTCTTTCAACTATGGGCACAACCACCAAAGTGAGCCCAAAATGAGTAGTGAAATTGTAAAGGGATATAATTTATGACACTACATTTAGCCCCCACTGTAGTGGGAGAATGAACTCACGCTCATACTCTTAGTAAAGCATAGAACAACAAAGAAACATTTTCATCAAGACATTAAATGGACAAGACAACACTAAGCTTGGGAAGGTGGTGGCTCCCAAGACATAGGGTCTTATCAATCTAAAATATTGAGACAAAAGGAGCAATGTGATCAGGAAAGGTAACACACACATGGAGGATGCAAAAACAAAAGGGCATGGTATCTAGGACTAGTAAGATCCATGGGAACTTTCTAGGAGCCATGAAACACAAAGCACGACCTATAGGACTAGTAAGAATCCTTTAATACTTACTAGGAGTCATGTTACAAAGGGGAGTCACCTAGGTCTAGCAAGTAGGTGTGTTTCATGCCAATGGAGATTACAAAGCAAAACCCCTCCTTTTGTTGGGTGATCTGAAAATGAGATTGCAAGATAGGTGCTGCAGTGATGCCAAGCAAATTTTTTGATATGAGACTGCAAAAGGGTGCTGCAGTGGCACTGATCAAAATCATGATGTGTGATCAAAGCAATGTAACACGGGCATTGGGGGACGTTTGGGCGTTGGGACGGGGAAAAAAAAGGCTTCAATTTGGGGATGGCAGCGGGGGTGGGGGGGGGGTGCTGTAATATACTATACATATAGTACTTGAAATGCTAGTTATGAAATGATGTATAATAATATAAGAACTAATAAATTATAATACCAAAACTTGAACATAGCAAAATTGCAACATGAATATAAAAAATATCATAAAGATGATTACAATGAGTAGCATGATATCAAAACAAGTATAAAATCATGTACATACATTCATAAATATGCATATGTAGTATGTGTGTAATAGTGACTTTTATAGTAGCCAGCAAACCTCCTTTCTATCACAAGTGCTGCAGCTGCAACTTTTGCTTGCAGAAACCCCCAGCGGTGAGAAGGTGGCGCAAAGGCAGTGGTGGGGGGACTTGGGAATGCCAAGTCCCCGAATCGGGTGGGTAGGGGTTTAGGGGGGGATGCGTCCCCGTGCTACATTGGATCAAAGTGTACAAACCAATCTTGTGGTGTGCGCACAAAGTGAACATATTGAGTGTATATCCCCACATTAAAGTGATTGCGCATGCCAACTGGGAACAATTTCTTTAAGGTGGCATACACACATACAAAGACAAGCGTGTTGCAACGGTGAAATGCCCCCAATCATAGGCAAGTCAAAGGCGAAAGTCACAAACATGTAAGAGCACATAAGGGATCCATGATCTGGGGTCTGTATGTGCATCAGATATCATGTATATCAATATGATTTGGGGACAGGGGATATGTCCCTGTGTAAGCCCGATGTTTTCGAATCTGAGTAATCTATGACATTATTGTGAAGGCCATTGGTTGTGACAATGGTGCTGCATATATGCACATAGGCTAAAGAAAACTCTTGCATAACTATTGGTAGAGACAACCACTGTAAAATTGAAGAAAGAAAGAAACAAAATCTTCAGCCACTGCATTGTGAGTTTTGGTTGTGTTTGGGAATTTGAGTAATCTACAACCCTATTGCAAATGCCATTGGTTGTGAGATTGGTGCTGCATATGGGCACACGAGTTGAAGTAGATTCTTTCATTAGTGTTGACAAAGTGAAACATAAGGCAGGATGAGAGAGATTTAAATGTATACTTGGTTGGAGATAAATTGAAATGCATGGGCGATTGAAGAGATATTGACGTGTATGATTAGGTTGAGTGAGTGAAGCATATGGTCAATTGAAGGCTGAAACATTCAATTTCTTGAAGCTTCAGCTATAGAAAAGCGTAATGTTCCGACTTGGTGAGGCTCCCGTAACTGTGTATGTTGAGGGGAATAGGTCCGTACGCTAGTGTGGAAATTTGTACATTGCAGGTGACCGTACAAAAAATAATGAGCTGGTCCATATGGTGGCAAGAAACACCCCAGGCGTATGGTGGAAGAGGCCTCAAAAAGCAAGGGCTGTACGACAATTTGAAGGCACCGTATGGTAGCCCAGTGATGTCATATGGTGGAGGGACCGTACAGTATGAGGAAGGGATATGGTGTACGGAGCTGAAGGCCGGTGGGGATGGGTTGACGAGTGGTGCCAAGGGTGTATGGTCCACGGCTAGCTCCTTCAGACTTCAGTGCTTCCGTTCGGAGATGTATTGTATGGTGATAGAGTTAATAATATTATCGCAAAGAACACCAGAGAGATGAATGCCAAGTACCAACGATGTCACAAGTTGTATTAATGCCAAAGATGCAAATAGATTTCGCAAATGTATACAAAGATGGTGCTTCAAATTTGCTAGATCCGAACAAACAAAGTAGAGCAGAGTAGGGTGAGGGATGAATCCCACCGAAATCATGCTAGCCAAATAGGGAAGATCTTTCACTTCTGAAGTGGTGAAATAGAGCATAACTCCAACTGGAATTTGCAATACAATAAAATAATTTAAGTTGCATACCCTAAGACATCCAACCCGACAGACATATATACCCTGTCGGAGGAAAAACTCCTGAGAGAGAAACAACGTGCCGACACATGACATGACAAACACCTACGAAAATAAAATGGGCCCTGAGATAAACTAAATTGATTAGGTCCCTTACATAGAAATTTTTAATTTATATTTATTTTATGATGGGGATATTACAGTCCTCCCGTCCCAAAGATTGCTTGTCCTCAAGCAATTACAGACTTGGGTGCTCCAAGATCTGTTCGCCCTCCCAAGTGGCCTCATCGAGCGACAAATTTTTCCATAGTACTAGGAATTCTTTGATGGTACGGTTCCTTAGTTTCCTCTCACGGATGTCAAGGATCTCAGTGGATTCAAGAACCAGTTTCCCTTCTTCGTCAAGAGGCGGTAGATCTATAGACAGTGATGTGTTGTCCCACAAATTTCTTTAGACAAGATACATGAAAGACATTGTGAATACGATTCCCCTTAGGCAATTTTAATTCATAGGCAACTTCCCCTATGCGCTGGATCACACGGTATGGCCTGTAAAAGTGTGGCCTTAACTTTTCTTTGCCACCTACCCTCAGAGATGACTGTCTGTGCAGATGGAGTCGAAGATACACCAAGTCACCCACCTCAAAAATTCTCTCAATTCGATGCCTATCATCATACATCTTTTGTTGGTTTTGTGCCCTCTGGAGGTTCTCCTTCAAAGACCTCAAAATGTCTTGTCCTTCTTGTAACCAGTCCTTCGCTCTTGGCGCACGACTGTCACCCAAAACCATATCCACAAATGAGGGGGGTTCATAACCATAGAGTGCTTTGAAAGGCGCCATCCCAATCGACAGGTGGTGAGTAGTGTTGTAGTAGTGCTCTCCCAGATGCAACCATTTAATCCATGCCTTCTGTTGTGTTGAAACATAATTCCGGAGGTACCCTTCCAGCCACTTATTCATGATTTCCGTTTGCCCGTTGATCTGCGGGTGATATGATGCTTGGCGACAATTCTGTCCCTGCAAGCCGAAACACTTCTGTCCAGAAAGTGTTGAGAAATCGACTGTCCCTGTTGCTGTCTATGTTTCGTGGCAGCCTGTGCAGGTGGAAAACCTCCTTGAAAAATAAGTCTGCCACCTGTGCAGCCTGGAACCTAGTGGGGATGGTGAAGAGATGTGCATACTTCATCAAACGGTCCAGTGCTTCAAAAATGCAATCCCTGTCGTGTACCTTCGCAAGTCCAATGATGAAGTCCATGGAAATGCTGTCCCACTTCTGCTTAGGTATTGGCAATGGGTGCAATAGGCCTGCCGGTAATGTGTGCTCAAATTTGTTTTGCTGAAATGTAGTACATTCCCGAATGTACTGCAAAACATCATTCTTAAGTCCCTTCCATGAAAATCTTTCCCTAATCTGCCTGTAGGTCTTGAGAAAGCTTGGGTGTTCGGCCAATGGTAAGTTGTGAATTTCCTTTAAAATTTTTTGCTTCATTGCGGATTCGGGCACCAAGTAAATCTTGTCCTTATAGTAGATGATGTCGTCAACCACCCTGTATCGATCGTCCTGAATGTTGCCATCCATTAGTTTACATGCAAAAGTGTTCTTGGAGTATTCCACCAATAAGTATGCCTTCTAATCGGCCGAGATCTGGGATAATGAGTACATGGCGGGTTTCATTGACAGGGTGTTTGCCACGACATTATCCTTCCCTTTTATATATTCGATATCAAAGGTGAATGCCTGAATCTTGCTTACCCATTTTTGCTGTCTCTCATTCAGATCCCTCTGCTCCAGAAAATATCTCAGATTGTTGTGATCCGTATGGACGACAAACTTGGTTCCAACCAGGTATTGCCAAAACTTGGTCAAGGCATGCATGATGGTTAGCGTTTCCTTATCATAGATAGAGTATAACCGCTCATCCCGTGTGAGTTTCTGACTCTCAAAAACTATCGGGTGACGATCCTGCATCAACACTACGCCAATGCCCTCATCGGAGGCATCACATTCCAAGATGAAAGGTCGAGTAAAATTTGGTAATGCAAGAACTGGACAAGTACTCATAGCTTCCTTCAATTTATCGAAGGTGTGTTGTGCTTGTTCACTCCACTGAAAAGATCCCTTAGTTAAATCCGTCAATGGTGTATTGAGCTAAGAGAAGCCTTTCACAAACCTTCTGTAGTAACTGCACAACCCGAAAAATCCACGCAATTCCAAGAGAGTTTTGGGCGGCGGCCAGTCCAGGATAGGCCGAATCTTCTCTTGGTGAACCTGAACTCCATATCTACTGACAACATACCCTAGGTATAATATTTCTGTCATCCTGAATTCGCACTTGGATTGCTTGGCAAACAATGACTGCGACTCCATAATCCCGAGGACTTCATCTAAATGCTTCAAATGCTCTTCCCATGTTTTACTATAAATGAGGATGTCATAAAAAAATACCAATAGGAACTTATGCAGCTGTTTGTTGAATATGCGGTTCATGTAGGACTGGAATGCGACTGGTGCGTTCGTTAACACAAATGGAATGACCAAAAACTCATAATGTCCATAGTGACTGTTGCCCAAAAATTCCCTGTCTTTCATTTTTTAGGCCACAGCGCTGTTTTTCAAGTGAAATGCTCAAGTGTCGAAAAACCCAGTGTGTTTTCGACCTCCTCTCTGCAGGCTCGGGATGTTTTTGCCTTTTGGTTTGAAAGTTCGGTTTGTTTTCGACCTCCTCTCTGTAGGCTCGGGATGTTTCTGCCTTTTGGTCTGAAAGTTCGGTGTGTTTTCGACCTACCCGCTCTGAAAATTTGGTGTGTTTTCGACCTTCGCTCGAAAATCGTCTGTGTTTTCGACACCCCTTCTGTGTTTTTGGCCCTAAGCGCGCAACTCCGATCAGGCGGAACCCGGTGCCTAAGGCCATGCCAGTGCGGAAGATCCGACGATTGTCGCATGATCGCATGGGACCTTCCGATCCCATGAGATCATACGACAACCGTTGATGCGATATCATACAAGATCTTAAGCGGTCAAGACAAGCGATAGCAGTCATCGGTTAGCATCACACGGTTGGTCGCATGATCGCATGGGCCTTCCCAGCCGCATGCGATCATGCGATAGGCAGTTAGTGGGGCCCGAAGTTTCTGCATTGGCGCAAGTGCGATGAAGATCAACGGTGGTCGTATGATCTCATGGGGTCTTCCGATCCCATGCGATCATGCGACAACCGTCCGATGGGGATCTGCTGGGTTAGGTGGATCCGATGCCAGGGGTTGCCGA
Organism: Chamaecyparis obtusa; assembly: GCA_027943335.1. Lineage (NCBI taxonomy): Eukaryota > Viridiplantae > Streptophyta > Pinopsida > Cupressales > Cupressaceae > Chamaecyparis > Chamaecyparis obtusa. The sequence continues at coordinate 191,178 of BSBK01000070.1, read as the reverse complement.
GGTGTTGCTGATGAAGCGGTCGGAACAAATCAGAGATTAACAAGTGTCAAGGTGGTCCCGGGGTTAGTAAGACAGGATCGCGGCTGCGTGGCTAAGGTTTTCACGTGGTCGCTCGATGTGACCCGGGGTTAAGAAGGGATCGAGCGGTTCGGCGACTATTGAAAAAGTAAACCTAGGGTGAACCCAGGGTTATTCCTGCAGTCAGCTCCAAACGGTAATCAGCGGTGAACTTGAGGTGACGGTCAGTGGCTAACGCCTTACAATTGGTCGCATGATCACATGGGCTCTTTCGAGCCCATGTGACCATGCGACAAACCGTTAGCGGTTGCGGTGGGACTCAGACTTCGGCAGTTGCAGGTGGCGGATAGTGTGGGCCAGGTGTCATTTGTGGTCGTGGGTCCAGCCGTGTGGTCGGCTCCTGTTGGGCTACGTGGCAGGGTTTGACAAGTGTGCTGTCTTGCGGGTCCCGACCGTGGCTATGTGGCAGCGGAGGCAAGTTAAAAGGGGTTGTCGCATGATCGCATGAGGCTTTTCCAGCTCATGCGATCATGCGACCATTGACTTTTTCAAAGCGGCTTCCAGACTTAGCAAGTTCGCGGGCGCGCGGTTAGAGGATTTCGCGTAGTCGCTGAATAGGCCCGAGGTTAAAAAGGGTTAACGCGATTTGGCGACAAGAGGAGATTTGAGCCCGGGGTGAAACTGGGGTTAAGTTTGCAGTGCATCTTAAGCCCGAGCATTTGTGGAAAGCGGAGGCGGATTTTTTAAGGGTTGTCGCATGATTGCATGAAGCCTTTCGAGCTCATGCGATCATGCGACCGCTGACTTTTTTAAGGCAGTGTGGTCGTGGATCCAGTCGTGTGGTCGGTTCCTGTTGGGCCACGTGGCAGGGTTTGGCAAGTATGATGTCTGGCGGGTCCCGAGCGATGCTTATGTGGCGGCAAGGCAAATTTTCAAAAAGCTTGTCGCATGATCGCATGAAGGCCTTTTAGCTCATGCGATCATGCGACCATTGCTTTGTCCAAGCGGCTCAACCTTTTTTCGTGGGGTTTCTTCCAAAGGGAAATGTTTGCAAGTGCGGCAGCTAAAAAATTTATGATATTTTCAAGGGCGGTTGCGGTTGGATAGAATTTGCAGAGGATTTAGGCTGCCTTTTTGGGTCCTTTCTATGATCTGATTAGATTTTTGAACATTCATGACAGAGCGGGCTTGCAGGGAGGTAGATGGATCAAAGTTGTTGATCTGCAGGCATGGGCACGCAAAGACAAATATATGATCGGCCATGATGTTTGCAGAAACACATTTATGATCAGAAGTGACTGTTTTAAGGCCAGATTATTTTATGCATACCTATGTAGCCCTAAAAGTGGGATTCCTGCCTGCGTGCAGAGGTATATATTATTTTTTTTGGAGCTTTTGTGCTCAGAATTGGCCAATTGTAAAAAAGGAAAGTTTCTTTCCCCAAAGGTTATTGAAGGCATTCTTTTTGCTCCTTAACTTTCTGCAATTGTAAAATTCCCATTGATTGTTCAAATATTGCAAGTGTTCTGTGATATTCTTGTTGTCCTCATGCTTGCTTGTCTGGATTATCTCTTATTGGATCAAAGTGTATGCATGATTTCAATGATATCTCAGGTTTTCTGATTCCTCTTGCTTTCTGTAATTTTGTGTGTTTCCTGTGTCTGATCTGATTTAGGTGTTTTGCGGGTATACTACAGCCCCTAGCAGCCTTGTCTCATTCCTACACCTAGTTGCAGAAAAGGATGTCTGTTTGCAGGTCATAGGTTGAGCTTTTGTTTCAGACCCTCCTATGAAATACTTATGCAAGCCTATCTAGTGAGTTGTAATTTATTGGACCTGATTCGTTCATTGGTTTCATCCCTCTGTACTGAGATCCAAACCCAAGTTCGGTGCATCACCTGGTAGGATAGATTTGCTTTCTGTTATTTCCCTTTCATGCATTCCTTCTATCCCTTTCCCCTCAAAGTTTACTTTCTTGTCTAAGAGCAAATCAAGGTGATTATCCAAGAGGAACCAGCCTAGAATCTGGAGGTTTCATCTCGGTTAGCAAAAGGTCCCACAACCTTGAGATGATTCCCTTGTTATATTGAGTTATCAAGACTACGAGAGCTTGAACTAAGGGTGCAAATTTAGTGTATAACATTTCTGGCACGCCCGGTGGGACAGCAAAGAAGTTCATTTGTTGAAGATTGTCATCTCTGATATGCAGATTGCATAATACAGACCTTTAGAGGTTGTTCTATCAAGTATATCTGGCAACTCCATTGGTTTCAAAGATTTAGGCCAACCTTGTTTAAAGTTTATGAGAAAGATAGAGACTAGAAGCTCAAACCCTGCTGGATTTTCAGAGTTGCCCTTGAAAAGAAGCTACAAAGGCAGGTCAACTCAGAGAGAATCTCCTGCAAGAAGAGTCCAATCTACACCTCCGGATACTTCAGAGAGGAGACCTTTCCTCTTTCATTTCAGAAGAAGAGGCAGATCTTTGAACAAAGATCTAGAAGGAGATCCAAATCTAGCAAGTACAGGTCATATAGTTGTTAATCCTCAGGTTACACCTCCTACAATGGCTAGAAATTTCGCCTTTGCACCTTTCAATCAGGGGAGCCCATTAAATTTTGCAGTGCATCATGATGTGCCCTTGGTGGCATTAAAGAGTATACCTGATTTCATGGGGGAGGGACAGACAACAGCCTTTGAGCACATAAGAGATGTAACCACCATTTGCAGCATACACAACATTACTCAAGAGGATGTGGCCACCAAATTATTAGCAGCATCTTTGAAAGGTAAGGCTCTAGAGTGGTTTAGAACTTTAACTGTTGGTTCTATTACTTCATGGGATGAATTAGGGGATGCATTAAGCAAGTATTTTGAGGATAAATCAGATAATTTGTCTCTGGTTGAGCAATTAACAACTATAAAGAGAGACCCTCAAGAGCAAATGATAGATTATAATAGTAGATTCCTTAGAACATGGAATAGAATCCCAGTCTTTGTAAGGCCATCAGTTGACCATGCTTTCCTGTACTACTTGCAAAGTCTAAATAGCCAAATTTCTGTCATGATCCAGTCTATGGCTGGTACCACTTTACCCCAAGCTTTTGACACTGCTGTCAGGGCTGAAAATTGTTTGATCCAAGCAGGCATGATACAGAGAAGACCTCCCATGCCTATCTTCCCTAGTCTTCAGCCCATTGCGCCTGCACAAATACCCCCATTTACCCCTATTCCCACAATTTCAGCACCTCAAGCTAGTACCAGTGGTCAGGAGCATGCTGCAACAAATTTCTCCCAAGAGTTGCAAGAGGTGAAGAGTAGTCAGCAAACTAGTATACACGAAGTGACAAACTTGCTGCAGACTCTAACCAAAGAGGTCACAAACTTGAAGAAACAAAACCAAGGCATCAGGCCACCCTTCCAATCACAAGGCCAAAGTCCTAATCAGCAATACCAAAATCAAGGACAGCCTTATCAACAAAATAGGCCACCATACCAAGGAGGCTATCAAGGGCAAAGACAAAATTTTAATCAAAGACCATTCCAACCATATAACTCTGCACCTCTTAATTCCGTAAATCCAGTCAGGGATATGGTTCCTAGTCAAAACAATATGGCCATGGATAATGAATGGTGTTTCCCTTGCAATCAGCCCCACAACCAGGCTACGTGTTCTAATGGATGGATGAACCAAGCACTAATGGTTCAAAATGCTTCACAAGCTCAAATAGAAGCTCCTTCTAGTGGGACAGCTCCTCAACAAGAAACACAAGAGAATGAAACTGCTCTTTTCAATCGGGAGCAACCAGATTTCAATGGAGTCAATGATGAAGCTGCTTTTGTTGCCTACACAAGAGCAAAGAGAAGAGCCCAAGACATGGAGGGAGCAGATTCTGGTACTAAGGCCACTACATCTGTAGAGCCACTGCAGCAAGTTGCCTCTATCACATCCAAGAAGCCCCCTGTCGTCACAAGCAAAGAAGGCCAAGTTCCAAAGGAGGCAGAACCCATCATAATAAAAGCACAACAAAGAGTACACACTGTGGCACCTTATAATATTGTAGACAACATGAAGAAGGTGAATGTCACCATGTCTATGTGGGACTCTTTGTCTATTCCAGGACAACCTCAAATTTTGGAGAAGGCCATGAGAGAGGCAGCAAATCCTTAACCTGCAAAAGAAACTGCAAAACCAGTGTTGGTCAACACTGATCAAGAAAAGGAGACTCCAACTGGCAACTCCAAGGCCAATACCATGCAAGGTAGGAATTTAAAGCCACCTCCCTTTTACGTATCTTTAATTATTGGGAAATCTTTAGTGCATACTTGTATGGTAGATAGTGGAGCTACTAGCACTGTAATGCCCAAGAAAGTGGCTGATCAATTAGGACTTAAATATGAACCCTTCCAAAAGAAGGTTACACAACTTGATGGATCCTCAGTCAGTACTATAGGTGTGGCCAAGGATACCAGTCTAATTCTCCATGCTAGTCCTAATTTTTCCATTCTCCTTGACATATATATCATAGATCTTCCTGCATTGTTTGCCATATGTCTCTCAAGAGAGTTCACAGCCAAGATAGGAGGTTATCTTTCTTCCGACTGGTCTCACATGCTCTTTCATACAAGGTATGGTACCAAAGTCACCATTAAATCAGAAGCCTTAGCAATACATCATATAGAGCCATATGTGTCCAATTCCATCAATACTAATTGCCCTATATTTGATGACAATGATTTCCCAACCACTAGTGAAGCAAGCACCAAAATAGAGAATATCCCTGATATTCTCCTAGATGAAAGAACTTCAGAGATCCAAGAGAGTCTTGTTTGGGATTTTGGTTTGGGGAGTTATCTGATTCAAGAAAGTGGAGCCATAGAACCAAGCCTTCTCAAAGAATACACTGATTCAGATAATCGGGATAGTCAGGTCTGGGAGCTGTTTTTTGATGGAGCTAGGAGTAGACATGGTTTTGGTGGAGGTGCTGTGCTGGTGTCCCCAAAAGGAGAAAGGTATTACACTGCCTTTAGATTCGGTTTTTCCTGCACCAGCAACACTGCGGAGTATGAAAGTCTGGTCAATGGACTAGAATGGGCTAGAAAAAGAGGGCTTAAAGTGTTAAAAGTATATGGTGACAGTGAACTTGTTGTCAGCCAAGTAAGAGGGACGAGTGCAACCAAAAACGATGTCATGAAAGCATACAAACATAGAGTTTGGGATGCAATTGAAGATTTCCATGCTTTCAATATCGTTGCTATCCCTAGAAAATTAAATCAAAATGCTGATAGGTTAGCTGCTATTGGATCTCAGTTTGACATTCCCAATAGCATTTCAAAAGAGGCAGATCAGCAACACATCAGGATTATTGTCAGACCTTCAATTCCAGATAATAATATTAATTGGCAAGTGTTTGACAATGATGAACACATTCTGCAGTTCTTGTTTGAAGAAGATGTCTTTTCAAGGCACAATCAAAAGAGATTATCACAGAACTATGGTGATCAAGTGATACAACTTAGATCTAATAAGACGCCTAAAGGTCTTGTCACCTTAGAGACTATCTTCAACAAGGATGATGAAGTTAAGAAAAATAAAGCTGGCCTGGTAGTCCAACAGGAACATTGTGCTGAATTAGAGTTGGAACCAGGTAAGAGCCTACAATTTGGAAAAGTAAACACTAATTCAAAAAAGCAAGCTTACACTAAATTGTTCAGAGAATTCAGTGATGTTTTTGCGTGGAGGTATGAAGACCTCAAGGGTTTTGATCCTACCCTTGCTCAGCACACTATTGAATTGGAGCCTAATGCTAAACCAGTAAGGCAAAAGCAAAGGCCTGTTAATCCCAAGCTTGAACCACTTATGCATAAAGAAGTACTCAAACTAATAGAAAGTGGCATCATCTACCCCATCAAACATACTAGTTGGGTTTCCAACCTTGTTCCTGTCAGAAAGAAGAATGGGGAGCTGAGGTTGTGTGTTGATTTCCGGGATTTGAACAGAGCCTCATTAAAAGACCGCCATCCACTACCCTCTATGGAACAAATCCTGCAATGTGTCTCTGGATCCGAGAGATTCTCATTGTTGGATGGCTATTCAGGATACAATCAAATCTTAGTGAAAGAAGAGGATCAATATAAGACTGCATTTACAACCAAGTGGGGAACCATGGCATATCAGAAGATGCCCTTCGGTTTGTCAAATGCAGGTGCTACATTTCAAAAGGCAATGGATATGGCCTTTAAGGGCCTCATGTACAAGTTTGTGCTGGTCTACCTAGATGACATAACTGTCTACTCAAACCATGCAGTAAGCCACATCAGGCATTTGAGGCGGATTTTTGAAAGATGCAGAGAATTTGGGATATCCCTTAATCCCAAGAAATGTGTGTTTGCAGTTCATGAAGGAAAACTATTGGGATATGTAGTATCCAAAGAAGGAATTACAGTGGATCCTGATAGAATTGCAACCATCTTAGAACTACCATTACCACATCACAAGAAAAGTCTCCAATCTTTCATAGGAAAGATTAACTTTGTTAGGAGATTCTTGCCTAACATTGCAGAGTTACTCAAGCCTTTGACAGCCATGTTGAGGAAAGGTTCAGCCTTCAGTTGGACCAAAGAAGGAAAAGTTAACTTCCAAGCTATTAAAGAAGCCTTAACAGAAGCTCCTGCTCTCCTAAACCCAAATTTTAATAAGGATTTTATCCTTTATGCTTATGGAGGTCATGATGCCATATCTGCAATGTTGACTCAAGAAAATGCTGAAGGATTGGAGCAGCCTATTGCTTTCTTCAGCAAAGGTTTAGAAGAGTATGAACAAAGATACTCTTTTGTAGAAAAGCATGTTCTTGCTGTGGTAAAGAGCCTAAAAAAATTCAGACATTTGTTGACCCATAGCAAGGTGCATTTGATGGTTACTCATCCAAGTGTCAAAGAATTTTTGCTTTCTAAGGACCTAAATGAAAAAAGAGCTGGTTGGATCACTAAGGTGATGGAATATGACATAGATATTCAGATTACCAAGCTGGTTAGAGGAAGAGGTCTTTGTGAGCATCTGGCAGAAGACGGAAGTTCAAAGAGATTGGAATACATAGGTGCATCTATGGTGACACATTCTACAGGAGAGCAAGCCGAGGCAGCTAGCTGGTTGCCTAATATGATCAATTATTTGAAGACAGGACAATGTCCTGCGGGCCTAGATTCAGCAAAAATGAGGTATTACAGGTTACAATCTGTTCCTTTTGTGCTGATAGATGAAATTCTTTTCAGAAAGGATCACAATGGTGTCCTTCTAAGATGCATAGATTCAGAAAAAGTTGTAGATGTCTTATTTGAGTTTCATGACGGGGCTTCTGGTGGCCATTTCTCTCCTAGGACTACAGCTTTTAAGATCATGAGGGCTGGATACTATTGGCCATCTATCTTCAAAGATAGTCATGATTATGTTAGAAGATGCGTCAAATGTGCTATTTTTGCAGGGAAAGAAAGATTTGCAACTTTGCCCCTACAGCCAGTCAAAACAGAGCAGCCCTTCGTGAAGTGGGGTATAGATTTCATTGGCATGATTAACCCTCCATCTAGTGCAGGACACAAGTGGATAATCACTGCAACCTTTTATTTCACTAGGTGGGCAGAGGCAGTTGCTTTAAAAGAAGCCAATGAGAGTGCTGTTTTAAGTTTTTATGATGACATCATTCATAGATTTGGCATTCCAGATTCTATAGTTTCAGACAATGCATTAGCATTTACAGGCCTCAAAGTCTCAGAGTGGGCAGTCAAGAAGGGCATCTATCTGAATACAAGTTCCAATTACTATCCTTAGGGGAATGGTTTGGCAGAATCAACAAATAAGAATCTGATTAGAATAATCAAAAGGACCCTGCAAGACAGTCAGAGGGACTGGCATATCAAATTGAGATTTGCCTTGTGGTTAGATAGAATTACTCCAAAGAAAATCATTGGTAATTCCCCATACATGCTGGTGTATGGTAGAGAGGCTAAGTTATCTATTTCAATTGAATTACCAGCTTTGGACTTGGCCACTCAGTATGCCTTGTTTGAAGAAAGTGATCCTATGCAAACCAGATATGCCCAGTTGATGGAGCTAGAAGAGATCAGAGATAAATCAATGCAAGATATGGCATTCCATCAGAGTCAAACAAAGAGAAGCTTTGATAAAAGAGCCAGGGTCAGAAACTTCAAAGTCGGAGATGTAGTTCTCAAATGGGATGAGTTCAGGTCAAAACCTGGCAAGCACACAAAGTTTGATTCCTTTTGGGGTGGACCATTTGTTATAACAGTGCAGAGGATCTAACGCTTTTCAGCTTTCAACCCTTGAAGGAGATGCCTTGCCAATCTCAGTGAATGGTTTCCACTTGAAACCTTGCTTTGAGGTTAATCCCTCTCTGTAGGTCCTTTCTGTAAATTCTTGTATGTTTCTTGCTTTCTTTCCCTGCTTTCTAGCTTAGTTCCTGTTTCCCAAGAAGTGCACGTGCACAGGTTTGTCTTGCTGGTTCAGTTTTCTCTTTGTCGAAGTTTTGTGTTCCTGTAATGACCCCATGCCCAATGGATACATCAAGGCTACTGGTCTATGTCTAGCAAGCTGACATCCCGCAGAGGTTGCCAAAATGTTGCCCAAAAATTCCTTGTCTTTCATTTTTTCGGCCACAGCCCTGTTTTCCAAGTGAAATGCTCAAGTGTCGAAAAACCCAGTGTGTTTTTGACCTCCTCTCTGCAGGCTCGGGATGTTTCTGTCTTTTGGTCTAAAAGTTCGGTTTGTTTTCGACCTACCCGCTTTGAAAATTTGGTGTGTTTTCAACCTTCGCTCGAAAACCCTCTGTGTTTTCGACACCCCTTTTGTGTTTTCGGCCCTAAGCGCGCAACTCCGATCAAGCGGGTCCCGGTGCCTAAGGCCGTGCCAGTGCGGAAGATCTGACGGCTGTCGCATGATCGCATGGGACCTTCTGATCCCATGAGATCATACGACAACCGTTGATGCGGTATCATGCAAGATCTTAAGCGGTCAAGACAAGCGGTAGCAGTCATCGGTTAGCATCACACGGTTGGTCGCATGATCGCATGGGCCTTCCTAGCCGCATGCGATCATGCAATAGGCGGTTAGTGGGGCCCGAAGTTTCTGCATTGGCGCAAGTGCGACGAAGATCAATGATGGTCGTATGATCCCATGGGATCTTCCGATCCCATGCGATCATGCAACAACCGTCCGATGGGGATCTGCTGGGTTAGGTGGGTCCGATGCCAGGGGTTGCCGAGGTGTTGCTGACGAAGTAGTCGGAACAAATAAGAGATTGACAAGTGTGAAGGCGGTCCCGGGGTTGGTAAGACAGGATCGCGGCTGCGTGGCTAAGGTTTTCGCGTGGTCGCTAAATGTGACCCGGGGTTAAGAAGGGATCGAGCAGTTCGGCGACTATTGAAAAAGTAAACCTAGGGTGAACCCAGGGTTATTCCTACAGTCAGCTCCAAACGGTAATCAGCGGTGAACCCGAGGTGACGGTCAGTGGCTAACGCCTTATGGTTGGTCGCATGATCGCATGGGCTCTTCCGAGCCTATGCGACCATGCGACAAACCGTTAGCGGTTGCGGTGGGACTTAGACTTCGGCAGCTGCAGGTGGCAGATAGTGTGGTCCAGGTGTCATTTGTGGTTGTGGGTCCAGCCGTGTGGTCGGCTCCTGTTGGGCCACGTGGCAGGGTTTGAGAAGTGTGCTGTCTTGCGGGTCCCGACCGTGGCTATGTGGCAGCGGAGGCAGGTTAAAAGGGGTTGTCGCATGATCGCATGAGGCTTTTTCAGCTCATGCGATCATGCGACCATTGACTTTTTCAAAGCGGCTTCCAGACTTAGCAAGTTCGCGGGCGTGCGGTTAGAGGATTTCGCGTAGTCGCTGAATAGGCCCGAGGTTAAAAAGGGTTAACGCGATTTGGCGACAAGAGGAGATTTGAGCCCCCGGTGAAACTGGGGTTAAGTTTGCAGTGCATCTTAAGCCCGAGCATTTGTGGAAAGCGGAGGCGGATTTTCTAAGGGTTGTTGCATGATTGCATGAAGCCTTTCGAGCTCATGCGATCATGCGACCGCTAACTTTTTCAAGGCAGTGTGGTTGTGGATCCAGCCGTGTGGTCGGCTCTTGTTGGGCCACGTGGCAGGGTTTGGCAAGTATGATGTCTGGCGGGTCCCGAGCGATGCTTATGTGGCGGCAAGGCAAATTTTCAAAAAGCTTGTCGCATGATCGCATGAAGGCCTTTCAGCTCATGCGATCATGGGACCATTGCTTTGTCCAAGCGGCTCAACCTTTTTTCGTGGGGTTTCTTCCAAAGGGAAATGTTTGCAAGTGCGGCAGCTAAAAAATTTATGATATTTTCAAGGGCGGTTGCGGTTGGATAGAATTTGCAAAGGATTTAGGCTGCCTTTTTGGGTCCTTTCTATGATTTGATTGGATTTTTGAACATTCATGACAGAGCGGGCTTGCAGGGAGGTAGATGGATCGAAGTTGTTGATCTGCAGGCATGGGCACGCAAAGACAAATATCTGATCGGCCATGATGTTTGCAGAAACACATTTATGATCAGAAGTGACTGTTTTAGGGCCAGATTATTTTATGCATACCTATGTAGCCCTAAAAGTGGGATTCCTGCCTGTGTGCAGAGTGGTATATATTGTTTTTTTTGGAGCTTTTGTGCTCAGAATTGGCCAATTGTAAAAAAGGAAAGTTTTTTTCCCCAAAGGTTATTGAAGGCATTCTTTCTGCTCCTTAACTTTCTGCAATTGTAAAATTCCCATTGATTGTTCAAATATTGCAAGTGTTCTGTGATATTCTTGTTGTCCTCATGCTTGCTTGTCTGGATTATCTCTTATTGGATCAAAGTGTATGCATGATTTCAATGATATCTCAGGTTTTTTGATTCCTCTTGCTTTCTGCAATTTTGTGTGTTTCCTGTGTCTGATCTGATTTAGGTGTTTTGCGGGTATACTACAGCCCCTAGCAGCCTTGTCTCATTCCTACACCTAGTTGCAGAAAAGGATGTCTGTTTGCAGGTCATCGGTTGAGCTTTTGTTTCAGACCCTCCTATGAAATACTTATGCAAGCCTATCTAGTGAGTTGTAATTTATTGGACCTGATTCGTTCATTGGTTTCATCCCTCTGTACTGAGATCCAAACCCAAGTTCGGTGCATCACTTGGTAGGATAGATTTGCTTTCTGTTATTTCCCTTTCATGCATTCCTTCTATGCCTTTCCCCTCAAAGTTTACTTTCTTGTCTAAGAGCAAATCAAGGTGATTATCCAAGAGGAACCAGCCTAGAATCTGGAGGTTTCATCTCGGTTAGCAAAAGGTCCCACAACCTTGAGATGATTCCCTTGTTATACTGAGTTATCAAGACTACGAGAGCTTGAACTAAGGGTGCAAATTCAGTGTATAATAGTGACATTAGAAAGCCGTCTTCTGGACATCTTGTTCTGTCATGCGAATTTGATGATACTCGGAACAGAGGTCTATTTTGGAAAAATAGATTGTGCCATGCAACTCATCTTGCAATTCATCAATCCTTGGGATGGGGTATCTGTTCTTGAGTAATCAACACTCCACCCCCTATGAAAAAGGTGGCATGTGTCCACACATGCGGCGTAAATGCAGGTAGAATAAATGTAATTAATTAAGTACAACTTAACTGCGATCATGTAAAAATAATTAAGCTATTGAATAATAAATGCGTATGCGTACCTGGAGATTATTTCCATTAAATATTTGAATTCGGAAAGATTTGCTGACATATGCTGAAAAAGTGAGATCATCGAAGCAATGATGATGGGGAGCGATGAGTGACGTGGGAGAGAAGTGAGGTGAAGTGGAATGAAATGAATTTATTATGGAAATGAGTGGTTTCCTTGGGAAAAGGAAACTTTATTATGTATTGCACGACACAGTCAAAGTAATGAATGAAGCTAAAGAAGATTCCCTTCAGCTGGAGGAGGCACTTTTCCAGAAGGATTTTCAAATTTCCGTAGGAACTCAGCTCTCGTGGCGGGTTTATGGTATAGACGAAGTCTGTGTCCATTGACCAATAACTTGAAGCGCACAGGATCGATTGTGGATAACTGAACAATGCCGTTTTCATAAATTTTTTCAATTTCATAAGGCCCAAGCCAATGAGAAGTTAATTTACCTTGCGTTTCTTGGAATCTTGAATCATAGAGCAGAGCTTAGTCACCAGGAGCAAATCGTTTATTGTGTATGTGTGAATCATGCCATTTCTTCTGTTGTAGTTGAACTATGTCCGTTTTCTGTAGCGCCACCTTCCTCTTCTCATCAAGAGTATTGAGCTGCAGGAGCCTCTCTTTTTGAGTTGCAGGAAGATCAACGATCAACTCCAGAGCTGTGCATAATGTCTTGTGCTCAAACTCTATAGGCATCATTGCAGATTTCCCATACACTAATTCGAAAGGTGTAAATCTTGCAGTTGTTTTCCAAGTTGTCTTGTATGTCCAAACGACCACTTGAAGCCTGCTGCTCCAATCTTTTCTGTGTAGCTGGACTGTTTTGCTAAGGATGACCTCAATTTCTCTATTGGTGATCTCAGCATGGCCATTAGCATACAGATGGTATGGGCTGGACTTTCAGTGACGAATGTTATACTCATTCATTAATGCATTGATCAAAGTTGAGGTGAACTATGCACCTTGATCTGTGACCAGCTCTTGTCGAACACCATATTTTGTGAAAGTCTCCTCATATAGGAACTCAACAACTTTATTGTCTCTGGCATGTTTCATTGCCCATACCTCCACCCACTTAGTTACATAATCTGTGCAAACTAGGATATAGGAATTATCGCTGGATGGAGGGTTGATTGGCCCTACAAAATCCAAGCCCCATTTATCAAATGGAGTTACTACCACTTGAGGGAAGAGATGCATTTCATCAGACTTTGTAGGTCGACCCATCCTCTAACATCGGTCACATTTTCTAGTGTAGTTTGCTACATCTTTATGTAAAGTTGTCTAGTAGTAACTAGTGGTTAATACTTTCATTGCTGTCCTCTTTGATGCAAAATGTCCTCCACATGGCTCATCATGACAAGCATGAAGGATGTCATAGGTTTCATCCTCCCTCACACATCTTCTCATAATTTGATCATGTCCAGTATAAAATAGACAATTTGCAATCCAAGAGAAATTAAAAGTTTTCTCTGAGTAGCCTCTTTTCTTTTGATGAGAAGTGTGGAGGTACCTTGTTAGAGGCTAAGTAATTGGTGATGTCAACATACTAAGGTGTATTGACGGAGATGGAGAACAAGTGATCATCTGGAAAACTGTCATCAATGACTTGAGAATCATCATCACGCTGTAATCTTGACAAGAAATCAGCAACCACATTTGCCCGGCCTGGTTTATCAACTATTGTGATATCAAACTCTTGGAGTAGCAAAAGCCACCTGGCTAACCTCTCTGTGATAGCAGGTTTGTTAGCCAAATACTTAATGGCTGCATGGTTAGTGTGCACATAGATCTAGTATCTAGTAATGTAGTGGTGAAATTTGTTGAGGGCATAGACGACAAGCAATAGCTCTTTCTCTGTGACAGTGTAATTCAGCTCAGGTCCCTGCAAATTTTTGCTGATAAAGTAGATTGCATGCTCAATAGTATCCTCTTTCTGCCCTAAAACAACACCCACATGTGAAGAACCTTGGCTGGCTCTTTTGAATCCACTTAATTTGAAGTTTAAATATTTGCAAACACTTGTTCAAACTTACTTTTAATTTGCAATCTAAATTCAACTTCCACCAAAAATCAATTACCGAAACTAGAACAATAAGTACCACCACTTGAACATCATTTATTCTTATTTCATATCAAATAACATAACAGAATTTATTGCTTAAATAATCAGCACTTGGCAAATTGTTATTGCTTGCCGGCGTAATAATCTCCAAGAGAGTACAATTTGCAGCCACCAAAAGAAAGTAAGCTGCTGTCTTGAAATGCACCGTGACTGATCTGCATTTGACGTGCCCTGCTGAAACTGATGGCAGGCCCATGATGAATCAAAACGGCACCTAGGAAGGAGCCGTGTCAGCTGGAGTGAAGATGGCATGATGTCTCACCTCTCATGCGATTTCCTGAATGCTCACGCAGCACTTGCGTGAATGATACTTGGTCTCAAAATCAAATTCAATTCACTCCCTTGTTACACAGCTTGGAGATGATTCGATCTCCCTTGACAAATTGATAATTCACCAACAAATTTGTAACAAAAAACTGAATGAAGTATCATAGCGAATTTCCAATTACTTCAAACCTCAGCATGTAGACAATTCAATTTCTTTGAGAGCAAATCGATTTGCCTGTAGGATAAAACTCCACAAATCCAGTATACTTCAACATTGGATTATGATCTCAGATACAACTGCAAAATTCACCATCAATCTGTAATGGCTCAAATTGCCAGAAGAGGAATCAGTCCTCAAAACCCTAGCCGGGTAGTCTCTCTCACAACTTCAACAAAATCATAATTCAACAATAGATGATTTTCCTTTGACAAAGCATTGCTTTTATAATTCAAAAGTGTCTTCTCTCACACACTTTTCACTTAAAACACTTTTTATACTTAGGCACATATTGAATAATATAATTTATTAAGTCATTTGGCTCCAAAAAAGGCCTTTTCACCAATATCATGAAATTATGACATGCAAGGTCCTTGTTTCTTGTGCCCAAGATTTAAAACTTTTCATCCTGGTTCCAATGAGCTATAACACTAAGGTATCCAGCTTATAATACCAACAAAAATGGCAACCTTAGCAAATTTAATTAAATAATAATAATAAACCACCCGTCTTGCGAAAACAACTGAAGAAGCGTCCGAATCCAAATTTGTGTGCACAGGATTGATCCAAATGATGAAAGATGATGAATGAACTTGACGGGGTGACTTACTAAAAATAGACGCTCTCTCCAAGATTCTTGGAGCCCAAATCGGAAGCCAGAAATGAAAACCGAGAGCATCATTCAACTCCTCTAACTCATTTGAGCTCATTGGAACTATCCACTGACTTATTATAAATAGTAAGTTCACACCAAAGACCCGTTAAACACCTCGCCAGACCACGAGGATCACAATAATGACGTGGCACCATTAGATCAATGACCTGCAAAAAAATGGGGACATTACACCACAACATAGTCAGAAGCATCAGTATGAATATGAAATGGAAAAGACCAATTAGGTCCCCGTAATATAGGTGCCTGAGTTAGAACAAACTTAAGCTATAGGAAGGATTCATCACAGGCCTTAGTCCATAAGAACTCAGAATCTTTGGTAAGCAGGAAATACATGGGGCCTACCATTTTACTGAAATTTTTGATAAATCTTCTGTAGTAGCCAGCATGTCCTAGGAAACTTCGAACATCCTTCTGTTTGGTTGGTGTGGGCAAGTTCTTGATGACCTCTATCTTAGTAGGATTGACTTGAATACCAACAACAGAGATATAATGTCACAGCACTACCCTTTCATGCATCATCATAAAGCACTTCTCATTGTTCAAGGATAGATTGTGTTCCTCACATCTTTGAAGAACTTTGCCAAGGTTTGACAAGGCTTCCTCATATGTTTCCCCATATGTGGTGAAATCATCCATGCAGATTTCCATATAGTCATGAGAAATATCAGCAAAGGTACTGATGACTGCCCTTTGAAAAGTTGTTGGGGCATTACAAAGACCGAAGGGTAAGATCGAGTAGGCAAAAGTTCCTCATGGACAGGTAAAGGTAGTCTTTTCTTGATCTTCAGGAAGAATCCTAATTTGATTGTACCCATTGTACCCATCTAGGAATGAAAAATGCTTTTTGCCTGCTAAAGAGTCCAACACTTGATTTATGAATGGTAGAGGGAAGTGGTCCTTTTTGGTTGCATTATTGAGCTCTGTGTAATCAACACATACCCTCCACTTGCCTCCTTTCTTGGGGACTATCACTAAGGGTGAGACCCACTGACTGTCTAAGATAGGGTAGATGAAACCAGCATTAAGCAATTTTTGTAACTCAGTTTTCACTATCTCTCTTAATGCAGGATTAACACGTCTTTGAAATTGCCTAACAAGGGCTTTATCTTCTTTGAGATATATCCTATGAGTGCACAACTTATGATCTAAGCCTTTAATATCCCCGTAATCCCATGCAAATGCTTTGGTATGGTCTTTTACTAGCTTGGCTAAGGATGTTTGCTGGGAAGGGGTAAGCTGATTATTGATGTGTAAGTAGCGTCCTGGAGAGACTTCTAACTGTTTAGTTAGCTCTACTATAGAAGCATCCATGAATGAGGGTAATTGAATTTCATGTGGAAGTAATTGGTGGTAGAGCTGTTTAGCTGCAAGAGATATAGACAACTCGCAATCAGGATACAAAGGCTGTAGGGGGCAGTTATGGGGAGATGAACAATCCATAGAATTTGAACTCAGTCCATAATAATTTTGCAGGATGTTGGTGATCACGGTATCTTCTTCTTGAAGTTGCAGGAAGGGGTCTCTTTTTAACATCATTAACTGAGCTACTGAATTTACTACCGTAGCCTCTTCTCCTATATCTGGCCAGATTAATGAAGTCAACTCCATTTGTGGTTGGGTAGGTGGATATAGAGCTAACTTTTTAGTATGTTGGCCATCAGAGATGGTCATATCTCCTGAGCGACAACCTATATAGGCATCGGTAGTGGCTAACCAGGGTTTGCCTAGAATGATTAGACATCCCCCTAATGTGGCCTTTGGTGAAAGTATGATGAAGTCAGCAGAGTATGACTAGGATTCTAAGGTTACTACTATATCTTCTACCATCCCATCAGGTTTTACTGTAGAACTGTCTGTTAGTTGTAGGACGGTAGGTGTAGTTTTGAGGTTGGTAATGTTGAGCTGTTGCATAATATCCTTGGTCATAACATTTATAGCTGCTCCTAGATCAATCAAGGCATTCTTGATGGCTGCTCCATTAATAGTAACCTCAACAACAGGGCTGCTAGGGTCTGAATACTTTGGAACAACTACTTTCCCAAGCATTATGTCCACAAGTTTTCCCAAAACATGAACAGTTTGGGGATCCTTTCTTTTTTGGCCAAGCTTTTTAAAACAAGTTTCCTTGATGGCCTTTCCATAAGTTGGGGCATCCTTGATTGCTTGAAATAATGGGATTTGAACACTAATGCTTTTCAGCTGATCAAGTATGTCAAAAGTTGCATCCTTAGTAGGCTTTGGGTTTCAGCTTGCAGCCAGTGTGGAAAAGGAGGAGATGGTTGCTGGTTTTAATGAGGTGTTGCAGTTGTTGGGACTGTTGGAGTTGGAGAAGATACCTCTGAGGACACCTCTGTTATAATAGAAGGAGTGGGAGCAGGTAGTGTGGTACCAGACCGTAAATGGATGTCATTGGTACTGATGGCATAGGTAAGGTATTGGGTAGGATCTGTTGCATAGACATTTTGTTGTGGAGCTGAAGGTCTATTGTTAGGATTTGGCTGAGGCTGGGCAGGAAGTTGAGTAGGCCTTGGAGGATTTAAAGTGGCTGCAGGAGGTGGCAAAAGTGCCTGCTGTGGCAACTGCAAAAATCCCTGGGGCTGATTTGGCCATTGTTGGCCTCCTTGCCATTGTTGATTCTACTGCCAATTACCTGGTGGTGGCTGCCATACCCCTTGGGGTTGTTGCCAATTCCCTTGGGGATTTTTCCATTGAGGATTTGGATAATTTGACCACTGTTGTTGAGGATTATTCCAAGGAGAGTATTGATAATTCATAGGAGGTTGCCATTGATTACTATAAAATGGACCATTAAATGTAAGAGGATCCTGAGGCATACCTTGTCGCTGAGCCCATGGCCTTCATTGTGCTACGAAGAGTACTTGCTCATCCTCTCCTTCCATTGGCTTGAAATCAGTGGGTAGTTGTGTAGCCTCAAGATTAGGAACCGGCTTACACCGACAATCTATCTTCTTTTGTCTGCAATGGGGGCAGAATTCCGCCAAAATAGCTTCAGCCTCCTCATGTTTCTTTTTGGCTTGCATAGTATTCAGTTGCGTGGTCATGTTATTAATAATGTCCTACTTGAAATCGGATAGGAGATGAGTTATCTCTGTTTGAGAGGCTCCTCCTCCATTTGATTTTCCTATAGCAGACCGATATCCTTGCCCTTTCTTGGTAGCAGCTTGAGAGTAGTTGAGGCATATCTTTTTGATATCATCCCATGGAGCTTGGGTTATATCCCGTCCTGCCATCTGGTCCAAAGCTGTAGTGCATTCCTCATTAATACCTCTCAAGAAGAGTAACTTCTGAGACTCTTGGTTGAGCTGATGCTAAGTATTCTTCTGTAAGCTGAATAAGAACCTTGATACACAGTGTTGAAGACTTTCATCTTCCTTTTGTGACATCTTAAAGATATCGTCACCTCTCATGTCATTTCCTCTATAGTACTCCTTATACTTAGTCAAGAAGGCAGTCTTCATTTCATCCTAATTATTAACAACATCCCGACCTAGACCCATAAACCATCTCAATGCAGCCTCCTTAAGAGTCGCAGGAAACAATTTAAGTCCGTGGGCGTTGGTGGTGTAATCATAATTCCGATAGAGGATATTAAACTCGAAGAGAAATGTATCTGGGTCGTCTATCACAAGGCCATAAAATTTAGGGAGAGCTAAAGATGGGATGTTTTTGAGATTATGATTATCCCGTTGGTCAATAATAGGAAATGGAAAAGTAGGAGGGTTTGCCATCCTAGGTGGACCTCGAGGTGGATTCTAAGCCTGATAGATGACTAAAGGTAATGAATTTTCTTCTTGATGATTAGGGTATTGATTTCTCAAGTTAGCCAAGGCTTCAACAAAAGGATTTAGTTTAAGAGGTTCTTCAAGAAGGTAAAAGCCTCAGGGTTCGCCTTTTGATGATGACGACGATGATGATAAGGTAGGAAGGTTCACAATAGCATCCTCAAAGTGACCCTCTTCTTCTTTCGGCTCAAAGATTTCTTCTAACTGGGTATTTGGTAGGAATCTTCCTATAGCATCTCTTCTTCTATACATGCATGCAGCTTGAATGGATGTTTGCGATATTGAAAGAAATTTTCTGGAAGTAAAAACTACTCTATTCTAAAGACGGGAAACAAAAGCATAAACTTAAAGCAAAATCTATAGAGGGTTGAGTTAGAACTTGGTTCGACACCATCCTCGACAATGGCGCCAAAAATGATTGGGTTTTAAAAAGGAGTCAAAAAACTAGGCTTATCACCAGGACTTAGGGATTGGACATCCTAACCGAGCAGCTATCCTCCTTGTCATAAAAACTCATTTAATTATCAACCCAGGGACGTGTTACTTGAAATGGGCCAGCAAAATATATGCACCAAGAATTGACTCAAACCATGCTACCCTATAATTGCTGCAGGAAACAAATGTGGAAATACTAAAGCATGAAGAATAAAAAGCTTGAAACTCCAAACCATGATACTTCAATTGTTCTGCCTCTTTGGCTGTAGGAAGCAACAACTAACCTGTGGCCTTGGCTGTAGGAACAGTTTCAACACTAGAATTAAAGCAACAAGATGCATAAATGAATACAAAAAATGAAGCTATCTAATGTGGATTCCTCACCAAGTGTGCCTCCTTGAGTGAGTATCCAAAACTCAATTACACAATATTAACTTTCAACACTTCATTATCATTGATTCAAGAACAGAATATAATTGTATTCATGAAGACTGGAAAAATAACAACATAAAACTATAACTTCTGAAAACTAATAATGCCCTCTGCACGCAGGAGTGGGGCTTTTTAAAAAGGAAAAGACATCTAACAACTAACTGCTCACACCATAAAACAAGCAGAGACTTTATTACAAAACTAGAAAGCAGGAACGAGATCATTCAAAAAAGTAGGAAAGGAACTACCGTAACAGGCAAGAAGAACAGATCTAGCCTCTCACTATTTCCTAGATTTTCTAAGGAACATAAAAACTTCTTTGACCCAATCTTTTCTCAGCTATCGCCACCTTTGTCTTCTTAGACCCGAAACCTGAGCTATATTAATTCCTTCACCAATCGGCTCGCTGCAGGACCGGGTCTGGTTGTTCAACACATAGGCGCATTTACTTGGTCATCCTTCTTTACTAACCATGATCTGCACCAAGGTGTTAGAATACAAACATCCAAGATAAAATCCAAACAAACATGCATACATACATTTTCATCCGAACAATTAACTACCTATTAAAAACATAATCGCAGATTTATCGTACTTAATTATAGCATTTATAGATATGTATGCATGTCAATGTCTTTAAAAACATAACAAATGTCCTCGTGGTTGCATGCCACTTAATGTCATGAAATAATAGATTAGTTTTGGAGCAAAGTATGATAAAACAGGAAACAGGGTATGGCAAGAACTATCCTAGGGTTTAGAAACATGACATAAAAATGCCCTATCACACGTAACGTTCTCCCAACTCATCCTTGTACTTTATGCTTTAAAGATGACTCGTTAAGCAAGAAACTTATAGAAACAAAGATTTAGAGATCAGATTGTTAGGGCAGGATTGAGACAGATGAGCACAAATTGATTCATACACTCAGGGTGTTGAGGTTTTACAAAGAACAAAGCATGTGTGGTGTGTTTGACTGAGGTCAAACTTGTCTAACCACAATTGTCAAACTCATCTGAGACACAGAACAAAAGGATAGAGTCTGTGGCATTTTGGAGAGCTAAAGCATTTTAGATTCTTTGGTTTTGATTTGGCATTCTTCATGATGCCCTCTTTGTTCTCTTTTCTTTTTAAACCTTCAAGAAGGGTCATTTGTAACAATGAAAGTAGTCCTCTTTAGTGTAAATGCAAAATCGGTGGAGTTAAGCTATTGTTGCTTTAACGTGAGTCATAGTGAAGTGATAGTGGTATTTAGGAAGTTGGAGAGAAGATTACGTTGTGTGAGGCTTGAACATTGTTCTTTGGAGAGAATGCCCATGAAGTGTTTGAAAGTGCAGTTAACCATTTCTAAGGGTTCTTGAGATAGTGACTTAAGGAGTTTTAACTTACTCTTTAAGTTTTCACCCAAATTGGGTTTCTCGAGCATATTGTTGTCATCACACATTTTCTTGCTCTTTTTCTTGTTATTACATGTGCCCTTAATTTTAATCACACTTACATTGCTAGATTGGTATCATAGGTGATAGGAATGTTTGCTTTATATTTGTGCAAAGAACATCAGCTTCTTTGACTGATTTATATTAATATTGAAAAGGATTTGTGTTGGCCAATCAAGAAGTGGAATATCCACCTTGTGTATAACTAAGTTTGACCCTAATCAAGGTGGGTTCTGTTGTATAAAAGGTCTGTTTGACCTAGATTAAGGTGTATTATTAAAAAATTACTTGATTGAAGATGTATCATTTGCTCAGTTCAGAATGCATTTGATCCAGATCAAAGCGTATTGTTTTCTTGATTGAAGGTTATTTTGACCTGGATTGAGTTGTATTCTATTCATAGTTCAAAATATCGTTATCAGCAACTTATCACCGAGGGCAAAAAAAAAAATATTGGGATATATCGGAGATAAGTCGGGAACTTTTCGGCGAACTTCTCGGGAACTTAAAAAATGGCTTAAATTTAATTAGAAATGCATTTTTTTGTAAACTTCAATAAGGAGATTCATCTAATGAGTTAGTAAATGAGTAACCAAACCAAACAAGCTGATCTAGATATATATAAATGCAAATATGTATCAAAATTGCATCCATAGTCTGATAGTTTGAACTCTGAAGAAAATTAAAAACAACAAATTGTCTTTGTAAAACTATAAGCAAATACATATGCCAAGTACAATATCAAACTAGTCTACATCTTCCTCTTCCCCTTCCCAGTAGCTCTAGTAAAAACTACGGGAGTGGGAGGAGGTCTAGCCCTAGTAGTCCGCTGTGGCTGTGACAGCTCCCTCTGCACAACTGGTTGTGATTGGACCTCCACCCTAGATGTAGATGGTGCTGACACTGGCAATGACTCATCATCTGTCTCCTCCTCACTCTCACTGCTCTCATGATCATCCTCCTGAATGTCATCCAATCCTGCTGTGCCTCCACCCTCCTCCATAGCTTGCCTCTCCAAATCATAGATGTCATCCTCTGTGAACAATGGAGGCTGCTCCTGTGATGTCCAATCACAATACGGATCTATGTCTTCCAAATCAAGTGGCCCTGCTGCTGGTAACTCTACCTTTCTTATGCGCAACTTAAGGTTATATTGCACATAAACAAGGTCATTGAGGCGTTTCTGTGCTAACTTGTTCCTCTTCTTTGTGTGAATGGCCTCAAATAAGCTCCAATTATGCTTACAACTAGATGAGCTACATGGCTAACATAAGATGCGCAAGGCAAGTTTTTGCAAGTTTGGGACATTCCCACCCCGATTTCGCCACCAAGCATGTGCAAGATAAATATTAAAGAGTTAGAAAACATGGTGAAAACATATTTTAGTAACTTAGTTTTTATCTACTTATCATGAATGTGAAAGACACTAAAATTCTAAATATTGTACCTGGGGTTTGAGTTTGTCTTCCTCTTCTTGCCAAGTCTGAGGAGAATAGCTTGCCCGTTGCATTCTGATACACTTCCATCTCGGCCACAATGAGGTCTCTCACCTCAACCTCAGGTACCATCCTCTGCATGCATTCAATGAGGCCCTCCATGACCTCTCCATTGGGATCCCCGTAGGATGGAGAGAAGCGATAAGTAGGGTTGAGGAAGTACCCCGCTGCATGAATGGGTTGGTGGAGCTGATTGTTCCACCTCCTATCAATAATTTCCCATATGGGGTCAAATTTTAGGTTGTTCCCCTTGTACATATTTTTTACAGCCTCTTTGGCCCTATCCATGGCCTCATAAAGATACCCCATTGGGGTTTGATCCCCATCTACCAAGCGGAGAACTCTAACCAAGGGCTCTGCCATCTACAATTGAAAAGTAGAAAAAGATTATCATTAATTATAGACTAGAGTTCCAAATTAATAATGAAAGACTTGATTCTTGAATACAAAAAAACTAAATATTCAACTTTTGAAGTTTCAAAGATACCTTCACAATTTCTGTAGCATCCTCAAAAAAGTGGTTGTCAAAGACAATGTATGCAACACTTTGACCATCAGCCTTCTTTGAATAATTTGAGTCTAACCATGGTGGACTCACAAACAATTGCTTCAAAGGATTCAAAGAACCAAGAACACTTTGCAATGTTAAGAAAATCGTTGCAAACCTTGTAGCTGCAGGTCTAACCAATTCCTTCCCATGGGTGAATTTTCTCATCAAAGCGAGAACCCAAGGGTGATTGTAGATATATTTTGTTATCTTTCTTGCATCCTCTACAACTGATTTCACCCAATCCAATTTTCCTATGTCCTCCAAAAGAAGGTCAAGGACGTGTGCTACACAAGGAGACCAAAAAAGTGTGCTATACTTATCTTGGAGGATCCTTCCCGCTGCCACATATGCTGCTGCATTGTCGGTTATTATTTGCACCACATTAGCAACCCCCACCTCCATCACAACTTGCTCTAACATTAGAGCCAAAGTTTCAGTTGTCTTTATTTTGTCTGAGGCATCTAAGGATTTTAGAAAGACCACTTGATCCTTGCAAGAAACTAAAAAATTGATGATGGTACGGTTTCTTCCATCCGTCCATCCATCTGAAAGTATAGAGCAGCCAAATTGTTTCCATTGCAATTTTTGGTCTTCTACCACTTCATTGGCCCTAGTAACATCTTTGAGCAATCTACAAGAACAAAATAAAAATAACATTTAAGTACACAACTTTGTTTAAAAAAATTACATTAAACAAAAATAAGTAAATTGTAAAACTGTAAAAGTGAACTAACCTCCCACTCAAGTTTGCAGGAGTAGGTGCCTTGTAGCCCTTTCCCACTACAGTGATTCCTGTCACAAAATTCAGCCAATAGGGACTTGCTGCAACATTGAAGGGGATATTGTTAAAATACCAAAAATCAGCACATTGAATGTCAACTTGCCGATGCACATTGCTGTTCCACCCACTACCCTCTAGTGATGGTTGTGCTCCAGGTGTGTTTCTGAGCACAAAAAAATTGTCTATAGAAGATGAGCGCGGTGCTGGTCTACTAGAACCAGCGGAAGTGGAAGGCGAGGACAAGGTAGATTTGCGGATCTGTGGGCCACGATGAGAGTCCACTATGCCCTCAAGTGCTGCTTCATCTTCTTCTCCAGCAGCGAGCAAGGCATTCATCTCTCTCATTATTTCTGGGGTGGTGGCTTCACAAACCTTTGTGTCACGCTTTGTGATCCCTGCAAGGTGGTATTTCAAACGAGATATGCCTCCACTCACTAGTTTTTCACATTTTATGCATATCACGGTATTATATTCGGGTCCTTCAAAAGCATATGCCCATGCCTTGTCTCTAGCCCCTTTAGGGCGCGTTCCTACATATCCCGATGGACATGCGTCTAATGAGGCACTGGCAAACCCTGCAGCTGAGTCAGTTGTAGAGGAATCCCTATTTGCCATTTTGACGAAGAATCAAATTGCACGTCACATACAAAATGAAGGCACAAATTTAGAAATTTAATGAAGAAATTTAGAAACAAACTAAGATAGTTTAAAACTTTAAATTAGTTTAAACATAGCTGAAACGTGAAGGAAAAAACTAAAAAACTTGAAAGGTTATGAAATTTTTGAGAAAATATGAAGTTTTTGAGAAAACTATGAAAAATTTGCAAAAATTGCTAAAAAATGGTGTTAGATCTTATTCATTACGTTCTAAAACAAGTTATAGTAGATTGGAAATGATATTAGATAGTTTGTATAAACTTGAATGCATTTAATACGAGAAAAAACGATTTTAAAACAAAAGGGAAAGAATTTTGAAAACCTACTTGTGATTTTGAATTTGCTTGAAAAATCCCGTTGAATTTGCTTCGAATCCACTCCGAATCGATCCAAAATGCGTCAAATGCTGATGTTTCTCCTCCAAAACCCTTCTTACTATATTTTCTCTCCACAAAAAATCACTGGCAGTCGAAATAAAACAAACTAGGCATTTTTACTGGTGTCTGCGTTTTAACATGCTGCTGCCACGTTAAGTCGCGATAAGTAATGCACTTATCGCCGATATATTGCCGATAAGAGCAACTTATCGGCGATAAGTTGCCAGGCGATAACTATACAAGTTTTATCGCCTGGTACAACTTATCGCGATAAGTTGACTATTGGCGATAAGTCGGCGATAATTCGAACTATGATTCTATTAACCAAGCCAAGATGCATTTTATTTCCCATGTCCAGGTGTAAATGATTTAGTTTGAGGTGTCTATAGCTAGTGACATTTATGTAATTCTTTCGATGTTATCACACTACCTTGAAACAAAAGATTGTTTTATTGTGAAATTTCATGTGTGAATTTCCCCTTATTTCTTCTGGACATTTCTTTGCCATTTTCTGAATATAGATAACGAGTTACCCAGCTTTTTACTTGAAAATTGTAGCATTATATCTAAATTAATAATTTTACTAGCATCTTGATAGTCTGAAGGTTTAAATACTTATATTGTATTACCTTGTCTGGATTTGATAGGGAAGCAGGGATTTGGCTCTCCCTTGGAGGTTTTCAAGAGAAAGGTCATGATGACAAGCATCTATTTAACACTCATGTCTTACTAGATGACTTGGGTAATATTCAAAGTTGCTATCGCAAAATTCACTTGTAAGTTCATATGAAAATGATAGTATTTTTATTTTGCGAGGCTCACAGCTTCTCTGTTTGTGCGCTCTTTGAATGATTTCCATTTGTTTTAGGTGGAGTAATTGTCTTCAATAGCAATAGATGTGTCAAGGATGATATCTGTAACAAGTTTATTGTGGTTTATTTTGCTTATTGAGTTTTTCATTAAAAACATGTATACTTTAAGCTTCTAGACACTCAAAGTTTACCAAAGTTCACTACACATTTGAGATCCAATTTTCTCTGTTTTTTATGATAAATAAGTAGCAGAACTGTAATAACCCTCTCTAAAATACACCATATTGCTCACTAAGATATACTTAAATCTGAGCACTATATTTCCAACAGGTAAATTTGTCAAACAGCATGAATTTAGGTTTTTATTGTAATTTGTTTCTGCATTGATTCCATGACTTTGCTTAAGAAGAACTGAAACTATAACCATACAGATTACTTGAATACAGAATTACCAAGTTTTTAATTTACTCCGATTCAGTCTTTAACACCCAAATTCTACTCTTCCCTAGTAATCAAAGGATAAGCATTTTAACAAATAGTTCACATTCGTACTCTTGGCAGAATCTCATTGGAGGTTTGTAATACATAAATCATCACAATAATGCTCATATATATATATATATAGGAATCACTGACAATTACAACAACAGTAGCAAACATACCAGATTATAGACTTTTGGTGTTTCCCCCTCGTAGAAACCAACAATAGTAATGCAACCACGTACAGTAAACTATATATATATATATATGTGTGTGTGTGTGTGTGTGTGTGTATATATATATATATATATATATATAGGAATCACTGACAATTACAACAACAGTAGCAAACATACCAGATTATAGACTTCTGGTGTTTCCCCCTCGTAGAAACCAACAATAGTAATGCAACCACGTACAGTGAACGTAAACCACGTGCCACCAATATAAAGGTTTGAAGTTGTTCAGCAGATAATACTCTCCTGCGACAAAGGTGCATCCAACCTGCCGCATTTGTGCCCATTACCACAGTGGCAATGGGTAACTCTGACAGTTGTCCCCAAACTGCTATGTCAAATGTTTCACAGGACACTTTTCTATATACCTGCCAATTTCCAACAGCCCAATATGAAATCATAGCAGTCAAAACTTCAACCATCGATATGGAAGACTACTCCGTCTGTAGGAACCAATCAATAATGACCTCCGGGCATAGCTAGTAATTACATCTATTCAACCCAACTGTGAAAAACAACTTTAATGCTGATGCCACAATGTTCTGTCCATGCATTATTCTTTCCATCCCGTGCTAACTCCAGATATGCAGAGATCACGAGACCATGGCAACATTGATATTCAAAATATGTTATAAAGTCATATTATTAAGGTTCATGCATAATAAAGCCTGATAAAATTCAAACAAGTTGTATTGGAACATTATGAAATCATTCCCAAATATTTCCGCCAACTTTAGACTTCCCCAAAATTATTAAAATCACACCTTATAAACTGATGAAAATGATATTTTATTTGCTCAAAACCTTTTCATACCTTTTCAGCAAGAATAATGATTTTGAATATTACCTGTAAATAAATTTTCTTCTGAGAGGTGATAAAACACTTCTGCCATTTGTCTGTCTCTCAAAACTTCAAACGATAAACTTCAATACAAGTCCAACTGAAGATTTTGTAAGAACCCCTACTGGTTCTAACCTCACCAACCCATTGAATTGCTATGCAAATGATAGATATTGTCTTGTTTTGTGTTTGGTTTTGATGAATGAATGTGGTATATTTGCAATGTTTGATATGACAATATAATGCAACAAATAAAAGATATTCAAGGTTGCATAGGGATGGGGGTACTTGGGTACTTAGGGTACGGGTATGACTATTTTTCAAAATAAGGGATTGGGGTACTTGGGTATATCAATTTTTTTTTAATATAATTTAATATTTTATAGAAATTCTAAAAATATGAGTCATGACAATGAGTATTCAAAACAAGAACAGTGATAAAGTTTGCAAATGCAATGTATTGTTTTCAGTTTCAGATTTGAAATATGTTTGTAATAACAATATATGCTAAATGTTTAGATGCATAACAAAGAAGGCAAACTTTAAACATGAACAAGAAGATTATAAATCATATAACAATGACATATTGCAAATGATAAATTTCCAACTTGGACAGTGATAAAGTTTATTGTTAATCAGCATTGTATCAAAGTTTCAAAATTCAAACTGATTATGTATTGAATTAAGCTTGATAAACAACAAGCTGATACGCAGACAAAAAACCGAAACAAAAATCAGAAATCTTAATCAACGTCCTTAGCTATGATGCTCTCCACTGAGTACCCACTGAGTACTCGGTACTTGGGTACTTGTACCAGTAGTCAGTACGCATCCTAGGGGTATGGGTATGAGTACCCATGCAACATAGAAGATATTGCAATAATAATTTTTCCAACTCAAAACTGAAGTTGCATTGAAAATACACAGCTGAAAATTCCAGATTTTTATACCAGCTTGAATGCTCAAAATTTTCACAATATAAGGATGACTCAATTCACTAAATAACCCCTATTATGATATTATTTGAAACAACAATACTCAGAAAATAAATGAATTACAGTTAATGAACTTACAGGTAATACATGCCTTGAAACCCTCTGAAAGGATGAATATCAGCAGAAGATGAATTCTTTAACAAACAAATGCAGCAAACTTATATCAGACCCTTAGCTGCCCCATAAAGAACAACTTTCAGCTCCAAACCCTTTTTAAATTATTTGGATAATTGCTTTTAGTATGCACAATATGAACCCCATGTGCTGAAGAAGAATGACATATATCTCGCAACAAGTATTCTCCAAAAATTAATCCTCAAATTTCTGATCAGAAATTAAATATTCTTCAAAACCCTTGATTTAATCTCCAATGAAACACAATGTTGACTTCTAGATGAAGCCAATCTCATGGGCAAACTTCAGCTGGTCTTTCACAACCTCAGAATGCTAAACAAATGAAGAATCTCCATTCTCCAATGCCAATACCAGCAAACTTTGGTTTCTACTTCTCTATGAGAAGAGCATGAGCACAAACTTCAAAGTCTTCAATTGTCAAAATGAGTGAATGCCTTCTCTTTTCTTTTCAAAAGCCTTATATATTTTTCCTCGAGAGGTCGATTTTCTTCATGTACACTTTAAATCATTTAAAATGATAAATTCTTTTCTTTTCAACTTAATTGAATCCTTTAATAAATGGCCCCTCAAAAGAAATGTTTTTAATAATAATTTTAAAACATACTTTCTATTTGCTTTTTTGACTTTATAAAGTGCATCAATAAATGGGCTTCAAAAATTAAAATCATTAATTGCACTTTAAGTCACTTAAATGAAGGGTAATGGCCCCATTGGATATAAACTGAACATGAAACTTTATATTATGATTTTATAATATTTTATCATCATTAAAATGACTTTAATGATAATAACTCCATAATACTCATCAACTGGCAAAACCAATTGAATTAGGAGATCGACACTGCAAACCCATCACGTCCAGGTGCCTTACTATAAATAGCAACACTGGACTCCACTGACAAGGTGACTTACTATAAATAGTAAGTGTGTGAAACTAAGTCCAGAAACATCAAACGAAGGCCCAAGCTGCACCAAACTCTGCTTTGAAGAAGAAGGCAATCAGAATTGCCAAACATGACCTTTTGAACAACCCCATTAGCCTACGAGGGTCGAGGTAATAGGCTAAACCAATCATAAACCATATCATCCCAAAAAGGGGACATTACAAATTTTGAATAAATCTTCCAAGTATCATCTAGGGAAGGTCTCTCGCTGCCGAAAATGGAGAACTCTCAAGCACATCCCAAGAACATATTTGAGAAAACTCTCAAACCAATATAATAAATTATTATTAATAATTCAAATCATATCTTTCACTTCTTCCTAGAACTCTTTTATAATAATTGCTTTCAGTTACATTCATGTACCACAATTATTAATTAATTTTCTTATTATTTAATATTTATCATTTATTTGATTAAAATTTTAAATAATCAAATATAATATTTTTTGACTTTAGAAATTAATTTATTACATCTTTTCAAATGGGGAAATAGTATAAGAACTCCCAAATGTTTTCTACATACATATATATATCAGCATAAGTTGTTTTTATACAACTAACATATTTCTTCTATTAATCATTAGCTTGTTGAGTTAGTGTTACTGATGTAGCTATTCTTGAAAAGTTGGAGGCATCAAACAATCAAAATAGCATGTATTAAATACAAAAATGCCCTTGAATTGATGATGTTCATTCTAGTACAGTATAAATGATGTTTTCCTATTTAATACATGATTTTATTTTCATTTTGGTGTCTTTCAAGTGATTGGTCATTTATTGGTAATATTCCTTTCAAACATTCTTGAAAAAGTTACAATTTTTTAATATTTCTTTTCTTTCTTTTTTTTTTGTCCCATTAAGATTTGTAGTCTTACTCTTCTGGCTTATCAACTATTGATGAGTATTAGACATGTAACTTTGTTAGGCAGCTGGCCAGGCAAGTTAATGTGTGACTTACTTGACTGCAAAAATAGATTGAGTCCTCACAGAGTTTTGAAACTAATATAGTATATAATGAAATAGAAGTATTTGCCAAACCCACTTCTATTTGCATTCTTATTTCATTACTATTGGTTTTGAATGACAATACTATTTTGTTACTTAATTACCAGTGATTCTTACTGTAAAGTTGAGACTCGGGACTTAATGATAAGTTGGCCTGCTGTTTTGTGACTCCAACTCAAACTTGGTGGAAAAACTTGGCCAAAACTTGACAATCAAAATTATATATAATATATGAAAAAAAGTTGGAACTATTATTTTCTTTCGAAAATTTCAAGTTGTTTTTTTCCAGACTTGGCTGAGTCTGACAGAAAAGATTCGAGAGTCTATTGAAATTCATGAGTTTCAGCAGAATTGTGATCTCTGCTGGAACTGTAAGTTGAGTCTGCAGCATACTTGTCAAGCCTGACTTGAACTTTGATCCATGAGTCCTTTTCAAAACTTACCAAATCTCAACACATGGATTCTTACTTAATTTGTTGGAAGGAAATGTATGGTAGAAAAATATCTTTACATAGTGAGAGAATGCCTTAAATTTAGCCTCATAATTATGCTTGCAAACACAGTTAGATTTGTGTTCCTCAATTTATGTGTACATTGATGTTGAATTGACACAAATGGTTAGTGCAGTAGATGTGTATTCAAATGTGATTTTGCTTTGTATACATAAAAGTTATTTTTAGTCAATAACGTGCAACATGGAATTTCTTCTTGTGCAGGTTTGATGTTGATGTTCCTGGCGGTATGGTTTATAAAGAAAGCAATTTTACATCTCCTGGTAAAGATGTGCACTAAAATGCCTACTTAGCGTGTTTATCACCTTACCTCCTACTTCTACCAAAATCTTTTTTTGGTCATTTGCTAGATTTTGGTAATTTGAGAATATGGTGGGCGCAGGCTGAGTTTGGCCATGTTTTTTTTTGGCAAATGTAAAATGTATTGTGATTAACTTCTATGTGGAGGTCTCTATTATTATATTTAAAATTTATATGAAAAGTTTGAGAACTGATTGTTTCCTTTATAGAATTGTTTACATGCATCATACAGCATTGTACAAGTCACTACAAAGTAACAAACACTTAAGATAATGGATCAACAAAAAGTTAAAAACCTATTGTGTGTCCTTTAATTACTTGTTTTGTCTGTTTATCTTTTTTTTTTGAAATCAAATTGTGAAGGTCCAAGCATCTAGGTCAAGGTGCTAAGAAAACATTGTTAGGCACTAGGAGAAATTCAAATCTATGGTAAGCACCAACTCCTAGGGAACAAACACATTATTTTGATCAAAATTAAAAAAGCTAACTGATTATACCTTTTTAATTCATAAAGGATATTATATAAAATTATAAAATATAAAATGAAAAATTCATACAATTGTACAAACACTTATAATTTGTAAAATTATAGTGCACCTATATGATGAGTATTTACTATTAACACACATTCCTAAGTGAAAAAAATAACATTTTCTTTTATAAAAGTACTCTAATTTGTTTGCTTGCCTAGAGTTGGGTAGCATGACGAACATGTGAGGAGTGCATTATAGATCCCTTTTAAATTTGATATGAAGTTATGTAATAATTAAAGCATATTCAAAGTGTAGCTATTTGCCTATGAAGTAGAAGAGGACAATTTTGTATCGATGTAAGAACCCTTCCTAATTCTGTAATGTTTTTTTCAATTTTGGATGTTTGATATTTTGTCAAAACACTTTGTATGCAAGGTTTGATTTCCGAGTTCTTGTTTTGTTTTGAATGCCAAAGAATGAGAGAACATGTAGAAATGAAAGAGCAAGATATGCATAAAACATAAACAACAAATTTCTTAATTAAAGATCACTTTATTAGCCTCAAATTAGGTTTGATATAAGTCTGCTAAAGTTACAACAGCAAACTGATTACTCCAAATTTGAGGTTTATTATAAATCACAATGAATCCTCACATACCTGAAAGCAAAGATGGAAGTCCAACAACTTGTAGATGGCATGGTTACCTCGAAGGATGACCATAATGGCTGATAACAATAGAAAATGTTTTCAAAAGTTCTGATGTAAACCACTGCCCTTCAAACCCTAGCTGTACCTTGATCAACCCTTCCAAAATATGCAAGCTTTCGTGCCAAAATCTTATAAAACATTCCAGCAATGATAAAAATATTAGTCCACCTCTAATGGCTTCCAAATCTCAGTTCAAATCAAGTCGCCTTAGCTGGAAAAATTATTAAAACCAGCGAATAACAAGCCCTAGAAGTTGTAGACATGCAAATAAATGATATTTCCAGCTCCTCTACCAAATTTCTACAATAAGATCAATGCGAATTCTAGAATGAATCCACCTAATAGGCTGAATAATTTTTTGTCCACACAACCAAGAAACTCCAAGGGTTTTCATCCTCAGATTTCCTGTAAATGAAAGCCAAAACTCAAGCTTCTTAGAGATAAATTAAACAAACCAAATATATCCAAGTTACTTTCTCAAATCCCCTCTTATAATCTTCTCATAAAGTTTCCAGAAACCCTATTTAAAATTCCCACTTTTAATAATTTAATATTTAACTTGCATATGAGAAATAATAATAATAAAGTGACTCCCGCATATAATTTATTCATTAATATAAAGTCACTTTAATATCCTTATTACTCCATAAATTGGCACCCCATTTGGTATAATATTTAAATTGTTTATGACATTCATATATTAAATGCACACTTGACCCCTTATATCCCCTTTAATCATAAAGATATTTAATTTAATTAATTATATTAAAGTCAATGCTAGATTAGACTTTAATTAATTAAATTAAATTAAATTGTTAAACTCCATTAAATGCCAAATTTCAAACCAACAACTAATCTTGCCAACTTTTTGAATATAAACGTGGTGCCCTCTGACCATTTAGATGACTTACCATAAATAGTATGGATCCAACCGTCCAAGCGACTTACTAAAAATAATGTGTATAAACGGAGCCTAAAAGGCTTCTAAAAGGCAAACTACAAATAAATTGATGCACTGAGATGGAGAGTTCTGAAAGAGATGCCTAAATGGTTAACTGAATAACCTTGAATCGCCCTCAAAGGGCCCCCTAATCACCACATTAGCCTATAGGGATCACTGATAATAGGCTAACATCTGAAAATAACTGATGCTTAGGAAGACGTAAAAATGGGGACATTACAATCGAATTATGAGGTGTGTAAAATTCAAATTTTATGATCTATGATTTGGAGACAGAAGCAGCAATTGCATTTTCAGTCAGCAATGACATCACTTCAAAGCATGAAAATATTCACAATTGTAAACATATGTTTAGTAGTCTTATGCGACACCCAACACACTAAAGCAGCATGCATTTTGGATGGATATAGATTATATATGTACACACACACATGATCTGTATAGAAAATGTAAGCATGGTTTACAACTTTCCATTATGAGTCAATGACAGATCATGGCATAATTACAAGGCACCATGACAAATTCCTTGTGCTATTATGATAATACTGACAAAAAACTGCTTTTGAGTTTTTGTTCATGATGTTGCACCCATGTGAATTTTCAGAAGAAAAACATGTTTTTATTGATTAGGGCCAAGCTAACCAGGTTCTGGCAAATGAAGGAAAAAGTACAAGGAACATCATATATATATATATAACCAGGTTCTGGAAAATGAAGGATAAAGGGCAAGGAACGTCATACACACATACACACACAAACACACATAAATGAAGGGAAAAGGGCAAGGGGCACCATATATACTAGATGTTTCTTGCCTCTTTTCCTTCATTTGCCAGAACAAGAAGAGCAGAAGAACAGGAGTGAACAGAAGTTAAGGAAAAATGACATGCAAGAACAGACATTAGTAGGATGACAAAGAAAAGAGCAGAATACATGGCAGATTCAGCAGCAGATGCTATCAGAAAGTGCAGGCTATCATGAAGATTCTATAAAACAGTTTAGTCATGACAAATTTCCGCAGTCAAAACAAAAGTGGAAGAGTCCTCGAAAAATTCTGTCTAAGCTTTTGAATAACTGGCAATGACATTGTGTGTTTGGGCTGGCAGAACCATTGTAATTTCCTGTCAGAAGTCTTAAACTTGGCAAAGCCACTGATAAATTCTGTCCTTAAAGCCTAGGCACACTTTGAGCATGGTTCAACCACTTGAAAGTTCTGCCTCATCTTTAAATTAGTTAAGTTATTCTATTTCTTTGCTAGGTGCACATTTAGAGTGGCTTTTCCACATTGAAATTCCACCTATGGTCCTGAAGTTAGCTTAAATGGCAAATATTTCTGCCTTGGCTGAAATGGTTTATATCTTCTCCTTGGCACAAGTGGAAATTCAGCCTGGTTTAAGTGAAGGAAAATTCTGCCTCATCCAAATTTGGCAAAGGCACTTGATAATTCAGCTTGGCATGGATGGCTAAAAGTTCTGCCACTTACTTAAATTGACAAGGATTCTAACAAGGGTACACATTTTAGATGTCTAAAGCACTTGAAGTTTTTCCATTTTATGGCATATATAATTATGGTGCTGTTGACGTGAGTTTTATGCCAGTACAACATGCAGGATCGAATACTTAGTATTCAAGGATGAAACACCCAATCTCCAACTCTCTTGAATAAGGATGTTCATATGCTAAACAATGTATATGGATTGTGTGATCAAATGAGACAACCCCAAGGTTCATTCTTATTGTGGACTTAACTCAGTTAAAATGATGTCATATGCTGGGTATCACAAAGGGACTTATGCTGTTCATTCAATGGATATCAAAAACTTCAACTTTTTCCAACCAAACAAATTGCAAGGATAAGGGTTGAGAAAGCTATTCTACTCCTAGAATGCAAGAGATGATGAATGTCTTTGTGACTATACTAGACTTATTGTAGCCATCGACATCAACCAAGCTAGTGCAATTTTCGAAGGTAATTGTAAGATGTTCAAACTATTACCATTCCATTAACACCATCCATCGATGCATATCAATGTGCAAGAAATAATCGAAGTGAAGGTCATAATTATGTCATTCGACCATGCATGACAAACTTACAATCAACAAGCAGCTAGTGGTTTGGTTTAAGCAACTTCATCAAAGATATATCCAAAATATCTTCCATTCAACTGAACACTACTCTTAAACAATATGAAATAAAATCCTACTCTAAGTGAGGAAATGTAGAAACCATGCAGTACTCCAAATCTCACAAACATTCACCATGAAAACCAGCAATGAAGTCCAAATGAAGAAGGAATAATCTTGGTAGTATTATTGTCATGAGCCATAATTGATGTATATACAAACATATTAATACATATATATACTTATTTAATTATTGTGAATACCATTGTAGACATGTTGATCGTGTACCATCAATAATAATAATAATTAATCAATTGATAGTTAAACTATGAAATTAATTAATAATATTATTAATCAATATTAATATTAAACCATATTAATATTAATATAATCATTTAATCAATGTATAATTAATATCAATATTAATATTGATAATATCTAACAATATATATATTTAATAACTCAATATAAAATTTAATATTATCCATGTTAATAATATTAGCCATATTTGCTCTACTTCAATAATAGTAGATTTCAAATGGACGATAAGTAAAAAAAAAGATAAGATAATACATGTTTTCAATTATGAGTCAGCGGTCGATAACAATAAACAATAATATTAATAGCTGGCAATTAATATTAATAGCCGACGATAATAAAATGATACTAATCAAACCTGCCAAATGAGGGGTCGTGACCCTTGGGCCCATGATACAAGCGATATACATAAATATGGTTCGAAATCGAAAGAAAGGGCACAAAAAGACAAATCATTTAATAAGGGAATAACAATGGGAGTAAAGACAACAGATAAAAAGGACTGCAAGAAAAGAATAAGGAATCAATGCTGTTAAGATGTGAAAGTTAAATAATTTAAAATAGGGAATTTGCATCAATATAAAAGCTACATATATCCTCTTTGAATTTAAGTCATTAATATATATAGTTTAAGACTAGTATAAGATGGATAAGAACAAGACAACCTCATAATGAGTTTTGAAATATGTTAATAGTAGTAAGTAATAAATTCATATTATATAGCGAATATGAATTAGTATATATATATATATATATATATATATTATTTGTGTTAAGATGAATGAAATCAGAATTATATATATTAGTTATGTTATACATGTTTATTTATATATTCATAATATAAAATATTAATATATATTTGGCCAATAACTTAATAACTCATTAATCACTATTAAGGGGATAGGGAGTGTGTATGAAGAGGCGGGTAAATCGGTCACATGATGGAAAGATCCCGAGATAGGTAGAACCTTGAGGGAATCCACTTGGAGACTGTGCATGCATCCAAGCACAATAAATCTTCCATCGTTCTTAAGATCTGTGACTAAAAGTGAAGTAAGGAATTAGAGCTTAAGTACATATTATGAATTAGTGATTATTCTTAATATTATATGATTTAAATACATGATGACATAAGATAATTTTTGGGGATTAATATTTTCCTAGTATGAAATATTACAAGTCGTCATCCCCAAGTAAAGTTCAAACCCTAATTGAGAATTTTAGAACAAATCAAGAAAGGTCCCAAAAGGGAACATTACAATTATTGCGACAATTTCTCCTAGTCTCTCCCTTAGCTAATCCAATCTAATTCTAATCTCATCTTATGAGTAAAAAATGAGAAGGCTTTGGCCTTTTATAGTAATCCTTACTACAATGAATGACCAAGATTGATTTGAAATCAAGGATCAAGATTAATCGAACAAAACCCTAATTAGGGTTTCATAACCTCCACTAACAATTATTAAATGCCATAGTGATGGGCGGGAGAAGGAGTGGGCTTGGAGGTTTGAATTCTAGGGCTTCTTGCAGCTTCATGGGAGCTGCAGGGTGTTCCAAGGTAATGCAGAAGGAGATAACGATGATGATGAGGACAATGGAGATATGGTTGCTGGTTGGGGAGTTTATTCCTCTGGTTTTTTGGCAGGATGGGGCTTTGGTCATCCATGTGTGGTAGTGGCACTTCTTGAGAAGGATCTGCAACCTTTGGTGGCGTGGTGCCGCTTCTCCTGTTGGGGGGTGGCACTGTTGTTTTTTTTAGTCCTCAGTTGTTCAAAATCTTTGGCTTGGAGTAGGAATCATTGTTTGGTACTCTGGATTGGGGGCAACAAGGTACGGTTTGGGTGTTCTTTGCGTTTGGTCTCGATGCTTCCTGCCTCTCCATGCATTGGTCTCAAGGCCCCTCATGTTGTGAGGGTGCATCTTCTGTGGTCTTTTTTGGTGTTGGGGGTTGCAGTGATGCGTATGGCTATGATGTCTACTCATGGATGCTAGTTTTCCTTAGGGTGGGGAGTTTGGTGGATGTGGCTGTCCTTGTTCGCCCTTGGTTGTTGTGGAGGCTGGAGCGGTTGTGGGGTGTGCGGGAGGTTGGACGGGTCTAGACTAACTTCGATCTTGGTCCCCTATTTGTTGGGTGCCCTGCAACTTTGTGGCTTGGAGCAGTGGTGGTGGGTGTCTTTGGAGATTTTGTTTTGGTTGGATGGGGCTTCTTTCGGAGTTGTAGGATGTTTTTTCTTGTTGCTAATGGTTTGGCTTTTCTTGCTCTATCTCATGTTGTAGAGCCCTTTTGTGGGGTTTTTTCTATATGGCTCTTCTATGCATAATGTCTTATCTTTGAAGAGCATGTTTCTCTTTTGTGGGTCTCTTAGGATCCTTTCTTTTTCCTGTGATCTCACGGTGGTATCTTTTGAGGCTTCTGTTCGTTGTCTCTTTGGCCTTCCTCATCTGATTTCTATTGAGGTGGAATTTTCTCCTATAGAGGTGGGGATGCTTCTTGTGATTGTGGGTGGGGCTTGGCTCTCTGTTCTCTTCTTGCCTTCTTCTTTTGTCCCTATAGAGGTGGGAGTATCTTCTATTGAGGTGGAGATCAACTGCTTGGGAGTAGGTGGATGTAGTTCTTGGAGAGTCTTGCTCTTCCCTAGTTGCTTGATGTGGGGCTGGGTCAAAGATTGGTTCTTCCTGCTGGATGCCTTTGCCTCTTTAGTCCTTATTGAGGTAGGCACTTTTCCTCTTGAGGTGGAGAAGGTTTTTATTTGAGTGCGGGGGTTGTTCAGTTGGAGAGCCTTTGTTGACAACTTTCTTTTGGTTTTGGGTGCCAGTTCAAAACCCAATCTCATGGTTAAGGGAGCCATCCAAAACCCTTCGCTCTTTTGTTTGTTTCTCTTGGTTCGTTTTTTCAGCAAGCATTTACGGTGGTATCTAGAGATTGCTGAAGTTTTCAAGGTTTGGGGAGCCTCTCAAAACCCTCTTGTTACTTCCTTGGTTGGGGAATGTTTCTTGGTTGTGGGATCCTTGGTAAAACCCACTTTTAAGGTTCATCCAGTATGTTCTTACTGCTCAATCTTTTTACTGGTTAGAAGGAAGGTTATGGGAGTCTTAATAAAACCCATTCCTATGGTTGTGGGAGCCAATTTAAAACCCACAAGGGTTTGGGGTTCCTTTGAAAACCCCATATCTTCAATTGGTTATTCGATGATCATTTCTTTGAGGCTGGTCAGGAAAGGTTATGGGAGCTTGGTTAAAATCCATTTTTTCATAGGTTTTGGATACCTGGTCAAACCCATGTCTTCTCTTGCTTAAGGTTCAAGGAGCTTCGTAAAACCCTGTGTATGGTTAGGCTTTCTGCTTGTTGTTGTAGCAGCTTGTACTTTGAATGTTCTTTTGTTAGGCTGCTTTTTTGTTGTTGGGTTGCTGCTGTTATGTACTGTTGAATCTTCTGCAGTGTTTGGGGTTCCAAATCCCCCTCAAAATTTATTTGTGAAGGGTTTCCGGTCCCTTCAAAACCTGTTTTCCTCTAATAAAAAATAATTATTAAATGGCCACCCAATTACAAAAGAGCACCACCTTGTGGGCCAATAAGAAAATTACAATGCTTTGTAGGAAAATGAGAAGAGACGTTAGGTAGAAGCTTAAGGAAGAAGCCACCAATCAACGAGCCAATAATAAAATGCCACATGGGCTTACAACAAATTTTTCTTTAGAAGATAGTTTTGTTTTTCTTTTCCCTTTTTTGCAAACTCAATGAATCTGGACATAATATTTTCAAACTCTCCTATTGGGACACTTGGCGTGTTTTGATTTGTTGGAGAAATGGGCACCACCTCATCATGCTTATCTTATAGGCTTAATAAATACCTCTTGGTGATGAGAAAATATTTCAACATTGTCAAGCCTTCAATTGTGATGGCTCCTATTCTCAAATTGTTTTATTTTCATGTAGGCTTCTCCACCCTTGGAAATCTTCTCATTGCATTTGTTTGAACTTGCACTTGTACTTGAATCTTGATGTCTTCATGATGTCTTGATCTTGAAATCTCTTCATCAACATGCTTGTAGCTTGTGCTTGAAATCTTCCCATTATCATCTTCACAAATTTGCACTTGTAGTTGAAGTCTTGATGCCTTGATCTTGATCCTCTTTTGTACTCGAACTTGGGTTTGCATCTTCATTTCAAACCTCGATCTTGAACATTATCCCACTTATCTCCTTGATGAACAACTTGCAACTTGTTGATCTCTGTTTGAAGGCCTCAAAATTAATCTTGCCATAGCCCTTCGCTCTCCAAGCATCTTCAACCTATATGCATCATCATCCATTAAGTATTGAATCCGAAATTCTTTTTTTTTTAAAGATTGAAAATTGGATAACAAGAAATGAAATTCAAAACCAAGGCTACTCGTGAACAGTCTTTCAATATTTTACCTTAGAACTCCAGTTCATCCCGAAGTCTAATATGCAAATGAAAATCTAATGATAAAGCATATAAATTCAATAATTTTTTTTCATTTTCATCCAATTAAGTTCAAACATCATGTAATGATGGTTTGCTAGCCACGGTCGTTGAGTTTCCAAATGATTTATCACAGGTTGGAATTAGAGGTTTGATGTGGCAATTGCCACTTGAGAGGGTGGATTCCACCACCTGATCCGTCAAGTTCCTACATGAGGAAGTGGATTCCACTCTTTGATTCGTGAAGTTGCCACATGAAGAAGTGGATTTCACTCTTTGATTCGTCAAGTTACCACATGAAGAAGTGGATATCACTCTTTTATTCGTTAAGTTGCCACATGAAGAAGTGGATTCCACTCTTTGATTCGTGAAGTTGCCACATGAAGAAGTGGATTCCACTCTTTGATTCGTGAAGTTGCCACATGAAAAAGTGGATTCCACTCTTTGATGTAGCAGCTTGAATCCAAAAAACTCCAACTTTCATATAGCATTCAAAATCATATTCAAAGAGCTAAATAACATCTTGATCTTCATTTCTTCCTTATGGCAATTCAACTTAAACGATTTGTAAGACTAAGTTTATATATCGGACTTGAGGAGATGATGCTTCAAAATTTACAACACGAGGAAGTGGATTCCACTCTTTGATGTGTCAATATGCCACTTGAGGGAGTAGATTCCACCAGTTCATATGGCAATACATTATCAAAGTCAGCACATTAGACCTCAATGAAGAAAGGATAACTTAGCCAATCAGATCTTTATGACAAAACAAGATCAGAATTTTATACCCAAGTATCAACTTGATTCCGCAACCTTCAAAATAGGGATAAAATCAAACTTTTCATCATGACAAACTTGAACTTGACAATTTAGCATAACCCTTAAGAGACTCGCTCTATAAACGTCTACGACCATCTGCATTTACAGCATTCATAGTGTAGGCCGAATTTGAGCACTTGATGTGGTATGGTGGGATTGAAGACCTCATGTGTCAAAGGGTGCTAGATGAGGAAGTGGATTCCACTGCTTGATGTGACAAAGTGACGCATAACAAGGTGGATTCCACCACTTGATGTAGAAAAAGTGAACTTTTCTAACCTTTGCCAATCAAACTAAGTTGTCCTTAGTGTCATGTCCCCTTTCTAGCGACATGATATTTTCAGTAGATTTGCCTATCATGGACTCTCGTAGGCAGATGATTTGGTGAGAGAGTCGTCTTGTTGATTATTTGGAGATTGGTTGGTCGTATTTGCTCTTGGAGAAGTGATTTGGAGCTTATTTTTATTATTATGTGTTATGCGGAGCCCATATGTTATAATTTTAAGTTGAGATTGCACTTTTTATTTTATAAAGTTATTTTATTATAAAAGTGCATTATAATGGAATTTTATAATGGATGCTTCTAGAAGTTCTTAGTAACTTCTTAGAAAAGTGAATAAATAGAGGGCTTGGGCATTCATTTGGACAAGCTGATTTGAGGATTCTTTTACTTTTCCATATTGGAGCAATTTGTAGTCATTTGGTCTGCAAATTTTCATTAGATCTTTGGGAACGATAACTCCCTTGGATTTGCATAACTGAGGAAGTGAAATATCTTCTGAAGGGTTGCTCATTGGAGACGGTATTTAGCCATTTCATGTTAGATTTATCTGAATATTGATTATGAGGGTTTGGAACTGATTGCACAAGGGTTTGGATTTCATCATTTCATTGGAGGATCAGTTTGGCAGTGTTTGGAGGTCATTCAGTGCATTTTCTGTGAAGTCTATACCAGGGCCTGAGACTCATATTTTCATTCATATCTCACAAACTATTTGGAGATTGATTTTATGCATTTGGGAAGTGATAATACAACCCTAGGCGATTCTGAATACATCATTTTTGGCAGGCAACACTTTGCAAGATTTTTTCTAGCAGGGCCGTACATGTCCGTACTGTATGGTCAGGTACAGTACCAGGTGCAGCAGCAGTTTTTGGGACCAGTTTGGGGGCCTATTTGGGGTGCAGTTTGGGTGTCATTTCATCAGCATTCTGTCAACAATAAGTGCAGCAATTTCCAGGTTCCTTTGCATAATTTGGAATTGATATTTGTTGTCAAATTTGTAATAGGAAGTTGCATATTTAGACACTGTTGTAACAGTCCATACTTATTCAGAAAATCAGACATTTGAATCAGTCATTGTCATATTTTGCATATTGTAATCAGACTTGAATGTTTCATGTTTCATTTGGCATTGTGGTCATTGTTTTGGTATAAGAGTTTTATCATCGTTCATTGTATTTCCTTGGTGCCAAGTCATTGGAAATCTGAGAATTGTAATTGATTGAAAAAGTCTTCATTAGCATTGATTGCATTTTATATACATATTGGCATTGTTTATATCAATTAAACATTGTGGATTTGTTACTCAACAACTACAAACTTGAGTACACTACATTTCAAACAAAACAACTCAATTGCATGCCAAGTGTTTGACGAAATCACTCAGTCCAGTGATAGAGGTTTTAGTGGCCTTTAGAGTAAGGGTCATTACACTTAGCCAAGCCTCGATGCCCCCTTAATGCCATTGATTAGCTTAAGCTGAAACACTTGACCATCACAACTCCATTTCCATACTTAAGTAGAATTTGAAATCTGAAAGTGCATACAAATCGCCCTCAGCACTTTGAATTTACGATAAGAAATCCACTTCACCTTGCCGCTGATGAGAATTTCTGAGTCTGGACTTATGTCTGAACTAATTCAACCCCCTAAAGTGTCTGGTATATGTGTCAAACCTGAACCTGGCTCTTTTCAGTTTGTCCAAGCCTTCAAAATATTTTGAATTTGATTTCAGGTGCTTATAATATTATGTTCAAATTCAGATTGCTACTGTAACTTGCTCTCGATGATCAGGTTCTGAGTCTAAAACAAACCCAGATCTGCAAGTGATTCGAACTTAAACAGGTTCAATTGTTGTTGGATCAGATGTATATATCCTCCAAGTCCCCAGGTTTGTGAGTACCTCA
Organism: Chamaecyparis obtusa; assembly: GCA_027943335.1. Taxonomy (NCBI): domain Eukaryota; kingdom Viridiplantae; phylum Streptophyta; class Pinopsida; order Cupressales; family Cupressaceae; genus Chamaecyparis; species Chamaecyparis obtusa. Next base: position 147,877 of record BSBK01000070.1, on the reverse strand, counting down.
GATATGCCTCCAAATAAACTTCCTTAAGGTTCGAATTTCTAAGAATTTTAGTGCTGCTGTAGGATAATTTCACCTTTCTTTGTATGTATGATGTGCTTATTGGATAATTGATTTGAGTTGGGTGTTGAATTGGATTAACACCCCAGCTTATATGCCTTTTGGTGCTTAAAAGACATGCCCCTCCAAGGAGGCCGACCTGGCTTTGAAGAGACAAAGTAAATTAAATTAAAACACCTCCTCATTAAATTTGCAGCTCTTCATCTTAAATTCGTGCCGCCTCCTATCAAATTTCGTGGCCCTTGGGTATTAAGTTCACGCCCCTTCATTAATTCATGGCTTTTGGGGTTAATTCAAGGTCCCCTATAATTGAATTCATGTCTTTTAAAATTAAATTCAAACCCTCAAACTTTCACCTTCCACCATTTAATGTTCTCAAAATTTTTTGAAGGCCGACCCCCCCACCATTTAATGATTTCAAAATTTCTCTTAAGGCCGACCTTGCATACAACATTTTCTATTCGAAAATTTCATGTCTTTAGACCAGATCGGAGATCTTGGTGTGATGGGGCCAGACTTGGAAAATTTCAGAGGTTTAAGCTCTATTGGATGAATTCTTTGGAGGAATTTCGCATTTCAAGGCTCTATTAGGCAGACCCTTATGATGTTTTCGGGACTTTCATGCTTATGTGTCAAGTTGCTTGCAAAAATTCAAGCCTTATGTGGCAAGCAGAATTAAGAGCTTCATGTGGCAAGGCGGAACATAAAATATAGCATTTTAGTATAAGTCACATAGTTTTCTTATACTTTAAGTTATATTTTATGTATATATTGTTAGGATGTTGAGAGTGTTTCAGATTCGTAGGAGTTGTAATGGAGATTGTAGATTTTGGGAGATACTAAAAAATTTTAGATTCTGCCAAATTTTAGGAATCAACACGCTTCCATCAATGTTCTTTTTCAGGTTAAAACTTCATCTTGTCTTTCTTTGCATCTTTCACTCCATCCTTTTACACTTTGGTTAATTCATTTCATCACAAATCTCCTGACTTTTAATTCCACATCGTTGACTAGCTTGGCTCAGTTCTCACTCATATCCTTGACTGACTTGACCCTTAAGCGAGCCAAAGTTGCTAAAGCTCATCCCTTAGATTTGGAGACTTGAAAATTGCCATTAAACTAAGACTACCTAGGACAACTAAACAAAAAGAGGAGGTCCCCATTTGCAATGGGGCGATGGTGTGAAAACCTCACAACAGGTGCCTGCTAGCATGATTCAACCATCACAAAACTCTGCCCAAGACAAAGATGGCAAGGTAGGTGATGAGCCATGCATAGGGGCAGTCTTAAGACAGTTTCAAGTGACAAGTAGGCATGAAAGAAGTGCCTAATGATCCGATAAGATCATGATTTCCAACTTTTTCTAGACCTCAAAAAGGCAGAATATAGTAGTTTCAGACTGTAAGGAAGGCAAGAAGTCTGCCCTCCAATAATTTTATGACATGTACCATTATGGTGCTCATTATGGATGGTTTGATCATTGCATAATTCCACCTATGAAAAAGTGTTATGGAAGGTGATGAGGTGTGCCTATGGGCAGTCTTAGATAGTTTCAAGCGATAAGTATGCATGAAATCTAAGATACCGATGTGTGCCCTGCAACCATGGAGGTGGAAGCGGATGCATATGGATGCTGATTCGGAGGCGGATACCCTATGGGTCCCTGCCGGAAGCCATCAACAGCGTATTAAATTTTTATTAAAACTTAGTATTTAAATTTTAATAGATTGATCATTAATATTTTTTTATTTCTTTGTATTTGATATTCAAAATAAAATATTTTGATATATTTAATTTAAATATTAATTTAATAATATAAAAAAATTAACAAATATAAATTTTTAATTGTTTTTTAACTTATAAATTTATGAATAATTTTAAAATTTATTATAGTTCATTTAAATTTAATATATTATTATTTTAGTATTGATAAATTATATATCTTTTTAAAAAAGTGATTTCTTATGATTTATATTTTATAAATGTTAAATTATGTTGATATTTATGAAATTATATAAGATGAATTTAATGTCATTTTTTTTATAATTTTTCATTCTTGTGGAACTTAAGCCAAATTTTTTAGTTGTCTGTATTACCACACTTCCTCTGCAATTTAAGTGAATATAGAGAAGTGTACGGCTGAGAATAACTGTCTGTATTCTCCTAGAGGCATCCCCGTGCATCCGGATCCCTGGGATGGCTTCTGGCAGGCACCCACAGGGCATCTTGCATTTCTATATATAATTTATATTTTTAATATATATATATATATATATACGCATCCAAACGCATCCGCATCCCATAATTTTTTTTTTCATGCATTCGTGCACCCGAATCTCGCATCCGCATCCGGATCCAAATCCGCACCCGAATCGGTAACTTAGCATGAAAGAAGTGCCGGACAATTTGATAAGTAATAGCAACAATGAATATTTGTGCTTGGACTGATTGATTTTTTGGCATATAGCATTTGAGAATTTCAACATGTTCTAGACCTCTTGGAGGTGGAATAGAGTAGTTCGAGCCTATAAGAGAGGCAAGTTTTGGTCTTTCGAAGAGGAATATCAGCAGTTTTCCTGCCGCCTAAGGTTCTGGAATTGTGTGACAGTTTTTAGCAGATGGAACAGTCAGGACAGCAAAGGAAAAGTGTAGTCTTATGGTTGTCCTTTGCAACAGATCATATACTAGGGTGATCTGTGGATGCAGATTTGCTAATTTAAATGCCTAAGTTTTCTGTTCCTGAGTTCCTTTTCAACTGCTTATGGTTAGCTCTTTGTATGCAAAGGTGGAGGTGAAATAATAGGGTTTAGTCTCTGTTTCCTAGAACTTATTGCAGTTATTACCATGGCTAAAATTTTGCTTGTTTCTACCTCTTGTTGCTGGACTAACCAAGCTTGGTGCAAAAGGTTTTTTTTGGGAGGATTTTTGACTTCATCAAATATGTTGAGGTTTCAATAGTCTCTTCGCATTTTATTATTTTCAATTTGTCAAAGTATGCACATTTGAAATTTTCTATTTTCGCAATATTTGTTTTTTTTATCATATTCTATTTTTGGACGAGGATGAAGACCTATTTTTGGGCTTCTTTAGTCAGTTTTTATTTTATTATTTGCCTAGGACAATATTTACTTTATTTTTTTTTCTTTTTGAATAGCCTTGAGCGTTTCACTGTAAAACTTGTTTTTTGGAAAAAAATTATAAAATAAGATCATATTGAAGTCCCAAAGTTTGGGTCTTTGTAACTTATAAATAAGTACATTGAACCATTAGCTCTAGAGTAGATTCGACATTTGTAACTTATAAATAAGTACTTTGAACACATAACTCTAGAATGATGGTTAATGCTATGCTTATGCTGCCAAAGCTATTGTGGAAATTTTGTGTTTGTAATTTTATAGATTATATGTAATGTGTAATGACCCTTACCAATAGGCCACTAAAAACCACTAATACTGAACTGAGAAATTTCGTCAAACACTTTCCCTGCAACCTGAGTTTGCTGATGTCTGCTTGTTTTGATTTGACTGTTTGGCACCAATGATGTTTTAATGATTGCAAATGATTGCTAAGTAACTACTTGAAAAGCCAAATGATAAGCAACTTCTTTAGATTTCTTTTTCAATGCAAATACATGAAGTTCTGATATGAAAAGTACTCCTACAGCCAAGTGGCATTTTCACAAACAGTTGGTATGCAACCTATATTCTGATAAGCACAACTACAGCCATTGACATTATGTCAAATAGTTGGCATACAACTGAATACCCAATACAAATGCTCACTAAATGATGTAAGAACAGTACCCAAGCAATGATGTGTTTCAAGAAGGTTGCCTATTACAATATGCTATCAATACAAGTGCTGACTTTACAAGCTATAACAATTTCCAGACTTCAATAACTTGGCACCAAGATAATACAATGAACTTTTGCCAAACAAGATAATGCAATGGCCAACAATGTCTATTGGATTATCAACACTACAAATCTGATGACAATATGCAAGATATAGCAATGACTGATTTCTATTGACTGTTTTTTCAGAATACATATATGGACTGTTACAACAGTACACATGAACAATGAAACTCTTGTGATGACCAGACCTTATCAAATCCACTCTCATTCACTATGACAATCCAAAACTGAATAACAGTGACTGAATTGTAGTTATGTATTGACTGTCACAGCAGTGCCTACTTATATGCAATTTTTAACACAACCTTGACATCAAATATCAACATCTGAATCATATGAAAGAACCTGGAATGCTGCACTTATTGTTGACTGAATGCTGATGTAGACACCTCCAATTGCACCTGAACTGATCCCAATTTACAGCTGATTGTAGATGGCTGCAATAATTTTTCGGACTGCTTTTTTCACTTTGCTTTTTCGGACTGCTTTTTCGGGTCTGCTTTTTCGGACTGCTTTTTCGGTCTGCTTTTTCGGACTGCTTTTTCGGATCCGCTTTTTCGTTTTGCTTTTTCGGATTGCTTTTTCGGATCCGCTTTTTCGTTTTGCTTTTTCGGATTGCTTTTTCGGACCTGCTTTTTCTTCCTCTTGCAACCAAAACTCAAACCCTCAGGTAAATCTGAGGATTCCAAATAAGCTCAACATGAAATGGCTGAATATCACTTCCAATGTGCAACCCTTCAAAAGATATCTCACTTCCTCAGTTATGCAAATCCAAGGGAGTTTTCGTTCCCAAAGATCTAATGAAAATTTGTAGACCAAATGACTACAAATTGCTCCAATATGGAAAAGTAGAAGAATCCTCAAATCAGCTTGTCCAAATGAATGCCCGAGCCCCCTATTTATTCACTTTTTGAGAAGTTACTAAGAACTTCTAGAAGCATCCATTATAAAATCCGATTATAATGCACTTTTATAATAATATAACTTTATAAAATAAAAAGTGCAACTCAACTTAAAATTATAACATGTGGGGCCCGCATAACTCATAATAATAAAAAATAAGCTCTAAATCACTTCTCCAAGAGCAAATACGACCACTGATCTACAAAATGACTCTCTCCACATCGCCACCAGTCTACGAGAGCCTGTGATAGACTGATCCGGCACGCTAAACGATGTCAGCCAGAATGGGGACATGACATAATGTGAATACTAAGTGCCAAGCTTTGTATTGATGCCACTTTATTCATGTTGGTTCTAACTTTATGTGCAAACTAGCAGTTTGGGCTTTGAAAGCATGTGTTGTTTTAGTTGTCATTCTTATCAAAATCTTGTTTGCATTGAATAGTTGGTCCATGTTTTAGCTAGTCAAAACATGTCGTTTGTGTGTGTTTGATTACTGGTTTCATCCTTAAATATCTATAAGTATTATTTGCAAGGCAAGTCCGTTGACTTTGTTGGTTCTTATATCCAAGACAAAAACATAAGCAGGTAGTCATTTCCTTCATGCAGATCTCCTCAATGAATCTTGTATCATTTGCATATTTGTAAATCTTGTGTATGGTTTTTAGTCTAGGGTTAGTTTAGCTTAGGTTTAGGTTTACTTTAGATCTTGGGGAGCTTCTGTGATGTTCCTTGTTTCAAGATAGAGAGTAATAACAATAGGGTTAAAAATATAAGATTAAATAAGTAAATAAATAAATAATAAAATAATAATTATAATAATAAAATATACATAATTAAATTATAATTAATTTGACAAAATCGATATAAACTTTATTATATACATATTATTATATATATGTATATAAATGTCTAGTTTAATAATCATAAATAAATAATAAATTGATAAAATCATAATTAATAACAAATAAATAAAATATGATATATGATATAATATATATAATCAAATATTATTATTAATCTATTATTTATCTTATATATATAATGAATAATAATTATTTAAGATATATAAACTATGATATAATAATATTCTAACATACTACTCTAAACATCAAAACCATAATTGAAAATAATGATAGAAAGCATTGAACTTCAGATGATAACATTCCTTCTTACACTGATATTAAAAAATGACAGGAAGGTTAATTATTTACAAACCATCGCTCCCGACTCCTATTTCCCATTTCTCACCTGAAATGCAAGCTCAGGGACATCGTGCCTCTGATTGCTGATGCAGATATTACCAAACAAACAATTAATTATCGGCAACCATATATATGAGGAAAATATCATCGAAGAACACTACAGGAAGGATTGCAGGGGATAATAACAAGTATCAAATGGAATTGGGAGAATATATGCTAGTAGTTTATAAGTTACAATCAGCAGTTACATTGGAGGAGACATTACACCATTCTTATCATCGTTGATTTTACCATCTTGAGTATAGCATAAAGGTAACGGAACTCTATTACAGCCACCAGCATGATTAATATTAATATTGACCAACATGGATATTAGCAATGGACATTTAGAATGGACGGAATAATAAATGACACTATGGTCAAGTCCTTGACAGTGCTAGAGGTTAAGATTGACGGTAGATAGGCTCATACAATGAGTATCTATGGCGGCAACAAAGAAGAACAATGTCAAGTGATAGAATTAGCAAATTAAGCCAAATCATTAAGTCTCTTGTCAATATCAATCAAAGATGAATCAACAATATATAACTAACTAATATCAATATTGAAAAGGTACTTGAATGATTTGTTTACATGGCTAAAGAGGTGCAATGACTCTGTAATGTCCCCGTTTTTAGACTCATGGGATTAGCTTGGTTTGTCGACCCACACAGGCTAATTAGGCAATCAGAGGGGGTCAGATGGTGGAGTCAGCGTTGGGATTCCATTCCGGAGGTTCAGATTATTAGGTCTGCTCTTCGTTTGGGTCATTTTGGCCAACTTACTATTTTTAGTAAGTGGGGTTTCGGATATGGCCAGGATTGGCAGGGTGTCTGCACGGAGCGTTAGACATCTCAGGATTGGGTTTCAGAGAATCTCCAGTTTGAGAGACTTACTATTTTTAGTAAGTCTATTTTTAGCAGTGGCTATTTCTAGCAGGGCAGTGTCTATTCTTGGCTGGGCAGTTGGTCTGGTGCTTTGTCAGAAGTTCGTTGATTGCAGTCAGATGGTTCAGTGGCTTATATTTTAAATGTGTTATTAAATTAAATTATCTTGATTTAATTTAATAACTAATGACTTTATAATATTATATTATAAAGTGGAGATATTTTATTAAGCCAATTAAGTGAAAATATTATAAAGTGCTTTTTCCAAAAAGCCTATATATTCTACTCGAAAAAGCACTTTTGGGTATTCATGATGCAATCATTATTTTATTGAAGTTTGTGGAGAATTGCCCTGGCTAGGGTTTTGAGGACTGATTCCTCTTTCTGGTGATTTGAGCCATTGCCTGTAATGGTGAATTTCACATCTGTTGGATTTTGTATATCAATTCAGTGTTGTTGTATATTGAATTGAAGAAAGTCTCAATTCTGGAATTCTGAGTGTGAAGAAATTGTGTGGGAACAATACTCGATTTAAGGGTTTAATATAATTGCCTGGCGTTTGGCTAATTTCTTTTGAGATTGTTGAAGTTTGGGCACTGAGAAATTATCGAAAGTGATAGAGGAGCTGTGATCTGGTGCGTGAATGTTTTTTGGCACGCTGCAGCAAATTTGAGGTATGTTTGATCTTCATACAAACCGTGAGACTTCTCCTAGGCGTTCGCATTGTATTTGAGACTGAATCAAGGCAGCGTTAATTATGTGCTGAGTGCATAAGACCCTAGAAGGTTATATCAGTCCCCTAACTTGCTCACGGGTTCAATACAAGAGCCGTGTATCTTGCACAACAGCCTCATGTAAGGCTCTGTCTTGCTTACGGTTTAGTTCTGAGCCGTTTATCTTGCATAACAGGCCCATGATAGACTCCAGATCAGTCATGTGTTGTCTATACTGCCACGTGCACGCTTCCAGGCTGGCGGCTATACAGTCTATTAGCAGAATTTGTAATGTGAGGGAGTTTATAGTTTTCAGATGTTGCAACTGGTGATTACCAGCGGATTCAAGGTGGATTTTTCTTTTGCAAAATAGATGTTTTAGCTGAGGTCTAAATAGCGTTTACAGGTGCTCATTCAATTTTTTAAAAAATAAGACTAGTGTAATTTGTTTCCTTTGCTAGGATAAAGATGTATGATATGTCAAGTGGTTGTTATTATTAAATGGAAATCTGATATTTCAAGAGTTGAGAATTTTATATATCTCTATGACTGTCCTGTTTGAGCAAAATTAAGATATAGTTGCAGTATTTCAAAATTATTATTGAATATTCAGAGAGAGCCAACTTAGGTTCATCACAGACTCGATATAGTTATGAGCAACTAACTCTAAGACTGAATGATATCCTTCAAGATAATATACTAAATGTTATGAAAGGGAAACAAGGATGTGACTCATCAATTTCAAAGGCTGCTACCTCTTGGATTGGAGGATATAAAAGCTAATTCAAACCATTCAACTCAGCATCATCAAATACTTCGCTTCTCTATTTAAGTATCCATATCAGATTTGCTCTATTTAGAGAAAATTTCCATTGGCATTATTGGTGTAGACATTTAGCACGTATTAGAGTTAGCATCCAAGGATTGCAGAGTTTAAGGAATATATATTACACACACCATCCATTATTGAATGCAAGCATCCCATGGATAATCTAAATTAGCAATTGATATCGAGGCTAATCTCCACAACTTAGATCAAGTACAAGATTTAGATATAGTATGTGCGAGAAGTTGAAGCTTTTGTCCCAATATACCAAGGCTTCCAATTAGGGGACATTACAAGTGGTATTAGAGCATGATTGTGCCATCTTGCAGGGTAGAAGAAGATATACAAAAACCATTCACCATGAAAGATTAATTGTAGGATAGAAGCTATGGAGCAATGAACAACTTGTCACAACCCTACTATAGAACATTGCACCCATAAAAGAAAGATAAGTCATTATTATATTATTTAAGAAGATTTGAATTAGTAATGTCATAGCAATAAATATAAGTTTCCTTTCAAAGTTTTGCATATGATTATTATGTTGTGTTAAAATAAATTTCAACATTTTAGATAAATTTATATTAATGATGATGCAAACATTACTCAGGATAGGAGATTAACCTGATGAGTAATATGTTGAAGAAAATAGGATTGGGGGTTTGTGGAGGGAAAGGCGGAGTAATCCGGTCGCATTGAGGTGGAGAGTCCCGAAACGGCTATGAACCATGAGGGAGCCTCTTGTAGACTGTTTCATGCACCCTTGGCACAATACTTCCACCATCCTACATTGTAGCTTTCCTACGGAGTCTGCAATTAAGGGAGAACTGCCAGGACACCCTGTTGTAGTACTAGTTAAGGGAAAGACGGTAAAGGCACCCTACCACAAGAAGCTTTCCTACAAAGTTTTCAATTAAGGGAGAACTGCTAGGACACCCTATTGCAGTACTAGTTAAGGGAAAGACGGTAAGACACCCTATAGTAAGTAGCTTTCCCATGGAGTCTGCAATCAAGGGGGAACTACTAGGACACCCTATTGCAGTACTAGTTAAGGGAAAGGCTATAAAGACATCCTACTACAAATAGATTTCCTATGGAGTCTACAATCAAGGGAGGGCTGCTAGGGCACCCTATTGTTGTACTAGTTAAGGGAAAGATAGTAAGGGCACCCTATTGTAAATAGCTTTCCTATGGATTCTGCAATCAAGGGAGGGATGCTAGGGTGCCCTATTGTAGTACTAGTTAAAGGAAAGACAGTAAGGGCACCCATTTAGAAGAACTTCTTTGATCTTTTTTAGACAGAGGACGTGAAGTATAAATAGATAAGAAAGACAAGCATTCTGCTAAGTAGACCACCTCGCGTGGATGCCTAACACCTGCCACCGAGGCCAAGGGGGCCAAAGTTCCGCTCTTGGGCTTTAGTATGGGATTGGCTTGGACTAACTTATCATGACTCATATCTACAAATCAAATTGGTTTAAATAGTATGATCACATTTTTGAAATTATTTACTAACTGGCGTTCACTTTGTACAGGGTTTATAGTCGAGACTCAAGAACACAAGTAGAGAAATTTTTTTTGTAAAAGCATCTCCCTAACCTTGGTTTATTTCAAATTGTAATTGTAGGAAGGAATCTAACAATTCTTTCAATATTTGTATGCCCCGTGTCTGCTTCGTATCTTCATGCATTAATGTGTATACTCCATGTATGCTCCGTGTTCTCATGCATTCAAGTATATGCTTCTTGTATGTTTTATGTCATCTTACATTACATTGTATTTCCAAGTGTTCGTTCCAGGTGTAAGTAAAAAAGAATAAGATAATGAACCCAAGCTACTAATCTGTTGATCAATATCTAGACCGCACAACAGAAGCCATTCACATCAATTGCTTGAGGACAAGCAATTTTTGGGAAGGGCGGACTGTGATGCCCCTTGTTTCAAGATAGAGAGTAATAACAATAGGGTTAAAAATATAAGATCAAATAAGTAAATAAATAAATAATAAAATTATAATTATAATAATAAAATATACATAATTAAATTATAATTAATTTGATAAAATTGATATAAACTTTATTATATACATATATATATATATATATATATATATAAATGTCTAGTTTAATAATTATAAATAAATAATAAATATAATAATAAATTGATTAAATCATAATTAATAACAAATAAATAAAATATGATATAATATAATATATGTAATCAAATATTATTATTAATCTATTATTTATCTTATATATATAATGAATAATAATTGTTTAAGATATATAAACTATGATATAATAATATTCTAACATACCACTCTAAACATCAAAACCATAATTGAAAATAATGATGGAAACAATGAACTTCAGACAATAACAATCCTTCATACATGGATATTAAAAAACGACAGGAAGGTTAATTATTTACAAACCATCGCTCCCGACTCCTATTTCCCATTTCTCACCTGCAATGCAAGCTCGGGGACATCGCACCTTTGATAGCTGAATGCAGATATTACCAAACAAACAATTAATTACCAGCGACCATATATATGAGGAAAATATCATCGAAAAACACTACAGGAAGTGTTGGCATCACCAACCGGTAAGCTCTCTACAGGTCCAAGTGTTGTCATTGATTGGCAAAAGAGGATAGAGATTTGTTGTCTCTATTATAGAGGGGACTCTTCATCAAGAGAGGTTGTGAAACCGGTCACTACACTAAGCATCAACAAACTGGATAAAGCACTCAGCAGAGAAGAGTGTATCCTAGTATCAACCAAGGACCGACCTCAACCGATATAGACAAGCCCAAATAAAAGCATATCCAACTAATGTCTATAACACAACCGGAACAGTGCAATCGGTAATCTGCCACACCAAGGGCATGTACCCGGTAAGCCAAGAAAGAGACGTTCTAAGACTCTTACCTGTTTATAGCATGAAGAACTCAACCGATATATTATAAGACTCCGGTATGAACCGAGGAAGTCATAGTCAACTGTCTGTTCCAACCAACTCTTCTTGACCGGGATTTATTGCAGTAAATCCGAGTGATCTTGAGTTGTCTTGGTGATCGGTTTGAGGCACAGGTAAAGGATTTAAAGCCGGAATCAATGGTTTCTTGAGGCGCGACTGAAGGATTGAAAGCCGGATTCAGTGGCTTTAAATCGAAGTGTTATCTCTTGTGAAGAAAGGTTGCCTAACACGCAACTGTTGTTTACTTCATGTAGTGGATGAAGCTAGAGCTTGCATCGGATGCTTGCTTAGAGAACAAACACTTTACTGAGTGATGGATTCGTTGGATCTCAGGATTAGGTCATGCATTTGAGGCACAGTCAGGGCAACACAACTGAATATATTCTTATGACTGTTGAGAAGAAGAATTGCCTTCATTCTGCCGGGAAAAAGAGTGAACCTATATGCTACAGTAGCAAGGGTTAGAGAAAATCGACAAAGAGATAATAGGTTGTGCAAGGGAGCACAACAATAGTTGAGAATACTCCTGTGTTAATCGGTGATAATTCTCAGTAGAGCACAAATAGAGATCACATCTGGCTGAGCAGAGCCTTCGGTGAAGATCTTGATTCTATTGTTTTCCAGCAAACTACAATAGACAAATCCCAGTATTTGGGTGGACTCTAATAGGTCCCTTGTATCAAAATCCCTTAACCGGGTGACATCTTTCAAGGTGTTTGAAGTCCCTTAACCGGGTAGGTCTTAACAGACCTTACTATAACAAATCCCTTGACCGGGTTGCACCTAGCAAGTGCGTTTTATCCCTTGACCAGGTAGGCTCTTAACAAGGCGTACTTAAGAAGAGTACAAATATTGTGAGGTCTCCTCACACTGTGGTTTTCACCCTAACCGGGTTTCCACGTGATAAATCTAGTTTCACTTTGTGTTTGTTCACTTGCTATTTTATTGCTTAGAACTGCTTGCTTTTGTGCTGCAAGTTTACTTCACTGGATTAAAGAAAAAAAAAGAAAGATTTTTCATAGTGCCGATTGACCCCTCCCCTCTCAGCACCGGTTGGGACTGTCAATTGGTATCAGAGCCAAGTTCTGTTTTTCTTTGTTGCTTAACCGCATAGAGACAAAGCTATGATGATGAGAAAGGAAGGACCAAAGTTTTCAAAAGAAAACTTCACCTTATGGTGCAGCAGGATGAAGCTATCTATGAAGACCAACGGTGACCAGTACTGGAATCATGTTACCAATGACTACAGTGAGCCCGCTGACACCTTGACACCTGATGAAGAGAAAATTAAGATTGAGCACACGACTGCCATGGACATGATAGCTAGCACCTTACCTGGCCATGTGTTTGTTGAAATTGAACATCTTAACTCCGCCTGCAAAATGTGGAAAAAGTTACAAATAGTCTATGGAGGAGATCCCAATGTTTAGAGAGCCAAGGTCGAAAGCCTCAGGGGAAAGTATGACGACATGAGAATGAAAGATGGAGAAGATATCGAGCAATATAGCAACTGAATCAAGGAAGTGATCAACTCCATCAGAAGTGCTGGAGGCAAGCTGACTGAAGAAGAGGTGGTGAGAAAAATACTGAGAACTCTCAGACCTCAGTATGCCATCAAGATCTCTGCCATTCAAGAGCTCAGATCCGTAAGCAACGATCAAGTCACCTTAGACTCCCTAATCGGTAAGTTGGTTGCTTTTGAATTAAGCAACTTTGATAATAACCTATCTGTTCAGGAAGCAACATTTAAATCATTGGTCAATGCCTCTTCCACCAAAAAGGGAAGAGAAACTGGTAACTCCTCTACCGGTAAGATCGACAACTTCATTGAGAATCTGCTCTCAGAGGAGACGGAGCAAGATGAGTTTGAAGCTTTGATTGCTAAGAGATTCCCTAGAGGGAAAGGGAAGTATAAAGGGAAACTCCCTTTAAAATGCTTCTCTTGTAACAAAATAGGACACATTGCTGCCCGATGTCCAGATAATGAAAATAGAGACAAAAGAGACCGGTTCAAGAACAAAGCAAAGTAGGAATGCTATCTTGCGGAGGAAGGAGTCACAGACTATGAGTCTGAAGACTCAGAAGATCCAGAAATTGCATTTGTTGCAATAAAGGAGGAGAGCCTAGCTCTTGATGAAGTTGCACTCATATCCAGATTTTATCAGTATGACGATTAGATCATTGACAGCGGATGTACTCACCATATGGCCGGTGACAAGAGCAAGTTCATCAACTTGGAGCTCAATGACAGCGGATCAGTCACATTTGGAAACAATGCCCCTTGTGGCATCAAGGGTAAGGGATCTATTGTTCTCTGCAATAATGCTGTCTATGAAGACGTGTATTGGATCGAAGGACTCAGGTATAATCTGATGAGTGTTGCACAGCTCAACAACAAAGGTTTCTATTTGGAATTCGGTCAAGGCTCCTGCGTAGTCAAAAATCAATCTGGATCTGATGTTGCAACCGGTAGACAAAGCAAAGGCAATTTGTTCTACCTAGACTCAACAGAAGGAGCCTGTTTAATTGCTTCTGTCAAAGGAGAATCAAGCAAGATTGGTCTTATCTCCAAAGAAGACAATAGCTGGCTATGGCACAAGAGACTTTGCCATATAAACTTTGACAGCATTGTCAAAGTGAGCAGGAAGAAATCGGTCAGAGGATTCCCAGAAATTGCAAAACCCATGGGAGGCATTTGTAAGGATTGTCAGTTAGGAAAACTGACAGGAGCAAGTTTCAGTAGCAAGTCCTTCTCTGCTGAAAATGTCCTAGATCTTGTACACACAAACCTGTGTGGACCAATGAGGACAAAGAGCTATCATGGAGACCAGTATTTCATGTTCTTTGTAGATGATTTCTCGAGAATGATGTGGACACTCTTTCTCCGTGAGAAATCGGAAGCCTTTCACATGTTCAAAGTTTACAAGGCTAGAGTGGAAAAGGAAACTGTTAGAAGCTTGAAATGTCTGAGGTCGGACAGAGGAGGTGAGTACACCTCTTAGGAGTTTACTCATTACTGTGAGGAACATGGCATACAGAGACAGTTCTCAGCACCTAGGACTCCTCAGCAGAATGGAGTAGCAGAAAGAAGAAACATAATGCTAATCGACTGTGCCAGAACCCTGTTGATCTAAAAGAATCTTCCTCATCACTTCTGGAGAGAAGCTATTAGCACCGCTGTGTATACAATCAACTGAGTTCAAGTCAAAAAGGGAACTGGTAAGACGCCTTACGACCTATGGTTTAAGCATACTCCCAGTATAGGCTACTTCAGAATCTTTGGTAGTAAATGTTATATCAAAAGAGAAATGTTTTCTAGGAAGTTTGATCCCAAGAGCGATGAAGGAACATTTCTAGGTTATTCTACCAAAAGCAAAGCTTATCGGTGTCTGAACAAAAGAACAGACAAGATAATTGAAAGCATCAATGTAAAAATTGATGAATCATCAGAACCAAACAAGAGGACCGGACATGTCAATCATGAAAATTTTAAACTTACTAATGGAGGAGATGTCTTTGAGTTTCATGAAGCAACAATTGAAGAAGAGGAGGCAACTCCCACTGACAGAAATCAAGAGCGAGAGACTGTGTCCGAAGCTGACAGGACACCCCAGGATGGTGAACAAGCAGATGATCAAAACCATGACGAAGATATTGCTCAACAAGATGAACCGGAGTAGGAATAGAGGCCGGCTCTTCCAAGGTATGTCACATATCACTCTACTGATAATATAATTGGTGACAGACATGGGAACATCCTGACCAGGAAAAAAGCTAAAGAGAATGTCTGTCTTCTCTCGTGTGTTGAGCCCAAAACCACCAGAGAAGCCCTTGAAGATGAAAATTGGGTTAAGGCCATGGACGAAGAAATTGAGCAAATAAAAAAGAATGACACATGGGAACTTGTGCCAAGACCTCATGACAAAAACGTAATTGGGACTAAATGGGTTTACAGAAACAAATTGAATGAGGATGGTAAAGTCATTAGAAATAAAGCAAGGCTGGTTTGCAAAGGCTATGCTCAAGAAGCTGGACTAGACTATGGAGAAACTTTTGCACCAATAGCCAGATTGGAAGGGGTGAGAATTCTTCTTGCCTATGCAGCTCACAAAGGCTTTAAAGTGTACCAGATGGATGTGAAGTCTGCATTCCTCAATGGAATACTAGAAGTCTACATTGAGCAACCGGAAGGGTTTACATCCGCTCAAAAGACTGATATAGTCTGTAAACTAAAAAAGGCTCTCTATGCGCTCAAGCAGGCCCCAAGGGCTTGGTATGAAAGGTTGCATTCATATCTTCTGACAATTGGATTCATCAGAACCGGTGACAACAACAATTTGTATCTTAAAACCGGAAAGGATGGAAATCTAATTGTTGAAAACTTTGTTGATGACATCATCTTTGGAGGAGATGACAAAATGAGCAAAGTATTTGCTGAAGAAATGAAGAAAGAATTTGAGATGTCTATGATAGGGCCCATCAAATTCTTTATTGAACTACAGGTCCATCAGCTAAAAGAAGGTATCTTCATCTCTCAGTCCAACTACATAAAAGAAATTCTCAAGACTTTTGGACTAGAAGAATCCAAACCGGTTGGAACTCCAATGATAACTAATCTTAAGTTATCAAAGGAGGATGATGCCAAAGAAGTAAATGAAACAATGTATCGGTCCATGATAGGAAAACTGCAGTATGCTATTTACAGCAGACCAGACATTGCTCATGCAGTTGGCATAGTGGCAAGATTCTCTGCTAATTCCAAAGATACACATCTAATTGCAGTAAAGAGAATCTTTAGATATCTAAAGGGAACCGAGGAATATGGCTTATGGTTTCCACACAAAGGTGGATTCCAAATTAAAGTCTACACAAATGCAGACTGGGCTGGCAACGTAGATGATAGAAAAAGCACAAGTGGTGGTGCATTCTTTCTAGGTGGAAGAACAGTATCATGGACAATTAAGAAGCAGAATTGCATTTCACAATCCACTGCTGAAGCTGAATATGTTGTTGTTGCAAGAAACTGCACACAGGTGATCTGGATCAAACAATTGCTGGAAGGTATTCAAGAACAGGTACTTGAACCGATCGCAATTCACTGTGACAGTACCAGTGCCATAAACATATCCAAAAATCCTGTTATGCACTCCAAGGCCAAGCACATTGCCATCAAGTATCACTACTTGAGGGAACTTGTACAGAACAAAGAAGTAAGATCGGAGTATGTGTCCACCAAAGAACAGATTGCTGATATATTCACAAAGCCATTACCAAAGAGTACTTTTGAGTATCTCAGAGGTAGACTGGGGGTTGTACCCCTCTCAGATCATTAGTAATCATCAACAGAAAGTCATCAGTTCATTATGATTCAAACAAAAGATTACATCTTATCTTTTATGAATTGATGAAAAGGACTGCTACTCGCAGGGGGAGCAGAGTATACAAATCTTCCTGATTATCCTTTTGGCATTCTATTGTCAAAAAGGGGGAGAATATGATTACCTATCATATTTTTGCCATTAATGCCAAAGGGGGAGATTGTTGGCATCACCAACCGGTAAGCTCTCTACTGGTCCAAGTGTTGTCATTGATTGGCAAAAGAGGATAAAGATTTGTTGTCTCTATTATAGAGGGGACTCTTCATCAAGAGAGGCTGTGAAACCAGTCACTACACTAAGCATCAGCAAACCGGATAAAGCACTCAGCAGAGAAGAGTGTATCCTAGTATCAACTAAGGACCGACCTCAACCGGTATAGACAAGCCCAAATAAAAACATATCCAACTAATGTCTATAACACAACCGGAACAGTGCAACCGGTAATCTGCCACACCAAGGGCGTGTACCCAGTAAGCCAAGAAAGAGACGTTCTAAGACTCTTACCTGTTTATAGCATGAAGAATTCAAGCAATATATTATAAGACTCTGGTATGAACCGAGGAAGTCATAGTCAACTGTTTGTTCCAACCAACTCTTCTTGACCGGGATTTATTGCAGTAAATCCGAGTGATCTTGAGTTGTCTTGGTGATCGGTTTGAGGTGCAGGTAAAGGATTTAAAGCCGGAATCAATGGTTTTTTGAGGTGCGACTGAAGGATTTAAAGCCGGATTTAGTGGCTTTAAATCGAAGTGTTATCTCTTGTGAAGAAAGGTTGCCTGACACGCAACTGTTGTTTTCTTGATGTAGTGGATGAAGCCAGAGCTTGCATCGGATGCTTGCTCAGAGAACAAACACTTCATTGAGTGATGGATTCGTCGGATCTCAGGATTAGGTCATGCATTTGAGGCGCAGTTAGGGCAACACAACTGAATATATTCTTATGACTGTTGAGAAGAAGAATTGTCTCATTCTGCCGGGAAAAAGAGTGAACCTATATGCTATAGTAGCAAGGGTTAGAAAAAATCGACAAAGAGATAATAGGTTGTGCAAGGGAGCACAACAATAGTTGAGAATACTCGTGTTAACCGGTGATAATTCTCAGTAGAGCACAAATAGAGATCATATCTGGCTGAGCAGAGCCTTCGGTAAAGATCTTGATTCTATTGTTTTCTAGCAAACTACAATAGACAAATCTCAGTATTTGGGTGGACTCTAACAGGTCCCTTGTATCAAAATCCCTTAACCGGGTGACATCTTTCAAGGTGTTTGAAGTCCCTTAACCGGGCAGGTCTTAACAGACCTTACTGTAACAAATCCCTTGACCGGGTAGGCTCTTAACAAGGCGTACTTCAGAAGAGTACAAATATTGTGAGGTCTCCTCACACTGTGGTTTTCACCCTAACCGGGTTTCCACATAATAAATCTGGTGTCACTTTGTGTTTATTCACTTGCTATTTTATTTGCTTAGAACTGCTTGTTTTTATGTTGCAAGTTTACTTCACTGGATTAAAGAAAAAAAAGAAAGATTTTTCGAAGTGCTGATTCACCCCTCCCCTCTGAGCACTGGTTGGGACTGTCAGGAAGGATCGCAGGGGAAAATAACAAGTATCAAATGGAATTGAGAGAATATACGCTAGTAGTTTATAAGTTACAATCAGCAGTTACATTGGAGGAGACATTACACCATTCTTATCGTCGTTGATTTTATCATCTTGAGCACAACATAAAGGTAACGAAACTCTATTACAGCCACCAACATGATTAATATTAATATCGACTAACATGGATATTAGCGTTGTGTTAGCAATATGAGTTGTCATTAGTGTATTTCACAAACACCATCCACATCAGTAAAAGGTCACTGGTCACTTACGTTACTCTAAACGCCACCGGTAAACTGAGAACAGAGTGTATGCACTGGTTGACTATATTGACAAATACATCGGTAGACCGAAGCAAGTACTTAGTACCGGTCTTATGTTGCATACAAGGATGAACTGTGTATGAGGATATACCGGTCCAACTGCAAGAACGATCCGATCCGGATTTTGCGGATCAGTTTGAGTTAAAAGCCTGATTGTACGGGACATCCACCGTTCAGAGTGGAGTTAGCTTTTTAACAGGAGTTAGCTTTATTTCTATGGATGATCTCAAGGTAAATTCCAGATCAGAACGCATAAGCTTTTATGTGTTGCATGATTTATGGTTAAGTTTACACCCTGGTGGTTCTATGAGTCAAGAGTTTCACTCTTGTATAAATAGGTTATAGGACGCAAGAAGTGTTGTTGCTGTTGTTGATTATTGGTGATAGCATAGACCAGAGGAGAGATATCTTTTGAGAGAAGCAATACAGTCGTTGAGGTGAAAGAGAGTAGAGGTCAACAGCCAGGCAAACCGGGGAAGAGATCAACAGGTTTGATCTGATAAGACATTCAGTGTCATAGAAGATCATTGTTTTTATAAAGTGTGAAAGCAAGTTGAAATCCCTCTATTAGGGTGGACCTAATCGGTTCGTTGTAAAATCTCCTAATAGGGTAACATCTTTTTTTGATGTTCAAAGTCCTATGACCAGGCAGCTCTTGACAGGGTTTAGATCTTAACCGATCTTTTGTAAAATCCCTTAATCGGGTAGCACCTTAACCAATGCTTTGTAAGCTCCTAATAGGGCGCCTTCATTCGACAGTAGTGAAGTTGTGAGCTCTGTCTCATCGTGGTTTTTTGCTTCTAACCGAGGGTTTCCACGTATAAATACTTGTGTTAATCTGTGTAATTCTTTTATGCTTATAAATGATTGTTTTATTATGCTTATCAGTAAAGGATAATTAAACAAGTGAAGAATTACTGCATTAGAATATTATTTACTAATTCACCCCCCCTCTCAGTAACCGGTTTAGTAATAACAATTGGTATCAGAGCCTAGGCTCTCACATATAAAGCTTAATCGCTTGGGAGAAAGATCATGGAGGGTTACAGATATCAGAAACAGCTAGAGGAAGCCAACGACATCGTTGCCTCTCTGGAGAATAGGCTGAGGAAATCACTTGCAAAAAGAAAGGAGCTGGCTCTGCAATTAAATGAGAGCAATGAATTCATTGATGAACTCTCTGGGCAGAGTGGATCTGATGAAGCTGAAGGAGCAATTTCTGAGCTTATGGAAAAGAACTAGATCCTAGCCGGACAAATTGCTAATCTCAAAAGGGAGCAAGAAGAGAATGCCTTGAGGATGACTAAACTGATCGAAAAAAAGAGGAAAACTGAAGATGAAAGAAACACAGTAGTCAAGTCATCAACAGCCTCGGAAAAAGCAAGGAACCGGGCAGAGGAAGCTGTAAGGGCAAATGAACTTATTATTTTGCAACTCCATGAAGACATGCTAATTGTCACCCAAGAAAATGCCAATATGCACAAGGCATGGGAGGATAGGGATGATGCATGCAAGAGACTGGTGATCGAGGTGTATCAACTCAAGGAACAAAAGAAAGTCCTTGAAGAAAGGAATGAAACCTTGAAAAGATACAATGAAAGTTCGGTCAAGCTTGATGAGCAACTCAATGTTCAAAGAAAGCACAAAGATCACACCGGTCTTGGATTCACCGGTAATAACACCAAAAAGACTAGTGAGTCTTCTGGAGCAAAAACAATGAAGAAGGATAAGAAGAATTCGCTGGCACAAAAAGGTAAGAAGACCTTTAACACCTCTTGCAATCACTATGGAAAACCGGGTCACAAAACTAATAACTGCAGGAATGCACCGTTAAGGCCGAACAACATCTACTGCAAGAACTGTTGCAAGGTTGGCCACAAGACCAATGAATGCTGGAACAACCCCCCATCTGTGTCCAGTGGAAGCAGGGGAAGCTTCAAGGGCTACTGCTATACATGCAATAAGTTTGGACACAAGGCTGAAGAATGCAGATCAAAGACCATGACATTTAGATCCCCGAGACTAGTATACACCAAGAGAAAGAAAAACCGGGGCACAACCAACTGTGCAAATTGTGGGACTCACTGCCACAATGATTCATGGTGTAAGTCACCCAACACAAGAAGAGTGAACCCAGGGAAGGCTACCGGGATAGTCTGCTATCATTGCAACAAAGTTGGAAACCTAGCTAAAAATTGCAGGAACTGGTCATCCAACCAGAAGAAGGAACTGGTCAAACCGGAAGAGAAGATCAACAAGGAAGAGAAGACTGAGAAAACAATCAGATAGATTTGGTTCGTAAAGGAATCAAAGAGCTCCGTTGAGGAGAAGACAGAGGAAAGATCATCATCTGCAGATGGTGATATCTCTTCAGCGAACTGAGCTGTAAAGGCCTAGAGGGAACTGGTAGATCCTTTACCGTTCTGGGTAAGACTGGTGAGAATTAGACTCACTCAGTCTAGAAGGAGAACTGGACAGGGAAGAAGTAATAAACCGGGATTTGCATAACCAAAAAAGCCGGATCACCGGTTGGGAAATATGGAAAGAAAAGTTAGATAAGGCATTTATTACTGTAGCCGTTTAACAAATAGTTACCGTTTGGTAATTACCGTTATGACCTAACCCTATAAAAGAAAGAAGTATTACTCATTACTTTTACCTTGCTTTCACTGAGATTAATGTATTTTTTTGTGAGTAATATTCTTGTGCTTTGATCATCGTGAGCGATTATCTGCTAAGACTGATTAAAGCTTCTTTCTGTGATTCAAAGTGTTCGCAATGGCCTCATCATCTGCTACTATGAAGTTGATCGAGGCAAATCAAGTCGATCGCCCTTCATATGATATTGCGGCGATATAGAATCGAGCAACCGATATGGCTGGAGCCTTGTCAACAGTATCGAAGGGAGTCTTTATGATTGAAGACGTGACTGCGCTCATCCACGCCAAACAGGAAGAACTTGGCGAGACTTACATTCAAGGCGAGTACCTCTCTCTGTGTAAGGATGGAAGACTGCAAGACAAATATGCAAAGTTGGTGTCGTCCGGTCTTATCAACGGAGTCACCTATCCGGCCATCTTCTGACAAGATTGGATCTGACTGGTCCTTAGTCGAGTTCATGATCTAGGGTTTTGGCTCCAACAGGGTGCAATTACAGAAATAACCAAGGAAGATTTACATCGTGTAACTGGATAGAGTTAGATAGGGGAAGCCTTGATGCTGTGAACCATCGCAAACACAATCGTCAGAAAGCTGACGAAATCCAAATATGATGGTTGTATCATGACAGTGAACGACATCGAAGACGATGGGGTTCGGTTTGCGTTTGCAGTGATAGGTTATAAAATCTATAAGTCTAATAATCTCAACAACATACCGGGTGGAGCCATACATGCCGCACACCGGATAATGCATGACAATGCCACTTATGATATCTGCGGAATGCTTCGAGGGCAGATATTTGAAAACATGAAGAACCTCGGTATTGTCAAGAAGAAATCTATGAAGTACGAGATTCTACTGGTATGTCTTTACTTCTATTATGAAAATTTCTTTCTTGGAATCGGCAAAGTAGCATGGAAGACCGATAGATTGGTCATGCTCCAAATAGCAGATTTGGCCAACCAACTGGGAAACCAGTTAACCAAGATTATGAACGAATATTTTGATGCCTTTCAACTAAAGATGCATGAAAGAGAGCGGGTGCCATCTGCAATTGTTGAAGCATACAAAGATGATGTATGTTTTCTGGTTTCCACCAATCATTGCATCATTCAAGCAGTGGAGCCAAGAGAAGTATATGCTCCTGAGCTAGGATACGAGATCACGGCCAAAGTTGCTAAAGCATATGCTGATGCTCTAAATAAAGCAAATTTGGATCTATCTGCCAACCGGTTTGGTACGTTTGCCGAGATTCAAGAAATCTTAAAAAGAGGGCACCGATCAAAAACATCTACACCAAAAGGACCCCTACACCGAAGAAACTGACAACAGCACCACCAAGGGCACAAAAGAAGAAAGCTCCACCAATAGCGAGCACTCAAGAAGAAGAATCTGAGGAAACCGAGGACACAGTTCCCTTAATAAAAAGGAAGAAGGGTTTAAGCAAACTGGTGAAGGAGCCCGAAGCAAGACCAAAAAGACAAAATATTGATGAACTAATAGAAGGAATAAAGGATACAGGAAGGTTAGGACATGTGGGCAGAAGGTATGAAGTAAGCAATGACGAAGATAGAAGAAAGATTGAAGAAGGTATAGTTTTCTGCATTCACAAGTTTAATTTTTCTCCTTCTGAGATTCAAAAGATTATGCCAAAAGATCTATATGAGATACTTAAAGCCAGGTGGGAAGCCTGAATGGAAAAGGAAAAAGAGCTTCGAGTACGAGCTCTGTTGGAAGTACAAAATCACCTCACTTTGGAGGAAGCTACTCAACAAGCTGATCTTCACAAACAAAATTTTCTAACAAGGAAGAGAATCGGTCAAGTGCTTATAGGAGAGGTAGATAAAGTTCATCAAGAAGGTGTGTCTACCTGGACAAAACTTCTCCAGACTCAGTAGCAAGCAGAGGAAGCACGCTAGAAGACTATAGCTCCACCAGTTGCTGACACCGGGAAGGGAAAAGGTGTGCTCGGAGTAGAGAAACTGGTCATTGTTGACATCAGTGATGAACCAACCAACCCAACACTTCTAGTGTCTCTAGAAAAAGGCAAGGCTCACACAATGTCTGTCAATGACATTACAGCTGAAGTCACAAATTTTGGAGAAATAGATAATGCAGCTAAATGATATAGTGTATTAGCCGAGGAGGACAAACAGGAAATTATAAAAGCCCTTGTAGAAAGTTTATTAGATTTCAACAGAACTCCTAGGGATTATAGGGGGCAAGTTTCCTCCAGAGTTAAATAGTAAGCTTCAAGCAAAATGGAGGACCAGTCTAGAGTTAAACTCAAAGATCAACAGGGAAACACTGGAAAAAGTTAGATCTAGTCTAAGTGAAGAAAGAATAAAGCTTCTATTAGAAGAAGCATCTATGAACCTGGATACAAAGTACAAGGTTGCTAAGATTCTCAATGGATATGAGAATGAAGTCTACAAAGGGACTTTAGATTTCTGGCAGCAATATGACTTAAATACTCTTGAAGCAACAGGTCCTCAGGATCACACCACAACAATAAATGACCTCCTGTTCAGTTCACTGCAACTCAAGCTCCAATAATTGGTCAGCAGAAAATTCCCAAAAAAATGTTCACTTCTGGTGAACCAGTCAATTTGGAAAAATCTTTTGTGAATATTCCCACTGACAGATTTGTTGAAGATGATGGAGGAATTACTGTGGGTGATCTTCATACGGCTGAAGAACAGCAACAAACACAAGCCCCATCGGAAGTGCACTCGCATCAAGAGGAAGATGCTATGGCTAAAATAGAAGTGCAACAGGAAGGGGAAGTTCAACAACAACAAGCAAGACCGGAAGAGGTAAAAATACCGGAAGATGAAGAAATTAAGGCACAAGAACAAGAAATTCCTGTACAAACCGAGCAAGCCCAATCGGAAAAGGCACCTAAGCAAAAGGAGAAATCAGATATTCCAAGCTCCTCATCTAAGAGGAAGTTGTCATTCGCCGAAGAGAAGGAAGATAAAAGGAGTAAGGTCACCGATACGGTGGTAGACATCAATAAGATGTCAACTAGGTAGCTCAAGGAGCTGACCAAGAGAAAACAGGACATGGTCCTGACCACTGTCAAGAACATATTGTGCAATTTAGTACCAGATGTTGATATAGATGAAGATGAACTGGTCATCGACCAGCTGGAAATACTAGCACAAACTATCGATGAGGATCTAACTGATCCAAAAACAGTATCCATTGACCACTATGAGAAGAAAAGAGTGGAGATTCTTCACAAACAAGTTGCAGATATCAAGGTTACTCTGTCAAACAACTTGAGAGTTCTTCAACAACAGATTCAAGTTGTAGGAAGTTTGATGAGCAGAACTTCAAACTTTGAAATATTCTTGCACAATTTGACTGAAAAAGCCGCAAAGACCTCAGAGGACATAAGAGCCTTGTCAACCCACTTTGACATCAAGAATAAATCTGCAACAACTTTTAGCAGAGAAATGACAAGTCTTGGTCTAATCCTGAGAAAGACAGCTGAAGAGGAGAACAAAAGAATCCAAGACATCATTGGATTTCAAATGCTTCTGGCCCCAACACTTGACATCATGCACCAGACAACAACTTCTACAAATGCTCTGATCAATGAACTAGATTATAAAACTGTGGAAGATATGGAGAACATCATTGTTTCTCTTAAGGCAGCCCAAGCGAACATCAAATATGTAACCTGTCAATGGGCACCATTCCTACATTCTGCAAAGAATATCTATAAGGTTATCTTCACAACAATTCACATGTGAAGAAAACCAAAACCCTTTGTCCTATGGAGGCAAAAAGGGGAAGCAGAAGCAGAGGAAAGCAAAGCAAAAAGTAGAAAAGGGAAAGAACAGAAAAGGTCAGAACAGACACAAAAGGAGCACTCAGAAAGGGGAAGTCTAGAACACAAGGGAAGTGTGCTACAAAAGATAGGACAGTCTTCAGAACAAGGTATAAATTATCAATTTTTGTAAAAATGGTTTTGTGTATGGTTTTGCCACCAATGACAAAGGGGAAGATTGTTAGCAATATGAGTTGTCATTAGTGTATTTCACAAACACCATTCACATCAGTAAAAGGTCACTGGTCACTTACATTACTCTAAACACCACCGTTAGACTGAGAATAGAGTGTATGCACCGGTTGATTTTATCGACAAATACACCAGTAGACCGAACCAAGTACTTAGTACCGGTATTATGTTGCATACAAGGATGAACTGTGTATGAGGATATACCGGTCCAACTGTAAGAACGATCCGATCCGGATTCCGCGGACCAGTTTGAGTTAAAAGCTTGATTATACGGGACATCCATCATTCAGAGTGGAGTTAGCTTTTTAACAGGAGTTAGCTTTATTTCTACGTATGATCTCAAGGTAAACTCCAAATCAGAACGCATAAGCTTTTATGTGTTGCATGATTTATGGTTAAGTTTACACCCTGGCGGTTCTAGGAGTTAAAAGTTTCACTCTTGTATAAATAGGTCATAGGACGCAAGAAGTGTTGTTGCTGTTGTTGATTATTGGTGATAGCATAGAGCAGAGGAGAGATATCTTCTGAGAGAAGCAATACAATCGCTGAGGTGAAAGAGAGCAGAGGTCAACAGCCAGGCAAACCGGGGAAGAGATCAACAGGTATGATCTGATCAGACATTCAGTGTCATAGAAGATCATTGTTTTTATAAAGTGTGAAAGCAAGTTGAAATCCCTCTATTAGGGTGGACCTAATCGGTTCGTTGTAAAATCCCCTAACAGGGTAACATCTTTGTTGATGTTCAAAGTCCTGTGACCAGGCAGCTCTTGACAGGGTTTAGATCTTAACCGATCTTTTGTAAAATCCCTTAATCGGGTAGCACCTTAACCAGTGCTTTGTAAGCTCCTAATAGGGCGCCTTCATTCGACAGTAGTGAAGTTGTGAGCTCTGTCTCACCATGGTTTTTTCCTTCTAACTGAGGGTTTCCATGTATAAATACTTGTGTTAATCTGTGTAATTCTTTTATGCTTGTGAATGATTGTTTTATTATGCTTATCAGTAAAGGATAATTAAACAAGTGAAGAATTACTGGATTAGAAAAGTATTTACTGATTCACCCCCCCTCTCAGTAACTAGTTTAGTAATAACACGATGGACAATTAGAATGGACGGAATAATAAATGACACTATGGTCAAGTTTTTGACAGTGCCAGAGGTTAAGATTGATTGTAGATAGGCTGTAATGTCCCCATTTGGGATTTACCCTAATTAGTCTTATCTACATGCCTGGACAAAATGTAAAATTACTATACAGTTTATTACTTGTCCTTGATTATGAGTTACCATCTTTTATAAAATAAGGGTGCTACTGTAAATTGGTTGACTTATTTCTGAATCTCACTGGATTTCTAGATTCGATATCTGGATTTGATTCTTATGTAATTCTCTTTGATGATTGTCTTCCCTCGTTGGCAATTATCTTTTATTCTTGTGTGTCTTAGCCCTGATGTGGAAGTTCTAATAGAGTGGTGGTTCTGTCTAATTACAAATATAGTCTGCAAAATGTAATAAGTTCTGCTTGTGATCCCTATCAATCTGGTTAAAGCGAGAATACAATTCCTTTGCCTTTGCCCAATGTTGGTTTGGATCTTTGTATGTCCTTCAAATCAATGGTGAGTTTTGCTATTGATTTTATATATATTTCTGCTACTGACATTATCTCTGTTAAATAGATTGTTTTGGATACATCTGTATTATTCAGTCTTGCCAATCTCCTTTACATCTATCTTAGATGATTCAAGCATTAGTATTTATATTTATCATTTCTCCTATTCCGTGTGCCATGTACGCATATTCAGACCAGAGGTTACTGATCATAATAATGGTGGTTATATATATTTGTTTGTTCTCTGTGCATTACATCATCACAAATTATCTCTTAATTGTGCATAGCCGTTTTTAACGCTGATAAGTCCAACAACAACCTCCGGGAACTCTTTTCATGTAGACATGTGAACCAGCTCCAAGAAACATCATCTGTACACTGGTGCGGAGTAGTACCCAGGGAAAGACTTTCGGAAGTGAAATTCACAGGCCTGAATGTCTTCCGTATTCCTCCCAATGGTCTTCCAAATTGCTGAGTTTGTTGTCTGTGTAATTCGCTGAGTGAATTGGGAGACTCTCGTCTCTTTTCCTTGATGACTGTATGTAATCTCCAGTGCTGCTCCTCCCTTTCTCGCTGACTGATCGATCCCCTATATACCCGCATATGGTAATGGTCACGACCTTTCATTTCGTCGCTTGTCTTATATTTGGAATTATATTTTATGTGCGTTTATCATAAAGGTTGGGTATATATGAATTTATTGTATTATTATTAATAACTATACTTGGTCTTGACTATTTATTTATATTATCATTGTTTATTTGGTATATCATTGTATTAATATTATATTTATTGTTAATAATACATTATTACATAGTATTAATTATTATTATATTAATAAATAATATATTATATAACTCTTTAATATTATTTTACATATTGTTAATTATGATAATAATATTTAATTATATGATATTATTTATTCATTTGTCTATTTTTAATATTATTATTTATTTTATAGTTATAATATAATATATCATTATATTGTATTATTAATTATATCTTAATGTTACATCATATTATTACGATAATAACATATTTTATAATAGATTCAATATTATTAATATTTGAATTATTTTTATCTACATTGTAATCTTTCTAGTTATTACTATTTATTTAGTTAATTTATTTATTTTTATCACTACTAGGTTCTATTGAGGAAGGGGTCATGACATAGGCTCATACAATGAGTATCTATGGCAGCAACAAAGATGAACAATGTCAAGTGATAGAATTAGCAAATTAAGCCAAATCATTAAGTCACTTGTCAATATCAGTCAAAGATGAATCAACAATATATAAGTAACTAATATCGATATTGAAGAGGTACTTGAATGATTTGTTTACATGGCTGAAGAGGTGCAATGACTTGATATAGTTATGAGCAACTAACTCTAAGACTGAATGATATCCTTTAAGATAATAAACTAATTGTTATGAAAGGGAAACAAGGATGTGACTCATCAATTTCAAAGGCTGCCACCTCTTGGATTGGAGGATATAAAAGCTAATTCAAACCTTTCAACTCAGCATCATCAAATACTTCGCTTCTCTATTTAAGTATCCATATCAGATTTGCTCTATTTAGAGAAAATTGCCATTGGCATTATTGGTGCAGACATTTAGCACGTATTAGAGGTAGCGTCCAAGGATTGCAGAGTTTAAGGAATATATATTACACACACCATCCATTATTGAATGCAAGCGTCCCATTGGTAATCTAAATTAGCAATTGATATCGAGGCTAATCTCTACTACTTAGATCAAGTACAAGATTTAGATATAGTATGTGCGAGAAGTTGAAGCTTTTGTCCCAATATACCAAGGTTTCCAATTAGGGGACATTACAGCTTCACTCGTAATTTGCAGAGAACTCTATCCTCAAAGATTGATCCATTTTGTTTTGTTTTGCAAAAGACTGATCAAAACACTAAAATACAATCTTGCCATAATGATGACCCCTTGGTAGTTGTATATCAGATCATTATGGTTATATTACTTCTTTTGTTAAGCTCTAAAGAGACCACCATTGTATTTTACAAATAAGGTTTAATGTTTATCCTTATATAGTGACATTTGGTCTCATCCATTGACATAAAAATGCTTGACGAGATCTGTTTGTGTACGTTACTTGTTTGCATACCTCCAAGAGAGGTATTTGTGTTAAAGTTGTATGTGATATTGGTATATTGAACTCTATTCATTATATACGTTTGTTAATAGCTAGTGTTCTTAATGAACAATATTCTGGGTAACTCAACTTGTATTTTGGCCCGAATAGATTCTCACATTATATTTAATAATTATTAGTTTTGACTTCAACTTTGATCAGCCTTATAACAGTGGCCAAGCTTGTGGCTAATGTGACAAATTTATTTATAGAATCCTTTGGTAATAGATTGATTGAACCTATGAACCAAAATATATGTAATGACCTTATCTGACTTCAGTGATATGAAAGTATGGTGATTTGTCGTGAAACCTATAGATTGATTTGTAATGTCCCCATTTTAGCAGGTTCCTGTAACTGAGCATGGTCAGTTCATCATCGCGACACTCGTGAGCTGATAGTGAGTTTTGAGGGTCTCTGTGACAGATTTACTATTTTTAGTAAGTCTTTTTTGGGCAATGGCTATTTTTAGCAGGGCAATGGAGAGTTCTGTAGTGTGAGCAGTTGGATGCTGTTATTGAGCATTAATGAGGTTAAAATATTTTTCAGAGTTATTTATTAAGTTGCACTTGGCAAATAACATATCTTTATATTATAATTTAAAAGTGTAAACGAGAAGCCTCTTTAGTGAAAAGTGTGTGGAAGAAGCCACTACTTTTTATTGCTTTTTAATGAGCTCTTGGATGAAAATCGAATTAATTCATGTTATATCAAATTTTTGAAGTTTCTTGGTTGTGAGAAGATGGCTAAGGTTTGAGGATTGATTCCTCTCTTTGAGCAATTTGAACCATCACTGATTGATGGTGAATTTGCTTCTGAATTCTGAAAAATTATTCTGAATCTGTAGATGTTGATCTTGGTGCTGAGGTATACCAAGTTGTGGAGATTTGAACAAGTTATAGCAGAGCTGAAGTTTTTCATTGATTGAATTCGAAATTCATTCAGATTATTAAATTCCTTGGAGGCTGAATTATCTACCAAGGCTGCCGAATTGATAATTGGAGTGCTGCGATTTGATAGCAAGTACAGCTCTTCTTTTTGGAGTGCTGCGATTTGATAGCAAGTACAGCTCTTCTTTTTGGAGTGCTGCGATTTGATAGTAAGTGCAGCAATTTGTTTATGGAGGCCGCGTAATATGTAAGGGGGTCACGTTAATGCTAAGGAGGCTTCGTTTCCACTAAGGAAAGCTCACGTAACCCTTCCCTTCAGCTCATGTCATTTCTTGGAGCTCGGCCAGCCTTCACAAAGCTTGGCGCATCTATCCTGGCTGCTGTGTCGTTGCAAATTTGGTGGATGTTATCATTACATTTACAAATTAAGGTGCCAAATTTGTTGTCATTAAAACTTGTTAATTATTTGCAATAATTGGTGAATTGTAGTATTGCTGACTGTTTCAGAAGTTTGAATAAATATTTTAATTGTTATCTCAATGCAATGCTGGAATCAATTCAATTTAAATCAAATAATTCAAAACAAAACAAAAACTTGCAAGTCAATTGGAAATAAAGTCTTTCTTCAACAAAGGAGCCAGGCAGGCTCTTTACATGATTATTAAGTCATATGGAGCCTTTGCATGGGCACTCTATTTTTATGTTGTGTTAGCCTTGATATAATATACAAAATCTAAAAACATGAAACATTTGTTGAGCTGTATCTATGTGGAAAACATTCCCATTTTCACACTCCTGCTAATAATGGTAGAAATTTCAGGCCCAGAGTTAGTTGTGGCAGACAGTCCAGTTGGCCGACTTGGTCTCACAGTATGCTATGACTTGAGGTTTCCTGAAATTTATCAACAATTACGCTTCCGACATAATTCACAGGTTATTGTTTCTCACTTCGTAATAGTCATTCACTTGCTGATTGTGTAGAATTTACTTGACGTCATATTGTTTGAAATAAAAAATCCATTGTTTGCATCAGGTTTCTGTTTCTTTTTCTGGTGATATAATAATAGAATTAAGAAATTTATAAATTAAAAATATTGTAATGTTGGATATTTTTCTAGGTGTTGTTAGTTCCTTCAGCGTTTACGAGAGTCACTGGTGAAGCACATTGGGAGATTCTTCTTAGAGCTCGAGCGGTTGAAACACAATGTTATGTAAATACCTGTCACATCTGAAAATATGAATCTTCTGTATTTCTTTTTCTATCTGAGATTTTTAATGCTTACTACATCTCTTCTTGCACTTTTGTTGGCTTCAACTATGTATACATGAATTCAATTTCAGTAAATTATGTCTGTGTAAGCTATTGTGATTGAAAGTGTGGCTAGAATACAAGGAAGGAAATGATATTGTTCGTTAGAGAATTGGCACTCTTTCCTAAATTTTTAGTCCACAGTTAATCGCATCATATACCTTAAATTGATATAAAGATTAATATTTTTATTGGACTGCAGTATGTATTTACACAGCTACTTAACAGTTTTTCCATTTTAATTTTTGTTAATAATTCTCTTATATTTAGTAGCTTCCAACTGCACCACTCTCCATAATTTACATCAACATTTTATTGATTTTTTTTTTGCTTATCAAACAAGCATTGATAATGGACCTCTCACCCCTTGCTAAATATGAGAAAGTTAAAATTACCAAGAATATATTTAATAGAATTCAAATGTGTCATACTAACACCAGCAAATAAAAATATGAAAACTGAAATATTGCATGGAAAAGATATCTATCAGTTGTTGATATTAATCTTTCCAAGGGCATTGTTTTTCATCAAATTGTTTCCCTCACAAATTCATATCATAGAACTAAAGAAAGTTTCTCGCCTCCAATATTCCATAAAAAAAGAAAGAAGTCAAATGTCAAGGCCTGAGAGTGCATATATAATTATTTAACAGCAATGCAAAATAAACTAGGCTAGCTATTTGAGCATAGAAGTAAATATTATTAGTTGAAGCCTAGGCTAAGATCCGATTGCACTATGCTGCATGTTGGGTGGATATTTTGCAACCGACAGTTTTGGGAAAAAAATCCATTCGCAAAATAGGTATACCAGCCACAGGGTATGAGAAAATGTCTCTCCTACCTTAAAGGGAAGGCTCCCCCTTCTCACCGTTCCTTGGATCAACTCAAGGTAAGCAAGAAGTTAAGAGATTATCAAATAGGATGTTACAAATATTCCTTCTTCTTATCTTTCAAGAAGGAATCCACTTACCCGAGGAGCGAGTAATGGGCAGAACTTTAATCTCTAAACTACACTTCTATCTAAAAGCTGGAAACAGTGATATAAACCAACACCAACTCACAGGTTGGTTGAAAAGCGTATTGGCTTGACTCTAAGATCAGTTTATCTAATCAATAAGAAACGTCTCTACCATTGGGGTGCACAGATTTCCAGAAGTAGAGACTTTCTAACTATTCTAACAAAGTGCGTGAAAATAAGATGGTAATATAACCTACAGTCACAGCTTCTAGTTTTATATTACCACAACCGCTCCCAATCACAGCTTCGGCTCCGATTGTTTCTGATATTCACTTTGCTCTTAATAAAACACAAGAATAACATAAATATAAAGACAATAAAACCAAATTGTAGTCACAGCTTCAGTTCCAATTGTTTCTTTCTATTCACTTTTCTCCGAAATAGTACTACACAATCACAGTTATGCTTGCACAAGTTTGGCAACACTTTCTTGCATAAAAATAAAGATGGTTTTTACAATGAGAGGGGCATTCCTTTTATAGAAAAAGAAATGAGAAAAAAGGAGGAAAAAGTGGGAGCAACTCAACCACTTTGACCTAGTAAAACTAGGTGAGAAGAATTATTGTATTACATGTCATGAGGACATGCAATCGAATTACATGCAATTGCATCACATGCAATTCATCTTCTCCAATCTACAAGGCATGAAAACTAAAACAAAAAGGTGAAGAAAAGTGAATCAATCCTTGGAATTGTCAAGGAAGGCCTTATATTTGACAATACAATCATGAACCATAGGAAGATCTGGAATCTTCATTGTCTTTGAAATGGCTTCAACCTTGATTGCATTCGTATGTGCTGATTTCACAATTTTGTAATCATCTGCAAGATAATCCCTCAAGTGTTTTGCCACAAATTTATATGCAGCAAATTTGTTCATCGTATGCGCTCCAAATTCTTCAGAATCAAAATCAGCATTAACTCTATCAGTGTATTCTGTAGTCATTTCCTCTTCAGTGAAGAGGTTATCATCTCTGGTAAGAACTTTGCATCCAATTTGCCTGAGATTGCTGTTGATGTCCACTTCTACTGCTTGACAGCTCTCCAGATCCCCTTGTAGTTTTGCTAAAAGCGTTTCCATTCCCTGGACTTTGTGGTCCATGAGTCCTTGATATTGGTAGAACATGTTCATGGATGGAATGATGTCATAAAAACATCTAAATCATTGTTCGCCATTTGCTCCCAGGTGCTTAGATCTTCTTTCAGGATACTAATATCTTGACTGAAGGAAGCAATCATGTCATGGAGTCTTTCCTCAACTTCTTTGATACGTTCAAGGATTTTATGCGCATCTTCGATTGATTGAACTCCTAAGACAACTTCTTTGAACCAAGCCTTTGCAAGAAATTGGTCATGTCAACATACCCAATCTTTGTATCTGAGATTTGATCAAGAGTTGATGAAACAAGTGAGGCTGTGGTATGAGCCAGCTCTTTGTCATATTGATATTTCATCTTTCCTTTGACTTTTGATGGTGCTGACATATCCTGTGCTGTAACATAGAAATTCCAAAGGGTAAATACATCATATGAGAAGATAAGATCCATAAGAGGGTTAGGCTTTGGTTTGCAATGATAGATCTATGGAGAACAAGGTGTTTGGACTATTGATTAGATACTCATAGAACACATGTGTTGGCTGGAAGTGAAACAAATAGCACTTGTATGTGAGCAAAAAGGGGCAAAATCGAACTTATAGAGATGGATTGCATGTGGGGCTTTGTTTGTATGGTCAAGAATGCAAGTTCGATGCATATGGACATGTGTAAATGATAATTTTGGTATCTAAAAGAGTGACCTTTTACCAAACTTGGGTTCTCTAGGGGTAATTACATGTAGTGAAGATGACATGTTTTTTACATGTAATGGGCTTGGGAGATGCAATCGCATGTGTTGGGGAATGAAAGATGAATTGGCATGAATGAAGGAAGCATGTATGCACTTCCATTCTTGAGAGGATAACTTCATTTTTCTTCCAAAAAAAATAAAATGAAAGCAAAACAAGCAACAAACAAACAAGCAAACAAAAATAAAAACAAAAACATACCTCTTTCTATTGACTCAAACATGACAAACTTGAAGATATTCTTCTAGATGCAAATCCATTTTTGGATTTTGGATGATTTTTATGCATTTGCTAAAAGAAGACTTCAACTTTTTTAAATACAAAATGCAAAATACATGGGCTGCATTTGAACAAATGGATAAAAACGAGCCATGTAATGCAATAATGTAGAAAAACAAGTGAGAAATACAAGAAAAATTAAATACATTTACATACTTGGAGCTCAACGAGCCAAAAATGGAAGAAGAAGTTGGAATGAACTTGTCTTTCCAAAATCAGATTCTCCAAGTGCAAATGCATGAGACGTTTTTGCATGTATTTGCCAAAAAACAATCTTACAAACCCTTCATATGCAAAATGTTTTGGCAAAAAATGGATTTGCTGGGCGTTTTTGGAGAAAAATGCACCCTAAACATGCCTTTACATGAGGCGTTTTTGGCTGAAAATGCTAAAAATGTGTTCTTGAGATGAAGACACATGCATTTGGGGGCAAAATCGGACTCTCTAGATGCATACACATGAGTTATTCTTGGCTGGAAATGCCTTTGCTTTTGGTGAAAGAGCAAAATCGCACCCTCTAGATGCAAATGCATGTTTTATTTTTGGATGTCTTGATGTAAATCGGACTCTCCAAGTGCATTTGCATGTTTTATTTTTGGATGGAAATGCCTTTTACATGCAAATCGAACTCTTCAAGTGCATTTACATGTTTTAAAAACTTGCTTTTTACATGCCAAAATGCATATTAGACTCTTCAAGAGTGATTGCATGTTTAAAAGAACTTGCTTTTACATGTCAACATGCAAATCGCATTCTTGAAGTGCATTTACATGTTTTAAAAACTTGCTTTTACATGTAAAAGTGCATGACTTGGGCTTTTGCAAGCAAATTGCACTCTCTAGATGGAATTGCATGGTTTACTTTTCACAACATATGCAAGTTGCACTCTTGGAGAGGGATTGCATGTTACATGTACATGTTTTTACATCAAGTTTTTGACCTTTTTATATGCAAAATCAGATTCTCTAGATGCAATTGCATGTAAAGCAGGAAAAGAAAGTCATGTTGATTTGCACAACTTAAGTGATTTATTTAGCACATGTCTATTTGTTTATTGAGTCTAATATTACTAAAGGGGTCAAAAATAACATTTATACTATATAGTTATATATATAATGTGTAAACATTATTTCATAAAGTAATATTTAACTTATATATTTTTTTAAAAAATAAAGTAAAAATCAACATTAAATTAGAACTATATAGTGATAAAGTCACTTAAGTGAAAAATTTAAAAGCAACTCAACATTAAAATATAACATAAAGTGCACTATAGTCACTTAAGTGATAAAGTAACTTAAAAACATAACATAAAATGAATTTATGTTATATTTTTCAAAAAGTGCAACTCAACTATAGAAAATAACATGTATTTTTTAAATATGCAGTTGAGCTTGGAGAATCCACTTTTTAGGCACTTAATGGTCATATCTTTTGACTGATAAGTCCGATTAAGCCCTAAGATAGATCAAATCGAAGGGAAAACTGAAAGTAAGAGATTGGACGAAACAAAAAGACTAAAAACAACTAAACACACTTGAAAACATGACAAAGGATTCAAAAATTAAGTATAGGAAGATAGACTGAAAAACGAAAAAGACTTGACGAAAGCCTTCAGCAAAAGGATTCGCCAAACATATTGAGATCAATTGATTGATCAATATTGGCTAATTAAATAGCAAATTAACATAGAGAAACGTGAAACGAAGTTCAAAAGTTTTGTACTGTTACCTACATTTTGTGGTGACAAAATGCAGGACAACACTGCAAAAGAAAAATAGGACAACATTGATGCTCAAACTTTGCACTCCAGAATTATGACCGAAAACAAAACCTTACCCATGCGACTGCTACCTTACCCACTATTACAAATGGGAACTTGCCTCATTCATGCTGGTTTCGCCCCTTTCAATTGCAAGTGGTAAAAGACTCTGAAATTTTTCTGAAGAAGCTCAAATTGTTCCTCTCAGAGTTCTGTCCTTAGGTTTGAAGAAGAGTTATATTGTAGCTTGGTCACCCTCTTGTGATGTTGGAAAGGATGCTCTGAAAATTATTGTGCTGCACTTTGAATTGGAGACAAAAATAAAAATCATTCATACATCTTAGTTAATCTTGTTGGAAATATTGCATCATAGGATGCATATAATAATTATTTGGTAGGTTTGCTAAATAGGTTATATAATAGGTGGTACAAATTGAGTTGTTAAAACAACTCAATATAATCAGGGAGGTTGTTTAGGAAGTTTCCTATAAAATAGGATTAATGGATCCTATAAATATGTATGAGATTTTATTGAGAAATACAGAGAAGCATGTACCATTTTGTGTTTTAATTTTTGTAGCTTCTATTTGTCTAAGCCCATTTTTCTAATTTGGTATCTAAGCCTACTCCTAGGCCCACTCCTTTTGCACCAAGTTCTCCAGTCGTATTGTGATTTTGAATTGGTGGTGAGTGACTTTTCTCCATCAGATGGAAACTTATCAAATGAGGATTGACGATCTAATCAAAATTGAATAGTTGGTGTGTAGAAATGGGTTTTAAAAGTTTGGCGTATCTATTAGTTGGCTGAGATTTTGCTTTGGATTGGCTATGGTTAAATTCTGATCAAATCTTAAGGACGGTTTAGCTACGAGAGTTTGCACAGATCATTTGTGTTGGCATTTTTTTGTTAATCGCACATATTTCTATCAGTAGGTTGAGTTTATGTGTAATGCCCCTGCCAGGGAACCCAAGAGATAAAACCTAAAACATGATACTAAGTTTGCAGAATAATTTTTTTTGTCTTAAATGTTTACAAACAATGATGAATAAACAAGCGGAAGTAAAAACATGAAGTCCATAAGAACATAAACATACATCATAAATATAATCTCCAATGGTAGATTACACATCTCAAGGGCTCCTTGACGTTGAAACTACGAATACAATAATAACTAAGAATCTACATAATACATCATAAGTAACATTTGAATAATAAAATACACATACTCATCAAACATCCACTGCACATGTCACAGGGTATGTGATTACAATAAATTACAATTACAAAAGAGAAATGTAAGATCAAGAATAGAACTCCAAGAAGGTAGGAAAGGAAGTAACTGCAACCAGGATCATCTAGCACTGGTACGAGGCTGCCAAAGTCTCAAATGGCAAAAGAATCACTACCACCTAACCTCGTGGAAACCTGTGGTTCCACTCCCACCGTGTTGAGAAGATAACATCAAATAAATGCATAACTGCCCATCTAGAAAAATATATACATGCTGAAAAAAAACTTAATCTTATTTAATTATATATACAAAAATATATAAACATTTAACTGTAAATTTAATACTATAAAATCGAATAATCCAATCTATGATTTAATTATTTTAATTTATATATTTTTTACTTTAATATATATATATATATATATATATATATATATATATTATACCTTAATATATATATACATATACTTTTAATAAATTTAATAATACATAAAACAAAATTTAAAATATCCCAAAAAAATAACAAAAGGCAACAAGGGGACCTGCGGGCCCCACCTCTGCCAGCCCATGGCAACCCCAAGGGCTGCCATGCGGCAGCTAAGGGCTGACCGCCGACAGTCCCTTTTGGGATGCCATGCGGCAGCCAAAAGTTGACCGCCGACAATCCCTTTGGGATGCCGTGTGGGAGCCAAAGGCTGATCGTTGGCAATCCCTTTGGGATGCCGTGCGGTGGCTGCCGTAGGGCTTGGGAAGGGTAGGAGGGGTAGGCCCTGCCTCCCTCTCCCAATTAAATTTCTTTAATTTCTTTATTTTTATTTTTATTTTTAAAATTTTTTTTCTTTTAATATATATATTTTAAACATTTATTTTAAAAAATAAACACCAGTAAATTACTGTTTTGAAGTAGTGATTATATATATA
Organism: Chamaecyparis obtusa; assembly: GCA_027943335.1. Lineage (NCBI taxonomy): Eukaryota > Viridiplantae > Streptophyta > Pinopsida > Cupressales > Cupressaceae > Chamaecyparis > Chamaecyparis obtusa. Next base: position 109,325 of record BSBK01000070.1, on the reverse strand, counting down.
TATATATATATATATATTTTGAAAGCACTAAAATGAAATAAAAGAATATATGAGCTATATTTCATTTCCATGGTAATTTTCAACCAAATAAGAAAAGAATCAACATATATATTTTCTTAAAACGGATCAACTGATAGCCTCAATTGCATAACTAAAATGGGTATTTTCTAAAACGTTTCCTAGAGTTTTAAATTGAGTCTCCTTTTCAAATCTAATGCCAGATGTAAGTATTCCCAAATAAATCAATTGTAAAAAAATTGAACCTGGGGTTTTCAATTGAATATTCTTTCACAGAATTTTCAACAATCATTAATTTAAACCCTAATTGAAAATAAGCAAAGATTAAAACCAAGATTTGCATGCATAATCAAATCTCCTAAATTTTCAACAGGAAGAGAAATCAAAATCAAAACATTATGAATTGACAGGCACGAAGAATACACTCCTTCCAAAAATTACAGAAAGACAATCATAATGAAAATCAAACCCTACCTTAAACACCAAAAAGACAATTTCGATGATGACCAGAACGAAGAAATCCACGCTCTCAAAAACCTCTTCAAATCAAATCATTCACCAGAATTCTCCAAACCTGTGTGTTGAGAATAATGGCCAAACCCTCAACATATAGGAAATTCCATTCCACATGCAAGGGTTGGAACTCAACTCCACAAAAAGCTTTGCTCTAATCAATTTCTAATTTTCAATTTAATTTTAGTTGAATTAAAGTCTCTTTTCCACTTTGCCTTTGTTGAAAACACTAAACTAAAAATTAACTAATACCTTTAATTTAATTTACTCAATTTGATTGTGCAACTTAATGCATTCTAATCAATTTAAAATAAAACATTTAGTCTACTATAATCTCCACATGTTAAAATACTTCTTAAATTAATAAATACCTTTTAATTGAAAAGGTTAAATTTACAATTAAATAATTCTACCATACAATAAACCTTTTAAATAATACATTAAATTTAATAATTGCATTTAATTAATTATCAATTAATTAAATAATGCCACATATTAATAGCTAAAAATAGCAAAAATTCTAATTTATTCAAATTACACAATTAAATCTAAATAAATTATCTAATATAGAAATCACATCAATAATCAAAATCAAATGAACCTAAAGAACCATATCCATACTCAAGGAAAGGGTCATAAACTCACGTCAACTGAATGAGTTTAAAAAGGGCAGAATATCGGAATCTTGTCCACTATTTCAGGACAATAGTATGGCTTAGGTTAGGATTTAGATCTGAATATTATCTCCCCTCTTTTACCATTGAGACTAGTGATAGGGCACGCTCATCCTGACAATTTAGGGGAGTCGATGTCCGGTACCTACAAACCTGCATACAAGACCCGCATGTACATACATATATATAAAAGCAAGCAATGGTGGGGATCGGGACATCCTGTGGATCCCACAAGTAGGTAACTACGACTTCGTCCCTCAACCATATCAAACACATCATACAGGAAAATAAAAGCATACATGAACACCATACACATGCAAGTATGGGGTAAGTTTAATGATAATCATAAGTATCATTTCAAAACATGTAAAACGTCATCATCACTAACAACATATAACTGCATTAATATAACCACCATAATCATCCATTTATTAAAATTCACCATGTAGTGTCATTCATCCAATATCATATTAAAACTGAAATATCAACGCGCACATGAAAGTGGCCTAAAAGAGTTTGGCAATATAAAACTGAAAAGCAAACTATGGGTGGGCACTACATTATGACAGGCTGGGTGGCGGACTATTTGACCTCTTTATTATCGGTCCATATTCCTTCTCAAAGATTATGTTTTTGATACTTGTGGTGCATCAATTTCTTTGGCAAATCGATATACTTTTTTGTCAGGTAATGATTTTAAATTTATAGTTCAAGTTTGTGTTTGTTGGTGGCTTGAGATCTTGGGTAGCTTATAGGAGCAGTGCCTTCCACAAGATATTGCATAGTGGATGTGATCAAGAAAGAAGCCAAAACTGTTGAAAAATATGTTAAGTGTCAATAGTCTACAAGGTTCTCCAAGCCGCCATCTCTTCTCTTATTGATTTACTTCACACAAATTCTGAGTTGGATCTGTGCTATCAATTTCCCTCAAAGGAAGGTAATACAAGCTCTCCTTACATATTTTTTAACTTCAAGGGTGGGATGAATTTGAGGGGAACATTTTGTGCTTTGTACACTATGAGGGAGTTCAAGATCATTTATGGGAAACATATAGCAATAGAAGTTTCACTTTCTTTATGATCATGTCCATAACTAGATCTCCTTCAAAATTGTAATGTCCCCAATTTAGCAGGTTTTAGGAGTTTGGAGAAGTTAGCTCATCATCGCGACCCTCGTGAGCTAACATCTAGTTTTGAGGGTCTCTGGTGTTCAACTTGCTATTTTTAGTAAGTCAGGAGAGGGAGTTTCTATTTTTAGCAGTGCTCAGTGGTGATGCCTGTTGGAATCATTTGCCGTTGCACCAAAAGCTCGAACTATCAATGCCCGATACAAATGTCAGATTTAACCCGATCCACGGGAGGCGGTTAAGCCATGTCACGAATCTCCAAGGAGGTGCTGACCACCAAGTCAACAATCTCAACAATCTCCGTCTCAGCACCGACTGAGCCTTCAACCCCAACTGAAGGGAGACTTGAACCTGTGACCCAAGGCTCTGATACCAATTGTTGGAATCATTTGCCGTTGCACCAAAAGCTCGAACTATCAATGCCTGATACAAATGTCAGATTTAACCCGATCCACGGAAGGCGGTTAAGCCATGTCACGAATCTCCAAGGAGGTGCTGACCACCAGGTCAACAATCTCTACAATGCCTTGGGTCTAGACTTTGTCAGTTTCATGGAGTTTATATGATTAATTGCTATTGAAGGTTATTATTTAACTTAAGCTTAATTAATAACTTTATGAGCTTATTGTTTTATTTGAATGGTGTGTTGAAGAAGAATCTTAAGTGAAATGAGTCTTCTTGAAGCTACTTGGCATATAGTGTGTTGAAGAAGCCATGTTTTAAAATGCTTATTAAAAACAAGCCTTGGAGATTTTCGAAATCTATCCTTATGCATATTGTTTTGTTAAAAATCGAAATTGTTGAGAACTCCAAGGGTTTCGAAACTCTTCATCCAGGTTGAGAACAGATTTCTTTGCTTGTGTGGCATTTTGAACCAGCAACAATGATGGTGAATGGTGTTTATTCCCTGCGGCTATATCCATGAATGCTGTGCGTATATTTTTGGAGGGGCCATAATCATTTTGAGGGTGTGCGATTTATATTGGAAGGCTCCCATCTCCAATTGAGCCACACTAGGTGCTAAGAGGGCTACCTTCATTGTATAGAAGGCTGCGATAATTCAACAATCAGAGGCAGCGTTTTGTTCAAGGGTGGTTGCAGTTAGTGAATTACCAAGCAGCTGTGATTTATACGAGGCACACATTGGTTAATAAGGTTATGCTTATCAATCAACAAAATATTTATGATTGCAAGGTTGAAAGAAATTGCAAATGAAATTTTAGATTTGAGTTGTTGCATTTCTTAGTTCATGTATTTGTTTGACAATTCCATATATCTTTGAAAATTCAAAAAAAGCATATAGTCGGAAATTTCAAAAAAAATTTGCAAAACAATCCAAAAAACAAAAAAAAGTAAATTCTCTAGCATAGAGCTAGTAGGGCTCCTTACAATGGTATTAGGGCAATATTCTTGCCAGCTTGCAGGAAATTGGGTCCAGTCATGGTAGAAAGATTCATTCCAAGAATGCATTATACCTGTAGGGGTAGAGCTTCACCACCACCAGAAGATGGTGAATAGGGAACACAGTTTGGTAATATGGGTGACATGAATGTTGGTGATATAGGTAATGATGTGTATTGGGAGGCTAGAGATGCCTTTAGGAATTTGGCAGAAGGACAATATCATGTTGCAAATGTTTTGCAACAACTATCTGGCACTTTATAACGCATTACATTACCCGGTGACCGTGACAGAGATAGAGGTACGAGGAGTGCATCAGTCGGTTCTCACAGGGCTAGAGTTGAGGATAGACATGATTATAGAGTTGATCCTATAGGCACTCGTGACAGGCCTTTACGTCCCACCTTTTTGAGGCTTGAGTCAGATTTGGCTAGTGTTGAGTCAAAGCCAACTCCATTTGCTAATGATGTGATGACTCACTTTGCAGAGTGGGATGCCTTACCAGAGGCAATAAAAAGGAATTTGAACTTTGACAAGTTTTTGACGCAGAAGAGAGAGCATACCAGAGGTAGACCTGGACTTCACATGAGACAGAGGCCTAGACAGAATGATTTGAAACAGACAACCAACAAATTGACTTTGACTCACTTTGACAAAAGTGGGAAGATGACAGTTAGAGCTTGGGTTCACAAGTTGGATACATACTTATCATTACGTCCTCTGTCAGAGGAGGACGCTATTTGGTTTGATGTGTTGCACTTGGATGGCATAGCCCATGATTGGTGGTACCATGAGTTGGTTTCATTGCACCATGATCAAATTTTTTCTTACTAGGAGTTTGTAGACAGATTAGTAGAGAGGTTTGACAAGAAGGACCCAGAGTCCTATTTTCGTGAATTGGCGCATCTCAAACAGATTAGTAGTTTGGAGGCCTTCATCAGTGAGTTCCAGAGGGTTTCAGTGATGGTGTATGACATTTCTGAGAGGAGGTGTGTGATGTTGTTTGTGGAGGGGTTAGTTGAACCTCTGAAGGGTTGGGTTAAGTCTTTTGACCCCTCATTTTTGCAGGCAGCTGTGAAGAAAGAAAGAGACCTAGAATTTTCAGCTCCATGTACTAGATTTCCTCCTAAACCATCTAATTCCCCTTATGACAACAAGGCTGTTCCAAAAAGAGTAGATGGATCAGATTTCAAGAAACCTGCAATAGGGCCTTTAGATCAAGAAACACTTAATGATTTGAGGAGAAAGAGATTATGTTTTTATTGCAGGGGCTCATATGATGATAAACATGAATATTCTTTGAAGCCTAAGGGTAGAAATAGGCTTATGGAGTGGTATTATGAGGATGAACATAGTTCTGATTTTGCAGGACAGCAAGCTGATAATGAGGAAGAGAGCTATGAAGAAATGCTAATGAGGGAGAGGTTGATGATGATTCCAACCTTAAGGTAGTATACCTCTCTAGTATGAAGAAAGAGGGATCTTTCAGAATGCGGGGTATCTTAGCAGGGCGGCGTGTCATTGCTTTGTTGGATACAGGTGCTACTCATAATTTTTTTGATTCACAATTGGTATCTAGTAGAGACATACAGATAGAAGGATTTGAAGGCATTAGAGTTAAGGTGGTTGATGGTTACACACTTAAGTGTGACAGGATGATTCCGGATCTTCCCATGATGTTGAATAATTATGACTTTAAGTTTGATTTTTATGTTGTTGATATGGGAGGTACACAATTGGTTTTGGGCATGAGCTGGTTGCATTCTATTGAGACATTTTATCTCAGCCTTAAAGATATGGAAATGAAGTTTGAAATAAACGGTAAAAAACATATACTTAAGGCAATCAGAGAGGAGAACCTGAGGACTATTTCACTCAGACGTATGCAGCGTCTCATTAGTCATGATGCAGTTGAGTGGGCAGCAGAGTGCAGATTATTACCCACACTTGATGAGTCAAGGAGGGCAACAGAGTGCAGATTATTACCCACACTTGATGAGTCAAGGAAATCAGCTTATCATCCAGACATACAGGATCTTAGAACTAAACACTCTAAAGTGTTAGTGATTTACCTCATGGTAGGCCACTTGATAGAGGCATTGAGCACATTATTGAGTTAGAGGAGGGCACTAAGCCCATCATGATTACTCCTTACCGGCATCCTAAGTGCCTGAAAGATGAAATCGAGAAAACAATTCAGGAGTTGCTATCTTTGAGACATATTAGGCCTAGTAAGTCTCCCTTTGCTTCATTAGTTGTTTTGGTGAAGAAAAAAGATAGTACACTCAAAATGTGCATCAATTATAGGATGTTGAACCGGAAGACAATTAAAAATAAGTATCCTATTCCACGCATCGATGAGTTGATAGAGGAGTTGCATGGTGCAACTTTCTTTTCTAAGATCGATTTGAGGTCTGGTTATCGTCAGATCAGAGTACGAGAGGACATAGAGAAGACAACCTTCCGATGCCACTGTGGACACTTTGAGTTTTTAGTCATGCCTTTTGGGTTGACTGATGCTCCGGCTACTTTTCAGTCCACCATGAACATGGTCTTCCATAGCTAGTTGAGGAGGTTTTTTTTGGTCTTCTTCGATGATATTCTGGTATATAGTAAGACATGGGATGATCATCTGGCTCAGTTGGATACAGTATCAGATATTCTGGATAGGGCTTCCTTGTATGCAAATGAGTCCAAGTGTGCTTTGGGGATGACCGAGCTGTTGTACCTTGGTCATATTATCAGTGTAGAGGGAGTATGCATAGACCCTAATAAGGTTCGTGCTGTTTTAGATTGGCCTACTCCAGGGAGCTTGACACAACTTAGAGGATTCATTGGTTTGTGTGCTTTCTACTGCAACTTTGTTGTGAGGTTCTCTCAACATGCAACTCCTCTTACTTATTTGACTCGTAAGGGTGCTTTTGAGTGGACCTCTCAGGCGCAGGAGTGCTTTGCGAAGTTCAAACAGATTATGACATCATGCCTGGTTCTAGCGATGCCAAATTTCTCTAGACCATTTGATTTGCATTGTGTAATGTACCCAACTGTGACTTCACCAAAATACGCCTTCAAATGCCAGTTACCCCGATCTAGATTTTACGATGGAAAATGGGAGAGTGGAGAAGCCGTATCGGAACCGTACGGAGCAACAGGAGGCTACACGGTTGAAGTCTGAGCCCGCACGCAGATGCCAAATGAGGCCGTATGGTGTGGCAGGAAATGTCGTACGATCGTGTTGGGAGTAGTATGATGTGGTAGGTGGAAGCTGTACGGTGTGGCAGGGGAGGCTGTATGGTAATGTTGGAAGTCGTACGTTGTGGCAGAGTGGCCATACGGAAACTGACTGTGGTTGCCAGTAGGAGTATGAGGTCCTACACCTAGTGTAATAAGATGGTCGCCAGTTCGTCGCTTGGTGTAATATTGTGATGTAAAACCAGATTTAATGGATGAACAAAAAATAATATAATTCTAGATCGTCCAATTAGAGATAAATGTCAGATACTTATGATGCCAGAAGTAATTCTTAATTCAAACAATAATAGTGCCACAGAACACCGAATTCCAAGTACCATCGATGCCACAAGTTGTATTAATGCCAAAGATGCGAATAGATGTATACAAAGATGGTGTTTTAGAATTGCTAGATCTGAAACAAACAAAGCACAACAGATTTCGTGCACAGTGAAATATCAGAGTGATATTTCCAACGACAGACTAGGGTGGCTGTGAACCACCGAAACTGCAACAAACCAAATAGGGAGGATCTTTCACCTTCGAAATGGCGGACAACAAAACTCCAACTGGAATTTGCAAAGACAATTAAAATATTCCAAGATGCATACTAACTACTTACATGCCGGTCATAAATACCCCTTCGGAGAAACTCCTGAGGGTTTACAAAAGAATGCCAACACGACAAACACCTACCGACAACAATAATAAAAATGGGCCCCCCTTAATTAATTAATTAAAGGTCCATTTATAATATTATTTAAATTCTGGGACCATTAATTAATTTAAAATAATTTATTAAAAATGGGGACATTACAGCCTCCCCCTCAATATGCAATCTTGTTGCCTCAAGTTTTTGCGCTTGTATTATTTTCTTGCAACCTTTGACCCCTTGACCACCTATCCACAAAAGATGGCAATAGACTCTAATATAACTGCCCCTATAATATTTGTGGCACACATGGCACTCCCATTCCCTACTGCCCCTGAAATGTTTTTTCCTTATCTTTATCAACTCTTGTATCAAATTGTTGGAGAGGTTTCTTGGGGGCTGAATGGACCTTTTTCAAAGTCTTTAAGGGCTTTGGAAGGGTACTCAAATGGGTTAGAGGTTGCACTTGCTGCCCCTAGTACATTCACATTGCTTGAAGACCCTCCAATGGCTGCCCTAGTACTAGGTCTATTCTTATGAGATGTTTCTTCCATTTCAACTTCCATACTATCACTACTCCCCTCACTCCCATTGCTGCTGATGATTTTATTCTTTTTAAAATGTCAAGTAGAGTTGCAAGATAAAAAAAAAAAACTCACAATGCCCTCCTGAAAAAATCTAAAGAGCCAAAAACAAATTAAAAATGAAAACATACCTCAAATGAAGAAGATTTGATGCCAAAACCTCCTCTTGCAACTGTTGTTCACTCCCTCACAAGCTGTTGTTCTTCACTTCTTTTTCTTAGTAAATGATAAAATGAACAAGTTTTTAGTGTTTTATCTTCTCAAATAGGGTTGAAATATTTTAATACCTTATACTACTCATGTGGGCCCTACCAAATGAAGGCAAATTTTTAAAAAAAGTTTTTTTGTTAATGTTTCAAATGCCACTTTTTGTGGCTGGGCTGTCGGGGATGGTTTGTTGGCTAAAATTTTTGTAAGCCACTAAGACTACACCTTACAAATTGTAACTTTAGGCAACGTCTCATGAGATTTCTCTCTCCTCTCAACAATAGGGGAGGCTCCCTTCTTACTGTAGGTGGCTTCAACAGGAACTTCCCTGAAATTACAAAAAGGACGGTTCTCTTAATCAATTCCTCTTTTTTCAGGAATGATTTGCGTACAACTACTACTTTCTAACTTAACAAAAAGTGCCTTATTGCTATGATAATACTGATGACCCTGGAGTTGACATAAGAACAATACTAGGAGCAAAAACTTTATTTTTATATTTTGTGGAATAAGTACAAGAACCCAAAGTCTCCTGTGATTATCCCAAATTAGGATTCAAGTAGAATAACTGGTAAGGCACAAAGTCTCTTACTAGATACTCTCAAACTTAATAAAAAAACCTACAACTGAAGCCCAAAGTCTGCAGTTCTAAGTAATTGCAACCACTATCAACTATAATAATTTGTCCTCCTACAACACAAAGTCTTCAAAAGTTCAAATTGGCTTTGAATGCAATAGGCAGCTCAAAGTCTGCACAATTGAACTCAAATCCCTCTTGAGAAAAACTCCAAAACTCATAATCAATATCTAGAAAATGTTGTCACATAACACCTTGAATCAACACAAAGTTTGAAAGCAACTTGCCCCTTTTATTGAAAGCAATTCAAATTTACATCTAAGCTCAAAGTCTTAGAGTGTAGATACAAACTGGTAGAATTTTCTTGCCTTGCCAAAAGATGATTATTTACTATGATCTCCCTCCTTTATATAGGAAAAGAGTGGAGAGAAAGGTGGAGAAAGAAGGGGAAAACCCTTAACCACCTTGACTTATTCACTAACTAACTAACTAATTTTGACTTATTCAAAGTTGCATGCCTAATGTAGTTGCAACTTGATTACATGTTACAACTTTGCACGTGATATTATCATATGCAATTATATCTTTTTTTATCTTTACATGTAATATGTCAAATACAAATTACAAAGGCATGATGAAAATATTCTAAGTGCCTGACAAGACACGACCCCTATTACATCATCCACTGTTGGTCTTCATGTTGCTACAGGATGCCCGATGCTTAATATGCTCTGGTTTGGTGAAAGCATCTCGATTTGGAACAGGAACCTACATCCTTGACTGTTATGTATTGATGGCATCAACAAATCGCCTGCTTGAAATCATTCTTGAAAACTTTCTATGTTGTCACTGTTCCCGTCTTCAACTCTTTGCATTGGCATAGGAGGATTTCTCTCTCGTAATTGGGGTTTTAAAAGCCCATTACATGTCATTTTGGAAAGTATTTGTCACCCACAAATAGGGTTTAGAGGTCCATTTGCAGCTTTTGGAAAAGTGAGAAAACTGTATGTAAACTCTTGGAGGTGGGCTTTTAGCTTGCATTTACATGATGGGAAAGAACCTTCTTTTTCTTGGGTAGAACTTACATTGTTTCTGGAAACAAGACAATCACAAACTTTTGAAGCCAAAAATCCTTCTTTGAATCTCCAATTATGCAGCATGTGACATGAAAATTCCACAAGGTGAGAACATCTTCATGAGATGGATCCATTGCATACTTTTTGATGCAAAGGAGTGAGTCTAGGGTATTGTGAGCATATGGAGATAGTTGGAAATTCGTGGGACAGCGAATGGATGCAAATGTTTGGGGTAAAAAACAAGCGTTTTTATGGTGAAAAACCTAAAAACGGGTTTTTGGAATGTGAAAGCATATGCGAACAGCAAGGATATTATATGGAAAATGCATGGAATTGAATGGAAAGACATCCACTTATAACGAGATATTGTGTTTTCATTATAAGTAAATGCGCAAGCATATGCAAGCAACCACCATCATGATTTTTTAAGTCACATGGCAGCGATATAACAAGTGCGGATGGAGTCGTGTAAGCATGAAAGTGGGATTTTGAAATGGATTTGCATGTGCATATCAATGGGCTTTCTTTCTTTGACGATTTCTTTCAAGAACAGGGTTTTTAATCCCGATTGCATATACATGTAAGGTGAAGTACTTGCATACGCAACTTGGAGAATTTAGACGGAAGATAGAAGGAGCACATCATATATATCATGCAAATCTGAAAATGGAAATGAAGAGATTTGCAGATAGAAATGAAAGAACACATATATACAACTTTGCCCTATGAAATTTGCCATAAATCTTACCTCTTTTCCACAAAAAGCAAAGGAAGAAGTCTCTTCAAATCTCTATGCAAAATCTGAAATAAATCCAAGAAGATTTTCAGATTTAAGAAAGATTGCAGCAAAGAGACTTATATAGACTTCAAATCTTGACTCAATCCTCTTGAAATGAATGCCATTTAGAGTCAAGATTCGTTGCTTGCCAAGTGTGGGAAGCAAGAGGATTAAAAAACATAAGAATAGCAACCGTATTGACTAAATCAAATGCAATGTAATGCATATCAAAAATGACGTCCAAGGCATCAAATACAACTTGAAGAGAATGATAAACAAGTTGAAAATGATAAGTAATGCCAAAGAAATCACCTTCAATAGCAAACGTTTGGATTTGGTGGAAGAAAATGGCAAAAAATGGGCCGTTTTGAGAGTAAAACACCTTCTAAAATGCAATTTTGATGATCCAAGAATGATCCTTGGGCAATTTAGTGCAAAATCGACCCTATAAGAAGCAAAAACAGTTCAGTTTTGACATAGGAAAGCACATGTTTTTGACACAGCCAAAGGGAAGTTAAAACACATTTTTAAGATGCAAATGCATGTTTAAAAAGACATGTAAATGCCAACAAATTCGACGTCCATGGCTGCTTGGTTAAATACGTCGTTTTAAACATGTCTTTGCATATTCAAAAAGACATGCAAATGCCTCCAAAATCGACGCCCTTAAGTGCTGGGCTAAAAATGCACTTTAAACATGTAAAAACATGTTAAGAAAAACATTTAAATGGCTCCAAAAACAACACCCAAGTTCTGGGTTTAAAAATGTTGTTTTATGTATGTGTTTGCATATTAAAAAGACATGTAATGTCACTAAAAATCAACACCCAAGGAGCTGGGTTAAAAACGTTGTTTTTAACATGTGTTTGCATATTAAAACATACACAAAAAGACATGTTTTTGGCTTTAGTGTATTCCTATTAAAAACACACTTTTCAAGTGCAATTACACGTTTGAAAGAATATGTTTTTAATTAGGAAAAAGCCACTTCATGTCTTTTAAATACGTTGTTTTATTATTTATATATGCAATTGCATATAAAAAACACACTATAAGAGGATTAAATACGTTCTTTTGGAGGTCAACTACATATTTTCATAAAACATGTTTTTGGCTTAGAAAAAGTCACTTTTATATGTTTTACATATGCAGTTGCATATGAAAACAACGTATTTAATGTTTAAATGATTTAATTTCAAAATGTGGGTTTTAAAAAGTGATTTGCATGTTGATGATATGCAATGAAGAACGAAAACCACACTTTTGTGAACTTGAGTGATTTAATTTTTAATTAAATTTAATATATAACTATAGTATTAATAAAGTAACATGACATTAGATCATTTAAAAGCTAATTTCACAAAAATATTAAAAACTATAGCTAAATCAACTCGAAACGAGTTGAAATTTGAAAATGGACATCAAAATCCATTTTATATATTAAATATAATTCAAACTTGTGCAATCGACCATGAAAAACCCACCTTTGAAGATTTTTTCATAGAACATGTAGTCAACCTGAAAAACTCCACCTTTTGCATCATAATTTGAGTTATACAACTCCGTTTGATGTCTAAGATAGCTCGAAACGAGTGTATTTCAAAGGGCTATTGACTCAAGGGAAAATCAAGATTAAAAATTACTAACAAGAAAGAGAAAAACGAAGAAAAGGACTTGAAGATTACCAAAAATCAAACGCTTGCAGTCAAAGAAGAAAAACTCGTCCTGATAAGCAATAAGGTGATTAACTTGACAGGAACCCTCAAAAAAGATGCATGAAATGTGCAAAATAAAGAATCATTTCAGGGATGATGAATTATCCTTATAACGCATTATCCAAACATTGAAAACATAGAGGATACACCTACGAATTTATAAGAAAATTGTGTAGGGTTGCCACAATTTTGTGATGTCAAAATTGAGGACAACACAGTCAAGGGATGACTAGGTCATCCTCGATATGGATTTTTGTACCGCAGTCCCTTGCAAACTTAAATTGCCATTTCCAGTACTGTACCCTTTTTTGGCATTTTTGAAACAGCATGGGGGACAGGAAAATGGCGTCCCTATGTCCCTGTACCGTATTGGGGATGGGAGCGGGCCTATGTAATGTCCCCTATTTTCATAAGTGGTCCCAGAATTAAAATAATATTATAAAGGACCTTTAACTAATTATTAAATAAAAGGGACCCAATTAATAAAATAATAAATTAATAACGTCGGCTTGTTGTAAATCTCTAGATGCCTCTTGGAGGCCTTTATAAGGAGATGGTTGGGCATTGTAAATCATCATGGATTGTATTTGACTCTTCTTTGTATTTTCGGAAGTTGAAGGCTGATGGTAGTTGTACGCAATTTCGGAGGTGGAAGATTCTCCATATTCTGTGATCGTAGTTTCGGTGGTTGATAGCCACCCTAATTTGCTGTTGGAAATATCATTCCGATATTTCACTATGTGCTCCAAATTGGTGAAGTCTTCCTTTGAAGACAAATTTGTAATAAATAGCGATATCTGATATTTGTCTGAGATTGTGGATCTGTGCAAAGTAATCCGAATGATTGTAATTTGAAGTGCTATCATTGAATCTGAAGTCCTTTTGCTTATGCAAATCTTGTGAAATGTATGGCAATTCGATTTAGTAATTTCTGTGCACAATAATAATCATCGTCTCGATACATTACAAAGCATTCATCCAAAGCTGTACCATCACCATACGGTTCACTGTAGGAACCAACAACATACCGTACAGGTGGAACTAGCTCACCATACGTGGAAAACTAATCATACTCAGAACCTGCTGTACGGCTACAAATTGTTATACCCATCATACGAACATCATTGTACGGACTTGGAAGGCAGGTCAACATCCTTGACTACGGAGTAAGCCTGGTAACGTACAGGCTGTGTGGGAGTCGAGGACCGTATGGGGTTGGACTATTTGACCATATGGGGCATATTGATCGTAAAGGCCAGTTTGAAAGCTGAGCTTACTTGGACCGTATGAAAGCTTGAAAGGGCCTAGAGAGAAGTTGCCACGTTTTCCTGAGGATGTGAGGGTCGTACGTTTCATGCTTTCTCCATCCAATGCCGTCTAGAACATCATAGTGGTATTAGAGTTGGTGATCTTGCCAGCTTGTTGGGAGAAACATGGCATCGAGTGATGGATTGGAAGATGTGTTGAGGGAGCTAAGAATAAGGCAAGAGAAGCTCCGCCAAACCCTGGCAAGAGGACAAAAGCAGATTGGTGAGACACTCAAGTGCATGGAAAATGGAAGAATGAAGGGCAACATGTTACGCACACTTCAGACCAATACAAGACTGGCGATGCCGATTTTCCCTCTGAGGATCAGGCAGGTGGAAATGCATCTGCTCACCCTAGCCGAGTCATTGAAGCACATCAAGCAAGATCGGGTTGAGTCACTGAAGCAAATCAAGCAGGATTGGGTTGATGGTGGATGACAGACAGACATATCTCTCAAGGACTACATAGATTTGAGGATGAGGTACCCATCCTCCGAAGGTGATAGAATCTACAACATCAATCTCAATTGGGAGATCGATAATGAGGTACTTAGCACCGTGAGCCCTACAAAGGATGAAGTTATGCCTACGCAAAAACAAGAGGATTTGGACAAGAAAGAGTCAGTAATTGTCCCTTCAAATGTAATACATCCAAATTTTCAAGACGACTAGAAAGGTGAAGAAGATGCTTGCACAAATTTCGTCGAACTAGCACCCGACGATCAACTTGATGGAAATGCTGGCTCTATGGGTGATCCTTCGAATGAGCAGGCTCTACCAGTGGTTAATCAGCTTCATAAAGATGTTACCGATGATCTCTTGCAAGAGCAACTACAGTTGGTTGAATATGGAGTTTATTCTTCGGTTGTGCTTGAGGTGTGCATGATTGCAATCTCTCCATGTAAGGGCCTTCCTCATGGAAACAACAGGATCTACTTGAGCTATGAGATTCCTCAAGAGATTGATGAGCGTGATCGCATGAAGGCTTTGGATGGGAGCATCGATGTGTTTTATGATTGGCTTCTTTGGGATCCTGGTGACTCTGAACATGACAATGTTTATATTAGAGTGGCGCAGTGGAAGCTTGATGGCGGTTTACTTGTGCATGTGATCTTGAAGTAGCATAGAAATTTCAACGGACACTATTACCAACTTTCGCATTTGGTTTGGGATCTTGGAGCTTTGTCAGCAAACTGTTTTATGACGCATTTCTTGAGGGCAAGCAATCTTTGGGCGGCAAGGTTTGTAATGTCCCCAATTTTCATAAGTGGTCCTAGAATTAAAATAATATTATAAAGGACCTTTAATTAATTATTAACTAAAAGGGGCCCAATTAATAAAATAATAAATTAATAATGTCGGCCTGTTGTTAATCTCTAGATGCCTATTGGTGGCCTTTATAAGGAGATGGCTGGGCATTGTAAATCATCACGGATTGTATTTGACTCTTTGTATTTTCGGGAGTTGAAGGGTGATGGTAGTTGTACACAGTTTTGGAGGTGGAAGATCCTATTCTGTGATCGCAGTTTTGGTGGTTGACAACCACCCTAATCTGCCATTGGAAATATCATTATGATATTTCACTGTGTGCTCCAAATTGGTGAAGTCTTCTGTTGATGTCAGTTTTGTACCACTACATAACATATAGCAATTGAATACTTGATAAAGCATACCAAACACTCAACCCTGTCTTGAAAAGTATATACTCATGAAGAACATGAGATAACTCCAAGGTTCCTTACACTTGTGGATACTAACTCAGTTATATTAATGTGATTTGCTGGTTAATCACGTAGGCCGGCTTACGTTGTTCACTTGAGGACGTCAAACTCTTGCCATGATGATGATGGGATTTAGCTTTGCAATGTATACTCAAATTTATATCACTTCCAACTTTGCTCTTCAAACTTCAACTACTAAACTACTCACTGCTTTACTACTACTCCTGCGGAATGGAAAGATTGGCAAATGGATGGGGATCAACCTAATGAAAGCTTGCCAGCGGCGCTACCTCCATAGATGCAATGATTCAAGGGGAATGAGACTAGATTACCACACAAGGCTCTTTAACAAGCCGCTAAGATGCTAGTGGCCTAGTATAAAGATCCCTATCAAACATTTACCAATATCACCTTACAATTAGCCATCTACTTCTGTTCTTACTTTAACACTTTCTTGAAATGAAATCTACTTTAACAACTCAATGAAATCTAACTTTAACTATTGGAAGTAGAAACCATGCAATAACACCAAGTGTTCTTAATCAACATGCAAGACACAACAATGATAAGAGAAGCAATTTTGGTATTATGTTAGCAACAATTTTCTTCAACCTTTTACAAATGAGAGTACTTGGCCTTATATAGGGGCTTAAAATTACAACCAACGGTAGAGATTAAGAGGCAAAACCAACGATCCAGATTAAATCCTAGAAACCCTAATTAGGGTTGCCACTCCATCGGCCAATGAAAAGATGCCACCTCATCAATGGACCAATGAGAAAAAAGGAAAAGTGGCAACCAATGAGAAGGCACCAAAATGGTAGCCAATCAGAATTAGACACCTATCCTACCCAAGAAGAAAGGAGAATTTGCCACTTGGGCTTACATCAAATGATCTTCTAATACAATTCTACCCTTTTCTTTCATCTTTTTAGCATAAGCAATGAACTTAGCTAACATGTTGTTGACTTCCTCCATGGGAGGGCAAGGTGTATGCCTCATCCTGAGCTCAGCTGTGTTCATCATGTTCTTTGCTGCTTGCAGTGTCTTCTCACTCTCCTTCTCATCGTCTCTTGCAAACTCGATAAGGGCCCTGAGAGAGGCAAGGATGCCCAACTGTTTCTCTCTCGCGGCAACCTTCCCTAACTCATCCAATCACGATCCAAACTTTGTCTCATTAAAATCCTCTTCTTTGATTCCTTCAAAATCAAGTGCAATCCCCGCATCGCTCAACATGCTTGAAATGAAAGTGTTGATGCTTGGACTATACTTTGCAATCTCATCCTGTATCTCTTCGAGTACCCTCGATCTGGCAGTCAAGGTAACATACCAAGACTCAATAATATTCTTTCCCCCTCACTGACCAACTTGGCCTTCACCAAAGATCCCTCTGATAACTCTATGGCTGCCTGTAGCCAGGGAATGGCTAAGTCACGGATTGGAAGGAAATCCTTCCACATCCCTTCAAATGCTCTGAACTTATCTCTAAGAGACACAAATGACTTGAATGTCGAGATAAAGGCAGGCAAGAACCTTCGCCCTTGTTGAATTGTATTACTGATCCAATTTTTAGTTCCTTGCTCTCGAGCTAATATTTCTTTTAAATTGCTCCCACTATCCTGTGGAAGAGCCGCCTGAAGCAATTGTTGTTGGATAGGCCGACATACTTCATGATAGCTATCCCTCCAATACTTGCTTTCAATCTGTAATTCTGCAACCCTTTCATTTGCCTTCCTCAACCTTTCTCTAATTGAAGCTATGCCTTTTTGAACCTCCACACACTCCATGTCATCCGTGATTTTTCCCATGTCATGCTCTACTATCTCATAATCTTGGGCCACAATTTCGCCCACTGCCTTGCTAACCTTTGGCACCACAATCTGAACCTTTCGGTGACCATCCTCATCATTCCTGATTACCTTTGCCACTATTCCTGCAATTTGTTTCTGTCCGACATCATCTTCCTTTTCCACTAATCCTTGAATATCCTCAACTGTCCGGATGGCCACAACCTCTTTCCTTGGCATAAGCATCTGTCTCAACCACGGTGGTGCAATGCATCTCCCCAAATCTGGATTCGGTTCAACTAGCATAGCATCACCAACGGCCTTGGGCGCTTGGCTTCCTTCCTCAGCTGATAGAGCCTCATTGTCAACTGGCTTATCTCCTTCATCACTAACTGCCATATCCTCCTGAACTTGGTTCTCCGAGAGAGGAGAGTACCCTGTACTGTTACTATAACCACTTGATTCTGAAGCAGAGCTCACCTCTACCACTACCCTTTGTTCACTTGTACCAACCTCTTGGCTCCTAGCCTCAATTATGCTCTCTCTCGATGGTACTTTACTCTGTTTCTTTGTTGGAGGCTCTTGATGTTCTTTATTCTTCTCAACCTCCAAACTCGTCTTCTTATTCTTAACTGCTTACTGCTGGCTACCATCCCCACCTTGCTGTAAGTTGTACCTTCCGACTTTGCAATTGCCTAAACTTCCTGTTATACCACCACTCAGTGTGTAGCTCAACTGTTCTTGTTACTGCATCTAAGGACGGATCCAGATTATCATCCCACTCAATTGGATTCAACTCCGTTCCCTCTACTGTATTGTAATCTTCCCTTAGCACATCTTCATCCTCTTCCAGCTGATCCGGAATATTAAGATTTCTCCACCTAATGGCCCTCATCATGTCTACTGATAACCTTGAGAAAGCTAACTTCCTCACATGAAAGTCATCCTGTGCATTGGCCCAAAAATCCTCCAAAGTAGGAATATGCTTGAATGGAGCCCCATGAGATGCCTTGATTAGACCATTAGGATCGAATCCTTGCCTTGCCTTATACCATGCTAGATGATATTGTTCTAACTCTTTCTCCGTAGCTGCAAAGGCGACAGGATCGGGACAAGTATCATTGGCTATCATGAGTGAGAAGGTAACCCCGGTGTCACCTCTGAGCTTCATCATTTTGTCATATTGCTTAAGTTGCCTAGCCAACTCCATCAAAACTATCCTATCGGGTGGGTACCTTGGAAGCCTCTTGGGACAAGTCGTGCATCCAGCCACTTTGATATAAGTGAATTGCGGAAACTGGATGAACCAACTCCCAAACTTCTTGACTTTTGTCTCCACCTCCGGCGAGAGCCTCCTTGCTGGTGTCCCTTGCAGTATCCTTATTGTCTTCATGGAAAAGGCATCATAAAATATATTGTAGTCCTTGGTGTTGTGCAAATGAAGTTGTGGATAACACTCATGCACCAAGCATTGTCTGGACCCATTGCCAATCACCCCTCTAGCCTTAAGTCCAGGATGTTCATACAGTCTTGCAATCAAATAGAAAAGGTAGGACCCCATATTTTGTACTGTCCTAAGTTGCAACTGTAAATTTTCACTTATAATTCTAGCCCAATCAAGCTTTCTTTTTCCATTTTCAATTCCTTCAATAAAATAGTACATCCAAGTTTCAAACTGCATACCTTGAGCGGAGCCCATGACTCGGTTGAGAAGCACAATAAGGTCGCCATACTCTGATTTGAAATCTGACCTGGTGAGCTTTGATGACTTGGTGACTCCTTGCCTTCGTGCAACCAATTCTGCTTCGGTAGAGCAAAGTAGGCATCCTGACTGTCTTGAAAGAACCTGGCAGCTTGATCCATTAACATTACTATCATTCCCTTCTGCTGGGGTATATTGAACACTTCCTCTATCACCGGCCCGCTGATGTTAGCCAACACTCGGTCTTCTTCACCAAAAACGATGGACTTGGTCACAATATCTAGCCTGGATGCACACTCTATCACCAACTTTGGACAAGGCAAGGTAGGAGGGAAGGCGACAGCTTGCACAATTCCACACTTGTATATCTTCTTTGCCATAGAGGATTGGCCCCCTTTCGAGCTATCTCTTAACTGTATCATATCTATGGTGCTGATGTTGGTGTCACCGACTCGCTTCAATTTCGAGAAGAAGGTGGTCTTGGGCGTCATGTCTTCCCTATCTTTCTTGGTATTAATTCCCTTTGGGTTCTTGCTTGCACTAGCATCCACCATCTTAAACACTTATTTATGCCCCTTCTTTCTACAATGAGGTGGGACTACACTTATCTCTGCCCCTTCGCCTAGGGATGATCAAACATATTTCTGCCTTGCCAATTCCTATCACACTACACTTATCTCTGCCTCTTCGCCTAGTGATATGGACTACCACTTATTTTTGCCTCTTCGTTACCTATGAGATTGACTACACTTATATCTCCCAACTTCTTTCCTAGGGGTGGGGACTACCACTTATATCTCCTTTCTCTAAATCCTAGACAGAAACTACACTTATATCTCCCAACTTCAAACCCTAATGAGATGATGAGGTGATGGATGGATGATGCAAGCAAGAAAATAGGGAAATGTACCAAGCAAGAACAAGGAGAAAATCTGTCTTTTAGACCAGCCTTCACCCTCAATCATGAAGCTTGTCTCTTACACCAAACAATTAACCACCAAAGAAAAAGATAACAATTAAGAAAATAGTTAAGTCTACTCACCAAATTTTGCAAATCTGATTCAAATAGGCAGGTCTGGGCAAATCTGTAGCTTTCTTCTTATCAAAATTTGTGGCTCTTTACCTTCACAATTCGTGGTCTCTCCCTGATAATGTCAGCCTGGGCAATCAAGTAGCAAGCCCTTCTTGTGATTTTTGTGGCCCCAAATTAATGTCGCAAGTCTCCTCTCCGCTAAGATAGTTCGCTGCTTCTTATCTCTGCGCCTACAAATTTCGCACCTCCAAACACATAGCAGGTCCAAATCCAAGTCTGCTCCTCAAGATGTAATATCGCAGCTCCCTTCTAATCAATTTTGTGGCCTCTCTAAATAGCAGGTCCTCCTTATATGCTTGTCTTCATTAACTCTGGGATAGCTTGCTGCATCCGCTATTAATTTTGGTGGTCTTCTTATCAAAATCTGTGGCAGGTCTGCTACCAAAATGTCACTGCTCCTTGAGATCGCAAGCCCCCTGCCTTATGAATCAAAGTCGCTGCCTCCCTCTTCACAAATTCTGCTCCTCAAACAAAGTCGCAGCACTGCTACCAAATAGCAGGCTTCCCTGTGCTATTTCGCTGGCCTCTGCTAGACTCAAAGTCGCTGCCCACACAAACTCGCTGCTTTCTCAAAATGATATTCGCTGCCTCTTATTATTAAGATCGCTGATGCCGAATGAGATGAGGAGAGGAGGAGGGGAGCGCTCCTTCTTATAGTGAACTTTTCCCTCCAACATGAGGGCCGACCTAGTACAAAGCAAACAAAAATTAAAATTAACTGCCAAGAAAGAAGGGCCGACCTTGTTGGAAGAAACAAACTTTGCATTGAAATTCAAAAAAAACTATGCCTAGATTTTCGCAAATAATTGGGCCATATGGGCCACACGCTATAAAGAGGAGGCCCTAATTTATTCTTTAATGCCTCACGCCTCCTATAAGGGGCCTTAAACTTCGAAACTTAGCCCAGATTTTATGTTTTAAAGCAAAATCTTTATTTTATTGCCTAGATTTTACAATTTATTGCCCAATCTTTTAATTTGATGACCAGATTTATTTTCTAAAGGCCAGATTTTGAATTTATAGCCTAGACTTTGATTTTTATTGGCTCTAAATTGATTTTTATTAGCCCAGATTTTGACTAAAAGGCCAAATTTTATTTTTAAAGCATAGATTTCAAAGTTAATTGCCCAGATTTTGAATTTGATCTCAGATTTTGAAATTTAATTGGCCATGTTTTCGAACTTGATTTCAGATTTTAGAATTTCATTGCCAGGGCTTTTCGATTTGCAAAGAAAATTTTACATTTAAGTGTACACAAGAGGCTAAATTCTCGATTTTATTCCAATTATCCTTTGCAACTTACAATGTTATTTTGCAAATTAAATCCATCGCACATCCAAAATTTACAAGATTTTCACAAGACCCAAAACACAATTACAATCGAAAATCACAAGGCTAAGGTTGATTTCACCAATTCTTCAAACTCAACTCATCTAAGGCCAAAAAAACTTGAAAAAAGCCAAGACTTGATTGAAAATGGGGGGCCCCAAATCCTTTGGGGCGATGATGTGAAACCTCACAACATCTTCCTTTGAAGACGAATTTGTAATAAACAACGATATCTGATATTTGTCCGAGATTGTGGATCTGTGTGAAGTAATCTGAATGATTGTAATCTGAAGTACCATCATTGAATTTGAAGTCCTTTTTCTTATGCGAATCTTGTGAATGTCTGGCAATTTGATTTAGTAATTTCTGTGCACAATAATAATCACCGTCTCGATACATTACAAGGTGTTCATCCAAAGTTGTACCATCACCGTACGACTGACTGTAGGGACCAACAACATATTGTATGGGTGGAACCAATCCACCATATGTGGAAAACTAATCATACTCGGAACCTACCGTATGGCTACAAACTGTTATACCCATCGCACGAACATCACCGTACGAACTTGGAAGGCAGGTCAACATCCTTGACTGTACAGAGTAAGTTTGGTAGCATACGGGCTGTGTGGGAGTCGAGGACCGTACGAGGTTGGACTATTTGTCCGTATGGAGCATATTGACATCAAGGGGCATATTGATCGTACATGCCAGTTTGAAAGCTGAGCTTACTTGGACCGTACAACAGCTTGAAAGGGCCTATGGAGAAGTTGTCGCCTTTTCTTGAGGGTGTGAGGGCTGTACGTTGCATGCTTTCTCCATCCAACGCCGTCGAGAACATCATAGCCTAAAAGGTGAGGGGACGCGTCTCCGTGGAGCATAGGTTATTTCATTTTGGTCTTATTATCCACTTTTAATTAAGACTTTCCTACTAAGAATACCTTAGCTATTGAATCCGTACTTGCTTGTTTTTTATCCATTTGTTATTTTCCTTCTTCCAAAGTCTTTCTATGTTTAAAAGTCACTTTAATTGCTTCCATTAAAAGGGGATCATTAAATGCCCCCAAGAGAAAAATGCATATGGGAGCAAATAAATCACTATATAAAATTTGATTATATTTTAAGTTGCTTTAAGTCACAAACCCCCTTATATGGAAAGTCTTCTCTGCAAGAGTTTAGGAGATAATTTTCACTTTCGAGGTAATTCAGGTTATGTTTCCTTGTAGTTTGTAGCAAGCAACTCTGAATTTGTTGGATTGCATTGCTTGAGTGTTCGAGTCATTCTCTATTTGTTTTTGTTGCGTTGCTTAGTTGTGATTAGCACCTCAAGCACAAAGTTTGATAGTATCTTAGAGAATTATGATAAGCAGTCTGTTGAGTTGTCTGATTATAACTAAATAGTTTAGCTTTTGCGTATTGTGTCCTACTTTCAAGTATTTTATTTTTTAATGATTTCATGTTCATGTTACTAATCTTTCTTCAACCATGCAGGTTGTTGCTGCTTCACAAGCTGGAAAGCATAATGATAAAAGGGAAAGCTATGGCGATGCCATGATTATTGATCCATGGGGAACTGTTGTTGCCCGTTGCCAAGGTATGCATTTATGAGTTTGCAAGTTCAGGAATGGAAACTCAAAGTTTACAAAGTATTCCACTCCTTTGTCACAACAAATTATGGGAGTGTTGTGGATACCAAGATCCTACTCCTGTTTGCAAAGCCAATTTTGTATTTGAGTAAAAGGATCTAGGTGTCCTCCACTACAAGTTATATCTTTACTTCAATCCAAACGAAGCTTCCTGAGGTGACTATCTCTATTTTTTCTTCAAGTGTTGTGGGATGACAACGTGGTGAATGCACCCATGCTTTCTTAATGTCCATGTTGGTCTTTCCAATAGGTGAACCAAAAGTCTCCTTCTCATGACTACAATCCAACCCTTGAAAAAGCATATCGGTCTTGGAACTAGAGAGTTTGAATGCCCCCTGATTAACTTCCATGTAGTCAGTATGTATCAGCATGGAGTTTTCTTGATTAACATACAATTCCTCCTCATGGAGGTCAATCTTAGAAAAATCATTCCTCACAATAGCATAACTAATATTTTGTACATTATCATCACATGGTCCAATCATTCCCATAGCTTGCAAATCATTTTTACATTAATCAATTACTTCCATATGGGAAAATTGGATGGATGTTTCTTGGACATCGTTTGCAATTATTGACAACTTCAACACACAAGATTGGCTCTTCTTCTTCTTTGGTTTTAGCAACTTCTTGTGATTCTAATTCTAAGTTCTCTTCTGCTGTATTTAATGATTCTCTTGGATCTTGCTCCATCATCTCCTCAATCATTTTTTCTGATGTATTTATATAGACCTCTTTTGTTGTTAAATTGGTACCCAAGTCCCTCCAAGTACACATCAAATGAAACACAAGCTTTTGCATGATCTTTCAAACATTGATATTGGTTAATAATTTTAGGGACCTCAAGTTTGCACAATAAATCTTGAATAAGGTCCATATCTATAATGCCCCCTTCTTAAGCAATGACAACATGATGATTGTTAGCCTATTTAGTGGTTCCGGTAGGCTAACGAGTTAGGGTCAAGGAACTCATGGGGGTTTGGTGATTGTTCAATCCAGCTAATCTGACACTAGCAGGTGTTGCTTAGAGCTCAATTGATGAAGAATTGCATTATGACTCTTTCTAGAAGGGTTTCAGACAATTTGTCCATTTTTACTATATTTAGTAAGTGACAATCTGGACATCAACTTGGTTAGTTGGTGGTGGGTCTACCTTGGTTTAGTAGGTGATTGCATTTATTGATGTTATTTTGGCGATTAATGTTGTCTAGAGGTATTATTAAAATTAAAAGTATTAAATTTCAATTAAATATATAACCTAATGTTATTTAATTTAAAAGTAACTTTACATGTGTGCCTAGGGGAAATATAAGTTGTTTTAAAAAATTAAATAAAGTGATTCCTAGGGGTGGGTGCCTAAATGGGAGACATAAGGAGATATAAAAATAAAATAAAATATTGGAAACCCTAAAAGGGGTGTGGGATTTGGAGGAACATAGATAAGACACGCGAGCTCATCATTCATTCATGTTTTTGAGAGTTTTGATAACAGGGATTTGCTGGTTTGGACTTGGTTCAACCAATGTTTTGTGAGGACAAAAACCTTTACAAAGGACATCTGCTTTGATGGTAAAAGATGCTTCCAGGTGGATTGAATGGTGTCTTCATCCAGAAATCACATTTGAGCTTCATTTTTTAAGATTTCAGTTAGCATCTTCAGTTTTGAGAGTTAAAAATAGAGGACAGATTTGGGGAGACAAGGAAGAGAGGATTGGAGGGATTATTGTAGACATTTTCCACTATTTTTCTGGCTGCTTCCTTCCCTAGTCTAGTTGTACAGCAATGAGCTAGGCGTGGGAATAGTTGGGAGTGTGGCATCCAAGTTGACGGCCCTTTTTCTTGTTTTGGAGGGCATCTAGGGTTTACCATTCAAGCGATATCCAATTCATGGCTCAGAGAGCTAATTGTGGAGTGTAGTGTCCAAGTTTTGTGGTTCCAGTTTGCTGATATAAATGCAAAATCAGACCTGTGCATGTTCAGACCTTATGGGTACGCTTGTATTGTCTTTTTGAAGCCATTTGGCCATCTGACTATTAATAACATTGGTCATGTATAGTTGTCTACAGTTACAGTCTGTATTAAATCTGATGGACATTTCAAATTGTGGGTATTTTGAATATTGTGCGTTGGGTGTCAGTCTTCATAGATCAGTATTGAAAATGTTGTTTATTGCATTATCGACTTCTATACTTTGGGTTACCTTTCAAACATCAAAACCAGCATTCAAAAAAAACGAAAAAGTAATGATGTATATTACAGTTCCTCCCTTTGTGGACCTTCAAGTCTCTGGATAGAACACATCTGTCATTGTAGCTTTACCGTGCAGGCTGGGAAGATTGCTACTCTAATACCAATTTTAATGTCCTGTTCTAGAATATTTTTTGTTTTAATGTGATAATCCTAACTCACAATAATAATTGCAATATAAGTCATAAATATTCAATATTCAGAAATTGTAATTTTGGTAAATATAATGTGGCTCAAACTAATAATTTATCTTTTGAAAAATATAGCACTTGTCCTTTATTCTGCTGTTCTATCTTCTTCAAACTGTGATGATTATCTCTTTTCTGTCTACTTTGAAAGTGCTTCCATGTAATGTCCTCAATTCAGGACCTAAAATATATACGTTTTGATAAGTTTTAATCAAAGATTGAAACTTATTCATATAAGCCTTCACCGTTTATTGGCAGCATAAGGAAGGAATGTACATACAGAACAGAGTCACAGCCTTGTAAACAATGATCTAAACTAATCCAAAAGTAACAAAAATCATGCGTAGATGGAAAACAGTGACTTCTTGAGAATGCGTGAGTGTGAAAGTCAACTCTCTATACGGAAGAAAGATAAAGGTCGATATCTACAAAAGCAATGGAGGAAATAGAGTCACATATGATGAAGTTGATAGTTAAACATATCGATTATTGCAAAAACCATTGACTTGTGATGATTGAATAGCGTCTCTCACAGGTCATCGATAAGACTTAGACAGTAGTTATAAATTACTTCGTGGTGAATGAGTCAGACTGCTGCAATGAGGATAACGGTATACACACCTGATACTTCTGAAGGAGGTAGCATACAAGAATCGAAGAAAAAATGAACATTTATAAAGTCAAATATAAAGATTAAATCCATTTGGCAGATCCATTATATAGTGCCTTATGTATGCTGCAAATGATCACATATTGTCCATGGGTATCGTTTTAGATTTAGATTTCTGCGAATTCTTTAATTTCAAGATAGTTTTAGATTTCTTTTATTGTCAAGTCTAAACTATGATTTTATAATCAACATTAATGTTTGTACATTTATATGTTCACCATAGATGATGATATGGATTCCATATAAAATGAATGTTATATTCATTATAGATGGATCCCCATATCTGGGCTAGAGGAATTGTTATAGTTTCCCTAGTCTCGAGATTGTTATAATCTCATATAGGTAGTATATATACTAATGCCAGTCATATGCATATGCGTAGGCTTGGAGAGCATTTATTGCTTCCAAAAGATTCTTATGGGCAGTGCTCTATGGGATGACGTGTCGATAGCCCGGTTGCTTAGAGTGGATCTTATATAACTCAAGCCGAGAATTGGGAATTCTGTGAAGCCCGACCTAAAGGCAGCTTTAAGAATCAAATCCCCCCCTTACAAACTTAGAGTAGAGTATGAGTCTTGTAAATATTGTGTAATATTTTGTACTAACGTCGGTTTTGCAGGAAATTATGAAAGGAGAATAAGAAGGGACATTACAAGAACAAAGACCATAGTTGCAATCAACATGGTGGATTGGATAACTTGCACAAATAAACCTATCAACTAGTTTGAAGCAATCTTGGAAGAGCGACTTGTTCCTTGCACACACACCTTGTTGAAAAAAGGGACCCCCAATCTTGTTCTTGGTCTTTAGGTTAGTTTAGGCTCCTTTTTGTCCATCATTCCTCGCTTGGAATGTTTTGGGGTTGAAGTGTGCATTCTATCTTTGCATGTTGAAATTTGGAAAACATCTTAGGTTGCAGAGATTAAGCCAGGATTTGTGTTAGGATCCCTTCTAGGATTGAATGAAATGAAGTAGTAAGACCTTAAACCAGTAAAACGCCTCTCCAATCAATGAAGTGTTAAAACAAGCTTGAATGGAGTCTCACATTGCTTTTGAATTCAGAAGGGTAGATTAGAAATTGATTAGGTAATCTGGGAGCGAGCATGCAATGAGTCTGATGAACTCTGAAGTCAATATTTTGATCAATATCATTGCATGCAATGGATGAAAATCATTTTTGAATATGAGGAAGTCAAACAAATTTTGAAAGGTGGAAAATAGGGGAATTTTGAAATTTCCAAAAGTAATGTTTTCATGCACTTAGCATTCAAAATAGAAAATTTCATAAGAAGTGCAAAAGCAGATCTTTTTTACAAAGTGGAAATTTCCAATTTGTCTATTTCACGCACCCCTTCCCAAGCAAAGTACCTATTGTCATGAATACTTTGCAAAATGGAAATTTTCAAAAAAAATCCTTAATGTCACGCATTCTTTACAAGATGGAAATTTTCAAAAAATCCTCAATGTCGGGCATACTTTACAAGGTGGGAATTTCCAATTTTCCTCCACCACACGCCATTTCCAAAACATGTTTCAAGTGTGCCAAGTTCTGAAATACATGTCTGAGTTCCATTTTCCAAAATGTCCCTTGTACCTGCCAACCCAAGAATTACCTTCAAGTGCGCCTAGGGAGAAGAAAGTTCAGAAATGCAGATTTCCAAAGTGTCCTCCCAAGCCGCCATTTCCCAAATGCCTTCCCTGCCCTCCATTTCGAAAAAAACTTCAAAAACCAGAATTCCTTTATCCAAAAGTCCAATTTCATTTGCTTGATATCAGATTTCCAAGTTCCAATCCTCTAAATCAGGGTTCCAAATTCTGATCTTAAAGTGCATTCCATACCCAAAATCAGAAATTCAGGTCTCCAAATGCTAGTTTTTAGAATTCCTAGACCAGAGAATCAGATTTCCAATCATAATGCAGGTTTCCGAGTTCTGATTTAGGAACTCCTGAATCAGATTTACAAAGTCAGAATACAGTTCCGAATTCCATTTCCAAGCCT
This sequence comes from Chamaecyparis obtusa, assembly GCA_027943335.1. Taxonomy (NCBI): domain Eukaryota; kingdom Viridiplantae; phylum Streptophyta; class Pinopsida; order Cupressales; family Cupressaceae; genus Chamaecyparis; species Chamaecyparis obtusa. Next base: position 81,084 of record BSBK01000070.1, on the reverse strand, counting down.
CAAATCATAAAATGCAGATCCAAAATCAGGTATCCAGAGCTTCAAGGTCAGAAGTAAGAATTTCCAAGTTCTGATTTCAAAATTCAAAATCAGAAACCTAAATTTCATATTCAGATGCGCAAAATCAGAAGCCTTATTTCCAAAAATCAGAGAGTTCAAGAGTTCCCGAATCCCATTTCAAGAATGCAAGAGTGAGAAATCAGAAATTCCAATCCTCATTGCAATTCAGATTTAGAATTCAAGTGTCTAGTTTCAAAAATCAGAATGGGAAAGAACTCTGATCCTAATATCCAATCCTCGATGAGATTTCCAAATCTGAATCCCCATTCCAAATATGCAATCCCAAAATCGAATTATTTGGATCCTAAAGTACATTTCATTTCAAGTCTTCAGATCAGGCCAAACTTCCAATCTCTAAAATCGATTTCCAATTCCGAATATTCCAATTTGAAGGCATAGTGATGAGCCATGACCAATCCTAGAGTTTGAAATAGTGTTCATCCTTCTACGGTTCTACCTAATGGTCCCACCTGGTGCTGAGAGGGGAGGGGTGAATCAACACCTACTAAAACTTCTCAATAAATCTGATAGTGTATCTATAACTGTAAGCACAACAGATTTTAGAATAGTAATAGCAATCACACAAACAACAATAAGCAACAACAGATTTATCATATGGAAACCCAAATTGGGAGAAAACCACAGTATGAGCAAACCTCACAAATTTTTCACTCTTTTGAATTGCGCCTTGTAAGGAGCCTTCCCTGTTAAAGGATTACAAACGCATTGTTAGATGCGACCCGATTAAGGGATTTGATACAATAAAGCTTGTTAGAGCCTGCCTGGTTAGAGGACTTAGAACACTTAATCAAATGTCACACGGTTAAGGGATTTAATACAAGGGACTTGTTAATGTCCACCCAAAATACTGGGATTTACTATTGCAATTATCAGAGAGCAATAGGAGGTTTTGATCTTTTGATGATGGCTTTGCTGAGTCTGATAAGATCGTTGTTATTCTCAACTAAGAATCATCACTGGTCATTGCAGGGATGTTCTCCTTTGCTGTTATGCTTCTCTGCACACTCTACTTTCTTCTCCTCTCTTTACCTTAGCTTCTTCAGCGTACAGGTTCACTCTTTACTTTGGCAGAATGAGGGCAAACTATATTCTTGTCAGGCAGAGGAATATATAGACTTCTTGCCCTACTTGTTTTTTACATGCATGACCAATTAAAAGATCACCTTTGGATCCATCACCCAGTGGAGTATTAGTTCATTGATGAAACATCTGATGCATGCTATACTTTATCTGCTTTATGAAGGAAAACGACAGATGCGTGTCACAAGCTTTCCTTCACAAGAGATATCTCCATGTTTTAATGCCACAAATTGCCGAATTAAAACCTTCAATCGTGCCTAGTACCGATCGTCTTGATAACTGAAAGTCTACCAGATTTTGTGCAGTAAATCTCGGTCAAAGAGTTAGATAACTGTTTGTTGATTGTGACTTTCCCCGGTTCATCAATCATGAAGTCTTCACTTGATCGGTAAAGATCCTTGGGTTGTGCACAGGTAAGGGTTTTAACCTGTCACCTTCCCTTTCTCTGGCTGTACTGGTGGCATGCTTTCCTCGGTTCCTGTTACTGGTTGTATCCTTCCTTGGTGATCGGTTGCTCTGATGATCAATTAGAGAAGTATTAGTAACAGATATAGTCTCTTCTTGTGTGCACAGTGTCACCGGTTGCCAAACCAGTCTCTCCTCGCCTTACTGTAGTTAGCTGTGCCAGTCCTCTCTTCATAGATCGAACACTGGTATCCTTAGTCCACCTTTTTGCCAATCAATAACAATACCTCTTTTGCCATGTACCGGTTGCAATCTTATCGGTTAATAACCTAATGCCAACAATCTCCCCCTTTGGCATTGATGGCAAAACCATAACAGATCATGTCATACCGGATTCCTCTACCGGTCATACTCTCCCCCTTTGACAATAATGCCAAAGGCTAGTTAGAAAGACTACGTTATTGAGATCTGGTCCCCCTACGAGCAACAATCTTATTCACCAATCCAGTTAAGATGAGGTTGATTCCTCTGTTGAAGCATAATGAATTGATGAACACTTTTGCCTATTTACTGATGATCAGGAAGGGGTATCACCCCTAATTTACCTCTGAGATACTCAAAAGTACTCTTCGGTAATGGCTTTGTGAATATGTCAGCAATTTGTTCTTTCGTGGGTTCATACTCCAATCTAACATCTTTATTATGCACCTGCTCTCTGAAATAGTGATACTTTATTGCAATGTGCTTTGTTTTTGAGTGCATGACAAGATTCTTGGATATGTTAATTGCACTTGTACTGTCACAATAAATTGCAATTGGTTTAGGTATCTGTTCTTGGATTCCTTCCAATATCTGTTTGATCCAGATTACCTGTGTGCAATTGATTGCTGCAGCAACATACTCAGCTTCCGCTATGGACTGTGAAACACAGTTCTGTTTCTTGTTTGTCCAAGACACAATCCTTTCTCCAAGAAAGAATGCACCAGCACTTGTGCTCTTTCTGTCATCAATATTACCAGCCCAATCTGCATCAGTGTATACCTTTATTTGGAAGCCTCCCTTGTGAGGAAACCATAAGCCATACTCCTCAGTGCCCTTCAGGTATTTGAAAATTCTCTTCACCGCTATTAGGCGTGTCTCTTTTGGATTTGCAGAGAATTTTGTTACGATGCCTACTGCATGTGCAATGCCTGGTCTACTGTGTATTGCACACTGCAATTTGCCCATCATAAACCGATACAGTGTCTCATTTACTTCTTTTGCATCATCTTCCTTTGATAACTTGAGGTTAGTTATCATAGGTGTACCAACCGGTTTGGATTCTTCTAGCCCAAAAGTTTTAAGAATTTCTTTTACATACTTGGACTGAGAAATAAAAATACCTTCCTTTAGCTGATGGACTTGTAGTCCAATGAAGAATTTTATGGCTCCTATCATGGACATTTCAAATTCTTTCTTCATCTCTTCAGCAAAGGCTTTGCTCATCTGGTCATCTCCTCCAAAGATGATGTCATCCACAAAAATTTCAGCAATCAGATTCCCTTCTTTTCCAGTCTTGAGATACATATTGCTGTTATCTCCGATTTTTGTGAATCCTATTGTTAGCAGGTATGAATGCAGTCTTTCATACCATGCCCTTGGGGCTTGTTGTAGCCCATAAAGAGCCTTCTTCAGTTTACAGACCATACTACTCTTCTCTATGGCTGAGAAGCCTTCCGATTGTTCAATGTAGACTTCCGCCTCCAGTATACCATTCAAGAATGCAGACTTTACATCCATCTGGTATACTTTGAACTTTTTGTGAGCAGCATAAGCAAGTAGAATTCTCACTCCTAGTCTGGCCACAGGTGCAAAAGTTTCACCATAATCCAGTCCAGCCTCTTGTGCATATCCTTTGCAGACTAGTCTTGCTTTGTTCCTTATAACTTTTCCTTCTTCATTTAATTTGTTTCTGTAGACCCACTTGGTCCCAATGACATTCTTGTCCTGTGGTCCTGGTACAAGAATCCATGTGTCATTCTTCTCTATTTGCTCAATCTCTTCTTCCATGGCCTTGACCTAGTTTTCATCTTCTAGAGCCTCCCTGGTTGTTTTGGGCTCTATATAGGAAAGTAAACAGATATTTTCTCTAGCCTTTTTCCTGGTCAAGACATTAGCATGTTTGTCACCAATAATGTTATCAGTTGAGTGATATGTGACATACCTTGGAAGAACCAGTCTCTGTTCCCTTTCTAATTCTTCCGGTTGAGCAATTTCTTCAGCATGGTCATGAACAACTTCTTGTTCATCTTCTTGAGTTGGTCTCTCATTTTCAGGTACAACATCCTGCTCCAGAGGTCTGTTCTCATGCTTTTCTCTTTTGTCAGTAGTAGTCATTTCATTGAATTCCAAAAGATTTCCATCATTGTGATCCTGCAGACCGTCATATTCATTATGATTGATCTTCCCTCTTGGTTCTGAATACTCATCAACCTTCACATTGATACTTTCTACTATTTTTCCTGTTCTCTTATTCAGACACTGGTAGGTTTTACTCTTGGTAGAATAACCTAGAAATATGCCTTCATCACTCTTTGACTCAAACTTGCCAGAATACATATCTCTTTTAATGTAACAATTACTACCAAAAATTTTGAAGTAGCCTACATTAGGAGTGTGACCGAACCATAATTCATAGGGAGTCTTATCAGTTCGTTTCTTGGCTTGAACTCGGTTTAGTGTGTAAACAACAGTGCTGATAGCTTCTCTCCAGAAGTGATGGGGAAGATCCTTTTGAATCATTAGGGTTCTTGCACAATCAATCAGCATCATGTTTCTTCTTTCTGCTACTCCATTTTGTTGAGGAGTTCTTGGTGCAGACAACTGTCTTTTTATTCCCTGTTCCTCACAGTAGCGAGTGAACTCTTGAGAAGTGTATTCACCTCCTCTGTCTGATCTCAGACACTTCAGGCTTTTACCGATCTCCTTTTCCACTCGAGCCTTGTAGATTTTGAACATGTGAAAGGCCTTTGATTTTTCTCTAAGAAAAAGTGTCCACATCATTCTTGAGAAATCATCTACAAAAAGCATGAAGTACCTATCTACATAGTAGTTTTTTGTTCTCATTGGTCCACACAAATCTGTGTGTACAAGATCCAGAACATTTTCAGCAGAAAAGGATTTACTACTGAAACTTGTTCCTGTCAGTTTTCCTAACTGCAGTCCTTACAAATACCTCTGTCTATTTTTGTAATCTCAGGAAGTCCTTTGATTGACTTCTTCTTGCTTACCTTGACAATACTGTCGAAGTTTATGTGGCAGAGCCTCTTATGCCATAACCAACTGTTGTCCTCTTTGGTTACAAGACAGATCTTGTTGGTTTTTCCTTTGACTGATGCTATGAGGCAAGCTCCTTCCAGTGACTCCAGATAGAACAGGTTCCCTTTACTTTGTCTACTGCTAGCAACATGAGCTCCTGATTGGTTCTTGACAACACAAGAAGCTTGCCCGAATTCCAACAGGTATCCCTTGTTTAGTTGAGCGACACTCATTAGGTTGTACTTGAGTCCTTCTACCCAATACACATCTTCACATATAACATCATTACTACGTGCAATGAAACCTTTACCTTTGATAGCACAGGGAGCATTATAACCGAAGGTGGTACGATCCACCATCATTGAGCTTTATGTTGATAAACTTGTTCTTATCACCAGTCATGTGGTGAGTGCATCCACTGTCAATGATCCAGTCATCATGCTGATGAGATCTTGAGATAAGTGCCATTTCACTTATCATTTGGCTTTCTTCTTTTATCGCAAAAAATGCAATTTCTTCATCCTCAGAGTCTTCAGAGTCATTGTCTGCGACTCCTTCTGCAAGGTAGCATTCCTTCTTTACTTTGTTCTTGAATCGGTTATCATTGTCTGGACATCTTGCAGCAATATGTCCTATCTTATTGCAAGAGAAACATTTTAGTGGAAGCTTACCTTTATACTTCCCTTTTCCTTTTGGAAATCTCTTAGTGATGAGTGCTTCAAACTCATCTTGCTCCGTCTCTTCAGAAAACAGATTTTCAACAAAACTTCCAATCTTACCGGTAGAGCTATTATTGGTTTCTCTTCCTTTCTTGGTGGAAGATGTATTAATAGAAGATTTAAAAGCAGCTTCTTGCATGGGTAAGCTATTATCAAAATTGCTCAATTCAAATGCAGTCAACTTACCAATTAGGGAGTCAAGAGTGACTTGAGCAGTGGTCACTGATCTGAGCTCTTGTATCACTGAGATCTTGATAGCATATTGAGGCCTCAACGTTCTCAGTATTTTGCTTATCACATCTTCCTCACTCAGTGTTCCTCCAACGCTTTTGATGGAGTTCATCACTTCCTTGATTCTGTTGCTATATTGCTCTATATCTTCTCTCTTGTTCATTCTCATATCATTATATTTTCCTCTAAGACTTTCTACCTTAGCTCTTTGAACATTTGGGTCACCACCATACACTGTTTGCAGCCTTGCCCACATCTTGTGAGCAGTATCTATATTTTCAATCTTTGCATAGACATAATCAGGTAGTGTGCTTGCTATCATATCCATTGCAGTTGTATGCTTTGTCCTGATCTTCAATTCATCAGGAGTCAGGGTACTGTTGGGTTTAGTGTAATCATGGATTACATGAGTCCAGTATTGATCTCCGGTAGCCTTCATGTATAGCTTCATTCTACTGCACCACAGAGTAAAGTTTTCCTTAGAAAACTTTGGTCCTTCCTTTATCATCATCTTAACTTTTTCTTGTTGTGGTTAAGTAGCGAAGAAAAGAGACTTGGCTCTGATACCAATTGATGGTCTCAACCGGTGCTGAGAGGGGAGGGGTGAATCAACACCTAATAAAAATTCTCAATAAATCTGATATAGTGTATCTATAATTGTAAGTAGAACAGATTTTAGAACAGTAATAGCAATCATACAAACAACAATAATCAACACCAGATTTATCACGTGGAAACCCAAATTGGGAGAAAACCACAGTGAGCAGACCTCACAAATTTTGCACTCTTCTGAAGTGCGCCCTGTAAGGAGCCTTCCCTATTAAAGGATTACAAACGCATTGTTAGATGCGACTCAGTTAAGGGATTTGATACAATAAGGCCTGTTAGAGCCTGCCTGGTTAAAGGACTTAGAACACCTAAGACACCAGATTTATCACGTGAAAACCCGATTAGGGTGAAAACCACGGTGTGAGGAGACCTCACAAATTCGGTACTCTTCTGGAGTACGCCTTGTTAGGATCCTTCCTGGTTAAGGATTACAAATGCACTGTTAGATGCGACCCAGTTAAGGGATTTGATACAATAAGACCTATTAGAGCCTGCTTGGTTAAAGGACTTAGAACACCTAATCAGATGTCACCTGGTTAAGGGATTTAATACAAGGGACCTGTTAATGTCCACCCAAAATACTGGGATTTACTATTGCAATTATCAGAGAGCAATAGGAGGTTTTGATCTTTTGATGATGGCTTTGTTGAGCCTGATAAGATCGCTATTATTCTCAACTAAGAATCATCAACGGTCACTGCAGGTAAGTTCTCCTTCGTTGTGCTTCTCTGCACACTCTACTTTCTTCTCCTCTCTTTACCTTAGCTTCTTCAACGTACAGGTTCACTCTTTACTTTGGCAGAATGAGGGCAAACTATATGTCAGGCAGAGGAATATAGACTTTTTGCCCTACTTGCTTTTTACATGCATGACCAGTTAAAAGATCACCTTTGGATCCATCACCCAGTGGAGTATTAGTTCACTGAGGAAACATCCGATGCATGCTATCCTTTATCTGCTTTATGAAGGAGAACGATAGATGCGTGTCACAAGCTTTCCTTCACAAGAGATATCTCCATGTTTTAATGCCACAAATTCCGGAATTAAAACCTTCAATCGCGCCTAGTACCGATCGTCTTAATAACTCAAAGTCTACCGGATTTTGTGTAGTAAATCTTGGTCAAAGAGTTAGATAACTGTTTGTTGACTATGACTTTGCCCGGTTTATCAATCATGATGAAGTCTTCACTTGATCGGTAAAGATCCTGAGGTTGTGCACAGGTAAGAATTTTAACCTGTCACCTTCACCTTCTCTGGTTGTACCGGTGGCATCCTTTCCCTGGTTCTTGTTACCGGTTACTAGTTGTATCCTTCCTTGGTGACTGGTTGCTCTGATGATCAGTTAGAGCAGTATTAGTAAGAAATATAGTCTCTTCTTGTGTGCACAGTGTCACTACTTGCCAAACCAGTCTCTCGTCACCTTACTCTAGTCAGTTGTTCCAGTCCTTGCTTCACAGATCGAACACTAGTATCCTTAGTCCACCTTTTTGCCAATCAATGACAATACCTCTTTTGCCATGTACCGGTTGCAATCTTACCGGTTAATAACCTAATGCCAACACTACCCATTGTTGTTGATCCATGGCATTATCATGATTCCCTGATTGGGTTGAAGTAAACATTAATTACTATGTTGCATGGGTACTCGTACCTTCATCTCTAGGACATGTACCAAGTACTGGTACACGTTGACAGTCCCAACCGGTGCTGAGAGGGGAGGGGTGAATCAACACCTCTAAAACTTCTCTTGAAATTTGGTGAAGTATACTTATAACTATAAGCCAAACAGATTCAAGCATATAATAACAGCAAGCAAACAATCACACAGAGACACCAGATTTATCACGTGGAAACCCGATTAGGGTGAAAACCACAGTGTGAGGAGACCTCACAAATTCGGTACTCTTCTGGAGTACGCCCTGTTAGGAGCCTTCATGGTTAAGGATTACAACGCCCTGTTAGGAGCCTTCCTGGTTAAGGATTACAACGCACTGTTAGATGCGACCCAGTTAGGGGATTTGTTACAATAAGGGCTGTTAGTGCCTGCCTGGTCAGAAGACTTAGAACACCTTTGAAAGATGTCACCCGGTTAAGGGATTTGATACAAGGGACCTGTTAGAGTCCACCCAAATACTGGGATTTAATTATTGTAATTGCTAGAAAACAATAGAAAGATTGACCTTTTACAAATGGCTTTGCATAGCCTGATAAGATTTTTGTTTGTGCTCAACTCACCGGTCGCCGCAGGTGTGCTGTCCTCTACTGTTGTGCTTCTTTGCACACTCTTCTCTCTCTTCTTCTCTTCTCAATTTTCCCTAGCTTCTTTTAAGCTTTCAGGTTCACTCTTTTCTTCGGCAGAATGAAAGCAACTCATATTCTCAACAGGTAGAAAAATATAGAGACTTCTTGCCCTAATTGCACCTCTCATGCATGACCTAACTTCATATCTCTTTCGGATACATCACTTAGTGAAGTATTAGTTCACAGAGGAAACATCCGATGCATGCTCTTGCTTTATATGCTTTATGAAGAAAACAATAGATGCGTGCGAAGCATCTTTCCTTCACAAGAGATAATGCTTTGTTTTAAAGCCACAGATTCTGACTTTAAAACCTCTAGACGCACCTCAAATTGATCACCATGTTAACTCAAAGTCTTTCGGATTTAGTGCAAGAAATCCTGGTCAAAGAGTTGGATGAAACAGATAGTTGACTATGACTTCCTCGGTTCATACCGGAGTCATTACTAGATCAGTTGAGTCCTCATGTTGTGAATAGGTAAGAGTCTTTGACCTGTCACTGTCCCTTCCTTTGCTTTACCGGTCGCACATTCGTTGGTTGTGTTATTGACACCGATTTGTACTTTTACTTTCTCTGTGCATGTCTACACCGGTTGTATCCTGGTTCTCGATTGACGGTTGAATCCTCCTTTCCTTGACTGTATACGCTACCCGGTTGCTAATGCTTTGTGTAGTGACCGGTTGCATTTGATTACAGTCTTTCTTGTATGTTGCCACCGGTTGCCAAACCAGCCTCTTTTCATACAGATCTCCTTGGCTAGGTTTTTAGAGAGATGACAAATCTCTATCCTCTTTTGCCAATCAATGATAATACTTGTACCGGTAGCAAGCTTACCGGTTAGCATTTCTTTATGCCAACACATGTATCCAAGTATCGTACTCAGTGGAGAGCATCATAGCTAAGGACCTTGATTAAGATTTCTGATTTTTGTTTCAGTTTTTTGTTTGCATATCAGCTTGCTGTTTATCAAGCTTAATTCAATATGTAATCAGTTTGAAACTTTGATACAATACAGATTAACAGTAAACTTTATCACTGTTCAAGTCAAAAGTTTATCATTTACAATATGTTGGTATATGATTTTTGATCTTGTTCATGTTTAAAGTTTGCCTTCTCTGTTAGGCATCTAAACATTTAGCATATATTATTATTACAAACATATTGCAAATTTGAAACTGAAAATAATACATTGCATCTGCAAACTTTATCATTGTTTTTGTTTTGAAAACTCATTGTCATGACTCATATTTTCAGATTTTCTATAAAATTTTAAATTATATTAAAAAACAATTGACATACCCAAGTACCCCCCATACCCTATTTTGAAAAATAGCCGTACCCGTACCCTAAGTACCCAAGTACCCCCGTCCCCGTGCAACCTTGATTAATTGTGATGAATTGAAATTTGGTGTTCTTAGTGCTGTGAACTTTTTGATCAGTGATGGCTATGTAATGTGTTTGTGCTGATGCCTACATATGAATGTGGGTGATTCCTTTGAAGGAATCAAGAGAAAATGGATCTGCCAGAGTCATTCAAGGGTCGGAAGAAGTTTACAAGGTCAAGACAAAGTATGATCACGGGAACAAAAACCATGGAGCAGGCTCCAGAGACAACTTCAGAATTTCTTAAGATTCAAGAAGACATCAGGAGAATATCAGGCAAGGAATGGAATGTTTCTTAGAGGAAATATTTGAAAATATACTTTACTGTAAAAAGGAATAAAAATTCCTAAAAATAATATTTTTTTCCCTAAAAATACACAATTGATTCTCGATAGCAATATCACAATTTGACTCGTGGAAAATATCTCCAACTTATCAATATTTTTTCTACCTACTATTTTGTCTTATTCTCCCTATGTAGGTTCAAATATTTTGTCTTTTAGTGGGCGTAGGTGCAAGATAATGTTTTTAATCCTAGAAGGTTTCTAGATGGCAAATCTTTTCCCTTGAGGAGGATTAATCCTGGCCTCTCCTCATTTGGTAAGAAGGGAGTTTAGAATTGTTGCTGTTATGTTGGTAAAATGAATGCAGACTTATCATTGGTTTGGTGAAAAACCGTATCTATTTGTAAGTTGCATGATTCCATCTTCATCAAAGTTATTTCAATTCAGTTTTAGTTAAATTCATGAATTTTATTTTGTTTGAATGTGCTGTATTTCTTATGTTCATACCATTTTTGACTTGCCAATGTAAGTCAGAGTGCATGGTTAGTCTGGACTTATTTATGAAATTTAGTTCAATTGCTAAGTTATTGGTTATTTCTGCATGTTTATGAGTGTGATGAACGCTTTGTGGTTTGAAATTGCACCCCAGTTGGGAATTGCAACAGTCAAACACCATAGCTTTCATTAGGATTAAATAGGAATAGTCTCATCTAACCCTTCATCCTTTTTTTCAATTTATTTTTAGAAAGAGTTGAGTTAGAGTCGGAAAATCTTAAGGAGAGAAAGGACTGTATTTTCTGCCAAGAAACAATTGTGTAAGTCCCCCTTGTGAAATCCAACAAATCAAATCAAAACCACCGAGTCTATGCAAGCACAGTCAAAGCCTGACGACTGGAACCTTCGGAGTTTCTCGCTTGATCAGTCTTAATAGCATTTGAGAATCCTTTTTCAAGAGAGAATAGGATACACCCTTGGTGGATTCTTATTTTGTTTTGGTGGCATGCAAAAATCCCCATCAACATGACCTATCACCAAGGAGATTGAAGGAATTGTCATAGCAAGGATGAATGCACATCTAATTACTTGCCTATTTGGGCCAACAACTACAAAGATATAACTTTACAAAGGCTTTTGGATAATGCATGCGCCCTATCCTAGTAGAAGAACTAGTTACATAAGACATGAATTGGATACAAACACTGAAGTGATAAACAAGAGGTGGAATAGCCTAAGCCCACCAATGAAGATGGAGAAGATCCGAAGATATGATCTGTATTAGTGCTAGAATGCTATATGATTGTAGAAAGGTCAAGGTACAATGAGGCCATAATTGAATACACAAAGGAACATCAGATACCACCACCTTCGTTACCTTGCACAATCGGGCTTTGGCAAGTTGTACATAGCTTGATGGGAAACTCAACAATACAAGGGGAGGTCAATAGGTACCAACAGTTTGGAGGTGTGTTTATTGATGGTTGTCAAAAGTTGAAAAAAGGTATGGCAATACCTCTGATTGCTGATACAATTTTTGATCTAGAATATATGGGCACCCGTTGTGAAATAAATATTAAACCATATCACTCGTGTATGTGGCAGCACAATAAAGAAATAAAAGAAAAAACAGTGGAAAGGCAGAAGATAGAAAAGGGGGAAGAAAGTAAAAACAAAAGGCAAAAAGTTATTAAAATGGGAAGTCAAAAAGTATTAAAATATTGATGTCAGGAAATATTAAATTATTGAAGGTGGAAAATATTAAACTATTGACCTTAAAAAAGCAAATAGTAAGGTCATATAATTGTGTGGTATAGAGGAAAATCGAGAGAATGGCATAAAATACTCCTTGGCATACCATGCAAGTACATCACATGGCAATATGAAGATCATTTTCACATTGAACAACATTGTTTCCCTCCCTTTGACATACTACTTGGCATACCATGCAAGTACATCACATGGCAATATGAGGATCATTTTACATTGAAAAACATTGTTTCCCTCCCTCTGACATACAAGCGTGTCACTTCAGTGTATGGTGCAATGCCAGCATACAACAAGCATCACCCTTTGGGCATATGACAAGCTTTGTCCTTGGGTTTGTGGAATTTATTCCTTGGAGTATGGCATAAAAAGGTTTACATCATGTGACGTTGCACTTGGAAAAATCCCTTATGTGATGACTTCTCTCTTCTAGTATGGCCCCCACCATATAGTATGACAAGTATTCTTCATCATATGAACTTGTTTCTCAAAAATTCTACATCTCATATGGATCAACTTGCATCCCAAAAGTAGATCAAATTCACACTGCAAACATCATTTCATACAGATCCTAGTACAACAACATAAGTCAATCATCCACCAACACACAATGTTCTTCACCATTCGCCATCATTTTCCATTCTTCTGCGTTGTAGGACATTCTCGAATGCCAGGGAATTACCACAACTATTTTCTGAGAAGGTGTTGCTTATTTAAATCTAATAGTGCATGAGACTATATTTGCAAATATTTTGTATAGATACATATAGTAGTAGTAGCAAAGTGAAAAGGTTTACGACCTTTTCGAGTATCCTACAGATAAAAAATGGTCCTAAAGGGAAGCCTATGGTTCTGAAAGATATGAGCTTATTTATCAATCCTTGCTTCCTAGAATTGAACTTCACCACCATATTCCAAATGGGTATGAGTCATATGACAACTCTCTTGTTGGGCACACAGACGAGAGATTGATTGACATTTACCATTTGGACAAATGGGATGGTTCCTTCCGCAACTCAGTTCAATTCTTTAGATTGCCTTTGAAGGTGAGCAGTATGTATCCCTTTTTGGAGAAATCTATCTCCTCAGCTTCACCTTAGTGTTGATGTCAGTTTTGTACCACTACATAACATATAGCAATTGAACACTTGATATAGAATACCAAACACTCAACCCTCTCTTGAAAAGTATATACTCATGAAGGACATGAGATAACTCCAAGGTTCCTTACACCTGTGGATACTAACTCAGTTATATTAATGTGATTTGTTGGTTAATCACTTAGGCAGGCTTACGTTGTTCGTTCAAAGATGTCAAATTCTTGCTATGATGATGATAGGATCTAGCTTTGCAATGTATACTCAAATATTTTCTAATTTATATCACTTCCAACTTTGCTCTTCAAACTTCAACTACTAAACTACTTCTTGCTTTACTACTACTCCTACAGAATGGAAAGATTGGCAAATGGACGGGGATCAACCTAATGAAAGCTTGCCAGCGGCGCTACCACCATAGATGCAATGATTCAAGGGGAATGAGACTAGATTACCACACAAGGCTTCCTAACAAGCCGCTAGGATGCTAGTGGCCTAGTATATAGATCCCTATCAAACATTTCCCAATATCACCATACAACTAGCCATCTACTTCTTACTTTAACACTTTCTTGAAATGAAATCTACTTTAACAACTCAATGAAAGCTAACTTTAACTATTGGAAGTAGAAACCATGCAATAACACCAAGTGTTCTTAATCACCATGCAAGACACAACAATGACAAAAGAAGCAATTTTGGTATTATATTAGCAACAATTTTCTTCAACCCTTTACAAATGAGAGTACTTGGCCTTATATAGAGGCTCAAAATTACAACCAACGATAGAGATTAAGAGGCAAAATCAACGATCCAGATTAAATCCCAGAAACCCTAATTAGGGTTGCCACCCCATCGGCCAATGAAAAGACGCCACCTCATCAATGGACCAATGAAAAAAAAGGAAAAGTGGCAACCAAAGAGAAGGCACCAAAATGGTAGCCAATCAAAATCAGACACCTATCCCACCCAAGAAGAAAGGAGAATTTGCCACTTGAGCTTACATCAAATGATCTTCTAATACAATTCTACCCTTTTCTTTCATCTTTTTAGCATAAGCAATGAATTTAGCTAACATGTTGTTGACTTCCTCCATGGGAGGGCAAGGTGTATGCCTCATCCTGAGCTCAACTGTGTTCATCATGTTCTTTGCTGCTTGCATTGTCTTCTCACTCTCCTTCTCATCATCTCTTGCAAACTCGACAAGGGCCCTGAGAGAGGCAAGGATGCCCAACTGTTTCTCTCTGGTAACAACCTTTCCTCACTCATCCAATCTCAATCCAAACTCTGTCACATTAAAATTCTCCTCTTTGCTTTGTTCAAAATCAAGTGCAATCCTCGCATCGCTCAGCATGCTTGAAATGAAAGTGTCGACGCTTGGACTGTATTGTGCAATCTCATCTTGTATCTCTTCGAGTACACTCGATTTGGTAGTCAAGGTAATATACCAAGACTCAATAATATTCTTTCCTCCTTCACTGACCAACTTGGCCTTCACCAAAGATCCCTCTGATAGTTTTATGGCCGCCTGTAGCCTGGGAATGGCTAAGTCACGGATTGGAAGGAAATCCTTCCACTCCCCTTCAAATGCTCTGAATTTGTCTCTAAGAGACACAAATGACCTGAATGTCGAGATAAAGGTAGGCAAGAACTTTCGCCCTTCTTGAATTGTATTACTGATCCAATTTTTAGTTCATTGCTCTCGAGCTAATATTTTTTTCCAGATTGCTCCCACTATACTACGGAAGTGCCGCCTGAGGCAACTATGGGATAGGTCGACATACTTCATGATAGCTATCCTTCCAATACTTGCTTTCAACCTCCAACTCTGCAATCCTTTCATTCGCCTTTCTCAACCTTTCTCTTATTGAAGCTATGCCTTCCTGAACCTCCACACACTCCATGTCATCTGTGATTTTTCCCATTTCATGCTCTACTATCTCATAATCTTGGGCCACAATCTCGCCCACAGCCTTGCTAACCTTTGGTACAACAATCTGAACCTTTCGGTGACCATCATCATCATTCCTGATTACCTTTGGCACCGTTCCTCCAATTTGTTTCTGTTCGACATCATCTTCCTTTTCCTCTAACACTTGAATATCCTGAACTGTCCGGATGGCCACAACCTCTTTACTTGGCATAAGCATTTGTCTCAACCATAGTGGTGCAATGCATCTCCACAAATCTGGATTCGGTTCGGCTAACAAAGCATCACTAATGGCCTTAGGCACTTGGCTTCCTTCCTCAGCTGATAGAGCCTCAATGTCAACTGGTTTATCTCCTTCATCACTGACTGCCATAGCCTCCTCAACTTGGTTCTCCGAGGGAGGAGAGTACCTTGTACTGTTACTATAACCACTTGATTCTGAACTAGAGCTCACCTCTACCGCTGCCCTTTGCTCACTTGTACCAACCTCTTGGCTTCTAGCCTTGATTATGCTCTCTCTTGATAGCACTTTACTCTGTTTCTCTGCTGGAGGCTCTTGATGTTTTCTATCTTTCTCGACGTCCAAACTCCTCTTCTTATTCTTAACTGCTTGCTGCTGTTGGCAACGACCACCACCTTGCTGTCCAACTGACTCCGCTAGAATCTCCTCCTCCGGTTTCATCTTCTCATAGGTAAGGTGTACCTTCGGACTTTGCAATCGCCTAAACTTCCTATTGTACCACCACTCAGTGTGTAGCTCAATTGTTCTTGTTACTGCATCTAAGGACGGATCCTGATGATCATCCCACTCAATTGGATTCACCTCCGTTCCCTCTACTGTACTATAATCTTCCCTTAACACATCTTCATCCTCATCCAACTAATCCGGAATATTAAGATTTTTCCATCTGATTGCCCTCATCATGCTCATTGATAACCTTGAGAAAGCTAACTTCCTCACATGAAAGTCATCCTGTGCATTGGCCCAAAAATCCTCCAAAGTAGGAATATGCTTGAATGGATCCCCATGAGATGCCTTGATTAGACCATTCGGATCGAATCCTTGCCTTGCCCTATACCATGCTAGATGATATTGTTCTAACTCTTTTTCCGCAGCGGCAAAGGCGACAGCATTGGGACAACTATCATTGCCTATCATGAGTGAGAAGGTAACCCTTGTCTCACCTCTGAGCTTCATCAGTTTGTCATATTGCTCAAGTTGCCTAGCCAACTCCATCAAAACTATCCTATCGGGCGGGTACCTTGGAAGCCTCTTGGGACAAGTCGTGCATCCAGCCACTCTGATATAAGTGAATTGCGAAAATTGGATGAACCAACTCCCAAACCTCTTGACTTTTGTGTCCGCCTCCGGCGAGAGCCTCCTTCTGGGTGTCCCTTGCGATATCCTTACTGTCTTCATGGCAAAGACATCATAAAATATCTTGTAGTCCTTGGTGTTGTGCAAATGAAGTTGTGGATAGCACTCATGCACCAAGCATTGTCCGGGCCCATTGCTAATCACCCCTCTAGCCTTAAGTCCAGGATGTTCATACAGTCTTGCAATTAAATAGAAAAGGTAGGACCCCATATAGAATTGTTTCTGATTTTGCACTCTCCTAAGTTGCAACTCTAAATTTTTACTTATAATTCTAGCCCAATCAAACTTTCTTTTTCCATTTTCAATTCCTTCAATAAAATAGTACATCCAAGATTCAAACTGCATACCTTGAGCGGAGCCCATGACTCGGTTGAGAAGCACAATAAGATTGCCATACTCTGATTTGAAATCTAACTGGGTGAGCTTTGATGACTTGGTGACTCCCTTCTTGCCTTCGTGTAACCAATTCTGCTTTAGTAGAGCGAGGTAGGCATCCTGATTGTCTTGGAAGAACCTTGCGGCTTGATCCATCAACATTACTATCATGCCCTTCTGCTGGGGTATATTGAACACTTCCTCTACCACCTGCCTGCTGATGTTAGCCAACACCCTTTCCTCTTCACCAAAGATGATGGACTTGGTCACAATATCTAGCCGACATGCACACTCCATCACCAACTCTGGACAAGGCAAGGTAGGAGGGAAGGCGGCAGCTTGCACAATTCCACACTTGTAGATCCTCTTTGGCATGGAGGATTGGCCCCCTTTCAACCTATCTCTCAACTGTATCATATCTATGGTGTCAATGTTGGTGTCACCGACTCGCTTCAATTTCGAGAAGAAGGTGGTCTTGGGCGTCATGTCTTCCTTGTCTTTCTTGGTATTCATTCCCTTTGGTTTTTGCTTGCACTATAATCCGCCATCCTAAACACTTATTTCTGCCCCTTCTTTCTACAGTGAGGTGGGACTACACTTGTCTCTGCCCCTTCGCCTAGGGATGATCAAACATATTTCTGCCTTGCCAATTCCTATCACACTACACTTATCTCTGCCTCTCCGCTTAGGGATGGGTCTGGCACTTATTTCTGCCTCTTCGTTACTTATGAGATGGACTACACTTATATCTCCCAGCTTCATTCTTAGGGGTGGGACTACCACTTATATCTCCTTTCTCCAAATCCTAAACGAAACTACACTTATATCTCCCAACTTCAAGCCCTAATGAGATGATGAGGTGATGGATGGATGATGCAAGCAAGAAAATAGGAAAATGTACCAAGCAAGAACAAGGAGAAAATCTGCCTTTTAGACCAGCCTTCACGCTCAATCATGAAGATTGTCCTGAACACCAAACAATCAACTTCAAAGAAGAAAGATAGCAATTAAGAGCATAGGCCACTCACCAAGAAATTTCGCAAAATCTGTTCCTCCAATTGGCATGCCTCTCGAGAATTCGTAGTCTCCTCTTTCAAGATTCGTAGCTTCTCTACCAAACTGTGGTAAGTCCCGTTATCAATGCTCTGCTCCTATCTTATTGTTTTCGCGGGCCCTCCTATGCTTTGCTATAACAGGTCTGCTCGTTTTATTTGCAGCTCCCTCAATCAAATGGCAGCCTGAGCATCTCCAAATAGCAAGTCTAAACAATGTCGCTGCCTCCTCTATATTTTCGGTTGTCCTCTGCCTTCTAGATCAGAATCGCTGCCTCTTTCTCAAATTCACTGCTCCTTAAACAATTTTCGCAAGTCACTGCTCTGCCTTGAAGATCGCTGGGAAATGGATGAAGATGGAGAAGGGAAGAGCACTCCCTTTATACAAACTCTAGCCTCCAAATTAGAGGGCCGACCTTCCCCAAAACAAACAAAAATAACAATTAAATCCCATAAAGAAGGGCCAACCAGGCTATAGACATTGAATTTGTATTAAAAAAAACATATTAAATTCAACATTTAAACCCAGATTTTCGAAATTAAAGGGAGCCATATTGGCCATGGCACTTAGAGAAAGGTCCTAGTTTTGTTTTTTCAATGCCACACAGCACCTAAAAGGGGCCAGATTTTGATTTAATTGCCCAGATTTTTGAATGTCAATGCCCAATTGTTTTAATTTCAATGCAAATTTCGAACTTTATTGCCCAGATTTTAATTTATTAAGGCCAGATTTTATTTTTTTCCACGCTAATTTCGAGTTTATGAGCTCAGATTTTTTAGATAAATTGCACAGATTTTCGAATTTAGGGGCCAAATTTTCGAATTGCAAGTTTGATAAGTCCAGTTTAGTCTTAAATCCTTATTTGGAAAATTGATTTAATTTTGGCCATTCAATCCTTCATTTATTTCCATTTCAACACCCAAATTTGCGAAAATGCTAGGCTTTCCAAAAAAAAAAGACCAAATCCACATTCTAGTTCAAAAATGAAAGCCTAAGGTTGATTTCACCAATTTTCAAAAGTTATTCGTGTAAGGATCCAAAAAGTGCTAAGGCCTCCGGAATGCCAGGATTAAGGAAGAAAAATGCCAAGGCCCGTTCGAAAATGGGGGTCCCCAAATACTTTAGGGGCGATGATGTGAAACCTCACAACATCTGGCGACTCCACTGGTGAAATGTTCTTGAACATTTCAAGAACAAAATAACTTAGAACAAAAATTTGAAGATGACTTTTCTGAAAATTTTCTTAAGGACAAGCACTCAACCCGAGAAAGAACTCTCAAATTGAACCCAAGCACCCTGATTTATTCCCCACTTGACAAGAACTTGATAATCTCTCGGATCCATTAGACTTAGCTATTATAATATCGTTACTTCAAAAGCATCCTGGATAGAGCCCCGCTGCCAATCAGGTGTCTATAGCCCCGACGGAGTTATCGCTGTGGTACCACAATCACGGTTCTACCTTTAGTGACCACTTAGTAGCATCGGTAGAGATGATTGCACGCCCTTTAAAGCCAATTTTCATCTTTATTTTCACTTTGATATTGCCTTTCATTTTGCACTTATTTTCCTTTTTTCTCTTTTTCTCATAATATTTCTTTCTTTTCTCTTATCAATCTTTTGTTTGGCTTGCAGGCAATGAAGCCTGCGGAGGGTTTGGAAGACCACAGTGGCACTGAAGCAGGTGTATGATTTTCACTAAGTCCAACTTCAGTTCCAAACACCAAGATCTCAGAGCAATTAAGTGTGAGTATAATGTCGTAACCATGTCAAAGGTAACTTAAGAACCACTATTGAGTCTGACCCAAATTTAGTACAAGTCCTACCATAGACTATCGACTAAGCACACCCTAAAATCTCCGAACCTTGTCAAATATATTCAAGAAATGAACAAGACGGACTCTTGTTTTGTGATCAAAAGTGTAAAATCTACACACCTCGTCCATGGGTGATAACATGGACCCCCTTTGCACTTGCAAAACTCCAAAACCAAAACTGCTCTCAAACTGAGGGAAGCTAAAAGATCCCAAGTCAAATGACTTGGTGCAAATTAACCACTGAGCTCCCTCGCAACACCTAAACTAAACAACTGAAGGAAACCTACTCTAACCAACTGAAAGGAAAACTACTCTAACCCTTGGGCCAAATGGTCCAAGACAAACCCTACTCTAAAGAACAGAAAGCAAACTACCTACTAACTGAAAGCAAACTAAACTACTATGTACAGAAAGGGCTCCGGACGGAGTCCTAGGCTTGGAAATAATGCTTGAGGAATTGCCTGTTGACAGGCAATGGGACATCTCTACCAGTGAGTGTCTTAAGCCTAAATGCATTATCCCTGACGATTTTCGCAATCTGAAAAGGACCTTTCCACAGTTTGTCAAATTTATCATGTTGTCCTTTCTTCTCATGGGCTTTATCCTAATATAAGACCAAATCAGAGATCCTGAAGGCCTTGTTCTATGTTCTCCTGTCAAACCAACGTTTTACTACCCCTTGATGTTTGGCAAATTTTTCTAGGGCTTCATCTCTTCTCTCATCTAACCGCATCAGTTGAGCCAACCTGACTTGGACTCGGTCTTCATTCTCATCATAGTAGTCTTGTATGAACCTCAAAGTTGGGATTTTCATTGAATAGGAAACACAGGGTCCTGTCCATAAACTAGATGGTAAGGAGTAATTCCTATGGACTCTTTAACTCTTGTTCTATTTGTCGACAAAGCGTATCTCAGCTGAGTGTGCCAATCCCTTGGGTTCCTGTGTAAAAGTTTTCTGATCACAGTCAAAAGGTTCTTGTTTGTAGATTCAGCTAGGCCATTTCCCTGGGGATAGTATCCTGATGAAAATTTTAAAATAATCCCATGATCAAATGCCCAATTATGAAACTTCAAGGAAATGAAAGCAGAACCATTATCACATACGAAAGCAGAAGGACATCCAAACCTTGTAGTGATTCTTCCTCTAAGAACTTAATAACAACCTCAGCAGTGCAATTCTTGAAAGCTTGAGCTTCTGATCACCGAGTACAGTAGTTAGTCGCGGTTAGAATATACCTGTGTTGCGCCGAGGAAGGTGGATTAATGGGACCAATGAAGTCAAGTCCCCACATCGCGAAAGGTCTCACCTCAGTAACCGGTTGTAAAGGCATTGCTGGGTTCCTCTCTCTCTTTGCCGAAGTCTGGCAAACATGACAAGTCTTCACATGCTCGTGAGTATCCTTGAACAAGGTTGGCCAATAGTATCTTGCTCTTAATATCCAATGTGCTGTGGCCAAATCTGATCCATGTCCTGTTCCCCATTTATCATGAAAATGTTCCAAAATATTTCTAGGTTCATCTTTTCCAACACACCTCAAATATATTCCCTCATGATTCTGTTTATACAACACTGTTCCTTGTAACATGTACCTTTTACTCCCGAATTTCAATGCCCGCTTCTGTACTGGATTTAAATGTGCAGGGCACCGATGATTTAGCAAATAATTGATTATGTCCTGGTACCATTCATCAGGGCGCACATCCTGCAACTCATAAACTTGTTGTACAAGTCCAGGTCCTTCTGACGCCATGGTCTGTGCCAATTGTTGACCCCTGACCAACTTTATCGGTTGAATTTCTACATCATATTCCTGGATAGTGGCGACCCACTTTGCTCTTCTCTCTCCAAGTTCATTTTGCATTAAAAGGGTCTTTACTGCTATGTCAGGCACAATTGCATGGACTTTGCTTCTCAAGATGTAATGCCTGAACTTTTTCATTGCCTTCACCAAGGCATAGGCTTGCTTTTCCACATTTGGATAATTCAATTCAGCCTCTCTAAAAGGTGCACTCATGAACGCTATCGGATGTTCTTCACCTTCTTCGTTCTTCTGTGTTAAGATGGCAGCACATGCATGATCAGAGGCGAAAGAATATATATTGAATGGCCTCTCATAATCTGGACTCACTAAAACTGGTGCATTGATAATAGCCTGTTTTATCTCTTCAAATGCCTTCTTAGCTGCCGGAGTCCAATCCATTTTTGCATCCTTCTTCAACATGTCATTCATTGGCTTCACTATTTCTGCAAATGCAAATATAAACTCTCACAAAGTTAATCTTTCCAAAGAACGACTTGAGCTCTTTCTTGCTAGCTAGTAGGCCAAGCTTGGAAATTGCCTCCACTCTCTCTGGATCTATCATGATTCCCTTCTCTAAAATTACATGTCCCAAAAGTTTCCCTTCGGTCACTCCAAACATACATTTCTTCGGATTCAAAGAAACTCTGAACTTCTTGCATCTCATGAAAACTTTCCTTAAGTCCAAAATGTGATCTTCTCTATTTTTTGAAAATACCGTGATATCATCCATGTAGATGATGATACACTTGTCTTTTAAGTCCTTGAAGGCATAATACATGGCCCTTTGAAATGTTGCACTTGCGTTGATCAGGCCAAAAGGCATCCTCCTGTATGCAAACGTTCCCCACTTCGTGGTGAAAGCCATTTTCAATCTGTCTTCTTCTTCTACAATAACTTGGTTATATCCTGAATACCCATCCATAAATGTCATCATTTGTGCTCCATTCACAACTTGCAAAACTTCATCCAATGATGGCAATGGATAATTATCCTTTTCTGATGCTTTGTTCAAATTCCTGAAATCAACACATAGCCTTATTTCCCCGTTTTTGCTTTCTGACTGGGACAAGATTGGCGACCCACGTTGAATGTCTCACTGGGAAGATGATTCGTGCATTTAGCAGCTTCTTCACCTCTTGAAAAATAATGGTTCTAGCAAAGGATTAACTGGCCTTTGCCGCTGTCTGAATGGCTTGCTTCCTTCTTTCAGTGGGATTGTATGTGTGATGATGAAAGGATCATATGTTTTCAAATCTTCATATCCCCAAGCAATCATATCTGGGAATTCCCTCATCAAACCAAGTATATCAACTCTCTCCTTGGGTGTGCAAACTTTCCCAATGTGGACTATTTTGGGACTATCCTCTGTTCCTAGATTTACCTTTTTGCACTCATCACCCCCCGTGGGTTGATATGGCACTTTGTTGAATTGGTCCATGTTGAATATTCTTTCTAATTCAATCATTCCCTTGGAATGGTGTTTGTCTTTAAGTTCATAATTTCTTTTGGATTGATCTCCACTTCTTCATCTACTTCTCCGTCAATGATTTGTGTTGTGAAAATGTCTGAATTGGTCAAAAACTTGAGGATATGTCTATCATCTTCGAACATTTGGAAGTTCTTGACATTATCTGGCACAGATGGAACCGATGCCAACTCAACTTTAAATTTCTTCAAGCCTTCCAACTTGATTGGTGCTAGTGAGCTTGCAGCCTGCGCAAGGGCATTAGCCACCTGGTTACTTGCTCTATAGCTAAACTTGATATTGAAGGCATCGAAGTCTTCTATCAGATCCCATACTCTATTCCTATATCTTTTCAGTCTCTTGTCATGGCAAGAAAACTTCTGCTTCACCTGCTCAGTTACCAAATATGAATCTCCAAGCACATGGAGTATCCTAGCACCTTTCTTTATAGCACACAATAAGCCTAGAATCAAAGCTTCATATTTCGCCATGTTGTTGGTGCATGGAAATTGTAATCTATGTGCTGCGAAATATGTTGCCCTTGTCGGGCTGACTAACTCAAATCCGGCTCCAACTCCTTGCTTAGTCTTAGAACCATCGAACCTTAGTGTCCATACTCCATCACTTTCCAAATGACCCTTTTGGGAATCCTTAGACTTGTTTGGTTCATCATTCCTCCTCACTTCGATATTGGGTGGTGCCGTTTGATTCTTTGTTTCACCCATCATGCTACTTTTTGCTTTGTTAGCTTGTGGAATCTCAACTTTTTGTTTGCCATATCGATCATCTTGTTTCAGTGCCCCTGGGATTCTCTTCTCTACCTGCTCCAATGCAGCCTTGCACAAGGAGCAAGATAATTCTGAATGGAAGGCGTTGTGAATTCTACACCAGTTGGGCAGTAATAAGTCTCTCACTGATGTTATGTTACCCAACTCTATACCTTGTTGTACAACTCTAATCACAAAGTTTCTAAAATTTTCGAACATGCCTTCACCTTCGTCGGATGAAGTGTCGGGATCCGACTCAATTAGCATTTCCGTGGATTCTTTTGCTTTACTTATGACATTCAGTGTCAATACTTCTACCTTCCTAGGCCTATAGACGCCCATGCTTGTCTCTACAAACAATACTTCATTTGGTTCCCCATTTTTAGTAACTATCAATCTCAACCTTGGGGTACTATCAATTTTGATTTGGTTGGCGAGTCCTCTCCATGGGAGCCACGTGGGAAAAGTTAGTTGCCATGTACCGATTCAACCTTCTAGACCAATCCCTTCCTAGAATCAAACCATAGGAATCAGCCACATCCACCACTGAAATATCTACCATGTGCTCCATCCTTGGATCAGATGCCAACTGCATGTGTATGTTATGTAGTTCACCTACCATTGGGACCTCAGTCTTGCCCAATTGGGTAACCTTCTTGTTTGATCCTAAAGGTGTGATTCCTAGCCTTCTACAAATAGCCAAAGGCATGACATTACTCGAAGCTCCTGAATCTATCAAACGGTTATGAAGAAGCTTTCCAAATATCCTTACTGAGAGCAAGAATGGGGCTGGTTCATCTTTTCCTTGATAAAATACAACTGGTGTCTTGTGTACTTGTTTAGGCTTTGTCCCGAAATTTGTTGGTTGAACTGCCTCTTCTACTTTCACTGTTTCCTTATTCTTTACCGAATCTTGACTCCCTTGAGTCTGTTGTGCCACTGGTGTTGATCCTTGAGCCACATAAACTCGTTGAGGCTCTGGCTGTTTGTTGAAATTACTGATGTCGCCATATGCAGCCTCTGGTGTAGAGTTCTTCATCTCACCATATGAAATTCTTGGAGATGAATTTGCTGTGTTCCCACATGGAACGTCTTGAATCACATGTACTGGGTTGGGAGGAGGCCTCCCTGCTGCATGAGTTGCTTGGGTAGGTGCTGTTGCACCTTGAGTGCGAGACCCTTGTGACTTGTTGTCCTTCAAACTATTAAGGAACGTATCCCTAATTTCCGTTACCTTCAACAATTCGAACAAAGGGAGACTAATTTTGATCTTCTTCATCTCCTCTGTCACACTCTGTCCTAGTCTCTTCAACTCATCATTATTCATCGAATTGCTTACCATCCTTCCTTTGTTTGCTTCTTGTGTTGTCACGACACTCTGTGACCCTTGAACACCTTGATTACTTTGTTGTGTGCTCTGCTGAGAACTCTGTTGTCCATTACCATGGTTGTGGTTACCTTGTTTGTATTTAGGTGCATCTCTTGGAGGATTTGGTACATTACTCGCATTGGGATGTGGAGGCGTATTGTAATTATTTAGAGGTATGGAGGATGTGAAAGGTCCATCATTCCTCTTACTGTTATTGTTCCTCTGATAAAACCTTGCATTGCTAGCCGGTTGTTGAAATGTCTGGTTCCCACCTGTTCCTTGAACCAGAACAGAGTCACCCAATGGTGGGAAAGAAAAATCCGACCCATTGCTATACCCATTTTGATCTATTACTTCGCTAATTGGTCCATTGGCTGACTCGGGAGGGAATCTCCCTTGGTGTTCCTCATAGGCCTCAAATTCTGGTGGAAATGAAACCTCTTCAAAAGTCAAGCATTGAGCATAACTTGGGGATGGGACAATTTCATACACCGTGACCTTAACATCTTCTTGATTCATTGATTCATCTACAACCTTTTGAAATAGGTTAGATGCCCTCTTGAACTCAGCACATCCTAACTCCGAATGTTGATCAGTCTCATGGAATCTACAATATTGAGACAAGGCAGACTCAGCTAGAAATATTCTCTCCACTGGCCTACTATCTGTTGGAGCTTGATTGTCAAGTGGCGACACCACATTTCCATTGTTTGGGCCAGTGTTCCATGTTCTCTTTTGATTAGACTGATTGTTATATCCTTGCTCTTGTGACTGGTTACCACCTTGGTGATTGTTATTTTGATTGTTCCTTTGATAACCACCACCACCTTGGTTGTTTCTTTGATAATCTCTGTCCTGATGATTCCTTTGGTATCCTCCCTCGTAATTATTCCTTTGATACCCTCCTTGATAATTTCCACTTTGATAATTATTTCCTTGATAACCTCCTTGATTGTTCCTCTGAGCAGCTTGGAGTTGATTGTTTTGATTTCTCAAGTAAGTGACCTCCGTAGACAGCTTCTTGACTTGCTCAATCAATTCTTTTATTTCATCTTTCTCCTCTTGTGTTCTCGTTGATGAATTTGCACCTTGCAGATAGACTGGCATTGGTGGTGGTGCTTGAGACAATGGAGGTCCTGGATGTACCACAAGCTGATTTGTAGGCATTTGGTATGTAAGTTGTGGAACTGGATTGTTCGGATATCGAACACTCGGGGGTTCCAATCCTTGTTGGCCTAGTTGCTTCCCTATCTCAATTGCTTTAGCATAAGCCTCATTCAACGTTGTAGGGGAGGGGTTCGCCATCCTTGTAAACATAGATGTCTGACTATCTAAGGCATTGTAGTATGCCTCCAAAGCACCCGCCTCTTGAATTGTATAAGGGGCTTGCAATCTTGTGTAAGCCTTGTGGAAACGATTGTTGAAGGAACTTATTGATTCTTTATCTTGTCTCCTGATGTCCACAAATAGCCTATGCAACTCCAATGGTGTGGTGGGCATGCCAAATTTTCCTATAAAAGCGTCTCTGAGCTGAATCCATCCTGTTATAGATGACACTGGCAGATTGACAAACCAATAATAGGGCTCTTCCGCCAATGAGTAAGGGAAAAGCCTACATGCTACATCTTCATGTTGAATCCTTCTGTTACACAATGCATCTTCAAATACTTTGATATGCTCCTCAGCTGTGCGGTTGGGGTCATTGGCAAAGAACTTAGAGCAAAATCTTGATGGATTCTTTGGTAGGTCATGGTACTGTTGAAACAAGATAGGTGAGGCATTGTGTTGAATCCATGGAGGCTGTTGTTGTGCCATTGTCGCTTGACTGGCTTGAGCCCGAGTTAGCTGACTTACTAGGATTTGTATGCTCGAAACCTTTGGAACTTGAACTGGACTACTTGAGGAGTTTGCCAAATTTGCAGTATTGGCTACCCAATGATTCCTTCCTTTCTTGTGAAATTGCAACTCAACTAGGTCCTCCTCTTGGTGTGGTGTAGATCTCAGTAACCTTTGCTTCCTATCTGATTGTAATTTCTCAAACCTTTCGGGAGAGAAAGATCCAATTCTTCTATCCAGCTCGATTATAGTTCAGTTCGATTGACCTTCCCAAGTTGACTCTTCCTCAAGGGTGAGCTGAGCTAGTCTATGAGCTTCTCTTTCTCTTTGGATCCTTTCTACTTGTTCTCTTTCCCACCTCCGTCGAATCTCTATTTCAATCCTTTGTTGCTCTCTTCGGAATGCAATGCCAACTTGTTCCTCTTGGTCTAAGATAATTCTAGCAAACTGGTAATGTGTATTGTCTTCTTTGTTATTCCAAATGAACTCCCCCAAATCAGAAATGATGTCTCCTTGTGTCCAGCTAATATCTAACCTTGGTTGTGCAACTAGGAAATGAACATAAGAAGGCAGTACCATTTTAGTTCATCTCCTCAATTTCGCTCTCACCACTAGACAGGGATAACCTTTGTGCTTTCCTTTCTCTTTCAAGTTTCCTTTCTAGCTCTCTTTGGCGTTCCAATCTTTTCTAAAATTCTCTCTCGATTCTTTGAGCCTTTTCTTCTTCTTCTTCTAACACAAAGCTTACTCGCATATATTCAGGTGCACTTCTCTTAACTCTCCAAGCGAGTGAGTTCAATCCTGAGATGATGTCTTCTTGGTCGTCTCCAAATCCGAGGTTAGGTTGTAAGACTGGTACAATGTTTCTAGGCGGAAGCACCATCTTTCATCATAGTTGAATGCCAACAAGTTCTCAAAGAAACACTATCAATGCCCTCCTAGATCCAAATAATGTTGATGTCAGTTTTGTACCACTACACAACATATAGCAATTGAACACTTGATATAGAATACCAAACACTCAACCCTCTCTTGAAAAGTATATACTCATGAAGGACATGAGATAACTCCAAGGTTCCTTACAACTGTGGATACTAACTCAGTTATATTAATGTGATTTGTTGGTTAATCACTTAGGCGGGCTTACGTTGTTCGTTCAAAGATGTCAAATTCTTGCTATGATGATGATAGGATCTAGCTTTGCAATGTATACTCAAATGATTTTCTAATTTATATCACTTCCAACTTTGCTCTTCAAACTTCAACTACTAAACTACTTCTTGCTTTACTAATACTCCTACAGAATGGAAAGATTGGCAAATGGACGGGGATCAACCTAATGGAAGCTTGCCAGCGGCGCTACCTCCATAGATGCAATGATTCAAGGGGAATGAGACTAGATTACCACACAAGGCTTCCTAACAAGCCGCTAGGATGCTAGTGGCCTAGTATATAGATCCCTATCAAACATTTACCAATATCACCATACAACTAGTCATCTACTTCTTACTTTAACACTTTCTTGAAATGAAATCTACTTTAACAACTCAATGAAAGCTAACTTTAACTTTTGGAAGTAGAAACCATGCAATAACACCAAGTGTTCTTAATCACCATGCAAGACACAACAATGACAAAAGAAGCAATTTTGGTATTATATTAGCAACAATTTTCTTCAACCCTTTACAAATGAGAGTACTTGGCCTTATATAGAGGCTCAAAATTACAACCAACGATAGAGATTAAGAGGCAAAATCAACGATCCAGATTAAATCCCAAAAACCCTAATTAGGGTTGCCACCCCATCGGCCAATGAAAAGACGCCACCTCATCAATGGACCAATGAAAAAAAAGGAAAAGTGGCAACCAAAGAGAAGGCACCAAAATGGTAGCCAATCAAAATCAGACACCTATCCCACCCAAGAAGAAAGGAGAATTTGCCACTTGGGCTTACATCAAATGATCTTCTAATACAATTCTACCCTTTTCTTTCATCTTTTTAGCATAAGCAATGAATTTAGCTAACATGTTGACTTCCTCCATGGGAGGGCAAGGTGTATGCCTCATCCTGAGCTCAGCTGTGTTCATCATGTTCTTTGCTGCTTGCAGTGTCTTCTCACTCTCCTCATCATCTCTTGCAAACTCGACAAGGGCCCTGAGAGAGGCAAGGATGCCCAACTGTTTCTCTCTGGTAACAACCTTTCCTAACTCATCCAATCTCAATCCAAACTCTGTCACATTAAAATTCTCCTATTTGCTTTGTTCAAAATCAAGTGCAATCCTCGCATCGCTCAGCATGCTTGAAATGAAAGTGTCGACGCTTGGACTGTATTTTGCAATCTCATCTTGTATCTCTTCGAGTACACTCGATTTGGTAGTCAAGGTAATATACCAAGACTCAATAATATTCTTTCCTCCTTCACTGACCAACTTGGCCTTCACCAAAGATCCCTCTGATAGTTTTATGGCCGCCTGTAGCCTGGGAATGGCTAAGTCACGGATTGGAAGGAAATCCTTCCACTCCCCTTCAAATGCTGTGATTTTGTCTCTAAGAGACACAAATGACCTGAATGTCGAGATAAAGGTAGGCAAGAACTTTCGCCCTTCTTGAATTGTATTATTGATCCAATTTTTAGTTCCTTGCTCTCGAGCTAATATTTCTTCCAGATTGCTCCCACTATCCTGTGGAAGGGCCGCCTGAGGCAACTGTGGGATAGGTCGACATACTTCATGATAGCTATCCTTCCAATACTTGCTTTCAACCTCCAACTCTGCAATCCTTTCGTTCGCCTTTCACAACCTTTCTCTTATTGAAGCTATGCCTTCCTGAACCTCCACACACTCCATGTCATCTGTGATTTTTCCCATGTCATGCTGTACTATCTCATAATCTTGGGCCACAATCTTGCCCATTGCCTTGCTAACCTTTGGTACAACAATCTGAACCTTTCGGTGACCACCATCATCATTCCTGATTACCTTTGCCACCATTCCTGCAATTTGTTTCTGTCCGACATCATCTTTCTTTTCCACTAACCCTTGAATATCCTCAACCGTCCGAATGGCCACAACCTCTTTCCTTGGCATAAGCATCTGTCTCAACCATAGTGGTGCAATGCATCTCCCCAAATCTGGATTCGGTTCGGCTAACAAAGCATCACTAACGGCCTTAGGCGCTTGGCTTCCTTCCTCAGCTGTTAGAGCCTCAATGTCAACTGGCTTATCTCCTTCATCACTGACTACCATATCCTCCTCAACTTGGTTCTCCGAGGGAGGAGAGTACCTCGTACTGTTACTATAACCACTTGATTCTGAACCAGAGCTCACCTCTACCGCTGCCCTTTGCTCACTTGTACCAACCTCTTGGCTTCTAGCCTCGATTATGCTCTCTCTTGATGACACTTTACTCTATTTCTCTGTTGGAGGCTCTTGATGTTCTCTATCTTTCTCGACCTCCAAACTCGTCTTATTCTTAACTGCTTGCCGCTGTTGGCTACCAACCCCACCTTGCTATCCAACTGACTCCACTGGAATCTCCTCCTCTGGTTTCATCTTCTCATAGGTAAGGTGTACCTTCCGACTTTGCAATCGCATAAACTTCCTATTGTACCACCACTCAATGTGTAGCTCAACTGTTCTTGTTACTGCATCTAAGGACGGATCCTGATGATCATCCCACTCAACTGGATTCACCTCCGTTCCCTCTACTGTACTATAATCTTCCCTTAACACATCTTCATCCTCTTTCAACTGATCCGGAATATTAAGATTTCTCCATTTGATTGCCCTCATCATGCTCACTGATAACCTTGAGAAAGCTAACTTTCTCACATGAAAGTCATCTTGTGCATTGGCCCAAAAATCCTCCCAAGTAGGAATATGTTTGAATGGATCCCCATGAGATGCCTTGATTAGACCATTAGGATCGAATCCTTGCCTTGCCCTATAACATACTAGATGATATTGTTCTAACTCTTTTTCCGTAGGTGCAAAGGCGACAGGATTGGGACAACTATCATTGCCTATCATGAGTGAGAAGGTAATCCCTGTCTCACCTCTGAGCTTCATCAGTTTGTCATATTGCTCAAGTTGCCTAGCCAACTCCATCAAAACTATCCTATCGGGTGGGTACCTTGGAAGCCTCTTGGGACAAATCCTGCATCCAACCACTCTGATATAAGTGAATTGCGGAAACTGGATGAACCAACTCCTAAACCTCTTGACTTTTGTCTCCGCCTTCGGCGAGAGCGTCCTTGTGGGTGTCCCTTGCAATATCCTTACCGTCTTCATGTCAAAGGCATCATAAAATATCTTGTAGTCCTTGGTGTTGTGGAAATGAAGTTGTGGATAACACTCATGCACCAAGCATTGTCCGGGCCCATTGCCAATCACCCCTCTAGCCTTAAGTCCAAGATGTTCATACAGTCTTGCAATTAAATAGAAAAGGTAGGACCTCATATAGAATTGTTTTTGATTTTGCACTCTCGTAAGTTGCAACTCTAAATTTTCACTTATAATTCTAGCCCAATCAAACTTTCTTTTTCCATTTTCAATTCCTTCAATAAAATAGTACATCCATGTTTCAAACTGCATACCTTGAGCGGAGCCCATAACTCAGTTGAGAAGCACAATAAGATCGCCATACTTTGATTTGAAATCTGACCGGGTGAGCTTTGATGACTTGGTGACTCCCTTCTTGCCTTCGTGTAACCAATTCTGCTTTAGTAGAGCGAGGTAGGCATCCTGATTGTCTTGAAAGAACCTAGCAGCTTGATCCATCAACATTACTATCATGCCCTTCTGCTGGGGTATATTGAACACTTCCTCTACCACCTGCCCGCTGATGTTAGCCAACACCCTTTCCTCTTCACCAAAGATGATGGACTTGGTCACAATATCTAGCCAAGATGCACATCCCATCACCAACTCCGGACAAGGCAAGGTAGGAGGGAAGGCGGCAGCTTGAACTATTCCACACTTGTAGATCCTCTTGCCATGGAGGACTGGCCCTGTTTCAACCTATCTCTCAACTGTATCATATCTATGGTGTCGATGTTGGTGTCACCGACTTGCTTCAATTTCGAGAAGAAGGTTGTCTTGGGCGTCATGTCTTCCTTGTCTTTCTTGGTATTCATTCCCTTTGGGTTCTTGCCTGCACTAGCATCCGCCATCCTAAACACTTATTTCTGCCCCTTGTTTCTACAGTGAGGTGGGACTACACTTATCTCTGCCCCTTCGCCTAGGGATGATCAAACATATTTCTACCTCGCCAATTCCTATCACACTACACTTATCTCTGCCTCTCCGCCTAGGGATGGGACTACCACTTATTTCTGCCTCTTCGTTACTTATGAGATGGACTACACTTATATCTCCCAACTTCGTTCCTAGGGGTGGGACTACCACTTATATCTCCTTTCTCCAAATCCTAAACGAAACTACACTTATATCTCCCAACTTCAAGCCCTAATGAGATGATGATGTGATGGATGGATGATGCAAGCATGAAAATAGGGAAATGTACCAAGCAAGAACAAGGAGAAAATCTGCCTTTTAGACCAGCCTTCACCCTCAATCATGAAGATCGTCCTGAACACCAAACAATCAACTTCAAAGAAGAAAGATAGTAATTAAGAGCATAGGCCACTCACCAAGAAATTTTGCAAAATCTGTTCCTCCAATTGGCATGCCTCTTGAGGATTCGTAGTCTCCTCTTTCAAGATTCATAGCTTCTCTACCAAACTGTGGTAAGTCCCCTTATCAATGCTCTGCTCCTATCTTATTGTTTTCGCAGGCCCTCCTATGCTCTGCTATAACAGGTCTGCTCGTTTTATTTGCAGCTCCCTCAATCAAATGGCAGCCTGAGCATTTCCAAATAGCAAGTCTAAACAATGTCGCTGCCTCCTCTATATTTTCGGTGGTCCTCTGCCTTCTAGATCAGAATCGCTGCCTCTTCCCCAAATTCACTGCTCCTTAAACAATTTTCGCAAGTCACTGCTCTGCCTTGAAGATCGCTGGGAAATGGATGAAGATGGAGAAGGGAAGAGCGCTCCCTTTATACAAACTCTAGCCTCCAAATTAGAGGGCCGACCTGCCCCAAACCAAACGAAAATAACGATTAAATCCCATAAAGAAGGGCCGACCAGGCTATAGACATTGAATTTGTATTAAAAAAAACATATTAAATTCAACATTTAAACCCAGATTTTCAAAATTAAAGGGAGCCATACTGGCCACGCCACTTAGTGAAAAGCCCTAGTTTTGTTTTTTTAATGCCACACACCACCTAAAAGGGCCAGATTTTGATTTAATTGCCCAGATTTTTGAATCTCAATGCCCAATTTTTTTAATTTCAATGCAAATTTCGAACTTTATTGCCCAGATTTTAATTTATTAAGGCCAGATTTTATTTTTTTCCATGGTAATTTCGAGTTTATGAGCTCAGATTTTTTAGATAAATTGCATAGATTTTCGAATTTAGAGGCCAAATTTTCGAATTGCAAGGTGATAAGTCCAGTTTAGTCGTAAATCCTTATTTGGAAAATTGATTTAATTTTGGCCATTCAATCCTTCATTTATTTCCATTTCAACACCCAAATTTGCGAAAATGCAAGGCTTTCCAAAAAAAAATGACCAAATCCACATTCTAGTTCAAAAATGAAAGCCTAAGGTTGATTTCACCAATTTTCAAAAGTGATTCGTCGAAGGATCCAACAAGTGTTAAGGCCTCCGGAATGCCAGGATTAAGGAAGAAAAATGCCAAGGCCCGTTCGAAAATGGGGGTCCCCAAATACTTTAGGGGCGATAATATGAAACCTCACAACACTTAGGTGGCTAATATGTGTGGGCATGAGTTTCATTCCTGAGCTTTACCAGCTCAAAATCAATGAAACCGTAGTTATCTCCTCTTCCTATGATTTTTGAATTTACACCTGTATATTTAGCCAATTGTTGTTTTAATGTACATTTTATATTCAATCAGAGAATATCTTCATCTAGATGAGTTAGATAACTAAAAGGCATATGCTGGCTGACTGCAGTCATGGAGCTCCAGTCTGGGGGCTCAGCTTTGCCCTCACTGGTTGTTCTGTCTCCTATGGAGCTGGACTGCGTTTGACTGACTCTGTTTGACTGTTCAAGGCCTCCCTTGGAGGTGGAGATGGTTTAGTTGCCAAGATGCTGATTACAATCTTCCATTAAGGTGGAGACTTTTTGGGGTTTTGAGGTCTAGTCTCTTAGTGATAAGGGTGTTAGCCCTCTCTTGGATCCTGCCTAAGCAGTGTTGTTTACTGTTTGGGTTTGGTAGTAAGTCCACCCCACCCTTGTTGTGGGTTGTTTGTGGTTTGTCTCCTGTGCTGTTAGTCACCAGTTGGCTTGTGTGCTGTTAATGGCCTGTTTGGCTTGTGTGCTGCAAGTGGCTTGCTGTGGCCTGTTTTCTGTGTTGTTAGAAGCCTTTTTGACTGTGTGCTGTTAATAGCCTATTTGGCCTGTGTGTTGTAAGTGGCTTATTGTGGCCTTGCTTTAGGCCTTTGTTTCTTGGCTAGAAAGGCATATCTACGCCAGAAATTGTTGTGGATGGAACTGGGCAATAATTGTTGAATTGACACTGTGTGCAACCCATCGGTAACAAGGTTACAGCTTTGGATTGACACTGTGTGCAACCCATCAGTAACGAGGTTACAGCTTTTAAATTTATAGACTGAAAGTAACCACAACAATTTTCATCTCATTTCTTTTTGCACAAGAAGACTTAACTTAGAAGTCTTGGTAGGAAAGTTGCGTGAGCCAGAACCTGGGTTAGATGCATTTTAGAGAGCTTCTATTAGCAAAAGAAGATATACCTATTTTCAACATGCCTCAGCAGAAAAATAAATGTAACTTAGACCTATTTTCCTAGTTCTGAGCAACATTCAAGAATAAGGCAAAGATTCTTTTTCATTACAAGACAAAAAAGATCCAACATCCTCTTTGGAACATGCTGAAAGAAGTTGAAAATTGAAATTTAAGAGGAATAATTGAAAGATGATATATACATGAAGATGATGGCATAATTGACTGTAGCAAAAAAAAAGTGAAAGTTCTTGATGCTCGATTAAGGATATTACACTAGGCAAAGAGAAACACCACAAGATGAAAAGTCTGGAGAAAGTCTAAATTTAAGCTAGCTGAGTGAAATCTATAGTTTCTGACACATTGGCAAGTGAGGCAAAATGCAAGTTCTGGACAGACAATTTTAACGATAGTAACCACAATATTTTTCATCTCATTTCTTCTTGCACGAGAATACGTAACTTAGAAGTCTTGGGAAGAGAGTTGCGTGAGCCAGTAGCTGAGTTAGCATTTTAGAGAGCTTCTATTAGCAAAAGAAGATATACCTATTTTCAACATGCCTCGGCAGAAAAAGAAATGTAACTCAAAACAGTTTTCCTAGTTCTGAGAAACATTCAAGAATAGTGGAGACAAAGATTCCTTTTCATTACAAGATGAAAAAGATCCAACATCCTCTTTGGAACATGCCGAAATAAGTTGAAAATTGAAATTTAAGAGGAACACTTAAGGAAAAATAGAAGTGAAATTTTTTTCAATGATCGATAAAGGATATTACACCACGCAAAGAGAAACAACACAAGATGAAAAGTCAGGACGAAGTCTAAATTTAAAGTAGCTGAGTGAAATCTATAGTTTCTGACTCATTGGCAAGTGAGGCAAAATGCAAGTTCTGGACAATTTTAAGGAATTTCTCCTTCCTTCAAAGAAATTGACAATTATAAAATCGATTGTATTTCTTCTGTTATCCATGTTTAAAGGATTGGTAAAAGATCCATAAAAATGGCTGCATCAAAGTACCAAAGAAAATAGAACATGTTTTATAAAAATATGCATGAATTTGGTAAAACTGCTATAATGTATTTTATACATAAGTATTTATTGTTTAGCCTTTATGAAACTTGCTTAAAACGTGTGTTTTGAATATGTTGTGATGAATGGATTCTGATTAGTTTGAATTTTGAATTGAGTATAATTCTTGAATGCTATTAAACCGTAATCGAACATACTTTTACCGGCTACTATATGGTTGTTGGCAATTTTATCTCCTTGTGCAGATCGTTTATCAACAGGTATAGCAGTGGCTGAAATTGATCCATCTTTTATAAATTCTGTGAGGATGCGCATGCCTATTTCAGAGGTAAGATTTACAAACGTTCTTAGATGTTGGGTTTAATTTTTATATGCCATTTCTTCATAATGGATCAAGATTCTCAGCTTTCTAGACTAACATATCTGGCGATCTTTTCCAGCATCATAGACCTGACATTTATGCTAAAATCTCAATTTCAGAAGCTGTGGGAAATATGTCATTCCGGTGATTTTGTAAAGACTTCAAGTGAAAAATTTACTTGCTAGGATGTTAGGCGAGTACTGAAAATTAAACACTCTATTTGCTACCTAGTGTCTGCTATTCTCTTCATATTTGAAAGGGCTTGGATGGCTTTGCATATTTTGAACAGAAAGGTTTATATCCATCGCCTTGTCAATAGCAGTAGATGGCAGTGGCTATGCAGCCATAAATTTAGACAGTCTTACCAAAGGGAGGCTTTTCAAGAAAAAAACTAAGTGTAAAATGTCCCCTTGGTAAGACTGTCTAAATTTATGGCTGCATAGCCGCTGCCGCAGTAGATGCTGGTTTTAGATGGATAGCCTTATGTTTTGGTACTTTATAGTTTCCAGAATTGACAATATTATGCTACACTTGACTACAGTTGCCTGGGATGATTACAAATAGCACCGCTCAAATGAATATTGAACAACTCGGATTACTAAAAACATTAATGGGAAATTTTGGTTACATAATTTAACCATTTGAGTAAGGAAAATTTCGAGTATTTATTAGAATGTGGCCAAAAGACGGTCGTTCATTTATGGTAGATTATCTATACCAACATAAATTTTGAAGGTAAATGAATAATATTATTAGCTAGATTAGTTAATTAATAATTATAAATTCATTGAAACTAATAAAATAAAAGTTAATTTAGAATAAATTATGATTCCCTTGTTTAATAACAATATAAGAAATATTGTTAAAAAACTGCTTTTAAGAGCTCCCAATCTGAGAATTATTTGATTTCATTGAAAATCAACTTGATGAAATAGATTGTACATGGTATGTCAAATATGTGACCATTTAACCTTCCCTAACAATCAAGTTGTGCTATAATTATTAGTGATAATTTGGAAAATGTTACAAGAACCCACTGGGTTGATATAGTTATGTCACCAATATAAGTGAAATTAATCACCTCCCTTAGAAGTCATTAGCACATGAATATTAATCCTTTGGGACATGTCACTATAACATAAGTAAAGGGATTATTTTCACATCTTTCTATCCATCTAAAATTACTAAAATCTATGTCTTCCAGGAATCCCTAATTGGTAGTAATGCCATGTCCACAATAGCTAAAATTTTGGTTTTCACATTTTCATTATAAAATCCTTTGTATCCTCTTGTGTTTTAATTAATGTCCCCGACCATTACATGCATACTTGATCTAATAAAATTAAAGTTGCATAGATGCATCTAACTAGCTCATTGATCGCATTGGCATCTCTATGTACATAGGGGATATCAAGGGGGTCCATCTCTTTGGTTTTCATGCCCATGTCACCTTCTTAATGAAAAATATGAAAAAGACTTGATACTTGAATGTAAAGCTTGTTGACCACACTACCTTTGCACTCTGTTGGTCTTAGCTCATAAAGAAGTGAACTTTGTAATTTGTTGCTCTCTATGAAAGCTCTTAGTATGGGGTTCTAAAGAACTGTGATGACCCCATTTATAATTAACATAAATGAACTTTGATATGTACCAGTCTAGGTAGATATTGTTGTACTCTTTGCATAATCACTTTTGTTGTTAGCCACACATTTCTTTGGAAGTTTTGACTCTTGAAAAAAATTAAACTTACAATTCGTTGCTCTTTATTGTGTTTTACCCATGCAAATTTTTTATTTAGCGAGTCTTACATAGATTAAGGTGATCAATGCCAACTTGTCATGTATGTAATGCATGATATCAAAATGATGCCCATAAGTTGTCTACATTTTTCAATGATGTGTTACCTATTTCTTGAAGGTATATGTACAAGTTGAAGACAATGATCAATTTTGCATTGAGTTGGCTGCAAGAATTATTAGGGCCAACCTGCCTAAGATAGGGTCAACTTATCCTTTCACAAAACATTATTTAATAATAGTTCATGTATTTACATGACTAAAAGTTCTTATTCTTTCTTCATCTCATAAAAAATAAGCATTCAAGGGCAACATTGCTCTTTAAATTGCATAAAAAAGGTGTTTGTGTGTAGATTAGATTGTGAAGCACACCTTAAAGTAGAAACCAACTTGGTTAGTGGCTACAGTATCAGAATAGGGCAATTGACTAATTATGGGAGAATGTGAAAGTTACATAGACAAGTGATAAGTGTTCCTAAAAGTTGAATCTAGTCAGTCAATGTTGCATCAATTTGTGTTGCCAAATACAAAACTAATTTCTTGGTAACATTTCCTTTTGAAATAATCATTTCACTTGATCTATACCAATGAAGGCATCTACAGTGGCAAGCTAGTGTCTACCTAAGATGGGCGGGTAACTCCCTAAGTTGGCCTTAGGCTCCAGGATTATGCAATCTGCAAGATACTCTCAAGAGTTTAATGTAATGAATAGGTCCTTCACAATCCCTTTTGGTTTTGTTTTGAGCAATCAACTAGCTGTAAGATTGTGGGGGTAGGCCTCAAATTAGACAAATGCAAGTTCTGCATTATCTCTTAGGTCATCACATTGATGGCTACCCTTAGGTCAATCAATGTGTTTGGTATCAACATTCTATTTATGTTGACATTTACCACAAGGCTACCAAGGTTGGCATACTTTGGAACAACTCTTCTTTACATGATATTTGCTAGTTGTCCCACAACATGAATAGTTGGTGGATCTTATTGTCCCTACATAGTTTCTTGAGGCACAATTCTTTGATTGTCTTATTATAAATTGGCACACCCTTGCAACAATGGAATCCTACACTGACATTCTTGAGTTGATCTAGAAAAGAAAAGGTTGGTTCAGGTTCATATTTTTGTATGCTTAGCCATTCTGAAAATAGTCCAATGCTTGTTTCTTATTGTGCTCTTGTTGAAGTGGATGACTATGACTACCTAATGCAAGGTTAACATCAAATGAAGTTTCTTCTTAAGACATTTTAGTAATGAGTGGTGGTGTTAGGTTAATGAAACTTCTACCTGATTTATGGTGCACATTATTGATATCTAGAACATAAACAAGGAAATTTTGTGTCACTAACATAGACCCATTGAGTGGGACAATTATTAGGGTTAGGTGCAATAGTTATTGAGTGGATTCTGGAGGTGTGGGAGTGGGATTTGCATGAATAGCCATAATGGTTGGCTAAGTAGGTGGATCTTGCACTTGTTGTCGGTAACTTGCATTTGGGTTTCCCCATGACTGGTTTCCCCTTCATTATTGTTGTTGTTGTTGCTACCAATTTGGTTGAGTTACTTGCCAATTAGGTTGTTGGCCTTGGGCTTGATAGGAGGGTCATCCCCTAGGAGGGTTGCCCCATGGTGCAAAACCTTAGTTCATCAAATTACAAGGAGGTTAATTTTTCCATGGGATAAAATTAGGATAATAATTATTGTATGATAAAGGATCTTGCGGCATACCGTGTCTTTGGTTCCATGGTTTTTGTTGGGCTAGGTACAAAACCTGGCCCTCTTCATCCTGTAGAATCTTGAAGTCAGGTTTGTCTTATATGCTTGCAATCCTCTTAAATTTTCAATCCTTTTACTTATGGTGGTAGTGAGGCTAATATTCAGTTAGGACAACCTCTGCTTTTTTTAACTTATTTGTTGCTTGTGCATCCAATTGGGTGACCATGTGATTGGTGATGTCTTGATTCATGTATGTCAATAGGTTTCTAATCTCCATCTGTAAGACTTATGTAGTTGTTTTTGAAGTGGTTTCTCTTAGGTTGCATGTCTTCTTCATTGTTGATCTAGAGTAGTTTCTGGCTAGTTAGTTGAGATCATCCCAATGAACTTGAGAGATGTCTCCTCCCATTTGGTCTAGTACATCAAGAAAGTTCTAATTGACTCCTCTTAAAAAGATCAACTTAAGAGAATCTTCTTGAAATCTATTATGTCTGGACTTTTGCAAGCTGAATAAGAAGCATTATAC
This sequence comes from Chamaecyparis obtusa, assembly GCA_027943335.1. NCBI lineage: Eukaryota > Viridiplantae > Streptophyta > Pinopsida > Cupressales > Cupressaceae > Chamaecyparis > Chamaecyparis obtusa. Next base: position 40,790 of record BSBK01000070.1, on the reverse strand, counting down.
AAAATCCTCATGTGACTCATCTTTTTGACTCATTCTAAAAATGTCATCTCCTCTCATAACCCTTGCTTTGCAATAGTCTTTATATTTCTTGAGAAATTTCCCCTTCATAGCAACCCAACCACCCATTGCATCTCTACAGACCCATAAACCACCTTAAGGACAAATACTTAAGGGTAGAAGGGAACTATTTCAACCTATGGACATTTGTAATGCAGTCATAACTATGACATACAACATAAAACTCAAAGAGAAAGGTATCGGGATCTTTAGTGATAAGACTGTGAAAGTTTGGAAGAGTTGAAGGTGGTGCATTTTTCAGGGCGACATTTCTTTCTTGGTTCGTAATGAGGAAATGAAATGTGGTAGTTGCATTATTCTGATTCACACCATTTACATCACTCATATTGAACCTAAGTGGAGAGTTCTACAGTGAGTTGGATCTTTCTTGGGTGGTAGGTGATGATGGAAGTGAGTGATTTACTGCATGCATTTTTGTCACAATTGTTGAGGTTGATGAATTGCTAGCATTGGGAAAGAACCTTCCAAAAAGGTCCATTATTCGCATATAAAAGTGTACTCCTTCCATCTGACTTGCACATTGTTTTTGATTAAGTGAAAACAGGTTTTGAAGGGGCCTCAAAATCTTGTACAAGGAAGGTTTTAGGAGGGACATGAAACCCACAACTAAATATATTAAAAAATAGCCACAAAATGAATTAGAATGAAGATGAGGTGGAACAAGGCCAAGAAAAGGGGAGACAAACTAGAGACCTCCCCCCACCAATACGAAGGGATGCATGACAAATAAGACCATGAGAAACCAACAGGCAACCCAACACAACCAATACCTCAAAAAACCTGCAGTCTAAAAAGAGAAGGCATACAAAGTTCCAACTGCTTGAAAGGGAAAAAATAGGGTCCCCCAACCAGGACCAATCTTCCAACATTCAGATTTCCCTTTAGATCCCTTTTTATGGGATTGAAGAGTCATATCAATAGGAGGAGAAGACCTCTTAGAATGTTTACCTTTGACCGTAATCCAACCTTCTTCAACCTTAGCAGCCTCAACCTGCCAAACCATCGAATCCAACGCAGAAAAACTAACCCTTGAGGAAAGGTTAGTGCAAAGCAAAGAGCGATTTGCGCATTGTTAGTAAAGAGTTTGGATGCTTTTTTTAAATTGTAAAGGTCCTAAAGTATGAAAATAATAAATTCTACTTCGAAGAAAATAAAAAGGACTACTATTTTTTTTTGACTAATTTCATAGTTTGACATCATCCCTGACAATAGCTCCAAAATGTAGAGCTTCCTATATCCACTTGTCATTCAGGCTATCCTAAAGGCTTCTAGAACTCATGGATTAACTATTTGAAATTGAGCAACCCTTATTGGACTACAGGTTACATTTAGATTGTCAACCTAGGGACGTATACTTAAAATGGGTTTGCACTATATGTGCATTATGACTCTATATGTGTTGCTATTGTAATTTAATAGGAGAAACATCACAGTAAAGTAATTTGCAAGAAAGTTGTGAACTTGAAACGATAGCAATTGGCAATAGAACATTTGCAACAAGAACAAGTATAATAAGGACATTCAACGATGATGAATATGCTACACTATAATGAACAATGGTACTACATGATTACTTTTGAAATGATTATAATTTAAAGTCAAAATTAAGTATGATAATGCAATCAAAGTAACTAACTAATATGCATAAATGAAATTTAAAGACATGTTACCTTAAGTGGTCCCTCCTTGGGTAATACAATTTCAAGATAAACAAGAAGAAAAAGTAAACTAGCTCGATAGATCATATATTCATATCATTCAAATTAATTCATGTTTTTGTTTATAACATGAAATGCACGTATAAAGAGACATAGAACATTATCATTTTCAGGTTCTACTTGGGCTCATTTATAATCTATCAGGTAATAACTCATCCTATAACTATCTGACACTCGTTCCTTCTATCTAAGAAGATATTTATTGACAATTAAAAAAAGCATGAACAACTTTGAGTCCTAATAGCACTGTATCACATAACTATATCAAAGTATAAATATCACTTTCAATGACATAACAAAACATTAAATGGCACTAATAAAGGTGATTGGTTGAGCATTGAAGAGGTCCTTGGATAAATATCACTCTCCATCAATTTAGGGTATTTAGACTGCCTGTTGATTTGATCAAACTAAAATATGTTTGTCACTACAAGAGCATACACGCTTGGTTGTAGGAACTACTTTGGTAAGCTTGGTTGAGATGGTGGACATGTTACTATACAAAACATCGTACATGATACCAATTGTAATTTCCATCAGATTCCACATATCATCTTAACCATATATACCAAAGTGCTCATCTTTGTTCTTACACACACATCATTCATTAAAGTGCTTGTGTGTTCTAGGTAATGAAAAGAGTCAAGATCAAAGTTTATAGCATATCAAACATAAAAAGTCTTAACTAAAGTATGAGAAAAGGCTATAAAGAGACAACACACATACTCATCAATACTCCCCACTCTTGCTCTCTGACATCTAGCTTTGTAGATTTGAGTAGGACTTAAAAGATGTTGTTGCCTTCCTTGTTGGCATGGAGTAATGAGTATCATTTGATTGCCTTGTCTAATATGTTGTGTCATCATGTGAACTAGACGTCATGTGATTCCATGCCTACATGCTTTTTGTTTTGGATAACTTCATGAATGTTTAATCTAGTCTCTTACATTGGTTGATTGACATTCAATATATATGGTGTCTCTTCCCATTGGAGGATGTTTATTCTTGATCATGTATTAAGTGTATGCTTTGTGTATGGTGTGTGTAAGCCTATACCCTAAGTGTATTTTTCTTGAGTGTTTGGAATGTGTGAATATCTCCATGAACACGATGGGGTGGATTTTTGGGTTCTGGATGGTCAAGTGGCATTGCAAACCATTGTTAGGGACCATAGATATTGGCTTTATAGATTGACATCAAGTTCACTCCCTCTTTTTCACTTCCTAGTTCTTTTTGTTGGTGTAATTAAGGTATTTTATCTTGATTAACCTCATTTATGTACTACTTACACTATATTGAAGCTTACTTAGGGACCGCATAGGAGCTTTTAGGAGTATTTTCACTTTAGGTGGTATTATCATGTTATCACATTCCACTTTATATGATGGCTCAACCTTTAGTGCACTTATCACTATATCAATCTCGACCTTTATTGCACACATTTTATTACACATTGGAGGATGATCTACCTTTGGTGGAGATGTGATTCTATCTTGGGTGGGTGATAAGTTGTCTCTTGATTATCATGTAATGAGATACTGACACTTGTCATTGTCTTATTCACTCCTTTGTACTCACTTTGGCTATATAACCAAGGGGTCTCCTATGGAATGATTATTCCAATCCAATATCCCATTTCAATTCAAGTTGATTCTAGTTTGCATTCTTGATGAGAATACAATTTATTCTTAACATTTTATTTCTATCTTATTATTGTGCTTTCCATTTGGTATATAGATCTTGGGTGGCTACCTTGATAGAAAAATCTTACATGGTCTTAGAGCTTTTTGAGTTCCATTAGATAGTCTTTTGAGAGATTTAAGTGCATATTTTAGGGATTCCTCTATGACTTCCTATTGCATTGAAAAATTGGAGTTTGCTAGTGCAAATAAAAGGTTGGTATTGCATTGAAGAGGTTAAAAAACTCTAAGATCAATTTTTGTTTCATCCAAATTGGACACTAGAGGCCAAATTTATAGTCATTTGAAGTTTAAAGGTGCGGTGACAATTCAGCCATGATAATTATGCAAGATTGATATCTTAGTCATTTGGACTATTTTTTTGGAGCAATTATTTTTTTAAGAATTTGGGGTAGAATTTCATACTCTACATAGTGGTGTAGGTGGTTTATGATTTTAGTGTCTAATTTTTTCAAAAAATATTTTAATTCTATTTTTTCAACTTCCAAGGCTCCGTTCGGGCTCATAGAAACTCCTTTAAAGGTGCAATATATTGACTATGAACTAAAACTGCACTTTTAGAATTTAGTTTATGTTTGTAATTGTAATGTATAGACCTTAGTTTTGTCTTTTGTAGTAGTGATCTAAGTCTATTATAGCTCGATTGTGGCAATTTGAATCACTAAAATGGAAAGTTCAAGAAAGAAAAAGAAAAAGAAAAATATTATTCAATAAAGTTTTTTTTTGCTAAATAAGGGGCCGATGTTGAAGTTTTGATATTAAAAATAATTAAAAATAGAGTACAAAAAGAAGAAAAAAAAAAACTTTAATTTGATCTACTCAGACCAAGTCTGTAATAGATGTTAGGGATTGATAGATCCAAAAACATATAAAATTAACAGTTATATGTAGAAAAGAAAAGAAGACAATCTCAAAACAGATAACACACAGATTTAACGTGGTTCACCCAAAACCTGGGCTACTTCCACCTACACAGTCGTCCAACCTTTCTTATTATCCAACAAAAACATACACCAACATTACAATGCATTATACATCTTAACCACTTATAACAACGTTTTAGGGAAACCACCAAAATCGACCATTTTAGGGTTTTACAATGTCGGTATTCCTTTTTCCTGAAAAAACACAAAAAATTTTGGTGCTGCGCGCCAATCAGAGCTTCGGGGCTAGCGCCCCTCACCTTCGGTAACTACATGAGAGGTTGTCACAATATCAACACCCACTACATGATCAGATGCCACAATATCAACAATCACCCACTTGGAGACTGATCAGGCTCCACACCAAAACAATCTCCCACTTGGAGGTTGAATCCAGACGACAACGTAGTATGTGCAACTCCCATTGGATAAAAGAGTTGGCTGTGTATTAACTCCACGATCATTAGTCAAGAATCCCAATAGAAGTTGAGCAAGAAACCAGCTTCTCCTTGGGGACTATCTTCGTGAACATGTCTGCAGGATTGTCACTTGTGTGAATCTTCTCACGCCTTAATTGGCCATCCTCCAAAATAGACCTTATAAAATGGTACTTGAGCTATATGTGCTTTGTCCTTAAATGAAAAGAAGAATTCTTTGCAAGATGAATGACACTCTGTCTATCATTGTACAACGGGCGATCTTCCTGCTTCTGACCCAATTCCTCCAAAAAACATTGTAACCAAATCATCTCCTTGCTAGCTTCCGTAGCAGCTACATACATAGCTTTAGTGGTTGAAAGTGCATTAACATTTTGCAATCTAGCTCTAGTACATTTGAGGCCAAATTTTGACGGCCATTTGTCGGATTTCCAACACCTATTTGTTAGAATTTTGACACATGTGTCCGTCGTCATTTTTACGTTGGAAATGGTGACGGGAGTGACAACCGTCAATATTCCAACATTCGTACCTGTCAGAATTGGGCACATAAACAACAATTTTACTTTGTGACAGATCTGTCAAAAAATCTTCTTTGCGACGATTTTTCAGTCGGTATTCTGACAGATTGGCAGTATATTCTGACAGGACATTCTGTCGGCGGTATAGCAGTCCTATCGCGCAAATCTGTCGGAGTGGTGTCATATCCGACGATGACCAGTCGGAGTTCCAACGGTCTGTAATATACTATTGACGGACCAACCCATCGGACGTATAGCGCATTTGTCAAAAATGCTTTACTAATTGTCGAAAAAGCGACGGATTAGCATAATAAAGAAAACAAAGCTCAAGAGACCATCATAGTTGGTCTCCGTATTTGGTCCATATACCGAAAAAACATTTTACATTTCATTAGCTCATCAAATGAGGGGATTTGAAAGAATTTAATAGAATATTTTCATGATAACATATATTATTAAGTTGATATTGCACGAATTTATCGACTCCGCGCACTTGTAGACATCAAACATAGCGATAAAGAAGCATCTCCTCCCATGGCCTACATTACTCAAGCCATGGGAGGGGATGCTTATTTATGGCTGTGTTCGATGTCTACAAGTGCGTGAAGTAAATAAATTCGTTCAACGTCAAACTAAAATAATGTACATTATACATGAAAATATCATCCATTAAATTCTTTCAAATCACCGCATTTGATGAGCTAATGAAATGTAAAATGTTTTGTGAGTATATGGACCAAGGATGGAGACCAACTATGATGGTCTTTGCTCTGCTATCTTTAGTCCTAGCTACTGGGTAAGGGTTGGAAGACTTATACCTTTCGATCATTGAGAATAATCACCACCTTGCTTTTATGTACACTGCACAGTATCCAATATAAGAGGAGGCAACAAATATGAATGGATAAAAGAAATGAAAGATACAATAAAATTATCTTGTTGTTTACCTTCTCATAATTGATCCCAGTCTCGCAAAAGTAATTTTATACGATCACTAGCACATTTCGTGCATGGATGAGAAACAATATCCAAAGTTTCTGGATTCTGAGAAGAGGTATGAGTGGAGGCCAAAAAAGGGATATTTGTGAAGGTTTTATAGACGTAGTACTAAATCATCATCTCTGCACTAGTATTCAATCTGGAAACCCTCTCTAGCAAATCTCCACATCTAGCAAATCTCCACAAAAATCCCTTCTGGCCTCCACTGCATATACATCTTTTCAGTATCTAAAAACTCTCCATCATTGATTCCCATCATTTTTCACCATCTCTGTGGACTGAGACCTTAAATTATTGAGCTTCTCTTTGTTTTGAGAATATTTTAACATTCTCTACTTAACAAGGCCAACCACGTGAAGGTGGAAGCTCATCTGGCCCCTCCTAGGAGCCTCTTATGACCCTTTATGACATTTTAAGACCTCCAAGATGTGTATTCTTAGGGGTCGTAAATGGTCGTAAAGGGTCATAAGGGGTCCTGGGACACAACAGTTGAGAAACATAAATGTAGGCATCATGGTCACAAGTTTTTGGAGACAACATAATTGAGTGGTATACCCAGACGATGCAAAGCAACCACTACTCAATTATGTTGTATACCCAGATGATGGGGAGCAACTCCTGCACCTCCGATTCCAAGTTGACTACATGTGTTTCTCATGAATACAAGGTCCTCCAAAAAATGTATTCAATTTGGAATGGGAGGTGCAGAAATTGCTCTCCATCACTTGGGTATACAACTCAATTACGTTGTCTCCAAAAAATTGTGACCATGATGTCTACAATTATGTTTCTCAACTATTGTGAAATCTACATTTATGTTTCTCAGTTGTCGTGTTTATGTGCATGTTTTTATGTGTTTGGGAAGACATCTTTCTATCCTAGGCCTGGATATTTTATCCACAACGACCAAACTTCGAAGGATCCAAGCCCAGGCTAGAAAGATGTCTTCCCATTCTGTTTAAGCCATATTCCTTGTTCTTGTCAAACTTCCTTGGTACGGTAGGCGTGCTCTTTGCAATACTCTTCTTCAATTTGTGTTCGACGATAAGTATCTTCTTCTTCTTCCTAATTGTAGCCAAAGGTTCCTTTTCATCAGGATTCAACTCCACTTCCTCCATCTCATCATCCTTGTCACCCTCAACTGCCATCCTAAGCTCTTCTTCCCTCTCTAGCTCTTCAAGCCTCTGCAAGATATCTGGATCAATAAAGTCTGCAACATTGTGTCCATCCATGATCTCAAAAATATCATCTTCTTTCCACTCTTAATTTGCCAAAATATACCACAATCTTAAGACTCATGACTCTTCAAATTCTCTTGTTTCCTTCAGACCTCCAAACACGTCTACTGTGAGATTTCCTCCAACAAATGGACTTGTGATGATTTTCACAATAGTACACGTGTTGGAAGGAAAGCTCAAAGTATTGCTTAGGCCAATCTGAATGTTCATCACCTATGCATATAAGAGTTGATCATAGAAGGTATATGCACAAGTAAAAAACATGCATATTTGACCAAACAATACTGGGAGCTAGACCCAACAACAAATAGATTTGTGGTGATTTTCACAATAGTACATGTGTTGTTGGGTAAGCTCCTAGTAGCGCTTAGGCAAATATGCATGTTCATCACCTGTGCATATGAAGTGGCTCTAATGGCAGATACAATCACAAAATTATGCATACTCCTTATTTTGTTCTGGGTTGATATTGTCAGACATGGTCTTTTTTGAATAGAATGACTCGTTACTTATACATTGACTAGAATGTTGGTGGAAGAAGGATGATTTGTTTGCAACCTGCAGATACACAGACACTGAACAACCATTTTTTCAACTCTAATTTTCTCAACACAAAGGGACATTTATCATAGCCATAAAAACATGATTTTTTAAAAATAGAATACACCAAGGAGTACCATCAGAAATATTGACCATTTACAATCATGAATAGTTAACCTAAATCAAATAGCTCATTTTTTTATCATGTATAGTCTCTGTGTATATGAAAAATGAATGAAATATATATCAAATTGAAATAAAATAGTGAACAAAAATTCAAATTCAAGGCCTAATTTATCAAGAGCAACAAACATTAGGACGAAAGAAAAATCATTAAGACTATAGAAAAATCATTAAGACTAGAAAATCAAGTTCTAGGAAAATCATTACGACTATAGAAAAATTATTTAGACTAGAAAATCAAGTTCTAGAAATGGACGGTTCTAGTGCTTTGCCATTACAATAATTGAGCATTCATCTTTTGGTACTTCTTGGCGTATTCCATTTAAGTTTTTCAACTGTCATGTTTATGTCCATGTTCTTTATGTGTTTGGCTTCTCTCCCTCACAAGGGATACATCGATAGGTAATTGATTTGAAAACATAATGATTTGATAGTCTTTTTTCAGGATAGGCGTAATCATCCCGCCAACCTTAATTAGCAACATTTGTGATATATGTCAAGTACTTATAATCAGTATGCCCAACAAACAGAGACTTAGTAGTAAAAGCATAAGATTGCACATCCACATCTGTCCAAGTGCAGCAACCTTCAAAGATTTGTAGCGGTAAAGAGAATCCCCATATTTTATCAGCCTAACATAGTCTTTGGCCACTTTGGCAATGAGAACCTCAAAATAGAGAAAAGAAACTTAGTAAAACTAGTATATGTCATTGTTTGTGAGGGTACAGTCAGGCTAAGTGCCTCTCAAACCTCTCCAAACATGTAAGATTGTCTTTAAATACTTTATTGATCTCTTCTAAACATTAACCAAATCAAACCTACATTTGAATCCACACACAATAACCCAAAATCAAGGGTTTTGTATCCTTTAATGAATCTCAGTCACTTGTAACGCATGGACAGTCAAACCACTAGTCTCCAAAGCATTCAATAAGTGAATATGAATGTTTGAAAACTACTCTGATGAAGGGTGCTCCCCTTAATACCACAAGCACATAACATAAATAGAGAAACAACAATAATAATATGCAATAACAGAAAATTGGCTTCTTATTATCTCCACAAATGTGGAATTACAAACTTTCAGAATTACAATATGCAAAGCCACATGGGCATTCCCTTACGATATTCTGTAGGACAATGCCTCGAATCAATACCCAAATCTACTACCTAGAATTGCCCTAGACAACACTACGGACCTTCTTTATATAGACAATTTCCACCGCCCGAGAAGGTTCTAGAAATTTAGCCCTTAGGGCCGACCAAATTTAGAATTATTTTCTTTTACAATTTATTACATCAAAGTCGGCTCAAAATGAGTTTTGAAACTCAAATATAAATTTTGAAGAAAAATTATTTTCCCCCATTTCAGGTGACCCAACTTTCGAAGACCATAAGTCATCGCCCGTTGACCCGATTGGCTATTATAACCCCATTCTGGAAATGCCACGAAGCGCTCTACAAGCTTAACCAATGCAAAGCGCTTGTCATCCAAATTTTCAACCTCATCCGGGGCCTCTAAAGCCTTCAAAACTGAGTTCGAAGTTTCTGTACACTGCTGCCAATACCGAAAATCTTCAATATCTTCAAAACTACACCCGATCTAGCCATGAAACTTTGCTAGCAGGCTGATATGACTGAGATGAACCTCCATATGTAAAATCAGACATTCCGAGATCGTAAGACCAACTTACTAAAAATAGCAAGTTTCCATAAATAGCAACTTTGCACAAGATAGCCCTTATTGAATACAAAAATAGAAATATTTATGGGTGATGCAAGATTGCTCTTACACCCAGGATGCTCTTGCATCAAACACTCGAGGTAATTTGAGAAGTGACCCTGTCACGACTTAGGTGTGCAGAGGAAAACCAAGACGGTTAACCTCCTCCTTTGTTAGCCATGATGAATCTTCAATAGGTCGTCATTTCCATTTAACCAAATACTCTTCATATGTCTTGTTCCTTGTGCTTCTGCCAACACGACTGTCCAGTATGTCTTCAATCTCCTTGATATCTGAACTGGTTGCTGGAATACTCCACTGTGCTGCTGCAACCTCATCTTCAACACCTCCTTCATGATACTCTGTCAAATCTGAAATGTTAAACACTGGTGAAATATTCAGCTCAGTAGGCAATCCTACCTCATATGCATTTCCTAAATCATCCTTCTTCAGTATCTTACATGGTCCAAACTTCTTCATTTTCAGCTTGTTATATGTACCAACTAGAAACTGCTCCTTCTGCAAATGAACCATGACTTCATCCCCAACTTGAAATTCTTTATGCCTCCTTTTCTCATCTGCCTTAGTCTTATACTGCACATTCATCTTGGTAATATGCTTCCTCACCTCCTCATGGATGTTCTTCAAATGTTTTACAAAATCCTCAGCTTCAGCACTACTTATTTCTCCTTTAGCTATCTTTCTCAACTCAGATGCATTTCTTGGACTACTTCCATATACAATCTGGAATGGTGATTTACCAGTGCTCCTATTGACAGAATTATTGTATACAAATTCTGTCTGTGGTAAAATCAAATCCCATCGTGTTGGCTTATCTCCAACCAAACATCTCAGCAGATTTCCCAAACTTCTATTCACCACCTCTGTCTGGCCATTAGTTTGTGGATGATATGATGAACTGAATTTCAAATCTGTCTTCAACTTCTTCCACAATGTCCGCCAGAAATATCCAACAAACTTAGTATCTCGATTTGAAATTATGGTCTTTGAAAAACCATGTAGTCTCACCACTTCTCTAAAAAACAATTCTACTACATGAACAACATCATTAGTCTTCTTGCAGGGAATGAAATGTGCCATCTTCAAAAATCTGTCAACTGCTACAAAAATTGAATCACGTCCCAGCTGTGTCCTCGATAAACCAAGAATAAAGTCCATACTCATATCCTCCCAAGGCTTCTCTGGTACAGGTAATGGCTGATACAACCCTGTATTTTGCTTCACTCCTTTCGCCATCTGACATACTCTGCAACTCTGTACAAACTTTTTCATATTTTGCTGCAATTGTGGCCAATAATAATTCTCACCAACCAAAGCAAGAGTTTTATCACGACCAAAATATCCAGCCAATCCTCCACTATGCTTCTCCTTGATGAGATTCTCCTTCATAGAACTTCGTGAAATGCACAACTAACTCCCTCTGAGTAGCATATCATCTTGGATGATAAAATCCAGCCATTTCATCCTGTCTAGAGTAACAGGTTCTGTACAAACTTTCCAAGCTTCACCAAAATCAGGATCCTCTGGATACAAATTCTTGAGTTCCTTGAACCCAACCACTTCAATTTGCATCTCTGTCAGCAATAGTTGCATTCTGCTAAGAGCATCCGCAACCTTATTAGACTTTCCACTCCTGTGTTTCAAAACAAATGTATAACTCTGCAAAAATTTAACCCATTTCAAATGCCTCTGATTCAACTTTCCTTGACTAATCAAATATTGCAACGCTTGATGATCAGTATACAAAACAAACTCCTTAGGAAGCAGATAATGTCTCCACTTCTTTAATGCCTGAACTATAGCATAAAATTTCTGATCATAGACAGAATATTTTCTCTTGACATCATTTAACTTCTCACTGAAATAAGCAACACGTTTACCTTCTTGGCTCATAACAACTCCTATTGCAGTACCACTAGCATCACAGTCTACTTGAAACACCTTATTAAAATCTGGAAGTGCTAAAACAGGTTGTTCTGTAACTTTTTGTTTCAACAATTGAAAACTCTTTTCTGCCCCATTAGTCCACTTAAACTCTTTTCTATCCCCTCTCATTGTTTCAGTCAAGGGTCCACAAATACTGCTAAAATTTTTGATAAACTTTCTGTAAAAGCTAGCCAAACCATGAAAAGATCTTACCTCAATAGCACTCCTTGGAGTAGGCCATTCAAGGATAGCCTGTACCTTCTCTGGGTCTATATTTAGACCTTCTGCTGAAACTACAAATCCCAAATACACTAACTCTTTCTTCACAAAACTCCACTTATTCAAATTAATCAACAATTTCTCATCTTTAAACTTCTCAAACACCATACAAATATGCATCATATGTTCCTCCAATATCTTGCTAAAAATTAAAATATCATCTAGGTAAACAATGACAAACTTACCCAGAAAGTCTTTCAGAACCTCGTTCATGAGCCGCATGAAAGTGCTCGGTGCATTGGTTAGCGCAAAAGGCATGACTAACCACTCATACAGTCCTTCCTTTGTCTTGAAGGTAGTCTTCCATTCATCTCCTTCTCTGATCCGAATCTGGTGATATCCACTCTTCAGACCTATCTTTGAGAAATACATAGCCCCGCTCAAACAATCCATAATATCATCCATTCGTGGCAATGGAAACTTATACTTGATTGTGATCTTGTTTATTGCTCTAGAATCTGTACACATCCTCCACTCTCCATTCTTTTTTGGTGCTAATACCGCTGGTACAGCACAGGGACTCAGACTCTCTCGAATCAACCCCTTCTACAATAACTCGTGTACTTGTCTGTTCAACTCTTCACTTTCTGCTGGTGTCATTCTTTGTGCTGTCTTGTTTGGCAAATTGGCTCCTGGAATCAAATCCATTTGATGACTGATCTTCCTTACCGATGGTAATCCATCAGGTACATTATTAGATACAATATCCTGAAACTCATTCAACAAATCTGCAACCTCTACAGGTACATCCTCTACTTCTTCTTTACCAACTTTTAGAATTAAAGCAAAACACACATGCTCATGCCTCATACCATCTAGAAATTTTCTTCCATCAACAAATGTTATTCTTGCATTACCATATACCTTTTGTTCGGTCTCCTTCAATGGCTTTAGCTTATGTCGCACTCCATCCTTTGTTAGGGAATAGGTATTCGCACGACCATCGTGTACATATCTGTCAAACTGCCACAGTCTACCCAACAACATATGACATGAATCCATAGAGATGATATCACATAGTACCTCATCTTGGTACCTACCGATCTTAAACTTTACCAGGCACTGTTCACTGACCATGACCTTGTGGTCATCCTGCACCCAGGCAATCCAATATGGATGTGGGTGTTTTTGTCTCTTGAGCTTCAAATTTGTCACCATCTCTTCTGACACCAAATTTTCGATTCTTCCACTATCGATAATCACATCACAGTATTTACCCTCACACTTTCATCTAGTGCAAAATAAGCTCCTCCTTTGTTCAGGTTCATTCTCACCACTCACCAAGACTCTTCTGTTAATTAGCGTTTCTCTTTTTTCAACATCTTCAGAATTTGATGATCTAGCATCTTCATCTATATGTGCAACTCTGGCCTGACCTTCATTTTTCCTGTCTGTTCTGCCTTGGCACTGAGGACATTCAAATGCCCTATGACCTTCTTCTCCACAGTGAAAACATGTTCCACGGAAGCCTCCTCTTCCAGATCATTGTCCTCTTCCTCTTCCTCTCTGATTTTTATTACTCTGATCCTAGAAATGATTGGAATTATTTCCTTTCTGATTCTGGCTGCTACTGGCCTCATCCTTCTTTTTCGGATCTTCATTTCGGCCACCATATGATCGTCCACCAGATCTTCCACCACAACCTCTTCCATTTTGTCTGCTCTCAAACTTTTTGTTCAGCTTTTCCTCTACTTTTAGGGCAAACCGGTATGCCTCCTCAATACTGTTCATTCGAACTAGATTCAACTCCTGCTGAATACTTGGCCTTAACCCATTAAGGTATCGGGCAACTTTCTCCTTATTAGCTTCTGCATGGCCTATTCTGATGAGGAGTCTATAGAACTCCTCTGTATACTCCTGAACAGATCTTTCTGCTTGCTTCAAACTTTGCATTTTCTTTAGTAGGTCAAGCTCATAATCAACAGGAATGAACTGTCACTTCAATTTATCCACCATCCGATCCCATCTTGTGATTTTATCTTTCCCTCTTCTATTTTGCTCCAATTGAATTTCTTGCCACCAGATCTTCGCATGACCTTTCAATTTGGCCTTCGCAAATTTGACCCTATCAGGATCCTCAACATCTTCATACTCAAAATATTCCTCACATTCATTGATCCAGTCGATCAATGCCTCTGGGTTAAGATTTCTAAAAAATGTAGGAACCTCAATCTTAGATCTTTTCCCAATCTTGAAAATCGCCTGAAAATGTCTTTCTTCCTCCTGGTTCACAATTTCAGCTTCTCCTTCTTGATATTCTTCTTCGGCTTCATCCTCGCTTTCGTCTCTGACATTAAGATTCATTCCTCTGCGAATCTCTTCTTGCAATGCTCGCACTTGTCTTTGCAGCTCTTTAACCTTAGGTGTCACAGCACCAGCTCTTCCGCCACATTCTCTTCGTGGAGGAATTTTCATGATGCGCACTGAAACCCTAACCACGGTTCTGGTGCAAATTGCCTCACAGTCGGCGATCTATTTACACACTCAAGAACTCCTGCTCTAATACCACTTGATGAAAGGTGCTCCCCTTAATACCACAAGCACATAACAGAAATAGAGAAACAACAACAATAATATGCAAGAACAGAAAATTGGCTTCTTATTATCTCCACAAATGTGGAATTACAAACTTTCAGAATTACAATATGCAAAGCCACATGGGCATTCCCTTACAATATTCTGTAGGACAAAGCCTCGAATCAATACCCAGATCTACTACCCAGAATTGCCCTAGACAACACTACGGGCCTTCTTTATATAGGCAATTTCCACCGCCCAAGAAGGTTCTAGAAATTTAGCCCTTAGGGCCGACCAAACTTATAATTATTTTATTTTACAATTTATTACATCAAAGTCGGCTCAAAATGAGTTTTGAAACCCAAATAGAAATTTTGAAAAAAATTTATTTTCTGTCATTTCAGGTGACCCAACTTCCGAAGATCATAAGTCATCGCCCATTGACCCGATTGGCTATTATAACCCCATTCTAGAAACGCCACGAAGCGCTCTACAGGCTTAACCAAGTCAAAACACTCATCACCCAAATTTTCAACCTCATCCGAGGCCTCTAAAGCCTTCAAAACTGAGTTCGAAGTTTCTGTACCCTGCTGCTAATACCGAAAATCTTCAATATCTTCAAAACTACAACTGATCTAGCCATGAAACTTTGTTGGCAGGCTGATATGACTGAGATGAACCTCCATATGTAAAATCAGCCATTCCGAGATTGTAAGACCAACTTACTAAAAATAGAAAATTTCCATAAATAGCAACTTTGCACAAGATAGCCCTTATTGAATACAAAAACAGAAATATTTTTGGGTGATGCAAGATTGCTCTTACACCTAGGATGCTCCTGCATCATACTCCCAACAATTCTTAAACATACTTTATTGTTTAAGAATTGTTGGGATTGGTCCTTTGGCGTATATTAAACATAATATAATTTTCAGCATATTATTATCATTCTATTTCTTTGTTGTAAACATGCTTTATCTCTATTATTTGATGTTATTTACTTTTTTTAAATGTTGACTATGGTTATCAAATGGGAAAAATAGAAAAAAAAAATTAACATGAAAATAAATTTACAAAACTGAACCAATGACATGTTTACAACAAAGAAATAGAGTGATAATAATATGTTGAAAATTCTATTATGTTTAATACACGCCAAAGGACCTGTTGTATGAGTGGATTTTATTTAATACACGCCAAAGGACTAGTTGTATGAAATTTTTAATCACATAGCATTTCACTATTGTTTGAGTGGATTGTGCAGGAATAGTTAACATTAAAAAAAGAGCAAATTCCTCAACAGATCTTGGAAACCATTGAATTCAATAATAAATTAAACCTAACACCGGCACTATTACTTCCATTCACTTCTACCAAGAATAAATCATTTAATCCATTCAACAATACATATAATCATTAGACAGTTACATTTGCTGACTGTGTAGAGGAACAGTCATGACCAAAACGATCAAAAGTACTTTCACCCTTGCACAAGCTATTCCAAACTTCAAGTAAAATGAGAAATATGCTATATCAAATCATTCATATTCATAGTAACCATTCAAAGGATAATGATTTGACAGTCTTTTTTCAGGATAGGCGTAATCATGCCGCCAACCTTAATTAGCAACATTTATGATATATGTCAAGTACTTATAATCAATATGCTCAACAAACATAGACTTAGTAGTAAAAGCATGTCCTTTGTTTTACTAGTTTACTTATAATTAGTATGTCCTTTGGTTTACTAGTTTACTTATAATCAGTATGTCCTTTGGTTTACTAGTTTAATTTGGTTTAAGAATGGTTTGTTTCATGTTTGAATGTACCATTGAATGAAGCTTGGCTATATTAAGTACAATCTTAAAACTCGTGACTCTTCAAAATCTCTTGTTTCCTTTAGACCTAGCCTCCAAACATGTGTACTATGAGTAGCCCTCCAACAAATGGACTTGTGATGATTTTCACAATAGTACATGTGTTGGAGGACTACTCAAAGTACTACATGCTTAGGCAAATCTGAATGTTCATCACCTGTGCATATAAGAGTTGATCATAGAAGATATATGCACAAGTGAAAAATATGCATATTTGACCAAGAAATACAGGGAGCTAGACCCAACAACAAATAGATTTGTGGTGATTTTCACAATAGTACATGTGTTGTTGGGTAAGCTCCCAATAGCACTCAGACAAATATGCATATTCATCACTTGTGCATATGAAGTGGCTCTAATGGAAGATACAATCACTAAATTCTGCATACTCCTTATTTTGTTCTGGGTTGATATTGTCAGACATGGTCTTTCTTGAATGGAATGACTCGTTACTTGTACATTGACTAGAATGTTGGTGGAAGAAGGATGATTTGTTTGCAACCATTTTTCAACTCTAATTTTCTCAACATAAAGGGACATTTATCATAGCCATAGAAACATGATTATTTTAAAATGAAATACACCAAGGAGTACCATCAGAAATATTGACTATTTACAATCATGAATAGTTAACCTTAATCAAATAGCTCATTTTTTTATTAGCATGTGTAGTCTCTGTGTATATGAAAAATGAATGAAATATCAAGCTGAAATAAAATAGTGAACAAAAATTCAATTTCAAGGCCTAATTTATCAAGAGCAACAAACATTAGGACGAAAGAAAAATCATTAAGACTATAGAAAAATCATTAGGACTATATAAAAATCATTAAGGCTAGAAAATCAAGTTCTAGAAAAATCATTAAGAGTACTATAGAAAAATCATTAGGACTATAGAAAAATCATTAAGACTAGAAAATCAAGTTCTAGAAAAATCATTAAGAGTACTATAGAAAAATCATTAGGACTAGAAAATCAAGTTCTAGAAATGGACGGTTCTGATGTTTTGCCATTACAACAATTGAGCATTCATCATTTGGTACTTCTTGATGTATTCCATTTAAATTTTTCAGCTGCCGTGTTTATGTGCATGTTCTTTATGTGTTTGGCTTCTCTCCCTCACAAGGGATATGTCGATAGGTAATTGATTTGAAAGCATAATAATTTGACAATCTTTTTTCAGGATAGGCGTAATCATCTCGCCAACCTTAATTAGCAACATTTGTGATATATGTCAAGTACTTATAATCAGTATGCCCAACAAACAGAGACTTGGTAGTAAAAGCATAAGGTTGCACATCCATATCTGCCCTAGTAAGTATTAGAGCCTTTCAAATTTGTAAAGAACACAAACTTTGCAAATAAAATTGATATTTAATTAAAACCTATGTTCTTGATCAAGTTCTTAAAGATTAAAACATGAAACCATCAAGTTCTTCACCTATGTTCTTCATGGTTGGGAAAGTTGTGATGGATTTATATGTAACCTTTGGAAGTCATTGTACGACATACTTAAGCCTGGAGTGTACGACAAGAACAAAGATTCAATAAAAATAGAAGTTTAAATCTGCAAGTCCATTGTGTCATGCATTTTTGAAAGGCTTCTTTACTTATTTTTTTGGTTTCTAAATTCAAGGATGGAATAGTAAGCAATCTCCAAGCATTCATTTCAGCGTTGAATGTATTGTGAGCACTTTAAAATTATATTCCTTATGTTTTGACTGGTAAAACCAGTGACTGTTCCAAGTAATATTTTTAATCCTTTGAAATTTCTCATGATCCTGATGTAAGTTGATTGGATTAAGCAATTTGGGGATCCAATAGGACTTTAGAGGAGTTCAATAAATGTTTTGGAAGACTTAGAGGAACTATTAGCATGACTATTCCTTCATCTACAATGAGTTAGACTGAATTTGCTAAGTTTTTCCTTTGTTTTGAAGTGTATTTTGTAATTTATTTCCTTTCCATGGACCCAAAGACCTAGGACCCATGGAAAGAGGATACTAACAATGTATTATACAACTCTAATGTTCTTGACTTGTAGAGATTTGAGAAAGTAAAGAGAACACTGGCTATGTTTAATGTTAACTGTTCCTACACAATCTACTCATACAACAGTGAAATGCTATGTGATTGACAATTTCATACAACTGGTCCTTTGGCATGTATTAAATAGAATAGAATTTTCAGCATATTATTATCATTCTATTTCTTTTTTGTAAACATGCCATTGGTTTAGTTTTAATCTATTGGTGTCATGCCCTAACCCATGCTTTATCTCATTATTTGATGTTATTCACTATTTTGAAATGTTGACTGTGGTTATCAAATGGAAAAAATAGAAAAAAAAAATTAACACGAATTTTTTTTTACAAAACTGAACCAATGGCATGTTTACAACAAAGAAATAGAATGATAATAATATTCTCAAAATTCTATTCTGTTTAATACATGCCAAAGGACTAGTTGTATGAAATTGTCAATCACATAGCATTTCACTGTTGTATGAGTGGATTGTGCAAGAATAGTTAACATTAAACAAGGAGAAAACTCCTCAACACATCTTGGAAACCATTGAATTCAATAATAAATAAAACCTAACACCAAAACTATTCCTTCCATTCACTTCTACCAAGAATTCCAGCACAAGAATAAGCTATTCCAAACTTCAAGTAAAATGAGAAATATGCTATATCAAATCATTCATATTTATATTAACCATTCAAAGGATCATTTTTTCAATGAACCCTCTGACTGTACCCCTGCGGAAGAGAAATGAAACTTAGTAAAACCAATCTATGCTGTTGTTTGTGAGGGTATAGTCATGATAAGTGCCTCTTAAACCTCTCTAAACATGTAAGAATGTCTTTAAATACTTTATTGATCTCTTCTAAACATTAACACATGGACAGTCAAACCAGTAGTTTCCAAAGCATTCAATAAGTGAATATGAATGTTTGAAAACTTTCCTCTCAACTTCCCCAACCACTCCTAATCGGTTAGAGGGATTAGTTGAGTGTTTAGACACTAAAACTTCTTAAACATACTTTATTTGATATGATGAATTGTAATATCAACAAACGTGAATCCAAACATTTCAAAATAGTGAATCAATATCCTTGAGCACAAGCACCAATAACATCAAATAATGGAGATAAAGCACAGGCTAGGGCACGACACTAGTAGAATGTGGTCATTTCAGTGAGCATTCATGATCAAATAAAATGCAATGCATTTAAAATTTGTGGTTGAATATGATGTCAGAGGCTCGAAAGACATTGCCTGTCAAAGATACCAATCAAAGATGAAGAAATCACATACCTTCTCTTGTGCTTAGCTTGCATGAAGGAAGATTTGATAGCCAAATCTTCCTTGTACCACATGAAGAACATGCCATTTGTTTAGTTTAGCACGTTATTATCATATCAGATAAAGTATGTTTAAGAATTGTTGGTAAGGATAGGAATAGTGGAGATTCTAGAAATATCCCTCTAACCGATTAGGAGTGGTTGGGGAAGTTGAGAGGAAAGTTTTCAAACATTCATATTCACTTATTGAATGCTTTGGAGACTACTAGTTTGACTGTCCATGCATTACCAATGACTGAGATTCATTAAAGGATACAAAACCCTTCATTTTGGGTTATTGTGTGTGGATTCATCCGCTTTAGCCAAGAAGATCAAGAAGATGGGGAAGGAGGACATTGTGGTAGAAGAAATATTTAAAGATATTTACATGTCCCTTATCTGTGAAATCAAGACTATAGGTGATGAAGACCATGTTGAGGATGAGGGGGGTCTTAATCAAGGAGGAGAACAAGAAGCAACAGAAAAATTTTCAGGAGTTTGGAACAACATTTCAGAATCCATGAATGGTATGGGTAAGGTGACCTTCATTCTTGGCCATGACTTCAATGAAACATTGGATATGGCTGATAAGAAGAAGGATCACTTGTTGATAGTGTTCGTTGAGGGAAGGGGGATTGTGAAAGACTTGTTATCATTGTATTGTGTATTTCCAATATGTTTGGATGCAGGGAAGACCAGGAGAATGAAGGATCACTCACTGATTGCATGATAACCCAGTTTTGAAGGGTCATTGGTTGAGGGGACAGTCAAGGTCCAGATGACTGGGCCATTCGAGGACCATATTTCTTTGTATTAATTTCTATTCAAATTGGATGCATGGATTTCTTGTGAATTATCAGCTGTTATGTATCCTGCAACTGCATCCATAAATTTGCATATACTTCTTTAGGGTTGTAAGCCACTTAGGGATCAAAATAGAGAAACTAAATCAAAATTATTCTTTGTCCTATTTCTTTTTAACAAAGTCTCAACTATCAATGATATAACAATACATTTGATTCCCTAAGCTATCAATACAAATGACACCTAGCTAGAAGCTCACGGGCTGTCCATTTGATAACCACATACAACATTTAAAAAAAATGGATATCCTTGAGCACAAGCACCAATAACATCAAATAATGGAGTTAACACACTAAATCAAAATCGTTCTTTGTCCTATTTCCTTTTAACAAAGTTTCAACTATCAATGATATAATACATTTGATACCCTAAGCTATCAATACAAATGGCACCTAGCTAGAAGCTCACGGGCTATCCATTTGATAACCATAGTCAACATTTTAAAAAATGGATATCCTTGAGCACAAGCACCAATAACATCAAATAATAGAGTTAAAGCACGAGCTAGGGCACGACACTAGTAACATCAAATAATAGAGATAAAGCACTGGCTAGGGCACGACACCAGTAGAATATTGTGGTCATTTCAAAGAGCATTCATGATCAAATAAAATGCAATGCATTTGAAATTTACGGTTGAATATGATGCCAGAGGCTCGAAAGATGAAGAAATCACATACCTTCTCTCGCGCCTAGCTTTCGCTCATTTTCTCCCACTCCTTTTCTGTGCCAATCAAAATAAAAATGATTTGGTGCTTCACTTTTTTTTTAATGTATACTCGAAACTGTCAGAATTCCGATGGTCAATTTAAAACCCATCGGAATAACGACATCATCGGGGCCTATTTTTTTAAAAAATAACAAATTCATTAAAAAAATTTACCCGTCGGAAGTGTCTGTCAAAATTTGGCCCCAAATGTAGTAGTGTAGAAATTTAACTGACTGTAGTACCCCCTATAGTGAAAACATACCCTGTAGTACTCCTCCTTGTATCAATATCTCCTACCAGATTAGAGTCAACAAATCCACTTAGAGCAGAACTTGATCCTGTGAAACATAATGCCTTTGTAGTACTACCTCTCAAATATCAAAGAATCAATTAGATAGCATTCCAATGTTCCATACCCAGATTGCTCATATACTTGCTGACAACTCCCACTGCATGAGCAATATCTGGCCATGTGCATACCATTGCATACATCAAACTACCAAAAACTAATGAATACATGATGTTAGACATTTTATCTACCTCTTCATGTGCCTTTGGGCACATTTCCTTAGTCAATTTGAAATGACTAGCCAAAGGTGTACTGACTGCTTTTGCATCCTGCATATTAAATCTTTTCAACACCTTCTTTATATACTCACTTTGGGACAAATCAAGGTTCTATTTTTCCTGTCCCATGTAATCCTCATACCAAGGATTTTCTTAGCAGCACCCAAATCCTTCATAGAAAATGACCTTGCTAATTTCTTTTTAAGTTCATTTATATGTTGCATATTAGACCCAGCAACAAGCATGTCATCAAAAACATAGATTAACCGGATAATGTAACTCCCATTATCCAATCTCTTAAAATATACACAGTGATCAAAATGACATCTATGGTAACCTTGGTCAACCATGAAACTATCAAATTTTAAATACCATTGATGGGGTGCCTGTTTTAGGCCATACAGACTCTTCCTTAACCTGCACACCAAATTCTCCTTACCCTTGACCTCATATCCCTTTGGTTGTTGCATGTAAATTTCCTCCTCCAAATCTCCATGGAGAAAAAATATTTTGACATCTAGTTGTTTAAGATGCAAGTTATCTGCAGCCACAAGACTTAGTACAGTTCTAATTGAAGTCATTTTTACAACAGGGGAGAATATTTCATCAAAATCTATACCCTTTTTCTATGCAAAACCTTTTACCACAAGTCCGGCCATATACCTTTTCTTTCCTCCATCTTCCTCCTTCAGTCTATAAACCCATTTGTTAGGCAAGGATCTTTTTCCTTCAGGTAAAGGGACTAAGTCCCAAGTCTTATTTTTCAACAAGGAGTCCATCTCCTCTTTCATGCCCAACTTCCATTGTTGTTTGGCATCCACTTGCATTGCTTCTTCATATTCTTTTGGTTCACCAGAATCAATTAATAAAATTGAATACAAAGAAGGAGAAAACCTTTCAGGAGGTCTACTTGACCTTGTAGAACATCTAACACTTACAAGAGTTTGTGGGATAACTTGTTGTTGCTGAGCATCAGGTACTAGTGGCATTTCATTTTTAGGAATCTCATCCAACACCACATATTCTTGATTGGCCTGTTCATGCTTCTTTTCCTGCAACTGTTCTTTATACACGACCTTCTCATTGAATATAACATCTCTACTTCTAATTATTTTATGATTTTGAAAATCCCATAAACGATAACCATAGAATCTACTCCATATCCAATGAAGGTACATTTTAGAGATTTAGCATCAAGCTTGGTTCTATTTTCTTTATCAACATGGACAAAGGCTTCACAACTAAAATTTTTTAGAAACAAATAATTTACCTTTTTACCAGTTCATGCTTCCTCTGGAATACCACCATCCAAAGGGGCTGAGGGTCCTCTATTTATCAAATAGAAAATAGTGTTTACAACATCTGCCTAGAAATGAAGGGGTAGTCCAACATGAAATCTCATGCTCCTTGCACATTCCATGATTGTCCTATTCATTCTTTCTGACACACCATTTTCTTATGGGGTTCCTGGAACCGTCTTCTGCCTTCGAATTCCATTGATAGAACAGTAATCTTCAAAGGCTATGTTGTAATACTCACCTCCATTATCGGATCTAAGACACTTTAACTAATTTCTTGTCTCATTCTCAACCAAAGCTTTCCATTTCTTAAATGTTTCAAAAACATCATATTTTTGTTTCAGGAAATATACCCATGTTTTCTTGGTTGAATCATCTATAAAAATAACATAATAATGAGAGCCACCAAGAGATGATACCTGAGTCGATCCCTATACATCTGAATGCAAGCTCTGGCTTCTTACTCTTCTTTTCTTTCCCAACTCTCGAAAATATGACCCTTTTCTGTTTACCATAAACACAATTTTCACAGAACTCTAAATCAATATTTTTCAGTCCCGGCAATAGATTTTTAGAGTGAAGGATTTTCATCCCTTTCTCACTCATGTGCCCAAGCCTATGGTGCCACATTTTTGAATCTCTTCTTGCAACATCTATAGTAGCATTCCCTATATTAACATTATCAATAGCAGCTAAGGTAGAATAAGTGTTACCAATACATAGATATAATGTGCCTACCTTCGTACCTTTAGCTACTACTAATGAACCTTTAGTGACCTTCCAGACATTGTCTTTAAACATGACTATGCATCCTTCACTACCCAGTTGTCCTACAAAAATTAAATTTCATCTTAAATTAGGAACATGCCTTACCTCCTGCAGCATCCAATCATTTCTATTTGGAAACTTAATCTTTATCTTTCCCATTCCGACAATAGGATAGGGCTCATCATCACCCAAATATACCTGTCCAAAATCACCTTGAACACAATCTTGAAAATATTTTCTATGGGGTTGTAGCATGGAATGAAACCCCAT
Organism: Chamaecyparis obtusa; assembly: GCA_027943335.1. NCBI lineage: Eukaryota > Viridiplantae > Streptophyta > Pinopsida > Cupressales > Cupressaceae > Chamaecyparis > Chamaecyparis obtusa. Next base: position 16,287 of record BSBK01000070.1, on the reverse strand, counting down.
AATCTATTACCCAGGAATCATTAACATTATCCAAACATAAGATTAAAGCATCTTGTAAAGTATTACTTGCAACATTAGCTTCCTTACTATCATCTTCATTTCCGTCTCCTTGTTTATTTTTCTGAGTCCAACATTCTTTCTTCATGTGACCAGGCCTTCCACAGTACCAACAATCTTTCTTTCCTTTAGATTGAGAGAACCCTTTCTTTGACTTCCCTCGTGACTTATCATTTGAAGGGCCTTTTCCTCTTTCCCTTTCTCTTCCTCTGTTCTCTACATTTAGAGCAGAACCTGATGAGGTTGAAGTTTCACCTATGCTTTTCCATCGCATTTCCTCGCTTAGGATAACACCAACAACATCATCAAATTTCAAAGTATTTGAACTAGAGACAGTGTTACTTACAACCATAACCAAGCTATTCCAACTTTCTGGCAAAGAGCATAAAATTAAGAGAGCCCTAACCTCATCATCAAAGGAAATATTTACCATTGATAGTTGACTGGTAACTGTATTAAACTCATTTAAATGATTCGATATAGATCCTCCCTCACCCATTTTCATATTAAATAAATGATTCATAAGAGATACCTTATTCGAAGCTGAGGGTTTCTCATGTAACTAAGCCAATGTCTACATCAGATCTATGATCATTTTTTCCTTTGATATGTTGAATGTTACAAATGGTGCAAGGCACAAATGAATAGATCCCAGTGCCTTTCTATCCAAAATATCTCAATCTTCCTCTGACTGTGTGGTCAGTTTCTTTTTCTTTCCTTCTAATGGCTGCCACAGATCTTTTTGATACAGATAATCCTCCATCTGCATTTTCCATAACTGAAAATTCTGGCCGTTGAATTTTTTGAGCTTGAATTTGGAATCCTCCATTGCTCCCACTCAAAACTAAAAGTCCTACCAATCTAAAGCACAAAACCTTGCTCTAATACCAATTGTTAGGGATTGACAGATCCAAAACAATATAAAATTAACAGTTATATGCAGAAAATAAAAGAAGAAGATAATCTCAAAATAGATAACATACATATTTAACGCGGCTCACCCAAAACCTAGGCTATGTCCACCTACACAGCCGTCCAACCTTTCTTATTATCCAGTAAAAATATACACCAACATTACAATGCATTATACATCTCAGCCACTTGTAACAATGTTTTAGGTCAACCACTAAAATCGACCATTTTAGGGTTTTACAATGTCGGTATTCCTTTTTCCTGAAAAAGCACAAAATTTTTTGGTGCTGTGCGCTGACCCAAGGTTCAGGGCTAGCACCCCTCACCTCCGGTAACTACATGAGATGTCGTCACAATATCAACACCCACTACATGATCAGTCACCACAATATCAACAATAGACACAAAGAGAAAGGAGATGTTATCTGTCACTCCTTAGTTGGAGCTCAAGGACTCCTCTTCTTGTTCCTTCAGCTTTGTGGAAGACCTTTGGTTTTCTTCATGTTCTTCTACAACCACATCATCCTCTTCTTGGTAGTTTTTATATTTTGAGACTTCTTTCAGTCTTTTTTCCCCCCTGAAATAGGAGTATCAAAGGTTGATTGCCTCTTTGTAGATGTAAGCTTGATTGGTGTGTCCATTGCATCCTCCGATCTCTTGTAGTTTTGGCTCTTTGACCTACCCACTACTAAGATTTTGCTAAGTTTTATTCCTCTGATATTTGACAGATGACAATGGGGAGTTTTTCTGTCTTCTTCAATTCAATTAAGCTAGTAGTAAAAAGATGAAAGTCTTGCGCTACTCGTTATCCAAGGAAGCATCCCATGAAGGATTTAATCACTTGTTTAAATCTACTTTATTTCTATCTTTGTTAGATGTCAAATCAAATTTGGTGAGTTTCCTAGAAGCTAATTTTACTTTGTCCACTAACTTATTTTACTAAACTTAGCATGTTTTTCTATGTTGTTGGCTTCAAAGTGTTTAATTTTGGCACTACATTTGAGGCTGTATTTCCCTCATAAATGTCCCTCATCCTTCTTGTAGGTAGTCTTTTACAAGAATTGTCTGATTACTTTCTCTGCAAGTTGTGGATGTCCTATCTCATCTCTCATCATGAGTTGGCTTTGTAATCATACCATATGCCTTCATTTTGTCTTGTTAAAGCTCTAATCTCCAAGTAAAAGATCTTGTCTTCTATTTATATTTCCACCTCACTAGGTCCTAGCGAGTTTAATGTTGTGTCGGTTGCTACCCATTGAGCTGTGGATTTGGATTTCCCCAACATTTTGTCTCTTTTATGAAGAGGGGATCATGAGAACACCTTTCATTATCCTATGAAATTTTTCTTGATATAGATGCCTTTTGGTCCCTATTTGGCTAGTTCATCTGCTATGTGGTTACCTTCTTTATATACATGGTTAATCATCAAATGCTCAAACCTTCTTATTAAAGATAGTACTTCAAGAATTGAGTGAAGTCTCAAATTTGGGGTTGTTTTTGTTCTAACTACATTCACCACCAACGTAGAATCCCCTTCTATTTGAATTCTTGTCAAATTTAGTTCTAAACAAAGAGATATTTTGACAAGTAATGCTTTAAATTCAGCCATGTTGTTTGTGTCTTCTTCCAAGGGAAGGGTCATTCTTGGTAAGAGCTCTCCCTAACTAGAGTGAATGACACACCCTGCTCTTGAGGGGCCGAGATTTCCTTTGGATGCCCCATCAAAGTTTAATTTGTATCACCCTATTGTTGGTAGAGTCCATTTGCAATTTGTCTTGTTCCTGATACTAGCTTGTCCTCCTTTATCTATGACTTGGGGAGCCTTGAGACCAAACCAAATTTTCAGCATTAAGTCATCCCAGCTGGTGTAGAATTTGGTGAAGGAGCTTGTTGCTAAGATACACGAATTCATTGTTTCTACTATTGTTGCCTCAATTTTATTTATTGATGAATCTTTGTCCATGTATTTTCTTTTAAATGATCTTTTGTTTCTTTCTTTCCACACTTTCCATATCAAAATTAAGGGGGATATGATCTATAAGTTGCCATAGAGGCTATCTCTATTCAAAATTGGCCAAGACTTAAATAATGATAAGATATCATTTGGTAATGCAAAGATCCATCCTAGTTTTGCACATAGTCATTGCCAACATGCCAGTGAGAAGGGGCAAGTGAGAGGAGGTGGTTAACATCCTCCTCATTATTTTTGTATAGGGGGCAAATGGATGGACCTTGATAGCCAAATTTTGTGAACCAAATTTTTGTTAGGGTTCTACCTTGGATGACTGCCCATGATAAGATGTCTGTCTTGGGTAGACAAACTTTGTTCTAGCATAATTGTGTTGGCAATTGTGACTTTACCTGATTCTGTTGTTTTGATGTCAATTTGTATCCTTTCTTCACATTTTATTTACTTGATTTTGACCCATTCTAGATTATTTCATCTTTTCCCTGCTTTAGTATAAAGAATCCATCTTTTAAGATTAGTTTTAGATCTTCAATGTCTCCCTGTGGTAGATCTAAGTCCTCAAACTATTTTCATTTCCATTTACCCTCTTGATTAGCCTTTGGGACTGTGATGTAATCTTTAACATAAATTCCCTAGGGTGCCAAGCATATATCCTTAACTCTTTCTACATTCACCAATGAGATGATGATTGGGTAACCTCTCCATGAATCATCCCAAAATAAGGCTCTGCTACCTTCATTTATTTTCCATGTTATGTGTTCTAATATTATTTTTCTTGATTTGGATATAAAGTTCTAGATTCTTGATCCTCTGGGGAATTGACTAACTCTTAGTGCCTTCTCCTCATTGAGGTTTGAAAGATATTTGCCTCTTAAATTCCTCAACCATTTGAGGTGTCTATCTCGGTGATTTTTCCAAAATACTTTTGGCTCCTAAAGCCTAATTTTGATGAAGTTGGTTTTTGATACCCATTCCCCCATTTTCTACTAGTGGATTGCATACTTTCTCCCATGCCACTAGAGAAAATTTATTTTTGGTGTCCATGCCTTGCCAAAAGAATTTACTCAATCTCTTCACTATATACTTGTAACTACTAGTTGGTAGTGATATGCAGGACATCAGATAAATCAATATTGCTACTAGGACTTCTTTAATCATAATTATTCTGTCTTCCCATGTGAGCCATTTGGATTTCCATGACACCATTTTCCTGTCTATCTTCTCTCCAAATAGTCTCCAAGCTTCTTTAGATCTCAAGGATTTATCAACTGGGATTCCTAAGTATGAGCAGGGGAGCTTACCCTCATACCCTAAGATATTTAGAATTTTTTGTATTCTTTTTTTGACAAAGAAAAAGAAGATATGTGATTTTTCTTTATTTACCACTTGTCCCGATGCCTTTGCATAGTCTAAGAGTAACCTTTTCAGTTGTTGGGCTTCTTTGATGGTGGCTTTCCAAAACAACATTGTATCATCTATAAATTGTTGATGAGTAACTGGTCTTACTGAAGAAGTGATCTCTACTCCTTTTAGCTTGTCTTGAATCTGTAGATTGTTCAGCTTCCTGCCTAGTTCTTTTGCCATGATGATGTAGAGGAAGGGGGATAGTGGGTCTCCCTATCTTATACCTCTTATGATTTCAAAGAATCTATGGGGTGAACCATTGATCAAAATTAAGAACCTAGGTGTTGAAATGTAGTAAAAGATCAAATTAATCCATGCTCTAGAGAAGCCAAATTGTTCCATGCACTTAGTTAGAAATCTCCAATCCACCTTGTCATACACCTTTTTGATATCTAGTTTTATAAGTATGCTGTGTTGCTTGTTTTTTTGAATTGAGTGTATAGCTTCCTGAGCTATGATTACTCTGTCAAATATTGATCTTCTTGGGACAAAGCCCATATGGTCTTCTCCTATAATTTTGTCTAGAATCCTTTTTAGCTTATCAACTAGCATTTTGGACAGAAGCTTATAGATGGTGTTACACAACAATATCGGTTTGTATTCATCCAGAATGATGGAACTATCCTTCTTTGAGATGAGAGAAATGAATGTATTATTGATCTCTCTTAGGAATCTACCTGCATATTTAGCTCCTTCTAGTGCCTCTGTCAATTCTCTACCTAAAGTTGCCCAACATCTCTGGACAAAGCTTGGTGGAAAGTCATCTGGGCCCGGTGCTTTGACAGGAGGCATTTGGCTAAGAGCCTTATACACTTCTTCCTCTGAAAATTTATCCATTAACATCTTATTGTCCTCTATTGTGACCAATCTGGGGATGTCTTCCAACATTTCCCATTGAGAAGTGAGATGCAAGCCTTCATAGTTATTGAGAAGATCTTTGTAGAATTCCACTATTTATGCTTGGATCTCCTTGTGGTCTTCAACTATGTGACCCCTTGAGGTTTTTATTTTGCAAATTCTATTTGTGCTTCTTCTTTGTTAGTGTTGTTATGAAAATAGTTGGTGTTCTTATCTCCTTCTAGCCAAATATCCCTTGATTTTTGTCTCCAATAAGTCTCCTCTTTAGCTAGTCTATCCTCATATTCTCTCAGAAGTTCCTTTTCCTTTTTGAAGAGCTCCTGATTCATCCCTCATGATGTTACTTTCTCATTGAGATCTTTGATATTTTGTTCTAATTTAGTTTTTGTGGTGAAGATATTTTTGAAATGCTCCCAATTCCATTCTATTAACTTGTGTTTAATATTTTTGAGTTTGGACACAAAACAAAAAGTTTTGGATCCCTCTATCATGCACTCTGTCCACCATTGATCTATCAATTTATCAAAGTCCCTGTCTTTCATCCACATGTTTTCAAATTGAAATGGACTGAGAAATGGTTTGTCTTCCCCCAAAATTTCTAATTGGATTGGGAAGTGATATGATCCTGATGTAGGAGAGATTGAGGCTTTAAAATTGAAAGGGAATTTTGTTAGATCACCTTTGTAAAAAAATCTATCTAATTTCTCTAAGATTTTGTAGAAGCCCGTTCTCTTGATGTTCTAGGTAAAACTGCCATTCTCCATTTCAATCTCGAGCAAATTCTCTTTTGAAACCCAATCTTTGAAATTAAGTTTTGATTGTATTTCCCTCCGAGTTCTCCCAATCTTATCTTGGAGATGAACAATTGCATTGAAATCCCCCCAATTATGATGTCCTTATCTAGCTAGGCACTGAATCTGATGTTGATTTCCTGCCATAATTCCTTCTTCTATTTGTTTGAGATTGGCCCATATATATTTAGAATGTGAAATTTTCATATGGAATTTGAGGCTCATTATTCCCTCCCTGCCAATTAGGTTTTCCCCCTAGTTTGTTAAAAACCAATCTTCGTGGGTTCCATAGTATAGCTATTCCTCCTGAGGAGCCACTCACCTCTTCATATTACACTAACCACACTCCAAGCCCCTTTATAAATTTTTCCATCTAATCTTAATTTATTTTTGTCTCCTGCAACATTACTATATCTGCCTTGAAAGAGAAGATACAACATTTTACTAAACATTGTCTTTTAAGGGCGTTTAAATTGTCATGCCTAGATTTTATAGAAAAAAACACACCCATTTTTTTTCTAACATGACAAGTTTACTAATGTGTTGCATGATGTAGAGATACAAGAGTTTACTTAGATCACTAATGGAGTTTTCAACATAGTTTGATTAAATTAATCTCAAATATAACTAGATAGGGTTAGGGAAAGTCAAGGGGAATCATGACAAGTGATGATTGAGTGGGAGAACTTCCTTTCCGTAGTTGACTTGTCAATGTCCCTCAATAGGGTTAAAACCACTTAAGTTCAATTAGGCTTAATTATTTTGATCCCGATTAATTATATTCGATAAGGGAGTTTATTACCACCTATTAGTGTTATTGGTTAATCAATATCCTTTAATTATTTTTGTTCGATAATTTCACCTAGATCCTTAGGACCATATTAATGATTTCATTATTGGAATTAGATCCCTATAATGACATTAGTTAAATTAATTACATTACCCTTTATAAAGATTAAATGGCTTATCTAAAATTCTAATATATGAACTTTAGGAAAACATTAAGAATAATTTTAAATATATTAATTTTAAATGACCCCATCTATAAATTTAATGGCACATTGTAACATTATTAGGAAAACTGGAAAAATGCAAAAAAATGCAAGGTAATTTATTGAAAAATGCCTCCCACTCGTTCTACAGCTCCTGCTCCTGCCCTTTCTGGTGGTAGCTACTCTCATTGTAGATTCCTCTGCCGCTACTATAGGCGTTGGGGATGCCCTAGCCTCCGTTGTCTCTTCGGCTCCTATAGCGGCTCTTTCCTCTATTGTGCCTACAGATTTGGATCTTGCTAGGCCTTCCATGGAGGCTCTCTTACAGGGTGTTGCTGGCCCTCACCTCTATTGGTTCAACCCAGTGCTTCCAGTCCCTGAGCCTAGGTCTGTTAAGGGGAAGTTAGCTCACTGTGCCTTCCTAGTTTGGAGAAATATCACTATGGAACTGGAGGAGGAGACTATTTCTAAGATTGATGCCTCAACCTCTGATTTCTCATCACATGGCCTAATATGTAGATTTAAGGGTCACTGGCCTAGCTTGCCTGATCTGCCTTCCTGGATTTCCAGGCATTGGGAGCCCCTAATCTCTGGTACAATCCACATTTTTCCTATGGCTAAGGGTTTGTTTGTTGCTAAATTTGAAACACATTGGATAGAAATACAATCCTTCATGAAAATTTCTTCAGTTGGGATGGTCACTTCATGCTGATGCTGAAATTTTGGCATCCTAACTTCTCCCCATCTTCTGAAGCATTCAATAAGCTGCACATCTGGGTCAGGTTTGCCTAATCTTCCCCTCTATCTTTGGGTTGATTCTCTTCTCAAAACTATGGGGGATGCATTAGGTGATTTTATATTGGTGGATGAGAAATGTTTTGATATGCTTCACTCTCTTTTGCCCGCATTCTGGTAGATTTGGATATCTCTAAAGGTTTCCCTGCTGAGATCAAAGTTGTTACTCCTAATAGTATAAGTTGGATTCAACACTTGGATTATGAAGGCCTCCCCTTCAGGTGCAGAAGGTGCTTCAAGACTGGTCATGTTTCATACCAATGTGGGTTTCATAAATTTAAAAGGACTTCCTTGTGGTGGCAGGGTGTCTCTTCTCAGCACTATACAGTGAGAAGGTTGTCTTCTCTTCAAAAATTTTTGCAAGTGGTTGAGCAGACTGGTCCTGTGTCTTCTCCTCTTTCTGGCCCTATTCTTTCTAGAGTTTCTATGGGTGCTATTGTTCCTCCTTCTTCGGAGTGTGTGCGGGATCCCCCCTATGTCTGTGGCGACCTCCCCTTTAGTTGGGGTTGTCACTATTCCTTCTGGTTCCCCAGCAGGTCCAGCTTCTGGGTTTGTTCCTGCCTCTTCTGGAGCTGCCCCTATCCCTGGCCCTAGTTCTCAGTAGGCTGTCTTTGGGCAGAGTCCAACCCCCTCTAGGGGTTTTTGTTTCTGCCAGTTTGGATTCATTGGATTGATAGATTGTTGCTGCTAAGGTTGAAGAAGGTTGGATCAAGGTTAAAGGAAAACATTCCAAGAGGTCTTCACCTTCTTTTGATATGACCCTTCATTCCCATCAGAAGGGGGCTAAAGGAAAATTCTAAAATCTTGGGATCTTCTTTTGGCTGGGTTTTCTTAGGGCCTCACTCGAGCTGTTTGTTCTAGGTTGTGGTAGCCTTTTGGTAAAACCCTCATTTATGGTCTTGACTCGTTTCATCTTAGTGGGCTCTCTTTGCCTATCTTTTGTGACCTTCTTGTAAAGGGTTTCAGGTCCCTTCAAAACTTGTTTTCCTTAATATCAAAACATTATTAG